>CM060916.1:183429990-184803490 GCA_030737875.1 Allium sativum
AATAGATTTTGTTTATTCCAAAGATTATTATATAGCCAAAACAAATCCTAATTGGTTCATGATTGAATCCAAAGCATGCCTTGGGATTACATCCTAATCCCGTGCATGTGTACTTCAATCTAACCATTATACTCATAGAGCAGCTGCACTATTGAGAATGCGGTATTCTTGAGAGTTAAAGCCTATCCCCCTTATGTACATGAGTCAACATATCCATTGGAAAATTTAAAAATAGTACATCTCTTATATCCTAAGAGACATTAAATTCAGAGTAATCTAATCTAGAACAGTTGATGATGATGCCACGACTTATAGGCTTGAGATTTTTTCCATTCCAAGGACCATGGGAGGGTGGCAGTGGCATGTGGATGCCACAGATTTTTTAACATACTCGGGTAGCTCGCCACGTCTAACCCATTCTTCGATGAGATCATGCAAGTGTCTACAATCATTGGTGCCATGACATGCCATATCATGAAACATGCAATGCTTTCCTGATTCACATTCTCTTTGAGTTGGCTCCCTCTTGGGAGGCTTAGGAAAAGGAAGATTTCCTCGCATGTCGAGGTATATATCCTGCAGTGAGGAATTGAGCTCAATGTATCTATCGTATTTCGGCTCTCTCCAAAACCACACATTCCTATCATTTTTTTTCCGAGGCTTTGCCCTTTCCTTTGTTCTGGCTAGCGACGGATGGTCTTCCATCCTTTATAGAAAGTACATCGAGACAATTCATCTAGATATTAGCATCTACTTGTCGGAGGAACTTGTTTGCCTCAGAGGAGAAATCACCAATGTCTCTTGTGAGGTCCCTTTAGAGGGATATTTTGAAGTCTATTCTATCCAAGACACTGGCTATAATGGCCATGAGCACCATCGATGGTTCAGGTCGATCGACCGATGCTACAGCCGCGTTGAATCTTTCCAGGAAGGAACGTTGGGTCTCGCCGGCCTGTTGCTTAATCCACATGAGGAACATGACACGCTTAGGTCATATATGTGAACTCTGAATTGCTCGATAAAGCGGGTGACCAACATGTTCCAGTTGTTGATCAATTCAGTTGTTAGTTGTCGATACCATATAGCAGCGATGTCGGTCGAATAAATGGGGAAGCACTTAACCATGACATTAACTGATGTTGATAGTACTTCCATGTGACGCATGTATCACATAAGAGGTATCGTAGGATCCGTCCTGCTGTTGTATGGTTCCAGAACTGGAAGATTGAAGTCAGGTGGGTTACGAGAGTTCCTGATTTCCTACGTAAAAGGACTACGATGGACATTATCCACGTCTTGCTGAGAAGTGGTGCCTCGGGTGAAACGTTTAATGATGTTGGTGAGTTGATTCCTATTCTTGATAAGTCGTTGCCATGAATCCAATTCTGCACCAGTGGCTTCGGCGTGAGTCTTAGCTAATGGTGGAAGCATGCCTTGTGAGCTCGGGGTCGGCCTAGTGCGTCCCACGAGTGATGGGTGAAGGTGGTCCACTACCTCGGTTGTTGGTTCCATATTGTCCGGGACCCACGTGGTTGGCATATGTGTTGGGCCAAACCATATCCATGCTGATAGGATTGACCCGACTAGGGTTAGCATTATTAGTTCTGGGTTCGGCCCTGCCCCGCCCGGGGCGATATCAGAGTGGTTTATAGTAGTGTTTCCCTCCGTTATATAAGGAGCTCATGTTGTATTGTGGTCTTGGAGATATGGAGGGTTGTTGTCCCCAACTGGACTTGGATCGCCGTGCTGGCAAGGTCGAGTTAGAGGCAGCATAATTTTAGCTTGGTCTAAAATGATAGATCGATCCAAATTTTGCACCGAACCATGCTTTGGTCGATCCGAAGGTTGCATCGATCAATCTAACCCGATATTTGGTCGACTTGGAAATTGAATCAAACAAAAATCTGGTCGACCCGGGGTTTGAGTCGATCTAAATGGTGGCGGAGCAGTGGACCGATCTAGGGTTTGGATTTCATTGAGCCGAAAGTTAGCTGTGGCCCCAGCTTTGCCTATTGCAGGGAGTAACGCTTGGTAACTCAGCCTTCCTTCCATCTGAGCGAAGAATTCGTTCATCATCTCCTGCTGGTTTTTGAGGAGTCCATCCTGGTGTGTCATCTGTCCTCGGAGCTCAGCTAGAACTTCATCTATCTCATCCCTAGCCAAGTACAAGGATGGTTCTTCATGCAAGGAAGCCTCCAGGCTTGCCTCTGCTGCTGCGTTTGTTGCGCCCATAGTTCTGGCGACTTGAGTGTGAGAAGTTGCTCCATCCTTCTTCTGTTTTATCATTACTTCTCCAATAAATAGCTATCCAAATCCTTTCAAACTTAAAAATTGCTGAAGGTGGTTGCGCTACCCCCTTCATGGCGCGCCAAAACGTTGATGTCAAAAGTTAGTCTAATGACAATCAACCCCCAAAATATGCAATCCGCACACAAGTCATAAGTTATCTTAACAATCACAATCACAGATACAAGAAAAGTAGTAAACACAAAGGGCACACAATAATTTTTATAGTAGTTCGGCTTAAACCCAGTCTATGTCCACTTTTTAATCTCTATTATACTGTTGATTACAGTTCATGGTTACTTTGATTGAAAGAAGGTAGAGAAAGAAGTGGTTTATACACCAAATCCTTGTGTTACAATGTTGCTCAATCGAAGTGTTCGGTGGGCTATTCTTAGAAAGTAAACCATGAACTTTTTTAAAAATCTCACCCTTTTCATTTCTAGAAAGGTGTATTTATAGGTAAAAATCCAGGTCGATTGATGTGTTATGTGGCGGCTAACCGATCCTGGCTTGGCCACATGTCGCTCGATTTAGAATATCTGCTGCAGGCGGTGGGACCTGGTCTCATATTCGGGAATAGATCTTCACGATAATCAAGGTATACGTGGTCCTTGGAACTTGGAGTAAGGGAGGTTGAATAGGCTCTATTTGACCAATAAAGCAGCCTTGAGAATTGGGCTTTGTTGTGTAGCGCAGGATTCAGATCGATATAACTAGGATCGATTTATTTGATCGACCCGACCCCTGAACTCTAGGCCATGCTTGAAGGAGGATATTTTTGCTTAAGACACGGTTGGTTTGGGTCGAACCAAGTTTTGGTTGACCCAGATGAAAATCGATCCAGTAGAGAGATGGTCCAACCTTAGTAAGAATTTAAGTTGTGATGGCTTTTACCAAAAAGCTTGTGAACAGTGTTAACCAGATTTTTAGCCAACATTTTTTCATTAGAAGGAGGGCTCGAACCTCTGATCAACCATCAACCTTCATTTATAGTAAAAACTCCTTCTAAAAAAAATAAAATGGATCATAAGTCTAAGAAAGTTTGCCATTATTCATGAAAGACTGCTTACGTTCTAAGGAAAATTTCTAGTCAACCAAAAGGTGGTAACTATAGTCCAGAAAAAGATTCTCACAATACGAAAAGGATGTTTCCAAAGGGCTGAACATAAGCCTGAAATGGGCGTCAGAACTTTAAATTCGAAAGCTTTTTGGACCTTTCATATTCAGCCTCCCGCTTCTTGAAAGTGTTTATTTCATTGTTCAGCTTTTCAACTTGAGCCACATAATTACCAAAGAATCGGTGAATATCCTCTTTCTTCTTATTTTCGAAATAATCTTACAATTCAAGATTTATTATATCGACACATTCCTTTATGACACTCTTGTTTAACCTCTCGGATGGTTCACCAGAAATTGAAACTTCCTTTGAGGGCCCTTGGTTCAGGCCGAGTTGGATTCGGCGGGGCGAGAAGTTAAATCTGAGGCTCCTTCGCTCAATATGAATTCTAAAGATTTATGTGAACCCGATTATTTTCCAATTGAAATTCCAATTCGCGACCAATACTGAAGATTTAACATTTCTTTATCAAAGTCTGCATCTGGATTATTCCTGATTTGACGTTTTGCATATTTTAAAGTTTTATCCATTTAAGAAAGCTTCTGCTCTAAATCTTTTAATTTCATTTTCAATCCATCGACTAAAACTTTCTTCATTTGTTTTATAAACCATTCAGGCTGAGTGGCCTACCATCGAATTTCAAAGGAATTACCTTGCTAAGAACTCTTTGTTGCCCACTTTCGGTAATATAACAAGAGTGTTGGGTATAGGTCGCTTACATCGGAAGCAGTGGTGTCGGCAAAATATCCAAATTAATAAATATGAATGTAATATTCAATACATAAATAAAAAAATTTATTTCTACAAGAAAAACTAGTACATTAGTATTAAAGTAATCCATGTCTTTAAAAAATAATTCCAATCTCTAATTCTACTTCGTAGAAGAGGGTGCGTCACGTTTCGTGATCATTTTGGAATGTACTATTATACTTTCCCAAAGATACTCTTCCTTCTCTTTACCCAGGAAGTCAAAACGAAACCTAGGGCACAACATGTGGAGTCTTTATAATTTCTTTAGAAAGAAGTGTCGGATGAGTTATGATGTCTTAATTAAGAAGGCTTTTATCGTTAATCTCTTTTTAGCTTAAAGAATTTTGACAAGAAGTCTCGGTAATGGTCCTACTTGGAATATTATTTCCTGTCATTATATAATAAAACAACTTCGATAAAAAACCAAAAACCATATAATTGCTCTACTAGTTGTAACCATTACAAGGATCAAATATAGTTTACAAAGAAAAAAGTAAATTATATATACTCCCAAAAATTTCCTCATATGGTTTCTAAAAGGTTCTTAGGCAAAGACCGAGACAAGAAGAAAGGGATGTTCCATCAGGATTTTGGTTGAGCAGTTAACCTTTGAATTTCTACTCCCTGAAGATCTAAATAATTTGATGGAGGCTTTCCCATGCAGATACTTCTCTTTCATCATAGGGAGGATGGTAGGGTCTTGGTATAATTAAACTTACTCAACAAAAAGGATTGAAAACAGGTACACAACCTTAGAAGATAATGAAAAGGGAACATTTTATTTTATAAAGAGGTCAGTACCAAGGGCAGAGGAATGGAAGGGCCATTAATAGGTTGCTTCCCTTTATTGCTTTTGAAAGTAGAGTTGTTGACCCTATCTTTCTCCTAAGCTTATCTCTTCTTTATTAAGTGAGAGCACCTACTTCCACTACCCTCCGGCTGGTCGGTCAATAGCCCCTCAGTGCCACTACCAATAGCCAAGCCCTCATCAATGTTGCCATCTCTGGCCCCCTCTTCGAAGTCATCCTCAATGAAAGAAACTTCAAAGGATAAAAGATCCTTTGTGCTAAACAGCTCTCCTTCAGGAACAGTCTTAGTGCACTGGATTTATTACACCATGATCCAGAACCTTTCAACCAAAGACTATCGAAGACGGTCAAAGTTTAAATTTGTAAATTTTGTAAAATTTTCAGAGTTAACCATCATAGGAAGAATCTTAAAGACATTTTTGATGATCTTACCATAAGATAAATATATGAAAGTATCCACTTTCCTTTTTGCATTAGAAAAAGCATCGACCACCATCTTAAGGCTCTTGCCCTTCTTATTCAAAAATTTCCTTAAAGTTAAGCATTCTTCCTCCAAAATTCATTCATTTTGACAATTCGAGATGGATTATCTTTTAACTCCAGGAGCTCCTTTTCCAATGCTACATTCTCATAAAGGAGAGTTTGGCCATCCTCCTAATCAGCTTTATTAATAATGGCACCAAGGGTGGCATTTCGGACTTTTAAAGTTCAAACCCTCTTTTTAACCTTTGATACTTCATCTTCAGAGATGGAGGGAATACGACGAGAAAAGCACCATCTCTTGAAGCAGAAAACCAGAAAAGCAAAATATAAAATGGAGAAGATAAAAAGGAAAATAAAATAAGGAGTACCTTGAGATTTTGTCAGATCACCGGCTAACCTATCGAGGGTGAGCAAGGAAAGGTTTCAAAGAAAGATAAAAATGGAGACCCTAAGATTGATTTCACTAGCTCAGAAAAATCAATTGGAGAGCTCGAAAAAGTAGTCCCAAGGAATGTGATATTTGAACCAAAGGGGAGAAGAGGGAGTTCCTCTTGTATGAGACCTAATAGAAGGAAAAAACTGGAAGCCTCGGTAGTTAAAATGGCATGGTCTTTTGGAATATAGTCTTCAGCAAGGTCATACCTTCGAGAAGAAGCAATGCATTGCTTGTTGGGATGGTTGCAATCTTAGGGAGGGGGATGTCTTTCTCTTATCAATCTCTTCATCCTAAATGTCTATCGGGGTCTCTTTACATATCCTAGCATTTTTCAAAGAAGGTATGTTGGAGGGGATTAGAGAAGATTGTGACCAGCCAATTTTGTAAGCTTGAAAATTGACTTTACGATAAAAGAAGTCCTGGACTCTAAAAAAATAAGAGTATATGGGTTAATAATTGAAGAAGCATAATAAGAAAAGAGAGGAGTTACTAAAATAAACCAACCGAATAAAATAAAAGAGGAAGCTATTAAGAAACATGAGACGATAGGATCAAGACTTATTGCCCTGTCCAAGAATGATAGAAGAGATGGTAGTGAACTTCGAGAGGTTACCTCGGACCAAATAAAGACCATCCTTTAATGAAAATTGCATCAAATGAGTTGTCCCCAAGAATCCTCTTCCTAGAAGGGAGATGATTGAACTTTAATAGCATAGAGGAGGTTAGGAGGGAGGTTCTTTTCTCATATTTCACTGAAGCTTCTTCTACCTTTTGGATAACTTGTTTGGTATCATCATCAAGGGTTTTCGGGATGGCCTCTAAAAAAACGATATAAAAAGATACTTATCAAGGCAATCAACAAAAGAAAATTGAATGAAAATCCTTATCAAGCATGGATAATTTCTTGCTAATACCAAATGGGCATAGACTGAAGTAAAACTGGTTCTCCCAGTCATTTGATTTATCAATAGTGTAGGAGACCAATGTTTTGCTGGGTTTGGCGTGATACAATAGAGGGTTGACCTTGCTAACTTTAGCTAAGAGAATTAAGTTATAAAGAGACGAAGGACTCAAAGATTAATGGCTAGACTTCAGAGAAATCACTTCCAACATAATATATAGGTGAATTTGTTGGGAGATAGTTGGATGGCAGCCAAATAAGTCTGTTGTAGAAAACGAAAAAGAAAATCGGGAAGAGGGAAGAAACCACCACGCCAAATGTAATTGGTAGAATAAACAAAATATCCTTTAGGAAGATTACCAATGGTGGAGCCAACCAATGGAGGGATGGGATCAATTCTAGAGATGAAGAAATTCCCAGGGTGGCATTCACCTCTTCCAGGGTTGTAATCAAGGAATTCTTAGAAATAGCAGCAATTTTTGAGGTTACTTTTTCCTGAGGCGCAGTAGAAGACCCACCGGCTTCTGAGGTCACTTTCGAAGTTGCTTTCTCTACAAAATTCTTATCACCTATGATGTTGTCAGGTGATATTGTTTCATGATTATAAATAAAAATAAAACTAACAGGAATTGTGTACAACTTCTTATAGTTGTACTATAAACAACCCATATAATTACTAAGCATAAGAACTTCCAAAAAAGTTAGTAGTAGGAAATGCAAGGCATGAACTAATCTAATTTCATTAGGTACTAATAATTAGTTCAGATTTATCTCCTAGGTTAAAATGAAACCTTCCCCCTCTCGTGAGATAAAGGCCAAAAGAGAGGTTTCGCGTGCATGAGCGAAAATGGAAGGGATCATAAGAAATTGAGGGTAGCACTTCTTGAGCTTTAATAACGAGTTAGTTATTGGGTCTAAGACCCACTACTCAAATAGATCAAAACCGCTTAATTTAGTCATAATTGGGCTAAAGGGGTTTCTACAAAAAAAAAACACTTTCAAACATAAGAAAGTCCGGATTGAAATTGGAAGACGCCCAATCAAGAATAAAATATAAAATTCTCGAATTTGTAATTAATTCCATGGTTCAATTAAAACCCAAATCAACCTTCGATTTCTACATGCAATAAGGAGATTCAAAACCCTGAAAAATCAAAATTTGGAAATTAGTTATGAAATTGTGATCGAGATCGAAATGTTTACCTTCAACTTGTAATTAAGATAACTTGAGAGAAATTGAGATTTTTTAAGAACTTTGATTCTTGAGCTTTAAAATTATGATTGCAAGTGGGGAAAGAAGATGAAGAGAATGTGTTATTTATAAAAGAAAAGGAAAAACACAAATAGCCGTTGGATTAATTCAAACTGTCCAGATAGGAATACCAAGAGGTAGGAAAGTACCACATACATTGAAATTGAAATTGTTGACCTGAAAGTTCAAAAACATTGCCTTACTTGTGTAAGGGCAAATGTTACCACAAAAATAATCATAAACGAGCCAAAAGAAAATGCCTAGGTGAAGGGTTGCAAGAAGCAAGAAGAGCCCTTACGCAGGAGTCCAGAACGTGCATTCCCAGGATCATCAGACTTAAAGTACTCGGAGAAGAGCTAAATGCACCCTTCGATTCACACAAGGGAGAAGCTTAAATACCCATAAGACATCTACAAAACAAGGAGGCAATAGTTCAAGTAATGTCAAAAGCCCAGAGCTCGTACAAGCTTATCCCTTCTGCAAATAGCCAAGTTCATGGTTCAAAGAATTATTTCAGAAATTCTAGAGGCAACCCAATGAATACTTATCTTCAGGAATTTCAAAGGGATGACTGCCATTTCAAGCGGCACCAAAAGCACAACTCATTCACCGCCATAAGATCCTGTAGAAAACCTTCACATCATCCATCATGGAAATATCAAGACAAAGTCCACAAGGAAGGGAGGTTCAGTTTGCACCGATAAATACAATCCTAGGGTTCTGGAATCAGAATCAGTTTCTTTATTCTCTCACTTATACTAGGAAGTTCAAATTGTAAACCCTAATTTAGAAATTGATTCAGGGAAAGTCAACAATACAGATATATAATGTGGCGACCCGAACTTCCCCGTGAAGGAAAGAACGGATTGCTTTGAGGATAAGATGAATCAGAACACGAACAAAAGAACATTTCATTGCTTATTACAATAATTTACATCAGAGTACAAGAATATACAGAGTATGGATAAATATTATGCATCAGAGAAATATCAGGGATTTAAATTACATTTAAATACATAGCAGTGGAAAACAATACAAAACACAACTGAACGTAATACACGGATACAGAGCTTTCCGAATATCACCTCAGCTGTAAATCAGGATCCTGTGAATATAAATCTGCAAAACTAAACTACTAGCTGCCCGTGTGGAAAATAGGGGCACCCAGAGTTTAGGTTAAAACAATAAACTCCAGGTCAGTCATGTGACTGGTGTGAGAACTAAAACAGTTATTTAAAACTTTACTTTAAAATGTAGTATATCAAGGGACCATGCCGTATAACACGGAACGAGTTTCCTTCCAAGAATACCAGTGCACAGAATAAACAACGCAATGCTTTTTGGAAGAATGAAGCTATTATAAGACTCAGGTCCCATCACACAATGCAAAGCAAGCCATAGGATAGAGTTTTACCTTATAATAGCCAAACATACTTGGTACGTTCAAAACAAATCATCTTATACTATTATAAGTGCATAGTATTTAAAACAACTTCAAATATAAATGTATCAATCCTAGACGCATGTGTACCATATATAATGTCGCCAATACTAGGCTCTACAATCAAAACCGAAATATCACGTATTGGAAATTGGATTTCCGTCATGAGTCGAGGCCAGGGATGGCTCCTCACCGCTTCGAGACACTCTAGCAAATGTCTCAGGACTACACACTTTGGGTAACCCTGGATCGGTTGGGCCGGTCCTTCGTTACGTTTGAGGATTAGTTATTCCTGAACACACATTTCTCGGTCCTATCAGACCTATCCATCGACTCCGTAGAGACCGATATATCTGAGGCGCCTCGCAATCCAAAAACCATATAGGTAAAAATAATATAAATGTCAGGGCATGTAAAACGCTGACACCACCCATAGCCAGAAAGAAACGCCGTGTTCTCCCAACGGTCCGATCCCGTTTTTAACTCATACCGAGGTGTGAGGCTCGCGAATTAACGCCAGACACAAATCTATGCTATATTAAAGCCGTGCTTTGATTATCAACCACAAGACTCTGCTTTTCAATAAAAGCCTTGATCACTGCATCCCAGCATGCCACACAGGCAATTCATGCCGTGCGACTGATATCTATCGATATATAACCTCTGAACTCGTACGTCTCAGAGAAGGGCGCTAAGCAAGAGAATAAATTCTCCGCCGCCAAACATATATATATTTAATAGAAATCAATCAACACAAAATAAAATCCAATGTCAGACACACAATCCATTTACAAGTTCGTTCTGGGTCTGAATGAAACCGGAGGCACCTTATTCCTCGTCCCATTTGTCCAATACAGGAGAGAGGCCCTCGCATATCCGTCGATCTCCAAGTACGTCTGGACGATCACCACTTATTACCTCGTCTTGGGTGTACATCCCAATCAAGACATCGGTAATCATCCAAACGATGTGAAGACCTCCGGTCTTCAACCACCATCTTCATCGTCGACTTATCGTCGAACCAGTTATTCAGAATGCGTATAAATCCGGCCTTTCCGAATAACTCGCGTATACAATAAACAAGTGCTATAAAAACACAATATATGCCTCATTCCAATCCAGAACATTCTTTTATTCAAATATTCACATCATTAGGGAAAGGTTCCCATTAATTTTATCAAATATAAATTCTTTAAATTTATTCTTTAATCTTCCTTTGGATGTCAATTCAAACCATGTTACGATTTTCCAAACTAGTCGGGATTAGTGCACCTTATCGAAGTAATCATTTGTTTAAATTCCCAATCCCAACCAATTCATTCCATGGAGCAAAACTGGTCATACTCCATATCTAACACCACGGTGTTATCGGTAAATTTGATTACTATTTCCCGTTCAAATCTAATTAAAGATTTAACTATCGCTCGGAGCAAAACTGGTGATACTCCACTCTCGATCATTTCCTAAATTTGATAATTTAAATTATCAATTCACATTTTAATCTAATTAAAGATTCATTAAAACTCCACTTAGTTTTAATCTTCCCAAAAATCAATGTTAATGAATATTTAACTTTAGAAGCACAAACATGTCGCATCGACAATCTACACCGTACTTTTTATTTCTACTGATATATAACCTCTGAGCTTGTATGTCTCAGAGAAGGGTGTTAAGCAAGAGAATAAATTCCCCGCCACCAAACAGATATATATATTTGGCAGAGGTCAACCATACAGTTCGAAATACAATAACAGACATGTAATCCTGCCTTTAACTGGGTTAAAGAACTAATGTCATTTAAAACAAAGTTCACGATTAAACAAAATCACATTCCATTAATTATGGAATCTTCACGGAAAAACAAATCAATATATGATCGATATCAATTTCCGCATCCGACTAACAATATAAATGGAATAACGGCAAAACCTTTTGAATTCCATATGTATTAACAATCTTCCTCCACAGAAATTCACATCGATTATTACCAAATCGAATTACACTCCATTCTAATTAAATATTACTTAATTGGAAAACTTTACTTTGGAAAATCCCATTAAATCTTAATAAAAGATTCATATATTCCAAATCACATTACACTATAAATCGGGTTAAAGAACAAATATCGTTAAAAACACAGTTCACAATAAACCCAATCCACATTCCATTTCAATTCCAATTAAATATCAGTTAATTGGTAATTCTTCTTCCAATCTTAATAAAAAGATTTATTCTGTTCAAACGGGGTTCAAGAACAGGGTTATTTAAGACACCATTCGCGACAAACCCAAAATCACAATCCATTGTTAGTTGGGTTAAAGAACAAGTGTTATTTAAAACACTGTTCACGATAAGCCCAAAAATCTATTTGATATTAAATACAAGGCTCTGAATAGAAAATATATTGGCTTATATTCAATATCAAATTCTAAAATCAACAAATATCGTATTGGAATAACGATAATATATCTTCTAAATTACTCCACAATGTCCGTATAATAAAGGAATCCAATATCGAAGTATTTCCAAGATAATTTCGATTCAAATCCATTCCAATTCATATATTGGAAACTCTGGTTATTTTTAAAACCATTTAAAATCCAATTTATTTATTTAAAAATATTGGATTATAATTCTAGTTCATAACTAGTTCATTTCGATAAAAATATATTTTTATTTTTTCAAATATGGAATTTTTCTTCCCAATTCTTTCCAAATCATTCATTATGATTTTACACAAATTATAAATATTTTTAATAATTTTATCAAGGCCCGTACAGTCGATTTCCATAAAAGAACATCGAACTACACATACGTCGACCTTTTCCAAATTTGATTTGGACATAATTCCAAATCCAACCGTTAGATTTCAAATCTCTTGTATTCGTTGGAAAGCTCTTTTCGATATGAACCCAACGGTTCCGGTTTTAGGAGAATTTGATGGTTGGATCTCCCGTAATATCTGTTCGAAGTCAATGGTCAAAATTCGCGAACTACCGCGTCGCGGCGCATTCTATTCAGGCCATTATATAATATATATATATATATACACACATATATATATATATATCTTCGATTTCCATTTAAATTGTATTTTATAAATCATTTTAAATTCATTTTCAAAACAATTTCAACTTCATATTCAATTTCTAATGAAAATTGAATATTTTATATCATCGATATATAAATGATAGTATTTTCAAAACATTATATTTTGAAATCAATTCCTTTTCGATATTCATTATAAAAATGAATAAAATCGATATAAATATTGTTCACGTCAAAATGGCGTTAGTCTAATCAACACGGCTTTATATATTTAAATATATATTCGTGTCCATCCTAAATCGGACATCAAAATCGTATTTTGATCTTTTACTGAATATTATTTTAAAATATTCATTCTTTCTTAACTGGAACCAGACACAGTCAATTACCATATAATGTCATTATATGGATTTCATACAACACATATACACAACAACAACCAAACACAGTCAACCATCATCCACAGTGCATTCTACACTGCATAAGCATTAAATATAAATATTCAACGCTTACACCGCTTGTCAACCAATCGATTGACATACAACTAAGTATTGGGATTAGTGTATGTCCAATATCAACCCAATACCCATGTGGGGTTTCAATCAACAAATAATGAGTTTTATTTGTGCAATTGGGCGATGTGTAAAATTTATCGTCCCAATAAATATCAGTCAAATGTGTGTACAAATACAAATCGTCTGATTTGTAAATGAATATTTATTTTATTCATATACATGTTATAAATTATATTTTTAACTATAAAATATCTTATTCCATTCCACATCACACAATCAATTTTAACAACACAATCAAACAAATAAACAAGTCGTCTATGGTCTGTGGACAACGGGTGTCGGGTGCTGCTAAGCACCGTCTATATCCTAGTATATATTTCTAACTAAAAAATAAAAATAAATTAAAGTGAGAAGTTCTCACCTTTGGGTTCCACTCCGCCTGTTTTATTTCTGTATTTCAGAACAGACGGGATTTTCCTGACACTCCTACGCCATCCTTTTCACGCTGTTCATACAAAAAATCACATTTTTATTCTTGTACCATTCATATAAAAATCATATATTTTTACAACGCTTCTTTCTATATAAAAATTATATTTTTATATCTCTACTTCTTATATAAAGATCGAATTTTTATTTCGCTTTATATATAATAAAAATCGATTTTTTTATCACTACTGATATCCTTATAAAGATCGCACCTTTATCATAATGAAAACATTATAAAAATCATCTCTTTTTCCTTTCTAAAAATCGTATCTTTCCTTTGTTAAAAATTTAGTCTTTCATGAATTAAAAATCAAAGCTTTCCTATGTCAAATCTAACCTTTTCTATTCTAACCACATATATATTAGTACTGATTTTATTTAATTACTAAAAAAATTTAAACTAAATAAATAAAATCACCTTTCTTCAAATGGAGGAGGGTTCATAGCCGACGTTGGATGGCCAAGCGAAGGGGGGAGGCACATCAGGCGGTGGCGCTGGCGGCGATCGGAGCAAGCAGCTGGGTGGTCGGTTTTGGGTCTCAGGGTTTAGGTGCGCGGTTTAACAAAGGGGAGAGGGACGCAGTGGTGGAGGAGAAGGAGATGCGGAGGGAGGAGGAGGGGGTGGGCGCACAACGGAGGATGGATGTGGGGGATCGCCTGGACGGCGGCGGTGGTCATGAGGGGGAGGGAAACGCGATTTCAATTTTGGGGGAGGCGGTTTCTTTGTTTGATTTGGGAGGTTGACTTTGTGAGGGAGGGATTTAGGTTTAGAAATATATATATTTATTTATATTCTTATATTATTTTCCCAAAAAGTAACTTCCAAATTCGAACCCCAAACGAGACCCAACGACTGTCGCCCCTAGCCAATTATCCCCATTCCGAATGCAATGGGATATGTCCCGCTAGCCAATTCGACCCTTACTATCAGTTTTTATTTAAATTAACATTTAAATCATTTTATTGGATTTAAACGTACATTTCAATTCACGATAGTAACATACAAACTCTAAAAATTCCAGAAAAATTATTTCCAGCTTCGTATTGACGATTCGGTCCAAAAAAAATTAATTTCGTCAAATTGGAGACCGTTTGAAAAATGGCCATTTTCTGGCCGATCCAAATTGACTGAAACTGACAAAACACGTTTTCTTTTGCCATGCTCACATATTGATCCAAAAAATTGTGAATTTTGGAATTTGGCAATAATTTGACACCACGGATCCAACAAAAGTGGTTTCGTCGAAAACGGAAGTCGTTAGCAAAATTTCCATTTTTAAGGGCTATATTTCCAAAGCGACTATTCTGAATTTTCATCTGGGCATAATTTTTTATTCCCGCTATGAAATTTTGATTTTTCAGATTTGTTGAAAATATATTTTCAAATAGATTCGAATATTTTTGGTTTTGCTAAAATCCGTTTAATTTTGAATCCTTTACATTCATTTAAAATTTGAAATCGAATTTTCAAACTACCGCCCTTTTTCCATTCCTTCTATAATTAAAAATAAATATTTATATTCCAACGTCGATTCAAATAAATAAATACATTCTAATTCTATTCAAAATAAATTTCTCGTCGTTATTATTTAAAATAAATCATTTTAAATATTCAAAATCCATTAAAATTGCCAGAATAAAATTTTTAAATTGGTTCTGATTTTCCGGGTTATTACAATCTCCCCTACTTAAAATCTTTTCGTCCTTGAAAAGCAACGGAGCTAAAAGTTGTTTAACTAACCAACTCAACTTTCAGTTTGGCTTTCATTCTTTAACTTTTCAGTTTCTAAGAATTTTCCAATTCTTCAAAATTTTGGCTAACACCCTAAATTTTTTAAAAATTTCTCCACAACCTCCTTTGTACGGGAGCACCGAGAAAAACCCCAAACCACCAACAGGCCCTCTCATCTCAAAAAGAAAAAGAAAAAGCCAAGTGGCTAGCCAGTCGGCTCATAAAATCATCCAAACCCAAGAAATTAGTGAATATGTACCTATTTGTCGGGCATACAATTTTATTCCTCTTCTCTAGCCTCCTTGCTATGACCTGTCCAGTATATATACATGTACATGTATGCAAATGCGATAAATTTTCAATATAGTTCAATATTTGGTTCAATTTGGCATAAATTTGCCTTTCTTTCACCTGTTGATTTAAATAAATAATCACACAACACAATCAACAATCAATTAGTTGCTTAACGTTTCAAATTCATAATTTTGATACATATACAGAAAATCATGTTTTTGATGCCAATTCACCACAATATATCCTAACTAGTTTTGGTTCTCACACCAGTCAATTGGAATCATATAGATATCCCACTTTCGAAACTCGAAAATAAATATTGTTGATAGTATATTTCATCATTAGGATCATGTCCGGGCGACTAGAGTGTGATTCTATATCTATTCAGTATATTGAAACTTCAAATACACGTTTGCAAGGCGTATACGCAAAATCTTCATATATTGGATTATCCCAATTCAATACAAACAAATATTCAAATACGTTGAGTAAGGTTTAAATCTTCAAAACAATATTTTTTTTCATTTTTATTTTAAAAACACTACTCTTCACACTCGTTCTAGGATACTACTGATCCCATCTCTAACGAGTCATTCTCATTGGATATTACTAATCCAATCTCTGATGAATTCCTTTGTTTGGTTCTAATGTGCCTTGTTCTCGAGCTCTGTAAACCAAAGATCTGATACCAAATGTGGCCACCCAAACTTCCCCATGAAGGAAAGAACGGATTGCTTTGAGGACAAGACGAATTAGAACACAAACAGAAGAACATTTCATTGCTTATTACAACAATTTACATCAGAGTACAAGAATATACATAGTAAGAATAAATATTATACGTCAGAGAAATATCAGAGATTTAAATTACATTTAAATACATAGCAGCGGAAAACAATACAAAACACTACTGAACGTAATACACGGATACAGATCTTTCTGAATATCACCTCAGCTGTAAATCAGGATCCTATGAATATAATTATGAAAAACCAAAACTACTAGTTTCCCATGTGGAAAATAGGGGCACCCAGAGTTTAGGTCAATCATGTGACTGGTGTGAGAACTAAAACGGTTATTTAAAACTTTACTTTAAAATATAGTATATCAAGGGACCACGCCGTATAACACGAAACGAGTTTCCTCCCAAGAATACCAGTGCATAGAATAAACAACGCAATGCTTTTTGGAAGAATGAAGCTATTATAAGACTCAGGTCCCATCACACAATGCAACGCAAGCCGGAGGATAAAGTTTTACCTTAAAATAGCCAAACATGCTTGGTACGTTCAAAAAAAATCATTTGTTACTATTATAAGTGCATAGCATTTAAAACAACTTCAAATATAAATATATCAATCCTAGACGACATAGGTACCATATATCATGTCGCCGATACTAGGCTTTACAATCAAAAACCGAAATATCACGTATTGGAAATTGGATTTCCGTCATGAGTCGAGGCTAGGGATGGTTCCTCACCGCTTCGAGACACTCTAGCAAATGTCTCAGGACTACACAATCTGGGTAACCCTAGATCAGTTGGGCCAGTCCTCCGTTACGTTTGAGGATTAGTTATTCCTGAACACACGTTTCCCGGTCTTATCGGACCTATCCATCGACTCCGTAGAGACCGATATATCCGAGGCTCCTTGCAATCCAACAACCACATAGGTAAAAATAATATAAATGTTAGGGCATGTGAAACGCTGACACCACCCATAGCCAGAAAGAAACGTCGTGTTCTCCCAACGGTCTGATCCCGTTTTTAACTCATACCGAGGTGTGAGGCTCGCAAATTAACGCCACACACAAAGCTACGTTGTATTAAAGTCGTGCTTTGATCATCAACCACAAGACTCTTCTTTTCAACAAAAGCCTTGATCACTGCATCTTAGCATTCCACAAAGGCAATTCATGCCATGCGACTGATATCTATCGATATATAACCTCTGAGCTCATACGTCTCAGAGAAGGGCGTTAAGCAAGAGAATAAATTCTCCGCTGCCAAACAGATATATCTTTAATAGAAATCAATCAACACAGAATAAAATCCAATGTCAGACATACAATCCATTTACAAATTCGGTCTGGGTCTGAACGAAACCGGAGGCACCTTATTCCTCGTCCCACATGTCCAATACAGGAGAGAGGCCCTCGCATACACGTCGATCTCCAAGTATGTCTGCACGATCACCACTTATTACCTCGTCTTGGGTGTACGGCCCAATCAAGACATTAGTAATCATCCAAACGATGTGAAGACCTGTGGACTTCAACCACCGTCTTCATCGTCAACTTATCATCGAATTAGTTATTCAAAATGGGTATAAACCCAACCTTTCCGAATAACTCGCGTATATAATAAACAAGTGCTATAAAAATACAACATACGCCTCATTCCAATCCATAATATTCTTTTATTCAAATATTCACATCATTAGGGAAAGGTTCCCATTAATTTTATCAAAGAAAAATTCTTTAAATTTATTCTTTAATCTTTCTTTGGATGTCAATTTAAACCATGTTACAGTTTTCCAAACTAGTCGGGATTAGCGCACCTTACCGAAGTAATCATTTGTTTAATTTCCCAATCCCAACCTATTCATCCCATGAAGCAAAACTGGTCATACTCCATATCTAACACCCGGTGTTATCGGTAAATTTAATTACCATTTCCCGTTCAAATCTAATTAAAGATTTAACTATCGCTCGGAGCAAAACTAGTGATACTCCACTCTCGATCATTTCCCAAATTTGATAATTTAAATTATCAATTCACATTCCAATCTAATTAAAGATTCATTAAAACTCCACTTAGTTTTAATCTTCCCATAAATCAATGTTAATGATTATTTAACTTTGGAAACATAAACATGCCGCATCAACAATCTACACCGTACTATTGATTTCTTCCGATATATAACCTCTGAGCTCGTACGTCTCAGAGAAGGGTGTTAAGCAAGAGAATAAATTCCCCGCCACCAAACAGATATATATTTAGCAGAGATTAACCATACAGTTCGAAATACAATGACAGACATGTAATCCTGCCTTTAACTGGGTTAAAGAACTAATGTCATTTAAAACACAATTCACGATAAACCCAAATCACACTCCATTAATTATGGAATCTTCACGGAAAAACAAATCAATATACGATCGATATCAATTTCCGTAACCGACTAGTAATATAAATGGAATAACGGCAAAGCCTTTTAAATTCCATATGTATTAACAGTCTTCCTCCACAGAGGTTCACTTCGATGATTACCAAATCGAATTCCATTCCAATTAAATATTAATTAATTGGAAAACTTTACTTTGGAAAATCCCATTAAATCTTAATAAAAGATTCATATATTCCAAATCACATTACACTGTAAATCGGGTTAAAAAACAAATGTCTTTAAAAACACAGTTCACAATAAACCCAATCCACATTCCATTTCAATTCCAATTAAATATCAGTTAATTGGTAATTCTTCTTCAAATCTTAATTAAAAGATTTATTTTGTTCAAACGAGGTTCAAGAACAGTATTATTTAAGACACCATTCACGACAAACCCAAAATCACAATCCATTATTAATCGGGTTAAAGAACAAGTGTTATTTAAAACACCGTTCACGATAAGCCCAAAAATCTATCTATTTGATATTAAATACAAGGCTCTGAATAGAAGATATATCGGCTTATATTCAATATCAAATTCTGATATCAACAAATATCGTATTGGAATAACGATATATATCTTCCAAATTCCTCCACAATGTCCGTATAATCACGGAATCCAATATCGAAATATTTCGAAGATAATTTCGATTCAAATCCATTCCAATTCATATATTGGAAATTCTGGTTATTTTTAAAACCATTTCAAATCCAATTTATTTATTTGATATTATTGGATTATAATTCTTGTTCATAACTAGTTCATTCCGATAAAAATATAATTTTATCATTTCAAATATGTAATTTTTCATCCCAATTCTTTCCAAATCATTCATTATGATTTTACACAAGTTATTAATATTTTTAATAATTTTATCAAGGCCCGTACGGTCGATTTCCACAAATGGTCATCGAACTGCACTTATAGCGACCTTTTCCAAATTTGATTTGGACATAATTCCAAATCCAACCGTTAGATTTCAAATCTCTTGTATTGGAAAGCTCTTTTCGATACGATCTTAACGGTTCTTGTTTTAGCAGAATCCGACGGTCGGATCTCCCGTAATGTCCGTTCGAAGTTAATGGTCGAAATCTGCGAACTGCCGCTTTCTATTCAGGCCATTATATATAATTAATATATATATATATTATATTTCATCGATTTCTATTGAAAATGTATTTTATAAATCGTTTTAAATTCGTTTTCAAAACGATTTCAACTTCATATTCAATTTCTAATCAAAATTGAATATTCCATATCATCGATATATAAATGATAGTATTTTCAAAACATTATATTTTGAAATCAATTCCTTTTCGATATTCTTTATAAAAATGAATAAAATCAATATAAATATCGTTAACGCCAAAATGGCGTTAATCTAATCAACATGGCCTTATATATTTAAATATATATTCGTGTCCATCCCAAATCGGACATCAAAATCATATTTTGATCTTTTACTGAATATTATTTTAAAATATTCATTCTTTCTGAACTGGAACCAGACACAGTCAATTACCATATAATGTCATTATATGGATTTCATACAACACATGTACACAACAACAACCAAACACAGTGAACCATCATCTACATTACATTCTACACTGCATAAGCATTAAATACAAATATTCAACGCTTACACCGCTTGTCAACCAATCGACTGACATACAACTAAATATTGGGATTAGTGTATGTCCAATATCATCCCATTACCTGTGTGGGGTTTCAATCAACAAATAATGAAATTTATTTGTGTAGTTGGGCGACGGCTAAAATTTATCGTCCCAATCAATATCAATCAAATGTGTGTACAAATACAAATCGTCCGATTTGTAAATGAATATTTATTTTATTCATATACATGTTATAAATTATATTTTTAACTATAAAATATTTTATTTCATTCCACATCACACAATCAATTTTCACAACACAATCAAACAAAAAAACAAGTCATCCATGGTCTGTGGACGACGGGTGTCGGGTGCTGCTAAGCACCGTCTGCATCCTAGTATATATTTCTAACTAAAAAATAAAAATAAATTAAAGTGAGAAATTCTCACCTTTGGGTTCCACTCCGCCTATTTTATTTCTGTATTTTAGAATAGTCAGGATTTGCCTGACACTCCTACGCCATCCTTTTCACGCTGTTCATATAAAAAATCACATTTTTATTCTTGTACCATTCATGTAAAAATCTTTTTTTTACAATGCTTCTTTCTATATAAAAATTATATTTTTATATCTCTACTTCTCATATAAAGATCGAATTTTTATTTCGCTTCATATATAATAAAAATCGAATTTTTTATCGCTACTAATATCCATATAAAGATCGCACCTTTATCATAATGATAACATTATAAAAATCATATCTTTTTCTTTTCTAAAAATTGTATCTTTCCTTTGTTAAAAATCTAGTCTTCCATGAATTAAAATCAAAGCTTTCCTACGTCAAAATCTAATGTTTTCTATTCTAACCACATATATATTAGAACTGATTTTATTTAATTACTAAAATTTCTTTAAACTAAGTAAATAAATAAATAAAATCACCTTTCATCGAATGGAGGAGGGTTCATGGCCGACGTTGGATGGCCAGGCGAAGGAGGGAGGCACAGCCCATTGGTGGCGCTGGCGGCGATCGGAGCAAGTGGCGCGGTGGTCGATTTTGGGTCTCAGGGCTAGGGCGTGCATTTTAACGAAGGGGAGAGGGACAGAGAGGTGGAGGAGAAGGAGATGCGGGGAGGAGGAGGGGGTGGGCGCGTGACGGAGGATGGAGGCAGGGCATCACCTGGTCGATGGCGGTGGTCACGAGGGGAAGGGAAACGCGATTTCAGTTTTAGGGGAGGCGGTTTCTTTGTTTGATTTGGGGGGTTGACTTTGTGAGGGAGGGAGTTAGGTTTAGAAATATATATTTATATTATTATATTATTTTCCCAAAAAGTAACTCCTTAATTCAAACCCCAAATGAGACCCAACGACCGTCGCCCTTAGCCAATTACCCCCATTCCGAACACAATGGGATATGTCCCGCTAGCCAACTCGACCGTTACTATCAGTTTTTATTTAAATTAACATTTAAATCATTTTATTGAATTTTAAACATACATTTCAATTTACTGGGGTCACATACGAGCTTTAAAAATTCCAAAAAAATTATTTCTAGTTTCGTATTGATGATACGGTCCTAACAAAACTAATTTTGTCAAATTCGGAGATTGTTTGAAAAATGGCCATTTTCTGGTCGATCCATATTTGACTGAAATTGAAAAAACACGTTTTCTTTTGCCACGCTCACATACTGATCCCAAAAATTATGAATTTTGGAATCTAGCAATAATTTGACACTACGGATCCAACAAAAGTGGTTTCGTCGGAAATGGAGGTCGTTTGCAAAATTTCCATTTTTAAGGGCTATATTTCCATAGCGACTATTCTGAATTTTCATCTGGGCATAACTTTTTATTCCCGCTATGAAATTTTGATTTTTCAGATTCGTTGGAAATATATTTTCAAATAGATTTAAATATTTTTGGTTTCGCTAAAATCCATTTAATTTTGAATCTTGTGCATTCATTTGAAATCGAATTTTCAAACTACCGCGCCATTTCCCATTCCTTTTATAATTAAAAATATATATTTATATTCTAATATCGATTCAAATAAATATATACATTCTAATTCTATTCAAAATAAATTTCTTGTCGTTATTATTTAAAATAAATCATTTTAAATATTCAAAATCCATTAAAATTGCCAAAATAAAATTATTAAATTGGTTCTGATTTTCCGGGTTGTTACACATAACCCTTTGTTATATTCATACTTGTAAAATTAAGAGAATTGCTTATGTAATTAAGGTAATAACATGGTAATTTCTGAATTACTATATTATTGTCTCATAACTTTGTAGATTTAATATCAAGAACTCAAAAAGGAACTAATTTTGTAAGAATGCCTTTCGGGAGCCCCGATGGATCATTGTTAATAAAATAAGACAAGAAAGGTAGTTCTAAGAGTCACGTCTATGGAGCCTTATAATTTAGAACCCACTGATGGCTTCCCGATATACCCAAAACCAAGTAGAACCTCTAATCTCATGAAATACAGAAGGACCTTAGTATTTTTTTTCAATGCCCCTCCCTTAAGTGATAGTAACCTACAGGGAAGTCTATTAAACAAATTAGGAATCCTAGCATTCGACGAAGCAAACTAAATGACTTTACTAAAAGGTTTTCCATGGAACCACCTAAGAAAGAACTATAGGGATCAACATACAGAAGAATAAAGTCTCTTCCATAAAGGATTTCAAATTTTAAATGCATACATTTAATTATTATCTTTTATTTCTACAGGATTCTACTTCCAAAAATTAACAAAAGTACATTAAAATAATCCCTCTAATGGAATGACAGCGTGATCCAAGAATTACCCGAATCAAGGATTAAGGAAAAAGTCTTTGGATTTATTTCAAAGTTGTCATACGAACATCTGAACATCAAAGAAGAATGACTATATATTATAACACAAAAGTACAGCCAAGGACTTTCAAGGAAGGAGACTTAATGCTCGAAGAGTTATGGATAACACTAAGAACCCATCAGATGGTTCATTAGGACCAAATTGGGAAGGACCCCTAATTGTAAAAACAGTTACTCAAACAGGAGCCTATCAGGTATGTTAATCCAATGGTAATATGGTACCAAGAATATGGAATACTGAGCAATTGTGGCCATACATTCCCATAATGGATAAATAAAGGGGCTTCGTAGTAAAATATCATACAAGGAAACTCTACTCGATTGGTAAGGAAATCTAACTTTAATAGGTGAGAAACTTCAATAAACAAAATCTACATAGTTAAACACATTCAATAAAGTCTTAGATTTTAATTCGAGTAAGAAATTCTACGTAGTTAGAAGGGAAACACTCCTTTATTTTGGAAAATGTCCTTAGTATGCCAAGGCGCTTCTCAAAAGAGAGGAGGGCTAAGCCCGGGGATATGTGCTCGGCACCCACTAAAGCCCTTAATCCTGTCAAAGGTGGTCTAGTCAAGGTACCTCCTAAAGGGAGGGTGGTTAAGCCATCAGTCTTGCCCACAAGCCCTAGATGATGCTCCCACAAACCCTTAGTATACCTAAGACGCCCTCCATAGAAGGGACGGGTAATCCCTTGGTTCCTCCACAAACTGGCCTAGTCAAGGTTCCGAATGAAGTTTCTTTCTAAGAACAAGCCATGCATCTGCTTCAGCTAAGCACGCCCTACCTCTACTTCAGCTAAGCACGATCTGTCTCTACTCGGATGATCTGTATGCTCTACCTCTACTTATGTCTCATCCACTTGAATGGAATGAAAGCTCTAAAGGGAACAGTAAAAACGATAAATGTATCTATTCAAAAACACATCCTACCCCTGCCTCAAGGAAAGCAAAAAGCTTCGAAAGCCTGAAATAAACTTTGATTCTCTATATCAGACAATGTTTCTGGAATTCAATTATTAAAATATCTGAATTTGGATTTCGAGCCTTCTTATTACTAACAAAAGTAGTTTCGATCCTTTGTTATTTCCATAAATGAATTTCTGGCTATTAAAATAACCGAATATGGATTTCAGGTCTTATTATTATTATTGGAAGTAGTAACAGTCCTTTGTTATTTCTAGAAATAGATTTCCGAACTTCCATTATTAAAATACATGAATCTACATTTCATGTATTCTTATTATTATGAGAGTAGTTTCGGTCCTTTACTATTTTCAGAAATGGGTTTCTGGACTACTTTTATGAAAATACCTGAATTTGAGTTTTGGATCTTCTTATTATTGCCAAAATCATTTCGGTCCACTATTATTTCAAAAACTGAATTTCTATAATTAAAGTACCTGAATCTAGGTTTTGGATCTTCATATTTTTGTCAAAAAATGGTTTTGGCTCTCTATTTTTTGTAGAAATGGATTTCTGAACTTTTATTATTAAAATACTCGAATTTGGGTTTTGGGTCTTCTTATTATTGCCGAAATTAATTTCAGTTCCTTGATATTTCCAAAAATGGATTCTAGTCAACTATTATTACTACCAAAATCCAGGTTTTGGGTTTTACCATTACTGACGAAAGTTGTTTCAATCTTCTATTTCCAAAGTAGATTTCTAAACTTTTATGTCTAAATCCTGATTTCAGATTAATTATTATTTTCATGCAAATAAATTATCGAAATTAGTATTTATATACATATAAGCTAACATGAAATGTAAGTACTAAAATTTTTAGGAAAAATTAGTCTAAAAGATGTCCAAGGCTCATAATCACATTTTTGGATTTCTATTGTCACCAAATGTTAATTGTTCGCTACAACGGATATTCTATTAAATTAGAAAACCGTCGCACGAATATTGAAATAACCGCAAGTGCACGGCGTACTATTGTAATACGTAGTGAGTGCGAGTCGATCCTCAAGGAAAGAATAATTTCAATCTTATCCAATCAAATTAAACCAAACTTTTAAAATGTGTTCTAATAAAAACTATGAAACTAGAAACTAAGTTGAGAGCTAAAAGTGAAATTAGAGAGTAATTTAGAGGTAAATCCACTCTCACCTTTATGTAAGTTGTCAAACATACAATGTATGATCTCAACAAGTGATATAAATGCAATATTTACACCACTTAAGATTCTCATGAAAATGAAACTAAAGCAAAACTATTCTAAGTATGGTCTATGAACTATTGGCTAGCACTATAGACCATCAAATTTTGTTCATACTTTTATTTCAAAATCAATAATCACTTAGCAAATATTGATGTAACTTGTGTTTATATTGAATAAGCATAGATCATTTGCAAATGCAACATGACCTATCAAACCCAATTGTATAAACTTACATCCATATTCACTAACATTAAGAACATATTAAAGATCACAAATCATACACTTGTTGAACTTACACAAAGTTAGAGAGTATCATTACCCCTAAATCAAGGGATTAGCCACTCATATGTGTTGTCATATCAACACATGTAAGTTTCAACATTAGAAAATTAAGCAAAATGAAAGAAAACTAAGTAGAACAAGAAGAAAACTAAACTAAGAACATAAAGTAAATGAACATGAATGTAAATCTAAGCTATGAACATGAATGTAAATAAATCTAAGCTATGAACATGAAAGTAAAGCATAGAAATTAAAAGAGACATAAGATAGACATAAGAGAAATAGGCTTGGAAGCCATTTTTATTTATTTGATCACTTACACTTTCATATGCTAAAAAGAAGATACAAAATACATGAAACAAAGGGGTATATATACATGATCTAAAACCCTAAAACCCTAATCACTTTTCTTGGGAATTCCCCAAAATGGCCCTTCATGAAGCTTCTAATTGATCTTAGCCATTAATATGTCATGTAGAATGCATGAGGCCTTTTGTCCCATTCAATAATATGAAGTGGGCTAGTTGAAAGATGGGCCGTCCACTATCCATAAGATGTATTAATTCTTTGCCTTTTCTTGTGTATGCACATGCTTTCCTTCATTTCTTCATGTGTATGGATCATTTTAGCTCCTAAATTCCTACAAGAGATAATTTACAAGGAACAAGTAAATGCAATCTTAAACAAGAACATGCACATTTTACCATTAAACCCCCCAAAAGAGTGATGATTTTGAAAACGTTTAAAACATGGTTTTGATCATATATAGTACCCAAAAATGTTCATTTATTCAACTAAACAAGAATAAATATGTGAATATAAATGTGCATTTTTACGTGCACATCAAATACTCCCACACTTATCTTTTTATTCGTCCTCGAATAAAGTAAAAACTAAGATAAATCCACTTTCGTAGGAGGCACGATTGCATTGAGCGTATGCAACAAGCCGTTAAACCTCTGGGCGTCCCCAGTAGGACGAGTGTTGTCTCGTGAGGGTTTTCAGCGGATACTACCCACAAAATCCAAATGTTAAGTGCGAAAAATATTTACAAAATGCAAGATTCGAAAATATTTACAAGATGAATGCAAGTTTTTAAAAGATTATTTACAAATGGGTAACTTACTTTTAAATTTAACATGAGTGAGTTAAATACAATTTAGGTCATCACTATGAAATTTTAGTCCGTTACTAATCAAAACTTCAAACAAAAGTCAGGCTATCATTACAAACTCCTCCAGCTTGGCCAGTTGTTTCGGTAGGAACATAGTGCAAATATGAAATGAATTCTATAATCGATATCAACAATCGCAAAACGGCGTCTCAACTTCCTTTTTGTTAACAAGTTAGGTCGAATAAGTGAAGAGTGTGCTTGGATTTCAAGTGCTAACTCTCTCTTTATTTTGAAAATTACTTACAATATTATTATTATTATTAAACACCTAACTGAAAAGACCAAGGTATACCACCCATGTGAGTTGGGACAGAGCTTGG
Source organism: Allium sativum (assembly GCA_030737875.1). Classification (NCBI taxonomy): domain Eukaryota; kingdom Viridiplantae; phylum Streptophyta; class Magnoliopsida; order Asparagales; family Amaryllidaceae; genus Allium; species Allium sativum. The sequence goes on from CM060916.1 coordinate 183,457,147, forward strand.
CGGGTTTGCACACCAACGCTATATTTATAAGCAATGTTGGATACCCTTAGGTGCCCAACTCATAAAATGAGACCAAGGTTTCCTACCCATGCACTGCTTTACGACTTACGTGAGAGTTGGGACAGAGCTTGGCGGGTTTGCACACCAACGCTAGATGTACTAGCAATGTTGGATACCCTTGGATATATATATATATATATATATATATATATATTCTTCTTCTCTTTTTTTTCTTTTTTTCTTTTTTTTGTGAAGAGAGAGAGTTGAGCGGGAATATCAAAGCACAACTTCACTTAAAAGATCTAAAATGTTATCGCAAGTAGTCTCAATCAACCATTCATTTAATCGGATTACGATTTAGAAAACATTTCATACTCATCACCTACGAATCTCCCTATATACCAGTTACACCAAATTTGCTCATAATTCAAACTTTTCTTCCGTTATCCATTAAGAGAAGTAAATTTCCAAATATTTAAATTGAATGACCAAAATTGTGTGCTAACTTCATCATGTCTGATTTAAAAGTAAATAGAAATAATTTTTTTTTTCTTTTTTTTCTTTTTTTTTTAAAGAAAAAAGGAAAAATGCAAATTAAAGTTATGCAAAACATAATGGAAATGAGACTCCCTCCCCCCACACTTAATTGTGACTGTGTCCCCACAGTAAATGCATGACACAATGAGTGTACGGAAGAGAAATATTTACATATTTACAAAAGAGGGTTAAACTTAACTTTCTTACTTGACGTAGCATGGCTCATGAAGAATCATGAGCTCCTCCTCTCGATCAGTGGGCAATTCCAAGAATGGTTTTAGTCGTTGACCATTGACTTTGAAAGTGGATCCATCCCTCTGGTTTTCTATTTCGATGGCGCCGTGTGGAAAAACAGTTCGAACAACATAAGGTCCGGTCCATCTGGACTTTAACTTCCCAGGGAATAAATGAAGTCGTGAGTCATATAATAGAACTTTTTGGTCTGGCAAAAACGTTTTTCTTAGGATTGACTTGTCATGAAAAACTTTAGTTTTTTCCTTGTAAATTTTCGCGTTTTCGTATGCGTCATTCCTAATTTCCTCTAATTCGTTGAGTTGCAATTTTCGGTTTTCGCCAGCTTGTTCAAGATCAAAGTTTAAGTTCTTTATTGCCCAAAGTGCTTTATGTTCAAGTTCAACGGGTAAATGACAGGCTTTCCCGTAAACCAATCGGAAAGGGGACATTCCAAGATTAGTTTTAAAAGCAGTACGGTAAGCCCAAAGCGCATCGATCAATTTTTGTGACCAATCTTTTCGATTTTTATTTACAGTTTTCTCCAAAATCTGTTTTATTTGACGATTCGACACTTCGACTTGACCACAAGTTTGCGGATGATAAGGAGTGGACAACTTGTGGGTTATCGAGTATTTTTTCATTAAGGACTCAAAAGATCGATTACAAAAATGTGTTCCATTGTCGCTTATTATTGTGCGAGGTGTGCCGAACCTCGAAAAGATGTTTTCTTTTAGAAATTTCACAACAATTTTATGATCATTGGTTTTACATGGAACGGCTTCGACCCATTTAGAAACGTAGTCGACGGCGAGAAGAATATACAAGTTTCCGAAAGAGTTTGGGAAAGGTCCCATGAAGTCAATACCCCAAACATCGAAGATTTCGATCGTAAGGATGGGGTTCAAAGGCATCATATTTCGTCGAGAAATCTTTCCTAGCATTTGGCAACGATTGCAAGTTTTACAGAATTCAAACGCGTCTTTAAAGAGAGTGGGCCAATAAAAACCACATTGAAGCACCTTTTCAGCGGTTTTTCTAGGGCCAAAATGTCCACCGCAGGCATGATCATGGCAGAATGAGAGAACACTCCTAATTTCGCTATCAGGAATGCATCGACGAATGATTTGGTCCGGACAATACTTAAACAAGTATGGGTCGTCCCAGTAGAAGTATTTTACTTGGGACAGAAATTTGTATTTATCTTGCTTGGACCAAAAAGAGGGAGTTTCCTTAGTGACTAGATAGTTCACTATGTCGGCGAACCAAGGGTCGATTGAAACAGAAAGGAGTTGTTCGTCAGGAAAGTTGTCGTTGATCGGCAAAGAAGATGGTGCGTTCGGAAGACGAGACAAGTGATCGGCTATAACATTGTCGGATCCCTTTTTGTCTTTTATTGTAAGGTCGAATTCCTGGAGTAAAAGTATCCATCGAATTAAGCGTGACTTAGCGTCCTTTTTAGCAAAAAGGTGTCGAAGAGCAGAATGGTCAGTGTAGACCGTGATGTGAGAACCAATCAAGTAAGATCGAAACTTCTCAAGCGCAAAAACGACAGCTAAAAGTTCTTTTTCGGTGGTCGTATAATTGAGTTGAGCGTCGTTCAAGGTCATACTCGCATAGTAAATTACGTGAAGGATTTTGTTGATTCGTTGTCCTAAGACAGCACCAACCGCGAAGTTAGAAGCGTCACACATGATTTCAAAAGGTAGTTCCCAGTTGGGAGAACAGATTATCGGCGCTGAAATGAGTTCGTTTTTCAGACGTTCAAAAGAGGCAACACATTCAGCGTTAAAGTCAAATGGGATGTCCTTTCCTAGAAGAGTAGTTAAAGGACGGGCGATTTTGCTAAAATCTTTCACAAAGCGTCGGTAAAATCCAGCATGCCCTAGAAATGAACGAATGTCCTTAACGCATTTTGGAATGGGTAGTTTTGAAATAACGTCAACTTTTGCTTTATCTACTTCAATTCCATTATTTGAAATTATGTGTCCAAGGACAATGCCTTGTTTGACCATAAAGTGACATTTTTCCCAATTCAACGTTAAGTGTTTTTCTTTACATCGATTCAAAACAAGTTCAAGATGATGTAAGCAAGAGGAAAAAGAATCACCAAAGATCGAAAAATCATCCATAAAAACTTCAAGAAAGCGTTCGATCATATCGGAAAAAATGCCTACCATACATCGTTGGAAAGTTGCAGGAGCGTTGCAAAGTCCGAAAGGCATACGTCGATAAGCGAAGGTACCGAATGGACATGTGAAAGTCGTTTTCTCTTGGTCTTCAGGAGCGATTGGAATTTGGTTATAGCCAGAATAACCATCAAGAAAGCAATAGAATTCATGACCGGCTAAACGTTCAAGCATTTGATCGATGAAAGGAAGAGGAAAGTGGTCTTTACGTGTTGCAGCATTCAATTTTCGATAATCAATGCAAACACGCCAACCCGTTTGAGTCCGAGTAGGAAGAAGTTCGTTTTGTTCGTTTACGACGACGGTAAGTCCGGACTTTTTAGGAACAACGTGAATGGGGCTGACCCATAAGCTATCAGAAATAGGGTAAATGATACCGTTGTCAAGAAGTTTAAGAATTTCTTCGCGAACTACCTCTTTCATCTTAGGGTTAAGCCTACGTTGCGCTTCGCGAGTGGGTTTGGCTTCATCGGTTAAGTGAATTCGATGTTGAACGATTGCGGGGCTAATTCCCTTGATGTCAGAAATGGACCAACCGAGTGCGTCTTTGTTTTTAGAAAGAGTTGAAAGAAGAGAAAGTTCCTGATCACGAGTTAAATTTGAAGAAATTATGACAGGACAAGTATCATTATCACCTAAGTAAACGTACTTAAGGTGATCGGGAAGAGGTTTAAGATCCAACTTTGGTGGTTTCTCGATCAAAGAACGTGGTTGAGATTCAGGCTCAACTGAAAGTGATTCAAATGGAAGCGTGTATTCAACTTCGTTAGGAGCTTCATGGAACAATTTGTCGTACTCGGCCTCACACTCATCATTAAGGTCAATCGATTCGTTTTCGGAATTTTCGTGAATGGCATTAACGTCCAAGGTTTGGTCACACGATTTATTAGAATGACTTTCAAGATTGAAAATGTTAAGATCTAGAGTCATGTTTCCAAAAGAGATTTTCATTGAACCATTGCGACAATTTATTAAAGCATTTGAAGTAGCCAAAAAGGGTCGACCTAAGATCAATGGAATTTGACTCATTGGATTATTGACAGGTTGAGTTTCCAGAACAATGAAATCGACAGGGAATATGAATTGACCAACTTTGATGAGTACGTCCTCGATTTCTCCGATGGGTTTCTTAATTGAACGATCAGCAAATTGAAGAGTTATTTTCGTTGGCTTAAGTTCACCCAAACCAAGTTGTTGGTAAACGGAATATGGAATCAAATTGACACTTGCACCCAAATCTATTAAGCATTTGTTAATTGTTTTATCTCCTATTGTGCACGAGATCGTAGGGCATCCAGGATCTTTGTATTTAACGGGGATCGATTGGGTCAAGACTTCGCTAAGTCCGGCGGCTAGGAAGACTTTCTTGGGTACATGAGTGTGTCGTTTTTGGGTACACAAGTCTTTGAGAAATTTAGCGTAGGTGGGGACTTGTTGAATGATGTCAAGAAGAGGGATGTTAACTTTCACTTGTTTGAAAATTTCCAACATCTTTTCCATTTGGTCGGAGTGTTTCTTTGGTCGAAGACGATGAGGAAATGGAATACGCAACTCAGTAGGTCGGTCTACTTGAGTTGGAGAAGAAGTAGACTCGGAATTTGGATCAAGATCATTTGTGGTTTTAGAAGGGTCGAGAGGAAGATCCGGTACATTATTCGGGTTTTCAATTTGATTATCGATTTTCTTACCGGATCGTAAAGTCGTGATAGCATTCAACTGAGTTACATTGCTATCCTGAACGACATGAGCTTGGTTTTGATTCGGATTCTGGATCTTGGGGTTTGGAATGGGTTGACTCGGGAAAGTGCCTCTTTCCCGTTCACTTACGGACGTGGCTAACTGACTCATTTGCATTTCAAGTTTAGCGATCGATTGACTCGTGTTTTGCATGTACGAAGTCAATAAATTTTGCAAATTGTTATTTGATTGGAGATTTTGAGTCGTTGCTTTAGTCAATGTTTCGAGACTTTTCTCAAGTGAAGTCAGTCGTTTTTCGTCTTGGGGAACAAAAGATTGTTGCGCTTGATTTTGAGAAGGTGGCGCAAAATTTTGGAATTGATTTTGTTGAAAGGGGGGATTTGAAGGATTATTCGTAAATGGTTGGAATGAGGGTCGAACCAAATTCGCATTTGGGTTGTTTTGGGTCCACGAGAAGTTAGGATGATTTCTCCAACCAGGATTATACGTTGGAGAGAATGGGTCGTTCCTAACTTTGTTGAAAGCGTTGAGTTGTTCTAACGAGTGTGGGCATTGATCAGCAATATGGGTTGGATCGTTACATTTGAAACACGAGGGTTGAGAGGTTTGAGCTTGACTCATTTGATTTGATGAAAGAACATTATCGAATTTGGTTAACATTGCGTCGATTTTTGCTTCTAAAGCTGATGAAGATCCTATCGAATGAGCGTTTGATCGGGAATAAATCGATTTCTCGTTGGATCGTTCCCATTGAGCTGATTTTTCGGCCAAGTTCTCAAGAAATTGCCAAGCGGCATCGTGATTTTGGGCTAGAAAGTTTCCTTGGCACATCGATTCGAGCATGGTTCGAGAGTTATTTTCGAGTCCATCGTATAAAATTTGGCAAAGAGTCCATTTTTCGAAGTTGTGATGTGGACATTTGACTAGAAGTTCTTTAAATCTTTCGAAATATTTTGCAAAGGATTCACCCCCAAATTGATGAAAATTGACGATTTCGTTTCGAATTTTGGATGTTTTTTCCAAGGTGTAAAATTTCTTCAGAAAAACTTTCACAAATTCATCCCACGTTCCAATTGTATTTGAAGGCAAGCTATACAACCATTTTTCGGCGTAATCGGTGAGTGCAAATGGAATTAACCTAAGTTTGATTCCATCGTCACTTAGTTGTTGAAATTTCATGGTTGCACAAACTTGTTCAAATTTGGTTAAGAAAATGTAAGGGTCATCACGTTCAAAATTACCGAATTTTGGAAGAGTATTTATGTGATTTGAATGAATTTCAAAGTGGTTACCCGTTGGGGCGGGCAATATGATGCAAGAAGGAATAGAAACTCGATCGGGGAAGATTCTATCCATAAGAGTTCGAGGGGGATTTTCTTCGGCCATGGTTGAAGGAATGTTTGTTCGAACTAAACGATTAGTGGAAGGGTTACGAGTCCAACGATTCGTAGAAGTGTCGTGAGTCCAAATACTCATGCACTAGCGAGAAGAATTAGTGAGGAGAAGAGAAAACAAGGTTGAGACGAGAAGCGGAAATTTTTTTTTTCGGATAAGAGAAAAGGATTTGATTTACAAATGAAGATGGTTTTTTTTATTTTTTAATTTTTAATTTTTTTGTTTTTGTGTTTTTTTTTATATATGCATGAATCTAATGCAACTAAATGAATGCAAAGATTAACTACAAATTTTCTGTCCTTAGTGGCTCCTAACCCAAAATTATAAAGTGACACATTTGATTACTTAAAACAAAAGATTTCTCGGCCAGTTAACGGACAGGAGTTATCGGTGCACCAGGAATCACCCTAGAAATGCAACCGAAGGTTTAAGTACCTTCAGAGTGATAACCGATATAATATTTACGAATCACCGTAATAATTATAAGCGGTTATTTCTCTGCCGTAGTCTAGACACCAAGAAATAATTCGTTTCAAATATATCAACTATCACAATATAATTAAGCCCTAAATGAGCCCGCGACTCCCTTAAGTCCAACGTCTAACCGTTATTATTAGTCAAATTCTACGATGATATGCAATTTTCTGGGCTAAGGAAGGGTAATGAACTCCCCACCTTATGTGAATTGGGGTGTGCCCTTAAGAAAAGAAAACAAAATGAGATGAATGCAAAACAGAAATTAAACGTGTATTAATAATGCAACTACGAATGAATTTTTATTTTGTTTTTGGGTTTTCTAATGCAAATGCAAGCAAACAACAATGCGATTAAAATAATGGGTTAAAACACGATACCTGAGGGTCTGAAATTATTAACAAAAAAAAAAAAAAAATTTAGCGGCGGTTTTTAGCAAGCAAGCAAGCAAAGCAATGTGAGGCGATCCAAGCAAGCGATTCTTTGTTTTATCTGCTTTGACTACCTGAAAAGGGAAGACGAGATATAAACAAGAGAAAGAAAAGAGATTTTTGTTTTTTTTTTTTTTTTTTAATGAAAACTAGAACAAAGTTTATACAAAAACTACTACCACCCAAAACTAAATCAAATCGAAAACAAGCAAAAATGAGAAAAGAAAGAACAAAATTATTTTTTTTAAGGAAAGGCAAATGCTTTTTTTTTTTGGAAGAATAGAAATATGATAGACAAAACAAAGACTAATACTAAAATCAAAGCACGGAAATTAAACTCGACACAAAATCTACAAACGGTCAGCAAAAGAAATAAAATGATAAAACTAACTAAACAAAAGAAAAGAAAACAAATCAAAAGCCCTCGGTCTAGAAGCCTAGACGGCCCACTAGCAAGCCCGCTGAACTAAAGCTAAATCAAAACAACGTCGGTTCCTCTTTTTTTTCTTTTTTTTCTGCTCCCAAACTTTCAAACAAAATTAAGTGCTCAGGAATCGAAATAATTCACGAAATCAGACTCAAAACAAGTACGCCCAAAATCTGATTCAGGTGGCGATTTTTAAGGGGGAGGTGGAAGCGTTTCTGAGGGATCGACGGTTCGATTTGGGGATTGATTGAAGAGGAGCGCTGTGATTGAACCGGAGTCTAAATGGTTCGCTGTCGGAGTTTAGTATCTAGGGTTCTGGCGAGTGATTTGGGGTTTTGGGACTTCGGCTTGGGTGGAATTGAGGTTTGGAGAGAGAGGGAAGGAGGCGGTTTCGATAATTGGCAGTGATGATTTGCGAAAAGCTGTAGTTGTTGGAAGAGTTATTTGGGTTTGGAAGAATTGGAGGAATTGGCTGTGCGGGTTGAACGTGAATGGACAGGTTAAGGTGGTTTGAAATGCAGTGATGATGGGAAGAAAGTGCTTGCTGCTGTGTGGTAGTAGGCTGTTCGTGGGTGGATGTGGTAAGTGAAAGAAGTTGAAAGTAGAAGCCTGAATGAGTTGAAGTGAATTGCAGGAAGGAGTGAGTAGTGAGGCTGAGAAGTGTATGTGCTGAGCAGTTTTGTTATGAGAAGTAGATGATGGCAAATGAAGTTTTGGTTTGTGATTGTTGAAAAGGGGCAGTGAGTAGTAGAGGGTTTCAGGTTGATGGTTTTGTTTGATTTTGTTGAAGGGGGACTTGCTTCGTGATGCTTGTCGGAGCTGTGGTCGGATGTGTAACTGGTGGTTTGTAGAGCGTGTGACTGTGTGTGTTGCCTGGTATTTGTTGAAGGGTGTTTTGCAAGAACTGGTTTTAATGATGAAGCAAGGAAATTAAAAATGGGTATCCAGTTGAAATGTAAGGTCAATGGTGAAAGTTGGTATGTGAGTAGTTGTTGATCAAGAAGAGGGGACGCACTGCATATAGCAGGTTGGTGGTATCGGTGAGTGAATACTGTGTATGGAGATGAATGAAAATGTAGTGTTCGAAAGTGTGTACCTGAAATGGACCAAAATACTGTGAATGAAACTGTTTGAGTAGAAGTTTGATGTAGTGACAGAATGCTTTTTTTTAGTTGAAGAACCAGCACAGAATTAAACAAACAATGCTAAATTACTGCAGCAACAAAGCTGAAACACTGGCACTAAACAAACCTGCACAGAATTCTCTATATCCTCTTTGCAAATGCAACAAACAAAGTAAACTGAAAATGAAAAAACCAGCAGTTTTTTTTTTTTTTAGATTAAAAACAAAATGCACAGGAAACAGAACATAACTAACACAGATATGCATGCACAGGACTGAAACAATTGAAAATGGACCAAAACAACAGATTTTTTCTTCTTCAGAGAACTGAGAAGACAAGAGAAACAAAATGCAAATTCTTTTTTTTATTTATTTATAAATATGATGGGAGGCTAAAACTAAAAGAAAATGAAGAAACAAACACAAGAGTGAACAAATGCAACAATCAAGCAAATGAACAAGACGAGTGAACCACACAAACAAGACAATTATGGACAACTAAACTCAACAAAACACACACAAATGCAATCAAGCAAAACAAACACACAAATGAACAAACACAAAAACAAACCCTTTTTTTAAGAATAAGAACAACAAGAAAATTAATCCGAAGAATAAAATTAAAATTAAATTCCTTCCCCGGCAACGGCGCCAAAAACTTGTTCGCTACAACGGATATTCTATTAAATTAGAAAACCGTCGCACGAATATTGAAATAACCGCAAGTGCACGGCGTACTATTGTAATACGTAGTGAGTGCGAGTCGATCCTCAAGGAAAGAATAATTTCAATCTTATCCAATCAAATTAAACCAAACTTTTAAAATGTGTTCTAATAAAAACTATGAAACTAGAAACTAAGTTGAGAGCTAAAAGTGAAATTAGAGAGTAATTTAGAGGTAAATCCACTCTCACCTTTATGTAAGTTGTCAAACATACAATGTATGATCTCAACAAGTGATATAAATGCAATATTTACACCACTTAAGATTCTCATGAAAATGAAACTAAAGCAAAACTATTCTAAGTATGGTCTATGAACTATTGGCTAGCACTATAGACCATCAAATTTTGTTCATACTTTTATTTCAAAATCAATAATCACTTAGCAAATATTGATGTAACTTGTGTTTATATTGAATAAGCATAGATCATTTGCAAATGCAACATGACCTATCAAACCCAATTGTATAAACTTACATCCATATTCACTAACATTAAGAACATATTAAAGATCACAAATCATACACTTGTTGAACTTACACAAAGTTAGAGAGTATCATTACCCCTAAATCAAGGGATTAGCCACTCATATGTGTTGTCATATCAACACATGTAAGTTTCAACATTAGAAATTTAAGCAAAATGAAAGAAAACTAAGTAGAACAAGAAGAAAACTAAACTAAGAACATAAAGTAAATGAACATGAATGTAAATCTAAGCTATGAACATGAATGTAAATAAATCTAAGCTATGAACATGAAAGTAAAGCATAGAAATTAAAAGAGACATAAGATAGACATAAGAGAAATAGGCTTGGAAGCCATTTTTATTTATTTGATCACTTACACTTTCATATGCTAAAAAGAAGATACAAAATACATGAAACAAAGGGGTATATATACATGATCTAAAACCCTAAAACCCTAATCACTTTTCTTGGGAATTCCCCAAAATGGCCCTTCATGAAGCTTCTAATTGATCTTAGCCATTAATATGTCATGTAGAATGCATGAGGCCTTTTGTCCCATTCAATAATATGAAGTGGGCTAGTTGAAAGATGGGCCCTCCACTATCCATAAGATGTATTAATTCTTTGCCTTTTCTTGTGTATGCACATGCTTTCCTTCATTTCTTCATGTGTATGGATCATTTTAGCTCCTAAATTCCTACAAGAGATAATTTACAAGGAACAAGTAAATGCAATCTTAAACAAGAACATGCACATTTAACCATTAAACCCCCCAAAAGAGTGATGATTTTGAAAACGTTTAAAACATGGTTTTGATCATATATAGTACCCAAAAATGTTCATTTATTCAACTAAACAAGAATAAATATGTGAATATAAATGTGCATTTTTACGTGCACATCATTAATCCTAAATTATGGTTATTCTCAAAAGAAGAACTCATGAAACTGCTTAGATAATAATCAAGAAGGTAAGGCCTTAGGGTTTTTGTTCCCACTATTACATCATTCAAGGCTTTATTTTACCGCTATCATTCGAAGTAGGAATTTAAATTCTTGATTTTTTTTTCCAAATGGATGATCTTTCAACATACTTTCAGATACATAACCTCGGATATATTACATTCTTAACATAGGAAATATATACTACACAACCCAATATATGTATCTCTATTAAATTTCTTCATGAAATAACAAAATTGCTAATAGTTGAAAGTTTGTAGGTGAATTAAGCGAAAGTCCCAAGATTTTTTGTCCTAAAGAATAAAATATTCATTAATACTAGGGTGCTAAATGTTAACCAAAAATATTCATCATGGTAGATAGTATGATAGAAGGGTAATAAATCTAAAAGAAAACAACTTTTAAAGAAGTAAGAGGCTACCTTCGATAATTTCAAAAGGATTACCATTGAAAACCTTCATAATAAAGTAGCAAAGAGAGCAAAACTACTTGGAAGAATTAAGCTTAAACAACAAGGATATTGGAAAAATGAAAGGCATCGCTTCGCATGCTACATTATAGAAAGACAAAGGAGAAAATTGTGCCCTTTGGTGATAACAAGCCTCTTCGATAGAACGGCATATCTGTCTCTATTTTAACAAATCCATGGACTTAAAACGGACCAGAAAGAAGCTAGTGCAGACCCTTGAACCACACCTTTGATTTAATCGAAGGGGCGGTCTCGACCAATAGAACCCTGAATGAAGTCACCTCTACATAAAAAAGGTTTTACCTGGGAAAAGGCAATCTTTTGGAGTCACTAAAGCATTGCTGTAATAACCCGAAAATCTGGGCCAGTTTAAAATTTTTATTTTGGCAATTTTATCGAATTTTGAATATTTAAAATAGATTATTTTAAATAATATTTACGGAAAATTTATTTTGAATTTAATTCGAACGTATATATTATATACGTCGTCGTTAGAATATAAATAACTATATATAATTATAAATAGAATTGAAAATGGCGCGGTAGTTCGATAATTCGATTTCAAACTTCAATTGAATGTACCGGGTGAAAAACAATCCGGATTTTAGTGAAACCAAAAACATTAGGATCTAATTGAGGATATCTTTCCAACGAACCCGAGAAATCAAAATTTCATAGCGGGAATAAAAAGATATGTCTAGTTGAAAATTCTGAATAATCGCTTTGGAATTCAGGCCCTTAAAAATAGACATTTTGCAAACGACCTCGGATTTCGACGAAACCACTTTTGTTGGGTCCGTGATGTCAAATTATTGCTAGGTTTTAAATTTCATAATTTTTCGAATCAATATGTGAGCGTGGCAAAGGAAAACACGTTTGACCAATTTCAGTCGATTTTAATCGACTGGAAATTGGCCATTTTTCCAACGATCTCAGAATTCGACGAAACTAGTTTTGTTAGGACCGTATCGTCAATACGAAGCTAGAAAATATTTTTCTGGAATTTTTCTAGTTAGTATGTGACCCCGGTAAATTTAAATGCGCGTTCAAATTCAACATATAGAGTTATATGTTGATTTCAACAGAAACTGATCGAAACGATCAAATCAGCTTGCGATACATATCCCATTGTGTTCGGAATGGGGGTAAAACGCTATAGACGACAGGCGGTGGGCCTCGTTTCGAGGTCGAAAATAAAAGTCAACTTTTTGAATTAAATAATTAAAAAAAAAATATCCTTCTCTTCTCCCCTTAAATTCCGCTGGCCCTCCCCCCCCCCCCCACCCTCTTTGATTTTCAATCGGCATTCAGAGAGAAAAAAAAAGAAACTTACCGCGAATGATGGCCAGCATCCCTCCACCCTCCTTCGCCAAAGTTGCCACGGCCAGTCGGAGGTCCCCCTCCCCTCCTCACGAGTGACGCCCGAACCCCCTAGCCTCGCGATGCTGAAGACGACGCCGCCTCCTCCGGGACCGCCGCGTCCAAGCCCCTCCTCCTCAGGTGGCCGACGCCTCCTCCGATGCGAGCCCCCCTCTTCTCCGATTGAAAAACCGTACCCCCAAGGGCCCAATCCCCAAATCGATGAACACCCGCCCCTCCAGCACCTCGCGCGGCTTCCCCCTTCACCTCATGCGCACCCCCCTCGGACGAGCAAGCGAACAAGCCACCCCCTTCTTCCATTTTACAGTAAGTTTGTTTTTATTTATTTTAATTCTGAAATTTCGATTTTTTATGTATTGAAAGGACTGAATTTTTATAGTGTTAAAAACTGAATTTTTAAATGGTTAAAAACAGAATTTTTATGATGTTAAAGATTAGATTTTTATTATAGGAAAGTTTTGATTTTTATTTTATGATATAAAAGCAATGATTTTGATTTAGATATGGTTTTGTAAATGAAAAGGTAAAATCTTTAAATTTAAAAAGGCGAAGTCTATGCATTTAAAAAGGCGAAGTCTATGTATTTAAAAAGGCGAAGTCTATGTATTTAAAAAGGCGAAGTCTATGTATTTAAAAAGGCGAAGTCTATATATTTAAATGGGCGAAGTCTATGAAGTCGAAAAGAAGAAATCTTTATAGTTAAAAGGCAGGATTTTTATATATTGAATAGCATAGTAAAAATTCGATTTTTATATATTGAATAGCATAGTAAAAATTCGATTTTTATATATTGAATAGCATAGCAAAAATTCGATTTTTATATATTGAATAACGAAGCAAAAATTCGATTTTTATATATTGAATAGCAAAGCAAAAATTCGATTTTTATATATTGAATAGCAAAGTAAAAATTCGATTTTTATATATTGAATAGCAAAGTAAAAGTTCGATTTTTATATATTGAATAACGAAGTAAAAATTCGATTTTTACATATGTAGTGGCTACGGGCAACGAAGATGACAAAAAGGCGAGAACGTTGAAAATTTCTATCGATGAAGAGTCGTGGTATTGGATAGCTATTGGTGAGTATTACCAGTTTTGCTTAATGGGATGAATAGGTTGGGATTGGGAAATAAAATAAATAATTACTTCGGTTTGGTTCGCTAATCTCGACTAGTTTGGAAAACCATAATTTGGTTTGAAACGACATCCAAAGGAAGATTAAAGGATAAATTTTAAAGAATTTATCTTGGATAAGGATAATCTAAATTATCAAATTTAGGAAATAAGCGAGAATGGAGTATCACCAGTTTTGCTCCAAAGCGATTGTTAAATCTTTAATTAGATTTGAACGTGAAATGGTAATTAATTTTACTGACAACACTGTGGTGTTAAATATGGAGTATTACCAGTTTTGCTTCATGGGATGAATAGGTTGGGATTGGGAAATAAAATAAATAATTACTTCGGTGTGGTTCGCTAATCTCGACTAGTTTGGAAAACCATAATTTGGTTTGAAACGACATCCAAAGTAAGATTAAAGGATAAATTTTAAAGAATTTATCTTGGATAAAATTAATGGGAACTTTTCCCTGAGAATATGAATTGGAATGAGGCGTATGTTGTGTTTGTGTAACATTCGTTTTAATATACGCGGGTTGTTCGGAAAGGCCGGGTTTACACCCATTCTGAATAACCGATTCGACGATATGTTGAAGATGAAGACGATGGTCGAGGGCCGGAATTCTTCACATCGTTTGGATAATTACTGACGATCCTGATTGGGCTGTACACCCAAGAGGATGGAAATAGTTGGTGGTCGTCCAGACGTACTTGGAGATGGATGGATATGCGAGGAAAGTGCCTCCGGTTTCGTTCAGACCCAGAACGGACTTGTAAATGGATTGTGTGTCTGACATTTGTTTGGCGGCGGAGAATTTATTCTTTTGCTTAACGCCCTTCTCTAAGACGTACGAGCTCAGAGGTTGTATATCGATGGACATCAGTCGCATGGCATGAATTGCCTGTGTGGCATGCTAAGATGCAATGATCAAGGCTTTTGTTGAAAAGCAGAGTCTTGTGGTTGATGATCAAAGCACGGCCTACGTGGCAGCTTTGTGTATAACGTGAATTCGCGAGCCTCACACCTCGGTATGAGTCAAAAACGGGATACGGACTGCAGGGAGAGCACGACGTTTCTTTCTAGCTTTGGTGGTGTCAGTGACTTACCAGCCCTGACATTTATATACTTTTCACCTATGTGGTTGTTGGATGAGGCGCCTCGATTTTAGGTCTGTAAGGACCGGGAAACGTGTGTCCAGGAATTGCCAATCCTCTAACGTAAGTGAGGACCGGCCCTGAAGATCCAGGGTTGCCCAGAGTGCGTAGCCCTGAGATATTTGCTAGAGTGTCTCGAAAGCGGAGAGGAGCTTGCCCCTTGCCTCGACTCATGACGGAAATCCAATTTCCAATACGTGTATTTCGGCTTTATTTGTAGAGCCTAGTATGGCGACATAGTGATATGGGGCACTTATGTCGTCTATGATTTATATTTATGATTGAAATTGTTTTGACACTATACACTTATTATAGTATCAAATGATTTGTTTTAAACGTACCAAGCATGTTTGGCTATTATAAGGGAAAACCCTATCCTCCGGCTTGCGTTGCATTGTGTGATGGGACCTAGGTCTTATAATAGCTTCATTTTTCGAAAAAGCATTGCGTTGTTTATTGATATGCACAGGTATTCTTGGGAGGAAACCCGTTCCGTGTTATACGGCGTGGTCCCTTGAATTACTCTCTTTTAAAGTAATGTTTTAAATAACTATTTTAGTTCTCACACCTGTCACATGACTGACCTGGAGTTTATTGTTTTAACCTAAACTCTGGGTGCCCCTATTTTCCGCACGGGCAGCTAGTAGTTTTGGTTTTGCAGATTTATATTCATAGGATCCTGGTTTACAGCTGGAATGATATCCGGAAAGCTCTGTATCCGTATATCACCTTCGGTTGTGCTTTATATTATTTTCCGCTGCTATGTAATTTATTGTAATCTCTGATATTTATCGAATGTAATTTATTCATTTATTCTCTGTATATTCTTGTATCTGATGGAATTGTTGTAATAACAATAAAATGTTCTTCTGTTTGTGTTCTGATTTGTCCTGTTCTCAACGATCAGGGGTTTCGAATGGTCTAGATCGGTTTAACGACTGATTCGGATCGAGCGAAATTCCGGCCCTCACATTTGGTATCAGAGCTTTGGTTTACAGAGCTCGAGAACAAGACACATTAGAACCATATGAAAGAATTCATCAGATATTGGATTAGTAATATCCAATTAGAAGGACTCGTTAGAGATAGGATCAGTAGTATCCTAGAACGAGTGTGAAGAGTATATTTTTCAAATGAAAACAATTTTGTTTTGAAATTTAAATCGTTTTACACGTATTTGAATATTTATTTATTGTGAATTTGGACAATCCGCTATATAAAGATTTTGCATATACGCGTCATGAACGTATATTCGAAGTTTTAATATATTAGATAGATATAGAATTACACTCTAGTCGCCCGGAGATGATGTTGATAATGACCATGGCATCATCAATATTTATGTTCGTGTTTCGAAGGTGTGATACCTATATATTTCTATTAGACTGGTGTGAGAACCAAAACTTATATAGCTAGATTTATTCGTTGTGAATTGGCATCAAAAACATGATTTTTGACTATATATCAAAATTATGAATTTGAAACGTTAATCCACTAATTGATTGATGTTTGTGTTGTTTTTTTATTTGTTTGATAATTTTGAACCATTATGCCTAATTGAATCGAATATTGAATATTATTGAAATTGGTCGCATTTGCTTGCATATACATTTGCTTACATTGAACAGGTCATAGCAAGGAGGCTAGAGCAGAGAATAAAATTTGTTTGCCCGACAAATAGGTACATGTTTACTACATAATTTACTGTTTTGTTTGGGTGATGATGATTTTATGAGCCGATTGGCTAGCCGCTTGGCTTTTTCTTTTTCCTTTTGAGATCAGAAGGTCTGTATGGCAATTTCGGGATTTTCCCGTAGCTCCCGGTGCAGGGGAGGTTATGGCGAAATTTTTTGAAAATTTAGGGTGTTAGCCAAATTTTTGAAAATTTGAAAATTCTCAGAAACTGAAAAGTTGGAGAATGGAAGCCAGATCGAACGTAGAGCTGATTAATCAAACCACTTTCGGCTTTGTTCCTTTTCGGGGACGAAAAGTTTTAAGTGGGGGAGATTGTAATAACCCGAAAATCTAGGCCAGTTTAAAATTTTTATTTTGGCAATTTTATCGAATTTTGAATATTTAAAATAGATTATTTTAAATAATATTTACGAAAAATTTATTTTGAATATAATTCAAATGTATATATTATATACGTCGTCGTTAGAATATAAATAATTATATATAATTATAAATAGAATTGAAAATGGCGCGGTAGTTCGACAATTCGATTCCAAACTTCAATTGAATGTACCGGGTGAAAAACAATCCGGATTTTAGTGAAACCAAAAACATTAGGATCTATTTGAGGATATCTTTCCAACAAATCCGACAAATCAAAATTTCATAGCGGGAATAAAAAGATATGTCCAGTTGAAAATTCTGAATAGTCGCTATGGAATTCAGGCCCTTAAAAATAGACATTTTGCAAACGACCTCGGATTTCGACGAAACCACTTTTGTTGGGTCCGTGATGTCAAATTATTGCTAGGTTTTAAATTTCATAATTTTTCGAATCAATATGTGAGCGTGGCAAAGGAAAACGCGTTTGACCAATTTCGGTTGATTTTAATCGACTGGAAATTGGCCATTTTTTCAACGATCTCAGAATTCGACGAAACTAGTTTTGTTAGGACCGTATCGTCAATACGAAGCTAGAAAATATTTTTCTAGAATTTTTCTAGTTAGTATGTGACCCCGGTAAATTGAAATGCGCGTTCAAATTCAATATATAGAGTTATATGTTAATTTCAACGGAAACTGATCGAAACAATCAAATCAGCTTGCGATACATATCCCATTGTGTTCGGAATGGGGGTAAAACACTATAGACGACAGGCGGTGGGCCTCGTTTCGAGGTCGAAAATAAAAGTCAACTTTTTGAATTAAATAATTGAAAAAATATCCTTCTCTTCTCCCCTTAAATTCCGCTGGCCCTCCCCCCCCCCCCTTTGATTTTCAATCGGCATTCAGAGAGAAAAAAAAAGAACCTTACCGCGAACGGTGGCCAGCCTCCCTCCACCCTCCTTCGCCAAAGTCGCCACCGCCAGTCGGAGGTCCCCCTCCCCTCCTCGCGATGCTGAAGACGACGCCGCCTCCTCCGGGACCGCCACGTCCAAGCCCCTCCTCCTCAGGTGGCCGGCGCCTCCTCCGATGCGAGCACCCCCTCTTCTCCGATTGAAAAACCGTACCCCCAAGGGCCCAATCCCCAAATCGATGAACACCCGCCCCTCCAGCACCTCGCGCGGCCTCCCCCTTCACCTCAGGCGCACCCCCCTCGGACGAGCAAGCGAACAAGCCACCCCCTTCTTCCATTTTACAGTAAGTTTGTTTTTATTTATTTTAATTCTGAAATTTCGATTTTTTATGTATTGAAAGGACTGAATTTTTATAGTGTTAAAAACTGAATTTTTAAATGGTTAAAAACAGAATTTTTATGATGTTAAAGAATAGATTTTTATTATAGGAAAGTTTTGATTTTTATTTTATGATATAAAAGCAATGATTTTGATTTAGATATGGTTTTGTAAATGAAAAGGTAAAATCTTTAAATTTAAAAAGGCGAAGTCTATGTATTTAAAAAGGCGAAGTCAATGTATTTAAAAAGGCGAAGTCTATGTATTTAAAAAGGCGAAGTCTATGTATTTAAAAAGGCGAAGTCTATATATTTAAAAGGGCGAAGTCTATGAATTTGAAAAGAAGAAATCTTTATAGTTAAAAGGCGGGATTTTTATATATTGAATAGCATAGTAAAAATTCGATTTTTATATATTGAATAGCATAGTAAAAATTCGATTTTTATATATTGAATAGCATAGCAAAAATTCGATTTTTATATATTGAATAACGAAGCAAAAATTCGATTTTTATATATTGAATAGCAAAGCAAAAATTCGATTTTTATATATTGAATAGCAAAGTAAAAATTCGATTTTTATATATTGAATAGCAAAGTAAAAGTTCGATTTTTATATATTGAATAACGAAGTAAAAATTCGATTTTTACATATGTAGTGGCTACGGGCAACGAAGATGACAAAAAGGCGAGAACGTTGAAAATTTCTATCGATGAAGAGTCGTGGTATTGGATAGCTATTGGTGAGAATTTCTCACCTTTCAATTTCTTTTTCTAGTTATATATACATACTAGGATGCAGACGGTGCTTAGTAGCACCCGACACAATCGTCCACAGACCATGGACTTGTTTGTTTGATTGCAAAAATTAGTTAGATTATTTGATTGAAATTTGAGTTGTTTGGTGAAATAGAATGGATTGATTGATGTGTGAATGGCGTGGGCCTTCACTAGACCGGGGATAAGACTAGGCCTCGTCCCGTTTCTAGTATCGTGTCGTTATGCCGCCAAAATTTTCTAAAATAAGTTAGAAAAATAAAATATCATTTTTATTTTGTAAATGAACCGAATAGAATATTCATATGTTGAATAAAATATTTTATCGTTAAAAATATAATTTTTAATGTGAAAGTGAATAAAATAAAATATTCATTTACAAACCGGACGGTTTGTTTATGTACACCTATTTGAAGGACATTGATTGGAACGATAAATTTTACACATCGCCCAACTGCACAAATAAAATGTGTGTTTGATTGTTTGAAACCCCACACGGGTATTGGGATAGAATACGACATACACTAATCCCAATAATTGGTTGTATGTCGATCGATTGATTGACAGGCTGTTATAAGCGTTAGATATCTATATTTGATGCTTATACAGTGTAGTGCACTTTGGATGATGGTTGATTATTTATCGTTGCTATTATATACATGTGTTGTATGGAAATCCATATAGTTAACGCTATATGGTAATTGATTGGGCCTCATTCCAATTTAGAAAATAAAGAATATTATAAAATAAAGGTTCATGTGTTGACTGTACTCATCCGTTGAGATTAGTCATGTGTTGAACGAAATATTTTAACAATAAAATTTACATCTTTATCATACATAAAATTAGAAACTAACTGGAAAATAGATAAGATGAGTGGTCTCCTGGATATTAATCTGATGTTGGTTTCGGCCTTCGGGGTTAATATTCAGGGAATCGTTCTCTTACAAATTTACGGTTGGAGTCTGATTTGATATCAAACGATAGATACCATAATTTTTTTATAAAATATATTAAATAACAAAAATAGTCACACGTGGATAGTACTCATTCGTTGAGATTAGTTATGTGTTGACAAAAATATAGATTCATTTGTTGAATAGAATAACGGAATTATTGAAATATATAAAGCCGTATTGATTAGAGATGCGCTATTTTGACGCGAACGATTTTCATATCGATTATATTCGTTTTTACAATTTGAATTGAATCGAATAGAAAACCAATTTGAATTGAATCGAATAGAAAACCAATTTGAATTGAATCGAATAGAAAACCAATTCGAAATGAATTGAATATAAAACGAATTCGAATTCAATTGAAAACGAATTGAAATGAATTCAAATTGAAATGAAGTTTGAATTGAATAGAAATGAATTTTAAAACGAATTTATAAGGAAAATTTCAATTTTGATTTGAATTGAAATGGAAGTTGAAATGGTTTTTGAAACGAATTCAAAACTATTTATAAAATTCGTTTTAAATAGAAATCGATGAAATATATATTATATATATTATATATATAATATAATGGCCTGAATGGAACGCGCCGCGGTAGTAGGTGAATTTCGACCATTTATTTCAAACGGACATTACGGGAGATCCGACCGTCGGATTCTCCTAAAACCGGAACCGTTGGGTTCGTATCAAAAAGAGCTTTCTAACGAATATTAGAAATTCAAAATCTAACGGCAGGATTTGGAAATACGTCCAAATCAAATTTGAAAAATGTCGCTGTAAGTTCAGTTCGATGGCCGTTGATGGAAATCGACTGTACGTGCCTTGATAAAATTATTAAAAGTAGTAATAATTTGTGTAAAATCATAAGAAATGATTTGGGAAAAATTGGGATGAAAATCTCCATATTTGAAAAGATAAAAATAGATTTTTATCGAAATGAACTAGTTTTGAACTAAAATTAAAACCCATTTATTTTTAAATAAATAAATTGGATTTGAAATGGGTTGCAAATAGAATTGATTCATGGGTTTATCGCGAACTGTTTTTTAAATGACATTAGTTCTTTAACCCTGTAAAAGGAGTTTTAATGAATCTGCAATTAAATTGAAATGTGAATGGATAATCTAAATTATCAAATTTAGGAAATAAGCGAGAATGGAGTATCACCAGTTTTGCTCCAAAGCGATAGTTAAATCTTTAATTAGATTTGAACGTGAAATGGTAATTAATTTTACCGACAACACTGTGGTGTTAAATATGGAGTATTACCAGTTTTACTTCATGGGATGAATAGGTTGGGATTGGGAAATAAAATAAATAATTACTTTGGTGTGGTTCGCTAATCTCGACTAGTTTGGAAAACCATAATTTGGTTTGAAACGACATCCAAAGGAAGATTAAAGGATAAATTTTAAAGAATTTATCTTGGATAAGGATAATCTAAATTATCAAATTTAGGAAATAAGCGAGAATGGAGTATCACCAGTTTTGCTCCAAAGCGATAGTTAAATCTTTAATTAGATTTGAACGTGAAATGGTAATTAATTTTACCGACAACACTGTGGTGTTAAATATGGAGTATTACCAGTTTTGCTTCATGGGATGAATAGGTTGGGATTGGGAAATAAAATAAATAATTACTTCGGTGTGGTTCGCTAATCTCGACTAGTTTGGAAAACCATAATTTGGTTTGAAACGACATCCAAAGGAAGATTAAAGGATAAATTTTAAAGAATTTATCTTGGATAAAATTAATGGGAACTTTTCCCTGAGAATATGAATTGGAATGAGGCGTATGTTGTGTTTGTGTAACATTCTTTTTAATATACGCGGGTTGTTCGGAAAGGCCGGGTTTACACCCATTCTGAATAACCGATTCGACGATATGTCGAAGATGAAGACGGTGGTCGAAGGCCGGAAGTCTTCACATCGTTTGGATAATTATTGACGATACTGATTGGGCTGTACACCCAAGAGGATGGAAATTGTTGGTGGTCGTCCAGATGTACTTAGAGATGGATGGATATGCGAGGAAAGTGCCTCCGGTTTCGTTCAGACCCAGAACGGACTTGTAAATGGATTGTGTGTCTGACATTGGATTTTATTCTGTGTTGATTGATTTCTATTAAATATACATCTATTTGGCGGCGGAGAATTTATTATTTTGCTTAACGCCCTTCTCTGAGATATACAAGCTCAGAGGTTGTATATCGATGGACATCAGTCGCATGGCATGAATTTCCTATGTGGCACGCTAAGATGCAATGATCAAGGCTTTTGTTGAAAAGCAGAGTCTTGTGGTTGATGATCATAGCACGGCCTACGTGGCAGCTTTGTGTATAACGTGAATTCGCGAGCCTCACACCTCGGTATGAGTCAAAAACGGGATACGGACTGCAGGGAGAGCACGACGTTTCTTTCTAGCTTTGGTGGTGTCAGTGACTTACCAGCCCTGACATTTATATACTTTTCACCTATGTGGTTGTTGGATGAGGCGCCTCGATTTTAGGTCTGTAAGGACCGGGAAACGTGTGTTCAGGAATTGCCAATCCTCTAACGTAAGTGAGGACCGGCCCTGAAGATCCAGGGTTGCCCAGAGTGCGTAGCCCTGAGACATTTGCTAGAGTGTCTCGAAAGCGGAGAGGAGCTTGCCCCTTGCCTCGACTCATGACGGAAATCCAATTTCCAATACGTGTATTTCGGCTTTATTTGTAGAGCCTAGTATGGCGACATAGTGGTATGGGGCACTTATGCCGCCTATGATTTATATTTATGATTGAAATTGTTTTGACACTATACACTTATTATAGTATCAAATGATTTGTTTTAAACGTACCAAGCATGTTTGGCTATTATAAGGGAAAACCCTATCCTACGGCTTGTGTTGCATTGTGTGATGGGACCTGGGTCTTATAATAGCTTCATTTTTCGAAAAAGCATTGCGTTGTTTATTGATATGCACTGGTATTCTTGGGAGGAAACCCGTTCCGTGTTATACGGCGTGGTCCCTTGAATTACTCTCTTTTAAAGTAATGTTTTAAATAACTGTTTTAGTTCTCACACCAGTCACATGACTGACCTAGAGTTTATTGTTTTAACCTAAACTCTGGGTGCCCCTATTTTCCGCACGGGCAGCTAGTAGTTTTGGTTTTGCAGATTTATATTCACAGGATCCTGGTTTACAGCTGGAATGATATCCGGAAAGCTCTGTATCCGTATATCACCTTCGGTTGTGCTTTATATTATTTTCCGCTACTATGTAATTTATTGTAATCTCTGATATTTATTGAATGTAATTTATTCATGTATACTCTGTATATTCTTGTATCTGATGGAATTGTTGTAATAACAATGAAATGTTCTTCTGTTTGTGTTCTGATTTGTCCTGTTCTCAACGATCAGGGGTTTCGAATGGTCTAGATCGGTTTAACGACTGATTCGGATCGAGCGAAATTCCGGCCCTCACAATTGCTATTGGAAGTTCCTTTCACAATAGATATTAATCCTCCCCCCGGTCTAAAACCTTCCTTCTATAAGTCTGAAGGACCATCCTGAATGTGCATACCAATGGTTTATAGCAGGACCAATCACCAATTCTAGGCTACATCAAAAGCGTCGATAACAAGAGTATAAGAGCCACTTTATTTAATCCTTTGTATCCTAATTCGCAAGAGCATTAAGAAAAAGCCCCCAAAAAAGGACGGGAATCAATCTGCACAGATTTTTCTTATTTTAAAATTTGTTAAATGAATTTGCCAAGCAGAAACCCTAAATCAGAAATAAATTTAGGGGAAATTGCCATTTTGGTAATCTTATTCAAAGATCCACATGATTGATGCTTTAATTTTTTTTAATCTTATCGTATGTTGTACTACGAAGTTCATAATAGTAAACAAAATCCAAAGGGGCGATGATAGCATAACTGTTCCCGAAAAGGATAAAGTATGACTACTGATGGAACTCCATCCTTTCTTATATAATAGGATGCCATCAATTGTTCATAAACGGTCTTTGTGATATGAAAGCCCACCAAATACTTGTTTTATGATGATTTTGGGTCTTAATCCAATAAAAGGGGATAATGGCCCTACATAAGGAATAAATCATAAGAATGTTCATTTTTACGAGTTTGGTATGTATAACCTCCCAATGCTTTAGCCTTTTGTTCAACTGAAAGCCTGAGATCATGTTATATTTCTAACACCCAGATACGAAGGCTTCAGCTACTACCGAAGGCTAAGTGCCACGAGAGATTTCTATTGAAGTTCACTTTAAATGAAGCCACATTTATCATGTTGAAGAGCATATTTTCAATCTATTGTGAGAATGAATTAAATCAAAAGCGTTTACCCTATCAATATAATTATTGGACTATCAATTCATGGTGTTAACCATTTTTATGGCTAACAATTAGATTATATAAATATGATCAATGAACAATTATTTATTCAAATAATAAAAGAAAATGGTGATAAATAAGACATTTCATTCTGATTTAAAGTATTCATATGCATGACAATAACAATTAATCGTTAAACTTCTCAACATATTGGCAAGGTAATAAATATTTTGTAACTTATATATTTTTATGCATTTATTCATTTCTATAATTAAAGAGAACAAAAGTTTGTAGCACATTCTCTATTCAACTTATGTAATTAAAATCGTTTTTAATTAGCATATATTATAGAAACAAAAGGAGAAACCTTACAAAACTATTGTATTTATCACCAATTTATATTCCAACAAGGGAAGATTTCTACCATTGTGTATTCAAATTATTCCAATGTGCCTAACATATATCTAAAAGGAAATTCGACTTTTAAACTATTTTACATTCACAAACTTTTAAATAGAGTGAGGTTACCATCAAACTCCAGAACGATTGAAATAAAATTGAAGGAAACTCTGACGTACCTTAGCGTCAATTCGCTATATTGGTTACTTATTAAATCTTCTCACATTCAGTTCAGCTCTGCACAATTCTTGCTTTTCTTCTCCACTTGCATCAATTATCATAATAGTAAAAAAAATTCTCCAAACCCAAATAGGATTTTGCTTTCAAACAATTAGCAAATTGATGGGTAGGAACATGAACATGAAAGAGGGAATGAATAAGTTGTGTCATGGATGAGATCACAGCCTTAAAAGCAAATTTCAAAATAACGATTAATAGACTCATAAATCAAAATTAATAGCCTCTATTAAATACAACATTTTTCTCTCACATAAACTCATTAAATCAAAATTAATAGCCCATATTAAATACAATGTTTTCTTACTAATGTAGAATCCTAAAGGACAAAAAACAAAAAACTTGGATTTCGTTTTAATTATCCAACATATCTTATGGTTAGTGTTTAATATACATATGATTTTTTCCTTTGAATCCCTAAAACTTTGTTTACATAATCCTTTAATTGATTATTTGCTTAGGTAAGTAAGATGAGTTCTGTTTTCAAAATAAAGTTTACATGAACATACAAAAATTCAACACTTTTGAAAGGAAATAGACTTACCATATTGATGGATTTCTTAAAATTTCCAAAACATGTCTCATGTATATATGAGATTATATCAAGTGGAAAATAGGGAGAAGGACAAACTTAAAAAAAAATTTGGTGAAAACTATGGGAAGTTTCAAAATTATGAAGTATTTTAGGTATAATGTGCAAAAAATAAGAATTAGTCCATCAAGGAGTTAATGCCAATTTATAAGCAAATAAGTATTAATAATAAAGTTAGGTTAATTAACAAAACACATACCTCCTTATAGTGGTGAGCATTTGATTAGTCCGATGATGAAAATCACGGAGACAAACTAAAACGAAAAAAATGAAAATTAAATAAAACCAACTGAATTGTTTGATTACCCGTTTTAACAGAAATAAAAATATTTTATATTTTATATTTGGAATGTATTTTTTTGGCAAGGCTTATAATTGGAATATTCATTATACTTTAGAAAAAATTTGAATATATGATTAAAGTATTTTTATTTAGTATAAAGTGCTTTTTAATAGTAATTTGGACAAATATACGATATATCAAATTTATAAAGACATCTAAATTAACCTTAAAAAATCATGAGAGCATTACTGATCTTAACAATATAATAAAAGTTTTATTAATTTGGTTAAACCATAATCAAACAAGATTTGTATATAGGCCGATTATAAACTAATATAGTTTCAAATCCAAATCAAAACTAGTTCAGTTGGTTTATTTGGTTTCAACCAAAGTTTGCTTACACCCACATCCTTCAGTTTCTCCAATGGATGGTCCTGGAGATCACTCATTGCGACTAAGACATGATGAAACTGAAGCTTTAATGAATTGATTAAATCATGGTTTTGATAAACACATGTATAGTTTGGGAGGTATTAAATAGCAGTATACGCCTATTTTTAGTCATTAATATAATGAATGTACAGAAGTAATAGAAGGTTATACTATAAATGTAGCATTCAACTTCATATAAATTTCACAAACCTAACAAAATAATATTGCCATTATAAAAAGACAAAAGTAACTGATTTATGGGGTAGTTTGTTTGTTTATGCAATTTCTTGTTGGGATATATATATATATATATATATATATATATATATATATGAGTTTAAAAACCAAATTACATTGATACCGAACAAAAACAATTCCAAAGGAATTCTTAATTTGAATTTAAAAGAAAATTTTACCTGTTTCTTTAAAAAATCAAAGCAGTGATGGCGGTCTCATAACAATCAGATTCGTAATCCAGTTAACAACGCTTTAGTATTCATTTAAATAACTTCCCACCATTATGCTAGATTCTGTACACTTTAGAATAAATTATTCAGGCGCACGACTTAAAATCCAATTTGTATCCAAGGCCTAATGGTCCTTAGATTTGAAGGAGGAAGAATATCATAATAAGCTTGTGGATGAAGATGAGTAATTTTGTATATAAATAAGAGAAAAACATTAGTAGAAAAAATATAATTGTGAAATTAAAATAAAATTTCACATTTCATTAAAAAATCAAAGCGACGATGGCCTTATAACAGTCTGATTCATTACCCATTTGATAATGCTTTAATATTATTCTCAATAACTTCCCATTATGACGCCAGATTCAACGGACTTCAAATAATATTATTCAGGCTGGCAACCTAAAATAAAATTTGAACCTCAAGCCCGGTAATTCTAAGATTTTTAGAAGGAAGAATAACATAAGAATCTCATCTTGAATGATGGGCAATTTGTATATAATTAAGATAAAAGAGTTAGCGTAAATACTTAAATTTGGATTTCGGAATCAACGTTAGTCTTCATCGGTTTTTTATTTAATGAAGATAGTAAAAATTCATCAAAAAGTGCGTTAATGCTAAAAATGGCACTAACATCCCAAGGTGTTTTTTCGACAAACACAAAAAGCAGTAAAAAAAGACAAGAATTTATAGTTGTTCGGCCTAGATCTGGCCTACGTCCACTTTGAAGAGTGCTTTCATTATCACTTTCAATGTTACAAGGTACATGATTTCTACAAATTTACTCATTTTCTCCTTTTACAATGATTCTCTCTATTTTCTTCTCTTTAATGTCTTGATTCTCTCGACTTTGCTATGAAAATGGCTAGATCTCTATGATTGTTGGAGTAGATCTTCAACAATTTGAGCGCTTAAATGATCTTTAGAAAATCCATGGCGATTCCGATGTTAAATCGAAGCTTGAAAGAGGTTTAATGGAGGTTAGAGTGATTTGGAGTTGTAGAGAAATGAGTTGGGCAGCACTTCGTGGGAGGAGAAATCGGTCCTCTTTCATGCGTGAGAATGTGGGGTATTTATACGTGTGGTTGGCGTGGAGTGGAAGATCTATAATTTGGTGCCCCGTGTGAATATGAATCAGCAGCAGATCCATATATTTCAACCGTTGACCATACATGTGGAAGCTATATAGTATCCACGACCTAATGGTCATTGACATCAACGACCCAATTTTAATGTACCCAATGACTTGACTGTAATATAATGTATTACAGTATGAAAGGCACAACTCTCGTGCAAACCAATAACCCAAAGCAAGGCGGACGATCAGATTGGAGCGGAGGACCTGATTGGAGCGAATGACCTGATGCATGCATAGTGAATGACCAGATTTTAGACAGGCTGAACAACCTAAGGCCTTTCCCTTGTTTGCCTGTTAAGGTTCCTATGTGATATTCTTATCGTTAACATTCCATAATAGACTGCACTGCCATGCATTATAATTTGGCATGAATGATCCATGGTAGTCCAATGTTATAATATATATTACATTATGCCATGACAGTTTCATATAAAACATTTCATACATGCCAGTGGAATTACTTAGACATGCCTGCACATAACCGCATAAGCATTTCGTAATTGCATGTTTGCTTGGGTAAAAGCTTGATATAGTATGAATGACCTCATGAACCGAATGTATGCCAACGACCTAATTTGGACATATGCTCCCCAGGTGAACGACCCGTTGCATGCATATATACTATGCCACATCACCATTATAAACATTGGATTTAGACCAACCCGAGGATCCATGTTCTGAAGCTATGTCATGTATTACAGCAGAACGACCTAAGTTTGGTCACATAACGACTTACTATGAACATGTATGCACGAGCCAACAACTCATATTCAAGCCACGTGCCACATCGTGTTTCTAGAAGCTGGCCTATATTCAAAAATAGTGCACGACCTGAGTGTTTGTTGGGACTTTGCTGCATATTTATAGTATTGCTGACGCAAATTTTATCTGCCACTTTAGCATTGTACCAGTATGATCTGTATTGTAAGGAGCAAGGGGTCCACGTCGTGCTTCATTAACCGACTCATATACAACTTAATACCCCCGAACCATCATGTAAACATGCTTTCGAACCATCAATTAAAGTGTAACTGACCCATGATGTTGTATTGTAATCAAGTAGTTAATTTTTGAACCGCGTTTTTATAACGTGGTTAACATTTTCCCCTCAGAATTTACATTTTCACTTGTAAAATACATAGATTTTGAAATAAACATTAAGATTTTTGTTGATACATTTTAAGTGGGTTGAGAGAACACTTATTTTAATTATGGACCAAAGTGCTACTTTACTCTGGATCGGGAGCTTATTCATTTGTGGGCCGGATAATTTACTAGGAGGACCCCCACACATTTTTTACACATGCGTCTTTATACCCCCTGTCCAGATTCATTATCGTTCACTTTATTTCTCTAGCCGATGAAGCACGTTAATGGCAGCCAGAATTTCCTAAGAAAATTCCGATCTAACCCAAGCTCTCTGCCTCATCCTCGATCGATTCCTTCTTCAATCAGATATGTGCCTCAACTTACTCATGACTTGATCATTGCTTCGCCTATAGCGTGCTTGAATCAATTTAGAGTTAAAATCACTAGACCGGAATTACTTTGACGTCGTTCACCTTCAATCAGCCTTAGTTACCAGACGTTGAATAGTCGCCGCAGCTACAGGTGCTAACTCTCGATTGGTTTTTATGTTGAACAAACCTTGAGGCATATAGCGTTTGCAAGGCAATTAACTTTTGGGATCGGTTTTTATGATAGAATGTACAATAGTCAATGATCTGTTTGTGAACTCGGATTTGATTGAGTTGCGAATAGCATTAGATTTCAAATTCCGGTTTGGAAGTGAATTCAATGAGCTTAAAGTCCTTTCAATGTTCAAATGCACATTTTCTTTGAAATGTCTGATTTCTGAGGTTTTGGAATTTGACTGGTTGTAATCTCGGCAGTTGTATCAGCTTGATGTTCTCTTTGATTGACTTTCGCAATTTCCAGTTGTTGGCATCTTGATAATTTGGTGATCCAAGTTCAACTTTGTTGAATCTAAGCTTAGATGACCAAACTCAACTATGATCTTTTTGTAATTTGGATCTCACGCAGACAAAGTGTGTTCAACTTGATGAAATATATGTCCCAATTTGTCTTTGGCACTTTTCCATTTGTTGGATAATTTGATAAGTTATTCTTCAAGTCCTATTGAGTATCGACTTGTATTGCATGAACTTTTGCCGATTGAATTATAATTTTGGTTGACCATGCTTCAGGTTCTCATGTAATGATCTGTCTATTTGATTTTCTTTTGAATATTATGGACTAGATTTGTACTTTTATTTGTTGTGTACTTAGACAAATTGCATGAATACTTGTTTATGATAAGTAGTGTGCTGTTGAATACAAGTTTGGCCAGTAGCTGTATAGAATTGATTATAGTCTTTGTATTCAGCCATACTTTGATCGGATTAGATGTGCACGATGACATTTTATTGATGAACCATCCCTCCATTTAGTTTAATGAATGATCTGCATCTTTATGCCAGCGCACAATCCAAGTATTTAGCTCAGCTGGCGACTTGAAGCTTTGGGTCATTTTAACAATCTAGGAATTCGGGTCATTGGACGAACCAAACTTTCAGTTCGTTCTAGCAACCTAGGACTTCGGGTCATTAGACGACCTGAGTCCTTGGATCAATTGCACGACCTGAGTTGTTGAGCGCGCTTAACCGACCCATTGAATTCGAGTGACTCAAGCTCTCGACTTAATAGTTGAACTTATATGCTTCATGTCGTCTGTTCTGTAATTGAAACAAGCACTTGCACATTTTTGGATTTTATACTTCGTCATCGACAACGGATTAGTTAATCATTAAAGAATGACTTATGTCGAATTTTCAGACTTGAACTGAATGACATGCCTACACAGGACTACTTCGTTCAACAAGTAAAGTTATAACTTGTCAAACTATGCCTACATAGATATAATGCTCTAGTTTGAATTTGCAACGACGCTTGAAATAAACTAATCGACACATACCGACATGAGATTCCAAGCTTCATATTTTAATGACTTGTATAATTGTACGACGACTCATATTTTATGAAATGTGTACTTGTATCTTTGTTGAAAAATGAAGTTCCATACATAGAGTGAATACTAGACAGAAGACTAGTTAACTTTCTAGAAAGGAGATCACTACTCCTTAAACTGGAGCTTGAATTTGAATTTCTAAGAATAAAGTAACTGTAGAGCTTCTGAGTTGCTATTGAATCAATCCTTGGCTATTCCCCGTGCTCCTGACAATCCACCGGAGATATGGCCATTTTGTGTTAACTCAATATGTTTTTATCAAGCGCGCATTTAGTTTAACACTCCCGAGTTTGACGCAAAATTTCCAAGGAATGAGGAATTTGCTGATTGTTCATCTTTCAGGCCTACTACAGTAGCTTAGTTGGATTCAGAAATTTGAATTTGAATTCGCTTTGATATCATGGATTATCTCGGGCTATATAAAACTTTGAATCTCAACCGCATAATGGCTTGCCCCGGTGCATATCTTCTACTCAATCTTCATTTTATATTTCATATTAACACCATTGATCGATATTAGCTTTAATTCCTTGGGAAGCATTATTGCTTTTTTAGATTCGAACTATGCCATTATTCCTTCTAAGCATCGTTTATTCTCAAGTTTGAAACAGAATACCCTTGGGTTCCTTGAGTTATTTACGGTTGGAGCTTTGCAGACGAGGAAGCCTTTGCGTCAAGATATTCTAGTTGGATTTCCCAGGCTGATCTTTATTAGTGTAGTGAGTCTTATCGACATATCGAGCGTATCAATTTTTGCCGATTTTTTCTCATGCCCCATATTTTGAAGGCGAGGTCATTTTTTGCCAAGCTTTCCCAAGGCGATATCTCATGTTTGTTGCGCTCTAGGTCACTTATTTCTAAGTGTGTTGGCTTCTTTATCGAGTGCTAGTTAGTTTTTGGCTTATTTCGATGTCGTGATGCACCCGTGGTATGTCTTCCGAGCATTATCCAACTCTTATGTGGTTGTGTTGTCCTCATACCATGGGTCATCACGAGTTGCAAAAGCTTGATGTGATCATCTTATCGAGTTTCCTTGATTGTGGTTGATGTGATAGAAGTTTCAACTTTGTCAATGAGAGTTTTTAAAATTTGCCAACATTTGTGAAGCCTCTAAGATCATCAATACAATAGGAATCTCGACTTTACTTGCTGGTTTGGTGCTTCTACTTTGGAGAAATTTTTATATCTATATGGCCCCACTCAGGGAGGACTTTGATTCTTATACCCCGGCTTGGGGAGGACGTTGAATTTCATGCCTCCGCTTGGGGAGGTCTTTGAATTATGTTCCCCCGCTCGGGGATGGATTTGGATTTCATTCCCCCACTTGGGGAGGACTTTGGGTTTTATGCCGCCGCTTGCGGAGGTCTTTATATTTTGATGCCCCCGCTCGGGGAGGACTTTTGAATTTTGTGCCCCCGCTCGGGGAGATCTTTTAAATTTTTGCCCCCGCTCGGGGAGATCTTTAAATTTTGTGCCCCCGCACGGGGAGGACTTTAAATTTGGAGCCCCCGCTTGGGGAGGTCTTTGTTTTTTGTGCCTCTACTCGAGGAGGACTTTAAATTTAGTGCCCCCACTTGAGGAGTTCTTTAAATTTCGTGCCCCCGCTTGGGGATGTCTTTATATTTTGTTCCTCCGCTCACGGAGGTCGTTAAATTTGGTGCCCCCACTTGGGGAGGTCTTTATATTTTGTGCCCGCGCTCGAGGAGGTCTTTAAATTTGGTTCCCCTGCTTGGGAGGTCTTTGTTTTTTGCCTTCGCTTGGGAAGGCTTCCTTCACTTGGGAAGGACCTTTTGTTGTTGCATTGTTTCACGGGGCAGACGCCGGTTCCTTCGTTGGATGCTTGACTTGGCAGGCTATCTCAGTTAAAGAACTAGGGCCTTGGACCTCTCACTCAGGGAGGTGCCCCTCGGGTGAAAGATACAACCCTTGCATTTGTTTACCGCAGCGCTTGTTCATTTATTGAATCTTCGTGACTCTTTCCATTCACTTTTCAAGGCAGTCTCTCTATCTTTGCACTTGTGCATATCGATGTTTATAAAACTTGGCACTTAAATTAGTATTGTTGGGGTCGTGATGTTTTATCATATTTTAAAGAAACAAGCACTCGTTGGATAGCCTGCAATATAAAATCATCTTTAATCAAATTTTGAATTAACAAAAATTTTGCAAGTAAGAGATTTATTCAGGCATATATGCTTTTAGTCAAGAGCTAATGTTCAATACAATACTTGTAAAATATTACAGACTTTTTACAAGAAAGTTTGAATATAGCATGAAGTAAAGTAGCGGCGATGATGATCGCTTATTCAGAGCCATTGAAATTGGAGTGCCAATCAACGGTTGTCAGTTGATCACTGGCCTCGCATTAGTTTGCGCTGGATCTCTATTGCTTGGACTATTTTGATCAGTGGGTGCAACACGCCCTTGAAGAGTTGGAGCAGAACTTAAGGCTTGCGGATTCTTTACATACTGTTGCATCCTGTTCTTCCTGATCAACTCCTCGATTAGGTTCTTCAAGTGTAGACATTCATTAGTATCATGTCCGAGTTGATTGTGAAAGCGACATAATTTCCAGAATTTGCAACTCTCTTTGAAATATTCAGCGATGGTGGTTTCAGATAATGTTCTGCATCTTTGATGGCAAAGAAAATGTTCTCCGGGGTAACATTCAGAGGGGTGAATTCATCAGGTGTGAAGAAGCGAGTCCTCTTGCTAGCTCGTTTATCTTTCCTGTATTTCCTCTCTTTTGACCTCCGAGATTCTTCTGATTGACTTGAACACCATTACTCTTCTATTATGTCACAATAATACTTTTGGCAACATCAAGGTCACCTTCCACATTGATGAACACTTCGGCTTTCAAATAGAATCTCTCTAGGGTATTTAGCTTCTTCATTTTTATCCACCTTCCGAACTGCGACTTCTTGTCTATTACCCGATTTAGTGCCATCAAGATTAACCGAGGTTCTGGATTTGCCACCTATGCTGCAACAACATTAAATTGAGTAAGAAAGGCCTTAACCGATTCTCCCGGTTTCTTCTCCATGTCATTCAGTGACAATACATATTTGACCTTTGTTGTATGCAACCAGAATTGCTCCCTGAACTTCTTAGCCAACTCAGAAAAGTTGTCGACGAAATTTGGTGCGAGCTCGGTGAACCAGTGCGATGCTACTCCCTCCAAGTAGATAAGGAAGTATAAGCATTTAATCTCATATATGGCTCGTGCGCCAGTCATGTGCTAATCGTATTTGTATAAGAACAAATTAGGATCACCGGTCCCACCATAAGCTAAAATCATTGGTGGAGTAAACTTCTTTGCAAACTTGGCTTTACGAATTCTTTCAGTGAGTGTAGTCTTACGAGGAGCAAAGTCCCACTCTTTCTCATTGTCATTTCTTTCCACGTTCTCTTTCATAATCTGCTTTACCATATTCAAAAGACGCTCTTTTTCACCATGTCGACTCATGGAGCAGGTGCCATCACCTTTGTCGGATGTTCGTTTAAGCGAACGATATTGGTTCAAGATCCAGGACCTTGGACCTCCTTCTTGAGGAGGTGCCCCTTTGTTGATATTGTCCACAGTTTAAGAAGTTCCTCTTACGGAATGCTTCTTAGCAAGAGGTTTGAATTCTTTGTCATCAGCGTTATCTGAATCACCAACCTCTTGAATGGAGCGATCATGATTGGGGTTTAAGGAAGAGGAGTTGTCATTTTTCGTAAGGTTGACATTGGCGTTCGCCATTGGCGCATTGGCTTGAGAAGCAAGAAAGCTTCCAATTTAGCCATTATAGCAGTTTTTGAAATATCCATTTGTTGTGTCAAACCGGCAACGGCTTCATTAATAGCTTCGTTCAATTCATTATTGGTTACACCAACTCCTACTCCTGAGGATTGACCAACTTCATGAAGATTAGTTTGCGGAGTTGTAGGATTATCGGCAACATTCTCTGAGCCCGAAGATCTTACAGGCCTACTAGTTGGCTTCTTCAGTGCCATTATCTCAGAAAAACTCTTGAAATTTGGAGACAATATCTTGACTGGCTGGATTTTAGATTTTGAAAATTTATCGTAAAAAACAAGCCTTCAACTTCGAAATCTCGCACAAAGCGCTTGACCTTCAGGATATGGATGTGCCCCCACAGTGGGCACCAAAAATCTTAATGCTAAAAATGGCACTAACACCCCCAAGGTGTTTTTTCAACACTTCACAAACAATTTAGATCTAGAAAATGGTAGCCACAAACACAAAAAGTAGTAAAAAGACAAGAATTTATAGTGGTTCGACCAAGATCTGGCCTACGTCTACTTTCAAAGTTCTTTCATTATCACTTTCAATGTTACAAGGTACATGATTTCTACAACTTTTCTCATTTTCACTTTTCTTTCTTCTCTTTAATGTCTTGATTCTCTTGATTTCGCTATGGAAATGGCTAGATCTCTATGATTGCGATGATTGTTGGAGTAGATCTTCAACAATTTGAGCACTTAGATGATCTTTGGAAAATCCGTGGTTATTGAGATGTTAAATCGAAGCATGAAAGAGGTTTAATTGAGGTTAGAGTGATTTGGAGTTGTAGAGAAATGAGTTGGGCAGCACTTCGTTGGAGGAGAAATCGGTCCCCTTTCATGTTTGAGAATGTGGGGTATTTATAGGTGTGGTTAGAGTAGAGTGGAAGATCTGTAATTAGGTGCCCTGTGTGAATATGAATTAGCAGTTGATCCATATATTTCAACAGTTGGCCATACACGTGGCAGTTATATATTATCCATGACCTGATGGTCATTAACATCAACGACCCGATTTTATTGTACCCAACGACCTGATTGTAATATAATGTATTACAGTATCAAAGGCGCAACTCTCATGCAAACCAATAACCCAAAGCAAGGCGGACGATCCAGCTCTCATGCAAACCAATAACCCAAAGCAAGGCGGACGATCTGATTAGAGCGGACGACCTAATGCATGCATAGTGAATGACCTGCTTTTATACAGACTGAACGACCTAAGGCTTTTCCCTTATTTGCCTGTTAAGGTTCCAATGTAATATTCTTATCATTAACGTTCCATACTGGACTGCGCTGCCATGCATTATAATTTGGCACAAATGATCCGTGGTAGTCCAACATTATAATATATATTACAATATGCCACGTCAGTTTCATATAAAACATTTCATACATACCATTAGAATTTCTCAGACATGTCTGCACATAACCACATAAGCATTTCGTAATTGCACCTGGGTAAAAGCTTGATATAGTATGAATGACCCTATGAACCACATGTATGTCAACGACCTAATATGTACATATGCTCCCCAGGTGAATGACCTGGTGCATGCATATATACTATGCCATGTCACCATCATAAACATTGGATTCAATTTATAGACCGACCCGGGGCTCCACATTCCGAAGCTATGTCACGTATTACAGCAGAATGGCCTAAGTTAGGTCGCATAAACGACCTACTATTAACATGTATGCATGAGCCAACAACTCATATACAAGCCAGGTGCCACATCATTTTTCTAGAAGCTGCCTATATTCAAAAATAGTGCATGACCTGATTGTGTTTATTGGGACTTTGCTGCATGTTTATAGTATTGCTGACCTAAACTTTATTTGCCACATTAGCTTTGTACCAGTATGATCTATATTGTAATAGGCAAGCGGCCCACGTCATGCTTCATTAACCGACCCATTTACAACTTAATATGTCTGAACCATCAATTAAAGTGTAACCAGACCATGATGTTGTATTGTAATAAACATATCATTTTTTGAACCGTGTTTTTATAACATGGTTAATAAAGTGGACTGAATTTTGGAAGAGAAATAAAAGTGAACGTAGGGAAAGTGGGAAGACACACTTCACCATGCATATGCATTAAATGACAAATGCATACCTTAAAACTTTTTTCCTTCAAAAGGGTAGCTTAGCCTATATCAACCCTCATTTCTTAACGATAACCAATTGAGGATTTCATGAAGAAATATGAAGGGTACGAGTATAAAATAAAATCACAAAAGCTAAAATTCACAAGGCAGCATAAAAACCTCAACGTAATTCAAATGTTTCACTTAAAACAAAATAATAAGTGCCATTACAACATGAGTCATAAAACTATAGTTTTCTCATAAACAACAACAAATCAGAGCACCAAAATAAAAAGTGTAACTACCCAAATTTCTAACAAACAATAATTAATTAAGTAATAAATTAATAAAATAAATATTAATTAGGAAAATATTCATAATTGGGCAAAGAGGATTTCACTGTTGTGTCCATTACAAAATTTTCGATTCGGATAGACTTTTAGTTTGCGAAAAATTAGTAAGTTATTATCAGTAAAAGTTTGAGAATTAAATTAATTAAATAAATAAATTATCAAAAATAAATCAATGGTAAATGGGCGACCCAGCCCGTATATAGGTTTACCCTTATGTCGACCCGTAGGTCGACACGTATGTCAGCCCATAAAAGAGGTGGGTTAACCCAGTGCGAGCTAGGCACGAAACTGTGCCAGGCCAATATCGAGCCTGTTGTGGGATATTCTGGAGTCTTCCTTACTGATGTGTTTTCTATGGATGGGATTTAAAACCTAAAATCCAATGAACCTAAACACCTTAACACTATTATAAATAGCCTCCAAAACCTAACCTAATCTTCATTACTCCATTTTTGTACCTCACTCAAATAACTCTCTTCTCAAATAAAATTTTAATGGAGTATTAAGGCTTTGTTCTACACATATTTATGGGGGATATTCACAGATAGAGAGGATCTACAAAGGCTTATTGAATTTGCTCAAATTTTTGTGAGTTACTATGATTACAAGTTAGGGTTGAAATTGAAATAATAGATGTTATAGTGTTTCAAACCTATATTTTTCTATAGTTATATACAGATCTATTTCATTTGTTATTTATTTATGGATCCAGTTATACCTAATTATTTTCTTTGTAATAATTCTTTATGATCTTATTTCTTCTCATGTTCTTCCCTTTTGTCTATTTCAGTAAATCCATTAATGTAATTTATTTCAATTATTTACAGCTTTATTTTCTCTGTAATAATTCTTTTAGATCTAATTTCTGCTCCTGTTCTTCCCTTTTGTTTATTTCAGTAAATCCATTACTGTAATTTATTTCAATTATTTACAGCTATTTTGTTCATATGAAATTTTATTGCAGTTTTGTAATTATCCCTATTTTTATTTTAGATCTGTTTTCTCCATTTGACCCTAGACCATACGAGAGCCTAGGCTATTTCCTTTTTATTTCTGATGTTGAGTTTAGGCCTTTTTTAGCCTAAAACTTTCATTCATTCTTATTTTTGCGCACATTGGGTGAAACCATGTAATAAGACAATTATAGTGCAACTAGATCATAATAGGAAAAATGCATAAAAAGGAATAATCGGGGATTAGTGGAATTTTATACAATAATGGGTACAAAAGAGGTATGTTGAAATTTGATTAAAAGATGTAATCATCAAACTAACAGTAATATTGGGGTAGTATTGAATGCATGTCAAAAAGAGGACGTTGGGCATGTTTAAAAATAATGAATTGCACTTATTATACACATTAAGTAACATGTATCTGGAAAACATGTAAATTGGAATTAATTGCACTTAATATTAACATTAAGCAACATGTATTTAGAAAACATGTAAATTGGAATGATTTGCACTTAATATTGACATTAAGTAACATGTATTGGAAAAACATGTGAATTGGAATGATTTGCACTTAATATTGACATTAAGTAACATGTATTTGGAAAACATGTAAACTGGAATGAATTGCACTTAATATTGGCATTAAGTAACATGTATTTGGAAAAACATGTATATTGGAATGAAACTTAATATTGACATATGTATTTGGAAAACATGTAAATTGGGATGAACTGCATTTAATTGGACATTAAGTAACATGTATTTGGAAAACATGTAAGCAATACTAAATTGGACTAAATTGGACAATAAGTGACATGGGGAAAGCTTATATAAAAAGATTACATTTAAATAGAAATTTTAATTACAACCTAGGAATATAACATGTGGTTATATTGGGCTTATTAATGAACTTAAACGTGTTAAATTTTATGATTGATAAGCCCGAGGGGTCCGTTCTAGTGAGATATAAGGGGCTCATGGAAGTCCTAGTTATAAATTGCGGACAAAGTCTAGAGGTGACTTGTGTCAAGTGCATTTTGTGTGGGAACCCGTATCAATCAGTATCCCTGTTATTATCATTAGAGTCTCGCACTAAGTAGAGGCTAGGGCACGCTTTACTGATCTGGATAGTAAGAGGTTCAAAAATGAGGTGGGTACGTGCGCGTTCCGGCGGAACCATGAGCATGCATTGTTCCCAATAGGGAAGATAAGTCATTGTAACGCCTATGATTAAGGCTGTCTTATTAGTTGATGGGTTCGGGACTGATAACCCCGAATTTCCTAGCTGGCACAAGTTATTCACATCTGGAAAAGAAGCCAATCGATGGGTAGCATTAGGAAATTCCTTCCTAATTATTTATTTCGGTTCAAAGTTGTAGAAATGCAAAATAGTCAATCAGTTTTAGTATGATCATTATTATAATCATTGTCTTTGGATAAGAATAGTCAATCTTTTATGCCAATTCATATCGGTAATCGTTCACTTTTAGAGGTACACAGACACTTACCATTTTATGGCACTAGAACTACTATTTATCTAAAAAAATTCCTTAAGTTAACAGTCGTGCTAGTAATCATAGCAGCTCGTCAGACTTTATGTCTAACCCATTTCCTTTCTTCCTTTCTCTTTTCTTCCCTCCAGGCTTACATGGAGAAGTATACAGTTCAGATTTCTTTGTAGATTCAACCGTGAAGGATGCCTAGGTGGATTACTTGTTGGTTCTTTCCAAGGTTAGGTTATATATTTTTGACTATTTGGGGTATAATATTATTTTGTACTCTGATATTGTTTTGACGAGATTTCAGACATGACATTTTGTAACTGTTTGGTCAATTGAAGTAAAGATAGTTTTATAATAAAAATGAAATTATCTTCTTCTGCTATAAATTTATTATTTTATGTCTTGTGAAATCTTAGTCTTTGTGATGTTTATGTCTTTATACCTAGAGTGCTCCATATTTTCTTAATGAAATCCTCATATGGGTGACATTAAGGAATGTGGGTGTTAAATCTGGTATCAGAGTCTAAGGTTACCAAGATTGCTAAAGTTTAAAGAAAGTTTTTCCAAAGAAAACATATTTTCAGAAACTAAAAGTTACTTTTGAAAATAAAATATCCCATATAGTCAGATACAACCTTCCTTTGACTGTTTCGAATTTTAAGTCGATATCTTTTTATGTTATAAGGCGACATATCTAAGTTTTTTTTTAGGTTGAAAATTTGATTAGTGGACAAACCCGTTTAGCTCCGTAGTTGGGAAAGTTCGATGCTAGAAAGAATCTTGCTACTTGACAAAGTATTAACCAAGGTTCATCATAGATGGAACAACCTTATTAGTTTAGTGATAAAGGACAGTTTAGAAGTTAAGAATAACTTACATTGATTAGTTAGGAAAAAGGGATGTATTTCCATAGCTTGGTTTGAAATTAACATAGAAAATGTCATTGCAAGAACGAATGGATTGGTGCAAAATAGGAATTTAACCGTATTGTGCACTACCCGTCAACTTAAAGATAACCAAGAAGAAATATCTAGCCATTACAGATTTCTGTAAATTAGATTGTCTTATACTATGGAAATGGATTTTTTTTACATTTGCACTAACTAATTAGAAATAAGCAGAACTTCCTAAAAGGTAAAGTTAAGGATGACAAGTGAAAGATCAACATGAGTAGAGTAATACCGAAAGGATCATGAGGGAAGGTGTTGATCAAAAGTGATTGAGGAATGGGAGAAGGCAAGGGTTGATGAAAAAAGGATGTTATCTATGTTTAGTTCTTTCTAATTTTCCTATTTTGTTTAGGAATATTTTGTCTCTTTTTCTTTGATGTATTGGTTATGATGGCTGCGTGGAGTCATTGCCACGATGAGGAGAGTTGAGCATCTGTATTGTAGGCCAAAAGAATCTGTCCTTTACCGATATGGTAAATCACCGATGGTGTGATGATAGCACCAGTTGACTATTTTGCACTTAGGCCCAATAGTAGTTTCTGAACCCCGCAGGGAGATTGGCATGGTTATCTATGGTGGGTCGGGGTTAAAACTAGAAATTTTGGTTTAGGAGACGTCTGAGTCATTTCCAGGTATGGGTTGGTTTTGGGTCTAGATAGATCAACCATATAATTGGTTATCCTAGATTTTTGCACTAGTAGCAAAGTTCAACTGAGGTGCTTATGTTCTAAGGTTTTGAGATAGGAAAATTTGAAGGATGGATTAGTTAGCCAATTGGGGGTAATTTTGACTACGAAAAGAAAATGGTCGGGCTAGGTTATGCGACGGACTAATTTTTATGACTTTTATTTCCTTAGTGCATCTCTAGGAAGTATTGATTCTGTTCTCTTTAGAATATATATCCGGAATATAATAAGCGATTGAAATATTATCCCTAGGAAAGAGAGATTGATTTTCGGATCTTTTTTTGTGACAAAGCTAAACTTATAGCATTCTAGATAAAGAACATGGTCTTAGGCTTGTAAGTGATGGTTGAGTTTTATGCTTTTGACTAGAATATTTTATTCCCTAAACCCTATCTTTTGAAAAGAATAGTGTGGCCCTTATGTTGGAACTTTTTGCATGTATTTAGACTTCAGTTGTATTGAAAAGATTTTGGGAAAAATCTAAATAGGGAATTTCTCTTAAATTGATTAATGAGTGTAAGCATTTTTGTATAAGAAGCGGCATTTGTCTTTTCCCTTGGTTTAGCAATAGTCAAAAGTCAATTGCGGGCAAATGAACATTTCTCTTCGACTCGTGTTGATGGTCTTTTGGAAAGAACTAAGAGCCAAATTTTCCATATGATTATATTTCTCTGCTTGTGATTTTCAATAAGTTCTGGGTGGTGGAGAAAGAAATATTGGAGCAAAAATTTGTTCGCTAAACGTCCAAAGAATTTTTGAACTAGTTACCTTACCTTTTTGGCTAGCTTATACCTAAGCTTAGTTATTAACTTGTGTAATAGGGCGATTGGTAAAGTCTGTGTTGGTGACATGTTGGTCTAAGATGGGAAAACCTTTTTCGGTGTAATGCTTTAGTACCAATTCTATTAAAAGTAACATTGGCAAGAAAACATGTAAAGGTAGTTATCTCGGAATTAACCACCATTAGTTTGTTATAAGGAAGGGACTGTTGCCTACTATGAGAGAAGTTTGAATTTTCAGTAATCATAAGTTGTTTTTTTACTAGGAATTGGGGCAATTAAGAAAAGGTAAATATATCAAATATGTATTTAATTTTTTTTTGGCATTTTGGAAGTTAAAGGCTCATGTAGAATTTGTAGGATTGTTTTGTAGGTTCAAGAGATTTAACCCGAGATTGTGTCCTATGATTGAATAGGAGTTCCGACTAAGCCTTTATATGACAACAGAATTGAGGCAAGTAACAAGTTTGGTCAATGAATAAGTGAATAAAGAAAACATGAAAATTTCAAATGGATAATTGTGTTCCAAGATAAGAGTGTAACAAGGAAGTATTTTCGGGAA
The DNA here is from genome assembly GCA_030737875.1 of Allium sativum. Classification (NCBI taxonomy): domain Eukaryota; kingdom Viridiplantae; phylum Streptophyta; class Magnoliopsida; order Asparagales; family Amaryllidaceae; genus Allium; species Allium sativum. The sequence goes on from CM060916.1 coordinate 183,499,604, forward strand.
ATTTGTAGAACCACTTTGAGTCGAAATCCCTTATGTATAAAATTTTAGAAATGAGAATTTTGAAGGGCTAATGCATTTTGAATATGAAATTTGTATTTTAGAATTTCATAAAAGCAACTATATATATAGTTCAAAAAAATTTGTAACTGAAAATTTGCCTCATTATGACTTTTCAAGTAAGGTTTTGGAAAACTATATATAAAGTGGGGCGGTAGATAAGTCTTTATGGGGTTGCACATATAAGTGGAACGAATCAAGGAACACAAGATAGGTAAAGTAAAGACTAGAAATTGGAAGATGGAAAAGAGAAAAGGTGTAACTCTACTTGTAAGGTTAAGGTAGGCTTTTGGATTAAGTTCACTTGAGATAATTTTTCATAAAGCAACTAGGATGGAAGGGATGAAATAGCTACACTGAAGGATTCAAGTTTCTTACACATGTTCATTTAACAAGTATTTCCTCTCTGATATTTTATCATTAACTTCTTCTTCTAATTGGGGACTTCCTTTTAGTATATCCTTGGGAAGTGTAGACCTTAGGAATTGAGTTTAGAAATGATAGGATATGGTTGAACCATGTGTTTGATACATGTTATATTTGATTGTTTCAAGTGGATGCAAGTGTTTGCACGTGGATGCAGTGGATGCATATACACACACTAGGCACTAGATTAGGGATCGACTGAACTAGGACACTTACATATTGCATATGGATGTGTTCACATTTTAATTTATTTTTAATATGGATGAAAACAATGGCTGAATTATCACTTAGATGTTACATTTTGGTGAATGGTTGTTGCATGAATATAGAATTTTATATGTTTTATTAGGACTCTTTTGCATACATATTAGATGCATGACACAAACATGAATTGCGTTAAGGTGGTCAACTGAATCAGTAGACCGCCTAATTTTCGCATTAGCTTAGGGACATATACACGACACCTTTGCATATGTCCATATAAAGCGTTAGAAATTCTAAGGATAATAAATTCCAATGGTTGATGGCTGAGTAGATGGGTCTAGATAATGGGTGATAACATTCATAACATTCTTCTATCCTTGGAGATTTCGGGGATGAAATCCTTTAAGGAGGGGAGAATGTAATAACCCGAATTTTGAACAAACAATATTTAATTAACAATTAATTAATTTAGAAAATAAATATTAATCAGTGAAATATTCAAAAATAGGCAAAGAGGATTTCACCGTTGCGTCCATTATGAAATTCTGATTCAGGTGGACTTTTAGTTTGCGTAAATTGAAAGAAAAATGAATAAATTATGATTAGTTAAAGTTTGAGATTTACATTAAATAAATAAATTAATTAATAATCATAAATATATCAACAATAAATGGGCGACCCGACCCGTATATGGGTCGACCCCTACATTGACCCGTGGGTTGATCCGTATGTCGACCCACATAAGAGGTGGGTCGACCTAATTCGAGGCAAACACAAAACTGTGCCTGGTCAATATGGAGCTTACTGTGCTATATTATGGAGTCTTCCTTATTGATGTGCCATTGATGTGTTTTCTGTGGATGAGATTAAAAACCTAAAATCCAATGAACCTAGACACCCTGACTCTATTATAATTAGCCTCCAAAACCTATCCTAATCTTCACTACTCCATTTCTCTACCTCTCTCAAATAAACTCTCTTCTCAAATAAAACTTTAATAGAGTATTAAGGCTTGGTTCTACACATATTTCTAGGGCATATTCATAGATAGAGAGGATCTATAGAGGCTTATTGGATTTGCTCAAATTATTGTGAGTATTACTATGATTACAAGATTTCTTCCAAGTTGGGATTAAAATTGATATAATAGTTGTTACAATGTTTCAGATCTAAATCTTTCTGTAGTTATCCATAGATCTAGTTCATTTGTTGTTTATTTACTAATCCAACTATCCCTAATTCTTTTCTCTATAAATAATTCTTTTAGATCTAATTTATGTTCCTGTTCTTCCCTATTGTCTATTTCAGTAAATCTATTACTGGAATTTATTTCAATTATCAACAACTTTGTTCTTCATATGAAACTTTATTGCAGTTCTGTAATTATCCCTATTTTTATTTCAGATCTATTTCTATCCATCTGAGCTTAGGCCATAAGAGAGCCTAGACCATTCCTTTTTTATTTCTGACATTGAATCTAGGCCTTTTTGAGCTTAAACCTTTCATTCGTTCTTATTATTGTGCAAATTGGGTTAAACCATGTAATGGGACAATTATAGCGCAGTTGGATAATAATAAAAAAAATGCATAAAAAGGAATAATCGGGGCTGGGTGAAATTTTATACAATAATGAGTGTAAAAGAAGTATATTGAAATTTGATTAAAATATGTAACCACCAAGCTAACTGTACTATTGGGATAGCATTGAAAGCATGTTAAAACAAGGATTTTGGGCATGTTGGAGAATAATAAATTGTACTTAATATTGACATTACGTAACATGTATTTGGAAAAAAAATGTATATTGGATTGAGTTGCACTTAATATTGACATTAAGTAACATGTATTTGGAAAAACATGTAAATTGGAATGAATTGCACTTAATATTGACATTAAGTAATATGTATTTGGAATAACATGAAAACTGGAATGAATTGTACTTAACATTGACATTAAGTAAAAACATGTAAATTAGAATAAAGTGCACAATATTGACATTAAGTAACATGTATTTGAAAAAACATGTAAATAGGAATGAATTGCACTTAATATTGACATTAACTAACATGTATTGGAAAAACATGTAAATTGAAATGAATTGCACTTAATTGGACATTATGTAACATGTATTTGGAAAACATGTAAGCAGTACTAAATTGGACTTAATTTAACATTAAGTGACATGGGGAAAGGTTGTATAAAAAGATTAAATTTAATTAGAAATGTTAATTACATCCTAGGAACATAAAACATGGTTATATTGGGCTTATTAATGAACCTAAACATGTTAAGTTAAATTTTATGATTAATAAGCCGACAAGGTTCATTCCAGTGAGATATAAGGGGCTCACAGAAATCTTAGTTATAAATTGAGGACCAATTCTAGGGGTAACTTGTGTCAAGTGCATTTTGTATGGGAACCTGTATCAATCAGTATCCCAGTTATTATCGTCATAGCCTCGCACTAGGTAGAGGCTAGGGCACGTTTTACTGATCTGGATAGTAAGAGATTCAAAAACGAGGTGGTATGGGCCCGTTTCTGCAGAACCATGAGTGTGAATTGTTCCGAATAGGAAAGATAAGACACTATAATGCATGTGATTAAGGCTATGTCTTTTTAGTTGATGGTTTCGCGACTAATAACCCTGAATTCCATAGCTGGCATAGGTTATTCACATTTGGAAAAAAGCCGATCGACGGGTATTATTAGGAAATTCCTTCCTAATTATTTATTTTTGTTCGAAGTTATAGAAGTGCAAAGCAATCAATCAGTTTTAGTATGATCATTATTATCATCATTGTCTTTGGATAAGAATTGTCAATCCATTATGCCAATTCATATCAATAATCGTTCACTTTTAGGTGTACACAAACACTTACCCTTTTGTGACACTAGAACTACTATTTATCTTTATTTTCCTTAACTTAGTAGTCATGCTAGTAATCAAAGCAGCTCACTAGACTTTATGTCTGACCCGTTTCCTTTCTATTTTCTTCCCCCCCAAGGCTTATAGGGAGTAAGTATATAGTTCAGATTTTTTGTTGATTGGATCATGAAGGATGCCTACAAAAGATGGATTACTTCTTGTTTCCTTTCAAAGGTTAGGTTGAATCTTTTTGACTATTTAGAGGATAATATTATTTTGTACTTTGATATTGTTTTGACCGAGATTTAAGACATGCCATTTTGTAACTATTTGGTCAATTGATGTGAAGATGGTTTTATATTAAAAATGAAATTGTCTTCTTCTACTGTATATTTATTATTTTATGTCTTGTGAAATCTTAGTCTTTGTGATGTTATATGTGTTTATACCTAAAATACTCTATATTTTCTTAATGAAATCCTCATATAGGTGACATTAAGGAACGTGGGGTGGTACAAAAAATATCCCCTTCATCATCAAATACAGTAAACAAATAAAACATGGAAAGGTATATGTAAGCATAAAGAACAAGAGATATGATAATCTCCAAAGGATTAAGCTGGGTCAGAGCTCTCTCAAGTGCTAGATTCTCCACCCTGAGAACCTGGGGGGAAGGAAGGAAGAAGAGAAAAACAAAACTAGTCAAACATAAACCCTGGTGAGTCCAGTAATTAGTAGCATGAGTGAAAAAGAGGAATTCTAGACAGCATAATAAATTGAAGCACAACATAGTAATTAAGAAAAACAGTATATTTCTACAAGATAGTTGATTGTCAAATCATTCGATTTCTGCACCAATTATTACAATTCATAAATTAGGATATAACCCAATTCTACCCTCGATCAGCTCCTAACCACAGCTGTGATAACATGTCATCTATGGCCCTAGGTTTATTAGACACGACCCATCAACTCTCAGGACATATCGAATATCACTGGCGTCATAGCGTCTTATCTTCCCTAATTGGTGCGATGCACGCTCACCTCCCCACCGAAACATGCCCGTACCCACCACGTTTGGACCTTTTACTACCCAGTTCAGTAAAAGAGTGCCTTCGCCTCCTCGTGAGACCTCGGTGTAGTGATAAAAAGGAAACTGACTAATACAGATCCCCAATCAAAAATATGCAATTCGATATAAGTCACCCCTAGACTTAGTTACCGATTTAATTATTTTAATTGGCCTTTTTTTCCCTAATCAATCTACTCTCACTGCCAGAATGAACCAAATGCTACGAGCCTCTTATTTTCCCAAATCATCCATCGTTGCCGAAACGGACCAAACGCTACGAGCCTCTTATTTTCCCAAATCATTCGTTGTTGCCGGAAAGGACTCTAGCTGCACCTTCTTATTAATTTATATAATTAATCTTAACGCCAGTCTTAAGTTTATTAATAAACCCACTTTCCTTCATGTAACTTTTCTTTCATTTTATAGGTTTTAGTTTATAGATTGTCTATAAACATCTCTTTTGTTTATTTTAATTGTACAACCTAATCCCTATCATTTGCATCTATCTAAATATTATTTATTCAATTATCAAAGTTACAGTTTCAATTTGCCTTTTTATTGCAAAATTTCAATGTAGCCTAATTTATCCTTTTTATACATATTTCTTATTATTCTCCAATTGTGCTTTTATTGTCCAGTCTCATGTTTTAACCCAATTTGCGCATAAATGAGAAAGAATGAAAGGTTTTGGCTTAAGAAGACCTAAACCCAATGTCAAAATAAAAAAGGAAATGGCCTAGCCTCTCGCATGGCCTAGGCTTAGATATACAAAAGTAGATCTAAAATAAAAATAGGGCTGATATTGAACTGTAATAAAATTACATACGAAGAGCAAGGGTATAATTAGACAACGGAATAAAACTGCAGTAATAGATTTACTGAAAATAAATAGGAGGATAGAAGCATATTCAGATTTAAACAGAAAAAAGAATATAAATCTACAACTTATTATATTGTCAAGAAGAAACCTCGAATTTTACTAAACTTGCAATTACTGAAATATACTCACAAATTATAAGCAATCCAAATCAAGCCCCAGTAAATAGTCTCTAGCTATGAATATCCTCTAAAATTATAATAAAGTTAGGGTGCTTAGATGCATTATATTTTAGTTTAAGATTTTAGGCCATTAGATCTTATAACTCTCCAGATAACATACCCAAAAGCTAAGGGAAACCGATCAACAATGTGTGCATAGGGTGCACACACTGCCCAGGTTAGATCGACCCATATACTGGGTGGGTCGACCCTTGGGCCAACCCACTTGAGGTCTGGGTTGACCCCCTAGTCGACCAAGTTCAGTGTTGGGTCTACCCAACTTACGTGATTTGTGTTGATTTTTAATTCTGATTATTTTGAACGTTGCTATATTTTAAAATTCGAATTTCAAACTTGTTTTCTTTTTATTTTCCTCGTTTTAAGTTAAGATTTTTATACGCCAAAAATTTATCTTAGATAGAATTTTGTAACGGACTCAATGGCGCAACCATCATTACCTATTTCCCAATATTTTTCTAATTAATACTTACTTTATTAATCTTTTAATTAATTTTTTATATTAAAATTTTGGGTTGTTACATTCTTCCCTCCTTAAAGGATTTCGTCCCTGAAATCTCTAAGGATGAAAGGATGTCATAAATATTGTCAACCATTATCTACACCCATCTACTCAACCAACAACAACTGGCATCCATTGTCCTTAGATTTACTAATGCCTTTGTGCACATATGCAAGAGGTGTAGTGTATATGTTCCTAAGTTAATGCAAAAATTAGGCGGTCCACTGATTCAGTTGACCTAATGTAACACCCCGTGTATTCTATAGCAGTTAAATTCACAAATTAAAATTTAATTAATTTCAAATCAAAGAATTAAGGGAAACGGGACATGCCATTGCGTTCGTCTCGGAATTCTGCTTGAAATCGAGTCCGAGTTTGCGTAAAACGGACTCCGTATGAAGAAGATATGGCCTTCGGAAGTTTCAGAATTCAGTTTAAAATTCAAACAGACAGAAACAGCTTGAAAATCAAATTCGAATTTCAAAAATTGGGCCAGATTGGGCAGGAATTTTCCCACCCAAGGCACCTAGGTCGACTGGGTAGTCGACCTGGGGCTACCCAGGTCGACTGGGTAGTCGACCTGGGGCACCCAGGTCGACTACCAAGTCGACACGGGGGTCGACTGGGGAGTCGACCTGGCCCATGAGCCAGGTCGAATCCAGCCCCCCCTGGATGGCCTGGTCTATGCTTGGCCGAATTTCTGAGCCTTGCCTTGTCACTAGGGCTAGGTGTCAGCTCCTGATTGGTCTCTCCTTCAAACGAACGGCTAATATTAATCCAAGCTCCATCGACGGTTCTAATCAATTCACAAACTCTATAAAAAGGACCTAAGACTCCACCTAATTCATACAAATAAAAAAGAGAATGAGACCGTCATGCTGTTGAGAAAAGACTAAGAATAGCCGTCAAAATTGAGAGACGATTAGGAGACAATTCAAAAGCCTAAAGCAACGACAACTAAATCAAAACAACGCCTACAACAAAGGATAGCATCTCCAAATTCAGAATTCAGATTCCTGAATTGAAGATTCATCATACGTTGTAAGTAGAGTGCTATTCCGATATGAATGAATAATTGTGTTTTGATTTGTGTAAAATGAGAAATGGAATTGTACTTAATTTTTTGCGATAATAATTCATAATTGTATGTTGCTATGATTCTAATCGATTTGGGATATTGTGGTGTTAGCCTGCTTTGTGAACTAGGCAACACAAAGTCGAGATGTCAAGCGTTGAAGAACGTTTCTTCTTAGAAAGTATCGGGTCGGATCGGAGGGCTACTATCAGGTCGGATCAGAGGGCTACTACCAGTCGGATCGGAGGGCTACTACCAGTTCGGGACGGAACAGAGCAAAATGGATAAGGACTCAGGTTCAGCTCAAGTCGGGTCGGATCGGATGCCCCGATCCGAACCCCTTCTACTCGCTCCTCCGAACCGAACCCAACATACCATATCACTTCACCCCACGATCTCCTGAATGTTTGGAGTAGTTATGACCATTTCCTGCCCATGATGACCACTAATCTGGTGCGCTGTCAGCACTGGAATCCATCTGAGCCCGAGAACGATGGGATGAAAGCCACGTAGCTCCGACCCGAAACGGATTCTGAGTGAATTTCCACCTATAAATACCCCTCCAAGAGACATTTGAAAGGATCTTTTCGAGCATTCTGAGAGGTTAAACACCTTTGAGAATCGAACTTCAGCATTCCCAAACAATCCAAATCGTCATTCAAATTATTTTTTTGAGATAATTGAGTGAATATACATGAAAAGTGAGTGAAATTGAGTGATTATCTCATTGTATTTACATCTATATCATCGAGAAAAGTGATTATAAAGTGGACGTAGGCTTTCCGACGCCGAACCACTATAAATCATGTGTCTCCATTTTATTTTTGATCTTATTTTATTTCGATTTTAGTTAATTTGGGTGTTAGAGCCACTTTTTGGACTAACATTTTGGTGCTTTCACTGAGAACCGTTTGACTTCTCTGTTTTTCTGGATTATCGTTCTAATTTTTGGACCGTTGAGTTCAAAGAAGTTAATCCTTAAGTTTCGACGCTTTTGAATATTTGTCGTTTGATTGTTGAAGAACTATGGCCAAAGGAAAAGGCAAGGAAGTTCAAACCAGTCGAGGGAACAGAGTTGGTGAAGATCAGCAAAACCCGGTTGTGACAAGGTCTCGTGGGCAGAGCTCGGGAGTGGATCGGACAGGTACAGGAAATCCGAACCGAACTCAAGGAGAGAGCTCCGATCCGATCCGAGAAGCAGAATCTGAAGCAGTGCACTCCCCTAACCCGAACCGATCCGAACAAGTTGCTCTGCTTCGATCCGAACAAGTTTCCCAGCTCCGACCTGAACATGTTGCTTAGCTCCGATCCGATCCGTCGCTAGGTGATGCTGGAACCTCTACTCGAGCTCCTCCAAATGCTCCGACTCCAGCCACCAGGATCAATGATCAGATCAATCCATCTGCGCCTATTACCCAAGGAGATTTTTCGCGCCTTCTTGACATGCTTGAGAGCACTAAGGAGGCTATGAAAATCCACGAGCGCACCAATCTCATGATGCAAGAGAACATGAGAATCATGAGCAGGGAAATTAGCGAACTCCGCAGACAGAGAACCCCGTCCCCGGTTCATCACACATCAATGGATCAGTCTTCTTCTTCTGAGGAAGAACGGCCCCGTGAAAGAAGGTCGCTCGAACGACCTCAGAATTTGGAGCAGATGACGTTCGGATCTTTGGGGTCCTGCGAGGACGCTGCACGGGTACTAGGACCCAATGATCCGAGTTTGAGAGAGCCTATGTTGTTACCAATGCGGGGATCCCATGTATTGTCTAGAGACCCTAACCTTACCAATCCCACTCAGGGACAAATGCTCCAGCCCCTTCCTCCCGAGATCGATCGGGAACGTAGGGAACAAAGCAGAGCAGAAGCGGCTCGAAGAAGGAGGGTGTCCCCTGATTAGGAGCCCAGAGGAAACCCGAACATCAGAAGGAGGGCGTCCCCTGATCAAGAGCCCAGAGGAAACCCGAACATCAGAGCCAGGGAGCCTGAATGGCCCTTGACCAATGCTGACGTATGGACTATGGTACGCCAGATCATGTCTAAAAGTCGGAAGTACACCAATGAAGATTATGGCATTGAGTGAAGCCATACTCCCTTTACTGATGACATCCTCAACCTTCAGTTTCCCCGACGTTTTAACCTGCCGCAGATGGACAGGTACAACGAGAGAACCAACCCGGGACAACATTTGATACGATACGCATGGCTCATGAATGCTGCTGCCGCCCCTGACGCAGTGGAGTGTAAAGCCTTCCCGATCTATTTAGAAAACGTGGCGCTGCTATGGTTTACCCGACTTCCTCCTCGGTCGATATCGAATTTTAGGGAATTAAGCGAACGTTTTATGAATCAGTTCTGACTCCATGCCCAAAAGTCTAAGAATGTTATTGAATTATCAAGAATTAAGCAAGCACCGGGTGAGTCTTTGACGTCATATCTCGACCGTTTCAACTTAGCTGTGATAGAAGTCAGTGACCCGCACGAGCCCACCATCTTGATGGCTTTGATGGAAGGAGTCGATCCTGAATCCGAGTTTGGAGATTATCATTCTGGGAAGCCACCTCCCACGAGAGAGTTATTTTATGAAAAGGCCGATATTCACTTAAGACGAGAGGAGGCAAGGGCAAACAGAAAGAGAAAGTCCGGAGCGGCTTCAAAAGAAACTGTTCAGAGTGATGTCGCCGTGAAGCAGACTGGAGAAAGTTCCGGGAAAGTCGAAGTGAATGTGGGAAACAAGAGTGGAAATGATAATAATGGAAACAGGGGCGACAGCAACCGTAACGCGAATGGTAACAGGAGAAATAGGAACCGAGGAAGTAATTCTAACAAAAGACCTCGGTTCTAGACCTATGAGAATTATTCACCGCTGAACGACACTCTGGAGAACATTTACTTGGATACATACAATGTTTTGCAATACAAAAGACCGCCGCCTCGAGATTCAACGGAGAAAAAAATCGCAACTGGAAAATTTTGCTTATTTCATGGAACTCATGGGCATTCAACGAATGAATGTCGACATTTGAGAGATGTGATTGAGAAGCTGCTGCGCGAAGGAAAATTGGATGAATATAAGGCTGCGCCAAGAGACAGGGGGCAAGGAGAACAAGCTCCAAACCAGAACCGACCTGCTCCCAAGCCTACAGCGCAGCAGAAAGGCAAGGGAATTGTTATTAACACCATAGTAGGTGGACCCCACCCAGCTATCCACAGTTTTAGAGCAATGGACCAATACGTTAATGCAGCTAAGCACGTAGATGTGGATGAATGTGATGATTTGGAAGATATCTCCCCTGTGAAACAGCAGAGGACAATGTTTGATGATGTGGTGTTCCGTAGCAAAGACAATACCGGAATCCAGTCACCCACCGAAGATCTGTTGGTCATTACCACTACCATTGGACCGGCATTGGTTCATAAGGTGCTAGTAGACAATGGAAGCTCTATTAATATTCTGTTTAAAAAGTCATTCGATCAGATGAAACTTGAGTTTGAAGATTTGAAGACATGCGAAGGTTGGATCCGAGGCTTCAACGGAGCGTCGACAGCTCCAATGGGGTATATAGAGTTGCCCGTAACATTGGGGCAAGGGGAACGTCGAAGAGTACGAATGCTTCAGTTCGTAGTGTTGGACGTGGATTCGCCCTACAACGCATTTTTGGGAAGGCCTGCCATTGCAGAGTTCATGGCTTGCATCGCCCCGTGGTGTTTATTGCTTAAGTTCCCAACTAAAGCCGGAACAGGAGTAATGAGCGGAGATCAAGTCTCCGGACGGGCTTGCTATGTTGCCGAATTAAAGATGTTGATGAAGGGACTCAATATCGAGAGTAAAGGTGCCTCGCCTCCTCCAAAGGAGGGTTCGGCGTAGCAATTAGAGGGATCGGCCCCGAAGGAGTTGCCCAAAGGAACGCCTGAAGACTTGGATCCCAGAAAAGATGAGGAACCAGAGGCTAGAAATGCAACTCCTAACGAAGCGACAGTGGACATACCCATTGACGAAGCTGATCCAACAAGAGTTTTGAAGATTGGATCCCAGTTGGATCCACATTGATCCAAAGAACTAACTGACTTCCTGAAGGCAAACTTGGATGTGTTTGCCTGGACCCACGCCGACATGTGTGGGATATCGCCATCCATCATGAGTCATTCACTAAATATAAACCCAAAACACCTGCCTGTAAAGCAAAAGAGACGTGTGCTGGGCCCAGAGAGGTCGGCATCTCTGAAAGAAGAAGTGGAGAAGCTGAAAGAGAACGGGTTTATTAGAGATTCGACATATCCCGACTGGATATCGAATCCTGTTTTAGTAAAGAAGCCAAACGGAAAGTGGCGGACATGCATTGATTTTTCAGACTTGAACAGAGCTTGCCCGAAAGATAGGTTCCCACTCCCCAGAATTGACCAGCTTGTAGATTCGACAGCGGGACACGAACTTATTTCTTTCATGGATGCATATTCTGGGTACAACCAGATTCCTATGCACGTGCCAGATCAAGAACACACGAGCTTCATTAAAAATTTGGGGTTGTATTGTTATATGGTCATGCCGTTCGGATTGAAAAACGCTGGAGCCACCTATCAACGCTTGGTGAACAGGATGTTTTATAACCAAATAGGGAAGACTATGGAAGTTTATGTGGATGATATGCTTATCAAATCGAAATAGTCCTCCGGCCATACACAAGACTTGGCAGAGATGTTTGGTATCCTGCGAAAGTATCAGATGAAGTTAAATCCTTTGAAATGCTCATTTGGAGTGGCATCGGGAAAGTTTATTGGTTTCATTGTGAGCTTTCGAGGGATTGAAATCAATACCAGCCAAATAGCAGTGATAAGAAACATTGAAGAACCGAGGAGAATCAAAGATGTCCAAAGTCTTGCAGGGAAAGTAGTCGCGTTGAGTAGATTTATCTCCAAAGCAACGGACAAATGCGTCCCATTTTTTGACTTGATTAAAAGGGGAAAGAAGAATTTCGAATGGACTCCGGACTGTGTTGAGGCCTTTCAAAATTTATAGGAATTACTAGAGAAACCACCAATTTTGTCAAAGCCAGTGGATCATGAAGAATTATTTGTTTACCTAGCGGTTTCGGCTCACGCTGTTAGCACAGCCTTGGTCCGAGAAGAAGACAAAGTGCAAAGGCCAGTATATTATGTAAGTAAGAAATTGGCAGCTGCAGAACGCAACTACCCAAGGATTGAGAAGCTTGCTTACAGCCTCCTGATCGCCTCCCGAAAACTTCACCACTATTTCCAAGCTCACCCAATAACCATATACACTAACCAGCCTCTGAGGAAGGTGTTGCAGAGACCCGAAGCATCGGGGCGTTTGATCAAATGGAATATTTAATTAAGTCAGTTTAATTTTCAGCCATGGAGGTCGATCAGGGGGCAAGCTCTGGCTGACTTTATAGCAGAGTTTACAATCCCAGAAGAGGAAATGATGGATGACAAGGTGGTCAAGTCAGAGGACGAGTTAAAATTAGATCCATGGAAGCTGTACACAGACGGAGCCAAGAACGACCGAAGGTCCGGAGCTGGAATCGTCTTAGTTACTCCTGAGGGTCGATCGTTATATTACGCTTTACGATTAGAATTTTCAGTGACTAATAACGACTTTGAATATGAAGCCCTGATTGCCGGGATGAAACTTGCTAAAGAACTCGGAATAAAGACATTGGATACATTCTGCGACTCCAAAATAGTTGTTTGCCAAGTGCGAAAGGAGTTTGTGGCTCGGGGACCTCGACTTATCGCCTATCTCGGGAAAGTGAAAGAGCTGTTGAGCAACTTGGAACGGTATAACATAACGCATATCCCAAGAGCCGAAAACCAAAAGGCAGACAGGCTAGCAAAGCTAGCTAGTTCCGACAACCCGGAAGAAACCGAAATGATTCCAATTGAAACGTTGGGATCGCCAAGCTTTGAGTTGATGGAAATTGAATTTGCTTTCAAAGCAGAACCGGAGAAGGAGTCGTGGATGACCCCAATTAAGAATTTCCTTAGAAATGGGATACTCCCATCAAAGAAGAGTGAGAGATGGGCCATAGTTCGCAAGGCCACCAGATACATCCTTCAAGATGATACTCTTTATAGACAAGGATTTTCTATGCCCCTGTTGCGATGTATAGCACACAACGACATCAAACGTGTGCTAAGAAAAGTACACGAAGGTGAGTGTGGAGATCATACAGGAGGTCAGACCTTAGCGAAGAAGGTATTGCGGTATGGATACTTCTGGCCCACAATTAATAAAGATGCAGCTGATTATTCACGATGCTGCGACAGGTGCCAGAGATTCGCCAAAATCCCCAGAGCACCACCGACCCAACTCAGATCGATGGTGAGCCCTTGGCCGTTTGCCATGTGGGGAATTGACATCATCGGAGTTCTACCAATTGCTAAAGGAGGAGTGAAGTATGCAATAGTCGCCGTGGACTATTTTACGAAGTGGGTGGAAGCTGAGCCCTTAACCAAAATCACAGCGAGAAAGGTGATAAGTTTCGTGGTTAGAAATATTATATGCCGATTTGGGATCCCAAGGACCATTATAACTGATAACGGAACCCTGTTCGATGGTGTCGAATTCAGAAATTTCTGCCAGAAATATAAGATCGACAAACGGTATACTGCGGTCGCTCATCCATAGTCAAACGGGCAAGTAGAAGCAATAAACAAAGTCATAAAATCCATCCTCAAGAAGCGATTAAAACGTGCAAAGGCAAAATGGGTGGATGAATTGCCCTTAGCTTTGTAGGCATATCGGACAACGTTTAAGACAGCTATCGGTCATACTCCTTTCTCTCTCTCATTTGGTTCAGAAGCAGTAATTCCAGTAGAGCTTGAAGTTCCCTCTCACATGGTAACATATTATGACCCGATGACGAATCGGGCACTCTTACTCGAGTCTCTTGATGAAATTGAAGAAAAATGGGACGAGGCAGACTTGCGTGCGTCAAGACATCGACGTCAGATGGCACGCTATTATGACAAAAAAGTTCATTTTAGGACTTTTGAACCGGGAGATTTGGTGCTAAAGCGAGTCTTTCCATCCCTTCCTCACCTCGGTCCAAAGTGGGAAGGGCCCTTTGTCATCCAACGAAAACTTGAAACAAGAGCCTTCAAGTTAACGACCGTAGATGGCGAAGAGGTACCTAGGGCTTGGAATGCCCAACACTTGATGCGATATTTGAATTAGGAATGTTGTACTCTTTGCTGTTTTCCTTATGAACTCTGTAAAAAGGCACGACTTGCCTTAGAAAAGTCTGTTGATATGAACAAAGAACTATAAAGTGGATGTAGGCTACGACTTAGCCGAACCACTATAAAAATATCGTGTGTCATTTACTTTCCTGCATTATTTATACCTTCAACTACTATTCCGTTATGATTATGGAATATAAGATGATTTAAAACCTGAAAGGTTAAAAACAGCTTATATGCAGGGACAAGCACAACGACTGTTTGTGCGATAAGACATGAAAGAATGGGAAGACGACATTCTTAACTCTAACTCTCAAGAATTGAGAGAGAGTATAAAGGACGGGAATACGACATCCTCTGAGGCGTGAAGGTGCACCCAGATAAGAGACCGCCTCAGTAAGAACTCTAATCTGAATATAAGACAGGAGAGTATAAAAAATGCCAGAAAAAACGACAGGCATCAACGACACAAAGAATGTGACCCCGTCGGAGAATCGGGGACATTCAGACTGTTTGATTAAATCTTGAATAGTTTTTTAGGATTGACTGGGGGCATATATGTACACACATATTTCCCCCCACCATAACTTCATTACACAACTATAGTAGGACATGCATTTTTACATAAATACAGAACTGGTAACTAACCGACATTGCAGAAAACGAATTATTTTTATTTACAAATGAATGAATTTGTACAGAAAACAGGCAAAAAGAAGGTACGAGGGCCACCCTTGCAGCAACAATTATGGGCAAATCAAATGCTAAAATAACGCAAGACACTCCATCATTTAGACTTCGAAGCGGGCTTGGACTTCTTAGCAGCCATCCCCGCTTCCCTCGCCTCTTTTTCGGCCTCCGTCAAGATGCGCTTTGACTTTTTCTTCCCTGAAGCTGAAGTGCTGGAATCAGTTGACTTTTTCCTGGAAGGCGGAATTCTGTAATCAAGAGAAGACTTTTTAGCAAGTTCCTCTGTAATAGATCTAGTCGAAAGCTTAACAACTAACCTTGATCCCGCATCCACTACTGCGAGGGGCTTAAGGCTTTCAGGGTCTAAGTCTTCAGCTTTAAGCTGCATGCGTTTATCTTGTTCGGCTTTCAGTGCAGCTAAGGTAACATCATCGGCGCTTTTCGACTCCCCAACTATAGACACCTCAGGGTCTTCCTCATGTCCCCCGTTGCCGCCACCATCTTTTAAGGCATCTATCATTTCGTCATCATGAGGAGTGTCAGCCTTAGACGATTCAATTCCTTCTCCCGAATCTATGGGGACAGCCTTGTCTTTTCCCCTTTTAGCCTTCTCCGTAGGTTCTGCTCCAGAGGCAGTTCCCTGGGACACGTCTGTCTTTTCGGGCGGTTCAATACCTACAGAATGAGAAGCAACAGTTATCAACTCAGGAGAAAATAACGGGTTCTTCATCGATTGCCCAATTACGTAATGAAAGGTAGAGATAGCTTTGACGAATTGAGGTGAAAAGGTAGAGATACCTTCCGACGACTTCTCAGCAGGAGTGACCGCTGTCTCCGACGCTGTTTCGAGTATGGGGGACAAAAGAGATGCCCGAGGGATCACCGGGTTTTCGGGATCATACCCCTCTATTTCAGAAGTTTCAGAGGCAGTAGAGGAAGAACCAGCCTCAGGAATGTTCTTTTACTTAGCCTTCCGCCTCTCTTCGTCCATAACAGCAGCAATAAGGCGGCGTCCTTCGGCTAGGCGTTCTGGTTCATCATCTCGTAGATATTTCTCCATCATCTTGTCCTCGTCAATGGAATCAACCTTGAGCTCCTCTTTCTCCCATTCAACGATTTGACTCCATACTTGGACTAGGGTAGATGGATAATCTTCAATCCAAGAAATGTTCCGGCGGCGAATGATATGCGCAAAAAATTCAATCATTAATTCGTCGAAACCATGCACCTCTCCCTTAGCCTCTGACAGTTGTTTGTGGGCCTCTTCAGTGGACTTGATAGCACATTCGACATTATCCTCCGCTAGGGCAGCCCTGTTCTCTGCCTCCGCTAGCTTAGAGGCCAAGTCAGCGTTTTTCTTTTCCAATTCAGCATCGCTAACTCGGCCTTCTCCCGCTCAAGGTCAGCGTAAGCAAGTCGCGTTTTGGTAGCATCTGACTTGGCATCTTCGACTTGTTTTTTCAATTCCAAACGCTCTTGGGTATGGGACTCAAGCAAATCATGGTAGCGTTTTTGCAGATCTTCAAATTGTTGCTTGAAGCTAGTAGCATCCCGTTGAGCGACAGCGAGTTGAGCCTATGTATCCTCCAAGTCTTTTCCTAAATTTTTTAAGGCCCTTGCATCGTCTTCTGCGGTTTTTTGCTTCAAGTCAGCATTCATGATTAAAGTGCGGATGATTCTAGAAAGGCTGCGCGAATACTTGAACATCTCTGAATACTGTTTCTCGGCCGCATCTATTTTTTTTTTTGGCCTCATCTGCCCACCTCGAAGAAATAGGCTCGAGAGCAGGTAAAAAAGTTAAGTTTTCGAAGTAATGTTCAGGAAATTGCTCCTCCAGATACGCCCGCTTAACTGCAGTCTCAACATCTAGCGGTGGAGGTGCGGGGAATGTCAGCTCGGTATCCCTACGCGTGGAGGGCTCAATGACCTCTTCATCCTTTCTAGACCGTATAGCGGGAACCTTACGCTTGCTTCGTGATTCGGCATCTCTTGGCGGGCTCCTCTCCCTACTGCGCTTTTCTTGAGAAGAGATTGAGCCTTTTGATTGTGGCCTGTCCTCTTCCCGACGAACTTGGTAATCTTTATATCGCTCTGGATCTGACCGGACAGAAGAGCGAGAGCGTGAAGACCGCGGACGATAAGGATCATAGGGCCTTCTCTCCTCCCTACTGCGATCTTCGCGACGATCATACTCGGTATCATGGGGCGGATTAGACATGCTGCGGCGAAGTTTCCTGATATCATAATAAGATCGGGACATCGTACCTGCACAACAAGACAAATGAAATTCAGGATCAGTATTTTCACAAAAAGAAAGATGTTGTGAGTTGTGGTGCTATTGTGTTAAGTGCGTCCTAAGCGGTGTTTTCCCCCCGACAAACCCGAGTCCGAAGCCAGACTAGTACGAGCGGGCTCTTTGGCCTTAGCAGGAGTGGTCTCTTTGGAAGAAGTGAAAACTAAAGGATTCTTCCCAAAATCCTCTGAAGTGTAAATAGTTTCAGGTAAGGGGAGATCCCCTAAACGCTGAAATAGTGGGTCATCGGTGTTAGGGACATCTCCCTTAGAAGCATCAATCGGCAGATCTTTGGAAGACGTTGACCTTTCCGGAGAGATGGCATCCTCGGGAACAATATACCCCTCGCGGTGCTTTTCGGCCATGTTAGCCAATTCGTCATCTTGAGTAGAAGATGGAGAGGGTGAAGTCTGAAGAGGCACTGTAGGAGCTCTCAAACCTTCGCCCGTTTCCGGGATTACGTCCACTAGGGGAATATATACATATGGACCCGTCCCGTGACCAATGCTCCACGTAATGGACAACAACCCATGAAGATGAAGATATTCGTCCTTAAGGACTTCATCAATAGTTAAAAGCTTCTGATCACCATTAAGGAGTCGGTTCATCCGATCAAAGAACGCTTGATCCGATATTTGTTTTGGGTTATCAACTGCAAACAAAAAGAAAACGGGTTAATGTGATGGTTGGGATATATAGAGTCAAGATTTAGAAAACCAGTGCTTTACTTGATTTCGTCCATCTCCTAGCACATCCTGGCTGTTTCTTTACATAAAACCATTCCAGCCTGGAGTCACCCTCTTTACTACAGAACGGTGCTAGAATTATTTTCCTCTTAGGGACAAACTCGAAGTAACAGAAAGAAGGAGTTTCTCGAGTTCGGTGCTTGAAGTCATAAAAGAAGTGGACGTCGTCAAAAGTGAGCTCTATGCCTAAGATCTCACGGTACGCTACATATAGGGTGTATAAGTAAGCATAGGAATTGGGATGCAGCTGCATGGGGGCAATCCGCATTTGTCTTAGAAAGTCGACGACGAAAGGAGAAAATGGTGGGATAGCCCCGACCATGCACATCAATCGAGTGATCTCCATATACCCCTCCGGAGGGTTATGGGGACGATCAGCTTTTGGTGGCAACAAGGTATCCCCTTTGGGTATCCCGTACTTTAGTCGTATTTGAATAAGTCTATCATTGTCGATCGTCGATTCAACAGAATCTTGAGGTGATTCCAGTATGATGGAAGACTCAAATTCATCAGGAGCTCGATCATCTCCAATCCCTCCTTCCTCTTCACAACCTAGGGAAACTCCACCCTCAGAAGACACATTATCGCTTTCGTGAGTTTCAACCTCGTAGTCTGAGCCCTCATCATCCCATTCTGGATCCGAGGAAGAAGACATGTCTTCAAGAGTAATTTTGTTGGATGTCTCTGGGACCTCATTCTTTTCTGCTAATCTAGAGGAACGTCTGGATGTTATGGTCACGAAACTATTGAAGAAGCAATAGCACAAGTTAGAGTAAATTAGCCCGTATCCCCCCGTGCATGTGTATATAATAAAGTGTGAACAATGTATGCAGAAAATGTAAAGTTAACACACGAAAGTGCGACGTAAAATCTTGGCAAAGTAATAATGTTCAAGGCAGTTCTTGATGTCCATTTATGTTCACAGGGCACTATCCTAACTGTTCATGAAGTTGGAAGTTATGTCAAGTATTGATTTGGCCAATTAGGCAGACTCTTGTGTATTAAGCTGGGGCTGCTTCGGATCGGTTCGGGTATAAATGATTGGATTGGATCGGAGGCAAAGCTTTGTTTTAGTTAGAAGTGGGTATCTAATCGGACCGGTTCGGGATTGTGTGTTCGGAGCGGATCAGATGGACTTGAGTCCCAACGTCCCTTCTTCCTTGATCCACATTCCGATCCGATCCGGCTAGGTAGACTTCGCCTTCCCTCTTTCAAATTTAACCCCGACCCGATCTGATACCGAAAACCTCGTATCCTTTTCTTCTCCTACATCCCCCATACTTCTTTACCCGAACCGATCCTCCATGTTTTGTATCTTCTTCTTCATCCTCAACCACAGTTGAACCCAATTCGATTTCCAAAACTCCATATAGGGATGAGCATATATCCTCTCCAACCTCCCAGCGCCTCGAGGTGGTGGCGGAGCCACCAGCGACGACGGCGAGGAAGGAGGTAACCACAGCATCGAAGCCATGCCATGAATATACCCAATTTGTTCAAATTAACCGCAAAATCTTAATTAAAGGCAGTTACAACGATAAGATTCGGGGTTTTGAGACTACCTATATGTTTATTTCAAGAATCGAAGCAAGAATTTTGAGATTTTTTGAGGATTAGGGTTTCGGTATGTGAATTGGGAAATGAGGATAAGAGAAAAGAAAGAAAGAAGAAGAGTGACGGATTTGTATATATAATAGCATTGACCCCTCGTATTCCTGTCCTATCTTCCCGCTCGGACCGGATCAAGAGCCCAGCAGCACAGTTTGGCCTGCTAGCCCAATACGAAACAGAAAAAGAGAAGGAGCCATTCGGGTCGAAGCCCGAACCGAACAGAATTTCATATGTCAACATGGCATTTAAATTGAATTAAAATTCGAAGAGGAAATAAAAGCACAAGGAAAATCAAAAGGAAAATTACCTGGAAGGATAATCGAATGTTAACTAGAGTTCCCCCAGCTGTTTGAAAATGAAGAAAGGGATTTACATACTATGCGAAGTACATATATAAACATCAAAAGATGCAACTCCCTGAAGCAGCGTGTCTCTATATGTCAATGGGTACGACTTTTAAATGATTCAACTTCAGGAAGGCACTGTGCAATGACAATCAAAGCATGCTCCGTATCCAATAGAAGCATCCTTTGAGGGGGCAAAATGTTAGCCTACTTTGTGAACTAGGCAACACAAAGTCGAGATGTCAAGCGTTGAAGAACATTTCTTCTTAGAAAGTATCGGGTCAGATCGGAGGGCTACTATCAGGTCGGATCGGAGGGCTACTACCAGTCGGACCGGAGGGCTGCTACCAGTTCGGGACGGAACAGAGCAAAATGGACAAGGACTCAGGTTCAGCTCAGGTCGGGTCGGATCGGATGCCTCGATCCGAACCCCTTCTGCTCGCACCTCCGAACCAAACCCAACATACCATATCACTTCACCCCACGATCTCCTGAATGTTCGGAGTAGTTATGACCATTTCCTGCCCATGATGACCACTAATCTGGTGCGCTGTCAGCACTGGAATCCATCCGAGCCCGAGAACGATGGGATGAAAGCCACGTAGCTCCGACCCGAACCGGATTCTGAGTGAATTTCCACCTATAAATACCCTGCCAAGAGACATTTGAAAGGATCTTTTCGAGCATTCTGAGAGGTCAAACACCTTTGAGAACCGAAATTCAGCATTCCCAAACAATCCAAATCATCATTCAAAGTATTTTTTGAGATAATTGAGTGAATATACATGAAAAGTGAGTGAAATTGAGTGATTATCTCATTGTATTTACATCTATATCATCGAGAAAAGTGATTATAAAGTGGACGTAGGCTTTCCGACGCCGAACCACTATAAATCCTGTGTCTCCATTTTATTTTTGATCTTATTTTATTTCGATTTTAGTTAATTTGGGTGTTAGAGCCACTTTTTGGTCTAACATGTGGTATAACGATGTTAGACCTATTGGATAAATTGCAAGTATATGATTCATGTTGAAAGTTAACGACTATGTGTTTGTGGTAGTTTATTTGAGATTCATGCAAGTATATGGTTCGCTATTATGCCAACATGATGTATATCTTTTTTTATAATCACTTTTAGTGTAGTTGGATCCATTTGGGTATTATGACTCATATGAATTTATGTTGGAATTGGCATCATGATTCAAGTGTAAAACCATACCTTTGTATTAGAGACAAAAGTAAGCATCTTTGTGATTGTGTTGACTCTATGAACATGACTAAACTATGTTTGGTGTTATGCCTAATTGAAAACATGTTTTAGGCCAATGTTGTTATAAAAATCATATGATAATATATGTGACACATAATTAAGTTAGATTTACATTCCAATTGCAAGTTTACATGAGTAGATTAAAAACCATGATTCATGTTTAGGTATGTTTATGCCATGATTATATGCTATTACAATGCAAGTTCACAAGTGCCTAATTCATGTTAATTAGATCGTTATGTTGCAAGTTCATGCGTTCACACTCCCTTTTTTTATGTTACTTAGAATATATAAACACCATGTTCTAAGCCTCCCCTTTTTCATGTGGCTAAGTTGGGTTTAAATGTTAAACCCAACATATGTTATACTGTAGCAAACGTATAAAACGGGGGTAATGACGTTTGGGTTAAAATATGAACATATGTGTTGGCATGTTTGACGCATGCCAACGACCTTGAAAACAATTAAGTGGTATAAATTAATTTTACCCAATAAAGATGAATTTGAATAATGGGCCGCAAATATTTACATATAAAAAGAAAAGAGACAAAATATGTAAATTTAGAAAATACGATGTGTTTAACCCGAGGTTGGATTGAGTTGTGATGTAAACCTGCCCGGAGCCGCCCGGCTGTCCAGTAGTCATAACAATACCTATCCAATGTGGGTGGTTAAACATTGAGCCCAATAAAGACCCGAGGTTAGACTGAGTTGTGGCGTAAGACTGCCCGGACCCAACCGGGAACAGGCAGTCACAACAATACCTGTATAATGTGAGAGGTCGAGGCTTTAATAAGACAATTAAGGCTGAGTCAGGATTGATAGGATTAAGTAAATTGAATTAATACTTAATCAAAATGGAACATGCTAAACTATACAGACTGATTGCGGGTTAGGTTTACAAAACACTTAACCAACTTAGCATGTTGGCTAGAAATAGAAAACCTAGTAGCGGGGGACCCTTTTCAGCAGTAATCCTACAAGGTGTATCAGGATACCCTGAACTAGGCAGGGTGGGGCACGATTACTGGGCTGACTGTAAGAGGTCAAATCGACGGCGGTGGTGTAGCAGTGTAGGTTCTAACGGGGTGCGGGCGTGCACACACTCCGACGCAGAAAAATAAGACACTGGGCACCAGTAGTATACCTGTGCATTCTAGAATTGTGTCAGGCCGCCACCATGGGACTTGATACACCCCATGGTGGGACCAGCATAGGTAACTACAACATCGGGGGTCGTAAGACACATGTAACTATGCGAGTAGGAGCCGATCATTAGAAATGGATCACTTCACCCTGATTATTTGGTGCCTGTTGGGAACTAGTTTATATGGATGCAGAGATTAATATGGGGTACGATAGTATATTCGACTCTCGACAACTTAACTTAGTTTATAGTGCTTTCCCAT
The DNA here is from genome assembly GCA_030737875.1 of Allium sativum. Classification (NCBI taxonomy): domain Eukaryota; kingdom Viridiplantae; phylum Streptophyta; class Magnoliopsida; order Asparagales; family Amaryllidaceae; genus Allium; species Allium sativum. Next base: position 183,522,432 of record CM060916.1, read on the forward strand.
TTCCAGTTTATACTTATCATGCCCAATTCTTTATTCATAGACTGAATAGTCCTAGACTTACTCAGGCTTTATGTCTGACTCTACTTTTCTTTCGTCTTCTTTTCTTTCGTTCCCCCCCAAGGTCCACAGGGAGGGAATACCGCCGCTTGACCTGTTTTCACATCCAGCTTGAAGAGAAGAATGTATTGCTTGGATCTCTTTCGTTTTGGACTATGGCTTTGGATTGCAACTATGGGGACTTATGCAGTTTACTTTTGTTTTTATGCCTCTTTAAATAATGAAAGCAAGACAATTATGAGAAATGTAATGTTTTTGGAAGTATTGTAAGACAATTATGACATGGTTTGTGTAACACGTATTTTGTTGAAATGAAAATTGCTGTTGTTTTCCGCTGTTCAAAAATATGTGTATTTATATCTGTCTTGTGTATCTGTGACTTATACTTATAAACCTCCACCAAAATTAGGGCATTCCCTTTGAGAGTGACCCTAACGGAGTTGGGGTGTTTCACTTGGTATCAAAGCATAGGTTTACCAGATAAGATAAAAAGTTTTGAAAATTCATTTCCAAAAAGAAAATTTAAAGAAGCATTTTTAAAGATAAAATGTTATTTTATTTTAAAAAGGCAAAGTCCCACCCAAAGCCATAGGTATTATCTTTTATCCTTCGTTTTGAATCTATCCTTTTTGTTTCAGCATGTCCGAAGAACTTAACTTGCCAGAGGGTATACCAATACCTGGTTGGTTCAGACGATTCTTAGAAGCAAGGGCCAATCAGCCAGGTCCCACTGTTCCTCCTCCCCCAGCTGCAGGAAATCATCCAGCTGCAGCAGCACCTCTTCCTCCACCTCCTCCGCGTGGTAATACTTTTGCTAAGATATGTAAAGATTTTAAAGCTATGGGAGGAAAGGACTTTCATGGAACCGAGTCCTTCGTGGCAGCCAGGAATTGGCTGAAGGAAACCGAGGACTTATTCGTCATCTTTGAAGTAGAAGATAGGCAGAAGGTACAACTGGCAGTCTGGCTACTTAAAGATGAGGCTTCCTACTGGTGGGAAGTCACCATTGCAAAAAGACCAGTGGAAACATGGGAGGACTTTAGGGCAAGATTTGAGGCTAAATTTCTCTTAGAAGCTGAAAGGAGCCTTCAATTGGAAAATTTCTTGTTTCTTAAGCAAGGGAATATGACAGTCAAAGAGTATGTTAATCAGTTCGATCAGCTGGCTAGGTTCGGACTGGACCTAGGCAACACTCCGCACAAGAAGGCTCTCCGCTTTGTCAGGGGATTGAATGAACCATTACACAGTTTGGCCATGACCCATATACCCATGGGAGCTACGTATGAAAGGTTGGTGCAGATGGCATTGCTGAACGAAGAGGATAAGGGCAAGAAGGAGACAAAGGCAGAAAGCTCTTAAGGGAAGAAAGAGGGTTTACAGCCTAAGAAGACAGACTTTAAGAAGGGCGGGAAAGACAACAAAGAGAAGAGGAAGTGTAATTTCTGTGGCAAAGTGGGGCACTTAGTGAAAGATTGCCGGAAAAAGAAGGCCAAGATGAATGGTGGGTGCTTTTCTTGCGGTGAGACAGGCCACAGGCTAAGGATTGCCCAAAGAAACGAGGGCAGGGGCAGAGGGCTGGATCCACCTCAGGGGCACAGGTTCATGTGCTAGAAGTGCCACCTCTGCAACAACGAGGTATAAATACTTCTGTAGAAAGTGTAGTTTATCTTTATGATCACCTAGTTCGCACTTTATTTGATTCTGGCGCATCACACTCCTTTATTTCATCTGCTTTAGTAGAATCTCTACACCTGGAAACTAGTATGGTAGAGGACCCCTTAATTGTTTCAAATCCAATCGGGGGCCCGGCTCATTTGTCTATGATCTGTGTGGGATTGAAAATTTCTATTCTAAGCATAGAATTTAGATGTAGTGCCTTTGTTTTGGGCTTCTCGGGGTATGGTTTGATTTTGGGCATGGATCGGCTATCCGGTAATGGTGCCATCCTTGATTGTGAGAAAAGGGTGGTTAGGCTTCTGACCCAACTCGGTAACACTCTGGAAATTACTTGTAATCCCTCGTATGCGGTTATGCTTAGTTATCTTAAATCGCTAGATGCTTCTGTTGAGAGTTTGCAATCGGTTAGAGTGGTTCGGGAATATCCGGTTGTCTTCGAAGAGGTGAAGGGCTTACCTCCGAAGCGGGAGATAGACTTCCGCCTATATCTTGTAGATAATGCAAAGCCCGTTGCATTGCCTGTTAGACACATGGCTCCACGGGAAAGGAAAGAGCTCAGTAAACAGATTAAAGAGCTTCTAGAGAAGGAGTTCATTAGAAGGAGCATTTCAGAATGGGGCGCTCCAGTGGTGTTCGCCACAAAGGCGGATGGTTCACTCCGTCTATGTGTTGACTATAGGGAGCTCAAAAAACTAACAAAAAAGAATAGGCACCCTCTCCCCAGAATTGACGATCTGTTTGATCAGCTTGTAGGAGCGTCTGTTTTCTCCCAACTCGATTTAGCGACCGGATTTCATCAGCTAAGGGTGGCTGAAGATAGTATCGATAAGACAGCATTCAGAACCCCAGACGGCTTCTTTGAATGGCTTGTCATGCCCTTCGGCTTGACAAACTTACCCGCTTACTTCGTGGACCTAATGAGTAGGGTGTTCGGAGATTTCCTCAATAAGTTCGTAGTGGTCTTCGTAGACGATATCTTGATCTTCTCAAAGAGTGAAGAAGAACATGCTCAGCACTTAAGGGAAATCATGGAAACTCTGCGAGTCTATCAGCTAAAAGCCAAATTCTCCATATGCCACTTTTGGAGAGAGGAAGTGAGGTTCCTTGGGCACGTAGTATCCAAAGAAGGGTTAGCTGTGGACCCTACTAAGGTAGTAGCGGTACAGGATTGGAAGACACCAAGGAATGCAACAGAAGTCCGAAGCTTCCTCGGGCTAGCAGGCTTCTATCGGAAATTCATCAGAGACTTTGCAAAAATATCAGCTCCACTCACGAGGCTGACAAAGAAGAATCTAGTGTTCCATTGGGACTTGGATTGCGAGTTTGCTTTCCAACGACTAAAAAGGGCTCTTACAACAGCCCTAGTTCTGACATTGCCAGATGGAAGCAAGATGTTCACAGTTTATACAGATGCATGTGGGACAGGACTAGACGCTGTCTTAATGCAAGAAGGAAGGGTAGTAGCTTATGGCGGGAGACAGTTGAAAGTGCATGAAAAGAACTACCCGACCCACGATCTTGAGTTAGCTGCCATCGTCTTTGCACTCAAGTCTTGGCGACACTATCTCCTAGGTGAGAAGTTCGAACTTTACACTGACCATAAATCGTTGAAATATCTTTTCTCGCGGAAAGATCTTAACTTGAGGCAACAGAGATGGATGGAGTTTCTTGCCTCGTACGATTTCGAGATCTCATACACTCCGGGCAAAGGCAACGTAGTGGCAGACGCGTTGAGCCAAAAGAAACTGACCCTAAGCCCGCTGTTTATTGAAAGGCAAAGCCTAGAGTTTATAGCCAGTTTTAACTTTAGGCCCTCCTCCGATTTTGTACCGGGCTTGCCAGCATCTCTCGAAGTACGCCCGACTTTAGTGGACTCAATAGGGACAGCACAACGCGAAGACCCTCAGCTTGTGGAAACGATTGATAGGCTAATTAGGGGTGAGACTTCAAGTCACCTCAACAGATACTCCATCGACGATAAGGGTTGGCTAAGGCGAGACGGAAAACTATGCGTCCCACAGACAAGGGATTTAGTAAAGAAGGTTCTCGAGGAAGCACATCGCTCCAAGATGACGATACACCCAGGCGGAGATAAAATGTACAAGGACATAAAGAGAACTCTCTTTTGGAGTGGCATGAAGAAAGACGTGGCAGAATTCGTTTCAAAGTGTATGGTTTGCCAACAGGTTAAGGCGGAACAGAAGAAACCTGGCGGTCTGCTCCATCCTCTAGAGGTTGCACAGTGGAAGTGGGATAGCATCTCAAAGGACTTCATTGATGGTCTGCCTAGGTCTAGAAGAGGCAACACAAGCATTTGGGTAATAGTGGATAGGCTTACTAAAAGCGCCCACTTTTTACCTGTCAAGAGTAAAAGAACTGCCTCATCCTTAGCATCTCTTTATCTCAAGGAAATTGTTCGACTCCATGGAATACCATCCAGCATTATTAGTGACCGAGACCCTATCTTCACAAGTGAGTTTTGGCGGAGTCTGCAAGAAGCGGTAGGCACACAGTTATGCTTGAGTACAGCCTATCACCCCCAAACCGACGGCCAGACGGAAAGAGTTAACAGAGTTTTAGAGGACCTTTTAAGACTGTGCGTCCTTGACTTCGGAGGGATGTGGGAAGACCATCTTCCTTTGGTGGAATTTGCCTACAATAACAGCTACCAAGCCACCATCGGAATGGCACCCTTCGAAACTTTATATGGAAGACCGTGCCGATCGCCCACTTGTTGGTGGGAGTCTACTGATAAGCTCATACTTAGGCCAGATATGATCCGAGAGACTTCAGAGAAAGTAGACTTGATACGAAGAAGGATGAAGACAGCCCAAGACAAACAGAAATCCTACGCCGACAAGAGGAGGACCGACCTTGAATTTGAGGTTGGGGACAGAGTTTTTCTTAAGGTATCTCCGCTAAGGAACGTTGTTCGTTTTGGATCCACAGGGAAGCTAGCACCAAGGTTCGTAGGGCCATTCCCTATCATCGAGAAAATTGGGAAAATGGCCTATAAATCAGAGCTACCCGAAAAGCTGGCCGGAGTTCACAACGTTTTCCATGTTTCGCACCTCCGAAAATGTCTACATGAATCTGCTGAAGTGGTAGAGCCAAATATCCTAGAAGAAGCTGAAGTGGAACGCGAAGCAACCGTGAGGAAAGTTCCAACACGCATATTAGGAACGGAAGTGAAAAATCTACGCAACCGCGAAGTCAAGCTCATCAAAGTTCAGTGGAGCGACGCCGAGGAAGACACAACTTGGGAAACTGAAGCTAGAATACGCGTAGCCTACCCTTTTCTTTTCGAGGGTACATCTTTGATCTTTCTTTTTCCTTAAGTTGCGCTTTTATCTATCTTTTTAGGTATCTCTCTTCGACCTTATCTTTTAGGTAGAAACCTTTGGATGAAAACATGTAATTGAAACATGTTATGGATGATGGTTGCAAGTGGTTGCAAGTGATTGCTAGTGGTTGCTCGTGGTTGCATATACACACACAATCTAGTTTTTAAATCGGCTCAGTCACTTCATATTGCATATGCATATATGTATTTATATTCGTATATGGTTGAAGTTTAATGTGTTGTCATATGGATGTTGCATTTATATATGAATGATTGTGCACTCATGTAGAATCATGAATAGGAAAATTTGCATACATAATGGATTCATGACACTTACATAATTTGCATTAAGGAGGTCAACTGAATCAGTAGGCCGCCTGATTTTGCATTAGATAAGTACATGTACACACACTTCGCATATGATCATGAAGCATTAGAAGTCTTTTAAGGACAATGGATGCTCGTGTTTGTTGGATGAGTAGATGGACGTTTGGATGTTAGGATATACATTCTTCCTAAACTTGAAGATTTCGGGGACGAAATCCTTTTAAGTGGGGGAGAATGTAACACCCCGTGTATTCTATAGCAGTGAAATTCACAAATTAAAGTATAGTTAATTTCAAATCAAAGAATTAAGGGAAACGGGATATGCCATTGCGTTCATCTCGGAATTCTGCTTGAAATAGAGTCTGAGTTTGTGTAAAACGGACTCCGTATGAAGAAGATATGGCCTCCGGAAGTTTCAGAATTCAGTTTAAAATTCAAATAGACAGAAACAGCTCGAAAATCAAATTCGAATTTCAAAAATTGGGCCAGATTGGCCAGGGCGGGAATTTTCCCGCCCAAGGCACCCAGGTCGACTGGGTAGTCGACCTAGGGCTACCCAGGTCGACTGGGTAGTCGACCTGGGGCTACCCAGGTCGACTGGGTAGTCGACCTGGGGCACCCAGGTCGACTACCAAGTCGACACGGGGGTCGACTGGGGAGTCGACCTGGCCCCTGAGCCAGGTCGAACCCAGCCCCCCTGGCTGGCCTAGTCTGTGCTTGGCCGAATTTTTGAGCCTTGCCTTGTCACTAGGGCTAGGTGTCATCTCCTGATTGGTCTCTCCTTCAAACGAACGGCTAATATTAATCCAAGCTCCATCGACGGTACTAATCAATTCACAAACTCTATAAAAAGGACCTGAGACTCCACCTAATTCATACAAATAAAAAAGAGAATGAGACCGTCATGCTGCTGAGGAAAGACTAGGAATAGCCATCAAAATTGAGAGACGATTAGGAGACAATTCAAAAGCCTAAAGCAACGACAACTAAATCAAAACAACGCCTACAACAAAGGATAGCATCTCCAAATTCAGAATACAGATTCCTGAATTGAAGATTCGTCATACGTTGTAAGTAGAGTGCTATTCCGATATGAATGAATAATTGTGTTTTGATTTGTGTAAAATGAGAAATGGTATTGTACTTAATTTGTGGCGATAATAATTCATAATTGTATGTTGCTATGATTCCAATCGATTTGGGATGTTGTGGTATAACAATGTTAGACCTATTGGATAAATTGCAAGTATATGATTCATGTTGAAAGTACACGACTATGTGTTTGTGGAAGTTTATTTGAGATTCATGCAAGTATATGGTTCGCTATTATGCCAACATGATGTATATCTTTTTTTATAATCACTTTTAGTGTAGTTGGATCCATTTGGGTATTATGACTCATATGAATTTATGTTGGAATTGGCATCATGATTCAAGTGTAAAACCATACTTTTGTATTAGAGACAAAAGTAAGCATCTTTGTGAACTTGTGTTGACTCTATGAACATGACTAGACTATGTCTGGTGTTATGCCTAATTGAAAACATGTTTTAGGCCTATGTTGTTATCAAAAATCATATGATAATATATGTGACACATAATTAAGTTAGATTTACATTCCAATTGCAAGTTTACATGAATAGATTAAAAACCATGATTCATGTTTAGGTATGTTTATGCCATGATTATATGCTATTACAATGCAAGTTCACAAGTGCCTAATTCATGTTAATTAGATCGTTATGTTGCAAGTTCATGCGTTCACACTCCCTTTTTTTATGTTACTTAGAATATATAAACACCATGTTCTAAGCCTCCCCTTTTTCATGTGGCTAAGTTGGGTTTAAATGTTAAACCCAACATATGTTATACTGTAGCAAACGTATAAAACGGGGGTAATGACGTTTGGGTTAAAATATGAACATATGTGTTGGCATGTTTGACGCATGCCAACGACCTTGAAAACAATTAAGTGGTATAAATTAATTTTACCCAATAAAGATGAATTTGAATAATGGGTCGCAAATATTTACATATAAAAAGAAAAGAGACAAAATATGTAAATTTAGAAAATACGATGTGTTTAACCCGAGGTTGGATTGAGTTGTGATGTAAACCTGCCCGGAACCGCCCAGCTGTCCAGTAGTCACAACAATACCTATCCAATGTGGGTGGTTAAACATTGAGCCCAATAAAGACATGAGGTTAGACTGAGTTGTGGCGTAAGACTGCCCGGACCCAACCGGGAATAGGCAGCCACAACAATACCTGTCTAATGTGAGAGGTCGAGGCTTTAATAAGACAATTAAGGTTGAGTCAGGATTGATAGGATTAAGTAAATTGAATTAATACTTAATCAAAATGGAACATGCTAAACTATACAGACTGAATGGGGGTTAGGTTTACAAAACACTTAACCAACTTAGCATGTTGGCTAGAAATAGAAAACCTAGTAGCGGGGGACCCTTTTCAGCAGTAACCCTACAAGGTGTATCAGGATACCCTGAACTAAGCAGGGTGCGGCACGATTACTGGGCTGACTGTAAGAGGTCAAATCGACGGCGGTGGTGTAGCAGTGTAGGTTCTAACGGGGTGCGGGAGTGCACACACTCCGGCATAGAAAAACAAGGCACTGGGCACTAGTAGTATATCTGTGCATTCTAGAATTGTGTTGGGCCGCCACCATGGGACTTGATACACCCCATGGTGGGACCAGCATAGGTAACTACAACATCGGGGGCCGTAAGACACATGTAACTATGCGAGTAGGAGCCGATCATTAGAAATGGATCACTTCACCCTGATTATGGGGTGCCTGTTGGGAATTAGTGTATATGGATGCAGAGATTAATATGGGGTACGATAGTATATTCGACTCTCGACAACTTAACTTAGTTTATAGTGCTTTCTCATTTCCAGTTTATACTTATCATGCCCAATTCTTTATTCATAGACTGAATAGTCCTAGACTTACTCAGGCTTTATGTCTGACTCTACTTTTCTTTCGTCTTCTTTTCTTTCGTCCCCCCCCCCAAGGTCCACAGGGAGGGAATACCACAGCTTGACCAGTTTTCACATCCATCTTGAAGAGAAATAATGTATTGCTTGGATCTCTTTCGTTTTGGACTATGGCTTTGGATTGCAACTATGGGGACTTATGCAGTTTACTTTTGTTTTTATACTTCTTTAAATAATGAAAGCAAGACAGTTATGAAAAATGTAATGTTTTTGGAAGTATTGTAAGACAATTATGACATGGTTTGTGTAACACGTATTTTGTTGAAATGAAAATTGTTGTTGTTTTCCGCTGTTCAAAAATATGTGTATTTATATATGTCTTGTGTATCTGTGACTTATACTTATAAACCTCCACCAAAATTAGGGCATTCCCTTTGAGAGTGACCCTAACGGAGTTGGGGTGTTTCACCTCGTTAATGCAATCTCATGTCTATGTTATGCATCCAATATGTATGCAAAAGAGTCCTAATCATACATATGATTCTATATTCATTCACTGAAATGCGACATCCAAATGATGATTCAACCATTTCCATCCATTTTAAAATAAATTAAAATGCACACACATCCATGTGCAAGTATGTAAGTGTCCTACTTTGGCGATCTCTAACTAGTGCCTAGTTTGTGTATATGCATCCACTGTGTCCACTAACAAACACTTGCACCCACGTGAATCCATTCAACCATAACATGTTCTATTAACATATTTTAAACCATTTCCTACCACTCATTGGTTTCTACCTAAGATTTATACTTCCAACGATAGCAAAAAAGGTTCAAATTCAAAGCTTAGGTAAGAAATAAGAGCGTATTGTCAAAGAGAAACAGAAAAAAGTGTGAATTTTATCCTCTGGTTCTTAAGTTTCGTTTTCACTATCTTCTCCCTACTGAATCCTAACAATCTTGATCTCTTTATTCTGCAACATCTTCACCTTAGATCCTAGTATTCATGTAGGAACCCGCCTAACCGATGCCTTCCTCTTTACCTCGATTCCCTCTAGAGTACCTGACTCTATGACTACCGCGAAATCATGTAAGAATTTTTGCAAGTGCGAAACACGGTTGAGTTTCAGTGTCGGGTTCGATTCTTAATCCAATTGCATTGTAATCACAGTCCGATCCGAGAATGGTGCTTATGGTCGGCGATGACTATGGTATTAGTCGTTAAAACCAAAGGCTGTCACTGCATTCCACTATGCTTGTGTGCAAGAAGCTTTAGCATTGAGAGAGGTCGTAGATGACTTCTGTGGTGCTATTACTTTGGTTCTAGACCATCTTCTCTGCATGGTTGATTTTCTCGCAAAAGGTCACTCTACGGTGACGGAGAGTATGTCATTGGTGAGAATTCAGGAACTGGTGAAGGACTAGTACCTCCGGGCCCACCTTTAGTTGTAGTGCCTCCAATAGAGCTTCCCGACGTGCCCCAAGTTAACTGGAGGGTGGACGGCGCCTCAGGTGGAGGAAAATGGCTACGACACAGTGGAGAGGAGGCGTCTTTTGGAAAAGAGGGCTTGCTTTCCATTTCGCTTTCGACGAGGGAGACAAAGGTGGGAACGAGTCATGTGCTAGTATCTCCGATGAAAACCTTAGAGATCATTGCATCTTAGAAGAAGGTTGTAGGACTGGTTCCCCCGGGTCTACCTCTGAACGTGCCTCCGATGGTACTTCTTGACGTGCCCGTAGCTAACTGGAGGGTGGCCGGAGTATCAGGTGGAGGAAAATGGCTACAACACAGTGAGGAGGAGGTGTCTTTTGGAGAAGAGAGCTTGCTTTCTGTTTTCGTTTTGCTTTCGATGAGGGAGGAAAATGTGGGAGTGGATCGCAAGTCGGTATCTCTAGTGACGACCTCAGAGACCGTTGTATTATAGATGACGGTTGTAGCACTGGTACCCTCGGGCCTGCCTCCGATGGTACTTTCCAATTTGCCCCAGCTAACTGGAGGGTGGTTAGAGCATTAGATGGAGAAAAATGGCTATGACACAGCAAAGAGGAGATGTCTTTTGGAGAAGAGGGCTTGCTTTCCGTTTCTCTTCCGACGAGGGAGGCAAAGTCGGGAACGAGTCGCAAGCCAGTATCTTCGTTGACGACCTTAGAGACCACCACATCATAGAGGACAGTTGCAGGGCTGGTGGAGGATGGGTGCCCCCGGTCCTTCCCGGCGTGCCACCAGTTAACTGGACGGTGGCCAGAGCATCACGTGGAGGAGAAGGGTCATGGCGTAGCAAAATGGAGGCATTCTTTGAAGAAGAGGGCTTTCTTTCCATTCCCGTTTTGCCTCTGACGAGGGAGGCAAATTTAAGAATGAATTGCAAACCAGTATCTGTGATGATGACCTTAGAGTCCATTGCACCATGGAAGTTGTGGTCCCAAGTACTCAAGTATCATGACTCGGATCCGCCCTCAGAGTTAAATTGGTTGAAACACCAATCTCGAGAGACATGAGTCAAGTAGAGTTCGAGTGGATGAACATCACTCTCGATTATCTGGAGGTGTGCGAAGTTTGGGTGGAACAGTGCCAAAAGACCGACCCCAGGGTATGCATAAGCATGCGTTGGTCATCTAAGTCTATTGGTCTTGGATTGTTGATTCCAACAGACCACCGCCAGAGTACGCCTGAGCATAGGTGGGCCGGGCTAAATCCGTTGGGCCTGGTGAATTCACGGTAGCGATGCTTCGTCGATTTGTGTGTGGATCTTGGAAACTGAGGCCCGTGATTGTAAACTTCATAAAAGTTGCAGCTGGATTGATTACTAGTCAATCATAAGCCATCTGGCAGAGTTACAACACTTGAGATTACATAACAACTAAATTAATACAAAAGGTGACCCATACGAGACGAGTTGTGTGGCGCGGCTGATCATTGTTGTTGTAGTCTTGATGAGCCGAGGAGACGACTTTGAGGGATTTAGTTGTCAGTTGAGGTTCTGGTTAGTTAGAATCTTTAATGAGCGCTGAGTGGCTCGGAAACCCATGCGGTGGACCCTGTTGGTACAACTCGAGGTGACCCCTACGGATGAGTTTCTCGATGTTGTCCTGCAAGTGGCAACATCTCTTAATGTCGTGTCCGTGGACGTTTTGGAAGCAACAGTACTCCGTAGAGTCCCTTGGTGTGCTCGTCGGGCCCTTAGGCCTTGGCCTTTTCTAGGGCAATTGCAAGGTAGATGTTCTTGGGGGTGTCATTAAGAGGAGTGTAGTTGCAAAAATACGGAAGTCGAAGACGCTTCCTCTTATTGCAGTGACTACTTCTGATGTTGCCAGTGTGAGCAAGATTGCGCGGAGCGATGGGGTTAGATTCGTTGGAGCTCTGGGCTTCATTTTGAGGTAAGTTGTTGAGGTAAGAAGCTCGATTCCTTTGTGCTACATCTTGGCATAAGAAGTAGTTGGCTTTCTCATAGAAGTATCTCGAGAGTCTTAGGTTGTGCGTGGTTGACCCATGCTCCGAGTTCGGAATCAGGGAATACGCACTCGATGAGTTGATCCAGGATAGCCTGAGGGCTCAAGTCTTCAACACCATCAAAGGCATTGTTGAACCTCTCGAGGTAACTTGTTAGAGTTTCCTCGGGGCCTTGACGGATGTGTGTGCCCAACTGATTGATTAAACCTTTGACCAGTTGAGAAAAGGTTGATATGGTTCTTGGTGGAAGTCGAGTGAACCACATGATGGCTACACCCTCAAAAAAGACGAGGAAACACTTGCACTTTACGACATTTGTGGTGTGAGCGGAATCCATACGAGACTCGTAGCAGTGTATGAATTCTCGAGGGTTCGAATCCCCTAAATAAGGTTTTATTTGAGGCATATTGGAATGCTGGGACCAATCGACTTTAAGCATGTCTTGAGTGAATGGGTTACGTCTCCCACTAGTTTCCCAATCGTCGGTGACGTGACCTCGAGATTCTTTCAGGATGCTGCGAAGTAGCCTAGCGAGAACGGGAGTTTGAATCTCCATCGAGTTTCGGCGATCATGACTCGACTCGAGTGTGGGCAACCTTGGACGTCTTTTAGGATAAACGTCATCCAGGTCTAAAGAATCTTAAGCCCCGGTTGTCTGACTATCCTGTGGCCGGCGATCTGGAGCTTCGACCGCGTGGACTATGAACTGTGTGGGCAGGAGGTTATGAGTTGAAGTGGGTTGACCTTACACGATAATGGGTTGAGCACTGACCCAATGACCAGAGTTAGGACCAAGTTGGAAGTGTCTGAAGCGGGAGGTTTCATAAACAGAAAAATGGGTGGAGCTCGGTGAGAGATAGCTTGATACAGGCTGAATGCCCAAGTTTGCATGAAGGCAGGAAATGCCTCGTTGGGCATATTGTTGAAGCCATTGTGTTAATCCGATGTTCTGGTGGATTTTGTCGATAAGGCATCATTGAGTTTCGCCCAACTTTCTTGATGTTTCATCGGTTCGATTAACGAATGCATCGAGGGTGGGAGCACTAAGGTTGGTCGGGGCTTCTGTGAGTCAAGGCTGAGGAGGAATTCTGAATCAGGATCGACAGTGGAAGGTTCGACCATAGGGTTCTTTCCTTTGTTTACCATTGTCAATAGGCTTGGTCGGTAAGGCTGAGAAAACTTAATTAGCATCCCAAGTCTCGGTGATTGAGTTGAAGGAAAGGCGAGGTTTCGATTCCTCGAAGGAAGTAACAGAAAATCGACCGAAGATGCGCACTTTACTCTCCCCTACCTGGTGTGCCAAAATGTTGATGCCCAAAATGGTCGCCAACACCCGAGAGTTCCAATTTTTTGAAACTAAATGTCTAGAGCAGAAAAGTGTGCGAGATGCAGTAAAAATGTGCGGGAAAGTAAAGAGCATAGTAATTTATAGTGGTTTGGTTCGTATTGAACCTACGTCCACTCTGAAGGCTTTGCAGATTTTATTCACTTTCAACTAAGTATAGTGATAGACATCATTACAAGAAGATACAATGATTAGCAATGTTCACTGAATCCTTGTTGTCGAGCCTCCTTGTTGATTAGGAGCAGTTGAGGAGTTCTGAAGTCCGGGAGGTGTAGGGAAATATGGAGGTCTCGGGTGTACCAGGAATTCTGCAGGTCCGGGGTGTACCGGGAGAACCGGAGGTCCGGGATGTACCCAGAATTCCGGAGGTTCGGGGTGTACTGGGAATTCTGGGGGTCTGGAGTGTACCAGGAATTCTGGAGGTTTGGGGTATACCAGGAATTCTAGAGGTCCGGGGTGTACCGGAAAATCTGGAGGTCCGGGGTGTATCGAAAATTTTGTGTATCCCAATCTTCTTCTTCCCAAGGTGTTCAAGAAGCCATTAATGGAGCCTAAGGTCCTTCTTGAGGTGTGAAGAGAGTGAAATGTCAACTTTGTAAAGAATGAGCAAGGGGCTATTTATAGAAAATAGAGTAGGTGGAAGTATATGAAATATGGGGATCATAAGCCAAAATTCGTATCCCCAGTGCAGATTTCACACCCTGAAGTGATCAGCCAAAAACAGATGATTGGCGTGTGTCGATCAACAAGTGCCATATCACTTTGCCAGATCACTTGCTACGATAAGGAAAATTAGCTCCAGATCATGGTGTGCGCCGACATTTTTTAGTGATCACCACTGCAGAACATTTGCCATGGCAAGTGTGAGGAATTCGCATCCCAAGTGCAGGATGCAAAATTTCGCATCCTGGAGAGGGATGCAAAATTTTGCATCCCAGAAAGGGATGCAAACCTCGGGCGTGGCACGTGTTTCTAGAGTGGAGCGGGTGCGAAGTGATGTAGGAGGTGAATGAGGGAGGTGAAGTGTTGTTTGCGGGAGAGTTTTGGAGTCGATTGGCGCGATCACGAGCTTACCATGACAAGCATGGATTTCTTCGCATCCCAAGGGGGATACGAAATTCCTATCCCTTGTTGGGATACGAAGCCTCGTTCCTTGGCACGAGTTGCGCGATGTGATCTGGTGATACGTCATAGGAGAGTGGGCATCGGGATGCGAAACACGGTGATGCGAGGCACTAGATGCGGAGCCTGGTGATGCGACGCACGGAATGCGAAGCTAGGAGGGTGCTGGGCATGGGATGCAAAGGATCATGATGCGAAGCACCGGATGTGAAGCATGGTGATGCGAAGCATATGAGGGTACCGACATGGGATGCGAAGCATCGTGATGCGAGACGTAGGGTGCGAGATGTTACCAGGGAAAGCAACTGAATGATCCTTGTCCAACGAGCGATCTTCGATGTTGATGAATTTCGCCTCCGAGGTATGCGAAATTTTGTCAGTGGCCCGACGTGAGTCTTATAGTGCCAGAACCACAATTTTCCTGATAAGATTACATTGTTCTGAGTGCATACGCTTGATTCGTGACTTGTATTGTTTGAGAGCAGTTTGACGAGCCATGACAACTATTCTCGTGTGACTCCATCTTGGCTTGATTCTTAAGAATGTTGGCAGCGCTTCTGAGCCGTTGAACCACACGATGGATCAAGTCATGTGGACCTGGACTGCTGCTGGTAACCGAACCAAAATGCCGGTTAACATAACCCATTTCTACCATCGATCGACTCCTAACCACAGTTGTGACAACATATGCCGATTCTGGCCCCGGGTTTATCAGACCTGACCAATAGGCTCTAAGAACGTAGCGAATACCACTGGCATCACAACGTCTTATCTTTCTAACCGGTGTGATGCGTGCTCATTGCCCGACCAAAACACACCCGTACCCACCATGTTTAGACCTTTTACTACCCAGTTTAGTATAAGCATGCTTTCGCCTACTCATGAGACCTCAATGTAGTGATAAAAAGGAATACTGACTGGTATGAATCCCCAACCGAAAATATACAATTCGCCATAAGTCACCCCTAGACTTAGTACCCAATTTAATCATTTTACTTGGCCTCTTATTTTCCACAATCTGCCTACTCTAACCGCTGGAACAGACCAAATGCTACGAGCCTTTTATTTTCCCTAATCGGCCATTGCTGTCGGAACGGACTCGAACTGCACCTGCTTATTCATTTATATAATTAAACTTAATGCCAATCTTAAGTTTATTAATAAGCCTACTTTCCTTCATGTATTTTTTCTATCATTTCATACGTTTTAGTTTACAAGTTGTCTATAAACATCTCTTTTATTTATTTTAATTGTACAACCCAACCCCCGTCATTTGCATCTATCCAAATACCATTTATTAAGTTATTAAAATTACAATTTCAAATTTCTTTTTTATTGCATAATTTCAATTTAGCCTAATTTATCCTTTTTATAGATATTTCTTATTATTCTCCAATTGTGCTATTATTGTCCAATCTCACATTTTAACCCAATTTGCGCATAAATGAGAAGAATGAAAGGTTTAGGCTCAACAAGGACTAAACTAAAGGTCAAAAATAAAAAAGAAAATGGCCTAAGCTCTCACATGGCCTAGGCTCAGATAGACAAAAGTAGATCTGAAATAAAAATAGGGCTGATATAGAACTGTAATAAAATTACATACAAAGAGCAAGGGTATAGACAACTAAATAAAACTACAGTATTAGATTTACTGAAAATAAAACAGAAGGATAAAATTATATTCAGATTTAGACAGAAAAGAAAATAGAAATCTACAACTTATTATACTGCCAGGATGAAACCTCAAATTTTATTGAATCTTGCAATGACTGAAATGTACTCACGAATTCTAAGCAATCCAAATCAAGCCCGGGTAGATAGTCTCTAGCTATCAATATCCTCGAAAAATATATGCAAAATCAAGCCTCAATACTCCATTATAATTTTATTTGAGAAGAGGGTTATTTGAGAGGAAGGCAGAGATATAGAGAAGTGAGATTTGGCTGGTTTTTGAAGGCTATTTATAATAGAGTTAGGGCGTTTAGATGCCTTATATTTTAGGTTAAGATTTTAGGCCATCGGATCTCAGAACTCTCCAGAATAACACACCCAAAAGCCAAGGAAAACCGATCGACAACGTGCACACATGGTACGCAAGCTGCCTAGGTTGGGTCGACCCCTGGGTCGACCCACTTAGGGTCTGGGTTGACCCCCTGGTCGACCCAGTTGAGCGCTGGGTTGCCCTAACTTATGTTACTTGCGTTGATTTTTAATTCTATTATTTCGAACATTGCTATATTTTAAAATTCGAATTACAAACTTGTCTTCTTTGTATTCTCTTCGTTTTAAGTCCGATTTT
Organism: Allium sativum; assembly: GCA_030737875.1. Classification (NCBI taxonomy): domain Eukaryota; kingdom Viridiplantae; phylum Streptophyta; class Magnoliopsida; order Asparagales; family Amaryllidaceae; genus Allium; species Allium sativum. The sequence goes on from CM060916.1 coordinate 183,539,014, forward strand.
TATAAGTCAAAAGTGCATCTTTGCCAAAATTTCCACTACGCCATAGATGGCCTTCGACAACCCCAGAGAAGTGACGCAGTAGGTGCCAAAAAGTGTTGCTATAGGCAAAAAATGATTTGTGGCAACACTTTTTTGGGGTTGCCTTTTGCCCCGTTGCCTTAGAGTCAAAGGCAACGCCTTTACGACTCTATGACAATATCGGTACAGGTGTTGCCACATGTACCAATACAACAAAAAAAACACCCTTTCGCAACTGCCAAAAACAGTTGTAATATGTCTAGTACAGCTGACAATTGTAATAAAGTCAACCTTTTTTACAACTATTTCTAGCAGTTGTTAAAATTTGTTTTACAACTGCTAAAAGTAATTACAACTCAACTGCTATTAATCAAAGATTTCATAATATTATTATAACGCAGTATTTTATCCGAATAAATATTTTATTTCAACATTTCAAATGGTACAAATTTTTTGACTCCACTATTGTATATTCACTCGTATATTACATAATCATTCATAATTGCATACATTCCTCACTACACTGTCACTCGATTCATTCATATACAGACTCACACATACAACCATAAACAAGAAAAAATACATGAAAATGATTATATAAACTACTAGCTTTATTTTTTTCCCTTCTAATGATTCGCCCACAACCGCAACTTCTCTAGTTCAATCATGAATGGCCTCTGATACATCGGCATTACTTCATCATTGATCGCCTTGAATTGATCTAACACAACCAAATTTATTTAATGGTAATGAAAACAAAAACAAAACACAGTTATATGTAAGACGGACTGCAAACTCAGTTGGAAAACTGAGTTACGGAAAATTCAGTCAGAAAACTGAGTTACGGCAAATTGAGTTGGAAAACCGAGTTGTGGCAAACTCAGTTCGGCGACTGAGTTGCGCGATTTTGAGTTGCGTTGAGTGACTCTGAATTGCGCAACTCATTTGCAAACCTGAGTGAATGCACGATTCAACTGCAAAACTGAGTTGCAAACTCAGTTTGCAACTGAGTTGCCAACTTAGTTTGCAACCGTGTTGCGGAAACTAAGTTGCCTCAACTCAGTTTTAAACTGAACTCAGTTTCAGAAATATACGTAAACAATATGTTGAAGCAAAACAAACCAGAAAGCAAATATTGCAGCTGAAACTGTCATCATATTGTACACAAATGGTCCTGTAATTAAATCCGCTCGCCTTTGAATAGGTGCTTCCCTGGAATGTGCATCCTCAACCTGCAAACCAGTTATTGTAAAAACTTATGAACCATAATACTTACATATGAAGGAACAGAAGTTTAATATAGGAACCAGAAAAAATAACAAGATCCAAAATATATTTCACATAACAAATTAGATTGCATTGTTAGCTCATTACAATAAATGTAACAAATTCGTTGACTTAAATAGTGCAAATTGCACTCATAACATGAGGTACTGATATACTATGATACAAAATTAAAATGCATTCTGTTGATGGTAACACATGTAACAATGAATAGAACAAAACTTCCTCCTAAAAATTAATACGATAATAATCTAGTTTTTTGGTGAGCCAAAAGCGTAGGTGAAAAAACTAGTCAATTTGACGTGAAGGTTACCATCCTAGCCCTGCAAATACTGTACCAGCATTTTTTTACTTTCATTTATACCTTTAGTTTAGCTAATGATTCCGCTAATTCATCCTTTAAAATGGTGTAATAAAGAATTTAGAATTCACTGAAAATAGATATTTAGAACTCTGATGCTTTTGCATCCCACCTGATTGCATTCTACATAATCTTCTAGGAAATCTTTTAGGTCATTAACCTGATCAGGACTCAACTCGTCATTATCCAACAATCTCAATATTAACTCTAGCTTTATTATGTGGGCTTTGTGTCGACAAATAGATGTCTCAAGATGTGCCTATAGAAGTTGAACATACAAAGAGTTCAAAAATAAGAATCACAATTAAAGATATGTGTCCGAAAGAGGTCTGTAGACTGAAATTATAGCAATAATAACTTTGCTTATACCAGGCAAGGATTCTTTGTTTTTCCTTTCTTTCCAGAAAAGCCTTCAGCTTCGGCTTCGAAAGTATCATTCTGGTTTTCAAGATCTCCAACCTGCTTTAGTAAGATATCCACAAAAATAACAGTAAACAAAAGTTAATGCATTCAATAGGAACAATCAAATGACATATAAAGAATGAATACATGAAAGATAACTGTGAACAAAAGTTAATGCATACAATTTAATGTTCATTCCAAATTTCTCCTGTATATTCTATAGTATATTATTTATTTTAAAGAATTAATACATGAAAGATCAAACATTCGTTTGAATGGTCAAGCATATAATTTGTAAAGCGGGAGGCCACACTAAAGGCCTAGACTCATTGTGCATGCAATGTCAGTTTAAAGTATTCTCATAGAACAAGTATTCAACATTTGTACATTGAGAATGGCAAAACAAATTGTGAGAATCTTTATAAAGTAATTAATTTTGCTAACTATACAGATTGGTTTATGTACATGCACAATTATTAGAATGACATGCAACTAATCTTGGCTCAGTCATTGAAACTGAACTTATATCGGTCTCAGTTTTTGTGACTGAGTAAAAGCTCAGTTAGAAGACCGAGCTGAGCTCGATTACAAAACAAGTCTAAGCTTGGTTATCTAAATTAAGCTTATCTCAGTTTTTGTAACTGAGCTTGCTCAGTTCAAGAAATATAAAACTGAACATGTACTACAAAGGGCTCAGTTATGGGTTCCTCCTCTGCATACAGTTTCTTCTACTACGTTTCACTCTGGTCTACTGGTCTTTCTCAAGCTGTCGTTTATTTGCAACTTTCTCTCTTTATTTACATACCAGCAAAATAATCGAACGTTTCACTCTACACAGACTGTTGCCTTAAAAGTTATTATCAAAGCTTAAAAAATCCAACATTTGTGGATCTTGTAAACTCTCACAACCATAGTTAATAAAATTGTTAACTGCCAAATTATTAGGCATACCAGCAAAATAATTAATTACTCAGAATATGAGTTTGAACAATGATAATGAGGTGGATTCTTATCATATTTAAAGTTGAAAATTTCTATTAGTGGACATAAACAAAGATTGTTAGATAAATTTTTGGTCAAAAGTAACGAGTAAAGAAATCACAGCCTCGATACCTCATATCAGAACTCCGGATTTTGTCTGGCTTCTTCAATTTATTTATCTTCTTGCAATCAGAACTCCGGATTTTGTCACAAATTCGATCGCGTCAGCACCACACTCAAACTGCCAAATCACCAAAATCACTCCCACCACATCGCATCTACTCTTTCTCCCTAAATTATCCAAATCAAGCAGCTAGCAGCATCCCAAATCACAACCGCAAATGCACTAGACCCATCGCCATCTCTAATCACCTCAAACCCACACCAAAAGCTATTATGATTTATAATTTTTCCAAATTCTGAATGATAGTCTTGAATTTTTTTCTCTGGATTGTTTTTGAATAAACAAAAATATAAACCAGTCGCAATTTGCTGAATAGGGGGCAAACCATACTTTTGGATCTGATATTTTTTCTGAATAAAAAAAAAACAAAGGCAATATGTTCCAACGGGAAAACGAAAATTCATGTTCTAGCGGAAAAGCGAAAATTTGATGCAAAGCAGCTAAGACGTGAAGGAAAATCATATTGACGCGGATTGATAACGTAGATCACTGGATCATATTCATGCAGATTGATATTTTTATTAATTTTTTAATTAGAATATATCTATAGCTACTGCAACACAATTTAATATCCATGCTAACACATCGAAGCGTGCGTTGCAATAGACAGAAATCAGCATAGCAACGGCAACATTGTAGCTAGCAACACCATGGGTTTTCGTTGCGATAGGCCATCTATGGCGTAGTGTTCGTAACGGACTCAATGACGCAACCCTCGTTGCCCATTTCCCAATATTTTTCTAATTAATACTTACTTTATTAATCTTTTAATTAATTTTATATATTAAAATTTCGGGTTGTTACATAGACAACATGCAAAAGGCTTTACTTTAATCCGTTGACCAGAATATTTGATATACACACGCATGCCCACATACATATACATGCATATATAAGATCAAGAGCACTGCCAAACAATACAACACCCTTATAGTCTCCTGGTTTTCACCATACATTCTTGCTTCTCTTTATTCCCACTAACACTCTCTCCCTCTACGAACTTATTTAAATATAAACGAATGAGCCAAATTGAGGAGCAATTGGAATGCCCGAAAAATGGAGTGTCATAAAGCAAGCCTCGCACATATATGGGGCAATAGGGACGTCTATGTAGGCACAAAATTAAACACAAATTAAAAGACACAAATTTGTACCTTTGGATCATTTTTTCTTTATATAAGGGGAGAAAATCATATCGCTATGCCACCAACTGTGTTAACTTTTTGTATTTAATAGACCTTTCCACCCAACCCCCCCCCCCCCCAACGCACACGCACACATATACATACATATATATATATATATATGTATGTATGTATGTATGTATGGAAACTCTATTTAGACACAAAATAAGAACACAAAATTGCACACAATGAATCTCGACCACTGGATCCTCCCATGAATTACACTCTCCATATAAAGACAAACAAATCCAACGGTGGAGGCATTGTGTCTATCTCTTTGTGTTTAATTTTGTGTCCAAATAGCCGGCCCCATATATATATATATATATATATATATATATATAATCTGACCCGAGCGTAATAGCGTGAAAATAAAACAAGCTCGGATCAGGCAAAAATATTCTCATCTAAGTCAAATCGACATCATATGAGCATGCACACACATAACTCAAGAGATGTCACGGGAATTTCCATCTCCTAAGGATCCGTCAAACTAGATACTATATAATATAATTTTGCTATTATAATAGTGTCTATTCACAAATAATTGTCAGAAAAATAGTGTAAGCGGGGTTACATTGATTACCCTTACACAGTTTACAAGCACATGGTCTATGCAGGTCCTGTAACACAACCAGTAGAACGTCGGTAGACAGTGAGTCCCCTATAGACCTATGCCAATATCAAAATCGTAGTTGTCTCGCATAAGGATAAACGTATGACAAGGCACATGAGGCAATACCCAAGGTAGTATGCTACCAGTTTGCCTGGTCCAGACTGGTGGTTACCCCTAACGGCCCACCGAAGACATCCACCCCATAACGAATCAAAGGGAAATACATCCAGTCAAGGGTGCGCAAAAAAAACAACTGAATAGTAATAGTATGGACCCGAGGCCTAGGAAAATCGAAGAGCAGATGTCCACTATGAGGCGGCAAGCCTCATTTGGTCTGGCATGGCTCTTGTTTAGTCATTTCAAATCGACACAAGTGTCGGGGTCATCCATTATCGTTCGCTTCCTTCAAATCCAGTAACCATCGCCAAAATCCAACCACTTCATTCTGGAGTCTCCTCCACGTGCATAGTTGTTAAAGTGGTTCCAATATTGACAGAGAGTATGTCAATAAGAGGCCTCAGTCTCTTTAACATCAAAACGTCATGTTACACACCGGTTGGTACTTTTATATTTCAAAAGTGAATTGTTATGATATCAAAATATCATATTCACCTAAACCAATTTCACTTTAAAAGATCATATTATTTTAGTCACAAAAAATTTACTTTCAAAATTCATATTCACTTTGAGATAAATTTCAAATTCAATAATTTGTCATAACTTCAATTAACCACATTTCATTCGAATCATACAATTTACTTCAAAATAGTTCTAAATTCATTTCTGATTTTAACATCAAAATAATCGTATTTACTTTAAATCAGAAATTTATATGTAAACAATTTCACTTCTAAAACAGTTTATAAGTTTGAAATAGTTTTGGGATGTAAATAAAATTTGAATAGTTGCAAATAGTTGGGAGATTTGGAATAGCTTGGAAATCAAAACAGGTTGAGTATTGGAAATTGTTTTATGTATATTAAATTAATTTATAAAATAAACTACCTATATCTATAGAATAGGTTTTTGAAAAACAATTTATATAAAGTACTCCATATATCAAAGGAATAAATTTCATAAAATAGTTTATATATAAATTAGTTTATACAGAAATAATTTCAAATCAACTACTTCTTTCCATTTAAAATAAATCTGAACCTATGTTCAAATCTCAAAACAAACCAAATCGATTTCCAATTATCCAATCCAAATCGATTCCAAAATCAAATTCATTTGAGAACAATCCCATTTTAAAGGATAACTTTCAATTTCGAAATATTATTTGAAGCTATTCGATTCAAATCAAATCCGAGTTCAAGTTCATAATATTTATTTAACCCATATAACTCGAATTTAATTTCAAAGCCTAAAAAAGGATTTAAACCCTTGAAATAACTAATTTTTTTAACCAATTTTAGTTTAAATTTCAAAATAACAAATTTAGATCATTTCAATTCGAATTAAATGTCAAAGTTATAATCAATTTAAGTTCAAATTTCAAAATAACAAATTTAGATCATTTCAATTTGAATTAAATTTCAAAGTTTAAATAAAGATTTAAACCTTTGAAATAATTCAAATTATAATCAATTTAAGTTCAAATTTCAAAATAACAAATTTAGATCATTTCAATTTGAATTAAATTTCCAAATAACAAATTTAGATCATTTCAATTTGAATTAAATTTCAAAGTTTAAATGAAGATTTAAACCTTTGAAATAATTCAATTTCAACATTTCGAATTCGAATCCAAATTCGAATGTAAAATTCAATTTAAATAATTTCAGTTTATTTTCTTTACACAGAATCACTTATTTAAATCGGTTTCACAAATTCTAAAATTTATAGATTTAACCAATCCGGTGTCCGTATAATAATTCTCTATCCTATGGCTAAGTGATCAGTTATTTAAAATTTTAAATTTTAATTTCAGGGAATGGATATATATCATTTCAATCCAAAGGTCAATGTCATAGGTATATATCATTTCAACCTATTTCTTAATTTATTCGAAATGACAGTTTACGATGATGCCCATAACATCCAAGGTGACAACAATGATATAAAAATATAAACAAACATCCGTACAGTTCAATATATACATAAATAAACATCCACCACAACCATCATCCAAAACAGTTCAATTTGCAATAATTAACTGATTATAATGTCGGGGTTAAACTTGCAATTTTAATTCAAAAATAAACTAACTGTCAAGTTAATTTCTAACAGTTTAAATTAGATGTCCATTTAAAAATAGCAACCAACAAACAAATAATATAATAAATCGCAGATTTCAATTTCACAAAAATGTGAATATTTTTGCAGTTGTGAGAAACTCACATTCGTTTAAATTTGAATTCGCCTTAAATTTTCATTTGCTCCTTTTCTGTTCTGGTCAGTTTCAAGCTGTAGAGTTCGTTGACACGATCTCAACGAACTTCGTTTCGCTGAATTCTGATTTAAAATGAAGTAGTTATGACATTTTGAAGTTTTGAACATATTTTATGTACACATAAGTTAATTAATAAATTAATTAACTCCCTAATCACAATTTATCGTGCTAATCTTCTTGCTCATCCCTCTCCATCAAACGCAGGTTTGCACCGTGAAAAACAAGCACCATTACCGATCATTCATACTCCCATTTCTCCATCACCACTAAAAGAAACTCCAAACTAATTTCACCAACGATACCCTCTTCCCGAAATCCTTTTTTCCATATCCATTTGGTCAAGCTCGCCTCCCCATGGCCGAATGTGTCGAACTGCCTTCCCAGGCGTGCTACATTGTTCTACGAAATAAAATGACACCATACTTCACCAAATTTTGCTACAAACTCATACACTGCATCATAAAACCTAAAACCGACTCGAATTCAACCATTAAAGCTAGAATCCCTTAAAACTCTCAACCCTAGATTGCAAATATCATGCGGTCTCTATTTTCAGCGAAGAAAGAGGGCATCGAGTCCCATAAAAATCATGTCATGTTGAAGCTCTTGAGACCAGCATTAATTCGAGTTGAAGTTTGAGATTTTAGGAGTTTGATTTGAATTGTTTGATTATTTTTTTGAAGAAGTTATTTTTCACATTTTCTTTGTTGAAGAAGAGACAAGAGCGGCGTGAGAGGAATTTGAGTGTTGACTAAGGGAAAGAGGATAAGGGTTTAGAAAGAATAAGGATCTTATATAGGATAGGAATATATTATTTTATATTATTTTAATTCTAACTTTATATTGAAATTTTCAATCGAACTCTAAATCAAACCCGACGACTATCACCTCTAGCTCATTACTCCAATTCCGGACACAATGGAACATGTCCCGTACGCCAGTTCTACAGTTTCAATCCATTTTCGTTAAAATTAAAATATAAATTTATATATCGGTCGATATTGATTTCAACGTATGATTTAATTTACCGGGGCCACATACTGACTCCAAAAATTCGATAAAAATAAGTCTAGCTATGATTTGACGATATGGTCCTAAAAAAATAAATTTCATCGAATTTTGAGTCCGCTTTAAAAATGCCCAATTTCCAGTCGATTAAATTCACAATGAAATTACCAAACACATTTAAATTCACCAAGCTCACATATTAATTTCAAAAATTATGGAAACTGAAACTTAACAATAATTTGATATTCCGAATCGAACCAAATTGGTTTCGTTGAAAACGGAGGTCGTTTACAAAATGGCTATTTTTAAGGGCTTTATATATATTTAAAATATGTAAAAATACGCTATCGACTATTCCGAATTTTAAACTGGACATAACTTACCATTTATGAAGTGAAATATCCATTTCCCAAATCTGTTAGAAAGATATAATCAAACAGATTCAAACGTTTCTGGTTTTACTGAAATTTGATTTATTTCGAATCTTGTATATTCAATTGAAATTTAAAATCGAATTTTCAAACAACCGCGCCATTTCAAACTCCTTTTATAATTAAATTAAATATATTTATATTCTAACTTCGATTTAAATAAATTTTAAAATCATTATTATCATTTTAAATATTCAAAATCCATTAAAATAATTAAAATAAAATTTTTTAATTGGTTCTGAAAATCTGGGTCGTCACAATCTCCTCCACTTAAAACTTTTCGTCCTCGAAAAGGAACGGAGCCGAAAGTCGTTTAACCAACCAACTTAACATCCATTCTGGCTTTCATTCTTCAACTTTTCAGTTTCTAAGAAATTTCAAATTTCTCAAAAATTTGGCTAACACCATAAATTTTCGAAAAAATTGGCCATAACCTCGTTTATATAGCCCTATCGATAAAACCATAACTAGCCTCTCAGGGCCGTACTCAATCCAACAGAAAAAGAAAAAGCCAATAGGCTAGCAAATCGGCACATAAAATCATCAAATTCCAATCAATATAGTAAACATGTACCTATTGGTCGGGCGCACAATTTTATTCCTCTTCTTAGCTTTCATGCTATGACTTGTTCAATATATATACATATATGTATGCAATTCCAATCAATTTTCACTTTAGTTCAATATTAAATTCGATTTGGCTAATTTTACCCCTTTTTCTTATATTGGTGTTACCATTCCAATATTTTATTAATTAGCTTAATAATCACACATCACAACAAGCAATCAATTTGTTAATTAGCTTTTCAAAACATATAACTTTTGTATATACTAAAAAATCATATTTTCGATGCCAAATCACAAACATTAAACTATAACTAAGTTTTGGTTCTCGAGCTTTGTAAACCAAAGCTTTTACATTAAATCTTAGTTAAAAGACTAATAAATTCCAAATCATTATTTCACTATTAATCGGGTTTTAAGAACTAATGTCATTTAAAACATTGTTCACAATCAACCCAAAACCAACTTCCACTTAATTCTAATTATATTTATTAACTGGAAAACTTCTATAAACCTTAGTTAAAAGATTTATTCTTTTCTCAAACGGGTTCAAGAACAGTGTTATTTAATACACCATTCACGACAAACCCAAAATCCAAACATTTATTAAATACAAGGCTTTGAATAGTAATTATATCGGTCTATACTCAATATCCAATTCTGAAACCAACGGATATCGTATTGGGAATAACAATATTTATATCTTCCAAATTCCTCAATGATATATGTATAATCACGGAATCCAATATTGAAATATCCGAAGATAATTTCCATTCAAATCGATACTTTGAAAAATTCTAGTTAAAAAAAAAACCATTCGCTATCCAATTTGTTATTTAAACTCTGGGATTCTTATACTACTTATTTCAACTATATTAAAGTTCTCTATATGCTGGCATTTCGTTTTATCTATACTTATTCTCAATATATTTGAAATTTACATACTTACTCATTTCAATTTCTCTATATGTTAATACTTTAATTTCATCTACATCTTATGCTCTCTATGTTTTTAATTAACTTGCTTAAATAGATTTACAATCAATTCAACTTATAAACTAATTTACATCGCGAAATATCGTATTGTAAATTTTCTTAAGCTTATCTTTGACATTTTATTAAATCAGAATCTAAGTTCATTATTTTCATAACTTGAATTAGCTGATTACATTAGTTTAATTTGTTTAGCTCACTTCCTTTGTTGTAATTGCACATTACATTTCAAACTTCCAACATTCGTATTGAACAATTAAGAATTTTATTAGTATTAACTTATCTCTCAACTACAGCTTATAACTCACTTAAGTTTGGTATTTCATTTACTTAAATGACGCCGTCCTTTGCGAATATTCCATCCATTTGTTAATCGTTTCAGAACATTAACAAATTAAATTTTTTATTACCACCACTTGATTAACCTTTATAAACATTTCTTTGGCTCAAATTCATTTTTTTAACCTCTTTACTTTTCTTTATCTTCATAACATTTCTATAATTCAACATATCATTTTGGAATATGTTATTCATTTAAATTTCATTTGTAAAACATTTCATTACATATTTATGTACTCTTAAACCTTTCACTTAGGTAGGTTTGTATATATTACAACTGAAACTTAGTATTTCACGACTTTACTCTTTTTTTATCAAGGTAACATGAGTATTTGTTTCTATTTTACTTTAACATATTACTTACTTTATGTTTCAATTTTATAATATTATATCATATTTTCATTTATATTTCTCTTATTTATTTATCGTATTTCTTTATTCACCTATTCAAAATTTTAGTTGATATTAATACTGACAATCATTTATTTCATTGATTATCAACAAGGAGAGTAATTTGTATAAATGGGGACTTGAGAATCTTAAATAACAATTTCTTTTCAAAACATTTTGAAATACTATATACTATACATAATTTTTGTATATCAAAACATACTCAAGAATTCAAATTAAAATTATTTTCAAGACGAATATGTAGCAATGCTACCAAGTGGTCTCCCCCACTTTGAGACTCGAAAATGAAAGTCGATGACTATGATCATCTCATCACCGAAATTTATTTCCCAGTAGTAAAATAGAGTAACCAATTTCTATTTGAATATCCTTCAAATATTACTACTATATTTTTTTCAACACCTTGAAAAACATTTACAAATCATCAGAATTTAAAGATCTCATATTCTCCTTTTAAATTCATTTGGTTTACAGTTAATTATTAATCATATATAAAAGATCGATTTATTGTTATAGTTAATAGGTTAAGAGTACTGACTAATTTACCATCCAATTTCAAAATTATTTATCTTACATATATAAAATATATATAAAACAATATTGTGTTAGAATGCCTTGTTCAAGTGTTTGGAAATCCCATTCGGTAATGCTTGCAACACGCATGGACTGGAACTCCGAACTCAAATCAATAAGACAAACAACACAATATAAAACCATTTTTTATATCAAAAGTACAAGTATGCTCTCTCGTATATACATACACTCAGAACTAATTCTAGGGTGTTATATATTAACCCTATCTCTAATGAGTAAATCCCAATAGAGCCAAGGTTTACCGCTAAACCTTAAGCTCTGATACCAAATGTAACGACCTGGAAATCCGCACCTTTTTGAATCGATAATAATCCACACATGTGTAACGACCCGGAAAATCTGAACCAATTTAAATTTTTTAAATTGGCTAAAATAATGGATTTTAAATATTTAAAATAAATATTTTAAATAATAGCAATGAAAAGTGTGTTTGAATCGATGTTTGAAAATGAATATAATTAGTTCTAATTATAAACAAAGCCTGAAATGGCGCTGCAGTTTCAAAAATTGAATTCAAACTTTGTCGGACTGTACCGAGTGCAAAACAAAACGGATTTGAGTGAAACCAAAAATATTTAAATCTGATAGTGAATATCTTTCTAAAGAATCTGAAAAATCGAAGTTTCATAGCGGAAAGCAAAAGTTATGGCCAAATGAATTTTCAGAAAGGTCGTTATGGAATTTATATAGCCCGTGAAATTGGCCATTTTGAATACGACCTCGGAATTCGACGAAACCACTTTTGTTGGATCCGGGATGTGAAGTTATTGCTAGGTTTCAAATTTCATAATTTTTGAAGCTAGTACGTGAGCATGGCAAAGGAAAACGTGTTTTGATTAATTATAGTTAAATTGGATTGACCAGAAATGGGCCTTTTTTCAAACGGTCTCAGAATTCGACGAAACTAGTTTTGTTGGGACCGTATCGTCAAAACATAGCCAGATTTATTTTTCTGGAATTTTTCGAATCAGTTTGTTGCCCTGGCAAATTGAAATGCACGTTCAAATCAAATATTGAATGTTTTATATTTCAATTTGAAGGAAAAATGACTGAAACAGTCGAATGGGCCTACGAATCATATCCCATTGTGTTCGGAATGAGGGTAAAACGTTAGGGACGACAGTCGTTGGGTTTAGATTGGTGGTCGTGTCAGAAAACCCCTTTAAAACCCACCGGCCAATCATATTTTTTATACATAAAAAAAACTCTTTCTCTCTCCCCGACGAACGACGGAAACACCCTCGAGACTTCAAAGCCCGATCGCCGCCGCCACAGGAGTTTTCGCCACCCCCTCCAATTGAATTTTTTGTTCGCCTCCCTCCCCTCTTCAAATCAGACCCAACCTCGCCCTTCCTCGTGGTGTCTTCGTCGAGATCCAGGCCTCTGAAGTCAGCGCCTTCGAAGAGCTGCCGTGGCCTCCTCCCTACGTCGAAGTGGACCCCACCGGGCTGCGCACGTGCGCCCCTCGACGCTCTACAGCGTAGCGTTGGCGGATCGTCTTCTAGCTGCACGGATTTGCAAAAAATCGCCGACCTAGTTTTGAAGATTTTCAGAGAGGTGCGGCTATTTAAAAAAACTATATTATAGCAGTTAAAAGCGTTACCGTTTTTGATTTCACTGTAAAAATCATATCTTTTTCGTTTCTTGACGAAATTCAGTGAAACAAGAGACACTGGACTCGTGTGGACGTCTTCTACCTTCTAGAAGAGACCACATATTTTTCTGAGCCTTCTGCTATTTTTGGTGGAGTGGAACCCAATGTGAGATTTCTAAATTATGAACGATATGGAAAACGACGATGTATAAATTATATAGTCGATGTATGAGTTATATAAGCATTGTACACCCCTTGTATAAGCGTTGTATAAGTTGTACGTTCGATGTATAAGTTGTATATGCGTTGTAAAAATTATATATGTGTTGAAATAGAAGTGAATTGCTATATATAAATATATATATATATACGCCCCTCATCCACAAACCATGGACGATATTTATTGGTTGTGATTGGTGTGAAAATTGATTGATAGCGAATGGTTGTTTGGAATTGTTTGTGGTTGATATTGATTGATTGTGGTTGAAAAATACCCGGTTGTGGTTGAGAAATATTTGGTTGAAACGACATAGGATTAGTTTGTGGAAATGAAATAAATATATACATGCCGCCTATGTGCGAACTAGATGCATGATTCCCCATTGTCAAAAACCGCGAGGTTTTAAGGTAGAGCGAGGAGCCGTACTAGGGACGGTCCCGGTTTTAACTACCCTGTCGTTATGCTGCCGAAATTTTGAATAATATTCATGTGTTTGAATTATTTTCATTTGTTGAAACTATATTTATTCATTGAATAGAAAGCCTTCATGCGTTGAGTCGAAATTCATTCGTTGGATATAAATTCATGTGTTGAATGGTATTCGTGTTTTAAATATAAAAATCACATTTTTATCTATATATATAAACTATAGAAAACCTTCATGTGTTGAATCGATATTCATTCGTTGAATTGAAATTCATGTGTTGAATGGTATTCGTGTTTTAAATATAAAAATCATATTTTTATCTATATATATAAACTATAGAAAAGCTTCATGTGTTGAATCGATATTCATTCGTTGAATTGAAATTCATGTGTTGAATGGTATTCATATTTTGAAATAAATTGTTTTATAATAAAAATCACATTTTTATCTATATATATAAACTATAGAAAACCTTCATGTGTTGAATCGATATTCATTCGTTGAATTGAAATTCATGTGCTGAATGGTATTCGTGTTTTAAATATAAAAATCACATTTTTATCTATATATATATATATAAACTATAAAAAACCTTCATGTGTTGAATCGATATTCATTCGTTGAATTGAAATTCATGTGTTGAATGGTATTCATATTTTGAAATAAATTGTTTTATAATAAAAATCACATTTTTATCATCTATATGAACTACATAAAATAATCTTGTTTTGAAAGAAATTGTTTTATAATAAAAATCCTATTTTTATTACCTATATGAAATATATAATAATAGTGTTTTGAAATGAATTGTTTTATAATAAAAATCACAATTTTATTATATACATGAATTGTTAAATAGAGTGAAGCTTTGAAATAGAAGATAGTTAGATAAATATATCATTTTTATCAAATGTATGAAAAGAATATAGCTTTGAAATCGAAGAATTGATATATATATATATATATATATATATAAATAGAATTAAAATATATCGAATAACGAAGCTGCAGTTCGTATTTTGAAACCGTGATTTCAATCGATTATACCGGGGGATCCGACCATCGGATTTTCCCGAAACCTCAACCGTTGGGTTCGCTTTGGAAATATCTTTCCAACGGCATCAACTTTGTAAAAATCCAACGGTTGGATTGTCTGGAATGTTTAATTCAAATCCGAAGAAAAACAGTGCCAGAATCGATTATATTTATATTTATATATAAATATAATTATATATAATCGAATAACGACGCTGTAGTTTGTATTTTGAAATCGAAACTTCAAACGATTATACCGGGAGATCCGACCGTCGGAATTTCCCGAAACTGGAACCGTTGGATTCGTTTTGAAAAGATCTTTCTAATGATGTAAATTTTGTGAAGATCCAACGGTTAGATTTTCACATATGTGTAAATCAAATCTGAAGAAAAACAACGCTACGGCCGCGTTATGGCCCGAAGCGTCGTTTTGAATAAATTGTCTATTTTAAAATAAATGAAAATAGCGATAAATAATTATAAAATATTATAAATGATATGGATGTGATTTAGAAATTAACTGAAGGTTAGCTAAGTCGAATGGTTTCCTGGATTTTGATCTGATGTTGGTTACGGCCTTCGGGGTTAATATTTGGGAAATCGTTCTCTTACTGATTGACGGTTAGTGACTAATGAATTGAAATGATGCGTATGTGTATTTTTGTTGCACTTGTTTATCATATACGCGGGTTGCTCAGAAAGACTGGGTTTATCCCATTATGAATAACTGAATCGACGATAATAAATCAAAGATGAAGACGGTGGTCGAAGACCGGAGATCTTCACCTCGTTCGGATGGTAACCGAGGTCCTGATTGGGAGGCATCCCGAAATATGGATAATGAGTGGTGATCGTCTAGACGTACGTGGTGATCGATGGGTTTGCGAGGCATTTAGTGCCTCCGGTTTCGTTCAGACCCAGAACGGACTTGCAAATGGACAGTGTGTCTGGCATTGGAATTTATTCTGTGTGATTGATAGCTATCAGTTGCACGGTGTGAATTGCCTGTGTGGCATGTTAAGATGCAGTGATTAGGACTTCTGTTGAAAAGCAAAGTCTTGTGGTGATGATCAAAGCCCCGCCTGTGCGGCGTAGCTTTGTGTATAACGTAAATTCGCGAGCCTCACACCTCGGTATGAACCAGAAATGGGAGAGGACATCAGGGAGGGCCTACGTTTCTTTCTATCTAGAAGTGGCGTCAGTGGTTTTACTTGCCCTGACGAGTTTGACTTATGTGGTTGTTGCTGTTGCGAGGCGCCTCAATTTGATCGGACGATCCGGTTCCGATGGAGTCATTCGTTGGCTCGTTTATGCCCCAAAGGGCGGGGAAACGTAGTGTTCAAGCATAATAATCCACATCAGTGTACCGGCCCTGATGATCTAAAGTGTTGATGCGTTCTGATCCTGTGGCTCGGGCTATAGAGTCGCGAATTCGGTAAGGACTATCTTTTGCCTTGGTTTAGGACGGAAATCCAATTTCCAAGTACGACATCGTGCGGTTTTGATTGTATACCTATATATGGCGACATAGTGGTATGGGGCATTAATTCCGTCTATGATTGATACTTATGATTTGAAATGGCTTTTGAAACATATAAACACTATCAATAATATGAAATTCTTTTGTTTTATTCGTATCAAGCATATCTTGGCCATTATAAGGTAAAAACTCTATCCTCCGGTTTGCGTTGCATTGTGTGATGGGAACTGAGTCTTATAATGGCTTCATTTTTATAAAAGCATTGCGATGTTTAAAAGAATAATTTATTTTAAAGCACTGGCAATCCAATGGATTAAACCCGTTCCACGAAAGTGGTGTGGTCATGTGATTGGCCATATTATAAATGTGTTGAGTAGATTTCTCATACCAGTCCCATGACTGACTCGTAGTTTGTTTCACTTTCAAACTCGGGTGCCCCTTTTTCTACACGGGCAGCCTTGTATTCAGGTTTTAGCTGGCTTTCTCTGGATAGTTTGAGCTGAAGATGGATTCTATTCTTTATCTATTTTATGCTGTTCAGCTCCTATTGTACATATTTTGTTTGTTTTCCGGTGTAGACATTTATGTATAGCTGAACTGTATTTGTACTAAGTATGATCCTGTATACTGTGTAAATCTGATGATTATGTTTATCCAATGTATTCTACTGTACATTATCTGGTGTATTTATTTAATTATGTTCTGCTATTATCTGTTTCTATGTTATATTCCGAAGATTACCCTTGCCTCCGTTTGTACGGGAAATGGGGTCGTCACAACGTGGTATCAGAGCTTTGGTTAAGCTTAGTTCTGGAATATAACATATTAACGAACACGTCAGAAATAGAACCAGTAGTGTTCTAGGATGAGTAACTCATTACAGATAGGATCAGTAATATCCTAGTATGAGTAACAGAATGAAATAACACCTAGATAGACACATTTACATTCAAGTATTTGTCTCTATATTTTGAAATATCTTTTCTGTTGACCTGAAACTTGATCTGCTATTTGCAGAAGAACTAGAAAATGAGTGCCAGAAACAGAAGAAGTAATACTGACCCGGATATTGAAGCTCTATTCATGAAATATAGAAATCTGGTTGGAAAACCGTTCTCGGGTGAAGAATCTATTATGAGAACACAAGCATGGGCTCGTTCGGCTGAGAAAATCTTTGATAGATTAAAGCTGAGGGATGACCAGAAAAGATTACTGGCCTCCTGGGCACTCAAAGACGAAGATTTGTTTTGGTGGGATTCGGTTATCAAGGATAATCCCAAAGGTGATATCACCTGGGATAGATTCAAAGTGATTTTCCTGGAAAGATTTACTCCTCCAGAAGCGATTGAGCGACTATGTGATGAATATTCTTATCTGATACAAGGAGATATGACCATTCCAGAATATCATAAGAAACTCAATGAAATTTCTCACTTTTCCCCTCATCTAATTGAAAATTCAAAGATGAAGAATTTGAGATTTATCAACGGGCTTCAAAGAAAATATCAGAAAAGTGTAATGAGGAACGTGAATCTCCCCTTTTCTGAAATGATATACATGGCTTACCAGTACGAGGATCTCGACAAGAAAGGTATGTTACAGTACTAAGAGGAAGTCAGCTCTAGTAATAAAATTGAGTCTGAAACTGATCGTCCTGAGGCCAGTACAATGTCTGAGGTCAGTAAGAAGCCCAGTGCCAAGAGGAAAAGGGCCAAAACTGAGAAGAAACCAGTAACGACAACTGTATGCTCTAACTGCAATAAGCAAGGACATCTCTCGATAAGTTGCAGATCTCTAAAGAAACGAATCAAGAGTGGATCTAAATCAGAGAAGAATTTTCAAGAGAAAAGAGGTTGCAGTAAATGCCATCAGACTGGTCATCTTGCAAAGGATTGCCGGCTCCTAAAGAAGCTTGAAGTAGTTCAAGTGAATGAAATAGCGGAAACTTTCGAGCCCTCGGCTAGTCAAGGAAGGGCTGATGTTTTAGAAGGCACGCTCAATGTCAAGAACATTCCAGTTAAAGTACTGTTTGATACTGGCGCGTCACGAAGCTTTATTGCAAAGAGTGCGGTCAAGAAGTTGGTGTGACGGCAAGGAATTTCGCTCGGTCTGAACCAGTCGCTAAACCGATCCAGGCCGTTCGAAACGCCCTATCGTTTGAGAACACGACAAAACAGAACGCATACAGAAGAACATTTCATTGTATATTACAACAATGCATCAGATTACAAGATTATACAGAGTATAAACAAATAAATATTACACAGAAATATCAGAGATTTAAATTACATTTAAATACATAGCAGCGGAAAATAATACAATACACAACTAGAAGAAGATATACGGATACAAAGCTTTCCGGATATCGTTCCAGCTGTAAACCAGGATCCTGTGAATATAAATCTGCAAAACCGAAACTACTAGCTGCCCGTGTCAAAATAGGGGCACCCAGAGTTTAGGTTAAAACAATAAACTCCAGGTCAGTCATGGGACTGGTGTGAGAACTAAAACAGTTATTAATCTTTATTTTAAATCATTAGGTAAATCAAGGGACCACGCCGTATAACACGGAACGGGTTTCCTCCCAAGAATACCAGTGCATAAAACAACAGCGCCATGCTAAATAAGGAAAAATGAAGCTGTTATAAGACCCAGGTCCTATCACACAATGCAACGCAAGCCGGGGGATAGGGTTTTCCCTTATAACAGCCAAAGAATGCTTGATACGTTTAAAACAGATCATTTGATACTATAATAAGTGCATAGTGTATAAAACAACTTCAAATCATAAGTATCAATCATAGGCGGCATGAATGCCCCATACCACTATGTCGCCATATATAGGTTATACAATCAAAATCGCAATGTCACGTATTCGGAAATTGGGTTTCCATCTATGAACCGAGGCTAGGGGCAAGATCCTCAACCGATTCGAGACGCTCTAGCCCGTGTCTCAGGCAAGTACTCAGTCAAGCCTTTGGATCGTCAGGGCCGGTCCACCGATGTGGATTAAAATGCCTGAACACTACGTTTCCCCACCCTTTGGGGTGTCAATGAGCCAACAAATGACTCCATCGGTTCGAGAACGACCGATCAATCCGAGGCGCCTCGCAACAGCAACAACCACATAAGTCAAACTCGTCAGGGCGTGTAAAACCACTGACGCCACTTCTAGCTAGAAAGAAACGCAAGTCCTCCCTGAGGTCCGTCTCCCGTTTTTGGTTCATACCTGGTGTGAAACACGCGAGGTAAACGTTACACAAAGCTACGCCACAAAGGCCGTGCTTTGATCATCACCACAAGACTTTGCTTTTCAACAGAAGCCTTGATCATTTGCATCTTAGCATGCCACACAGGCAAACCACTCTATGCAACCGATATCAGTCACACAGAATGAAATCCAATGTCAGACACACAGTCCATTTACAAGTCCGTTCTGGGTCTGAACGAAACCGGAGGCACCTAGTACCCCGCATATCCATCGATCTCCAAGTACGTCTGGACGATCACCAACTGTTTCCATCTTCTTGGGTGTACAGCCCAATCAAGATCATCAGTTATCACCCAAACGACGTGAAGACCTCCGGTCTTCGACCATCGTCTTCAACTTCGACTTATCGTCGTATCAGTTATTCAGAATGGGATAAACCCGGTCTTTCCGAATAACTCGCGTATATATTATAAAAGTGTTACACAAACACAACATACGCCTCATTCCAATTCATTAGTCACTAACCGTAATTTAATCAAGAGAATAATTTCCCAAATATTAACCCCGAAGGCCGAAACCAACATCAGATCAATATCCAGAAAACCATTCTGCTTGGCTAACCGACAGTTAGTTTCTAAATTTCACATTCAAATCTAATTAAAGATTCATTAAAACTCCACTTAGTTTTAATCCGTGACTGGGTTAAAGAATCAGTGTCATTTAAAACACGGTTCACGATAAACCCAAAGTCACATCCCATTAATTATCGGGTTAAAGAACAAGTGTTATTTAAAACACTGTTCACGATAAACCCAAAAATCAATATCCATTCAATTCCAATTAAATATCATTTAATTGGTACACTTCATTAAATCTAAATAAAAAGATTTAATCTTTTCTCAACTGGGTTCAAGAACAGTGTTAGTGAAGACACCATTCACGACAAACCCAAATCACATTCATTAATTATCGGGTTAAAGAACAAGTGTTATTTAAAACACTGTTCACGATAAACCCAAAAATCAATATCAATTCAATTCCAATTAAATATTATTTAATTGGTACACTTCATTAAATCTAAATAAAAAGATTTAATCTTTTCTCAACTGGGTTCAAGAACAGTGTTAGTGAAGACACCATTCACGACAAACCCAAATCACATTCATTAATTATCGGGTTAAAGAACAAGTGTTATTTAAAACACTGTTCACGATAAACCCAAAAATCAATATCAATTCAATTCCAATTAAATATCATTTAATTGGTACACTTCATTAAATCTAAATAAAAAGATTTAATCTTTTCTCAACTGGGTTCAAGAACAGTGTTAGTGAAGACACCATTCACGACAAACCCAAATCCCATTTGATATTCAATATAAGGCTCTGAATAGAAAATATATCGGCTTATATTCAATATCAAATTCTACGATTAACAAATGTCGTATTGGAAATAACGATATAAATATATATCTTTCAAATTTCCGTAACAACATCCGTATAATCACAAATTCCAACATCGAAATATTCCGAAGACAATTTCGATTCAAATCCACTCCAATGCAATCATTGGAAATTTTGGTTATTTTCAAAACCCTTTTCAAATTCAATTTATTTATTTAAAAATAAATAGAATTATAATTCTAGTTCAAAACTAGTTCATTTCGATAAAAATCTATTTTTATCTTTTCAAATAGGGAGTTTTTCATCCCAATTCTTTCTAAATCATTTCTTATGATTTTACACAAATTATTACTATTTTTAATAATTTTATCAAGGCCCGTACAGTCGATTTCCATCAATGGCCATCGAACTGCACTTACAGCGACCTTTTTCGAATTTGATTTGGACATAATTCCAAATCCAACCGTTAGATTTCAAATTTCTAATTTTCATTAGAAAGCTCTTTTCGATACGAACCCAACGGTTCCGGTTTTAGGAGAATCCGACGGTCGGATCTCCCGCAATGTCTGTTTGAAATAAATGGTCGAAATTCGCGAACTACCGCGGCGCGGCGCGTTCTATTTAGGCCATTATATTATATATATAATATATATAATATATATTTCGTCGATTCCTATTTAAAACGGATTATATAAATAGTTTTAAATTCGTTTCAAATTCTATTTCAACTTCTATTTCAATTCAAAGCCAAAATTGAATTCTTCTTTATAAATTCGTTTTAAAATTCATTTCTATTCAATTCGAATTTCAATTCAATTTGAATTCATTTCAATTCGCTTTCAATTCCATTTGAATTCGTTTTCAATTCAATTCATTTCGAAATCGTTTTCAATTCAATTCATTTCGAAATCTTTTTCAATTCATTTTGAATTCGTTTTCAATTCAATTCATTTCGAAATCGTTTTCAATTCAATTCATTTCGAAATCGTTTTCAATTCAATTCATTTCGAAATCGTTTTCAATTCAATTCATTTCGAAATCGTTTTCAATTCAATTCATCTCGAAATCGTTTTCAATTTAATTCATCTCGAAATCGTTTTCAATTCAATTCATTTCGAAATCGTTTTCAATTCAATTCATTTCGAAATCGTTTTCAATTCAATTCATTTCGAAATCGTTTTCAATTCAATTCATCTCGAAATCGTTTTCAATTCAATTCATTTCGAAATCGTTTTCAATTCAATTCATTTCGAAATCGTTTTCAATTCATTTTGAATTCGTTTTCATTTAAAATCGATATAAATATCGTTCACGTCAAAATGGCGTCAATCTAATCAACACGGCTTCATATATTCTTTTATTTTCAAATATTCTATTTCAAATATTTCTTTTTCAAATATTTCTTTTTCAAAACTGGAATGAGGCCCAATCAATTACCATATAATGTTAATTATATGGATTTTCATACAACACATGTATATAATAGCATTGAAAATAATCAACCATCAACCAAAGTGCACTACACTGTATAAGCATCAAATATAGATATCTAACGCTTATAACAGCCTGTCAATCAATCGATCGACATATTTAATCAATCAGGATGAGTGAACTGCATATTTCATCCTAACACCCGTGTAGGGTTTCAAACAATCAAACAAATATTTTATTTGTGTAGTTGGGCGATGTGTAAAATTTATCGACCCAATCAATGTCAGTCAAATCAGTGTACATAAACAAACCGTCTGGTTTGTAAATGAATATTTTATTTATTCGCATTCACGTTAAAAATTGTATTTTTAACGATAAAACATTTTATTTCGACATATGAATTTCTATTCAATTCATTTATTCTATACAATGATATTTTTATTTTTCTAACATATTTTAGAAAATTTCGGCGGCATAACGGCACGATACTAGAAACGGGACAAGGCCTAGCCTTATCCCCGGTCTAGTGAAGGCCCACGCCATTCACACATCAATCTAGCCAATTCATTATGCAAACCACAAACTTTGGAGTAAGGGTCTAACCTAGCCTTACTCCTTCGCCTTATAACGGCGCACGTCTAATCCTAACCAATTTATCGATTCGATTTTTCACACCACAAACCACATTCAAACCAATATCGCAATCAATCACCAAACAGTCAAACAAACAAGTCCATGGTCTGTGGACGGGTGTCGGGTGCTACTAAACACCGTCTGCATCCTAGTATATATATAACTATATATAACTAGAAAAATAAATTGAAAGGTGAGAAATTCTCACATATAGCTATCCTAGCTCCACGGCTCTTCCTTTGCAGAAGTCTTCGTCGTTTCGCCTTTTTGTCACCTTCGTTGCCCAAGGCCACTATATATATAAAATCGAATTTTTACTTCGCTATTCAATACATAAAAATCGAATTTTTATTTCAAAGTTCAATATATAAAAATTCTATTTTTCTATCGAAGTTCAATATATAAAAATTAGCATATTTTCACAACGCTACTATATAGATAAAAATTATATTTTTATCACCTTATTCTTCATATAAAAATTTCACCCTTTCAAAAATAAAGTTTTCACCTTTATAAAAACAAAGTTTTCGCCTTTCTAAAATAAAGTTTTCAACTTTATAAAAACAAAGTTTTCGCCTTTCTAAAATAAAGTTTTCAACTTTATAAAAACAAAGTTTTCGCCTTTCTAAAATAAAGTTTTCAACTTTATAAAAACAAAGTTTTCGCCTTTTTAAAATAAAGTTTTCAACTTTATAAAAACAAAGTTTTCGCCTTTTTAAAATAAAGTTTTCAACTTTATAAAAACAAAGTTTTCGCCTTTTTAAAATAAAGTTTTCAACTTTATAAAAACAAATCAGTTTTATAATTCTAAAAAAATCAGTTTATGTATTCTTTAAAAAAAAACAGTTTTAAATCTTTATAAGAAAAATTCTGTTTTTAACCTCATTTTTTTTTTAAATCAGTTTTTAAAACTCTGTATATAAAAATAAAATAAATAAAATAAATAAATAAATAAAATCAAAGAAAAGACTTACAGACAGTTTTCGAAGGAGGGGGTTTTGGTGGTCGTCCGGGTGGCGCGCTAGGGAGGGGTTCGGTGCTGATTCGAGGGGGAAGGGGTTCTGCGATGGTGCGGTGGGTTCGGGCGGCGCGTCCTTCGATGCAAGAGGGGGGCCTGCGTCGCATCTGGCGAGGGAGGGGGTTTTGGATGAGGCGGCGATGGCTAGGGGGGGGGGCGATAGGCTTCGTCGGCGGCTTCGAGGTCGGGGGGGGGGCGGCGCGATTAGGTTTTTATTTTATTTTTTCTTTTTCTGATTTATGAAGTTCGAACGGGGGGGGGGGGGGGGGCAGCGTATAATATGGGAGAGAGAAGATATATTTTTTTTTATTTTTTTTTTATTATTTTTTTTTATTTTAGTCTCCTTAGTTGACTTTTCTTTCGAAGTCGAAACGAGACCCACCGACTGTCGTCCATAGCGTTTTACCCCCATTCCGAACACAATGGGATATGCATCGCAAGCTGATTCGACTGTTTCGATCAGTTTCTGTTAAATTTACATTTAAAACATTATATTGAATTTTAAACGTACATTTCAAATTACCGGGGTCGCATACTAACTAGAAAAATTCCAGAAAAATATTTTCTAGCTTCGTATTGACGATACGGTCCTAACAAAACTAGTTTCGTCGAATTCTGAGACCGTTAGAAAAATGGCCATTTTTCAGTCGATTAAATTCAACTAAAACTGGTCAAACGCGTTTTCCTTTGCCACGCTCACATATTGATTCGAAAAATTATGAAATTTGAAACCTAGCAATAACTTCACATCCCGGACCCAACAAAACTGGTTTCGTCGAAATCCGAGTTCATTTGCAAAATGTCCATTTTTAAGGGCCTGAATTCCATAGCGACTATTCAGAATTTTCAACTGGACATATCTTTTGATTCCCACTATGAAATCCCGATTATTCGGATTCGTTGGAAAGATATTATCAATTAGATCCCATTATTTTTGGTTTCACTAAAATCCGGATTGTTTTGCACCCGGTACATTCAATTGAAGTTTGAAATCGAATTATCGAACTACCGCCCCAATTTCAATTCTATTTATAATTATATATAAATATTTATATTCTAACGACGACGCGTATAATATATACGTTCGAATTATATTCAAAACAAATTTCTCGTCGATATTATTTAAAATAATTCATTTTAAATAATCAAAATTCGCTAAAATTGCCAAAATAAAAATTTTAAACTGGCCCAGATTTTGCGGGTTATTACAATCTCCCCCACTTAAAACTTTTCGTCCCCGAAAAGGAACAAAGTCGAAAGTGGTTTGATTATTCAACACTACGTTCGATCTGGCTTCCATTCTCCAACCTTTCAGTTTCTGAGAATTTTCAAATTTTCAAAAATTTGGCTAACACCCTAAATTTTTGAAAAATTTCGCCATAACCTCCCCTGCACCGGGAGCATCGGGGAATTTCAAATAGCTTCCCCGGTCCTTCAGATCTCAAAAAGAAAAAGAAAAAGCCAAGCGGCTAGCCAATAGGCTCACAAAATCATCATCACCCAAACAAAACAGGAAATTATGTAGTAAACATGTACCTATTTGTCGGGCAAACAAATTTTATTCTCTGCTCTAGCCTCCTTGCTATGACCTGTTCAATGATATATATGTATACGCAAGCAAACGCAACCAAATTTCAATACAGTTCAATATTTGATTCAATTAGGCTAAATGGTTTAAAATTAGCAAACAACTAAACAAACAACACAAACATCAATCAATTAGTGGATTAACGTTTCAAATTGATAATTTGCTATATATACAGAAAATCATGTTTTGGTGCCAATTCACAACAATGTATTCTAGCTATATTAGTTTTGGTTCTCACACCAGTCTAATGGAAATATATAGAAATCACACCTTCGTCACTCGAAAATAAATGCTGATGATGTTTCGAACCACCATCAGAACATTGTCGGGCTACTAGAGTGCGGTTCTATATCTACCCGGTATATTAAAACTTCGAATATACGCGGATCAGACGTATACGCAAAATCTTTATATACTGGATTGTCCATCTCAATATAAATAGATAATCAAATACGAATAATTGATTTAAATCTTCAAAACAAAAATTTGTTTTCACTTGAAAATTATACCCTTCACACTCGTTCTAGGATACTGCTGATCCCATCTCTAACGAGTCATTCTAATTGGATATTACTAATCCAATATCTGATGAATTCTTTCGTATGTTTCTAATGTGTCTTGTTCTCTGCTTTGTAAACCAAAGCTCTGATACCAAATGTGACGGCAAGGAATTTCGCTCGGTCTGAACCAGTCGCTAAACCGATCCAGGCCGTTCGAAACGCCCTATCGTTTGAGAACACGACAAAACAGAACGCATACAGAAGAACATTTCATTGTATATTACAACAATGCATCAGATTACAAGATTATACAGAGTATAAACAAATAAATATTACACAGAAATATCAGAGATTTAAATTACATTTAAATACATAGCAGCGGAAAATAATACAATACACAACTAGAAGAAGATATACGGATACAAAGCTTTCCGGATATCGTTCCAGCTGTAAACCAGGATCCTGTGAATATAAATCTGCAAAACCGAAACTACTAGCTGCCCGTGTCAAAATAGGGGCACCCAGAGTTTAGGTTAAAACAATAAACTCCAGGTCAGTCATGGGACTGGTGTGAGAACTAAAACAGTTATTAATCTTTATTTTAAATCATTAGGTAAATCAAGGGACCACGCCGTATAACACGGAACGGGTTTCCTCCCAAGAATACCAGTGCATAAAACAACAGCGCCATGCTAAATAAGGAAAAATGAAGCTGTTATAAGACCCAGGTCCTATCACACAATGCAACGCAAGCCGGGGGATAGGGTTTTCCCTTATAACAGCCAAAGAATGCTTGATACGTTTAAAACAGATCATTTGATACTATAATAAGTGCATAGTGTATAAAACAACTTCAAATCATAAGTATCAATCATAGGCGGCATGAATGCCCCATACCACTATGTCGCCATATATAGGTTATACAATCAAAATCGCAATGTCACGTATTCGGAAATTGGGTTTCCATC
The DNA here is from genome assembly GCA_030737875.1 of Allium sativum. Lineage (NCBI taxonomy): Eukaryota > Viridiplantae > Streptophyta > Magnoliopsida > Asparagales > Amaryllidaceae > Allium > Allium sativum. The sequence goes on from CM060916.1 coordinate 183,566,287, forward strand.
TATGAACCGAGGCTAGGGGCAAGATCCTCAACCGATTCGAGACGCTCTAGCCCGTGTCTCAGGCAAGTACTCAGTCAAGCCTTTGGATCGTCAGGGCCGGTCCACCGATGTGGATTAAAATGCCTGAACACTACGTTTCCCCACCCTTTGGGGGTGTCAATGAGCCAACAAATGACTCCATCGGTTCGAGAACGACCGATCAATCCGAGGCGCCTCGCAACAGCAACAACCACATAAGTCAAACTCGTCAGGGCGTGTAAAACCACTGACGCCACTTCTAGCTAGAAAGAAACGCAAGTCCTCCCTGAGGTCCGTCTCCCGTTTTTGGTTCATACCTGGTGTGAAACACGCGAGGTAAACGTTACACAAAGCTACGCCACAAAGGCCGTGCTTTGATCATCACCACAAGACTTTGCTTTTCAACAGAAGCCTTGATCATTTGCATCTTAGCATGCCACACAGGCAAACCACTCTATGCAACCGATATCAGTCACACAGAATGAAATCCAATGTCAGACACATAGTCCATTTACAAGTCCGTTCTGGGTCTGAACGAAACCGGAGGCACCTAGTACCCCGCATATCCATCGATCTCCAAGTACGTCTGGACGATCACCAACTGTTTCCATCTTCTTGGGTGTACAGCCCAATCAAGATCATCAGTTATCACCCAAACGACGTGAAGACCTCCGGTCTTCGACCATCGTCTTCAACTTCGACTTATCGTCGTATCAGTTATTCAGAATGGGATAAACCCGGTCTTTCCGAATAACTCGCGTATATATTATAAAAGTGTTACACAAACACAACATACGCCTCATTCCAATTCATTAGTCACTAACCGTAATTTAATCAAGAGAATAATTTCCCAAATATTAACCCCGAAGGCCGAAACCAACATCAGATCAATATCCAGAAAACCATTCTGCTTGGCTAACCGACAGTTAGTTTCTAAATTTCACATTCAAATCTAATTAAAGATTCATTAAAACTCCACTTAGTTTTAATCCGTGACTGGGTTAAAGAATCAGTGTCATTTAAAACACGGTTCACGATAAACCCAAAGTCACATCCCATTAATTATCGGGTTAAAGAACAAGTGTTATTTAAAACACTGTTCACGATAAACCCAAAAATCAATATCCATTCAATTCCAATTAAATATCATTTAATTGGTACACTTCATTAAATCTAAATAAAAAGATTTAATCTTTTCTCAACTGGGTTCAAGAACAGTGTTAGTGAAGACACCATTCACGACAAACCCAAATCACATTCATTAATTATCGGGTTAAAGAACAAGTGTTATTTAAAACACTGTTCACGATAAACCCAAAAATCAATATCAATTCAATTCCAATTAAATATTATTTAATTGGTACACTTCATTAAATCTAAATAAAAAGATTTAATCTTTTCTCAACTGGGTTCAAGAACAGTGTTAGTGAAGACACCATTCACGACAAACCCAAATCACATTCATTAATTATCGGGTTAAAGAACAAGTGTTATTTAAAACACTGTTCACGATAAACCCAAAAATCAATATCAATTCAATTCCAATTAAATATCATTTAATTGGTACACTTCATTAAATCTAAATAAAAAGATTTAATCTTTTCTCAACTGGGTTCAAGAACAGTGTTAGTGAAGACACCATTCACGACAAACCCAAATCCCATTTGATATTCAATATAAGGCTCTGAATAGAAAATATATCGGCTTATATTCAATATCAAATTCTACGATTAACAAATGTCGTATTGGAAATAACGATATAAATATATATCCTTCAAATTTCCGTAACAACATCCGTATAATCACAAATTCCAACATCGAAATATTCCGAAGACAATTTCGATTCAAATCCACTCCAATGCAATCATTGGAAATTTTGGTTATTTTCAAAACCCTTTTCAAATTCAATTTATTTATTTAAAAATAAATAGAATTATAATTCTAGTTCAAAACTAGTTCATTTCGATAAAAATCTATTTTTATCTTTTCAAATAGGGAGTTTTTCATCCCAATTCTTTCTAAATCATTTCTTATGATTTTACACAAATTATTACTATTTTTAATAATTTTATCAAGGCCCGTACAGTCGATTTCCATCAATGGCCATCGAACTGCACTTACAGCGACCTTTTTCGAATTTGATTTGGACATAATTCCAAATCCAACCGTTAGATTTCAAATTTCTAATTTTCATTAGAAAGCTCTTTTCGATACGAACCCAACGGTTCCGGTTTTAGGAGAATCCGACGGTCGGATCTCCCGCAATGTCCGTTTGAAATAAATGGTCGAAATTCGCGAACTACCGCGGCGCGGCGCGTTCTATTTAGGCCATTATATTATATATATAATATATATAATATATATTTCGTCGATTCCTATTTAAAACGGATTATATAAATAGTTTTAAATTCGTTTCAAATTCTATTTCAACTTCTATTTCAATTCAAAGCCAAAATTGAATTCTTCTTTATAAATTCGTTTTAAAATTCATTTCTATTCAATTCGAATTTCAATTCAATTTGAATTCATTTCAATTCGCTTTCAATTCCATTTGAATTCGTTTTCAATTCAATTCATTTCGAAATCGTTTTCAATTCAATTCATTTCGAAATCGTTTTCAATTCATTTTGAATTCGTTTTCAATTCAATTCATTTCGAAATCGTTTTCAATTCAATTCATTTCGAAATCGTTTTCAATTCAATTCATTTCGAAATCGTTTTCAATTCAATTCATTTCGAAATCGTTTTCAATTCAATTCATCTCGAAATCGTTTTCAATTCAATTCATCTCGAAATCGTTTTCAATTCAATTCATTTCGAAATCGTTTTCAATTCAATTCATTTCGAAATCGTTTTCAATTCAATTCATTTCGAAATCGTTTTCAATTCAATTCATCTCGAAATCGTTTTCAATTCAATTCATTTCGAAATCGTTTTCAATTCAATTCATTTCGAAATCGTTTTCAATTCATTTTGAATTCGTTTTCATTTAAAATCGATATAAATATCGTTCACGTCAAAATGGCGTCAATCTAATCAACACGGCTTCATATATTCTTTTATTTTCAAATATTCTATTTCAAATATTTCTTTTTCAAATATTTCTTTTTCAAAACTGGAATGAGGCCCAATCAATTACCATATAATGTTAATTATATGGATTTTCATACAACACATGTATATAATAGCATTGAAAATAATCAACCATCAACCAAAGTGCACTACACTGTATAAGCATCAAATATAGATATCTAACGCTTATAACAGCCTGTCAATCAATCGATCGACATATTTAATCAATCAGGATGAGTGAACTGCATATTTCATCCTAACACCCGTGTAGGGTTTCAAACAATCAAACAAATATTTTATTTGTGCAGTTGGGCGATGTGTAAAATTTATCGACCCAATCAATGTCAGTCAAATCAGTGTACATAAACAAACCGTCTGGTTTGTAAATGAATATTTTATTTATTCGCATTCACGTTAAAAATTGTATTTTTAACGATAAAACATTTTATTTCGACATATGAATTTCTATTCAATTCATTTATTCTATACAATGATATTTTTATTTTTCTAACATATTTTAGAAAATTTCGGCGGCATAACGGCACGATACTAGAAACGGGACAAGGCCTAGCCTTATCCCCGGTCTAGTGAAGGCCCACGCCATTCACACATCAATCTAGCCAATTCATTATGCAAACCACAAACTTTGGAGTAAGGGTCTAACCTAGCCTTACTCCTTCGCCTTATAACGGCGCACGTCTAATCCTAACCAATTTATCGATTCGATTTTTCACACCACAAACCACATTCAAACCAATATCGCAATCAATCACCAAACAGTCAAACAAACAAGTCCATGGTCTGTGGACGGGTGTCGGGTGCTACTAAACACCGTCTGCATCCTAGTATATATATAACTATATATAACTAGAAAAATAAATTGAAAGGTGAGAAATTCTCACATATAGCTATCCTAGCTCCACGGCTCTTCCTTTGCAGAAGTCTTCGTCGTTTCGCCTTTTTGTCACCTTCGTTGCCCAAGGCCACTATATATATAAAATCGAATTTTTACTTCGCTATTCAATACATAAAAATCGAATTTTTATTTCAAAGTTCAATATATAAAAATTCTATTTTTCTATCGAAGTTCAATATATAAAAATTAGCATATTTTCACAACGCTACTATATAGATAAAAATTATATTTTTATCACCTTATTCTTCATATAAAAATTTCACCCTTTCAAAAATAAAGTTTTCACCTTTATAAAAACAAAGTTTTCGCCTTTCTAAAATAAAGTTTTCAACTTTATAAAAACAAAGTTTTCGCCTTTCTAAAATAAAGTTTTCAACTTTATAAAAACAAAGTTTTCGCCTTTCTAAAATAAAGTTTTCAACTTTATAAAAACAAAGTTTTCGCCTTTTTAAAATAAAGTTTTCAACTTTATAAAAACAAAGTTTTCGCCTTTTTAAAATAAAGTTTTCAACTTTATAAAAACAAAGTTTTCGCCTTTTTAAAATAAAGTTTTCAACTTTATAAAAACAAATCAGTTTTATAATTCTAAAAAAATCAGTTTATGTATTCTTTAAAAAAAAAAACAGTTTTAAATCTTTATAAGAAAAATTCTGTTTTTAACCTCATTTTTTTTTTAAATCAGTTTTTAAAACTCTGTATATAAAAATAAAATAAATAAAATAAATAAATAAATAAAATCAAAGAAAAGACTTACAGACAGTTTTCGAAGGAGGGGGTTTTGGTGGTCGTCCGGGTGGCGCGCTAGGGAGGGGTTCGGTGCTGATTCGAGGGGGAAGGGGTTCTGCGATGGTGCGGTGGGTTCGGGCGGCGCGTCCTTCGATGCAAGAGGGGGGCCTGCGTCGCATCTGGCGAGGGAGGGGGTTTTGGATGAGGCGGCGATGGCTAGGGGGGGGGGGGCGATAGGCTTCGTCGGCGGCTTCGAGGTCGGGGGGGGGGGGGGCGGCGCGATTAGGTTTTTATTTTATTTTTTTCTTTTTCTGATTTATGAAGTTCGAACGGGGGGGGGGGGGGCAGCGTATAATATGGGAGAGAGAAGATATATTTTTTTTTTATTTTTTTTTTATTATTTTTTTTTATTTTAATCTCCTTAGTTGACTTTTCTTTCGAAGTCGAAACGAGACCCACCGACTGTCGTCCATAGCGTTTTACCCCCATTCCGAACACAATGGGATATGCATCGCAAGCTGATTCGACTGTTTCGATCAGTTTCTGTTAAATTTACATTTAAAACATTATATTGAATTTTAAACGTACATTTCAAATTACCGGGGTCGCATACTAACTAGAAAAATTCCAGAAAAATATTTTCTAGCTTCGTATTGACGATACGGTCCTAACAAAACTAGTTTCGTCGAATTCTGAGACCGTTAGAAAAATGGCCATTTTTCAGTCGATTAAATTCAACTGAAACTGGTCAAACGCGTTTTCCTTTGCCACGCTCACATATTGATTCGAAAAATTATGAAATTTGAAACCTAGCAATAACTTCACATCCCGGACCCAACAAAACTGGTTTCGTCGAAATCCGAGTTCATTTGCAAAATGTCCATTTTTAAGGGCCTGAATTCCATAGCGACTATTCAGAATTTTCAACTGGACATATCTTTTGATTCCCACTATGAAATCCCGATTATTCGGATTCGTTGGAAAGATATTATCAATTAGATCCCATTATTTTTGGTTTCACTAAAATCCGGATTGTTTTGCACCCGGTACATTCAATTGAAGTTTGAAATCGAATTATCGAACTACCGCCCCAATTTCAATTCTATTTATAATTATATATAAATATTTATATTCTAACGACGACGCGTATAATATATACGTTCGAATTATATTCAAAACAAATTTCTCGTCGATATTATTTAAAATAATTCATTTTAAATAATCAAAATTCGCTAAAATTGCCAAAATAAAAATTTTAAACTGGCCCAGATTTTGCGGGTTATTACAGTTGGATTTGAAATTGAGGAAGCTCAAAGAACCAATGACTGTCCAAAATCCAGTTGGGGGTTCCATCGATCTCAGTTGGGTTTGTGGGGTGCCTGTCTCTTTTTCCTGCTATAAATTCCCTACTACCTCTATCGTCATGAATTTTAATGAATTCGATCTTATTCTGGGATTGGATTGGCTAACAAATATGAAGCAGAGGTTAGATGCGCTGAGAGAGTTGTTAGGGCTAAGATTAAATCAGGGAATTATATAACCATACCGTGTGAAGGTCAGATATCTAATAGAAAAGACTTCTGGGCAACTCTCGATGTTTCTCCAGCCCAAACAGAAAATATCCCTGAAGTCATAGAGAATATTCCTAACCTCATCAAAGATATTCCTGTCATCCAGAACTATGCGGATGTGTTTGAAGAAGTTGTTCGCTTACCTCCGCAGAGAGAAATTGATTTCAAGATGGCTCTTATTCCGAATGCAAGGCCGGTAGTTCACGCTATTCGAAGAATGTCCTTGAAAGAGAAAGAGGAATTAGGCAATCAAACACGATAGCTAGTATGGAAGGGTCTAATCAGGCCTAGTTTCTCTGATTGGGGTGCAGCAGTGGTGTTTGTCCCAAAATCTGACGGTACTCTACGGCTATGTGTGGATTATCGTGATTTGAACAAGAAGACAATAAAGAACAAATATCCATTGCCGCGAATTGATGATTTATTGGATCGTCTGAATGGAGCACAAGTATTCTCAAGAATGGACCTAGCTACGGGCTTCCATCAACTTCGAATTGCCTTAGAGTGTGTTCCAATGACAGCATTCAGAGGTCCAGACTTATTCTACGAGTGGTTAGTAATGTCGTTTGGCTTATGTAACGCTCCAGCATACTTTGTCGATCTGATGAATAGAGTGTTTATAGGAGTTTTGAATAAAGTTGTTCTGGTTTTTTTTGATGATATTCTAATCTTCTCTAAATCCAAGGCCGAACATGAAAAGCATTTGGAATAGGTTCTAGAAATTCTGAGAAGGAATGTATTGAAGGCCAAATTGTCCAAATGTATATTCTGGCAAGTTGAAGTGAAATTTCTGGGCCACGTCTTATCGAAAGAAGGAATTGCTGTGGATCCAAGCAAAATCACAGCAATCCAGAATTGGAAACAGCCCAATACTCCTACAGAAGTCCGCAATTTTCATGGATTGGCTAGTTATTACCAGAAGTTCGTTAAAAACTTTTCGAAGATATCTGGTCACTTAACGAATCTTACAAAGAAGCACTCTAAATTCAAATGGACTCCAGAAAGTGAAGAGGCTTTTGAAGAGCTAAAGTTAAGATTAACGACAGCTCTAGTGTTAACCATCATCGATGGCAATCAGGATTTAAAAGTCTGGACATATGCCTCTAGAGAAGGCCTTGGCGCAGTGTTAATGCAAAGTAGCCGAGTGATTGCTTATGCTAGCCGTCAGCTGAAGCCGCATGAGAAAAACTATGTCACTCATGATCTTGAGTTATTGGCTATAGTATTGTAACGACCCGGAAAATCTGAACCAATTTAAAAAATTTAAATTGGCTAAAATAATGGATTTTAAATATTTAAAATAAATATTTTAAATAATAGCAATGAAAAGTGAGTTTGAATCGACGTTTGAAAATGAATATAATTAATTCTAATTATAAACAAGGCCTGAAATGGCGCTGCAGTTTCAAAAATTGAATTCAAAATTTGTCGGACTGTACCGGGTGCAAAACAAAACGGATTTGAGTGAAACAAAAAATATTTAAATCTGTTAGTGAATACCTTTCTAAAAAATCTGAAAAGTCGAAGTTTCATAGCGGAAAGCAAAAGTTATGGCCAAATGAATTTTCAGAAAGGTCGCTATGGAATTTATATAGCTCGTGAAATTGGCTATTTTGCATACGACCTCGGAATTCGACGAAACCACTTTTGTTGGATCCGGGATGTGAAGTTATTGCTAGGTTTCAAATTTCATAAGTTTTGAAGCTAGTATGTGAGCGTGGCAAAGGAAAACGTGTTTTGATCAATTAAAGTTAAATTGGATCGACCAGAAATGGGCCTTTTTGCAAACAGTCTCAGAATTCGACGAAACTAGTTTTGTTGGGACCGTATCATCAATACATAGTCAGATTTATTACTCTGGAATTTTTCGAATCAGTTTGTGGCCGTGGAAAATTGAAATGTACGTTCAAATTGAATATTGAATGTTATATATTTTAATTTGAAGGAAAAATGACTGAAACAGTCGAATGGGCCTACGAAACATATCCTGTTGTGTTCGGAATGGGGGTAAAACGCTAGGGGCGACAGTCGTTGGGTTTAGATTGGTGGTCGTGTCAGAAAACCCCTTTTAAAACCCACCGGCCAATCAGAATTTATTAAAAAAAAACGAAAAATCCTTTTCTCTCTCCCCAATTCGACGGCGGCTCCCCCTTCTTTCCTTCTCTCCTCTTTTCCGGCCGAAACACTACGAATTAGACCCTGCTCCTATTGGGGATTTTGAAGAGCTCTCTTCCAGCTTCAAATCCATATAGGTGCCGCCCTCCATCGAGTTGTATCCATCGAGAATCGAAGACCCAAAGTTGCGCCATTCGAAGCCCCGCCGCCACCACCTGCCGCCGTCGCACCTGACGAGGTCCCTACCACCTGGCGCGCCATTCGAAGACCTTAGACCTCGCGCAACCCGATCGTGAAACCGTTACTCCGTTTGATCTTAAATTCAAAACCTAGTTTTGAACGATTTCTGAAAGGTACGGCTTGTTTTATTTTTCAACTGTTTTAACACCTTTAAAATGTTGCAAACTTTGAAAAATCATATCTTTTTCATGTGTTGACGAAATTCAGTGAAACAAGAGACATTGGATTCGTGTGGATGTCTTCTACATTCAAGAAGAGACCGCATATTTTTATGAGCCTTCTGCTATATTTGGTGGAGTGGAACCCAATGTGAGATTTCTAATTTATAAACGATATGGAAAACGACGATGTATAAATTATATAGTCGATGTATGAGTTATATAAGCGTTGTTCACCTCATGTATAAGCGTTATATAAGTTGTACGTTCGATGTATAAGTTGTATATGCATTGTAAAAATTATATATGTGTTGAAACAAAAGTGAATTGCTATATATATATATATATATATATATATATATATATATATATATATATATATATATATATATATACGCCCCTCGTCCACAAACCATGGATGATATTTATTGGTTGTGATTGGTGTGAAAATTGATTGATAGCGAATTATTGATTGGAATTGTTTGTGGTTGACATTGATTGATTGTGATTGAAAAATACCCGTTTGTGGTTGAGAAATATTTGGTTGAAAACACATAGGATTAGTTTGTGGAAATGAAATAAATATACATGTCGCCTGCGTGCGAACTAGATGAATGATTCCCCATTGTCAAAAACCGCTAGGTATTAAGGTAGAGCGAGGAGCCGTACTAGGGACGGTCCCGGTTTTAACTACCCAGCCGTTATGCTACCGAAATTTTGAATAATGTTGATGTGCTTGAATTATTTTCATTTGTTGAAACTATATTTATTCGTTGAACAGAAAACCTTCATGTGTTGAGTCGATATTCATTCGTTGAATTGAAATTCATGTGTTGAATGGTATTCGTGTTTTAAATATAAAAATCACAATTTTATCTATATATAGAACTATAGAAAACCTTCATGTGTTGAATCGATATACATTCGTTGAATTGAAATTCATGTGTTGAATGGTATTCGTGTTTTAAATATAAAAATCACATTTTTATCTATACATAGGAACCATAGAAAACCTTCATGTGTTGAATCGATATTCATTCGTTGAATTGAAATTCATGTGTTGAATGGTATTCGTGTTTTAAATATAAAAATCACCTTTTTATCGATATATATAAACTATAGAAAACCTTCATGTGTTGAATCGAAATTCATTCGTTGAATTGAAATTCATATGTTGAATGGTATTCGTGTTTTAAATATAAAAATCACTTTTTTATCGATATATATAAACTATAGAAAACCTTCATGTGTTGAATCGAAATTCATTCGTTGAATTGAAATTCATGTGTTGAATGGTATTCATATTTTGAAAGAAAGTGTTTTATAATGAAAATCCAATTTTATCATCGATATGAACTATATAAAATGATCTCGTTTTGAAATAAATTGGTTTATAAAAAAATCATACTTTTATTACCTGTATGAACTATATAAAATAATAGTGTTTTGAAAAGAATTGTTTTACAATAAAAATCACATTTTTATTATATAAATGAATTGTTAAAAATAGTGAAGTGTTAAAATAGAAGACAGTTAGATAAAAATATCATTTTTATCAAATGTATGAAAAGAATATAGTTTTGAAATCGATGAATCGATATATATATATATATATAAATAGAATTGAAATATATCGAATAACGACGCTGCAGTTCGTATTTTGAAACCGTGATTTCAAACGATTATACCGGGAGATCCGACCATCAGATTTTCTGAAATCGCAACCGTTGGGTTCGCTTTGGAAATATCTTTCCAACGGCACCAACTTTGTAAAAATCCCACGGTTGGATTGTCTGGAATGTTTAATTCAAATCTGAAGGAAAACAGCGCCAGAATCGAGTATATATATATATAATTGTATTTAATCGAATAACGACGCTGCAGTTCGTATTTTGAAATCGAAACTTCAAACGATTATACCGGGAGATCTGACCATCGGAATTTCCCGAAACTGGAACCATTGGATTCGTTTTGAAAAGATCTTTCTAATGATGTAAATTTTGTGAAGATCCAACGGTTAGATTTTCAGATATGTGTAAATCAAATTTGAAGAAAAACAGCGCCACGGCCGCGTTATGGCCCGAAGCGTCATTTTGAATAAATTGGCTATTTTAAAATAAATAAAAATAGTGATAAATCATTATAAAATATTATAAACGATATGGATGTGAAATGTAGAAATTAACTGAAGGTTGGCTAAGTCGAATGGTTTCTTGGGTATTGATCTGATGTTGGTTTCGGCCTTCGGGGTTAATATTTGGGAAATCGCTCTCTTACTGATTGACGGTTAGTGTCTAATGAATTGAAATGATGCGTATGTGTATTTGTGTTGCACTTGTTTATCATATATACGCGAGTTGCTCTGAAAGACCGGGTTTATCCATTCTGAATAACTGAATCGACGATAAGAAATCGAAGATGAAGACGGTGGTCGAAGACCGGAGATCTTCACCTCATTTGGATGGTAACCGAGGTCTTGATTGGGAGGCATCCCGAAATATGGATAATGAGTGGTGATCGTCCAGACGTACGTGGTGATCGATGGGTTTGCGAGGTATATAGTGCCTCCGGTTTTGTTCAGACCCAGAACGGACTTGCAAATGGACAGTGTGTCTGACATAGGAATTCATTCTGTGTGATTGATAGCCATCTGTTGCACGGTGTGAATTGCCTGTGTGGCATGCTAAGATGCAATGATCAGGACTTATGTTGAAAAGCAAAGTCTTGTGGTGATAATTAAAGCACCGCCTGTGTGGCGTAGCTTTGTGTATAACGTAAATTCGCGAGCCTCACACCCCGGTATGAACCAGAATCGGGAGAGGACCTCAGGGAGGGCCCGCGTTTCTTTCTAGTTAGAAGTGGCATCAGTGGTTTTACACACCCTGACGAGTTTGACTTATGTGGTTGTTTCTGTTGCGAGGCGCCTCGGTTAGATCGGACGATCCGGGTCCGATGGAGTCATTCGTTGGCTCATTTACACCGCAAAGGGTGGGGAAACGCAGTGTTCAGGAATTTTAATCCACATCGGTGGACCGTCCCTGACGATCTAAGGGTCGACGTTATCTGACCCTGAGGCTCGGGCTAAAGAGTCTCAAAGTCGGTAAGGACTATCTTTTTCCTTGGTTCATGACGGAAATTCCATTTCCAAATACGTGACTGTGCGATTTTGATTGTATACCTATATATGGAGACATAGTGGTATAGGGCATTAATGCCGTCTATGATTGATAGTTATGATTTTGTTGTTTTCAAAACATATAAACACTAGCAATAATATCAAATGCGTTTGTTCTATTCGTATCAAGAATAATTTGGCCGTTATAAGGTAAAAACTCTATCCTCCGGTTTGCGTTGCATTGTGTGATGGGAACTGAGTCTTATAATGGCTTCATTTTTATAAAAACCATTGTGATGTTTCAAAGAATGATTTTTTTAAAGCACTGGCAATCCAATGGAGTAAACCCGTTCCACGAAAGCGGCGTGGTCTTATGATTAGCCATATTTAAAATGTGTTGAGTAGATTTCTCATACCAGTCACATGACTGACTCGTAGTTTGTTTCACTTTCAATCTCGGATGCCCCTTTTTCTACACAGGCTGCCTTGTATTCAGGTTTAGCAGGCTTTATCCGGATAGCTGGAGTTGAAGATGGATTCTATTATTTATCTCTTTTTGTGCTGTTCAGCTCCTATTGTACATATTTTGTTTGTTTCCGCTGTAGACATTTATGTATAGCTGAACTGTATTTGTACTAAGTATGATCCTGTATACTATGTAACTCTGATGATTATGTTTATCCAGTGTATTCTATTGTACATTATCTGGTGTATTTATTTAATTATGTTCTGCTATTATCTGTTTCTGTGTTATATTCCAAAGATTACCCTTGTCTCCATCTGTACAGGAAATGGGGTCGCCATAACGTGGTATCAGAGCTTTGGTTAAGCTTAGTTCTGGAGTATAACATATTAACGAACTCGTCAGAAATAGAACCAGCAATGTTCTAGGACGGGTAACTCTATACAGATAGGATCAGTAATATCCTAGTATGAGTAAAGCAGATTGGAATTACACCTCGATAGACACATTTACATTTGAAGTATGTGTTTCTATATTTTAAAATATCTTTTCTCTGACCTGACACTTGATCTGCCATTTGCAGAAGTACTAGAAAAATGAGTGTCAGAAACAGGAGAAATGCAGAACCCGATCTAGAGGCTCTATGAAAGAGATATCGAAATCTGAACGGTGCATAGTTCTCTGGCAAAGAATCTATAATTCTGACTCAAGCTTGGATGAGTTCTGTCGAAAGAATTTTTGAGCGTATCCAACTGAGAGACGACCAGAAAAGGTTAGTAGCATCTTGGGCGCTCAAAGAAGAAGATTTAATCTGGTGGGAAACAATCATCAAAGATAATCCAGAAGGTGATATCACCTGGGACAAATTCAAAGAGATTTTCCTAGAAAGATTTACTCCTCCCGAAGCGACGGAGCGATTATGTGATGAATTTTCTTATCTGATACAAGGTGATATGACCATCCCAGAATATCATAAGAAATTCAACGAACTTGCTCACATTGCTCCTCATCTAATTCAAGACCCAAAGAGGAAGAATCTGAGATTTATTCATGGACTGCAAAGAAAATATCATAATAGTGTGATGAGGAATGTGAAGCATCCTTTTTCTGAGATGATATACATGGCTTATCAGTATGAAGATCTCCATAAGAAAGGAATGTTGCGCGACGAAGAGGAAGTCTGTTCTAGCAACAAAGAAGAGTCCGAAACTGATATTCCTGAAGCCATTACGAGGTCTGAGGTCAGTGAGAAGACCAATGCCAAGAGAAAAAGGGCTAAATCTAGGAAAGAACCAGTAACAACTGCTATTTGCTCTAACCGCAATAAGAAAGGACATTTGTCGATGAGTTGCAGATCTTTAAAGAAACAAAGAAAAGAGGGATATAGAGCCAATCGAAAGCAAAAGAAGAAAAGGTTTAGAACTGAAGGGGAGTTTCAAGAGAATAGGGAGTGCAAACAGTGCCACGAGGCTGGTCATCTTGCAAAGGATTGCCCTCTCTTAAACAAGCCCGAAGTAGTTCAAGTGAATGAAGTGGCAGAAGTGCCTGCATCTTCGTCTACTCAGGAAAGGGCTGATGTTTTGGAAGGCACGCTTATTGTCAAAGACATTCCTGTTAAAGTGTTGTTTGATACAGGCGCGTCACGAAGCTTCATTGCCAAGAGTGCAGCTAAGAAGCTGGATTTGAATTTGAAAAAGCTCAAGGAACCAATGACTGTCCAGAATCCGGTTGGTGGTTCCATTGATCTCAGTTGGGTTTGTGGAGTGTCGGTTTCTTTTTCTCGTTATCGGTTTCCTACCATCGCAGTCGTCATGAATTTTAAAGAGTTTGATCTTATCTTGGGGTTACACTGGTTGACCAAATATGAAGCTGAGGTTAAATGCGCCGACAGAGTCGTTAAGGCGAAGATTAAATCAGGTGATTATATAACCATTCCCTATGAAGGTCAGAATGCTAATAGAAAAGACTTCTGGGTAGCTCTTGATGTTTCTCTAGCCCAAATAGAAAATATCCCTGAAGTCATAGAGAATATTTCTGACCTCATCAAAGATATTCCTGTCGTCAAGAACTATGCGGATGTGTTAGAAGAAGTTTGTCGCTTACCCCCGCAGAGAGAAATTGATTTCAAAATTTCTTTGATTTCCGAATACAAGGCCGGTGGTTCACGCTATTCGAAGAATGTCCTTGAAAGAGAAAGAAGAACTTGACAATCAAACACGACAGGTAGTATGGAAGGGTCTGATCATGCCTAGTTTCTCTGATTGGGGAGCTGTAGTGGTATTCGTCCCAAAATCTGACGGTACTCTATGGCTATGTGTGGATTATCATGATCTGAAAAACAAACAATAAAGATTAAATATCCATTGCCTCAGATTGATGATTTGTTGGATCGATTAAATGGCGCACAAGTATTTTCACGAATGGACCTAGCTACAGGTTTCCATCAGCTTCGTATCGCCGAGGAGTGTGTTCCTTTGACAGCATTCAGAGGTCCCGACTTATTCTACGAGTGGTTAGTAATGCCGTTCGGCTTATGTAACGCTCCAGCATACTTCGTCGATTTGATGAATAGAGTGCTCAGAGGAGTTTTAAATAAATTTGTTCTGGTTTTTATTAATGATATTCTTATCTTCTCTAAGTCAAAGGCCGAACATGAAAAGCATTTGGAACAGGTTCTAGAAATTCTGAGAAGGAATGTATTGAAAGCCAAACTGTCCAAATGTATATTCTGGCAAGAGGAAGTGAAATTTCTGGGCCACGTCGTATCGAAAGAAGAAATTGATTCAAGTAAAATCACAACCATTCAAAACTGGAAACAGCCTAGTACCCCTACAGAAGTCCGCAGTTTTCTCGGATTGGCTAGTTATTACCGGAAGTTCGTTAAAAACTTTTCAAAGATATCTGGTTACTTAACGAAGCTTACAAAGAAGCACTCTAAATTCAAATGGACTCCAGAAAGTGAAGAGGCTTTTGAAGAGCTAAATTTAAGATTAACGAGAGCTCCAGTGTTAACCATCATCGATGGCAATCAGGATTTGAAAGTCTGGACTGACGCTTCTAGAGAAGGCCTTGGCGCAATGTTAATGCAAAGGGGTCAAGTGATTGCTTATGCAAGCCGTCAACTGAAGCCGCATGAGAAAAACTACGTAACTCATGATCTTGAGTTATTGGCTATAGTATTCGCCTTAAAAATCTGGAGACACTATCTTCTGGGTGAAAGATTTGAACTGTTTACAGATCACCAGTCGTTAAAGTATCTGTTCACCCAGAAAGACCTGAATCTGAGGCAGCAACGTTGGCTGGAGTTTCTTGCAGCATATGACTTTGAGATTATATACACTCCAGGGAAAGCCAAGGTCGTGGCCGATGCTCTGAGCCGAAAGAATGTAATGATCGCCAGCTTTATTATTACGACTTCCTTGATTGACAAAATATCTATTCTTCAGAAGGAGGATAACTTTACTAAGGATATGATCAAAAGGATTCAGAAAGGCGAACCCTCGTGTTTTCAAATAGATGACGACGGGATCCTGAGATTGAAAGGAAGGATTTGTGTTCCTGGCATCCCCGAGCTCAAAAGGAAGTGTTAGACGAGTGTCACAAGTCCAAGCTGAGTATCCATCCTGGTGTGGAAAAAATGTACAACGATATCAAGCGAACATTCTGGTGGAAGGCTATGAAAAGGGACATTTCAATATATGTTAGCCGATGCCCTACTTGCCAGCTAATCAAGAGCGACCAACAGAAACTGGCTGGATTGTTACAACCGCTAGACGTTCCTGGTTGGAAGTGGGAACATATTTCCATGGACTTCATTGATGGTTTTCCCAGAACCAGAAAAGGAAATGACAGTATTTGGGTAATCATAGATCGCTTCACGAAGACCGCCCATTTCATACCTGTCAGATCAAACAGAACTGCTCAGAGTCTGGCGCAGATATAATTCAAGGAAATAGTTAGAGTACATGGAGTGCCCCACAGTATAGTCAGTGATAGGGATACAATATTTACTAGTAAATTCTGGGAGGCGTTTCAAGTAGAACTGGGAACAAAGCTGAACCTAAGCACCGCCTATCATCCTCAGACAGAAGGTCAGGCTGAGAGGGTGAATCGTATTTTAGAAGATCTATTGCGGGCTTGTGTTCTAGATTTTGGTGGATCATGGGAAGACCATCTGCATTTGGCTGAATTCTCATATAATAACAGCTACCAGGCGAGCCTGACAATGTCGCCATTCGAAGCACTGTATGGTAGACCGTGCCGATCTCCTGCTTGTTGGGTCGAACCCGGTAATAGACTTGTGTTGGGGCCAGATAAGATCCGAGAAGCTGCCGACAAAGTCGACTTTATTAAGAAGCGATTACTTGCCGCTCAAAGCCGGCAAAAGAGCTATGCCGATAGAAGAAGAAGAGATATATCGTTTGCTGTTGGCGACTATGTATATTTGAAAGTATCGCCGATGAGAGGAGTTATCCGGTTTGGTAAAACTGGGAAGTTGGCGCCCAAATTCGTTGGTCCATTTCCTATTCTGGAACGAATTGGGACTCTCGCATATAGGGTTAAACTGCCGGATTGGTTGCCTGGAGTTCATGATGTATTTCACATATCTCAACTTCGAAAGCACGTTCATGATCCAGACTTGATCGTGGAAGAAGCAGCTCAGCAGGATATTGAAATTACTCCAGAATTAGCTGTGAGAAGTGAGCCACTCAAGATCATTGGCAAAGAAACCAAAGAACTGAGGAACAAGAAGGTTCACTTAGTCAAAGTGCAATGGAGTGGAGATCCGCGAGATTGTACTTGGGAAACTGAGGAGAGCATTCAGAAAGCCTATCCTAGATGCCGAGTGGATATCTCTGATTGACTCCGGTGCAAGGTATATTTACCATACTTTACATTAACAATTAGTTCTCTACTCTGTTGTTATTTTCTTTCCATGGATATGCACTTTTAATTCTATAGTCTGAATGATTTTAAAAGAGTATAGAAATTGATTAGTATATTTTTGAAAAGTTAAAAACAATTTGGTTGTTGTTTGTGTTGTGTGATAGTAGATTTGATCTATTAAATTATTAAAACGATAGTTAATTTAATCAATAATAGAATAATGGTAGAATTTATTCATTTAGATCACACATTGAACTGATTAGAAAATAAATAGAAATATATACATGTGTATTATATATGTTTGAACAGGTAAATGGATAGCTGTTGAGTAAAGATTTTATTTGCATGCCCGACAAATAGGTAAACCTTAATGAGTTGGATGCGAAATATTATTATATCAACTCCTGTGAATGCCATTGGATGCGGAGTGCTGGTTTTTCTGTGTGAAATAATAAATATCGCCATAGGATAGTAACAATTAATTTTGAACTACATTGCTGGCATACTTCTGGAAGATAGGCATACTTCATCATATACCACATAAGCATTTGGAGCTCGTGTGACGAGGTGGAAGATTTACCATACGAGTGAGAGGCTTGTATGGCGATGACTATATTTTATAGGTTGAACTGATGACTGATATGGACTATTTGAATTGTAACGATAAAATTGCCAGATTAATAAAAACCCATACGGGTCTGGAGTTGACAATAATCACGTCTCTCTAGTTGTTAGATACGGCACATGGACTATTTATTTCCCACACGGGACGAGGTGACGAGGATTTATCCTCTGGAGCATTTAAAATACACACTCCCTCAGGCTTTGACAGGGTGACGAGAATTTATTCTCTAGAGTTATTATCAATACACGCTCCCTTGTAAACACTAGAATATATCACTATAAATATGTGTATGCTTATTAGGATTTATTGGGTACCTAATACGGCCCAATAAATTTCCAAACCTCTCCCCGTACAATGGAGGTTATGGTGAAATTTTTCGAAAATTCCAGGTGTTAGCCAAATTTTTGAAGAATTTGAAAATTCTCAGAAACTGAAAAGTTGGAGAATTGAAGCCAGATAGGACGTAGAGTGGATTAATCAAACCACTTTCGACTTTGTTCCTTTTCGGGGATGAAAAGTTTTAAGTGGGGGAGATTGTAACGACCTGGAAAATCTGAACCAATTTAAAAATTTTAAATTGGCTAAAATAATGGATTTTAAATATTTAAAATAAATATTTTAAATAATAGCAATGAAAAATGAGTTTGAATCGACGTTTGAAAACAAATATAATTAATTCTAATTATAAACAAGGCCTGAATGGCGCTGTAGTTTCAAAAATTGAATTCAAACTTTGTCGAACTATACCGGGTGCAAAACAAAACGGATTTGAGTGAAATAAAAAATATTTAATTCTGTTAGTGAATACCTTTCTAACGAATCTGAAAAGTCAAATTTTCATAGTGGAAAGCAAAAGTTATGGCCAAATGAATTTTCAGAAAGGTCGCTATGGAATTTATATAGCCCGTGAAATTGGCCATTTTGCATACGACCTCGGAATTCGACGAAACCACTTTTGTTGGATCCGGGATGTGAAGTTATTACTAGGTTTCAAATTTCATAAGTTTTGAAGCTAGTATGTGAGCGTGGCAAAGGAAAACGTGTTTTGATCAATTAGAGTTAAATTGGATCGACCAGAAATGGGCCTTTTTGCAAACGGTCTCATAATTCGACGAAATTAATTTTGTTGGGACTGTATCATCAATACATAGTTAGATTTACTACTCTGGAATTTTTCGAATCAGTTTGTGGCCGTGGCAAATTGAAATGTACGTTCAAATTGAATATTGAATGTTATATATTTAAATTTGAAGGAAAACTGACTGAAACAGTCGAATGGGCCTACGAAACATATCCCATTGTGTTCGGAATGGGGGTAAAACGCTGGGGACGACATTCGTTGGGTTTAGATTGGTGGTCGTGTCAGAAAACCCCTTTTAAAACCCACCGGCCAATCAGAATTTATTAAAAAAAACGAAAAATCCTTTTCTCTCTCCCCGATTCGACGGTGGCTCCCCCTTCTTTCCTTCTCTCCTCTTTTCCGGCCGGTACACTACGAATTAGACCCTGCTCCATTTGGGGATTTTGAAGAGCTCTCTTCAAGCTTCAAATCCATATAGGTGGCGCCCTCCATCGAGTTGTATCCGTCGAGAATCGAAGCCCCAAAGTTGCGCCGTTCGAAGCCCCACCGCCACCACCTGCCGTCGTCGCACCTGACGCGGTCCCCACCACCTGGCGTGCCATTCGAAGACCTTTGACCTCGCGCAACCCGATCGTGAAACCGTTACTCCGTTTGATCGCAAATTCAAAACCTAGTTTTGAACGATTTCTGAAAGGTACGGCTTGTTTTGTTTTCAACTGTTTTAATACCTTTAAACCGTTGCAAACTTTGAAAAATCATATCATTTCATGTGTTGACGAAATTCAGTGAAACAAGAGACAGTGGACTCATGTGGACGTCTTCTACATTCTAGAAGAGACCGTATATTTTTCTGAGCCTTCTGCTCTTTTTGGTAGAGCGGAACCCAATGTGAGATTTCTAATTTATAAACGATATGGAAAACGACGATGTATAAATTATATAGTCGATGTATGAGTTATATAAGCGTTGTACACCTCATGTATAAGTGTTGTATAAGTTGTACGTTCGATGTATAAGTTATATATGCATTGTAAAAATTATATATGTGTTGAAATAAAAGTGAATTGCTATATATATATATACGCCCCTCGTCCACAAACCATGGACGATATTTATCGGTTGTGATTGGTGTGAAAATTGATTGATAGCGAATGGTTGATTGGAATTGTTTGTGGTTGATATTGATTGATTGTAACACCCCGCCTCCGCTAGGGTCACTCGCAAAGGAATGCACTAGCTTTAGAGGGGCATTATTGGTAAACATGCACAGAAATGTCACAAGACAGAACATATATAAATAGCGGAAGTAAAATCAAACTTTCATAACATGAATAGATAAGGTCTAAAGCCTTTTACATCAGAGTACATCAAAACCTGTCTTGCAATAGTAAAGAAGCATAAAGACTTTTTAATAAATTATTCCCCAAGTAAAACCGTAAAGTAGCCATAGCCAAGAGAAGTCCAAGCCATCCATGATGACCTTCAAGCAGAAGAAGTCCGAACTAAACAGCATTGTTTCCTCCCTGAAACCTGGGGGGGGGGGAAACAGAAGAAAAGAGGCGAAACAAAACGGGTCAGTCAAAAAGACTGAGTAAGTCCTATCTACTTCCAGTATAAAAACAGGTAAAGGTAACATGACATGCATAAACTGAAAGTAAACATAAGGATAACTACAAGATAGATAAACCAGGGTAACCGGTTGAACTACTGCGGCAAGGTAAACTAAGGTATCATGATAACTTCAGTGTTATGATAAGTCAAGGTATCACATCGTCAGATTTCTATCGAGTACATTATCCCAAGGTATCTACCCCGTCTAACATCCCACGGTATCTATTATGTATATTCTTCCTAGTTCTAACATGTATATTTGCTCTGCACCTCTCGTACTAGTATCCCTACCCGCGTCATGTGTTAACCATGAATGTCCCGTGCTCAAAGTCGCGTAATGGTCCATGTCAACCTAACATCGCATATATATGTTACTCAAATCATATGTTTCTTTCCATGTATATAAGTTCAGTCCTTTGTCGTACCTCGTACGGGCTTCCTCATGTCGTATTATCCTTGAATTCGTTTGGACTGTCACCCTTGTTCTAGCTAGGCTCTTCCATATGAACCATTGTTTGAACTACTAGGACTTACTCCACCTAGCACCACTAGGGATTACGCTTACCTATTGCACGCTTTCGTATTTCGGTTTGGGTTAAACCACCTAGGCCACTAGGGATTACGCTAACCCTCAACCGCGCCCTTTTTCCCACGCATTCATTGTGAATCGTTTTTCTATAACTGTATGCACATGTATCACATCGTGCCATCCGAGTCCTGTCACAGGGCAAACCAAGAAATACAGGACTCGGTCGGGAGCTTTAGATTTATCTGCCGATGCAGATACTAAGGTCTGCTTTTCTACACGTGGCTATGGTCCCACGAGACCCCTCCCTCAACTAGTGAAAGGCAACACAAGAGAAAATCTTGCATGAGAACTACACTCCGGCCAGCCCACATCCTACGGCCTACCTCACCCATAATTAGATAGCAAATCATGGTCTGTTGGGTGTCCCCTGCCTTTCCGTACGTACACGCTTGACTCAAGATGGTAGATGATCGACGAACTTGCTATCTCGGGCACCTTATGTATTCGTCGACTCACTGTTATCCACCCCAGTCTTTAGGTCGCTCGCATAGCAACCAAGGCATATTCTTGGTTCTTCTACCGCAGACCTCAACCTCTCGTGAGCCTAGTATAATGACCTGGCAGCTCACAGAGGGATCCCAAGAATATCCTCACGTTCCCCGAAGCCGCTGCTTCGTTACCCAGTTCGTTGGAGCCTTTATCTAAATCAGATAGCCTGCTCCTACACGCATACTTAAACGTTGACCTAACGTATCGGGTTACTAATCTATCTAAGAAATGGTCCAAATTTCCTTGACTAAGAATTATTACTTAGTTTCCCTTAACTAAGGTTTACCACTTAGCCTTATTTCCATAATCCTTGTTAACTATGGTTATTTACCTAATCCTCCGAATTAGGGTTTATCTAATGGGTTAAGTGTCACTTAAGTTCACAACTTAACCCGTCTACAAACCATGTCAAAATTGGCTAAGTATCCAAGTCCAAGACTTAACCCTATAAACCATGTGTCAAGTTGGCTAAGTATATTAAGCAATCCATAACTTAACCTCGTCTAATTATCATTTTAGATTGGTTAATTATATAAATTAACCTGACCTTGTCAAATTACCGTGTCAAATCGGTCAAGCGTATTCAAGTGATTCGTGACTTAGCCTTATCATGTTTTCACGTTACATTGGTTAAGTATGGGTTAACTTAACCTCCATAAATTCCCGAGTTAGATTGGCTAAGTATAGGTCACTTAACCACATCCAATTAACGAGTTAGATTGGTTAAGTTTAGGTCACTTAACCACATCAAATTAACGGGTTAGATTGGTTAAGTGTAAGTTGCTTAACCCCATTAAATTATCACGTTAAGTTGGTTAAGTATTGGCTACTTAACCTCATTGAATTACCAAGTTTAAATTGGTTAAGTGTTTAACTTAACCCCATCGAATTACCGTGTTTAGATTAGTTAAGTGTGGATTACTTAACCCCATCTAATTAACGTGGTTAGGTTAGTTAAGTCTTAATTACTTAACCTCATCTAATTACCCAGTCGGATTAGTTAAGTGTAAATTACTTAACCCCATCTCCTAATCATCTTGCACGGTTAAGTGTCATTAAGGAAATCAAGCCCGGTCCCACTTAACCTACCCATTCGTGTCATATCGGTTAAGTGTCGTTAGTCAAATTTACTTAACCTTATCATGTGGCATTAATTTAATTAATGCACCCTTAACCTCTCACATTAGACCTTGTTGTGGTTACTAGTTAAGCCGGGCGGGTCCGGGTAGATTTACACCACAACCTAGTCTAACCTCGGGTCTTAAGCGCGACATGACCAACTTCTCACATTGGGTCCTATTGTTTGCAACTACTAGTTAGGCCGGTCAGTTCCGGGTAGTTTTACGTTGCAAACTCAACCCAACCTCGAGTTGGCCACACTCATATTATCTAAGTTCATCATGTTTCCAAAACATGTTACAAGTTTTCAAGCATTTGGGTAGACCTAACTTAATAGGTAAATTCCCAAAGGGTAGACCTAACTTAATAGGTAAATTCCCAAGCTCATGTTTTTATGCATACTTACAAGTCAACTTCCATGTTATCTTTCAAGTCATATTTTCAAGTATAAACACATGTCATATTCAAGTTAAGATTTCGCGACATGTTCATGTTTATCTAACTACCCAAAATCGTGTTTTCCCAACGCAAGCAAAGCGAGTCAACATAGTAGGTATACTATGGCTACATGTAGACCCCAAAACATGCACGATGCCACAAAAGGGATTGGCTCCAAACATGCATGGCGTCATAAGGGGGTTTGGCCTTAAAACATGCATGATAGAGTCATATAAGGATTGACCATAAGCATGCATACTATCATATAGGATTTGGCCACAAACTTGCATATTATCATAAGGAGGTTTTTTGCCACAAACATGCATGAATAATAAGGGGTTTGTGTTCATGTGCATGCATAAGCCCCAAAATCTTGTCTTAGCCAATGTTTCACACATAAAGTGGTTCCTAAAGGTTCATGCTAGCATTTCATGCATAAAGATCCAAACTTGCAAGTTAAACTAGGTTATGCATAGCATGAGAGGCATGATTAAGTCACTCACATGGCCTGAAATCATAAACATGAACACAAGAGGCAAGGTAAGGTTCATATAGGTTCGCATAATCATGTTTAGCCTCATTTTATCCCATGTCAACATTAAAAATACTGTTTTGATCCAAAAGTAGCTAGAACTTACATAGTTAGGCCTAGGGAAAGGAGCATGAATCATCTTGGCTAAGAAAGGTGCCTCCTTTGTAGAAGAATCGTCATGGAACTCGCATAGCAATGTTGGTTTGGCCTTGATTTGGTGTAGCAAGCTTGCACCCTTTGATTTGAACTTGATTTGGATGCATAGGCTCTAGGGATTTGAGACGGAGGCCATGATCAAAATTGATTTTGGCAGCATTTAGTTGCTAGGTTTGATTTTTAGGGATTTAGGTTAGGTTTAGGGTCTTTTTATAGAGATTAGGATAGCTTTAGGCCCTTAGATTAACCCTAGGATAGATTAGGACCATCAGATCTCGGAAGTTTCCAGAATCAGCCCAAGAACAAGACCAGGTGAGCCAAACAGGTGCGCCAGGCAACTTGCCCCGGCCACCCCCTGTCGACAGGCAAGTCGACAGGGCTGTCGACTTGGTCTGGGCCCAAGTCGACAGGCCTGTCGACAGCCCTGTCGACATGGCCTAGGCGGGGAAACTTCCCGCCTAGCCCCAGATCTAATTTCCAAAACTGTTTTCCGAAATTCAAATTCCCAGAAATCTTCTTTGGGCCTTTAACGGGTCATACGGACTCCGATTCTCGAAAACTCGGACTCTATTTCGCGTATTTTTCCGAGACGAACGCAATGGCACAGACCGTTTCACTTGATTCAGAATTTATAATTTAATTCTGTCTTGATTCTTGATTTAACGTGTTATCGAAAAATACGGGTTGTTACATTCTCCCCACCTTTTAGGATTTCGCCCCGAAATCTCCAAGTTAGGAAGAACATATCCTACCATCCATCATCCATCTACTCAAAACATCATCCACAAGCAACCATTGTCCTTAGATGATTTCTAATGCTGTATGAATATATGCAAAACGTGTGTGTACATGTTCCTTAGCTAATGCTAATGATCAGGCCTGAAAAATCTTTTGAATGCAAAAATATGTTTAGTGCTATGAATCCATCATGTATGCAAATAGTCCTAGTCATATACACTATATGCGTGCACAAACATTCAACCATATGCAACATCCGCATGATAACACATTCAATTTCATCCATAAACAAGTATAAATACTCGTGCATATGCAATATGAAATGTGACCGAGTCGAGCTAATATCTAATGTAAATTCGCGCATCCACGAGCAACCACTTGCAACCATTTGCAACCATATCAACCATAACATGTTTCAAATACATGTTTACATCCATAGGGTTCTACCTAAGATTCCCTGAAATAGGGTCGAGAAGATAAACAAAACAAACTCTGTACGGGGTTTGTAACAGAGACAAGACCGAGAGGATATCCATAAAAGATAGCCTACAAGCAAGCTCAACAGAAAAACAGGGATCGAGGATATATTCCCCAAAAGAGATATCATGCACGTATTTAGTCTTCAGTCTCCTGAGTCGCATTACCTTGAGCTTAGTTCCATCGTGCCTTGACTGCCTTTGACTTCATGATTTCGTAGCTCCTTGATTCCTGTTTCCAAGGTGCGAGTGAAACTCATTTCACTTTCGCCTCTCGTTTCACTTTCACTTATTCTTTCCCTAGTATACTTGGCTCAACCATATCTACGTACTCAAGCCAGCTCCCCAAAATTCACTAGTGAATTCTGGATCTCGTTTTCCGATGCCAATCCAAATTGCCAAGAGTCCTTACTAGGGTGATTCCCATAACTCATGCATAATCGAAACGAACCATCCGCCTTAACGGCGAATTCTATTCAAACGGATTACCAACAACTGCGTCCTGGGATTCTAGGTAACTAACCATGACGGAACCCAAAAGGTTACACGAGATTTCGAGGGTATCACCAAGATGAGTCAAGAATCTAACTACCCTCTTTCCAAAACCGAGAATGGCACCCCTTGCTGGATAACCACTTCATCCCTAGAATCCATCCATAGCTTATAAACATAAGCATTATTTCCAAGCTCAACACTTGATATAGACATTCTCAAATCCAAACAAGCCATGAGTAAACGGACCGATCTTCCCATAGGACTTGAGACAAAAACGGGATCCTCTAATACGCTAGTACTAAGGTGCAGAGACTCAACTATCGAAGCGGACTTAAAAGATGCGGTGATCAAAACAAAGTCCCGACAGGATGATAGAGAAGAAAAGCTAAACCTTTAACAAGATCGTTACCCTCCTTCTGAGGTACCCTAGAAATGAGAGCATACTATTGCCCTACAAATGATCTTGTCCCTGTTCCATGATACTTAACTATCCGTCCCGTTTCACCATGCCAAAGGTACTCTCTCGTCATGGGTTTCATTGTTCATCTTTCTCCCTCCTTTTAGGACTCAGCCATACCAACATGTTGCTTATCCCTGAGCTCGTATCCTTTATCTTTGTTCTTACTATCCTTTCATGCATAACTCTGCAACGGTCTCTCGAGAACCACCTCCATCGTACGGGAAACACTTACGCAGCTAGAAAGACTAGTCGCAGTCAAAACCACTGTGACTACAGATGGAGGAAAGAAAGGAAAAGAGATTCAATCAAGGAAACAAGGATAATGCTAATGGCCTTTGGGGAATAGCCTTTTTCTTTTTAAAAGAAAATTTTCTTGAAAAATGCTTCTTTGTAAACGGTTTTTCAAATGATTTTCAGAAGGTCTTTAAAAACTTTTGCCCAGCCTGGTAACCTTCTGCTCTGATACCAAATGTAACACCCCGCCTCCGCTAGGGTCACTCGCAAAGGAATGCACTAGCTTTAGAGGGGCATTATTGGTAAACATGCACAGAAATGTCACAAGATAGAACATATATAAATAGCGGAAGTAAAATCAAACTTTCATAACATGAATAGATAAGGTCTAAAGCCTTTTACATCAGAGTACATCAAAACCTGTCTTGCAATAGTAAAGAAGCATAAAGACTTTTTAATAAATTATTCCCCAAGTAAAACCGTAAAGTAGCCATAGCCAAGAGAAGTCCAAGCCATCCATGATGACCTTCAAGCAGAAGAAGTCCGAACTAAACAGCATTGTTTCCTCCCTGAAACCTGGGGAGGGGGGGGGGGAAACGGAAGAAAAGAGGCGAAACAAAACGGGTCAGTCAAAAAGACTGAGTAAGTCCTATCTACTTCCAGTATAAAAACAGGTAAAGGTAACATGACATGCATAAACTGAAAGTAAATATAAGGATAACTACAAGATAGATAAACCAGGGTAACCGGTTGAACTACTGCGGCAAGGTAAACTAAGGTATCATGATAACTTCGGTGTTATGATAAGTCAAGGTATCACATCGTCAGATTTCTATCGAGTACATTATCCCAAGGTATCTACCCCGTCTAACATCCCACGGTATCTATTATGTATATTCTTCCTAGTTCTAACATGTATATTTGCTCTGCACCTCTCGTACTAGTATCCCTACCCGCGTCATGTGTTAACCATGAATGTCCCGTGCTCAAAGTCGTGTAATGGTCCATGTCAACCTAACATCGCATATATAGGTTACTCAAATCATATGTTTCTTTCCATGTATATAAGTTCAGTCCTTTGCCGTACCTCGTACGGGCTTCCTCATGTCGTATTATCCTTGAATTCGTTTGGACTGTCACCCTTGTTCTAGCTAGGCTCTTCCATATGAATCATCGTTTGAACTACTAGGACTTACGCCACCTAGCATCACTAGGGATTACGCTTACCTATTGCACGCTTTCGTATTTCGGTTTGGGTAAAACCACCTAGGCCACTAGGGATTACGCTAACCCTCAACCGCGCCCTTTTTCCCACGCATTCATCTTGAATCGTTTTTCTATAACTGTATGCACATGTATCACATCGTGCCATCCGAGTCCTGTCACAGGGCAAACCAAGAAATACAGGACTCGGTCGGGAGCTTTAGATTTATCTGCCGATGCAGATACTAAGGTCTGCTTTTCTACACGTGGCTATGGTCCTACGAGACCCCTCCCTCAACTAGTGAAAGGCAACACAAGAGAAAATCTTGCATGAGAACTACACTCCGGCCAGCCCACATCCTACGGCCTACCTCACCCATAATTAGATAGCAAATCATGGTCTGTTGGGTGTCCCCTGCCTTTCCGTACGTACACGCTTGACTCAAGATGGTAGATGATCGACGAACTTGCTATCTCGGGCACCTTATGTATTCGTCGACTCACTGCTATCCACCCCAGTCTTTAGGTCGCTCGCATAGCAACCAAGGCATATTCTTGGTTCTTCTACCGCAGACCTCAACCTCTCGTGAGCCTAGTATAATGACCTGGCAGCTCACAGAGGGATCCCAAGAATATCCTCACGTTCCCCGAAGCCGCTGCTTCGTTACCCAGTTCGTTGGAGCCTTTATCTAAATCAGATAGCCTGCTCCTACACGCATACTTAAACGTTGACCTAACGTATCGGGTTACTAATCTATCTAAGAAATGGTCCAAATTTCCTTGACTAAGAATTATTACTTAGTTTCCCTTAACTAAGGTTTACCACTTAGCCTTATTTCCATAATCCTTGTTAACTATGGTTATTTACCTAATCCTCCGAATTAGGGTTTATCTAATGGGTTAAGTGTCACTTAAGTTCACAACTTAACCCGTCTACAAACCATGTCAAAATTGGCTAAGTATCCAAGTCCAAGACTTAACCCTATAAACCATGTGTCAAGTTGGCTAAGTATATTAAGCAATCCATAACTTAACCTCGTCTAATTATCATTTTAGATTGGTTAATTATATAAATTAACCTGACCTTGTCAAATTACCGTGTCAAATCGGTCAAGCGTATTCAAGTGATTCGTGACTTAGCCTTATCATGTTTTCACGTTACATTGGTTAAGTATGGGTTAACTTAACCTCCATAAATTCCCGAGTTAGATTGGCTAAGTATAGGTCACTTAACCACATCCAATTAACGAGTTAGATTGGTTAAGTTTAGGTCACTTAACCACATCAAATTAACGGGTTAGATTGGTTAAGTGTAAGTTGCTTAACCCCATTAAATTATCACGTTAAGTTGGTTAAGTATTGGCTACTTAACCTCATTGAATTACCAAGTTTAAATTGGTTAAGTGTTTAACTTAACCCCATCGAATTACCGTGTTTAGATTAGTTAAGTGTGGATTACTTAACCCCATCTAATTACCGTGGTTAGGTTAGTTAAGTCTTAATTACTTAACCTCATCTAATTACCCAGTCGGATTAGTTAAGTGTAAATTACTTAACCCCATCTCCTAATCATCTTGCACGGTTAAGTGTCATTAAGGAAATCAAGCCCGGTCCCACTTAACCTACCCATTCGTGTCATATCGGTTAAGTGTCATTAGTCAAATTTACTTAACCTTATCATGTGGCATTAATTTAATTAATGCACCCTTAACCTCTCACATTAGACCTTGTTGTGGTTACTAGTTAAGCCGGGCGGGTCCGGGTAGATTTACACCACAACCTAGTCTAACCTCGGGTCTTAAGCGCGACATGACCAACTTCTCACATTGGGTCCTATTGTTTGCAACTACTAGTTAGGCCGGTCGGTTCCGGGTAGTTTTACGTTGCAAACTCAACCCAACCTCGAGTTGGCCACACTCATATTATCTAAGTTTATCATGTTTCCAAAACATGTTACAAGTTTTCAAGCATTTGTGTAGACCTAACTTAATAGGTAAATTCCCAAAGGGTAGACCTAACTTAATAGGTAAATTCCCAAGCTCATGTTTTTATGCATACTTACATGTCAACTTCCATGTTATCTTTCAAGTCATATTTTCAAGTATAAACACATGTCATATTCAAGTTAAGATTTCGCGACATGTTCATGTTTATCTAACTACCCAAAATCATGTTTTCCCAACGCAAGCAAAGCGAGTCAACATAGTAGGTATACTATGGCTACATGTAGACCCCAAAACATGCACGATGCCACAAAAGGGATTGGCTCCAAACATGCATGGCGTCATAAGGGGGTTTGGCCTTAAAACATGCATGATAGAGTTATATAAGGATTGACCATAAGCATGCATACTGTCATATAGGATTTGGCCACAAACTTGCATATTATCATAAGGAGGTTTTTTGCCACAAACATGCATGAATCATAAGGGGTTTGTGTTCATATGCATGCATAAGCCCCAAAATCTTGTCTTAGCCAATGTTTCACACATAAAGTGGTTCCTAAAGGTTCATGCCAGCATTTCATGCATAAAGATCCAAACTTGCAAGTTAAACTAGGTTATGCATAGCATGAGAGGCATGATTAAGTCACTCACATGGCCTAAAATCATAAACATGAACACAAGAGGCAAGGTAAGGTTCATATCGGTTCGCATAATCATGTTTAGCCTCATTTTATCCCATGTCAACATTAAAAATACCGTTTTGATCCAAAAGTAGCTAGAACTTACATAGTTAGGCCTAGGGAAAGGAGCATGAATCATCTTGGCTAAGAAAGGTGCCTCCTTTGTAGAAGAATCGTCATGGAACTCGCATAGCAATGTTGGTTTGGCCTTGATTTGGTGTAGCAAGCTTGCACCCTTAGATTTGAACTTGATTTGGATGCATAGGCTCTAGGGATTTGAGATGGAGGCCATGATCAAAATTGATTTTGGCAGCATTTAGTTGCTAGGTTTGATTTTTAGGGATTTAGGTTAGGTTTAGGGTCTTTTTATAGAGATTAGGATAGCTTTAGGCCCTTAGATTAACCCTAGGATAGATTAGGACCATCAGATCTCGGAAGTTTCCAGAATCAGCCCAAGAACAAGACCAGGTGAGCCAAACAGGTGCGCCAGGCAACATGCCCCGGCTACCCCCTGTCGACAGGCAAGTCGACAGGGCTGTCGACTTGGTCTGGGCCCAAGTCGACAGGCCTGTCGACAGCCCTTGTAACACCCCACCTCTACTAGAATCACTCCTTGGAATGTACTAGCTTTGGAGGGGCGTTATTGTGAAGGTAAACATGCACAGAGATATCGCAAGACAGAATATATAAAAATAAATATAAGTAAAGCAGCGGTAGCAGATAAAAACCCATCATCATCATCTCACAAAACCAACATAGTCAAGTACATAGTATCAAAATGTCATGATCCAAAACATAAGTCTAGATACGTAGAAACAAAATACATGGTAAAACATCAGTACTAATCCCCAGAAATAAAAGATAAGCCACAGCTAGCTCAGATCCATACATGAGCTATCCAACAAGCAAGCCAAAGATCCACTAAGCAGATGTAGCCCCTCCCTGAGAACCTGTGGGGGGGGGAACGGAAGATAAGAAGCGAAAGAAACCAGGTCAGTCAAAAAGACTGGTAAGCCCTACTACGATCAATCTATAAACTAATAAAGTTAACAGCATGATGGAAACTGAGTTAAACATACTGGCAATAGATAAAGGTGACCTCAAACAAGAAGATTAAGTTTTTGCACCACAGTGTACTAGCAAACCCACAAAACAGATATTGATCCCTTAGCCCAAACTTTGGCCCAATAACATGAAGTGACCTTAATATAAGGTCCAGCCCAACGGTCTAGTCGATCGGCTCCCTATAAACCTAACACGTCAAGTGTTGGTGTCCATACGGCCCACATGGATGTAGTTAGACTGTGCTGGGTCCACCTTCGGGTGTATCAAGCCCTAAGGTGTCAACCCCAGACACCTAAGCAATAATACACAGTCTAAGCCTACTGGTACCCGTGCCTCGAGTTTGTCCAACATCGGACTACGTGCACGTCCGTAGCCCGCCGGACCCGCACCGCTGTACCACTCAGCCGTCGCTTTGGTCGCTTACATCAGTCCAGTAATCGTGCCCCGCCCTAACCTAGCTGTAGGGTTGTGGTGATACCAAACTGGGATTACTGCTAGAACAGACCACGTTGCTAGGGTTTCTAAGAGGGTTAAGTGTGGTTTTAACCCCTTACTAATCATGGATTAAATTAGTTAAGTGTAACCACTTAACCCCATCTAATCCTCGCATCCCCATTATTGGTTAAGTATTAGTGGGCCATGACTTAACCCTAATCATGAGGCATTAATTAATTAACGCACCCAACCACTCACATTAGACATCCGTGGTTACCTGGGAAGATTTACACCACGTCTAGGTCTAACCTCGGGTCTTATGGTGCAACATGACCAACTACACACATTAGACCCCACGTTGTGGTTACCTGGGAAGATTTACACCACAACTAGGTCTAACCTCGAGTTGGCCATATCATGTTATCTAGTGTCATGTCCACTTTAAAACATATTTACAAGTTAACATATACTTGGGTAGACCTAACTTAATAGGTAAATTCCCAAGGGGTAGACCTAACTTAATAGGTAAATTCCCAATCTTTTAGTTTCATGTATTTTTAAGTTTACCCAAACCCTCCCAACGTCATTATCTCGCTTACATATTCGTCATAACGCATAAGGGTATAAAAGATAACTTGGCATAACATACATGATGAACTTCACATATCATAATAAACATGCATACATGTTAAACTTGCAAATCATGTCATAGTGAACTCGCATAAACATGCATAGCTTATTAAATATGCATAACATGGTAAGGTGAACTTGCATAGGCATGCATAACCCATTAAACTTGCATAACATGGTAAGGTGAACTTGCATAAACATGCATAACCCATAAAACATGTATAACATGGTAAGGTGAACTTGCATAAGCGTGCATAAACCATTAAACATGTAGAACATGGCATAGTAAACTCGCATAAGCATGCATAACTTATGAAACATGTAAAACATGGCATAGTAAACTCGCATAAGCATGCATAACTTATGAAACATGTAAAACATGGCATAGTGAGTTCGCATAAGCATGCATAACTTATGAAACATGTAAAACATGGCATAGTGAGTTCGCATAAGCATGCATAATCAAATAAACTCACATAAATCTCAACTTTCACCACATATTAACTTTAGAGTTTGTAAAGTGAAGGTAAGAGGGCTTACAAATATAAACAAGTCACAAATCCACCAAATAAGATGAAGAAGCCCTTTAAAAACCCAAAACAAAGCTTCAAATAAGAAAACCCTTTTGCAAAATCCCAAAAACACAAACTTAGCAAATCAAACTTGCAACTTAATGAAGTATGCAAGTTATTAAGCATTCATACAACATAGAAAAGGTTGTATGATCATCATATCTTCATAGGATTAAACTTTGAGGAAGGTGGAGGCTAGGGTTTTTAGGTGGAGGCCATTTGAGGATTCAATTTGACATAGTTTAGTTGCTAGATTAATTAATGAGGCTTTAGGGTAGGATTAGGGGTATATTTATAGGGAAGTAGAGTGTTTTAAGCCCTAGGATTAACCCTAGGTTAGTTTTGGCTCGTCAGATCTCGGAATTCTCTAAAACCAAGCCACAAGACCAAGCCCAAATCAAAATGGTGCGCCAGGCAATACTGCCTGGCTACCCCGTGTCGACAGGGCTGTCGACAGGGCAGTCGACACCCTAGGACCCCTGTCGACATGCCTGTCGACATGGGGGCCCTGGCGGGAATTTTCCCGCCTGACACCAATTAGCCCTAATCCTTGTTTTTAATTTGAAATTTAAATCTGTTTTTAGCATAGAAATTTCTGAAAACTTCAATGGGCCTTAACCGGGTCATACTGACTCCGATTTTCGAAAACTCGGACTCTATTTCGCGTATTTTTCCGAGACGAACGCAATGGAATAGTCGTTTCCCTTGGTTCAGATTTTTGAATTTAATTCTGCCTCGATTTATGTTATAACAGTTTATTGAAAATACGGGTTGTTATATTCTCCCCTCCTTAAAGGATTTCGTCCCCGAAATCTTCAAGTTAGGAAGAACATATCCTACCATCCAACATCCATCTACTCAAAACATCATCCACGAGCAACCATTGTCCTTAAAAGATTCTAAATGCCGTATGAACATATGCAGAAGTGTGTGTATATGTACCTATCTAATGCAAAGATCAATGCAAAATATGTTAGTGAAATGTATCCATATGTATGCAAATCCCTAACATAATGTATAATATCTACATGCGTGCTCAATCATACATCCATATGCAACATCCATGTGATTGCATACAAATTTCATCCAAGAATAAGCATAAACACTCATGCACATGCAATATGAGGAGTGTGTGAGCCGATCTAGTGCCTAATGTGTATCATGCATCCACGAGTAACCACTTGCAAACACTTGCAACCACTTGCAACCATCAAACATAACATGTTTCAAACACATGTTTCATCCAAAGGGTTTCTACCTAAGGTTCTCATGACAAGATTTGCACGATAACTAGATAAACATGGATAGCAAAGAGAAAGATATGCTAATCAAAGAAAAGAGATTGAGAGTGTACCCTCAAAAAGGAATGGATAAAGCCCACGCATCTTCTCCTCGGTTTCCCAAGTTGCGTCTTCTTCGGCTTCACCCCATTGAACTTTCACCAACCTGACCTCACGATTCCTTAGCTTCTTGGTCTCTGTCCCCAAGATACGAATCGGAGCTCTCCTTAAAGTTGCCTCTTTCTCCACTTCCACGTCTTCAAGAATGCTAGGTTCAACCACCTCAGCGGACTCATGTAGGCACTTTCGGAGATGCGAGACATGAAAGACATTATGCACTCCGGACAACTTTTCGGGCAATTGCACTTTATAAGCCATCTTCCCAATTCTCTCTATGATGGGGAAGGGTCCAACGAATCTCGGTGCTAACTTCCCAACAGCTCCAAACCGGACCACATTCCGTAAAGGAGAAACCTTTACGAAAACCTTGTCCCCAACCTCAAACTCCAATTCGGACCTTCGCCTGTCAGCATAGGATTTCTGCCGGTCTTGGGCCGCTTTCATCCGTCTTCTAATCAACTCGACCTTCTCGGATGTATCTCTAATCATGTCGGGTCCAAGTATAAGCTTATCCGTAGTCTCCCACCAACATGTAGGTGACTTGCACGGCCTCCCATATAAAGCTTCAAATGGTGCCATCCCTATGCTCGCCTGATAACTGTTGTTATATGCAAACTCAACAAGAGGAAGATGGTCTTCCCAAGCACCACCAAAATCCAGAATGCAAAGCCTCAACAAGTCCTCAAGTACCCTATTCACCCTTTCTGTTTGGCCGTCTGTTTGTGGGTGATAGGCCGTACTCAGGTTCAACCTTGTGCCCATAGCCTCCTGCAAACTGTTCCAGAACTGACTAGTAAAGATGGGGTCTCGGTCACTGACTATGCTGGAAGGGACTCCATGTAGTCGTACTATCTCACGAAGATATACTGATGCTAGTCCAGATGCGGTCCTTTTGCTCTTCACCGGAATGAAATGAGCACTCTTCGTGAGCCTATCCACAATGACCCATATGCTCGTATTCCCCTTCCTGGACCTTGGAAGCCCATCAATAAAGTCCATAGAAATACTCTCCCACTTCCATAGTGGGACCTCTAGAGGATGCAATAGCCCACCGGGCTTCTTCGACTCAGCTTTTACTCTCTGACAAATAACACATCTCGAGACAAACTCGGCCACATCCTTCTTCATTCCAGGCCAGAAGAAAATGCGCTTCATATCTTTATACATCTTATCTCCACCCGGATGTATAGTCATCTTGGAGCGATGTGCTTCCTCAAGAACTTTCCTCACCAAGTCTTCTACCATCGGAACACAAAGCCTTCCGTCTCTCCTCAGCCAACCCTTATCGTCTATAGAATATCGAGCAAGGTGACTAGATGTCTCCCCTCGAATCAGCTTATCCATGATCTCAATTATCTGAGGGTCTTCCTTCTGCGAAGCCCCAACTTGATCCAGAAGGGTAGGCCTGAGCTCTAGAGATGCCAAAGAACCGGTCATCGTCTCAACTGTCAAGGAAAAATCAAAGGTTGCCAAGAACTCTAAATTCTTCATCTCAACAAATAGAGGACTTAGTGTCAACCTTTTCCTACTCAACGCATCCGCTACAACATTCCCCTTGCCAGGGGTATAGGCTATGTCAAAATCATAGGAAGCCAAGAATTCCATCCATCTCTGCTGCCTCAAGTTCAGATCCTTCTGCGAAAAGAGATACTTCAAAGACTTATGATCAGTATACAGCTCAAATCTCTCCCCCAGAAGATAATGACGCCAAGCCTTGAGTGCATATACAATCGCTGCCAGCTCTAGATCATGAGTGGGATAATTCCTCTCATGCACCTTAAGTTGCCTCCCACCAAAACATATAACTCTGCCCTCTTGCATCAGAACGACGCCCAATCCCGTGCCACAAGCATCAGTGTACACGGTAAATATCTTACCACCATCGGGTAAAGCTAGAACGGGTGCGGAGGTAAGGGCTCTCTTGAGTCTCTGAAAAGCAAGCTCACAATCCATATCCCAAGCAAAGACTAAGTTCTTCTTCGTCAACTTAGTAAGAGGAGCGGATATCTTCGCGAAGTCCTTGATGAACTTCCGGTAAAAACCCACAAGACCCAGAAAGCTTCTCACCTCGGTTGCATTCCTTGGAGTCTTCCAATCCTGAACTGCAACCACCTTAGCGGGATCCACCGCTAAGCCTTGCTTGGATACGATATGCCCAAGGAATCTGACTTCCCTTCTCCAAAAATGGCACTTGGAGAACTTGGCCTTTAACTGATGCGCTCTGAGCGTATCCATCACCTCCACAAGATGCCTTGCGTGCTCTTCTTCATCCTTGGAGAAAACCAGAATATCATCCACAAAGACCACGACAAACTTGTTCAAGAACTCCCGAAACACCCTACTCATCAAGTCCACGAAATACGCGGGTGAATTCGTCAAACCGAACGGCATAACAAGCCATTCAAAGAATCCGTCTGGAGTTCTGAATGCAGTCTTGTCTATACTATCTTCAGCCACTCTGAGCTGATGAAAACCCGTAGCAAGATCAAGCTGAGAGAAAACAGAAGCACCAACAAGCTGATCAAAGAGATCATCGATCCTCGGTAACGGGTGTCTGTTCTTCTTAGTCAGCTTATTCAATTCTCTATAATCCACACAGAGCCGAAGAGAACCATCTGCCTTAGTTGCAAACACCACAGGCGCTCCCCATTCGGATATACTCCTTCTGATGAAGTTCTTCTCAAGCAATTCTTTCACTTGCTTGCTCAGCTCCCGTCTCTCACGCGGAGCCATATGCCGAACGGGCAAAGAAACAGGCTTAGCATTATCTACCAGATAGATGCGAAAGTCAATCTCTCGTTTAGGGGGCAACCCCTTAACTTCTTCAAAAACATCTGGATAATCTCGGACCACCCTTACAGACTGAAGGGCCTCCTCTGATGAGTCGAGAGATTCTAGATAGCACAACATGACGGGATTCTTCGGATTGCATGAAATCTCTAAGGTGTTGCCAAGGCGAGTCACAAGCCTCACAACCCTATGCTCACAATCCAGAATGGCTCCATATCGGGACAGCCAATCCATGCCCAGTATCAATCCGTATCCCCTGAAACCAAGAACATATGCACTACACAAGAACTCTACGCTGAGTATAGAGATCCTCAGATCCTCACATATCATAGATAGATGAGCAGAACCCCCAATGGGATTCGAAACACAAACGGGATCATCCACTAAGCTAGTACTAAGGTGCAAGCTATCAACAAGATCAGATGAAATAAAGCTATGTAAAGCACCAGAATCAAACAAGGTACGCACTGGAAGATCAGAGATATAAACAAGGTTCTCAACAGAAACACTACCTCGCTCGGGAACTGAAGCGGCATTGAGAGCATGAACTTGCCCTCCTGAAGGTCCAGCCTGTCCTTTCTTCTTTGGGCATTCTTTGCTGAAGTGCCCTGTCTCTCCACAAGAAAAGCATCCACCACTAAGCTTCCTTTTCTTCTTCCTGCAATCCTTAGCAAAGTGCCCAGCTATGCCACAGTAATTGCACTTTCCCTTGCCTTTGTTGTTGCCCTTCTTGTTCTTGTTCTGATTTCCTTGACTGCTTTGACCACCTTGGTTGCCTTTGCCTTGAGAATCAGCCTTCTTTGCTTGAGTATCACTCGACTTGACTTCTTTCTTTCCATCTCCCTGAAGCAGAGCCATATTGACCAAACTCTCAAAAGTAGCTCCATGCGGAATATGTGACATCGCCAAGCCCTGTAGCGGCTCATTCAACCCTCTAGCAAATCGAAGAGCCTTCTTCTCCGGAGTGTTCACCATATCCAAACCAAAACGGGCCAGCTGATTAAACTTGTTCACATACTCCTTGACAGACATATCACCTTGCTTTAATGCAATGAACTTCTCCATCTGTAAATTCGCCTCAGCCGAAGATAGAAACTTGGTCACAAATCTAGCCCTCAAATCGGCCCAAGTCTCAACGGGCCTCGTCCCATTGGTGACCTCCCACCAATAGGCCGCCTCATCCTTCAAAAGCCATACTGTCAATAAGATCTTCCTCTCGTCATCAATCCCAAAGATAGCAAACAGGTCCTCCGTGTCTTTCAGCCAATTCCTAGCTTCAACAAAAGATTCCGTGCCTAGGAAATTCTTGCCTCCCATTGCCTTGAAGTCTTTACAAACCTTCGTGAACTCTACTGGAGGGTGCTGAGGGGGAGGAGGAGGAAGAGGAGCCTCAACCACTGGAGGAGGGGCAGGAACTACTGGAGGAGGGATATTAGCTGGAGGAGGTACAGGGGGAGGATTCTCAACTACAGGAGGAGGAGTGGGAGTAGGGTTGGCGGGACCAGCTGCCGCCCTAGCTTCTAGAAGTCTCTTATACCAGAGTGGTACGTTCACTCCATCTGGGATGACAAGATTCTCAGCCATACTGAAACGAAAGATAAGATAAGATCAGGTCAAGGGAACGAAGGATAACGCTAATGGCTTTTGGGGATTAGCCTTAAAATAATCTAGACTTTATTTTGGAAAATACTTAGTAGGTTTTTGAAAATAGTTTTTCAAAAAGGTTTTTTTTTCAAAAGTTTTGTTCAATCTTGTTAACCTTGTGCTCTGATACCAAATGTAACACCCCACCTCTACTAGAATCACTCCTTGGAATGTACTAGCTTTGGAGGGGCGTTATTGTGAAGGTAAACATGCACAGAGATATCGCAAGACAGAATATATAAAAATAAATATAAGTAAAGCAGCGGTAGCAGATAAAAACCCATCATCATCATCTCACAAAACCAACATAGTCAAGTACATAGTATCAAAATGTCATGATCCAAAACATAAGTCTAGATACGTAGAAACAAAATACATGGTAAAACATCGGTACTAATCCCCAGAAATAAAAGATAAGCCACAGCTAGCTCAGATCCATACATGAGCTATCCAACAAGCAAGCCAAAGATCCACTAAGCAGATGTAGCCCCTCCCTGAGAACCTGTGGGGGGGGGGGGAACGGAAGAAAAGAAGCGAAAGAAACCAGGTCAGTCAAAAAGACTGGTAAGCCCTACTACGATCAATCTATAAACTAATAAAGTTAACAGCATGATGGAAACTGAGTTAAACATACTGGCAATAGATAAAGGTGACCTCACATAAGAAGATTAAGTTTTTGCACCACAGTGTACTAGCAAACCCACAAAACAGATATTGATCCCTTAGCCCAAACTTTGGCCCAATAACATGAAGTGACCTTAATATAAAGTCCAGCCCAACAGTCTAGTCGATCGGCTCCCTATAAACCTAACACGTCAAGTGTTGGTGTCCATACGACCCACATGGATGTAGTTAGACTGTGCTGGGTCCACCTTCGGGTGTATCAAGCCCTAAGGTGTCAACCCCAGACACCTAAGCAATAATACACAGTCTAAGCCTACTGGTACCCGTGCCTCGAGTTTGTCCAACATCGGACTACGTTCACGTCCGTAGCCCGCCGGACCCGCACCGCTGTACCACTCAGCCGTCGCTTTGGTCGCTTACATCAGTCCAGTAATCGTGCCCCGCCCTAACCTAGCTGTAGGGTTGTGGCGATACCAAACTGGGATTACTGCTAGAACAGACCACGTTGCTAGGGTTTCTAAGAGGGTTAAGTGTGGTTTTAACCCCTTACTAATCATGGATTAAATTAGTTAAGTGTAACCACTTAACCCCATCTAATCCTCGCATCCCCATTATTGGTTAAGTATTAGTGGGCCATGACTTAACCCTAATCATGAGGCATTAATTAATTAACGCACCCAACCTCTCACATTAGACATCCGTGGTTACCTGGGAAGATTTACACCACGTCTAGGTCTAACCTCGGGTCTTATGGTGCAACATGACCAACTACCCACATTAGACCCCACGTTGTGGTTACCTGGGAAGATTTACACCACAACTAGGTCTAACCTCGAGTTGGCCATATCATGTTATCTAGTGTCATGTCCACTTTAAAACATATTTACAAGTTAACATATACTTGGGTAGACCTAACTTAATAGGTAAATTCCCAAGGGGTAGACCTAACTTAATAGGTAAATTCCCAATCTTTTAGTTTCATGTATTTTTAAGTTTACCCAAACCCTCCCAACGTCATTATCTCGCTTACATATTCGTCATAACGCATAAGGGTATAAAAGAT
Organism: Allium sativum; assembly: GCA_030737875.1. Taxonomy (NCBI): domain Eukaryota; kingdom Viridiplantae; phylum Streptophyta; class Magnoliopsida; order Asparagales; family Amaryllidaceae; genus Allium; species Allium sativum. The sequence goes on from CM060916.1 coordinate 183,606,663, forward strand.
AACTTGGCATAACATACATGATGAACTTCACATATCATAATAAACATGCATACATGTTAAACTTGCAAATCATGTCATAGTGAACTCGCATAAACATGCATAGCTTATTAAATATGCATAACATGGTAAGGTGAACTTGCATAGGCATGCATAACCCATTAAACTTGCATAACATGGTAAGGTGAACTTGCATAGACATGCATAACCCATAAAACGTGTATAACATGGTAAGGTGAACTTGCATAAGCATGCATAATCCATTAAACATGTAGAACATGGCATAGTAAACTCGCATAAGCATGCATAACTTATGAAACATGTAAAACATGGCATAGTAAACTCGCATAAGCATGCATAACTTATGAAACATGTAAAACATGGCATAGTGAGTTCGTATAAGCATGCATAACTTATGAAACATGTAAAACATGGCATAGTGAGTTCGCATAAGCATGCATAATCAAATAAACTCACATAAATCTCAACTTTCACCACATATTAACTTTAGAGTTTGTAAAGTGAAGGTAAGAGGGCTTGCAAATATAAACAAGTCACAAATCCACCAAATAAGATAAAGAAGCCCTTTAAAAACCCAAACAAAGCTTCAAATAAGAAAACCCTTTTGCAAAATCCCAAAAACACAAACTTAGCAAATCAAACTTGCAACTTAATGAAGTATGCAAGTTATTAAGCATTCATACAACATAGAAAAGGTTGTATGATCATCATATCTTCATAGGATTAAACTTTGAGGAAGGTGGAGGCTAGGGTTTTTAGGTGGAGGCCATTTGAGGATTCAATTTGACATAGTTTAGTTGCTAGATTAATTAATGAGGCTTTAGGGTAGGATTAGGGGTATATTTATAGGGAATTAGAGTGTTTTAAGCCCTAGGATTAACCCTAGGTTAGTTTTGGCTCGTCAGATCTCGGAATTCTCTAGAACCAAGCCACAAGACCAAGCCCAAATCAAAATGGTGCGCCAGGCAATACTGCCTGGCTACCCCGTGTCGACAGGGCTGTCGACAGGGCAGTCGACACCCTAGGACCCCTGTCGACATGCCTGTCGACATGGGGGCCCTGGCGGGAATTTTCCCGCCTGACACCAATTAGCCCTAATCCTTGTTTTTAATTTGAAATTTAAATCTGTGTTTAGCATAGAAATTTCTGAAAACTTCAATGGGCCTTAACCGGGTCATACTGACTCCGATTTTCGAAAACTCGGACTCTATTTCGCGTATTTTTCCGAGACGAACGCAATGGCATAGCCCGTTTCCCTTGGTTCATATTTTTGAATTTAATTCTGCCTCGATTTATGTTATAACAGTTTATTGAAAATACGGGTTGTTATAGCCCTGTCGACATGGCCTAGGCGGGGAAACTTCCCGCCTAGCCCCAGATCTGATTTCCAAAACTGTTTTCCGAAATTCAACTTCCCAGAAATCTTCTTTGGGCCTTTAACGGGTCATACGGACTCCGATTCTCGAAAACTCGGACTCTATTTCGTGTATTTTTCCGAGACGAACGCAATGGCATAGACCGTTTCACTTGATTCAGAATTTATAATTTAATTCTGTCTTGATTCTTGATTTAACGTGTTATCGAAAAATACGGGTTGTTACATTGATTGTGGTTGAAAAATACCCGTTTGTGGTTGAGAAATATTTGGTTGAAACCACATAGGATTAGTTTGTGGAAATGAAATAAATATACATGCCGCCTGCGTGCGAACTAGATGCATGATTCCCCATTGTCAAAAACCGCGAGGTTTTAAGGTAGAGCAAGGAGCCGTACTAGGGACGGTCCCGGTTTTAACTACCATATTGTTATGCTGCCGAAATTTTGAATAATGTTGATGTGCTTGAATTATTTTCATTTGTTGAAACTATATTTATTCGTTGAATAGAAAACCTTCATGTGTTGAGTCGATATTCATTCGTTGATTTGAAATTCATGTGTTGAATGGTATTCGTGTTTTAAATATAAAAATCACATTTTTATCTATATATAGAACTATAGGAAACCTTCATGTGTTGAATCGATATTCATTCGTATAATTGAAATTCATGTATTGAATGGTATTCGTGTTTTAAATATAAAAATCACATTTTTATCTATATATAGGAACTATAGCAAAACCTTCATGTGTTGAATCGATATTCATTCGTTGAATTGAAATTCATGTGTTGAATGGTATTCATGTTTTAAATATAAAAATCACCTTTTTATCGATATATATAAACTATAGAAAACCTTCATGTGTTGAATCGAAATTCATTTGTTGAATTGAAATTCATGTGTTGAATGGTATTCGTGTTTTAATTATAAAAATCACCTTTTTATCGATATATATAAACTATAGAAAACCTTCATGTGTTGAATCGAAATTCATTCGTTGAATTGAAATTCATGTGTTGAATGGTATTCATATTTTGAAAGAAAGTGTTTTATAATGAAAATCCAATTTTATCATCAATATGAACTATATAAAATGATCTCGTTTTGAAATAAATTGTTTGTTAATAAAAATCATACTTTTATTACCCATATGAACTATATAAAATAATAGTGTTTTGAAATGAATTGTTTTACAATAAAAATCACATTTTTATTATATAAATGAATTGTTAAAAATAGTGAAGTGTTGAAATAGAAGACAGTTAGATAAAAATATAATTTTTATCAAATGTATGAAAAGAATATAGTTTTGAAAACGAAGAATCGAAATATATATATATATATATAAATAGAATTGAAATATATCGAATAACGACACTGCAGTTCGTATTTTGAAACTGTGATTTCAAACGATTATACCGGGAGATCCGACCATCGGATTTTCCTAAAATCGCAACCGTTGGGTTCGCTTTGGAAATATCTTTCCAATGGCACCAACTTTGTAAAAATCCAACGGTTGGATTGGCTGGAATGTTTAATTCAAATCTGAAGGAAAACAACCAGAATCGACTATATATATATAAATATAATTATATTTAATCGAATAACGACGTTGCAGTTCGTATTTTGAAATCGAAACTTCAAACGATTATACCGGGAGATCCGACTGTCAGAATTTCCCGAAACTGGAACCGTTGGATTCGTTTTGAAAAGATTTTTCTAATGATGTAAATTTTGTGAAGATCCAACGGTTAGATTTTAAGATATGTGTAAATCAAATCTGAAGAAAAACAGCGCCACGACCGCGTTATGGCCCGAAGCGTCGTTTTGAATAAATTGGCTATTTTAAAATAAATAAAAATAGCGATAAATTGTTTTAAAATATTATAAATGATATGGATGTGAAATTTAGAAATTAACTGAAGGTTGGCTAAGTCGAATGTTTTCTTGGGTATTGATCTGATGTTGGTTTCGGCCTTCGGGGTTAATATTTGGGAAATCGCTCTCTTACTGATTGACGGTTAGTGACTAATGAATTGAAATGATGCGTATGTGTATTTGTGTTGCACTTGTTTATCATATATACGCGAGTTGCTCAGAAAGACCAGGTTTATCCCATTCTGAATAACTGAATCGACGATAAGAAATCGAATATTAAGATGGTGGTCGAAGACCGGAGATCTTCACCTCGTTTGGATGGTAACCGAGGTCCTGATTGGGAGGCATCCCGAAATATGGATAATGAGTGGTGATCGTCCAGATGTACGTGGTGGTCGATGGGGTTGCGAGGTATATAGTGCCTTCGGTTTCGTTCAGACCCAGAACGGACTTGCAAATGGACAGTGTGTCTGACATTGGAATTCATTCTGTGTGATTGATAGCCATCAGTTGCACGGTGTGAATTGCCTGTGTGGCATGCTAAGATGCAATGATCAGGACTTCTGTTGAAAAGCAAAGTCTTGTGGTGATTATCAAAGCACCGCCTATGTGTTGTAGCTTTGTGTATAACGTAAATTCGCGAGCCTCACACCCCCGTATGAACCAGAAACGGGAGAGGACCTCAGGGAGGGCCTGTGTTTCTTTCTAGTTAGAAGTGGCGTCAGTGGTTTTACACGCCCTGACGAGTTTGACATATGTGGTTGTTACTGTTGCGAGGCGCCTCGGTTAGATCGGACGATCCGGGTCCGATGGAGTCATTCGTTGGTTCATTTACTCCCCAAAGGGTGGGGAAACGCAGTGTTCAGGAATTTTAATCCACATCGATGGACCGGCCATGACGATCCAAGGGTCGATGCACTCTGACCCTGAGGCTCGGGCTAGAGAGTCTCGAAGTCGGTAAGGACTATCTTTTGCCTTGGTTCATGACGGAAATCCAATTTCCAAACACGTGACTGTGCGATTTTGATTGTATACATATATATGGCGACATAGTGGTATGGGGCATTAATGCCGTCTATGATTGATAGTTATGATTTAGTTGTTTTCAAATCATATAAACACTAGTAATAATATCAAATGCCTTTGTTCTATTCGTATCAAGCAAATTTTGGCCGTTATAAGGTAAAAACTCTATCCTCCGGTTTGCGTTGCATTGTGTGATGGGAACTGAGTCCTATAATGGCTTCATCTTTATAAAAACCATTGTGATGTTTCAAAGAATGATTTGTTTAAAGCACTGGCAATCCAATGGAGTAAACCCGTTCGACGAAAGTGGCATGGTCCTGTGATTAGCCATATTTAAAATGTGTTAAGTAGAGTTCTCATACCAGTCCCATGACTGACTCATAGTTTGTTTCACTTTCAAACTCGGGTGCCCCTTTTTCTACACGGGCAGCCTTGTATTCAGGTTTAGCAGGCTTTATCCGGATAGCTGGAGCTGAAAATGGATTCTATTATTTATCTCTTTTTATGCTGTTCAGCTCCTATTGTACATATTTTGTTTATTTCCGCTGTAGACATTTATGTATAGCTGAATTGTATTTGTACTAAGTATGATCCTGTATACTGTGTAATTCTGATGATTACGTTTATCCAGTGTATTCTATTGTACATTATCTGGTGTATTTATTTAATTATGTTCTTCTATTATCTGTTTCTGTGTTATATTCCAAAGATTACCCTTGTCTCCGTCTGTACGGGAAATGGGGTCGCCATAAGTATTCACTTTGAAAATCTGGAGACACTATCTTCTGGGTGAGAGATTTGAACTGTTTACAGATCACTAGTCGTTGAAATATCTGTTCACCCAGAAGGACTTGAATCTGAGGCAGCAACGTTGGCTAGAGTTCCTTACAGCTTACGATTTTGAAATTATATACACTCCAAGGAAAGCCAATGTCGTGGCCGATGCACTGAGTCGAAAGAATGTAATGATCGCCAGCTTTGTTATTACGACTTCCCTGAATGACAAAATATCTCTTCTTCAGAAGGATGATAACTTTATTAAGGATATGATCAAAAGGATTCAGAAAGGTGAAACCTCATGTTTTCAAATAGATAACGATGGAATCATGAGATTGAAAGGAAGGATTTGTGTTCCTGGCATCCCCGAGCTAAAAAGGGAAGTTTTAAACGAGTGTCACAAGTCCAAGCTGAGTATCCATCCTGGTGTGGCCAAAATGTACAATGATCTCAAGCGAACATTCTGGTGGAAGGCTATGAAAAGAGACGTTCCAATATATGTTAGCCGATGTCCTACTTGCCATATAGTCAAGAGCGACCAACAGAAACTGGTTGGATTGTTACAACCGCTAGACGTTCCTGGTTGGAAGTGGGAACATATTTCCATGGACTTCATTGATGGTTTTCCCAGAACTAGAAAAGGAAATGACAGTATTTGGGTGATCGTAGATCGCTTCACGAAAACCGCCCATTTCATGCCTGTCAGATCAAATAGAACTGCTCAGAGTCTGGCACAGACAAATTTCAAGGAAATAGTTAGAATACATGGAGTGCCGCTCAGTATAGTCAGTGATAGAGATACAATATTTACTAGTAAATTCTGGGGCATTTCAAGTAGAGCTGGGAACAAAGATGAACCTAAGCACTGCCTATCATCCTCAGACAGATGGTCAAACTGAGAGGGTGAAACATATTTTAGAAGATCTATTGCGGGCTTGTGTTCTAGATTTCGGTGGATCGTGGGAAGACCGTCTACATTTGGCTGAATTCTCATATAATAACAACTACCAAGCGAGCCTGACAATGTCGCCATTCGAAGCATTATATGGTAGACCGTGTTGATCTCCTGCTTGTTGGGTCGAACCCGGTAATAGACTTGTATTGGGGCCAGATATGATCCGAGAAGCAGCCGACAAAGTCGACTTTATTAAGAAGCGATTACTGGCCGCTCGAAGCCGACAAAAGAGTTATGCCGATAGGAGAAGAAGGGATATATCATTTGCTGTTGGCGACTATGTATATTTGAAAGTATCGCCGATGAGAGGAGTTATCCGGTTCGGTTAAACTGGAAAGTTGGCGCCCAAATTCATTGGTCCGTTTCCTATTCTGGAACGGATCGGAACTCTCGCTTATAGGGTTAAATTGCCAGATTGGTTGCCTGGAGTTCATGATGTATTTCACATATCTCAACTTAGAAAGCACGTTCATGATCCAGACTTGATCGTGGAAGAAGCAGCTCAACAGGATATTGAAATTACTCCAGAATTAGCTGTGAGAAGAGAGCCGCTCAAGATCATTGGCAAAGAAACCAAAGAATTGAGGAACAAGAAGGTTCACTTAGTCAAAGTGCAATGGAGTGGAGATCCGCGAGATTGTACTTGGGAAACTGAGGACAGCATTCAGAAATCCTATCCTAGACGCCGAGTGGATATCTCTGATTGACTCCGGTGCACGGTACATTTACCATACTTTGCGTTACCAATTAGTTCTCTATTCTGTTGTTATTTTCTTTCCATGGATGTGCACTTTTAATTCTATAGTCTGAATGATTTTAAAAGAATATTGAAATTGATTTGTATGATTTTGAAAAGTTAAAAACAATTTGATTGTTGTTTGTGTTGTGGGATAGTAAATTTGATTAATTGAATTATTGAAACAATAGTTAATTTAATCAATAATAGAATGAATGGTAGAATTTAGTCAATTAAATCACACATTGAACCGATTAGAAAATAGATAGAAATATGTACATGTGCATTATATATGTTTGAACAGGTAAATGGATAGTTGTTGAGTAAAGAATTTATTTGCGTGCCCGACAAATAGGTAAACCTTAATGAGTTGGATGCGAAATATTATTATATCAACTCCTGTGAATGCCATTGGATGCGGCGTGCTAGTTATTCTGTGTGTAATCATAAATGTTGCCATAGGATAGTAACAATTAATTTTGAACTACATTACATGGCATACTTCTGGGAGATAGGCATACTTCATCATATACCACATAAGCATTTGGAGCTTGTGTGACGAGGTGGAAGATTTACCATACGAGCGAGAGGCTTGTATGGCGATGACTATATTTTACAGGTTGAACTGATGACTGATATGGACTATTTAAATTGTAACGATAAAATTGCCAGATTAATAAAAAAAACCACACGGGTCTGGAGTTGACAATAATCACGTCTCTCTAGTTATTAGATACGGCACATGGACTATTTATTTCCCACACGGGACGAGGTGACGAGGATTTGTCCTCTGGAGCATTTAAAATACACACTCCCTCAGGCTTTGACAGGGTGACGAGAATTTATTCTCTGGAGTTATTATCAATACACGCTCCCCTGTAAACACCAGAATATGTCACTATAAATATTTGTATGCTTATTAGGATTTATTGGATACCTAATACGGCCCAATAAATTTCCAAACCTCTCTCCATACAAAGGAGGTTATGGCGAAATTTTTCGAAAATTCCGGGTGTTAGCCAAATTTTTGACGAATTTGAAAATTCTCAAAAACTGAAAAGTTGGAGAATTGAAGCCAGATTGAATGTAGACTTGATTAATCAAACCACTTTCGACTTTGTTCCTTTTCGGGGACGAAAAGTTTTAAGTGGGGGAGACTGTAACGACCCGGAAAATCTGAACCAATTTAAATTTTTTAAATTGGCTGAAATAATAGATTTTAAATATTTAAAATAAATATTTTAAATAATAGCAATGAAAAGTGAGTTTGAATCGATGTTTGAAAACGAATATAATTAATTCTAAATATAAACAAGGCCTGAAATGGCGCTACAGTTTCAAAAATTGAATTCAAACTTTGTCGGACTGTACCGAGTGCAAAACAAAACAGATTTGAGTGAAACCAAAAATATTTAAATCTGTTAGTGAATACCTTTCTAACGAATCTGAAAAATCGAAGTTTCATAGCGGAAAGCAAAAGTTATGGCCAAATGAATTTTCAGAAAGGTCGCTATGGAATTTATATAGCCCGTGAAATTGGCCATTTTTCATACGACCTCGGAATTCGACGAAACCACTTTTGTTGGATCCGGGATGTGAAGTTATTGCTAGATTTAAAATTTCATAATTTTTGAAGCTAGTATGTGAGCGTGGCAAAGGAAAACGTATTTTGATCAATTACAGTTAAATTGGATCGACCAGAAATGGGCCTTTTTGCAAACAACTCAGAATTCGATGGAACTAGTTTTGTTGGGACCGTATCGTCAAAACATAGCCAGATTTATTTTTTTGGAATTTTTCGAATCAGTTTGTGGCCCTGGCAAATTGAAATGCACGTTCAAATCAAATATTGAATGTTTTATATTTTAATTTGAAGGAAAACTGACTGACACAGTCGAATGGGCCTACGAAACATATCCCATTGTGTTTTGGAATGGGGGTAAAACGCTAGGGACGACAGTCATTGGGTTTAGATTGGTGGTCGTGTCAGAAAACCCCTTTAAAACCCACCGGCCAATCATATTTTTTATTTAAAAAAAAACACTTTCTCTCTCCTTGACGAACGACGGAAACACCCTCGAGACTTCCAAGCTTGATCGCCGCCGCCACAGGCGTTTTCGCCACCCCCTCCAGTTGACTTTTTTATTCGCCTCCCTTCCCTCTTCAAATCAGACCCAACCTCGCCCTTCCTCGTGGTGTCTTCGTCGAGATCCAGGCCTCTGAAGTCAGCGCCTTCGAAGAGTCGTCGTGCCCTCCTCCCTACGTGAATGTGGACCCCACCGGGCTGCGCACGTGCGCCCCTCGACGCTCTAATGCATGGCGTTGGTCGATCGTCTTCTAGCTCCATGGATTTGCAGAAAATTGCCGACCTAGTTTTGAAGATTTTCAGAGAGGTGCGGCTATTAAAAAAAACTATATTATAGCAGTTAAAAGCACTACCGTTTTTGATTTCACTGTAAAAATCATATCTTTTTCGTTTCTTGACGAAATTCAGTGAAACAAGAGACAATGGACTCGTGTGGACGTCTTCTACCTTCTAGAAGAGACCGCATATTTTTCTGAGCCTTCTGCTATTTTTGGTGGAGTGGAACCCAATGTGAGATTTCTAAATTATGAACGATATGGAAAACGGCGATTTATAAATTATATAATCGATGTATGAGTTATATAAGCATTGTACACCCCTTGTATAAGCGTTGCATAAGTTGTACGTTCGATGTATAAGTTGTATATGCATTGTAAAAATTATATATGTGTTGAAATAGAAGTGAATTGCTATATATATATATATATATATATACGCCCCTCGTCCACAAATCATGGATGATATTTATTGGTTGTGATTGGTGTGAAAATTGATTGATAGCGAATGGTTGATTGGAATTGTTTGTGGTTGATATTGATTGATTGTGTTTGAAAAATACCCGGTTATGGTTGAGAAATATTTGGCTGAAACCACATAGGATTAGTTTGTGGAAATGAAATAAATATATACATGCCGCCTGCGTGCGAACTAGATGCATGATTCCTCATTGTCAAAAACCGCGAGGTTTTAAGGTAGAGCGAGGAGCCGTACTAGGGACGGTCCCAGTTTTAACTACTCTGCCGTTATGCTGCCGAAATTTTGAATAATATTCATGTGTTTGAATTATTTTCATTTGTTGAAACAATAGTTATTCGTTGAATAGAAAGCCTTCATGCGTTGAGTCGATATTCATTCGTTGGATAGAAATTCATGTGTTGAATGACATTCGTGTTTTAAATATAAAAATAACATTTTTATCTATATATATAAACTATAGAAAACCTTCATGTGTTGAATCGATATTCATTCGTTGAATTGAAATTCATGTGTTGAATGGTATTCGCGTTTTAAATATAAAAATCACATTTTTATCTATATATATAAACTATAGAAAACCTTCATGTGTTGAATCGATATTCATTCGTTGAATTGAAATTCATGTGTTGAATGGTATTCATATTTTGAAATAAATTGTTTTATAATAAAAATCACATTTTTATCTATATATATAAACTACAGAATACCTTCATGTGTTGAATCGATATTCATTCGTTGAATTGAAATTCATGTGTTGAATGGTATTCGTGTTTTAAATATAAAAATCACATTTTTATCTATATATATAAACTATAGAAAACCTTCATGTGTTGAATCGGTATTCATTCGTTGAATTGAAATTCATATGTTGAATGGTATTCATATTTTGAAATAAATTGTTTTATAATAAAAATCACATTTTTATCATTTATATGAACTATATAAAATAATCTAGTATTGAAAGAAATTGTTTTATAATAAAAATCCTATTTTTATTACCTATATAGACTATATAAAATAATAGTGTTTTGAAATGAATTGTTTTACAATAAAAATCATATTTTTATTATATACATGAATTGTTAAATAGAGTGAAGTGTTGAAATAGAAGACAGTTAGATAAAAATATCATTTTTATAAAATGTATGAAAAGAATATAGCTCTGAAATCGAAGAATCGATATATATATATATATATATATACATATATATAAATAGAATTAAAATTTATCGAATAACGAAGCTGCAGTTCGTATTTTGAAACCGTGATTTCAAACGATTATACCAGGGAACCGACCATCGGATTTTCCCCAAACCGCAACCGTTGGGTTCGCTTTGGAAATATCTTTCCAACGGCACCAACTTTGTAAAAATCCAACGGTTGGATTGTCTGGAATGTTTAATTAAAATATGAAGAAAAATAGCGCCAGAATCGATTATATTTATATTTATATATAAATATAATTATATATAATCGAATAACGACGCTGCAGTTCGTATTTTGAAATCGACACTTCAAACGATTATACCGGGAGATCCGACCGTCAGAATTTCCCAAAACTGGAACCGTTGGATTCGTTTTGAAAAGATATTTCTAATGATGTAAATTTTGTGAAGATCCAACAGTTAGATTTTCAGATATGTGTAAATCAAATCTAAAGAAAAACAGCGCCATGGCCGCGTTATGGCCCGAAGCGTCTTTTTGAATAAATTGGCTATTTTAAAATAAATAAAAATAGCAATAAATCGTTATAAAATATTATAAACGATATGGATGTGGTTTAGAAATTAACTGAAGGTTAGCTAAGTCGAATGGTTTCCTGGATTTTGATCTGATGTTGGTTTCGGCCTTCGGGATTAATATTTGGGAAATCGATCTCTTACTGATTGACGGTTAGTGACTAATGAATTGAAATGATGCATCTGTGTATTTGTGTTGCACTTGTTTATCATATACGCGGGTTGCTCAGAAAGACTGGGTTTATCCCATTCTGAATAACTGAATCGACGATGATAAATCGAAGATGAAGACGGTTATAGAAGACCGGAGATCTTCACCTCGTTTGGATGGTAACCGAGGTCCTGATTGGGAGGCTTCCCGAAATATGGATAATGAGTGGTGATCGTCCAGACATACGTGTTGATCGATGGGTTTGCGATGTATTTAGTGCCTATGGTTTCGTTCAGACCCTGAACGGACTTGCAAATGGACAGTGTGTCCGACATTGGAATTTATTTTGTGTGATTGATAGCCACCAGATGCACGGTGTGAATTGCCTGTGTGGCATGCTAAGATGCAGTGATCAGGGCTTCTGTTGAAAAGCAAAGTCTTATGGTGATGATCAAAGCCCCGCCTGTGTGGCGTAGCTTTGTGTATAACGTAAATTCGCGAGCCTCACACCCCGGTATGAACCAGAAACGGGAGAGGACATCAGGGATGGCCTGCGTTTCTTTCTAGCTAGAAGTGGCGTCAGTGGTTTTACACGCCCTGACGAGTTTGACTTATGTGGTTGTTGCTATTGCGAGGCGCCTCGGTTTGATCGGACGATCCAGGTCTGATAGAGTCATTCGTTGGCTCGTTTACGCCCCAAAGGGCGGGGAAACGTAGTGTTCCGGCATAATAATCCACATCAGTGGACCGGCCCTGACGATCTAAAGGGTTGATGCGTTCTGATCCTGTGGCTCGGGCTAGAGAGTCACGAATTCGGTAAGGACTGTCTTTTGCCTCGGTTCAGGATGGAAATCCAATTTCTAAATACGACATCGTGCGGTTTTGATTGTATACCTATATATGGCGACATAGTGTTATGGGGCATTAATGTCGTCTATGATATATACTTATGATTTGAAATGGCTTTTGAAACATATAAACACTAGCAATAATATGAAATTCTTTTGTTTTATTCGTATCAAGCATATCTTGGCCATTATAAGGTAAAAACTCTATCCTCCGGTTTGCGTTGCATTGTGTGATGGAAACTGAGTCTTATAATGGCTTCATTTTTATAAAAAGCATTGCAATGTTTAAAAGAATAATTTGTTTTAAAGCACTGACAATCCAATGGAGTAAACCCGTTCCATGAAAGTGGCGTGGTACTGTGATTGGCCATATTATAAATGTGTTGAGTAGATTTGTAACACCCCACGTCCATTAATGTCACTCACGAAGGGAATGCATTAACTTCCATGGAGGTTATAAGTAAATATAGAAAAGAAAAATTACGACAAGACAGATAGTAAATAGTACTTGGAAATCTAAAACTTCATTTTATTGCAGCGGAAATTAAACATGTTTGTTACATCATAAAACCATAGATCATAACCAAGTACAATATCCATCTTCATAAAAATAAAATACATAATCCCATTACATAAATAGCCATTAAAAAGATAACAAGTTGGACTTTACTTCAACGGTCCAAGCTTTCCAAAGAGAGATGAAGCAATTCAATCAAACTCCACTAGAGTTGGGCCCAACCAGAGGACCTGGAGGGGGGAAAAGGATAGAAATAGAGGGGGTCAGACATAAAGTCTAGCGAGTACGATAATTCTAACAATACTATTATCAAAATAACTAGACTAAGGCATAAGCTGGAAGACAAGTAAATGTCTATGAACTCTTAGGAAGATAAAGATAGCGTTTAAGATAACATTAAAGATAACGGTAAAGGAACACCTAATTACTAACGAACGATTACTACACCGCACCGCACATTACTACACTGCATCACACCAGTCACCCTATTGTTTGATCCCACTTGCTTCACACATAAACTTCATAAATAGCCTTACGTACCCGTAGCTGACTACATAGGTGTCGTCTGCCCCTATCTCCACTTGGTGTACCCCGCTACCCACTTTCGATCGGCTCCCCACTCGTAGATACCCGTGCTGGCCCCACAGTGGGGTGTATCACTCCCCTAAAGTGGCAACCTGATACAACTTGAGAGTGCACGGCTTATACCTACACGATGCAACAACGTCTTACCTACCAGCCCGGGTCCAGACACGCATACGAAACCCGTTGGACTTGCGTTGTCACCGCTCCCCGTTTTGGCCTCTTACAGTCAAACCCAGCATGCGTGTCCCGTCCTCGACTTGGGTCGAGCCCACAAAGATACGTTTGGGATACTGGCCGAAATGGGCCCCCACAAGCTACCCACCTAAGCTTGTCACTAGTATATCCCACTTAACCCTCTTAGTCATGTTCATTTACATGTGTGTTTGGTTAAGTCTTACTAATCGTATTTCACATGCCACTAAGGGCACCCCCTAGATTCCTCATGCCACCCAAGGCACCTACTTAACCCCCATGTCCCACCTTACATGTTTATCTGGTTAAGTATTTCTTAATTCATTCAGGCCATAACCTCATAAAGACCTCTCACATTAGACTGGCATTTATGGCTGCTGGATTTGCCGGACGGGTCCGGACGGTCTTACACCATAAAAGAGTCTAACCTCATGTCTTTACAACCGTTATGCTTTAGTTTAGGCCTAGGACCTCTCACATTGGGCTGACATTTGTGACCACTGGATTTGCCGGCGGGTCCGGGCAGGTTTACGTTACAAACGAGTCCAACCTCGTGTCCTAAGCATTGATTAACACTTAAAATCTTTTACCCCAGTTTTAATAATTCCCTATTCAAATTATTAATTAAGTCAACTTTTATTGATGTCCATAATTGACTCAATTATGGCCATCCACTTATGGCATGCAAAATCATATAATTTGCACCCCAACTTTTTAATATTAAATCCTTAATATTACCCCTACCCCACGTTTATACGTTCGCTTATTCAACGCATAATATAGGCTAGACTTGTATAGTCTAACACCTAGCACAAAGATAAATTATCACAACATATAGACAATTAAAATAAATCTAATCATAATAGGGGTGAAACTTGCATAAACTACACATGTTAAGGAACAAAAGGTGTCAACTTGTTAAATGTCTCAATTTACATGATATGATCATAGCCCAAATCTATACATAAACTTGCATATGGGATTTTTACGCAACATAATGATGGTGTGAACTAGCATAGGATATCACATATGTCATAGCGTAATTCTAGATGTCATAATAGATGTCTTGGCATATGTTCATAACTTTTCTAATCAATCTAACTTGCATATGTGACTTGTCATATAAATCAACATAACCCAAACATGATGATTTAATTAATATGAACTAACTAGCATAGATGGTTACATCATGGCCTTTTTAACATGTATGATTCATCACAACTTAGCATAGAAACTTTCAACATACATAACATCACCATAGCATGATTTACAACATATAAGATATCATCATCACATAACATTGGATTTGCAACATACATGATAGCAAAAGGGGTTTACAACAACATATATGATAATTCACAACATCTACTCATAATCCATTCATAACTCAACCTAATTAAAATGATAATAATCTTGTTAAGACCATCATACTCAGAATTTAGAGAAGAAAAGAGAAAGTTTTGCTTTGCTTTAAGGTTGAGAGAATTAGAATTGAATTTGCTTTTCTTCTTTCTTAGTTGGCGGCGGCTCCATTGATTTCCATGGCGACGGTAACTATTCTATTTTAATTAGGTTTAGGGTTATCATTAGGATGTATTTATTGGTGTAGGAAGTTATTTAGGACCATTAGATTAACCCTGAACCATGAGAACCAATCAAATGCAAAATCTGCATTTGAGCGAATCGGCCCACGGGTTGACATCCAAACACCCTGCATTAAGCCCTAGTCGACCCAGCCGGGCTTGGGTCGACCTCAAAAATGGGCCGGTTTGGTTATTTCCCCTCCCAATTCGCTGTTTTGAACTTTTTCGCATATTTATTTATTTAATTTTTAATTATATATATATATATATATATATTTCTCTGCACAACCCATTTCACTTAATTCTTTTCTAAAAATTAAGTATACTTTAATTTGTGAATTTTAATGTTATAAAATTACGGGGTGTTACATTCTCCCCTCCTTAAAGGATTTCGTCCCCGAAATCTCCAAGTCAAGAAGAATGTATATCCTACCATCTAATCGTCCATCAACTCAACCATCAAACACCAGCATTCATTGTCCTTAAAAGACTTCTAATGCTTTAATGTTTATATGCACAATGTGTGTATATGTCCATATCTAATGCAAAATTAGGTGGTCTACTAATTCAGTCGACCTCCTTAGTGCAATTCATGATAGTGCCATGCGTCCAATATGTATGCAAAAGATTCCTAATGATACATATTAATTCTATATGCGTGCACAACCATCCACCCGAATGCAGCGACTATATGATAATACAACCATTATACATCCATTTTACTAAATACATCCATATATATGCAATATGAAGTGACTAAGCCGATCTGGTGCCTAACAGTGTGTGTATATGCATCCACGAGCAACCACTAGCAAACACTTGCATCCACTTTGCATCCACCATACATAACATGTCTCAAACACATGTTTCAACCATAGGATTATCCTAACTAAAGGTCAAAGATACTAGCGAGAGGATATACTAAAGATAAGATAAGTACAAGCTAAGCGATAAAGGAGAAATTAAAGGACATACCCTCAAAAAGAAAAGGGTATCGTGAACGCATCTTCTCTCCCGTCTCCCAAGCAGCGTTGCTCTCATCATCTCCCCATTGCACTTTGACTAGTCTGACCTCTCGATTCCTCAACCTCTTGATCTCCGACCGAAGAATGCGCGTAGGAGCTCGTCGAATTGTCGCATCACGCTCTATTTCCACCCCTCTAAGAAAGCTCGGCTCTACCACTTCCGTGGTCTCGTGCAAGCACTTCCTCAAATGTGACACATGGAATACGTCATGTACACCACTAAGTCTCTCGGGCAACTCCACTCTATACGCCATCCGTCCAATCCACTCCTTAATAGGAAACGGCCCTACAAACCTTGGTGCTAATTTCCCAACGGACCCAAAGTGAACAACGTTTCGTAATGGAGACACTTTGACAAAGACCATGTGCCCAACTTCAAACTCGAGATCTGTCCTCCTCTTATCCACATAAGATTTCTGCCTATCTTGCGCTGCTTTCATCCTCCTTCGAATCAAGTCGATCTTCTCCGAAGTCTCCCTAATCATATCGGGCCCAAGTAAGATCTTATCCGTAGATTCCCACCAACATGTAGGTGAACGACAAGGTCGTCCATATAGAGCTTCGAATGTTGCCATACCAATGCTCGACTGAAAGCTATTATTATATGCGAACTCAACCAATGGAAGATGCTCTTCCCATGTACCCCCAAAGTCTAGGATACATAGCCTCAACAGATCCTCTAGAATGCAATTCACCCTCTCAGTCTGGCTGTCCATCTGAGGATGATATGCGGTGCTCAAACATAGCTGAGTCCCTACCACCTCTTGTAAGCTTCTCCAAAATTCGCTAGTGAAAATAGGATCATGGTCGCTCACTATGCTAGAAGGAACACCATGCAAACGAACTATTTCTCTGACATATACAGAAGCTAACCATGGAGAAGTCCTCTTACTCTTCACGGGAATGAAATGGGCGCTCTTAGTAAGTCTATCTACTATAACCCAAATCCCCGTATTACCCCTCCTCGATCGCGGTAATCCATCCACAAAATCCATCGAGACACTCTCCCACTTCCATAGTGGAACCTCCAATGGGTGAAGCAACCCACCGGGTTTCTTTTGCTCCACTTTTACTTGTTGGAATACCAAGCATCTAGCGACATACTCGGCCACATCTTTCTTCATGTCGGCCCAAAAGTAAACTCTCTTGATGTCTTTGTACATCTTGTCCCCGCCGGGATGAATGGTCATCTTCGAACGATGTGCTTCGTCAAGAATAGTCTTCCTTAGGTCATCGTCTTTTGGTACACAAAATCTACCGTCCCTACGTAACCAACCCTTATCATCTAGGGTATACCTACGAAGATAGCTTGATGACTCCCCTCCTTTGAGCTTTTCTACTAACTCAACTAACTGTGGGTCGTCTCGCTGTGCCTCGCCAATTCGTCCCAAAAGCGTAGGTCTGACCTCCAAGGATGTTAGCAAACCGAGTACGAAGTCAACGGAAGGTCTAAAGTCAAACATCAAAATGAATTCTGAACTTTGTCGCTCAACAAACAAAGGACTTAAGGATAATCTTTTTCTACTTAAGGCGTCTGCCACCACGTTACCCTTGCCAGGGGTATAGGCTATTTCGAAGTCGTAGGACGCTAAGAAATCCATCCACCTTTTCTGCCTTAAGTTCAAGTCCTTTTGAGAGAATAGGTATTTTAAAGACTTGTGGTCAGTGAATAATTTGAATTTCTCGCCAAGAAGATAATGACGCCAAGACTTAAGCGCGAAAACAATAGCGGCTAATTCTAGGTCATGTGTAGGATAATTTTTCTCATGCGCTCTCAACTTCCTTCCACCATAGGCTATTACCCTACCCTCTTGCATTAAGACTGCGCCTAGTCCTGTCCCACAAGCGTCAGTATAAACGGTAAACGGCTTACTCCCGTCTGGCAATACTAAGACTGGGGCTGAAGTCAAAGCTCTCTTCAAACGTTGGAACGCATCATCACAATCTACGTCCCATGTGAAAACTAGGTTCTTCTTCGTCAAGCGTGTCAATGGAGCTGATATCTTTGCGAAGTCTTTGATAAACTTCCTATAGTAGCCAGCCAACCCCAAGAAACTTCTCACTTCGGTAGCATTTTTAGGAACCTTCCGATCTTGGATGGCCACCACCTTCACGGGATCTACAACTATCCCTTCTTTGGAATCCACGTGTCCTAAGAACCGTACTTCCTTCCTCCAAAAGTGAATTTTAGAAAATTTAGCTTTAAGCTTATGCGCTCGAAGAGTCTCCAACACTTCCCTAAGATGTAGGGCATGCTCTTCTTCATCCTTAGAAAAGATCAAGACGTCATCTACAAAGACAACCACTAATTTGTTAAGGTACTCCCTAAACACCCTACTCATCAAATCAACAAAGTATGCGGGGGCGTTTGTCAAACCGAAGGGCATCACTAGCCATTCATAGAAACCGTCCGGAGTCCTAAAGGCAGTCTTGTCTATGCTATCCTCAGCCACTCTCAACTGATGGAACCCAGTGGCCAAGTTCAACTGTGAAAACACTGAGGCGCCGACTAACTGATAGAAGAGATCGTCAATCCTCGGCAGTGGGTGTCCGTTCTTCTTAGTAAGCTTATTAAGTTCTCTATAGTCCACACAAAGTCTAAGGGACCCATCCGCCTTCGTGGCAAATACTACTGGAGCACCCCACTCCGATATACTACGTCTTATGAACCCCTTCTCAAGCAACTCCTTCACTTGCTTACCGAGTTCCCTCTTTCACGTGGAGCCATGTGGCGTACTGGCAAAGACACTGGTTTTGCATTATCCACAAGATATATTCGAAAATCTATCTCCCGCTTCGGAGGCAAGCCCTTCACCTCCTCAAACACATCTGAATATTCTCGGACCACTCTAATAGATCGTATATTTTCCTCAGACGCGTCAAGCGATTCTAGATAACTTAGCATAAGCGAATTTATGGGATTACAAAAGATTTCGAGAGTGTTGTGAAGGCGAGTCACGAGCCTAACTACTCTCCTTTCACAATCAAGAATGGCCTCATTTCTGGATAACCAATCCATTCCTAAAATTATCCCAGAGCCCGTGAAGCCCAAAAATAAGCATCACATCTAAATTCAACGCTAAGTATGGAAATTTTCAAATCCAAACACATCATAGTCAAATAAGCTGAGCCCCCAATTGGATTCGAAACAACTAAGGGATCCTCTACTAAACTAGTGTTTAAGTGCAGTGATTCAACTAATGATGTAGAGATAAACGAAAGTGATGCGCCCGAATCGAATAAGGTACGGACAGGATGATCAAACAGAAAAACTAAGCTTTCAACAGAAATGGTTCTACCTCGTTCTTGCAGCGATGGGACCGCGAGAGCCTGAACTTTTCCCCTAGCCTGCCCTGGTGCCATAAGAGCCTGCACCTGTCCTCCCGAGGTAGCTCCTGCCCTCTGCCCCTTCTTTGGAGAGTCCTTCACTAAATGTCCCGCATCGCCACAATGAAAACAGCCTGTCTTCTTTTTCTTTCGGTAATCCTTGCCGAGATGGCCTGGTGTCCCACAGTTAAAACATTTTTTCTTTCCCTTGCCGTTATTATCTTTACCACCCTTCTTGTTTTGCTGTTGTGGTTTCTTCTGATCCCCCTTCTTCTCGGGTGCCTTATCAGCTTTAGCGCTTTTCTCCTCATGCATAAGCGCCATTTCTACTAACTTCTCAAAGGTGGCCCCCATAGGGATGTGGGTCATAGCCAACCCTTGCAATGGTTCATTCAAGCCATTCACGAACCTCGGCGCCTTCTTCTCGGGCGTGTTCACTAAGTCCAAGCCAAACCTTACTAACTAATTAAATTTATTGACATATTCTTTCACTGATGAGCTTCCTTGCTTCAATGTCAAGAACCTTTCCATATATAGATTTTCTTCCGCCCTTGAGAGAAACTTCGCCTCGAAACTACGTCTGAAATCCGCCCAAGAGTCAACAGGACGCTCCCCATTAGTGGCCTCCCACCAAAACGAGGCCTCTTCCTTCATCAACCAAGCTGCTAAACGAATTCTCTTCCCTTCTTCTACTTCAAAGATTTCTAGCAATTCTTCCACCTCCTTAAGCCAATCTCTAGCTTCCACAAACGTTTCTGACCCTTGAAATGGTTTTCCACCCATAGCCTTGAATTCCTTGCACGTCTTTGTAAAAGTATCTACGCGAGGAGGAGGAGGAGGAACGGGTGCAACTGGCGGTGGAGGAACATTGGCTAGACCTGCAGCGGCCCTAGCCTCTAATAACCTCCCATACCATCCTGGTATCGTTACACCGTTGGGTAGATTAAGATCTTCAGCCATGCTGAAACGAAAAAGGAAAGATTCAGAATGGAGAATTCGAAAGATAAAGATATGGGCTATTGGGGATTATGTTTTTTTTCTTAAAAACTTTTCTCTTTAAATTTCTCATTAAAACATGTTTTTGAAAGCACTTCTTCCAAAAATAACTATTTTTCTAGAGTATTTTTATATGTTCTGGTAACCTTAAGCTCTAATACCACGTGTAACACCCCACGTCCATTAATGTCACTCACGAAGGGAATGCATTAACTTCCATGGAGGTTATAAGGGAATATAGAACAGAAAAATTACAACAAGACAGATAGTAAATAGTACTTGGAAATCTAAAACTTCATTTTATTACAGCGGAAATTAAACATGTTTGTTACATCATAAAACCATAGATCATAACCAAGTACAATATCCATCTTCATAAAAACAAAATACATAATCCCATTACATAAATAGCCATTAAAAAGATAACATGCTGGACTTTACTTCAACTGTCCAAGCTTTCCAAAGAGAGATGAAGCAATTCAATCAAACTCCACTAGAGCTGGGCCCAACCTGAGGACCTGGAGGGGGAAAAGGGATAGAAATAGAGGGGGTCGGACATAAAGTCTGGCGAGTATGATAATTCTAACCATACTATTATCAAAATAACTAGACTAAGGCATAAGCTGGAAGACATGTAAATGTCTATGAACTCTTAGGAAGATAAAGATAGCGTTTAAGATAACATTAAAGATAACGGTAAAGGCACACCTAATTACTCACGAATGATTACTACACTGCACCGCACATTACTACACTGCACCACACCAGTCACCCTATTGTTTGATCCCACTTGCTTCACACAGAAACTTTATAAATAGCCTTACGTACCCCTAGCTGACTACATAGGTGTCGTCTGCCCCTATCTCCACTAGGTGTACCCCACTACCCACTTTCGATCGGCTCCCTACTCGTAGATACCTGTGCTGGACCAACTGTGCGGTGTATCACTCCCCTAAAGTGGCAACCCGATACCACTTGAGAACACACGGCTTATACCTACACGATGCAACAACGTCTTACCTACCAGCCCGGGTCCACACACGCATACGAAACCCGTTAGACTTGCGTTGCCACCGCTCCCCGTTTTGGCTTCGTACAGTCAAACCCAGCATGCGTGTCCCGTCCTCGACTTGGGTCGAGCCCACAAAGATACGTTTGGGATACTGGTCGAAATGGGCCCCCACAAGCTACCCACCTAAGCTTGTCACTAGTATATCCCACTTAACCCTCTTAGTCATGTTAATTTACATGTGTGTTTGGTTAAGTCTTACTAATCGTATTTCACATGCCACTAAGGGCACCCCCTAGATTCCTCATGCCACCCAAGGCACCTACTTAACCCCCATGTCCCACCTTACATGTTTATCTGGTTAGGTATTTCTTAATTCATTCAGGCCATAACCTCATAAAGACCTCTCACATTAGACGAGCATTTATGGCAGCTGGATTTGCCGGGCGGGTCCGGGCAGTCTTACACCATAAAAGAGTCTAACCTCGTGTCTTTACAACCGTTATGCTTTAGTTTAGGCGTAGGACCTCTCACATTGGGATGACATTTGTGACCACTGGATTTGTCGGGCGGGTCCGAGCAGGTTTACGTCACAAACGAGTCCAACCTCATGTCCTAAGCATTGATTAACACTTAAAATATTTTACCCCAGTTTTAATAATTCCCTATTCAAAATATTAATTAAGTCAACTTCTAATGATGTCCATAATTGACTCAATTATGGCCATCCACTTATGGCATGCAAAATCATATCAATTGCACCCCAACTTTTTAATATTAAATCCTTAATATTACCCCTACCCCACGTTTATACGTTCGCTTATTCAACGCATAATATAGGTAAGACTTGTATAGTCTAACACCTAGCACAAAGATAAATTATCACAACATATAGACAATTAAAATAAATCTAATCATAATAGGGGTGAAACTTGCATAAACTACACATGTTAACGATCAAAAGGTGTCAACTTGTTAAATGTCTCAATTTACATGATATGATCATAGCCCAAATCTATACATAAACTTGCATATGGGGTTTTTAGGCAACATAATGATGGTGTGAACTAGCATAGGATATCACATATGTCATAGCATAATTCTAGATGTCATAATAGATGTCTTGGCATATGTTTATAACTTTTCTAGTCAATCTAACTTGCATATGTGACTTGTCATATAAATCAACATAACCCAAACATGATGATTTAATTAATATGAACTAACTAGCATAGATGGTAACATCATGGCCTTTTTAACATGTATGATTCATCACAACTTAGCATAGAAACTTTCAACATACATAACATCACCATAGCATGATTTACAACATATAAGATATCATCATCACATAACATTGGATTTGCAACATACATGATAGCAAAAGGGGTTTACAACAACATATATGATAATTCACATCATTTACTCATAATCCATTCATAACTCAACCTAATTAAAATGATAATAATCCTGTTAAGATCATTATACTCACAATTTAGAGAAGAAAAGAGAGAGTTTTGCTTTGCTTTAGGGTTGAGAGAATTAGAATTGAATTTTCTTTTCTTCTTTCTTAGTTGGCGGCGGCTCCATTGATTTCCATGGCGACGGTAACTATTCTATTTTAATTAGGTTTAGGGTTAGCATTAGGATGTTTTTATAGGTGTAGGAAGTTATTTAGGACCATTAGATTAACCCTGAACCATGAGAACCAATCAAATGCAAAATCTGCATTTGAGCGAATCGGCCCAGGGGTTGACATCCAAACACCCTGGATTAACCCCTAGTCGACCCAGCAAGGCTCGGGTCGACCACAAAAATGGGCCGGTTCGGTTATTTCCCTTCCCAATTCGCTTTTTTGAACTTTTTCGCATATTTATTTATTTAATTTTTAATTTATATATATACCAATATATATATATTTCTCTGCGCAACCCATTTCACTTAATTCTTTTCTAAAAATTAAGTATACTTTAATTTGTGAATTTTAATGTTATAAAATTACGGGGTGTTATAAGATTTCTCATACCAGTCCCATGACTGACTCGTTGTTTGTTTCACTTTCAAACTCGGGTGCCCCTTTTTCTACACGGGCAGCCTTGTATTCAGGTTATAGCTGGCTTTCTCTGGATAGCTGGAGCTGAAGATGGATTCTATTCTTTATCTATTTTATGCTGTTCAGCTCCTATTGTACATATTTTGTTTGTTTTCCGATGTAGACATTTATGTATAGCTGAACTGTATTTGTACTAAGTATGATCCTGTATACTGTGTAACTCTGATGATTACGTTTATCCAGTGTATTCTATTGTACATTATCTGGTGTATTTTTTAAATTCTGTTCTTCTATTATCTGTTTCTGTGTTATATTCCAAAGATTACCCTTGTCTCCGTATGTTCGGGAAATGGGGTCGTCACAACATGTCTAACTCAAAACTGTACGTATTTACAGATTGTTAAATGACGATCCAGATCTTTAACCATTATATTCAAAAATATAGATAATCAAGGGAAATAATTTAGAATTAGAAAGAAAGAAGAAAAACAAGCACAGAATCTCGCGACGGAATGAACAAAATATAATAATCAAATAACAGTTCATGAAGCTGTTTAAAATAAACATTTGATCATTTTACAACATTTATCAGAGTTATACGTTATCATTAGAGTTATACAATTTATATACATAACTGATTATAAGAGTAATGCAGCAGGAAATAATAGAAATAATAGTAATAGTATATCGTCTTCGTCTTCATCCTTCAGAAGATAACCTTTGAAACAGGAATTCTCAAATCTGACAGAAGCGTAATAGCATGAAAATAAAACAAGCTCGGATCAGGAAATAATATTCTCATCTAAGTCAAATTGACATCATATGAACATGCACACACATAACTCAAGAGTTGTCACGGGAATTTCCATCTCCTAAGGATCCTTCAAACTAGATACTATATAAAATAATTTCGCTATTATAATAGTGTCTATTCACAAATACTCGTCAGAAAAATAGTGTAAGAAGGGTTATATTGATTACCCTTACACTGTTTACAAGCACATGGTCTATGCAGGTCCTGTAACACAACCAGTAGAACGTCGGTAGCCAGTGAGTCCCCTATAGACCTATGCCAATATCAAAATCGTAGTTGTCTCGCGTAAGGATAAACGTATGACAAGGCACATGAGGCAATACCCATGGTAGTATGCAACCAGTTTGCCTGATCCAGACTAATGGTTACCCCTAACGTCCCACCGTAGACATCCACCCCGTAACAAATCAAAGGAAAATACATCCGATCAAAGGTCCGCACCAACAAAAACAAAAACAACTAAATAGTAATAGTATGGACCCGAGGCCCAAGAAAATCGAAGAGCAGATGTCCACTAAGAGGTAGCAAGCCTCATTTGGTCTGGCATGGCTCTTGTTTTAGTCATTTCAAATCGACACAAGTGTCGGGGTCATCCTTTATTGTTCACTTTCTTCAAATCTAGTACCATCGCCAAAATCCAACCACTTCATTCTGGAGTCTCCTCCACGTGCATAGTTGTTAAAGTGGTTCCAATATTGACAGAGAGTGTGTCAATAAGAGGCCCCGGTCTCTTTAACAACAAAAAGTCATGTTACACACTGATTGGTACTTTTATATTTCAAAAGTGAATCGTTATGATATCAAAATATCATATTCACTTAAACCAATTTCACTTTTAAAGATCATATTATTTTAATCACAAAAATATTTACTTTCAAAGTTCATATTCACTTTGAGATAAATTTCAAATTCAATAATTTGTCATAACTTCAATTAACCACATTTCGTTCGAATCATACAATTTACTTCAAAATAGTTCTGAATTCATTTCTGATTTTGACATCAAAATAATTGTATTTACTTTTAAATCAGAGATTTAAATGTTAATAATTTCTCTTCTAAAACAGTTTATAAGTTTGAAATAGTTTTGGGACGTAAATAAATTTTGAATAGTTGGGAAATTTGGAATAGCTAGGAAATCAAAACAGCTTGAGTATTGGAAATGGTTTTATGTATATTAAATTATTTTATAAAATAAACTACCTATATATATAAAAAGAATAGGATTTTGAAAAACAATTTATATAAAGTACTCCATATATAAAAGGAATAAATTTCATAAAATAGTTTATATATAAATTAGTTTATACAGAAATAATTTCAAATCAACTGTTTCTTTCCATTTTCAATAAATTTGAACCTAAGTTCAAATCTCAAAACAAACCAAATAAATTTAAAATTATCCAATCCAAATCGATTCCAAAATCAAATTCATTTGAGAACAATCCCATTTAAAGCATAACTTTCAATTTCGAAATATTATTTGAATCTATTCGATTCGAATCAAATCCGAGTTCAAGTTCAAATTCATAATATTTATTCAACCATTTAATTCAAATTTAATTTCAAAGTTTAAATAAGGATTTAAACCCTTGAAATAATTAAATTTTATAACCAATTTTAGTTCAATTTTCAAAATAACAAATTTAGATCATTTCAATTCGAATTAAATTTCAAAGTTATAATCAATTTAATTTCAAATTTCAAAATAACAAATTTAGATCATTGCAATTTGAATTAAATTTCAAAGTTTGAATAAAGATTTAAACCTTTGAAATAATTCAAATTATAATCAATTTTAGTTCAAATTTCAAAATAACAAATTTAGATCATTTCAATTTGAATTAAATTTCAAAATAACAAATTTAGATCATTTCAATTTGAATTAAATTTCGAAGTTTAAATGAAGATTTAAACCTTTGAAATAATTCAATTTCAACATTTCGAATTCAAATTCCAATGTATAATTCAATTTAAATAATTCAATTTATTTTCTTTACACAGAATCACTTATTTAAATCGGTTTCACAAATTCTAAAATTTATAGATTTAACCAATCCGGTGTCCGTATAATAATTCTCTATCCTATGGCCAAGTGATCAGTTATTTCAAATTTTAAATTTTAATTTCAGGGAATGGATATATCATTTCAATCCAAAGGTAGGTATATATCATTACAACCTATTTCTTAATTTATTCGAAATGATAGTTTACGATGATGCCCGTAACATCCAAGGTGATAACAATAATATAAAAATATAAACAAACATCCGTACGGTTCAATATATACATAAATAAACATCCATCACAACCATCATCCAAAACAGTTTAATTTGCAATAATTAACTGATTATACATGTCGGGGTTTAACTAGCAATTTTAATTCAAAAATAAACTAACTGTCAATTTAATTTCTAAAAGTTTAAATTAGATGTCCATTTAAAAATAGCAACCAACAAGCAAATAATCAAATAAATCGCAAATTTCAATTTCACAAAAATGTGAATATTTTTGTAGGTGTGAGAAAACTCACATTCGTTTAAATTTGAATTCTCCATAAATTTTCATTTGCTCCTTTTCTGTTCTTATCAGTTTCATGCTGTAGAGTTCGTCGACACGATCTCAACGAACTTCGTTTCGCTGAATTCTGATTTAAAATGAAATAGTTATGACATTTTAAAGTTTTGAACATATTTTATGTACACATAAGTTAATTAATAAATTTAATTAACCCCCTAATCACCATTTATCGTGCTAATCTTCTTGCTCATCCCTCTCCATCAAACGCAGGTTTGCACCGTGAAAAACAAGCACCATTACGGATCATTCATACTCCCATTTCTCCATCACCACTAAAAGAAACTCCAAACTAATTTCACCAACGATTCCATTTTCCCGAACACCTTTTTCCCATATCCATTTGGTCAAGCTCGCCTCCCCATGGCTGAATGTGTTTAACTGCCTTCCCAGGCGTGCTACAGTGTTCTGCGAAATAAAATGACACTATACTTCATCAAATTTTGCTACAAACTCCTACGCTCCGTAAAACCTAAAACCAACTCTAATTCAACCATTAAAGCTTGAATCCCTTAACATTCTCAACCCTAGCTTGCAAATATCACGCGGTCTCTTTTTTCAGCGAAGAAAGAGGGCATCGAGTCCCACAAAAATCATGTCATGTCGAAGCTCTTGAGACCTGCATTAATTCGAGTTCAAGTTTGAGATTTAACGAGTTTGATTTGAATTGTTTGAATTTTTTTTGAAGATGTTATTTTTTACGTTTCCTTTGTTGAAGATTGTAATAACCCGGAAATCTGAGCCAATTTAAAATTTTTATTTTGGCAATTTTGATGAATTTTGAGTATTAAAAATGAATTATTTTAAATAATAACCATGAAAAATTTATTTTGAATAGAATTTGAACGTATATATCTATAAAGATCGTCGTTAGAATATAGATATTTTATTTTAAATATGAAAGGAATTGAAAATGGCGCGGTAGTTCGAAATCTCGATTTCAAAGTTCAAATGAATGTAAAGGATTCAAAATAAACCGGATTTTGGCGAAACAAAAAATATTAGAATCTATTTGAGAATATCTTTCCAACGAATCCGAAAAATTGAAATTTCATAGCGGGGATAAAAAGTTACGCCCAGATGAAATTTCAGAATAGTCGCTATGGATTTCGGGCCCTTAAAAATGGAAATTTTGCAAATGACCTCGGTTTTCGACGAAACCACTTTTGTTGGATCCGCGATGTTAAGTTATTGCTAGGTTTCAAAATTCGTAATTTTCTCAATCAATATGTGAGCGTGGCAAAGGAAAACGTGTTTGACCAGTTTTAGTTGATTTTAATCGACTGGAAAATGGCCATTTTTCAAACGATCTCAGAATGTGACAGAATTAGTTTTGTTAGGACTGTATCGTCAATACGAAGCTAGAAATAATTTTCCTGTAATTTTTAGGGTTCGTATGTGGCCCTGGTAAATTAAAAGGTGCGTTTAAATTGAATATATAACGATTTATATTTTAAATTTAGCGGAAACTGATCATAACAGTCGAATTGTCTTACGAAACATATCCCATTGTGTTCAAAATGGGGGTAATTAGCTAGGGGCGACAGTCGTTGGGTATCGTTTGGTGTTCATATACAAAGTCAACTTTATAAGGAAAATAATAATAAAATATATATAATTTTATATGGTCACACCCTCTACTCTCTCTCCTCTCAGAACCATCGTGGAAAAATAAAAAAAATGGAAAAAGAAAAAAAAAGCGTTGTGACCTACCCTAACCAGCCGCCTCCTCCGTTCAGCGGAGCGCCGCCTCACCGGGCCCCCCAGCCACCGCTCCGTTGATCCGATCCCCCCCCCTCTCAGTTACTGTAACAACCCGAAAATCTGGGCCAGTTTAAAATTTTTATTTTGGCAATTTTAGCGAATTTTGAATATTCAAAATGAATTATTTTAAATAATATCGACGAGAAATTTATTTTGAATATATTTAGAACGTATATATTATATACGTCGTCGTTAGAATATAATATTTATATATAATTATAAATAGAATTGAAAACGGCGCGGTAGTTCGATAATTCGATTTCAAACTTCAATTGAATGTACCGGGTGCAAAACAATCCGGATTTTAGTGAAACCAAAAACACTAGGATCTAATTGATGATATCTTTCCAACGAATCCGACAAATCAAAATTTCATAGCAGGAATTAAAAGATATGTCCAGTTGAAAATTCTGAATAGTCGCTATGGAATTCAGGCCCTTAAAAATGGGAATTTTGCAAACGACCTCGGATTTCGACGAAACCAGTTTTGTTGGGTCCGTGATGTCAAGTTATTGCTAGATTCCAAATTTCATAAATTTTCGAATTAATATGTGAGCGTGGCAAAGGAAAACGCGTTTGACCAGATTTAGTTGATTTTAATCGACTGGAAAATGGCCATTTTTCAAACGGTCTCAGAATTCGACGAAACTAGTTTTGTTAGGACCGTATCGTCAATACGAAGCTAGAAAATATTTTTCTGTGATTTATCAAGTTAGTATGCGACCCCGGTAATTTGAAATGTACGTTTAAAATCCAATATAATGATTTAAATGTAAATTTAACGGAAACTGATTCGAACGATCGAATCAACCTACGAAACAAGTCCCATTGTGTTCGGAATGGGGGTAAAACACTATGGACGACAGGCGGTGGGCCTCGTTTCGAGGTCGTACGAAAAAGTCAACTTTTAGTAAATAAATAAATTATAAAAAAAATATAATAATATCTCCCTCTCCTTATATCCGCTCAGGCCCCCCCCCCCCCGTTTAAATCAATTCAGATAAAAAAAAAAAAATTGGAGGGCGCGATGGCCGCCGCCGCCCCAGGCGGAACACCGCCGCAACCCCCCCTCTTTCGGCCGCCTCCTTCCTTCTCCTCCCCCTCCACTCCTTCTTCTCCGACTGCGACATCCCCCAGGCCACCGCACCATCTTCGTACCCTCGCTGCTCCCTCCATCTCGAGGCCGCCACCAACATCTCACGCCCCCACAGCGAACCCCCACCGCCCCCTTAGGCTCCTCCCTCCTCGATTTCAGACCCCAAACCCCTGTAAGTTTTTAATGTTTAATTTTTATTTGTTTTCTTTATTTATTTATTATGTAATAGCTTTTATAAATTTAGAAAAATCGTTTTTTTTCCATGATTAAAATTAGTCTTGTTTGCTATGTATAAGAGGTAAAAAGGGTTTGAACTTTAAAAATAGAAAAGGCGAGAACTTTATATATAAAAAGAAAAGATTGGATTTTTAAACTAGAAAGGCTATGATTTTTGCTTTTGAGATTTTTATTTATAACAAAGGCGATATTTTTATAATGTAGAAAGGTTAAAAATATAGTATTTATACTAGTGGCATAGTAAAAATGTGATTTTTATATGTTGAACTTCGAAATAAAAATAGAATTTTTATATATTGAACTTCGAAATAAAAATAGAATTTTTATATATTGAACTTCGAAATAAAAATAGAATTTTTATATATTGAACTTCGAAATAAAAATAGAATTTTTATATATTGAACTTCGAAATAAAAATAGAATTTTTATATATTGAACTTCGAAATAAAAATAGAATTTTTATATATTGAAATTCGAAATAAAAATATGATTTTTATATATTGCATAGCGAAGTAAAAACTCGATTTTTACATAGGTAGTGAAAGCGGGCGACGAAGGTAACAAAAAGGCGAGAACGAAGAAGAAGAGTCAAGATGATTGGATAGCTATATGTGAGAATTTCTCACCTTTCAATTTCATTTCTATTTATATATATATACTAGGATGCAGACGGTGCTTAGTAGCACCCGACACAATCGTCCACAGACCATGGACTTGTTTGTTTGGTTGCATAGATTAGTTATATGATGTGATTTGAATTTGGTTGTTTGGTGATTTTGATTGATGTGTGAATGGCGTGGGCCTTCAATAGACCGGGGATAAGGCTAGGCCTTGTCCCGTTTCTAGTATCGTGCCGTTATGCCGCCGAAATTTTCTAAAATAAGTTAGAAAAATAAAAATACCATTTTATTTGAAGAATGAACTGAATAGAAATTCATATGTTAAAATAAAATGTTTTATCATTAAAAATATAGTTTTAACGTGAAGTGAATAAAATAAAATATTCATTTACAAACCAGACGGTTTGTTTATGTACACTGATTTGACTGATATTGATTGGGTCGATAAATTTTACACATCGCCCAACTGCACAAATAAAATCTGTGTTTGATTGTTTGAAACCCCACACGGGTGTTGGGATGAAATATGAAGTTCACTCATCCTGATTGATTAAATATGTCGATCGGTTGATTGACAGGCTGTTATAAGCGTTAGATATCTATATTTGATGCTTATACAGTGTAGTGCACTTTGGTTGATGGTTGATTATTTTTCAATGCTATTATATACATGTGTTGTATGAAAATCCATATAATTAACATTATATGTTGATTGATTGGGCCTCATTCCAATTTAGAAAATAAAGAATATTATAAAATAAAGGTTCATGTGTTGACAGTACTCATCCATTGAGATTGGTCATGTGTTGAACGAAATATTTTGATAATAACAACTACTTTGAAAAAGGAAATATTTGAAATAGAATATTTGAAAATAGAAATTTATGAAGCCGTGTTGATTAGATTGACGCCATTTTGACGTGAACGATATTTATATCGATTTTATTTATTTCGAAATGAATTGAATTGAAAACGAATTCGAATTGAATTGAAAGTGAATTGAAATGAATTCAAATTGAATTGAAATTTGAATGGAATAGAAAGGAATTTTAAAACGAATTTATAAAGAAGAATTCAATTTTGATTTGAATTGAAAAGAAAGTTGAAATTGCTTTTGAAACGACTTTAAAACTATTTATATAATTCATTTTAAATAGAAATCGACAAAGTATATATTATATATATTATATATATATAATATAATGGCCTGAATAGAACGCGCCGCGCCGCGGCAGTTCGTGAATTTCGACCATTTATTTCAAACGGACATTACGGGAGATCCGACCATCGGATTCTCCTAAAACCGGAACCGTTGGGTTCGTATCGAAAAGAGCTTTCAAACGAATGTTAGGAATTTGAAATCTAACGGTTGGATTTGGAATTACGTCCAAATCAAATTTGAAAAAGGTCGATGTAAGTGCAGTTCGATGGCCATTGATGGAAATCGACTGTACAGGCCTTGATAAAATTATTAAAAATAGTAATAATTTGTGTAAAATCATAAGAAATGATTTGTGAGGATTGGGATGAAAAACTCCATATTTGAAAGGATAAAAATAGATTTTTATCGAAATGAACTAGTTTTGAACTAGAATTATAATTCTATTTATTTTTAAATAAATAAATTGAATTTGAAAAGGGTTTTGAAAATAACCAAAATTTCCAATGATTGCATTGGAGTGGATTTGAATCGAAATTGTCTTCGAATATTTCGATGTTGGAATTCGTGATTATACAGATGTTGTTATGGAAATTTGAAAGATATATATTTATATCGTTATTTCCAATACGACATTTGTTAGTCGTAGAATTTGATATTGAATATAAGCCGATATATTTTCTATTCAGAGCCTTGTATTGAATATCAAATGTGATTTGGGTTTGTCGTGAGTGGTGTCTTCACTAACACTGTTCTTGAACCCAGTTGAGAAAAGGTTAAATCTTTTTATTTAGATTTAATGAAGTGTACCAATTAAAGAATATTTAATTGGAATTGAATTGATATTGATTTTTGGGTTTATCGTGGACAGTGTTTTAAATAACACTCGTTCTTTAACCCGATAATCAATGGAATGTGACTTTGGGTTTATCGTGAACTGTGTTTTAAATGACACTGATTCTTTAACCCAGTCAAAGATTAAAACTAAGTGGAGTTTTAATGAATCTTTAATTAGATTGAAAAGATCGAGAATGGAGTATCACCAGATTTACTCCAGGCGATAGTTAAATCTTTAATTAGATTTGAACGTGAAATGGTAATTGAATTTACCGATAACACCGTGGTGTTAGATATGAAGTATAACCAGTTTTACTTCATGGGATGAATAGGTTGGGATTGGGAAATAAAATAAATGATTTCTTCGGTGTGGTTCGCTAATCCCGACTAGTTTGAATTGATATTCAAAGGAGATTAAAGAATAAATTTAAAGAATTTATCTTGGATAAAATTAATGGGAACTTTTCCCAAAGTATAGGAATATTTGAATAAAAGAATATTCTGAATTGGAATGAGGCGTATGTTGTGTTTGTGTAACACTTTTATAATATATACGCGAGTTATTCAGAAAGACCGGGTTTATCCCATTCTGAATAACTGATTCGACGTGGTGTCGAAGATGAAGACGATGGTCGAAGACCAGAAGTCTTCACGTCGTTTGGGTGATTACTGATGATCTTGATTGGGCTGTACACCCAAGAAGATGGAAACAGTTGGTGATCGTCCAGACGTACTTGGAGATCGATGGATATGCGGGGTACTAGGTGCCTCCGGTTTCGTTCAGACCCAGAACGGACTTGTAAATGGACTGTGTGTCTGACATTGGATTTTAGTCCGTGTGATTGATCTCTATTAAATATATATCTGTTTGGCGGCGGAGAATTTATTCTCTTGCTTAACGCCCTTCTCTGAGACGTACGAGCTCAGGGGTTATATATTGATGGATATCAAACGCATGGAGTGAATTGCCTGTGTGGCATGCCTAAGTGGCAAATGATCAAGGCTTCTGTTGAAAAGCAAAGTCTTGTGGTTGATGATCAAAGCACGGCCTTTGTGGCATAGCTTTGTGTAACGTTGATTCGCGAGCTTCACACCCGGTATGAACCAAAAACGGGAGAGGACGTCAGGGAGGGCATGCGTTTCTTTCTAGCTAGAAGTGGCGTCAGTGGTTTTACACCCCCTGACGAGTTTGACTTATGTGGTTGTTGCTGTTGCGAGGCGCCTCAGTTATATCGGTTTCGGCCGATGCATTCTGGTCGGCAGACGGACCAGACTTACACCCCATAGGGTGGGGAGACGCATGTTCAGGGTTTAAGTTTAATCCACATCGGTGGACTGGCCCTGAGGATCCAAGTGTCGATGCGCTCTGACCCTGAGGCTCGGGCTAGAGAGTCTCGAAGTCGGCGAGGACTATCTTTTGCCTCGGTTCATAGATGGAAATCCAGCTTCCAAATACGTGACATTTGCGGTTTTATTTGTAGAGCCTAGTATGGCGACATAGTGGGATGGGGCACTTATGCCGCCTATGATTGATACTTATGATTTGAAGTTGTTTTATACACTATGCACTTACAATAGTATCAAATGATTTGTTTTAAACGTATCAAGCATTCTTGGCTATTATAAGGTAAAAACCCTATCCTCCGGCTTGCGTTGCATTGTGTGATGGGACCTGGGTCTTATAACAGCTTCATTTTTCTTTATTTAGCATTGCGCTGTTTGTTTTATGCACTGGTATTCTTGGGAGGAAACCCGTTCCGTGTTATACGGCGTGGTCCCTTGATTTACCTAATTTTAAAATAAAGATTAATAACTGTTTTAGTTCTCACACCAGTCACATGACTGACCTGGAGTTTATTGTTTTAACCTAAACTCTGGGTGCCCTTATTTTGACATGGGCAGCTAGTAGTTTTGGTTTTGCAGATCTATATTCACAGGATCCTGGTTTACAGCTGGAACGATATCCGGAAAGCTTTGTATCCGTATATCTCCTTCTAGTTGTGTATTGTATTATTTTCCGCTGCTATGTATTTAAATGTAATTTAAATCTCTGATATTTCGGTGTAATATTCATTTATACTCTGTATATTCTTGTAATCTGATGCATTGTTGTAATATACAATGAAATGTTCTTTTATATGCGTTCTGTTGTGGCTTGTTCTCGAACTATCCGACACTTTCCTTTACGGGGAAGTTACGGGTCTTCACAGTTGGTATCAGAGCTTTGGTTTACAAAGCAGAGAACAAGGCACATTAGAACCATACGAAAGAATTCATCAGATATTGGGTTAGTAATATCCAATTAGAATGACTCGTTAGAGATGGGATCAGTAGCATCCTAGAACGAGTGTGAAGAGTATATTTTTAAAATGAAAACAAATTTTTGTTTTGAAAAGTTAAATCAATTATTCGTATTTGATTATTTATCTATATTGATTAGGACAGTCCAGTATATAAAGATTTCGCATATACGCCTTGCAAATGTGTATTTGAAGTTTTAATATACTGGATAGATATAGAATCACACTCTAGTCGCCCGGAGATGATGTTGATAATGACCATGGCATCATCAATATTTATGTTCGTGCTCCGAACGTGTAATATCTATATATTTCCTATTGACTGGTGTGAGAACCAAAATTAGATAGGGCCTATTGTTGTGATTTGGCATCAAAAATTTGATTTTTGTATCTGTATCAAAATTATGAATTTGAAACGTTAAATTCACTAATTGATTGATGTTTGTGTTGTTTGTTTAATTGTTTGATAATTTTGAACCATTTAGCCTAATTGAAACAAATATTGAATTATATTGAAAATTGGTCGCATTTGCTTGTATATACATATACTTATATTGAACAGGTCATAACAAGGAGGCTAGAGCAGAGAATAAAATTTGTTTGCCCGACAAATAGGTACATGTTTACTACATAATCTACTGTTTTGTTTGGGTGATGATGATTTTATGAGCCTATTGGCTAGCCGCTTGGCTTTTTCTTTTTCTTTTTGAGATCTGAAGGACCGGGGAAGCTATTTGAAATTCCCCGATGCTCCCGGTGCAGGGGAGGTTATGGCGAAATTTTTCGAAAATTTAGGGTGTTAGCCAAATTTTTGAAAATTTGAAAATTCTCAGAAACTGAAAAGTTGGAGAATGGAAGCCAGATCGAACGTAGAGTTGAATGATCAAACCACTTTCGACTTTGTTCCTTTTCGGGGACGAAAAGTTTTAAGTGGGGGAGATTGTAACAACCCGAAAATCTGGGCCAGTTTAAGATTTTTATTTTGGCAATTTTAGCGAATTTTGAATATTCAAAATGAATTATTTTAAATAATATCGACGAGAAATTTATTTTGAATATATTTAGAACGTATATATTATATACGTCGTCGTTAGAATATAATATTTATATATAATTATAAATAGAATTGAAAATGGCGCGGTAGTTCGATAATTCGATTTCAAACTTCAATTGAATGTACCGGGTGCAAAACAATCCGGATTTTAGTGAAACCAAAAACACTAGGATCTAATTGATGATATCTTTCCAACGAATCCGACAAATCAAAATTTCATCGCAGGAATTAAAAGATATGTCCAGTTGAAAATTCTGAATAGTCGCTATGGAATTCAGGCCCTTAAAAATGGGAATTTTGCAAACGACCTCGGATTTCGACGAAACCAGTTTTGTTGGGTCCGTGATGTCAAGTTATTGCTAGATTCCAAATTTCATAAATTTTCGAATCAATATGTGAGCGTGGCAAAGGAAAACGCGTTTGACCAGATTCAGTTGATTTTAATCGACTGGAAAATGGCCATTTTTCAAACGGTCTCAGAATTCGACGAAACTAGTTTTGTTAGGACCGTATCGTCAATACGAAGCTAGAAAATATTTTTCTGTGATTTATCAAGTTAGTATGCGACCCCGGTAATTTGAAATGTACGTTTAAAATCCAATATAATGATTTAAATGTAAATTTAACGGAAACTGATTCGAACGATCGAATCAACCTACGAAACAAGTCCCATTGTGTTCGGAATAGGGGTAAAACACTATGGACGATAGGCGGTGGGCCTCGTTTCGAGGTCGTACGAAAAAGTCAACTTTTAGTAAATAAATAAATTATATAAAAAATATATATAATAATATCTCCCTCTCCTTATATCCGCTCAGCCCCCCCCCCCCCGTTTAAATCAATTCAGATAAAAAAAAATGGAGGGCGCGATGGCCGCCGCCGCCCCAGGCGGAACACCGCCGCAACCCCCCCCCCCCTCTTTCCGCCGCCTCCTTCCTTCTCCTCCCCCTCCACTCCTTCTTCTCCGACTGCGACATCCCCCAGGCCACCGCACCATCTTCGTACCCTCGCTGCTCCCTCCATCTCGAGGCCGCCACCAACATCTCACGCCCCCACAGCGAACCCCCACCGCCCCCTTAGGCTCCTCCCTCCTCGATTTCAGACCCAAAACCCCTGTAAGTTTTTAATGTTTTATTTTTATTTGTTTTCTTTATTTATTTATTATGTAATAGCTTTTATAAATTTAGAAAAATCATTTTTTTTTTCATGATTAAAATTAGTCTTGTTTGCTATGTATAAGAGGTAAAAAGGGTTTGAACTTTAAAAATAGAAAAGGCGAGAACTTTATATATAAAAAGAAAAGATTGGATTTTTAAACTAGAAAGGCTATGATTTTTAGCTTAGCAAAGTTGAGATTTTTATTTATAACAAAGGCGATATTTTTATAATGTAGAAAGGTTAAAAATATAGTATTTATACTAGTGGCATAGTAAAAATGTGATTTTTATATGTTGAACTTCGAAATAAAAATAGAATTTTTATATATTGAACTTCGAAATAAAATAGAATTTTTATATATTGAACTTCGAAATAAAAATAGAATTTTTATATATTGAACTTCGAAATAAAAATAGAATTTTTATATATTGAACTTCGAAATAAAAATAGAATTTTTATATATTGAACTTCGAAATAAAAATAGAATTTTTATATATTGAAATTCGAAATAAAAATATGATTTTTATATATTGAATAGCGAAGTAAAAACTCGATTTTTACATAGGTAGTGAAAGCGGGCGACGAAGGTAACAAAAAGGCGAGAACGAAGAAGAAGAGTCAAGATGATTGGATAGCTATATGTGAGAATTTCTCACCTTTCAATTTCATTTCTATTTATATATATATACTAGGATGCAGACGGTGCTTAGTAGCACCCGACACAATCGTCCACAGACCATGGACTTGTTTGTTTGGTTGCATAGATTAGTTATATGATGTGATTTGAATTTGGTTGTTTGGTGATTTTGATTGATGTGTGAATGGCGTGGGCCTTCACTAGACCGGGGATAAGGCTAGGCCTTGTCCCTTTTCTAGTATCGTGCCGTTATGCCGCCGAAATTTTCTAAAATAAGTTAGAAGAATAAAAATACCATTTTATTTGAAGAATGAACTGAATAGAAATTCATATGTTAAAATAAAATGTTTTATCGTTAAAAATATAGTTTTAACGTGAAGTGAATAAAATAAAATATTCATTTACAAACCAGACGGTTTGTTTATGTACACTGATTTGACTGATATTGATTGGGTCGATAAATTTTACACATCGCCCAACTGCACAAATAAAATCTGTGTTTGATTGTTTGAAACCCCACACGGGTGTTGGGATGAAATATGAAGTTCACTCATCCTGATTGATTAAATATGTCGATCGGTTGATTGACAGGCTGTTATAAGCGTTAGATATCTATATTTGATGCTTATACAGTGTAGTGCACTTTGGTTGATGGTTGATTATTTTTCAATGCTATTATATACATGTGTTGTATGAAAATCCATATAATTAACATTATATGGTGATTGATTGGGCCTCATTCCAATTTAGAAAATAAAGAATATTATAAAATAAAGGTTCATGTGTTGACAGTACTCATCCATTGAGATTGGTCATGTGTTGAACGAAATATTTTGATAATAACAACTATTTTGAAAAAGGAAATATTTGAAATAGAATATTTGAAAATAGAAATTTATGAAGCCGTGTTGATTAGATTGATGCCATTTTGACGTGAACGATATTTATATCGATTTTATTTATTTCGAAATGAATTGAATTGAAACGAATTCGAATTGAATTGAAAGTGAATTGAAATGAATTCAAATTGAATTGAAATTTGAATGGAATAGAAAGGAATTTTAAAACGAATTTATAAAGAAGAATTCAATTTTGATTTGAATTGAAAAGAAAGTTGAAATTGCTTTTGAAACGACTTTAAAACTATTTATATAATTCGTTTTAAATAGAAATCGACAAAGTATATATTATATATATTATATATATAATATAATGGCCTGAATAGAACGAACCGCGACGCGGCAGTTCGTGAATTTCGACCATTTATTTCAAACGGACATTACGGGAGATCCGAACGTCGGATTCTCCTAAAACCGGAACCGTTGGGTTCGTATCGAAAAGAGCTTTCTAACGAATGTTAGGAATTTGAAATCTAACGGTTGGATTTGGAATTACGTCCAAATCAAATTTGAAAAAGGTCGTTGTAAGTGCAGTTCGATGGCCATTGATGGAAATCGACTGCACAGGCCTTGATAAAATTATTAAAAATAGTAATAATTTGTGTAAAATCATAAGAAATGATTTGTGAGGATTGGGATGAAAAACTCCATATTTGAAAGGATAAAAATAGATTTTTACCGAAATGAACTAGTTTTGAACTAGAATTATAATTCTATTTATTTTTAAATAAATAAATTGAATTTGCAAAGGGTTTTGAAAATAACCAAAATTTCCAATGATTGCATTGGAGTGGATTTGAATCGAAATTGTCTTCGGAATATTTCGATGTTGGAATTCGTGATTATACAGATGTTGTTATGGAAATTTGAAAGATATATATTTATATCGTTATTTCCAATACGACATTTGTTAGTCGTAGAATTTGATATTGAATATAAGCCGATATATTTTCTATTCAGAGCCTTGTATTGAATATCAAATGTGATTTGGGTTTGTCGTGAGTGGTGTCTTCACTAACACTGTTCTTGAACCCAGTTGAGAAAAGGTTAAATCTTTTTATTTAGATTTAATGAAGTGTACCAATTAAAGAATATTTAATTGGAATTGAATTGATATTGATTTTTGGGTTTATCGTGGACAGTGTTTTAAATAACACTCGTTCTTTAACCCGATAATCAATGGAATGTGACTTTGGGTTTATCGTGAACTGTGTTTTAAATGACACTGATTCTTTAACCCAGTCAAAGATTAAAACTAAGTGGAGTTTTAATGAATCTTTAATTAGATTGAAAAGATCGAGAATGGAGTATCACCAGTTTTGCTCCAGGCGGTAGTTAAATCTTTAATGAGATTTGAACGTGAAATGGTAATTGAATTTACCGATAACACCGTGGTGTTAGATATGAAGTATTACCAGTTTTACTTCATGGGATGAATAGGTTGGGATTGGGAAATAAAATAAATGATTTCTTCGGTGTGGTTCGCTAATCCCGACTAGTTTGAATTGATATTCAAAGGAGATTAAAGAATAAATTTAAAGAATTTATCTTGGATAAAATTAATGGGAACTTTTCCCAAAGTATAGGAATATTTGAATAAAAGAATATTCTGAATTGGAATGAGGCGTATGTTGTGTTTGTGTAACACTTTTATAATATATATGCGAGTTATTCAGAAAGACCGGGTTTATCCCATTCTGAATAACTGATTCGACGTGGTGTCGAAGATGAAGACGATGGTCGAAGACCGGAAGTCTTCACGTCGTTTGGGTGATTACTGATGATCTTGATTGGGCTGTACACCCAAGAAGATGGAAACAGTTGGTGATCGTCCAGACGTACTTGGAGATCGATGGATATGCGGGGTACTAGGTGCCTCCGGTTTCGTTCAGACCCAGAACGGACTTGTAAATGGACTGTGTGTCTGACATTGGATTTTAGTCCGTGTGATTGATCTCTATTAAATATATATCTGTTTGGCGGCGGAGAATTTATTCTCTTGCTTAACGCCCTTCTCTGAGACGTACGAGCTCAGGGGTTATATATTGATGGATATCAAACGCATGGAGTGAATTGCCTGTGTGGCATGCCTAAGTGGCAAATGATCAAGGCTTCTGTTGAAAAGCAAAGTCTTGTGGTTGATGATCAAAGCACGGCCTTTGTGGCATAGCTTTGTGTAACGTTGATTCGCGAGCTTCACACCCGGTATGAACCAAAAACGGGAGAGGACGTCAGGGAGGGCATGCGTTTCTTTCTAGCTAGAAGTGGCGTCAGTGGTTTTACACGCCCTGACAAGTTTGACTTATGTGGTTGTTGCTGTTGCGAGGCGCCTCGGTTATATCGGTTTCGGCCGATGCATTCTGGTCGGCAGACGGACC
This sequence comes from Allium sativum, assembly GCA_030737875.1. NCBI lineage: Eukaryota > Viridiplantae > Streptophyta > Magnoliopsida > Asparagales > Amaryllidaceae > Allium > Allium sativum. The sequence continues at coordinate 183,647,827 of CM060916.1, forward strand.
AGACTTACACCCCATAGGGTGGGGAGACACATGTTCAGGGTTTAAGTTTAATCCACATCGGTGGATTGGCCCGGAGGATCCAAGGGTCGATGCGCTCTGACCCTGAGGCTCGGGCTAGAGAGTCTCGAAGTCGGTGAGGACTATCTTTTGCCTCGGTTCATAGATGGAAATCCAGCTTCCAAATACGTGACATTTGCGGTTTTATTTGTAGAGCCTAGTATGGCGACATAGTGGGATGGGGCACTTATGCCGCCTATGATTGATACTTATGATTTGAAGTTGTTTTATACACTATGCACTTACAATAGTATCAAATGATTTGTTTTAAACGTATCAAGCATTCTTGGCTATTATAAGGTAAAAACCCTATCCTCCGGCTTGCGTTGCATTGTGTGATGGGACCTGGGTCTTATAACAGCTTCATTTTTCTTTATTTAGCATTGCGCTGTTTGTTTTATGCACTGGTATTCTTGGGAGGAAACCCGTTCCGTGTTATACGGCGTGGTCCCTTGATTTACCTAATTTTAAAATAAAGATTAATAACTGTTTTAGTTCTCACACCAGTCACATGACTGACCTGGAGTTTATTGTTTTAACCAAAACTCTGGGTGCCCTTATTTTGACACGGGCAGCTAGTAGTTTTGGTTTTGCAGATCTATATTCACAGGATCCTGGTTTACAGCTGGAACGATATCCGGAAAGCTTTGTATCTGTATATCTCCTTCTAGTTGTGTATTGTATTATTTTCCGCTGCTATGTATTTAAATGTAATTTAAATCTCTGATATTTCTGTGTAATATTCATTTATACTCTGTATATTCTTGTAATCTGATGCATTGTTGTAATATACAATGAAATGTTCTTTTATATGCGTTCTGTTGTGGCTTGTTCTCGAACTATCCGACACTTTCCTTTACGGGGAAGTTACGGGTCTTCACAGTTACTCCTTCCCTTCCTCCTTCCTCTAGCTCCACGCTGAAACTGCCAAAACCGCCCCGCACAAATAAGCAACCACCGCCGCGCCTGTGACCTACCACCACCACCGAACGGCCTGCCGCCCCTCCACGACGTCCGACGCGCTATTCCCCCCCCCCTCAAGTCCAGCGTAAAACACAGTAAGTATGTTTTTGTTTATTTATTTTATTTTTCTCTATTTTACTGATTTTATAAATAAAATAAAAAGAGAGAACATTAACATAACAAAAAGCTTAGATTTTTATTGAGGATAAAGCTTAGATTTTTGTTGAGGATAAAGCTTAGACTTTTTATTTATGATAAAGTTGTGATTTTTAAAACTATAAGAGTTAGGTTTTAAATAGGAAAAGCTAGGATTTTTACTATAGGAATAACACTACAAAGATCGGATTTTTACATGTGATGTTAGCAAACAAAGGTCGGATTTTTAAATATGATATTAGCGAAGGAAGGTTGGATTTTAAATGAAGTAGTGTATATAAAAAGATTCGATTTTTATTGTCGAAATGGCAAAATAAAAATATAAATTTTATATTATATAAAGGTTAAAAATGTAATTTTTATATTATAGAAAGGTTAAAAATATAATTTTTATATAGAGAATGGCGAGAGAAAAATATGATTTTTATAAGGTAGTGAAGATAAAAATTCGATTTTTATATAGAAAGTAGTGTTGTTAAAAATATAATTTTTAACACAAACGGTGTTGAAAAGATCTCGTTAGAAGCGAAGTGAAGATTTCCTACATAGAAGAGTCGCAGTGAATTGGTTTAGCTAGTCGGTGAGAACTCCTCACTTTTAATTTATTTTCTAGTTGAAATATATAATAGGATGCAGACGGTGCTTAGCAGCACCCGACACCCGTCGTCCACAGACCATGGACGACTTGTAAGCTTGTTTGTTTGATTTCGATGTGAAAATTGAATGTGTGTTGTGGAATGAAATATTTATATAGTTATAAATATTTTATAGTTATAAATATAATTTTTAACGTGTATATAAAATAAATATTTATAAACAAATCGGACGATTTGTTTATATACACACATTTGACTGATATTGATTGGGACGATAAATTTTACACATCTCCCAACTGCACAAATAAAACCTATGTTTGATTGTTTGAAACCTCACACGGGTATTGGGATGAAATTGGGCATACACTAATCCCAATAACTAGTTGTATGTCGATCGATTGATTGACGGACTGTTATAAGCGTTGAATATTTATATTTAATGCTTATACAGTGTAGAATGCACTCTGGATGATGGTTGATTATTTATCGTTGCTATTATATACATGTGTTGTATGGAAACCATATAATTAATAATATATGGTAATTGATTGGGCCTCATTCCAATTTGGAAAATAGAAATATAAATTCATGTGTCGAATAGAAATATAAATTCATGTGTTGAATAGAATAAATATTCATGTGTTGAATAGAATAAAAATTCATGTGTTGAATAAAATATATATTCATGTGTTGAATAAAAATATATATTCATGTGTTGAAGAAAATATTCATTTGTTGAATAGAATAACGAAGTTATTGAAATATATAAAGTCGTGTTGATTAGATATGCGCCATTTTGATGCGAACGATATTTATATCGATTATATTCGTTTTTTATAATGATTATAGAAAACGAAGTGATTTCAAAATATAACATTTTGAAAATATTATCATTTATATATATATCGATGATATGGAATATTCAATTTTGATTAGAAATTTAATAGGAAGTTGAAATTGTTTTGAAAACGAAGTTAAAACGATTTATAAAATACGTTTTAAATTGAACTCGACGAAATATATATCATATATATATTATATAATGGCCTGAATAGAACGCGCCGCGCTGCGGCAGTTCGTGAATTTCGACCATTGACTTCGAATTGACGTTGCGGGAGATCCGATCTTCGGATTCTCCTAAAACCAGAACCATTGGGTTTGTATTCGATGGCTGTTGATGGAAATCGACTATACGGGCCTTGATAAAATTATTAAAAAATAGTAATAATTTGTGTAAAATCATAACAAATGATTTGGGAAGAATTGGGATGAAAAACTCCATATTTTAAAAGATAAAAATATATTTTTATCGAAATGAACTAGTTTTGAACAAGAATTATAATCCCATTTATTTTTAAAATAAATAAAGTGGATTTGAAAGGGTTTTAAAAGTAACCAGAATTTACAATATATAAATTGGAAATGGATTTGAATCGAAATTATCTTCGGAATATTTCGATATTGAATTTGGTGATTATACGGATATTGTTATGGAAATTTGAAAGATGTATTTATATCATTATTTCCAATATGATATTTGTTGGCTGTAGTATTTGATATTGAATATAAGCCGATATATTTTATATTCAGAGCCTTGTATTTAATATCAAATGGGATTTGTGTTTGTCGTGAATGGTGTCTTCATTAACACTGTTCTTAAACCCAGTTGAGAAAAGATTAAATCTTTTTATTTAGATTTAATGAAATGTGCCAATTAAATGATATTTAATTGAAATTGAATTGGAATTGATTTTTGGGTTTATCGTGAACGGTGTTTTAAATAACACTCGTTCTTTAACCCAATAATTAACGGAATGTGTTTTGGGTTGTCGTGAATGGTATCTTTAATAATACTGTTCTTAGACCCAACGGATTTAAGAAAATCAGAAACTAACTGGAGATTAGTTAAGTTGAATGGTTTTCTGGGTATTGATCTGATGTTGGTTTCGGCCTTCGGGGTTATTACTTAGGGAATTGTTCACTTGCTAATTTATGGTTAATGGCTGATGGAAATGAAATGTGATTTTGGGTTTATCGTGAACTGTGTTTTAAATGACATTGGTTCTTTAACCCAGGTAAAGATAGGATTTATTTCCTAGATTTGAATAATCATTAAGTAATGAATTTTGGAAATTAAAACTGAATTAGAGTTTTAATGAATGTTTAATTAGATTGAAAAGTGAATTTGATAATTAAAATTATCGAATTCAAGAAATGATCGAGAATGGAGTATCACCAGTTTTGCCCCAGGCGATAGTTAAATCTTTAATTAGATTTGAACGTGAAATGGTAATTGAATTTACTGATAACACCATGGTGTTAGATATGAAGTATTACCGGTTTTACTTCATGGGATTAATAGGTTGAGATTGGGAAATTTAACAAATGATTACTTCGGTAAGGCTCGTTAATCCCGACTAGTTTGGATAAACCATAATTTGGTTTGAATAAATATTCAAAAGAAGACTAAAGAATAAATTTAAAGAATTTATCTTTGATAAAATTAATGGGAACCTTTCCCAAAGTATAAGAATATTTTAATAAAAGAATTAACTGAATTAGAATGAGGCGTATGTTGTGTTTGTGTAACACTTGTTTATTATATACGCGAGTTATTCAGAAAGACCGGGTTTATCCCATTCTGAATAACTGATTCAACTTGGTGTCGAGGATGAAGACGGTGGTCGAAGACCGGAGGTATTTACATCGTTTGGGTGATTACCGATAATCTTGATTGGGCTGTACACCCAAGAGGAGGGAATCAGTTGGTGATCGTCTAGACGTACTTGGAGATCGATGGATATGCGAGGTACAAGGTGCCTCTGGTTTCGTTCAGACCCAGAACGGACTTGTAAATGGACTGTGTGTCTGACATTGGATATCATTCTATGTGATTGATGGATATCAGTTGCATGGAGTGGTTTGCCTGTGTGGCATGCTAAGATGCAAATGATCAAGGCTTCTGTTGAAAAGAAGAGTCTTGTGGTTGATGATCAAAGCACGGCCTGTATGGCATAGCTTTGTGTAATGTTAATTCGCGAACCTCACACCCCGGTTGTGAACCAGAAACGGGAGAGGACTTCAGGGAGGGAATGCGTTTCCTTCTAGCTAGGGCGGTGTCAGTGACCTACCAGCCCTGACATTTATATTATTTTCACCTATGTGGTTGTTGCTGTTGCGAGGCGCCTCAGATATATCGGTGACTATAGGGAGCTGATGGAGTCATTTGTTGACTCATTTACTCCCAAAAGGGTGGGGAAACGCAGTGTTCAAGCATTTTATTCCACATCGGTGGACCATCCCTGACGATCCAAGGGTCACTCGAGCTCTGATCCTAAGAAATGGGCTAGATTGTCTCGAAGCGGTGGGGACGATCCCTTGCCTTGGTTCACAAATGGAAATCCAACTTCCAATACGTGACTTTGCGGTTTTGATTGTATAACCTATATATGGCGACATAGTGGTATGTTGCATTCATGCCGCCTATGATTGATACTTATGATTGAAATTGTTTTGACACTATACACTTATAGTAATAATAATAGATGAAATTTAGCGTATCAAGCATTCTTTGGCTATTATAAGGAAAAACCCTATCCTCCGGCTTGTGTTGCATTGTGTGATGGGACCTGGGTCTTATAATAGCTTCATTATTATTTATTTAGCATTGCGTTGTTGTTTTATGCACTGGTATTCTTGGGAGGAAACCCGTTCCGTGTTATATGGCGTGGTCCCTTGATTTACCTAAATTTAAAATAAAGATTAATAAATGTTTTAATTCTCACACCAGTCACATGACTGACCTGGTGTTTATTGTTTTAACCTAAACTCTGGGTGCCCTTATTTTCCGCACAGGTAGCTAGTAGTTTTGGTTTTGCAGATTTATATTCACAAGATCCTGGTTTATAGCTGAAACGATATCCGGAAAGCTCTGTATCCGTATATCTCCTTCAGTTGTGTATTGTATTATTTTCCGCTGCTATGTAGTGCATGGTAATCTCTGTTATTTTATAATGTGTAATATTGATTTATACTCGGTATATTCTTGTAATCTGATGAAATTGCTGTAATTAACAATGAAATGTTCTTCTGTTTGCGTTCTGATGTGGCTTGTCCTCAAAGTATCCGCTCTTTGCTTCATGGGGAAGTTACGGGTCATCACAGTTGGTATCAGAGCTTTGGTTTACAGAGCTCGGAGAACAAGACACATTAGAACCAAACGAAAGAATTCACAAGAGATTGGATTAGTAACATCCAATGAGAATGACTCGTTAGAGATGGGATCATTAGTATCCTAGAACGAGTGTGAAGAGTATATTTTTAAAATGAGAAAAAAAAATTGTTTTGAAAAATTTAAATCGAATTATTCGTATTTGAATATTTATTTTAAATTGATTTGGACAATCAAGTATATAAAGATTTTGCGTATACGTCTGATCCACGTGTATTTGAAGTTTTAATATATTGGGTAGATATAGAATCACACTCTAGTCGCCCGTAGATGATTCTGATGATTACTTGAGTATCATCAGAATTTATATTCGAGTTTCGAAAGTAGGATTTCTATATATTTCCAATTGGCTGGTGTGAGAACCAAAACTAGATAGGGCTTATTGTTGTGATTTGGCATCAAAAATAGGATTTTCCGTATATGTATCAAAATTATGAATTTGAAATGATAATCAACAAACTGATTGCTGATTGTGTTGTTTGATTATTGGTTTATTAATTAAAATGTTGAACCTTTAGCCAAATTGAACCAAATATTGAGTTCTATTGAAAATTTGTCGCATTTGCATGCATATACATGTACTTACATTGAACAGGTCATAGCAAGGAGGCTAGAGAAGAGGAATAAAATTGTTTGCCCGACAAATAGGTACATGTTTATTGTATTTCTTGGGTTTTGGATGATTTTATGAGTCGATTGGTTAGCCGCTTGGCTTTTTCTTTTTCTTTTGGATTAAAGAGGGCCATGAGAGGCTATATGAAATATCCCGAAGTCCCCGGTGCAGGGGAGGTTATGGCGAAATTTTTCGAAAATTTAGGGTGTTAGCCAAATTTTTGAAAAATTTGAAAAGTTCTTAGAAACTAAAAAGTTGAAGAACTTAAGCCATAGTGAAAATAATGAAAGTTGAGTTGATTTTTTAAACAACTTTCGGCTTCGTTCCTTTTCGGGGACGAAAAGTTTTAAGTGGGGGAGATTGTAATAACCAGGAAATATGAGCCAATTTAAAAAAATTATTTTGGCAATTTTGATGAATTTTGAATATTTAAAATGAATTATTTTAAATAATAATGACGAGAAATTTATTTTGAATAGAATTCGAACGTATATATCTATAAAGATCGTCGTTAGAATATAAATATTTTATTTTAAATATATAAGGAATTGAAATTGGCGCGGTAGTTCGAAATCTCGATTTCAAAGTTCAAATGAATGTACAGGATTCAAAATAAACCGGATTTTGGCGAAACTAAAAATATTAGAATCTATTTGAGAATATCTTTCCAATGAATCCGAAAATTTGAAATTTCATGACGGGGATAAAAAGTTACGCCCAGATGAAATTTCAGAATAGTCGCTATGGATTTCTGGCCCTTAAAAATGGAAATTTTGCAAACGACCTCGGTTTTCGACGAAACCACTTTTGTTGGATCCGTGATGTCAAGTTATTGCTAGGTTTCAAAATTTGTAATTTTCTGAATCAATATGTGAGCGTGGCAAAGGAAAACGCGTTTGACCAGTTTTAGTTGATTTTAATCCACTGGAAAATGGCAATTTTTCAAACGATCTCAGAATTTGACGGAATTAGTTTTGTTAGGACCATATCGTCAATACGAAGCTAGAAATAACTTTCCTATAATTTTTAGGGTCCGTATGTGGCCTAGGTAAATTAAAAGGTGCATTTAAAATGAATATATAATGATTTATATTTTAAATTTAGCGGAAACTGATCGTAATAGTCGAATTGGCTTACGAAACATATCCCATTGTGTTCAGAATGGGGGCAATTAGCTTGGGGCGAAAGTCGTTGGATATCGTTTGGTATTCATATACGAAGTCAACTTTATAAGGAAAATAATAATAAAATACATATAATTATATACGGTCACACCCTCTACTCTCTCTCTCCTCTCAGAACCATCGTGGAAAAATAAAAAATGGAAAAAGAAAAAAAACCGCGTTGTGACCTCCCTAACCCGCCGACTCCTCCGTTCAGCGGAGCGCCACGTCATCGGGCCCCCCCCAGCCATCGCTCCGTTGATCCGATCCCCCCCACTCATAGTTACTCCTTCCCTTCCTCCTTCCTCCAGCTCCACGCTAAAACCCCCAAAACTGCGCCGCACAAATAAGCAACCACCGCCGCGCCTGTCGCCTGCCACCACCGCCGAACGGCCTGCCGCCCCTCCACGACCTCCGATGCGCTATTCTCCCCCCCCCCCCCAGTCCAGCGTAAAACACAGTAAGTATGTTTTAATTTATTTATTTTATTTTTATCTATTTTTCTGATTTTATAAATAAAATAAAAGGAGAGAACATTAACATAACAAAAATCTTAGATTTTTTTATTGAGGATAAAGCTTAGATTTTTGTTAAGGATAAAGCTTAGACTTTTTATTTATGACAAAGTTGTGATTTTTAAAACTATAAGAGTTAGGTTTTTAAATAGGAAAAGATAGGATTTCTTTATGGGAATTACACTACAATGATCAGATTTTTACATGTGATGTTAGCAAACAAAGGTCGGATTTTTAAATATGATATTAGCGAAGGAAGGTTGGATTTTTAATGAAGTAGTGTCTATAAAAAGATTCGATTTTTATTGTCGAAATGGCAAAGTAAAAATATAATTTTTATATTATAGAAGGGTTAAAAATATAATTTTTATGTTATAGAAAGGTTAAAAATACAATTTTTATATTATAGAAAGGTTGAATGGCGAGAGAAAAATATGATTTTTATAAGGTAGTGAAGATAAAAATTCGATTTTTAAATAGGAAGTAGTGTTGTTAAAAATATAATTTTTAACGCAAACGGTGTTGAACCGAATTGCCATCTGGTCTACAAATCTCCTATAAATGCCCCCCACACTTCTTCCTTTAGGGGGATCGAATCTTGAGGCCACGAAGTGCTGCCAAAAATATTCCTCAACAATTCCAACATCAATCCAACATCATAGATTGAAGAATAATCCATGGATCTTGATCTCTATCAAATGTATTCAAATGATTTGCGAATTAAAGAATGATTAGATGAGCCTATGTTCAAAGAGGAACTCTACTAATCCTACATCATCTCCATCAAATCTCCATGGATCTACATACTTCTTCATCATCTATTAGATTTGAATGTGATTTGTGAGTAAGAGAGTGATAAAAATATTGTAAGAGAAAAGTTAATCTTGTAATCCTCATAGTGATAATGGAATTTCTTATGAAAGTGGACGTAGATGCTTATTGGATTGAACCACTATAAAGGCTTGTGCCTTCTACTTACATTCTAATAATTGTGTGGCTCCAATTTTCATTTATTGTAAGACTTTTTCCTCGCATCCTTGGTGTTTAGCCCAATTTTGGGAAAAACATTTGGCGCCCACCGTTGGGCCCTAATTGTGAATCCATTTCTCGCTCTCTCATAAGGTAGAAGGCCTTGTATTGGAATTTTGATTACACTCTTATCGTCCGAGTTGAATACTTATCTCGAAAGCCATGGGCAAACCAGGGAGACCGTCAAAGAAAGCTACAAGTAAAGCATCGAAAATGTCGATAATGCCACTAACACGGAAAACACTCCGCCTACAAATCAATTTGAAGTCAGTGAAAGTTTTAAAGTCGGAACCGCCGTAACAAGATAAGAATTGGATGAAGGTGTAGCAGGACTGACGAGTCGAATTGATATTGCGAATGAGGCCATGATGAAAAGCTTGAAACCATGTTTGCCATGCAAGCCGCAACGGCCAAGGTCACCTTGAGTGCAACCCGTCTTAAATCTGCTAAAACCGCTAGAACGGAAGATACTGGTTCTTCTTCCACAAGCCCGAATAAAGGAAATTCTGTCCAAGAGGTTGCAAATCCTAATCATAAAGGAATGAAGCCACATATTCATAACCACTCCGAAAAAGTGACTCCTCAACAAGCGTTTGGTTCCACCAAAGGGGCACTTCCCCATGCGGGAGGTCCAAGGCCCCAGAATCTGAACCACGACCGTTTGCGTAAGCAAACATCCGGTAAAGAAGAAGGTGTCCGCCCCGTGGATCAACTCAATAAGGAAGATCGTATATTCGGGATGGTACGAAAGATCGTGAATGAGAGCTAGAAAAAGGTGGATAATTAGAAGGATTGGGGGTTTTCTCCCACAAAAACCCCACTTACAGAAAGAATAAAAATGACGCCATATCCAGATAAATTCAAACCCCCGGTTGTGCAAGCCTATAATAGGATTGGCGATCCCAACGTGTTCCTATTCAAGTACGATCAACACATGGATGGGGCACGCGCTACTGATGAGTCAAATGTCTATAGTTCCCTACTTACTTGGAGGGGGTAGCTTCACTCTGGTTCACAAAACTCTCGCCAAAATCCGTGGATGACTTTGCCACCTTGGCCAAACAGTTCAGACAACAATTCAGGCTTCAAGCAACCAAGGTGCGTGATGTGATGGAACTGAATGAGTTGGGACAAGGACCCGGGGAATCCATTAAAGCCTTCCTTTCTCGATTTAACACAGCCGCGACCGAAGTTGGAAATTATGATCCACGTTTGGCCTTGATGGCACTAAAAGGAGGTATAAATAAAAGGACCAAACTTGGGCGGTGGATCAAGAAGAAGAAGCCTACCACTCTCGAAGAGCTATTTGATAAGGATGAGGAATATGTAGGCGTGGATGAGGATCCGGCCTATACCTTGGAAGCTGCAGAAAATAATGAGCCGTCAGAGAAAAAAGATGTAAATGCGCAAGGAGGACAGAAAAACACTGGTGGAAATCAGAAAAGGGGGAATGAAGGGAAAGATGGTCGAAACAACAAAAAGCTTCGATTCTTCAAGGATTCTGAAATGACTCCCCTTAACGTTACCATAGAAAGCATTTATATGGAAACCAAAGACACCGAGGAATACCCAAAGCTAGGGAAGTTAAGAGTCACTGATAACGCAATAAAGTACGACAGGTTCTGCCGATTTCATAACCAACCGGGACATAGCACGAACGAATGTAGACATTTGAAAAGCTTAATTGAGGAACTGATAAGAAAGAACAGGCTTCAGCAATACACGAAGAACTCCCAGAATGCCCAGGGGACTCAAGACCAAGGAACCTCCACAGGACAGCCTAAGCAGAATGAGAATGCTTCAGTTGTTGCTATACCAAGGGTGATCATAAACACCATTTCAGGAGGCCCATACCCAATGGGAAAATCTAGGGGGACATGGTGAAGTATGCTCATGAAGTAAAGGACTTTTCAAAAAAAAGGTGAACTCATGATCATGGACGAAGCTTTATCGCCAAAGATACCGAGAATCCTACGAGACGACATCACATTCAAAGATGAAGTTCCAACTGGGATCATAACACCAACAGTGGATCCAATGGTGATAACCATCGGTCTGGGCCCAGCCGTAGTTAGGAGGGTGTTAGTCGATAGCGGAGCATCTATTAATATCCTCTTCTTTAGCGCATTCCGTAGGATGAAGCTTTCCATGGACATCGTAAAAGCTTGTCAAAACAGGGTCCACAGAACCAATTGGTGTTATCAGTCAACTAGTTGAGCTCGGAGAAGGAGAGAAGAAAGCCGCACTAATACAAGACTTTATTATAATCGATGAATCCTTTGCTTACAATGCCTTCCTTGGAAGACCTACTCTTGTAGCATTCAGAATAACTATGGCTCTATGGTGCCTCACTATGAAATTCCCAACAGAAAACGGGGTTGGCATGGTTGTAGGTAATCAACAAGCAGCAAGGGAATGTTATTTGGTTGAATTAGCAGAGGCAAGGAAGATGGAAACGAGAAAGGATGTGGAGCCATCGCTCCACATCCAAAAAGCCCTCTTATAGCAATTAAAGGAAAGCCCCTATATTGGTGAGCACAGTGGCGCTCGAAAAGCAATTGATCCAAGAAAAAACAGTATGGGAGAAAATAGGGCAGCGCCGGCCGAAGATTCTATCCATGTTCCAGTGTCAGACAAGGACCCTAACCAAGCCCTGAAGATAGGATCTCAGCTAGGCATGAAGCTGCAAAAGGAATTAATCTTGTTTTTGAAAGCAAATCTAGATGCCATGACCTATGTAAAGAAGTGTGACAGGTGCCAGAGATTCGCTAAAATTCCAAGAGCACCTCCCACGGAGCTAACTCAAATGGTCAGCCCGTGGCCCTTTGCAGTCTGGGGCATAGATTTAATTGGGGTATTACCCACCGCAAAAGCGAATATGAGATACGCCATAGTAGCTGTCGACTACTTTACCAAATGGGCTGAAGTAGAATCTTTAGCCACTATCACATCAAAGAAAGTAATCAATTTTGTCTAAAAAAAACATCATTTGCAGGTTTGGAGTGCCACAGAAGATCATTACAGATAATGGAACCCAGTTTGAAAGCAACGAATTCCTAGACTTCTTCGCTAAATATAAGATCAAAAAGCGTTTTGCAGCTGTGGCCCATCCGCAAGCAAACGGGCAAGTGGAAGCCATCAACAAAATACTAAAGTCAACCATCAAAAAGCGTCTTGAAAAAGCCATAGGCAACTGGGTTGATGAACTACCCTTTGCATTATGGTCATACCGAACAACTCATAAACTGCCATGGGGCACACCCCATTCTCACTTGCATTCGGGTCAGAAGCTATGATCCATGTGGAACTAGAAGTAACAACTCATCGCACAATCCACTTTAACCAGAAGGAGAATGAAAAGCTGCAATTGGAGGCACTTGACTTACTCAAGGAAAAGCAAAAAGAAGCAGAGCTCAAAACAGCGGCCCATCAACGGAAAGTAGCCAGATATTTCAATACAAAAGTCAAGCAAAGAACTTTTCAAATCGGGGACCTCGTCCTAAGATAATTATGATAGGAACCGGGGTATTCGGACCCGATTGGGAGGGACCGTACGTAGTTAGTCAGAAATTTGCAGATGGCACTTTTGAGCTAAAAACGATAGACGGAACCGCACTCCCTTGAGCATGGAATAGCATTCACCTTCGTCGTTATTTTGTTTGAAGTTTCTTTCACATATTTCGCATTATACATACATCATGAATTGTAAATATATCATGCATTGAGAATATCGTGCAAAGTTTATACAAATTAATGAAAGAAACAACTTTTCCTGTCTAAAATCGTACATTTGCAAGTTTTGATTTCAAGCTGCTAACATCAATTTTAATTACAGGCTTTTTAAGTAGACAAAAGCACATTTAAATCTAAATAGAGCTTGATGAATGCTACAACACATCCCAATAGGGAAAGCTCAAGCACCCGTTGCTCAACACTTAAATATCCCCGCATTTCTTGGCGTAGAGGATGTGGAGTATTAAGCCGCAAATAAGGGGCATCAAGAACTCTAGACCCAAAACAATGTGACATTCAGTCTATGGATCAAATTTTGAATTTCTCCATAGGGGCACCTTCTTAACAATAAAGTTCAAGGCCCTAGTTCTAGCAAATAATTCTAAAAATCTGATAAATGAACTTGCGTCACCCCCGTGAAACAACGCGACGATAAATCGAAGACCTCCCCGAGGGGCACCCGGTTCATCGTCGACGCCATTAAGATATGGCTGGACAGCGATACAAATACCGGGCTCTTTAACCAAAGACCTCCCCGAGGGGCACCTGGTTCATCGCCGACGCCATTAAGATATAGCTGGACAGCGATACAAACACCGGGCTCTTTAACCCAAGACCTCCCCGAGGGGCACCTGGTTCATTGCCGATGCCATTAAGATATGGTTGGATAGCTATACAAACACCAGGCTCTTTAACCCAAGACCTCCCGGAGGGGCACCTAGTTCATCGCCGATGCCATTAAGATATGGTTGGATAGCGATACAAACACCGGGCTTTTTAACCCAAGACCTCCCCGAGGGGCACCCGGTTCATCGCCGATGCCATAAAGATATGGCTGGATAGCGATACAAACAAAGGGTTTTCAAAGACCTCTTATGAGGCATCCGACAAGTTCAACTAGCGTCTGAATTATTCAGACTCAACGAATGATGGATCAAAAATCCTTTCAAGGGCACCCGGTAATAAGCCGAATCATCCAAATTCGGTAAGCAACGGAGCAATAAATTTCCCTCAAAGTTATCTGATAAAAAACCACAAGTAACTGACCCAATCAGTTACCGGGTATAACAGGTTCCTTTATCTAACTGTAAATACCATGCCTAAGTTTCCAAAATATTGAAACCAGTTGTGGTATGGGGGCATTTCCATCGCATTAATGAAATCTAATAATGCTCTCTTTAAAACATACCACAATCTGGTCATAATCCTAGATTACCATCACATTAATGAAATCTAATAATGCTCTCTTTAAAACATACCACAATCTGGTCATAATCCTAAGAAAACCCAACATTAGATCATTCCAACCAACAAAACTGGATTTTCTGGAATGACTGAGATGAAATCGAAAATCCCAATAAAATCCAATAAAGTTGGTTGGATTAGCTCAGCTTGTCATAACAAACAATTTATGATACAGAATCTATATGGAAAATGTAAAACAGGCATGAAATGCAAAGTAAAGAAGTACAGCGAGATTAAAAGCAAAACTAAAAGCATGAAAAGCAGGATAAAATTTCCTGACGACAAAGCAGAACTATACCATAAAGTCACAAGCTAAAATGCAAAATATCAGATGATAGAGTGCATAAAGACGACAAGTACAAAAGTAATAAGCGGGGACCGGCGCCCGCATATACAACCGGCTTGAATACAACATGCAAAAGAAAATAGTTGACAACTAAAATTAAGCTACTACTAATCGCAATCATTTCTTCCTATCACTTGATCTCAAAGCAGGATTGTTAGCCAAAGGTAGAGGGGTTTCTTCTATGTTACTTTGAGTCTCTTGGGAAGATTAAGTGATAGCCTCTGTGTCTTTCTTCTTCTTTTTCTTCTTAGACGATGAGGACTTGACAGTTTTCTTCTTCTTACCCTTGACAATGTCTCAGAGACTTTTGTCTGCTTCGATAGCCTCAACATCATCACTAAGGCTATAGTCTACATCATCCAAACCCAGAAGGGCACCGATCGTTGCATCTTGTGACCCGGGAGCTGTAATGAATAAGGGTGCACTACTAGGAGGAGGAGGAGTGATGACAGAAGTAAGAAAGAAAGTCGTCAGTGGTGAATCGGCCCTGGTAGTCCCTGTTGTTGTTGCATTGCCTATAGTAGGAGAAGACAGGGGTGAAATTAAATTTAGAGTATTGAAACATCGAGCATAATAAGCAAGGGACCCAAGCGAATCGAAAATGGACTGTAAGCACGATAGGGTATAGTCGGTTTCAATTTAACTTGAATCAAGAAGATTTTCTGGGGGATCCCTGTGCTCGATTCTCCAATGATCAGGAGTGTCATCATCAGCCTCGTCGTCTCCACCCTGCTTTTCAACAATATTTTCTATATTGATATTTCCCTCAGTAACAGCATCTTTCTCTTTAGAGGCATCGACTGGGTTAACTAAGGTCTGTGAGCCGGAAGCTTCAAGGGCCGAGGGATCAGTAGGAGGGTTGGCATCAGGTTGGGGTTGAACTTGCTTACCAACAGTGAAGGCCCTCTCATCTATTAGTTGTGCCTTTCCCTTTGCCAAATCCTCTCTGGACCTATCATCTAGGAGTTTGATAATGAGTTCGTCCTTGTTATAATCTTCGCCATTAATTTTGAGCACTCGCTCCCAAACGAGTGCCTAAGTACGCGCAAAACTATCCCCTAAGTAATGCAAACTCCCACGGCTCATAACACTATATACATAGAATCGGAACATGTCGTCATCAGCTTCATCCATAGCCTGTTTATGAGCTTCTTCCGCAGTTATCTTGTCTTTCTCAAGCAACTCGACCTTGTCTTCATCCATAGCCTGATTGGAAGCCTTCATGGATTTAACCTCCTTACGAAGATTAGCGGCATCCTCCTGATATTGTTTGGAGAAATCTTTCTGTACAGCTAATACGACATCGGCATTGCGCTTCGCAGTTATAGCATCTTTTTCCCTTTGCTTGGAAGCATTAAGTTCGTCTCGGAGTTTCTTGATCTCGTTATTTGATGCTTCTAATTCTGTGACTCTCTTGTTGAGAACGGTAATGGTAGCTTCACGATCATCCAAAACTTTTTCCCACTTGACCTTGTCACCTTCCATTTCGGCAATTTTTGTAAGATGAGTGTCATGGCACTTTTGGAGGTCATCACCAAATTTTTCCCATCCACGTAGCTTCTTGTAGGCACTATCTCTTACTATGTTCCACTTTGTTTCAAGCTGACTCTTAGCATTGTCAAACTGGATGTGTGTTTGGCTTATAACCGCTTCAACCTCCTTAGACAAATCATCGACATCGGTTAGACTTACGCTGCGGTCAAACATTATCCCTTTCAGGTTCCAGCCTGGAAGTATTTCGGAAAGAGGAATGTTTAGTGGACCAGGATCGTGAGGATTATTAATAATTGAATGGATTTCAACTGAAGGACCAGGAGGGCGAGAGGGTGATGAAGGTCGGACCCTAATAGGCAGCTTTTCCACTCGGGAGTGTTTGTGAGAACCATCCCTTCCTCGTTTCTTCCCTCGGTCTCCTTCATCAGGAGTGTCCCCTCTTAGCCATTGGTGTCTTCTAGCCTCTTCTTCCTTATGTATCTTCTTCCTCTCTTCCTCCGTTAGGTTAGATCTCGATGCATGAAAAGTCTGGGAAGAGGATTTCGGAGGTGGAGGAGGATGGTGTTGCTTGTGATGGTGTGATGATTGCTGAGGTTCGGATCGTAGCAAGTATTTCGGATCGATAGCTTTGCTCCTTTTACTAAAATCTGACCTGATTCCTGATGAGCGTCTCCCGTACATGTCTAAACCATAAATGAGATATGGATGAATTTTCGATACTTGAAACTACAAAGTATCTAAAAAAAGGGTAAAGCAAGACACAAGTACAGAAAAGGAATTAGAATGCACAAGACGAATTTCTTTAAAGAACGCTATTATTAATAGACCGGTTTTTTCCCCTGGATCTAAGGGGATTCCTATAGATTTAAGATGCCCTTCTGACTCGGTTGAGGCTACATCCCTAAGACCAGTTTCTATGGTTTAAGGGTTGAGAGGCTGAGTAACCACACCATCCTGACTAAGATATCTAGCGGAGTTGAGATCACTCAAATTGTCAATTGTATCTGCAGAATCTTCCTTAGCGGCATTTTCAGTAGGGGAATCTCCAGTTATAGTCTCAATATTTGGATCAGTTTCTAATATAGTCACATCTTCCCCATCATACTCAATCCCGCGCTCAGGTTCAGAAGGATTTACTTCCCTACTATCTCTTTTAACCTGTTCGGAATCTAATTCTAGTTCAGAATGTGGGGAGGTATCCTCTTTCTCAGTCAACTCGACTGATATTATGGGATCCTCGTCCTTATGATGATCAGAATCTTCATCCTTGTTCAAAGTCACTGACGAGGGCAGTGTTCTTCCACTAGTAGGCCTTGAACATATTTTCAAAGGAGGGTCAATAATAGGGTTTTCATCAGCCCAAAGTACATTCCTGTCATCAGAACAGCCGACGTTTGACTTGCAGGGGTAGGTTTAGGAGTAGAAGGTCCTGCCTAGCATAAAAACTTCCTCAAAGGGTGAAGTAGCTCATATTGGCGAAGAATATTTTCGGTAATTAAAAGTTTTCTACTTCTCTTAGCCTCGTCAATGGCTTTCCGTGTCTCATAAGCAACTTTAAAAGAAGAGGATGCTTTGTTGTCCTTAATCAGGGTAGGGAGTACTGCATTTCAAAAGAAATAATGTAAGAATGTGTAACTCAGAGGAAAATAACATCGAAACCACTCGGTAAACTGTAAAACCTCCGTCTGTCCACTGCCCCCGAAATGGTTCAGGGCACCTAACAAAGAAGAATTGGTTCAAAAATCCTGAAACACTGTCCGGTAATTCGAGAATAAGCTTCCGATTTCTGGCACCTTCGGCATGCATAATAGAAGGGTTGTCCTTCCTAATTTTGAAAGAACATAAGTAACGAAGTTCCTTGAAAGTAGGCTCTTGCTTTGTCGTACCCATCAAAAGAACATAAAGACCCAGTAGAACGGTAAAATCATTAGGGTGGAGTTGGAAAGGAGCAATGCCTAGCCAGTTTAGGATTCGCCCTAAAAAGGGATTAAACGGGGGAATAGCACCAGCTGCCAGCATCTGTTTATTTACAGCAACGTATCCAATAGGAGGGTCGTTAGCAAATATGCCATCTTTTGGCAATATCGCATCTGTAAGAGGGATTCCATATTGACCACATAGTAGTTCGTACTACTTCTGCGTGAGGGTGGTAGACTGTCTCTTTTGGTCCCTAGCTTTAATCGGGCAAAGGTCCGAAAGAAGGAGGGCATAAACTTGGCTAGAGGTTGTAGCTGTTTCAGTCTCAGAAACCTTGTTTAAAGAGGGATCGGTTTGTGCCGAGGAGGCCTCTTTACTTTGAGGAAGATTTTGCTTTTCAGTAGTCATTCTACACAAATATACTTGAGTACATTTCAGTTTTCTAGTATCAAAGATTTGAAGAATAAAAATGTGAAAACACATCAAAACATAGAAACAAAGGAGACGAACACTATGGCAAGACGTTTGACGATATTAGGGTCAAGTCGTTACGGCATGGTACTCATGTCGATTCACGACATGGTACCCATGATGGTCCACGGCTTGAGATCCATGTCGGTCCACGACATGAGACTCATATCATTTCACGACACGAAACCTTAAACCAAAGCCACCATAGAATCAACTTGTTTGACCGGTTCCCAAACTCAAGTCGTTCATGCGACGTGTCACCTCGACCGACTTGAATTACAACGACGGATTGATAACTCACATGGGCATAACGACATGAATTTTTCATCGCGACTTAATGGTGGGATTGTCGAATAGGCAGAATTTAAAGCATGACGTAAACTTGCCATTGGATCAAAAAAAAAAAAAAACATGTGTCACAGCTATGTTAAAGCGATGAAAGGTTCATGGTTCAAGTATTTTAACAAGCAACTGGTGTGCAGTATAACAAGATGTTCAAAAAACAGTTCATATGATCATCGTCGTATCAAAAACCAAAGCAAGACATTTTATGGCGTTCAAGTTATGTTGCACAGGCACGATTTGAAACTTATGTTGCTAGAACAACATAAGGCGCAAGTCATATGAATTACATAAAAATTGAGGTTTAAAGAAAATCAAGGAATTTCAAAGCGTTTATACACAGTTTATCCATTACAATTCAGCTGGTTTTTGGTTCACCAACATCTCAACAACACAATACAGCTAAAATCAATTCACAAGACCATCACTTCATCGGAAATAAGTAAAAAACCCTAAATCCTGTACAAATCCTAGCATTTAGAGGAACAAAGAAGAATTCAGAACCGAAAATTGCTTACAATAATTTCTGAAGGATTTTCGATGGAAGGATTCTTCAAGATTGAAAGTATAGGTCGCAAATTGAAGTGATAAAACTCGTCGAAGTTGGTCTGAATCTGGTTGCGATGACTTTGATGGAGGCATCGGCTTGATTGGGTAAGTCGCTTGTGAGAAAGGCGATGGTGTTTCTCTGATTCAATCCGCCATTAACAAGTCAAAGCTTCATAATGAGAAGAGGGATAGGAATGGATATACAGGATTTAAAATAATATAAAGGCATAGGGGGTTATCGGGCCAAGTTAAGACCAATTCGAGGCCCAACACAAGTTAAACCCCACAGGCAATTCAGAGGCGCACGACTTATGACATGGTAATGAGGACGGTTTGATTTTTCAGTGCTTCGAACGACTTAATTAAAATGCATGAAAAGGAGATCAGGGATATCATGATTCGAAGATCATGTTATTCCTAATAACATAAACTTCGAGGGGCAAATGTTAACTCATAAAAATACGTGTTAAATATGTCGTATTTAACCGTGCCGTTATTCATCAAGTCGCAAGCATTAAGTCGTTCCAAGGTCATGTCGTGAGAAAAGGAAGGAACCATGCCTTCTTTATGCCGTTAAGGGGAAGCTAATGCAATTAATAGTCATGCCGCTCTAATATAATGACATGAGATAAGGTTGAGATTCATGTCGACCTTAAATCGTGTCGTGAGACCCAAGTCAAGATCAGAAAATTCATCATGTCGTCCGACCTCCATGTCGTTCAGCGACAGGGAGGAATAGGCTGTTACTAAAGATCCCGATACAAACCATGTCGTGACCTACTTATGCCGCAAGATATAAAAACCAAGCCATCAAGATCATGTCGCAAAGGAGGAGGTTCATCCATGCCACATCAAGTCGCTCGCAATCATGTCGTGTCCTCCCATTTCGTGCTCCACCCATAGCGTCAAAGTTAAGTCGTCATGCGATGTGGCACCGTGACATGCCGCAAGCCCAAGACGTAAAGAAACATAAGGTCACACGACATGAATCATGCTGTCCAACCTCCAGATCGTTCAACGATATATAGGGCCAGTTGCTTTCTAGAGCTTGAGGTCAAACCATGTCGCCTCCAACTGATGTCAAATCACACGAACGATACAAGCCATGATAAGGAAGGTCATGTCGGTTCGCAAGCTTAAGGCACCAAGGGGTTAACCCGACAGGCAACATGAGTCAGGCCGTAAACAACATAAGTTATGGCGGAAGTTCAAGTCATGTCGGCGGCGACATGAGTCATGGCGTTTTTCTACATAATTACAGAACTGCCATTTGGTCTAGAAATCTCCTATAAATACCCCCCACACTTCTTCATTTGGGGGGATCGAATCTTGAGGCCACAAAGTGCTGCCAAAAATATTCCTCAACAATTCCAACATCAATCCAACATCATAGATTGAAGAATAATCCATGGATCATGATCTCTATCAAATGTATTCAAATGATTTGCGAATTGAAGAATGATTAGATGAGCCTATGTTCAAAGAGGAACTCTACTAATCCTACATCATCTCCATCAAATCTCCACAGATCTACACGCTTCTTCATCATCTTTAGTAAATTTGAATGTGATTTGGGAGTAAGAGAGTGATGAAAATATTGTAAAAGAAAAGTTAATCTTGTAATCCTCATAGTGGTAATGGAATTTCTTATGAAAGTGGACGTAGATCCTTATTGGATTGAACTACTATAAAGGCTTCTGTCTTCTACTTACATTCTAGTAATTGTGTTGCTCCATTTTTCATTTATTGTGAGACTTTTTCCTCGCATCCTTGGTGTTTAGCCCAATTTTTGGAAAAACATGTATATAATAGCAACGATAAATAATCAGCCATCATCCAGAGTACACCACACAACTGCATAAGCATTAAATATAAATAATTAACGCTTACACAGTTTGTCAACCAAACGATCGACATACCACTAAACAATTGGGATTTGTGTACGTCAAATATCATCCCAACACCCGTGTGGGGTTTCAAATCAACAAACACTGAATATTATTTGTGCAGTTGGGTGATGTGTAAAATTTATCGTCCTAATCAATATCAGTCCAATGGGTGTGCATAAACAAATCGTCTGATTTGTAAATGAATATTTTATTTTATTCATTTATCTAATAAAATGATATTTTTATCTTTCTAACATATTTTTAGAAAATTTTGGCAGCATAACGGCGCGATACTAGAAACGGGATAAGGCCTAGCGTTATCCCCAGTCCAATAACGGCTTGCGCCATACACCTACCAATCTAACCAATTCCATTTCATTTCCCAAACCAAATTCAACCAAACAACCCAATCAACCAAACTAAATAATCACACAAGTCATCCATGGTCTATGGATGACGGGGAACAGTTCATATATGCAGTTATTAAATAAATAACTGTATAGAAAAATTATAGTGAGGAGTTCTCACCTTGGGGTTCCACTCCGCCGTTCTTTATTTCTGAATGGTTTGAATTTAGATTTCGATTCTTGTGCGTTGTGTTCCTCCCCATAATCCCAATGTAATCTGTTTTATGCTGTCCATATTAAAAATCACATTTTTATTACGATGTTTATTTTAAAAATCACATTTTTATAATGGTACTTCATATATAAAAATCATATTTTTATAACACTTCTCATATATATAAAAATCTAATTTTTACATAGCTAAAAATTATATTTTTAGTTCGCTAAAAATTATATTTTTCCTTAACAAAAGATTATATTTTTCCCTCTTTAAAGATCGAATTTGTTTTCCTTGCTACTTTATATTTTAAAAATCGAATCTGTTATTTCGTTGTTCAATAAATAAAAATCACACCTTTATTTCGATGTTCATGAAATAAAAATCATATTATATAGTGATGTTTATACAACAAAAATCCTATCTTTATACGGATAAAAATCACGACTTCATACAAATAAAAATCCCACCTTTTCGATATTAAAAATATAAACTTTTCTTAATGTTAGATAAAAATTTGGATCTAACACCCAAATTGTTCTGATTCGTAGAGAATTATAACTGAAAAATGAGGAAAAAACAGAAAACACACAAGATTTATAGTGGTTCGGCGTTAACGAGCCTACATCCACTTTATATGCTATCGGTTATACTTTGAATGCTAGTACAACCAATGATTTCTCTCAAACACGCTTTTACAATTGTGATTTCTCTCAAACTCGCTTTTACAATTGTGATTTCTCTCAGTAATTTCAAAGTAAAACTGATAAGAAATAGTGGTATGACAGTAATGGTGGAATCAGTACTCAATACTGCCCAAAAAGATCCCGAAAAATGTCAAGCTCTGGGCTATTTATAGCTAATTTTGTCAGGCGGATCGCGGTCACACGTGGCACAGATCCCGAGAATATCGGATCGTATCGCAGCTTGATGAAGAATTAGTCAAATTAGCCGTTGTGGACAGGTGTCGCGATCCGCTCAAATATCAGATCGAGCAAGAAGGAGGAATTGGTCAAAATGACAGTTGGGAACATGTGTCGCTAGATCCGTGCATCTCGGATCGCCGAAGACTAGCTCGTGCTTGAACAGGTCAGAGGTTTCGCTGTGCGTCGGGGGATCGGATCGGTCTGTGCTGGGTAGTAGTGTAAGTACGGATCGAGTCGTGTAGAGGTAATCGAATCGCTGATGCTATGGGGGCGATCCGATGGGGGGCGATACGAGAGGGGCGACCCTATGGTGCGATCCGATCCTTCATGGAATTAAGGAACGTAGTTTCATACTTTCTTCTTGTGAGTGAACCTTGGTGGCTTGGTCAAAAAGCTAGCTAACATTTTGCCCCCTCGGAGTATGTTTTGTCGATGATGGAACATGCTTCGAAACTATAGAAATATCTTTTCATAAAGAGATGCAAGTCAATGGTAACGTCTATTCGAAAGGTCGTATCATTTACGAAAAGTCGTGTCTCTTTGCTCGCTATAAATGTCGGATAAACCTTCGATAACTTCCCTGTTTATTGGACAATTCTTTTCTGGAACTTCTTTCTTTTTTCTTCTCTCTTTTTTTTTTGGTTCGGATCGTTCCATATCATCGCGATCCGTAAGTATTTCTGGAGGATCGCTTCTTTCCATCCTTAGTCAGTTCGGTTCGCAGCGACACGCCATGGTTCGTGGGAGCATTCTTTGTCATGATCCAGTGAGACGAGACGTTCGCCTCGTTCCATCCTTTGTGTGGGCCTTTGGTATGGTGGCGGGTCGATATAGGGATCGGCCTCTTTCTTCTCTGCTGGGCCTAATGGGCTTGCCCCTACGATCCACCGAAGCCCACGGTTCGTGTGGGACAAAAAAGGGGAGGCCAACGGTCACCGTTTTCTCTATATAAATCGACCCGAACTTCACTTTTCTCCTTCTTCTTCTTCCTTCAGCAACATGTCGCCCATTTTTCTTGAGAAAAACCCTAATTCTTCCTTCCAAAAAAGACGATTGTTCTTCCTAATTTAAGAAAGGTAATCTCGTCGAAATCATTCTCATCCAATTTCTCACTTATTTTCCAGGAATTTAAGAAGAGAAAATGGGAAAATTGGTGATTTTTGAGACTGCACCCACGATGGATGATGGGATCAGGTGTTCGCATGACGAATCGAGGAGAAGTGATGAGGAAGAGGCGAGGGAGAAGAAGAAGGAGGAATCAGATCGGATGGGAGCATCAGTTCGTGGTGATGCGAGGTTCAGGGAAGAGGGAGAGGAAGTAAAGAGCAGTTCGGTGCGTTTCGTTGGCGAGGCGAGGGTTCGGAGAGATGAGGATGAAGCATAGATTCGGCTAAAGGATCTGGTCATGGGAAGGGAGGAGCTTCAGATCGTGGAGAATAGGAGGCGATACGGATCGCCAAGATACCATCGCGATCCGTTTGGATGGATTGGTGCGCTTCACGATTCGAAGCCTTTTTATGAGCTTGTAACTTTTCCGCGTACCGAGTCCTTCACCACGATCCGTCCATATGTCGCGATCCGAACCTGCCCTGCGATCCGACTAACGAACGATCTGATGCTCACGCTGACTAAAAAATATGATGCGACTCTAACAAATCGATGAACAGTTAGGTTAGAGCCCTTGAGACGAACATTCCGGATTGAACAAATGCATAATCTACCAATTGAACAACGACCAATGTCTCGATGACTTTGTTGACCTTTGTACCTTTCTTTAATGCACGCACAAGCACACACTGGCACTCGCACAAACAGGGGGGATGGGTAGTTTTAATATTATTTCTCATGTTTCTTCGCCTAAACAGTAATGTCGGATAATCACTCCTCTTCAAGATCTAACACAGAGACGGATCCCAAGGTGTCTGAGCACCATAACCCTGAGGTCCCTCCAACTAACCCAAGGGGAGAGGATTCTGGATCTGAATATGAAGCAATGGAATCGGATCCATCTGAAAGAACTTCACTTGACGAGGAGTCTGAAGTAGACGGTCGAGCTCCTGACGTGATTCCTGACGCACTTGGGATAGAGAAATTTACTGATTCTTTAGCTTCCAAACTCGATGACATAAAGCTTAAGAGAATTTGCCTGGGATATGGGATCCCCTGGGATGACGTGGGGACACCCGGCGGCGAAGATAGACCTCACTTAGCTCCGGAAGGATATATGACAATCAGCCGGCTCATGTGCTGGGCAGGAGCTATTCCTCTGTTTCCTCCAATTGTGATTGAGACCTTAAAATGATTGGGTATCGCTCCGATGCAGCTCCATCCCAATGCCTACGCAGCTCTATACACTCTATATATTGCATACGCGGAAATCCTTCATACCGAGCTTACATTTAAAGATTTAAAATTCTTTTATCTTTTCA
The DNA here is from genome assembly GCA_030737875.1 of Allium sativum. Classification (NCBI taxonomy): domain Eukaryota; kingdom Viridiplantae; phylum Streptophyta; class Magnoliopsida; order Asparagales; family Amaryllidaceae; genus Allium; species Allium sativum. The sequence goes on from CM060916.1 coordinate 183,673,054, forward strand.
AGCACCGCTCCTCGGCATCCCCAAATTTCTCTTTCTTCGAATCGGTAGCGAATTGGAAGGTTCTGTATGACGGATACAGCAACATAGGGGATCCCAATGTTCTATATAAAGAGACAGGCTGGGTGCTCAAGAAGATGGCTTAAATCAAGTAAACTTTAATCTTTTGACTGAATATATTTCTTAAGAAATCGAAGCATTAACACCCCCCTTTCTTTTTTTGTTTGAGCCGATCACGTCTTTCCCAAGATGGAAGGCTTGGTATACAATAATCGATTGTCTATTCTTCTACAAAGCAGATCCGATTTTCTAAGGATCAAGAAGTGTATTACTGACGAGAATCTTCACAAGCATCGCCTTTTGGATATAAGGTTTGGACTTGGTGCAGGCGGCAAACCCTACAAATACGTGCCCCCAAAGGAGGGAGAGGGAACATCACGAGCAACAGAAACAACTAAATTCGGTAGGAGTCCTTCCCCGATAATCATCTAGGACGACGAGGACCTGAACATATATAGAGGAGATGAGGCCCGTGGTGATAAGTCCAAGGAAATCCCAGTTTCTCCGGGGGGTTTCCCCTCAAGGGCTTCTCTTCCGATCGAACCTGCTGCTGCCGATGATTTGACAGAAGAAAAGCTATTTAAAGAGCTGAGCAAAATTCCTTTGCCCGATGATGTATACACAGAGGGGGACTTTGAATTTTCCCTGCTTCTGAGGAAACCACCGTTCCAATTGGAGGACAAGAAATTACTCAGATGAGCCTGACTTCAGGCCCGGGTCTATTAGGGGGAATTATATGGGATGCACAAATCACACGCACTGCCTGACCCCACACTTTTATATCAACAGTATCCAAGGTTTTAATATGCTCTTTTCTCCTTTGCAGGAAAGATGTCTCGCAGGCGGTCTTATTCTTATCGCTCTCTTCGTGAAGGCACACCCAGTCTTCATCCGAATCCCGAGCGCTCTCGCGGCCTTTCTCACAAGCCTACTTCTTCGCAATCCCGGTCTCCACCAAAATCGACTTTTGGCAAGCTTCCCAGTTATTCGGTACCACCTACAGGGGGAAAACAACTTCCTAAAGAGTTAACTCCCCCGAAGAGTGCACCCTCTCACGGCAGGTCGTCAAAAAGACTCTACGAGCCCAAGGATAAAAGTATGGATCCAATCAAGGATTCTGAAAAAGAGAGAAGTGACATTGTCCCTTCCCGCCAGCAAGAGTTGGTTGCCCCCGGCTCACGAGATTACATCCATGGTCCCGAGACACAAGCTAAACTGGAAAAGTTGCGAGAACAATTCCCTAACATCTTCTTCGAAAGGATGATGTTTGTTCCAGCCTTGGAGCCCGTCCCTAGGAACTGGGATACTGAAGTCATCGGGCACATTTGTCATGTAGCCAGGCAGTATGAAGTGATGAAGAAACATGACGTTAATCTTACAGAAGTCATCCGAACGCTTGAGATGGAAGCACATAGATCCAAGGTGAAGATTGATAACAATGAAAGGGCTAGGATAAAGATGGAGAAGGACTTGGAAGATGCTCAATCCTAACTTGCCTTTGCGTGGAGAGATGCTGAAAATTATAAGACCGAATTGGAGAATGCTAAGAAACGCTTTCAATCTGAACTTGACTCAAATAGTCAAGAGAAAATGGCCTTAAAGAAGGAGGTAGAAGATCTTAAAATGGCCAACATTGAGTTGAAGATGGTACAAGGCCATTTTGAAGCTGAGAGAGCTGCTTAGGAGGAAGAAAAAGCAAGTTTGAGAGAAAGTCTAGCTTTGGCTGAAGCGGAAAAGGTGATTTTAAATGATCAAGTCGCGGATGCGGAGAGGCGCGCGGCTCTCGCTGAAAAGAATGATGAAAGTGCCATTGAAATGGCTACTGCTTCTAACAACAAGCTCCTCGAGAGAGAAAAGGATATCGAAGGGTTCGAAGAGATGATTTTTGACTTCCTCGGCCATGTCCTCAAAACCCGTAACATCTCGTGGATCCCGGACTACCACGTTCCTTTAGCCAATTTATGGGATGCCATCGTTGAGGGTGAGAAGCAGAGATTCGGAGTTGAAGAGATTGACGAAGATGAGCTGATGAAGACCATCCTGAGGGATAACGAGCCCGAGGATCTAGCAGAAGGCCGTCGTCTAATTCAAGAAGAAATGGAGAAGGAGAGGGCCCTGGCTAAGGGAAAAAAAAAGATTGACGAAGGTTCTAGCTTAGCTGTAGAGACGAAGACCTCCGGAGTTGAGGAATACCATCCTGATGATCCATTAATTCCTTTGGGCCTAACTCCTGCGGTTGTCGGAGCTTCTGCAGCTAGCCTAGATGGAGGATCAGCGGAAGGTATCTCCCTTTTTTCCCCACAATTTGTCAAAGCAATGGTGAGTTGTCGTCGTCTGGTAGAGCAACCGATCGAATTAATAACATGTGTTCTCCATAATACAGGTGGCGAGCCCGTCGACAAGGATGTCAAGCAGAGGAAAGAAGCGGAGAAGATTATCGTCTCGCCTAGCGCCGGTGTTGATATACCGAAGCAGGCTGAGGGTACAACAGAAGAGAAGGGCGTCCTGGCACCCAGTGCTGATGCTTCCAAGGATGATGAAACCATCGAGGCCTTGAAAGATATGGATGGGCGCCATGTAGAGGAACAGGAGGATATCAATAGCACCAAAGAAGCCGAAGACGATGACGACGAAACTTTGGCTAACAGAAAAGCTAGGCAGAAAAAGGAGCTGGCTTTAAAGAAGGTGGGACAAGAGCCTTTGAACATCGCCTCTATCTCGGAGTTTAATCCCAAAACTGGGATGGTTTTGAAACTCCAGCCCAAATCCTTCAGCAAACAGCTTCATTTTGCGAACCCTGATGATTTCCCAGCTTCCCTTACTGATAAAAGAAAGAGAAAGGAGGTGGAGGAGGAATCTTCTGATGAGTCGGATGTTCCTCTTATAGACAAAAGGAAAAGAAAGAAGGGTGATCAATCCGATACTGACAAGGCGAGGCTGGAGAAGCAGAAACTGGATAAGAAGTCCAAGCCTAAATAGGATATTGTTGCTTGTCTATATTTTTTTTTTAGGCTTCCCGCTGGCCATGAAATGTAATTGTGAGATTGGCCCTCACTTTTGTTTTAGGTTGTCTTTTACTTTGTAGGCTTGCAGTTCGTAAATGAAAGTTTATCTCTTTTGCATCACCGTGTACCTGCATTTAATAAACTTTTCATGCTTAGTCATAGACCATCTGATTATAACTACAAATCAGTCAGGCAACAGAAAGAAAAATTTAAAAATTTCCGTGCTGCATCAAAGTTCATGTGTATATGTATATGCCCCTAATCAATCGTTAACGTAGCTTCTGACTAGGGCTTATTAAGGATTGAATAGCATTGTCTGCACGTTGCCCCCTATTTCTGAATATGGGGGACTTAGAAAATTTAGCAAGATAATTGTCCTTATGGTGCTGAGTTTCCGGCACCTTTCTCAGTGCTTAACCATAGACTCTCTTATACTCTCCTGGCGGTCACCGAGGTTAGAGTTTGAATTCAGTAGTTCAGTCGCTCCCCGATCCTTCAGCAGGGCAAGAGCTCTTTCTCAGCGCTCAATCGGAGACACTTTTATACTATCTCTCTGCTCTGGAGAGTTAGAGTTCGAGCTCAGCAGTTCAATCGCTCCCCGATCCTTCAGCGGGGCAAGAGCTCTTTCTCAGCGCTCAATTGGAGACGCTTTTATACTCTCTCTGCTCTGGAGAGTTAGAGCGCTATCAATGATATGATTTACTTTATCGTACCCTCAGAGTTTTAACTGGTGATTGCATTCCATTCTGATGGAAGGCACCTATAATTATATGCTTTTGGGATCATTGCATGATTCACAACAATTTCCATAAAAATAGAAAGGCAGATAAGTAATAGTGCAATAAAGGTAAACGACACACAATATTTTTATAGTGGTTCGGTCGAATCATGACCTACGTCCACTTTATAATTTTTTGCTTTAAGAAATCGGACTATTCTAGGCAAGTCGTGCCTTGTACATGGTTCTTAACAAAGCAAAAGAACAGATCTGTCATCTTTACGTTAGGTACGGCCGTAAATGTTGGGCATTCCACACTCTGGGGATTTCCTTTCCATCTACGGTTGCTAGCTTGAAGGTTCCATTATCAAGCTTGCACAGAATGGAGTACGGTCCTTCCCACTTCGCACCCATATGAGTTGGGGCTGGAAAGACACGCTTCAGAACCAAGTCTCCGGGTTCCAAGGTTCGGGCTCGAACCTTTTTGTTGTAGTATCGGGCGACCTGTTGTTTGCATCTCAAGGCACGCAGGTCTGCTTCGTCCCTCTTTTCTTCGATCATATCCAGGGATTCAAGGAGCAATTCGTTATTAGTCATCGGATCGTAATAAGTCACTCGGTGAGAACGTACTTTTATCTCAACCGGGATGACTGCTTCTGCTCCAAAAGCAAGGGAGAAGGGGGTATGTCCTGTTGCCGATTTATACGTTATCCTGTAGGTCCATAATGCTAAGGGTAATTCATCAGCCCACATGGCTCTGGCCCGTTTCAGTCTTCTTTTCAGAATGGACTTAATCACTTTATTCACCGCTTTGACTTGTCCATTCGATTGCGGGTGCGACAGAGGTGTACCGTTTCTCAATGTGGTATTTCTGGCAGAAGTTTATGAATTCAGTGCTATCGAACTGAGTTTCGTTATCAGTTATAACAATCTTTGGAATCCCAAATCGACAGATGATGTTTCTAACGACAAAATTGATCACTCGTTGGGTTGTGATTGTAGTCAGTGGCTCAGCCTCGACCCACTTAGTGAAATAATCTATGGCTACAATAGCGAACTTCGCTCCGCCCCTAGCTATGGGGAGACTTCCGATGATATCAATTCCCCACATAGGGAAAGGCCATGGGCTCGTCATTGTTTTTAACTGATTAGGAGGTGCTCTAGGTATCTTTGATAATCTCTGGCACACATCACACCGTCGTGCGTATTTCGCCGCATCCTTGTTTATGGTAGGCCAGAAATAACCATGCCGCAACACCTTATTCGCCAATGTTTTCCCTCCAGTGTGATCGCCGCATTCACCTTCATGTACCTCCTGCAGCACACGCTTGATGTCGTCATGAGCTATACACCGGAGAAGAGGCATTGAAAATTCCTGTCTGTAAAGAACTCCGCCTTGTAGAACGTATCCGGCAGCTTTACGAATTACATTATGCCTCTCGCTTTTCTTGGTCGGAAGCGTTCCATTCATCAAGAAATTCTTTAGAGGGGTCATCCATGACTCCCTTTCTGGTGCCATCTCTAGTACCGAATCAATTTCCATCTGATCTATACTAGGAGACCGAAGTACTTCGACTAGGGCTAGCCCGGTCTCTTCAGGATCTTCGGAACTAGCCATCTATGCCAACTTATCCGCCTGTTGATTCTATGATCGCGGAATATGAGATATGCTGTAGTGATCGAAGTCATTCAGCAACTCCTTCACTTTCTTCAAGTATATAATCAATCTTGCACTTTTGGCCTGGAATATTCCAGTGACCTGATTTACAACTAACTCGGAGTCGCAAAAGATGTCCAGCTTTGTGATTTCCAACTCCTTTGCGATCCTTAGTCCGGCTATCAGGGCTTCATATTCGGAGTCGTTGTTAGTGGCGTGAAACTCCATCCGGATAGCATAGGATATCAGCCGTTTCTCGGGAGTTTCAAGCACTACTCCAGCGCCGAATCTCTTGTCATTCCTAGCGCCATCAGTATACAATTTCCAGGTACTGGGGTCAAGAAGTAATTTTGAGGGGTCAACTTCTTCGTTTGCTATGTCTTCCTCCGGGACAGTAAATTCTGTTATGAAATCAGCTATCACTTGCCCCTGTATTGACCGCCGGGGCTGAAAGTTCAGATCAAATTGACTCAACTCAATGTTCCACTTGAGTAGCCTTCCAGATGCTTCTGGTCTTTGTAGAACTTGCTTGAGTGGATGATCAGTGTATACAGTAATGGGATGAGCCTGAAAATAATGTCGAAGCTTTCTAGAGGCGATCAGCAAACTATACGCCAACTTTTCTATCCTTGGATAATTACGCTCTGCTACCGTCAGTTTTTTGCTCACGTAATACACAGGTCTTTGAACTTTATCTTCTTCTCTCACCAATGCTGAGCTGATCGAGTGAGACGACACTGCCAAGTACACGAATAAATCCTCGTGATCCATCGGCTTAGATAAAATCGGAGGTTTCTCCAGGTGTCTCAGCAAGTTCTGAAACGCTTCTACGCAGTCGGGCGTCCATTTGAAGTGGCGTTTTCCTCGCTTTATCAATTCGAAGAATGGGATGCATTTGTCCGTAGCCCTGGAGATAAATCTGCTTAGTGCGGCTACTTTTCCTGCAAGGCTTTGCACATCTTTAATCTGCCTGGGTTCCTGAATGTCTCTGATTGCTGCGATCTGGTCTGGATTAATCTCAATCCCACGAGAACTGACGATGAATCCCAAGAATTTTCCGGAGGCGACCCCGAATGAACATTTTGTTGGGTCGAGTTTCATCCCGTACTTTCGAAGAATGCTGAACATCTCTGCCACACCCGTAGTGTGATTGGAGGATTGCCTGGACTTAACCAACATGTCGTCTACGTATACTTCCATTGTTTTCCCAATCTGTTTATAGAACATTCTGTTCACTAACCGTTGATATGTAGCGACTGCGTTCTTCAAGCCAAAGGGCATTACCACATAGCAGTATAACCCCAGATCCGTAATGAAACTAGTGTGTTCTTGATCCGGAACATGCATTGGAATCTGGTTATATCCTGAATAAGCATCCATAAAGGAGAGAAGTTCATGACCCGCCGTAGAGTCCACCAACTGATCGATCCTGGGTAACGGAAAGCTGTCTTTCGGGCAGGCTTTATTCAAATCCGAGAAATCGATACATGTTCGCCACTTTCCGTTAGCCTTCTTCACCAGAACTGGATTTGAAATCCAGTCTGGGTAGATTGAGTCTCTGATAAATCCATTACTCTTTAGCTTTCCAACTTCTTCTTTCAAGGCAGCGGACCTCTCTGGGCCCAGCATTCGCCTTTTTTGTTTTACCAGAGGATGTTTAGGGTTAATGCTTAATGAATGGCTCATGATTGATGGAGATATCCCGCACATATCTGTTTGGATCCAAGCAAATACATCCAAATTATTTTTTAAGAAATTCATCAGTTCTTTAGCTAAATTCGGATTTAACTGGGATCCAATCTTAAGGACCTTCTCTGGGTCACTATCATCGATCGGTACATACATAGTTGTCTCGTTGGGAGTCACCATTCTGCCCCCAGGTTCTTTGTCCTCTCTGGGATCTATATCCTCGGGCAACTCTCCGGGCGACTCTTCTACGGTTATCCTCTTTAATTGCTATAAGGTCTCCGCCCTTATGGTGGGAGAAGCGCCCTTGGTTTCTATGTCCCCTCCATTGCGGAGTAGCTTTATCTCTGCAACATAACATGCTCGTGCGGCAACCTGATCTCCTCTGACAATACCAACACCAGCTTTCGTAGGAAATTTCAATAATAAGCACCAGGGGGCTATACAGGCTCTAAACTTTGCAAGGGCCGGTCGGCCCAAGAAGGCATTATAGGGTGATTCAATATCCAAAACCACGAAGGGAAGGATTCTCACTCTCTAGCGTTCTCCTTCCCCAAGCGTAACTGGTAGCTCTACATAACCCATTGGAGCGGTGGATGCTCCGTTAAATCCACGGATCCATCCCCGACAGGGCTTCAAGTCTTTTATCTAGAGGTTCATCTAGTCGAATGTCCTTTTGAAAAGAATATTGACAGAACTCCCGTTATCCACCAAAACTTTATGAACAGTGGCCGGGCCAATAGGTACTGTGATTACAAATGGATCTTCAGTCGGAGCATGGACTCCAATGCTTTCTCGTTCGCGGAAAACGACATCGTCAGACATCATCTTTTGTTGCTTTACTGGGACGTTGTCCTCGGGGTTGCTACACTCCCCTACCTCGAGGTGTTGCTTGGCTGCATTGACATACTGATCCAATGCCTTCGAACCGTGTCCGGCGAGATAAAGCCCTCCGATTATGGTATTGATGACAAGGTCCTTTCCCTTTTGCTGGGCAGTTGGCTTGACAGCAGGTTGATTTTGGTTCTGATTTGGGGCCTGTACGGCTTGCCCCCTGTCTCTGGGCGTCACTCTGTATTCATCCAATTTTCCTTCTCGGAGAAGCCTCTCTACTACATCACTTAGGTGACGGCATTCATTTGTCGAATGGCCATGAATCTGATGAAAGAGACAAAACTTCCCCGTTTCACGTTCTTTCTTCATCGACTCTCTGGGAGGTGGCCTTTTATTTTTGAGTACGTTGTACGAATCCATGAAGATATTTTCCAAAGTATCGTTTATTGGCGTATAACTCTCAAAAGACTTGGGACGAGTCCTTCTCTGGGGGTCGTTCCCTCGATTCCTCTTCCGGTTGTTGCCATTACTGTTATTATCATTGTTTCCTGACTGACGACCACCCTGATTCCGATTTCCGACATTAACCTCGACCTTCCTCGAGCTGTCTCCTGTCTGCTTAATGGCGACATTGCTCTGGATTTCCTCTTTATCGGCCGTTTTTGCCTTTCGGTTAGCATATACTTCCTCCCGGCGTAAGTGTACGTTAGCTTTTTCGTAGAATAAATCTCTAGTATGGGGTGGCTTGCCGGCCAGATATCTCCCAAATTCGGTGTCTTTATCTACTCCATCAATTAGGGCTGCCACAACAGTTGGCTCATGAGGATCTTTGACTTCAGTAGCGGCCAGGTTGAAACGGTCTAGATACACCCTCAAACTCTCGCCTGGTCGTTGCTTAATAAGAAATAAGTCAATCACACTCTTCGTCTTTTGTGCATAGATGCGGAACTGTTCCACGAACCTTTCACTCAACTCCTTGAAGCTGGAAATTGATCTTGCTGGTAAGCGAGTAAACCATAATAATGCTACATCCTCCAAGAATATGGGAAATGCTTTGCACTTGACAGCATCAGAGGCTGCGGCAGCGGTCATTGACCAAGAATATCTCATCAGATGCTGGACGGGATCAGATCTACCCGCGTAACGATTCATCTACGGCATGTTGAAGTGCCTTGGGAACGTTGCATCTAAAATGTCATTAGTGAAAGGGGTGTGACTGCGGTCAATTCCCCAATCCTCATTCCGTTGTCCACGGCTATTTGCCAGAATTTGATGAATCATGGCTGCAACATTTGCACTGGTCAGTGGAGGCTCGGGGTCAGCGCTTCTTGCTTGGTGGGGATCTGTAATCTCTCTTCCAGGGGCAGTCACGAAATCCGGGGCTCGGATTGGGCTTTGCTGCCCCCTGTTACCATAAGCATTTGTACGGCGACGGGGCTGAGGTAGTCTATTCTGAACAGGGCTGTCCACACCTCGAGCTCTGGGAGTTGCGGCGCGATCATTCATATTGCGGTTTAAGGGCCCTGCCCCCAGTGCCTCTTCTTCCCGTGATGGCAAGGTTCCAAATCGAAGCAGCTCTATGTTTTCGGGCCTCTCATATGGTCGCCGCGGAGGTCTCGGCGATTCCTCTGACGAAGAAGAGTAGTCTGGGGTGAGCGGACGAACTGGGGGCGTCCTTTGCCTTGCGAGATCATTAAGCCTTCTATCCATAGCGGTCAAGTTCTGTCGCAGAATGGAGCTCTCCTACCTTTGAGCAGCCAATTCATCAAATAGCCTCTCCCACATTTCGGAAAAGCGAGAGAGATCCCCCTCAGTAATGGGAGCAGAAGGGTCATATTGATCATCATCGTTTTCTCTTATGCGCAAAGAGCTTGAGCCCAGTCGAGCGGAGGAGCCAGGATGGTAGGAGCGAGCCATAGGCTCCTTTCCAGGTCGAGTTGTAGTCTGGTCATCAATTTGGATCGCTGTGGATCGAGGTTGGTGGCTCGCAGCGCACCCCTGGGATCGGTTCGTGGTTACGGTATGCGGAGGATTCGGGGCGTTATCACGGGATCGAGTAACAACCCCTCCAGCTTCGCGGTTCGCAGCGCCACCCTTAAGTCGGATCGTGGCACCTAGATTGGTTCGGCTCGCCCCCCTGTCCTCGCGATCTGTGACCCCCTCAACGACCTGCTCGTGTGCACTTTCGCCAACCATTTCATTCGTGACTTCATTCGCCTGCGAAGCCCGCACTTCCTTAGACTTCTTTCCAACCATGATATCAAACGTCGCAGGAATCTTCAAAAATCTGAACAGTGAAGTTTTGGGACTGTTTTCTCAGTGAAAGCACGAAAATGTTAGATCAAAATTTGGACCTAACACCCAAATTGTTCTGATTCGCAGAGAATTATAACTGAAAAATGAGGAAAAAACAGAGAACACACAAGATTTATAATGGTTCGGCGTTAACGAGCCTACGTCCACTTTATATGCTATCGATTATACTTTGAATGCTAGTACAACCAATGATTTCTCTCAAACTCGCTTTTACAATTGTGATTTCTCTCAAACTCGCTTTTACAATTGTGATTTCTCTCAGTAATTTTGAAGTAAAACTGATAAGAAATAGTGGTATGACAGTAATGGTGGAATCAGTACTCAATACTGCCCAAAAAGATCCCGAAAAATGCCAAGCTCTGGGCTATTTATTGCTGATTTTGTCAGGCGGATCGCGGTCACACGTGGCACAGATCCCGAGAATATCGGATCGTATCGCAGCTTGATGAAGAATTAGTCAAATTAGCCGTTATGGACAGGTGTCGCGATCCCCTCAAATATCGGATCGAGCAAGAAGGACGAATTGGTCAAAATGACAGTTGGGGACACGTGTCGCTGGATCCGTGTATCTCGGATCGCCGAAGACTAGCTCGTGCTTGAACAGGTCAGAGGTTTCGCTGTGCGTCGGGGGATCGGATCGGTCTGTGCTGGGTAGTAGTGTAAGTACGGATTGAGTCGTGTAGAGGTAATCAGATCACTGATGCTATGGGGGCGATCCGATGGGGGGCGATACGAGAGGGGCGACCCCCTGGTGCGATCCGATCCTTCATGGACTTAAGGAACGTAGTTTCATACTTTCTTCTTGTGAGTGAACCTTGGTGGCTTGGTCAAAAAGCTAGCCAACACTTAATTAAAAATATAAACTTTTCTTAATTAAAAATATAAACTTTTCTTAATTAAAAATAAAAACTTTTCTTAATTAAAAATATTTCATATTAAAAATCTCAACTTTCTATAGTTAAAAATCTAACTTTCTATATAAAGAAAAAACTAAACTTTCTTCTAGTTATTCATATAAAAATACCTTTTTTTTAATAACCTAAATAAATAAAAATAAATAAAAACTTACTGTTTTACTGTCGGCGGGGGGGATGGCGCGCGGGGGTGTCGCAGGAGCTTCAGGTGGGTGGTCAGGACAGGTGGCAGCGGCAGGGGACCACGGCAGAGGCTAGGGTTTCAGATGGGAGAGGTTTGGGGATGTCATATCAAGGCTGGAGAGGGAGGGGATTCGCACGCGGCGCTAAGGAGCGGGCCAACATCGGAGGGCGGCGGCGAAAGCACCTCCGGTGGCTGGAGCATCGACGAGCGACTGGCTTCCTCCGTCGTTCTTTTTTCTTTTTTTTCTTTATTCTAATCGGTCTGATCGATGGAAGATAAGGGGGAGGGAGGAGAGATAAGGTTGACTTTTTATATATAAATATTTTATTATTTTTAATTTTCAAAAAGGTAACTTTTTAATATGAACTCGAAATCAAGCCCACTGAGGGTCGTCCCCAGCTAATTACCCCCATTCCGAACACAATGGGATATGTTTCTTAAGCCAGTTCGGCTGTTACGACCTGTTTCAGTCAAAATCAAAATATAAATCTATATATTCTCTTTTGAACGTACATTTCAATTTATCGGGGCCACATACTAACCCTAAAAATTCCAAAAAAATCATTTCTAGCTTTGCATTGACGATACGGTCCTAACAAAACTAATTTCGTCAAATTCTGAGACCGTTTGAGAAATGGCCATTTTCTGGTCGATCGAAATTGACTGAAACTGTCAAAACACGTTTAACTTCGCCACGCTCACATATTGATTCAGAAAATTATGAATTTTGAAATCTAGCAATAATTTGACACCCCGGATCCAACAAAAGTGGTTTCATCGAAAACATAGGTCGTTTGCAAAATTTCCATTTTTAAGGGCTTTATATATATTGAAATATATATAAATTCCACAGCGACTTTTCTGAATTTTAAACTGGACATATCTTACACTCTATAAAGTGAAATCTCAGTTTCTTAACTTCGTTTGAAAGATATTGTTAAATAGATTCAAATATTTCTTGTTTTGTTCAATTCTAAGTTATATTGAATTCTGTATATTCGTTTGAAATTAGAAATCAAATTTTCAAACTACCGCGCCATTTCAGGCTCGAATTATAATTAAAATAAATTTATTCGTTTTGACTTCATCGAAAATAAATTTTTAGTCGTTATTATTTAAAATAAGTGAAAATTAGGCTCACATCCCTATTTTCAAATTTAATTAAAGCCACGTCCACCCATACTTTTATTTATAAATCCGGTCCCTAAAATCAGATGCCGCTCAAACTTTTGATCCCTTCCGTCTGCTCCTCAAGTCCCCTTCGCCTTTTTCAATTTGTGGCAAAAAAAAATGCGCTCATGCATAAAAAAAAAATTCTAAATTCTGGAAATAATCCCAGGAGCCCACGCAAACTGAAAAAAAAAAAGTTGCATACATGTATGCAACTATTACTGATAGTTTCATACATGTATGCAACTTTTTGAATACACATGCAAAAAAGATCCGCAAGCCTGCTGAATAATTGCATACAAGTATGTTGTTATTCAAAATAGCTGCATACTTGTATGCAGTAATGTGTTGAAAGCCGAAGGCGTGACAATATGTGCATACTTGAATGCATATTTTCTGCATAACTGCATACTCGTATGCACATATGCAAGCATGCATGTTTTCCATGCAGAAATCGAATAGATGCATGAAATCATGCATGTATTTTGGAAAATCTGCATACATGTATGCATATATGCTGCTGTATGATGCGGAATTGAAATAGATGCATACATGTATGCAACTATTTGAAATATGTGCATGTTTTTATGCATTTTACAGCATTTTTCGCTGTTTTGTGTATTTTTTGATTTTGACGTGTTTGTTGATTGATTTTCCACCTGATTTTTTTGACGTCAACATGTTTTATTTAATTATGAATTTACGTGATTTTTTTATTTATTTTTTATATTTTTTTATATGTTTTTGAAAAATAGGGACCTAATTTACAATAAGTTTAGGACTGGATGTGAGCCTAATTTTGAAACTTAATAGGGACCTGTGACAAACGGACCCTTAAAATAATCCATTTTAAATATTGGAAATTCCTTAAAATCACCAAAATAAAAATTTTAAATTGGCTCAGAATTTCTGGGTTGTTACATTGAGACTAGTATGTTGATTGATTGATGATCATATCTCATTGATCATTAATATATGTGACATTAATGTCAACAAATAAGTACGTATTGGAGAATAGCGTATTGGGCTGACCCAACATGAGAAAACTACATGGAATATAATTAATAGTATCATGAGTAATTCTTATAGTGATAGTGATGTAATGCTCCTCTGACCTGAAATCATTATATTTTTGTTCGAAGACATTTGTATTTTGACATCATCAAAAGTTACTCTTAACCGAGTAGACGATAAAGGTGATTATTGGATACATCTCGAATCGAATGAAAATTATGAATGATCTAGATGCAATTAACCCTACTACATGTATATATATATATATATAGAAATATCCATGGGCCTCTTGATTGAGGGAGATTGTGAAATGCATGGCCATTCTCAAATACTGAATTGTTTTATATATAGTCTACTCATCGATCAAGATAAAAGGATTAAATAATTAATAGGATGATAAGTTCCATGCCTGGAGTTTAATCTTGGATATATTGGTTAAAAAGATTAAATTACATTAAAACACTGGTCATATAACAAGTTGTATCGAATTGTTGATATTATTATAACTTAGGTAACAACGATGTATTACTAGATGCCGCTCGTTGTTTATGATTTAAATATTATTAAATTATTGCCAACATTATGATAACCTATGAGGTCACACAATCAGAGCAGCTGAAAAAAAGGAATAACCATTTTAAATAAAGAAAATAAATTAACCGGTTGATTTGGTATTGCTATTTGAAATGGTAGCCATGATATTCTCGTACTCGAGCATCGTTCGTTCACTTTTATACAAGGAGGTCATACCCATCCTTATCTATTATTAGAAAACCAAAAGGAAACAAATATAATTAGGGCTAAAAGCATGGTTGTTCTTGGCGGCTAGTACCATCATCTTCATCCTCAAAGTTGTGAGAAGATCTCGAGGCAATTGCTCATGGACCGATTTGAGGCGTCGCTACATACGGTTACTCTAAAGTTTCAAATCAGCACAAGTTTCTTCGGATTCTCCAATTCGTGAATTCTCAATCTCAAATTGGTATTACCCCCTTTCAATTGATCTATTTAATCGCATAGATCCTGTGGTTTTGAGTTAAAGTTCATGAAATTCTGTTGCTAATTTTGTGATGAAACCCTTCAATGGTATCGAAGAAAGGTTTGCGATAGGAATTTATGTAAATGAATACGTAAATCCATTTATCTATGTACAATCGACAGTGTTCTAAACACTTGTATATGATTCAAAAGGATGTAATATATGTATATTATTTCAAATGTGAAATCGCCTCACTGTAAAATCATTATAAATTTGATATGAAATGAAATCTGAGATTAATGTTTGATTAATATTAGATATTAATACAGTAATACATCCATATTGCTTAATCCTATGACATTAAACTAAAGTATATACTTAATGTGCATCATGTGTGTTATTTAGTATGTGTTTGGATCTGCAAGTTACATAAACTCCATGTCAGAATGTTTGATTGAATAGACATAACTCTGTTTTGATTATATCATGAATCAAAAAAACCATTTTTTTGTTAACTCACTGAAACAGTTTAAGGTAACATATTAATTAGTGATTATGATCTCTATCAACATCCATTATGTATGTAAGCACATCCTATAAAATGAATCCGTTGTGTACTTTGTTCTAATGCTAATCAAGTGTTACATTATAATAGATTGATCATTTTTATATTCTATGTGGTGTTAATATTTGATATTAAATGATGCTGCAAGTATATAAGCCAATATTTGAATATATATACCTAAGAAAATATGATACGTGTTAATATATATGTATATTATAAACTAGGAAGTAAACTTATTTGGTTTGATTTTGAACTGTATATATATATATAACTATTATAGTATACAGCTATGTGTATACATATCTCATGTTAAGATATGTAGATGTATGTGCATATAATATATTGGATCTCTGATATAAATTATGGCATGAAAGTCATGCGAGAAAAGCCTTTGCTCAGGAACAAATATTTTTTCTTCTAACTTTTACTATTTTTTATACTCAAATGCTATTTTTTTAAATTTATATCTGGGGTTAGACTTAACTTTAAAACTAGGCTAAACCTATTACCCGAAATTGCACATTTACTCATGTGCATTTTGAAACACCCCACCTCCGTTAAGGTCACTCACAAAGGGAATGCATTAACTTCAGCGAAGCATTATAGGTAAAAGATATAGATAATTTACAAGAAAGACATACAAACAACGGAAAGACTGAAATTATTTTATGCGTGGTTCAGTCAAAAAATTACAACCATTGTCTCAAAATCCAACTTCCACATAATTACAATAAAACCTCTATCTTGATTAAAAACTCCAAATACATAAAGAAGCAAAAACAGTAGTAAAGCAGCATAAATCCCCAATAAAAGTGTAGCCACAGCCTAAGAAAAGAGAGTCCGAGTAATACATCTACTCTCTTGAAGCTGGAAAAGGCCCGAACTAAGTTGAAGTATTCCCTCGCTGTAGACCTGGGTGGGGGGAACAGAAGAAAAGAAGAAGAAAGAATATGGGTCAGATATAAAGCCTGGTAGCCCAGTGATTTTCAGCATGTAAACATGAAAAAGGATCATGACATGAATAAACTGAATATAAGACAATACCATAGTAACAAGATAACATAAGACAATGTAAGGCAAGATAAACTGAATATGCTATCGCACTCATTTCTATTTCTCTGCACCCACTAACAATTGTTTCAACTAGCCTTATGTGTTCAAAATAAAGTGATCCCTTTATCGATCGGCTTCTGCTCGCATGTATTTAATACTTGTGTCATTCGGCCCCGCTTGTTTGTTGATACCTATGCTGGTCCCACCATGGGGTGTATCAATCCCTATAATGGCAACCCGACACAATTCAAGATGGACAGTGTATAACTACTAATGCCCAGTGCCTGATTTTTCCACTCCGGAGCACGTGCACGCCCATACTCTATCGGAACCTACACTGACGCACCACCTGCTGCTATTTTGACCGCTTATAATCAGTCCAGTAATCGTGCCCACCCTGCCTAGTTCAGGGTACCATTATACATCTATGTGGGTTACTACTGAAATGGGTCCCCGTTACTAGTGTTTCCTAACCGACATGTTATAACGGTTAAGTGTTCTCAATTCAACCTAACCCCACCCATTTATTTAATTAACATGTTGTATTGGTTAAGTGTCGCACATTCATATGTTACTTAACCTTACCATTCTTAGCATGTCTGTTCATTCGCATTAATTGATTTATTAATGCACCAACCTCTCACATTAGAATTGTTGTTTGCAGTTGATGGATGTGCCGGGCGGTTCCGGGCAGACTTCTACCGCAAACTCATTCTAACCTTGGGTTTTGGGCTTGATGCGCTAACCTCTCACATTAGACCTGTTGTTGCAGTTGCTGGATGTGCCGGGTGGTTCCGGGTAGTCTTACACCGCAACTCAATCTAACCTCGGGTTAGGCATGTTCATCTTTTAACTGATTTACATATTTACAATATATGTCTAGGTTTATATGTCAATTATTCACAATTGTAGTCAATTCAAGTTATGTCACATTTACTTGTTATGCCCAAAATTACTCAACTAAGTTATACCTAAATCCCCGCGTTTCAATCGTACGTACAACAAGATTCAAACATGGTTCCCAAATGAACCTAGTATTCATAAAATAAAACAAAAAGGGGAATAGAGAAGAAACGCAAGAATTGACATAAGAGAATAAGCATGTAAAGGTGTATCAAACACAAGAATCATGGTTCCAATAGATTTGTCGTACATTAACAATAAATATGAGCAAACTGAGCAAGTTACACCATAGGCATAAAGATTCGATAGAACTGAACATAGAAGAATCACAAATTTGATGTACAACAAGATTGATTCAATTGTATCACCAGTAACAGTCTCACAGGCATAGGTAATCTCAGATTTGACAAAAGAATAAGAATGAATCAGAATTGGTTATCATTACAATTAGGCATAGTTCTAGATTTGATTCATTACAGTCATGATTTCTATTATGTGTTCAAATCTGAATAATAACCGAACTTACATCGATAGAATTAGAGAAACAGAATTATTTGACATTGTAGCGATTCGAATCTTTCTTTGTTAATTGAAGTGAAAAACCTTTACTTTAATTTGAAGCTCTCCAATTTGATTTCTAGTTAGGAGAAGGAGGCTAGACTAGTTTAGAGATGAACAACATGGTGGCATCATAGAATAGGGTTATGAGGTAAGGATTAAGTTTAGATATGTATTTATAGATGTGTTAGACAAACTATGGCCTTTAAATTAGAATAGGAGTCATCAGAGCCATCCAAACCAAAGAGACACGTCACCCAGCCAACTACAGCGTGACACATATGCCCTAATCCTCCAGATAATCGTCACTGTCCAGATCAGTACGCAGGGGTTGACCCCTGCAGGGGGGTCGACACCAATGTCGACACCCCTATAGGGGGTCGACACCTATGTCGACTCCCCTATGGGGGTCGACACCCTATGGCGGGAATTTTCCCGCCCAGCCTCCCTTCTTCTTTTGAATCTCGAATTTGATTTATTAATTATTTATTTTAATTCTGGTTTAAACTTAAATCTTCTAACCTCCATAACTTCTTCATATTCCGTTTTACGCAAACTCAGACTCTATCTCAAGTAGAATTCCAAGACGAATGCAATGGCGCAGCCCGTTTTACTTAATTCTTCTTCTAAAAATTAAGTATTCTTTAATGTGTGAACTTTAATGTTATAAAATTACGGGGTGTTACATTCTCCCCTCCTTAAAGGATTTCGTCCCCCAAATCTTCAAGTTAAGAATAATGTATCCTACCATCCAATCATCCATCTACTCAATCATCATCCACAACACCTATTATCCTTAAAAGGTTTCTAAAGCTATATGAACATATGCAAAAGTGTGTGTGTATATGTTCCTTATCTAATGCAAAAATCAGGCGGTTACTGATTCAGTTGACCTCCTTAACGCGAATTATGTCAGTGCCATGAGTCCATCATATATGCAATTATTCCTAATCGTACTTTATAACTTCTACATGAGTGCACAATCATTCATACAAATGCAACATCCATATGATAACGCAT
The DNA here is from genome assembly GCA_030737875.1 of Allium sativum. Taxonomy (NCBI): domain Eukaryota; kingdom Viridiplantae; phylum Streptophyta; class Magnoliopsida; order Asparagales; family Amaryllidaceae; genus Allium; species Allium sativum. The sequence continues at coordinate 183,691,687 of CM060916.1, forward strand.
CAAGTTTCAATCCATATACAGATACATATATGCATATGCAATATGAAAGTGACTGAGCCGATCTAGTACCTAATGTGTGTGTATATGCATCCAAGAACAACCACTAGCAACCACTTGCAACCATCAATCATAACATGTTTCAAATACATGTTTACATTCATTGGTTTCTACTTAAGGATATGACTAAGGAGATATACCTAAAAGATAGACACAAGCATGCATAAACTTATGGAAAAAGAGATCGAGGATGTACCCTCAAAAAGAAAAGGGTAGGCTGCGCGTATCTTGTCTTCAGTCTCCCAAGTCACATCTTCTTCAGCATCACTCCATTGTACTTTAACTAGTTTACCTCAAGATTGCTTAGCTTTTTAACTTCTATTCCCAATATACGAGTTGGAACTTTTCTCACCGTCTCTTCTCGTTCAACTTTTACTTCCTCTAGTATGCTTCGTTCCACAACATTCGCAGACTCGTGTAAGCAATTTCGTAGATGAGAAACATGAAAAACATTATGAACTCCAGCCAATCTTTCTGGCAGCTCTACTCTATAAGCCATCGTCCCAATCCTCTCGATGATAGGAAATGGCCCTACAAATCTTGGTGCCAATTTTCCTACGGATCCAAAGCGAACGACATTCTTCAAAGGAGATACTTTAAGGAAAACCCTGTCCCCAACCTCAAACTCAAGGTCGGTCCTTCTTTTATCTGCGTAGGACTTCTGTCTATTTTGTGCGGTCTTCATTTGTCTTCGTATCAAGTCCACCTTCTCTGAAGTTTCTCTGATCATGTCGGGCCCAAGTACGAGCTTGTCTGCAGATTCCCACAACCAAGTTGGTGATCGGCATGGTCTTCTATATAAAGCCTCAAGGGATGCCATGCCTATGGTGTCTTGGTAGCTATTGTTGCAGAAAAACTCCACCAAAGGAAGATGATCTTCCCACGTTCCTCCAAAATCAAGAATGCACAATCTTAAAAGATCTTCTAATACTCTGTTCACCCTTTCAGTCTGACCATCGGTTTGAGGGTGACAGGCAGTGCTTAAGCATAGATGTATGCCTATAGCCTCTTGCAAACTTCCAAAACTCACTCGTAATAACAGGATCTCAATCACTTACTATGCTAGAGGGTATCCCATGCATTCGAACTACTTCTTTAAGATAAATGGATGCTAATGATGAGGTAGTCCTCCTACTCTTAACAGGTATAAAGTGAGCGCTTTTAGTGAGCCTGTAAACAATTACCCAAATACTGGTATTGCCCCTTCTTGACCTTGGCAACCCATCTATAAAGTCCATCGAAATGCTATCCCATTTCCACTGTGGGACCTGTAAAGGATGAAGAAGACCACCAGGCTTCTTCTGCTCCGCCTTGACTTGCTGGCATATCAAGCATTTAGAGACGAATTCAGCAACATCCTTCTTCATGCCATTCCAAAAGAAAACCCTTTTTATGTCTTTATACATCTTGTCTCCACCTGGGTGTATGGTCAACTTAGAATGGTGTGCTTCTTCAAGAACTGTCTTCACCAAATCCCTTGCTTGTGGGACACATAGTCTTCCATCCTGTCTCAACAAACCCTTGTCATCTATGCAGAATCTATTGAGCTGGCTAGAAGTCTCACCTCTATTTAATTTATCCATCATATCAACTATCTGAGGGTCTTCACGTTGCGCGGTTCCTATTGAGTCCAAAAGCGTAGGCCGCACCTCTAGCGTTGCTAACAAACCAGGTATAAACTCAAAATAGGGTCTAAAGTCAAAGGTTGCTATGTACTCCAATTTTTTCCTTTCCACAAAGAGAGGACTTAAGGTCAGCTTTTTCCAACTTAAGGCGTCTACTACCACATTTCCCTTGCCAGGGTTATAAGAAATTTCAAAATCGTATGAGGCAAGAAATTCAATCCACCTTTGTTGTCTTAAGTTAAGATCTTTTTGTGAGAAAAGGTACTTTAATGATTTATGGTTAGTAAACAATTCAAACCTTTCTCTTAGTAGGTAATGACGCCATGACTTAAGAGCGAAAACAACGGTAGCTAGTTCTAAATCATGAGTTGGGTAGTTCTTCTCATGTACCTTCAACCGCCTTCCCCCATAACTAACTACCTTGCCTTCTTGCATCAAGATAGCGCCTAATCCTATACCGCATGCGTCTGTGTATACTGTAAACATCTTACTCCCATCAGGCAATGTTAGGATTGGGGCTATTGTTAGAGCCCTTTTCCATCCTTGGAAAGAAACATCACAATCCAAATCCCAAGCGAAAATTAGGTTTTTCTTCGTCAATCTTGTAAGTGGGGCTGAGATCTTCGCAAAGTCTTTAATGAACTTCCTGTAATAGCCCGCTAGTCCGAAAAAACTTCGTACTTCAATTGCATTACATGGAATCTTCCAATCTTGCACCGCAACTACTTTTGCGGGATCCACAGCTATCCCCTCTTTGGACACTACATGTCCAAGAAACCTTACTTCTTCTCTTTAAAAATGGCATTTGAAGAATTTTTCTTTCAGCTGATGTGCTCGAATAGTATCCATAACTTCCCTTAAATGCAAAGCATGTTCTTCCTCACTTTTTGAGAAAATCAAAATATCGTCCATGAAGACCAATACAAACTTATTAAGAAACTCCCTAAACACCCTACTCATCAAGTCTATGAAATAGGCGGGTGCGTTTGTCAAGTCGAAAGGCATGACAAACCATTCGAAGAAACCATCCGGGGTCCTGAACGTGTTCTCATCTATGCTGTCTTCAGCCACTCTTAGCTGATGAAATCTGGTAGCCAGATCTAGTTGGGAGAAAACTGATGCACCTACGAGCTGGTCGAACGAGTCGTCTATTCTTGGAAGTGGGTGCCTATTCTTCTTGGTCAGCTTTCTTAGCTCCCTATAATCCATGCATAGGCGAAGTGAACCATCTGCTTTAGTTGCGAACACTACTGGAGCACCCCATTCAGAAATACTCTGCCTTATGAACCCCTTTTCGAGCAACTCATTAGCTTGCTTGCTGAGCTCCTTCCTTTCCCGTGGAGCCATGTGTCTAACGGGTAAAGCAACTGGTTTTGCATTATCAACTAGGTATATGCAGAAATCTATCTCTCGCTTTGGAGGTAAACCCTTCACTTCTTCAAAGACATCCGAGTACTCACGGACTACTCTAGCAGATTGCAAATTTTCAATAGACGCATCAAGAGATTCTAGGTAGCTAAGCATAACAGAATTCGTAGGATTACAAGAGATTTCAAGAGTATTACCGAGGCAAGTCATAAGTCTAACCACTCTCTTTTCACAATCGAGGATGGCACCATTACTGGACAACCAATCCATGCCTAGAATCAAACCATAGCCTGTGAAACCCAATACATAAGCATTACATCTAAACCCAACACTTAGTATAGAAATTTCCAAATCCAAACAAATCATTGATAAATAAGCCAAACCTCCTATTGGATTTGAAACAACCGTGGGATCCTCTGCTATACTGGTATCTAGGTGCAGAGATTTAACTAAAGCAGTAGATATAAAAGAGTGCAAAGCGCTAGAATCAAAAAGAGTACGAACAGGATGATCAAAAAGATAAACTAAACTCTCAACAAAAATATTTCTACCTCTTTCTTGCTTAGGTACTGTGAGAGCATGAATCTGCCCTCCAGAAGTAGATCCAGTCCTTTTCCCTTGCCCCTGCCTTCTTGGGCAGTCCTTGGCCATATGTCCTGTCTCGCCGCATTGAAAACAACCACCCATCTTTCTCTTCTTCTTCCTGCAGTCCTTAACAAGATGACCAGATATGCCACAAAAATTACACTTCCTCTTGTCATAGGGTTTGTTATTCTTCCTGCCCTTCTTGGAATCCATCTTCTTATTCTGCGATCCCTCCACTTTCTTGTCTAGAGGTTCTTCCATCTTTGCCTCTTTCTTCTCATCCATGCTATCCTCCTGTAATAGTGTCATGTCAACCAATCTCTCATAGGTCACGCCCGTAGGTATATGGGACATAGCTAGGCCATGCAGCGGCTCATTTAACCCTTTAGCGAAATGGAGAGCCTTTTTATGTGGAGTGTTTACCAACTCCAATCCAAATTTAGCTAGCTGGTTGAATTTGTTGACGTATTCCTTAACCGATAGGCTTCCCTGTTTGAGTGCTGAGAACTTCTCCATCTATAGGCTTTGTTCAGCTTGCGAGAGGAACTTCATTTCAAACCTCATTCTGAAATCCTCCCAAGTCTCGACTGGTCTCTCAGCATTAGTAACTTCCCACCAGAAAGAGGCTTCATACTTAAGTAACCATACAGCGAACTGTATCTTCTGCCTGTCGTCCACTTCGAAGATCACAAATAAATCTTCTGTTTCCTTGAGCCAGTTTCTTGCTTCCACGAATGATTCAGTCCCATTAAAGTTCTTTCCGCCCATAGTAAGAAAGTATCTACATATCTTCGAGAAAACATTCTCATGCGGAGGAGAAGGAGGAGGAGGAGGAACTATGGGTACAGCTGGAGGAACGTTTCCTTGGCTTTCGGCGGGTGTTGTGGCCTCCAAATACCTACGGAACCATCCGAGTATTGTGACTCCCTCTTGGATATTAAGGATGTTTTGTTCCCCAGACATGCTGAAATGAAAAGAAAAAGATTCAAAAGAAAGGATAGAAATATAGTGCATATGGATTTGGGGAATATGCCTTTAAAAATAAAGCAACTCTTTTCTTGAAAATGTTTCATTAAAACTTCTTTTTTTTTGAAAAATAGTTTTCAAAAACTTTTATCTTATCTGGTAACCATCAGCTCTGATACCATGTGAAGCACCCCACCTCCGTTAAGGTCACTCACAAAGGGAATGCATTAACTTCGGTGAAGCATTATAGGTAAAAGATGCAGATAATTTACAAGATAGACATACAAACAGTGGAAAGACTGAAGTTATTTTATAAGCAGCGTGGTTCGGTCAAAACATTACAACCATTGTCTCAAAACCCAACTTCCACATCATTACAATAAAACCTCTGTCTTGATTAAAAACTCCAAATACGTAAAGAAGCATAAAACAGTAGTAAAGCAGCATAAATCCCCAATAAAAGTGTAACCACAACCATAGCTGGAAAAGGCCAGAACTAAGATGAAGTATTCCCTCCCTGTAGACCTGGGGGGGAAACGGAAGAAAAGAAGACGAAAGAAAACGGGTCAGACATAAAGCTTGGTAAGCCCACTAATTTTTAGCATGTAAACAAGAAAAAGGATCATGACATGAATAATCTAAATATAAGACAATACCATAGTAACAAGATAACATAAGACAAGGTAAGGCAAGATAAACTGAATATGCTATCGCACTCATTTCTATTTCTCTGCACCAACTAACAATTGTTTCGACTGGCCTTATGTGTTCAAAATAAAGTGATTCCTTTATCGATAGGCTTCTACTTGCATGTTACTTGTGTCATTCGGCGATGCTTGTTTGTAGATACCTGTGCTGGTCCTACCATGGGGTGTATCAATCCCTATGATAGCAATTTGACACAATTCAAGATGCATAGTGTATAACTACTGATGCCCAGTGCCTGATTTTTTCACTCTAGAGAACGTGCACACCCGTAATCCGTTGGAACCTACATTGACGCACCACCTACCGCTATTTTGACCGCTTATAATCAGTCAAGTAATCGTGCCCCACCCTGCCTAGTTTAGGGTACCATGATACATCTATGTGGGTTACTACTGAAATGGGTCCCCGTTACTAGTGTTTCCTAACCGACATGTTATAACGGTTAAGTGTTCTCAATTCAACCTAACCCCACCCATTTATTTAATTAACATGTTGTATTGGTTAAGTGTCGCACATTCATATGTTACTTAACCTTACCATTCTTAGCATGTCTGTTCATTCGCATTAATTGATTTATTAATGCACCAACCTCTCACATTAGAATTGTTGTTTGCAGTTGATGGATGTGCCGGGCGGTTCCGGGCAGACTTCTACCGCAAACTCATTCTAACCTCGGGTTTTGGGCTTGATGCGCTAACCTCTCACATTAGACCAGTTGTTGCGGTTGCTGGATGCGTTGGGCGGTTCCGGGCAGTCTTACACCACAACTCAATCTAACCTCGGGTTAGGCATGTTCATCTTTTAACCAATTTACATATTTACCATATATGTCCAAGTCTATATGTCAATTATCCACAAGTGTAGTCAATTCAAGTTATGTCACATTTACTTGTTATGCCCAAAATTACTCAACTAAGTTATACCCAATTCCCCGCGTTTCAATCGTACGTACAACAAGATTCAAACTAGGTTCCCAAATGAACCTAGTATTCATAAAATAAAACAAAAAGTGGAATAGAGAAGAAACGCAAGAATTGACATAAGAGAATAAGCATGTAAAGGTGTATCAAACACAAGAATCATGGTTCTAATAGATTTGTTGTACATTAACAATAACTATGAGCAAACTGAGCAAGTTACATCATAGGCATAAAGATTCTATAGAACTGAACATAGAAGAATCACCAATTTGATGTACAACAAGATAGATTCAATTGTATCACTAGTAACATTCTCACAGGCATAGGTAATTTCAGATTTGACAAAAGAATAAGAATGAATCAGAATTGGTTATCATTACAATTAGGCATAGTTCTAGATTCAATTCATTACAGTCATGATTTCTATTATGTATTCAAATCTGAATAATTACTGAACTTAAAGCGATAGGATTAGAGAAAGAAAATTATTTGACGTTGTAGCGATTCAAATCATTCTTTGTTGATTGAAGCGGAAAACCTTTACTTTAGAGCTCTCCAATTTGGTTTCTAGTTAGGAGAAGGAGGCTAGACTAGTTTAGAGATGAACAGCATGGTGGCATCATAAAATAGGGTTATAAGGTTAAGGTTAAGTTTAGGTATGTATTTATGATGTGTTAGACAAACTATGGCCTTTAGATTAGCATAAGAGTCATCAAAGCCATCCAAACCAAAGACACACGTTACCCAGCCAACCACAGCACGACACATAAGCCCTAATCCTTTAGAAAATCGTCACTGTCCAGATTAATACGCAGGAGTCGACCCCTACAGGGGGGTCGACACCTATGTCGACACCCCTATAGGGGGGTCGACTACCTTGGGGGGGTCGACACCCTTTGGCAGGAATTTTCCCGCCTAGCCCCCCTTCTGCTTTTGAATCCCGAATTTGATTTATTATTTATTTATTTTAATTATGGTTTAAACTTAAATCTTTTAACCTCCATAACTTCTTCATACTATATCCGTTTTACGCAAACTCTGAATCTATCACAAGCAGAATTCCGAGATGAACGCAATGGCGCACCCCGTTTTACTTAATTCTTCTTCTAAAAATTAAGTATTCTTTAATGTGTGAATTTTAATGTTATAAAATTACGGGGTGTTACACATTTTGTATGAAATCATGATATGATTTAATGTCAGTAACCCTTCTGTAGGCAAACAAAAGCATTTGGTATGAAATCATGATCTGGTATGAAATTGCATGTTTAGATCTGGATGTTAATGTGTTCTTAAAAATTATGTGTTGTTGAGATGGACTGTGGAATACATGAAATGAAATAATAAGGATTGTTAAGTATATATAATTCTGCATGTTCATATATGGTGACTCTATGTTTAGATTAAAAGGGGTAAAACTTGTTTACAGTAACAATTTGATGAACTCTCTGTAATGGTTTACATTACAAGCTAAAACATATTTGTATTATTGCATTTTCACATCTGATTCATATGTAAATGAGTTGGCATGACTTCTGATGAAGACTATATCAATATTACGATTTAGTGTAGTTGAATATACTGAAATGTTAGTCATCTGAAAAGTGCATTTTAAGTATTTGATTTTATATCGTGAAAATATTTCCATTTCAATCTGATCTTGAAAGCTTCATTTTGAACTGAAATATGAATGTTCTTATTTGATCTGTGTTGACTAATAATTTCAAATAATTACTATGATACGTGAGACTGCTATATGATGAATACCTGTACGTGATGATTTAAATATTTGTAAAAGAGTATGTTTCTCATGCCTGTAGTTTTACTTAGTTACATTTCTGTAATGATGGATAGAAGCCTAGAAGTTTGTTTTATAATAGTAACTGGGCCTAGAAAGGGCAGGTTATATTTATTTATGCTAATGGGCTGAATGTGTTTCTATTATGCAATATATATAATCTACGGCTCATTTATGTACGAAATTAATATGCAAGTTGGTTTCAAAAAGTTCAAAAACATCGGCCTGTTTTAATACAATGCTGAAGGGCCGCACAACATTATGAACTGTTTTGCAAATATTATTAATTTTCATTTGTAAGTAAACATGCAAATTGTTTTGAAGTATCTAAAACAAAGGCCAGGTATATTTAATTCCTTTTAATACTCATATCTTTTAATTACGTTAATGTGGAATTAAAAATTATTAGTTTAAAATAATTGTACTCTAAGATGTATAAATAATATTATTTGCCAATTCGAATTTAAATCCTTTTTTTAAAAACAATTGTTTATATTAAGTCATGGTGATGTCTTCCAATAATACACTCATCAATGCTAGTCTCATTGGATGTAACTAATGCTAAAGCGTTGTGCACCTTTTTATTTTGGTTATATGCGATGGAGTAAATGTGGTGCTCCAACTTATTATTGGGTCTGGCTTAACTGGGCTGCATAATAGGATTATGACCTTAGAGACAAAGAGCATGAGTTATTCTATATTTTGAGCAAGTGAATAATACTGAACAAAATGTTCATCATGTGATCCAAGAGTTATATATACAGTATAATTGACATAAGATGTCTACCTAAAAGGTTGTGTTTTGGGTTTAGCCAAAGCTAAGTCAAGGCATGATTAGATATGGATCTTGGACCACCTATATATATATATACACTGATGTATATATATATTTAAATATAGGGATGTTGATTTGAGTGGGAGCATATTTATTTTATTTATACATTTATATTAATAACGCAATAAGGTATTATTTTGATTGTCAAAATTATTTATCTTTACTATTTATTATCTCTTGTAGATACTAAATGGCAAGCAACACCAACAATTTATCACTAAGGTCTGTTCTTGAAAAAGAAATACTGAATGGAATAAATTTCCTTGACTGGCACCAGAATTTGAGAATTGTCCTCAAACAAGAAAGAAAGTTGTATGTACTTGATGGGCCTATTCCTGAAGCACCACCAAGTATTGTACCCTGTGCAGAGATTAATGCCCACAAAAAGCATTAACATGATGCTCTTGATGTCAGTTGTCTCATGCTTACAACCTTGACTCCGGGGCTTTAGAAACAACACTGGTTCATGGATGCTTATGAGATGATCGAGCACCTTAATAAATTGTTTGAAGGGAATGCTTGACAGGAAAGGTATGACACTAGTAAGGCACTGTATCACTGCATAATGGGAGAAAAGGAAGCCGTTTGTCCACATGTGCTGAAGATGATTGGATACATTGAGTATCTTGAAAGGTTAGCATTTCCATTAACACAGGAAGCTCAAACCGATCTTGTTCTACAATCATTAAACAGTAAGTATTCTCAATTCATCATGAATTATCTCATGAATGAAATTGAGAAACCATTGACTGATATATTAAGCATGTTACGAACTACTGAAAATAACATGAAGAAAGCAGAACCCGCTGCCATAATGATAGTACAAATGGGGACTGCTAAAGCCAAGGGCAAGGCAAAGGCAAGAAAAAGTAGCTTAAGAAGACTGTTAATAAGACCAATTTCAAAAGGGTATCAAAGCCAAAAGGAGGGGTTCCTAAAGAGGGTGATTGTCACTACTGTGAAAAGCCGGATCATTGGAAACACAATTGCTATGCTTATTTAGAAGATCTAAAGAAGAAGAAGTGAAGTCTGACTTCGTCTGATTCAAGTATAAATGTTATAAATGTTAATTTATCTACTTCTACATCTTGGATATTAGATACTAGATGTGGATCACATATTTGTGTCAATTCGGAGGAAATACAAAAGAGTAGGAACTTGGCAAAAGGAGAAGTGGAATTTGAAGTGGGAAATTGAGCAAGTGTTGCTGCATTAGCCAAAGGAAGTTGCTACTTAACCTTACCAACTGGATTAGTTTTAGAATTAGAAGATTGTTATTTTGTGCCTTCCAGTAAAACAAATATTATTTCTGTATCTTTTTTGGACAAGCTTGGATTTTCATTTATAATAAAAGACATATGTTATTCATTTTGTTTAAATGAGATATTTTATGGAAATGCAGAGTTAGTTAATGGTCTATATATTCTTAACTTTGATGTGCCAGTTTATAACATTAGTACGAAAAGGATTACATCTAATGATTTAAATCCAACATACCTGTGGCATTGTCATTTAGTCCATGTAAATAAGAAACGCATATCAAAACTCCATAAAGATGGAATTTTGAATTCATTTGATTTAGAATCATATGAAGAATGCAAATCTTGTTTATTAGGCAAGATCACCGAAGATCCTTTTATTGGACAAAGTGAATGCGCTAATGACGTATTGGCCCTTATATATAGTGATGTATGTGCACCAGTGAGTACATTGGCTAGAGGTGGGTTTTATTACTTTATTACATTTACTGATGATTTCAGGAGATATGGATATGTATATCGTATGAAACGAAAATCATAATCCTTTGAAAAGTTCAAGGAATTGAAGAATGAAGTTCAAAACCAACTTGGTAAAAGTATAAAAACTTTTCTAATAGATCGATGAGGAGAATTATTTAAGCCAAGAGTTTGACGACTATCTGGAAGAGTGTGGAATTGTATCACATCTCACTCCACCGGGAACACCGCAATGGAATGGTGTACCGAAAGGAGAAATCGCACCTTATTAGATACGGTACGATCAATGATGTGTCATACAGATCTTCCAATAAGTTTTGGGATTATGCCCTTGCAACAGATGCATTCATATTTAATCGAGTTCACGCTAAAACGGTTCTGAAGACACCATATCAGATATGGACAAGGAGATGTCCCAATGTCTCTTTTATGAGGATTTTGGGATGTGAGGCTTTTGTTAAATGTCTTACCTCTAACAAAATCGGAACCAAATCAGATAAGTGTTATTTTGTGAGATATACAAAGGTAACAAAACCATATTATTTCTACATACCTACAGAGAATAAAGTGTTTATTGCTTGAACTGGTTTTTTCATTGAAAGAGATCTAGTTTCTTAAAATACAAATGGAAATAAAGTAGATCATGAAGAAATTCGGGAATCACAAAATACTATTGAATCTGAACTTGAAATTGAGCAAGAACCATAATCTGTTGTGGAAACCGAACCTGCTCTAATTACACAAAACATTCGTAGATCCGGTAGAATACGTCATGAGCCCGATAGATATTTTTGATATATAATAACTCAAACAAGAGACATAATGCTCATACATCAGGATGAGCCCACTTCTTACCAAGAGGCTATGAATGGACCAGAATCTTAGAAAAGGCTCAAAGCCATGAAATCTGAAATGGGCTCCATGTACACCAACTAAGCGTGGACTTTGGTTGATCCACCTGACGGGGTAAAAACAAACGAGTGTAAGTGAGTTTTCAAGAAGAAAACTGACATGGATGGTAAAGTACAAACCTATAAAGGCCAATTGGTGGCAAAACTTTTCAAACAAGTTCATGGAGTTGACTATGATGAAACCTTCTCCCCAGTGGCAATGGCTAAGTCCATTAGGATTATGCTTGCAATTACAGCCTTTTACAAATACGAAATCTGGCAGATGGATGTCATAACCGCATTCCTTAGTGGGAATCTTATCGAGTATGTGTACATGACACAACCTGAAGGTTTTGTCAATCCAAAGGATGCTAGAAAAGTATGTAAATTGCAATGATCCATATATGGATTGAAACAAACATCTCGGAGCTGGAATCTTCATTTTGATAAAACAATCAAAGAGTTTGGCTTCATTAAGAACGAAGACGAACCTTGTGGATACAAGAAAATTAATGAGAGTAACATTATATTCCTAGTATTATATGTAGATGACATATTACTAATTGGAAATGATGTTTTTTTTTTGAAAATAAAGGGTACTTATATTACATTAAACAGAATACAAAAGAGGGGACAAGCTGGCTACAATATGAGAACAACTGGCAGAACAAATACTATACAAAAAAGACTAAAAAACCAGCTCATCCCAACAAAATACAAACAGTCAACAAAGATACATCATAAAAACAAACTGGCAGACCTACTCAACATAAAACAAATTACACAACACTGAATTAACCAAAAGAAACGTACCCTTGTCACATGGTATATCACTTTCTAAGTCCCAATGTCCTAAGTCATCAGATGATAAGGAATGCATGAAAATGATCCCTTACGCTTCGTCAATTGGATCAATCATGTATGCAATGTTGTACACTCGTCCAGATGTCTCCTACATTTTAAGTATGACAAGTAGATTCAATTCTGATCCAGGTGAAAGTCACTGGACAACAGTCAAGAACATTCTTAAGTACCTGAAAAGGACTAAAGACTCAATCTTGATATATGGAGGCAAAAAGGAATTAATGGTAAAAGGTTACACAGACGTTAGTTTCCAGACTGATAAAGATGACTATAAGTCACAGTCCGGTTATGTGTTTTTCCTTAATGGTGCAGCTGTTAGCTGGAAAAGCTCAAAGAAAGAAACAGTTGTTGATTCTACTATGGAGACTAAATACATTGCTGCTTCTGAAGTTTCTAAGGAGGCTGTTTGGATTAAGAAGTTCATCACTGAACTTTCTGTTGCTCTGTTCATTGTTGATCCAATAGATCTTTACTATGACAACAATGAGGCCATTTCAGGACAAGGAACCTAGATCACATTACTGATCCAAACACATACTTCGGCGATACCATCTCATCCAAAATTGTTGACAGAGGAGATATGTATGTAACAACCCGTAAATTCTGAGCCAATTTAAAAATTTTATTTTGCCGATTTTAATGAATTTTGGATATTTAAAATGGTTTATTTTAAATAATAACGACGGAAAATTTATTTTCGATGAAGTTAAAAGAATAAACTTATTTTAATTATATAACGAGCCTGAAATGGCGCAGTAGTTCGAAAATTCGATTTCGAATTTCAAATGAATGTACAGGATTCAAAATAAATCGGATTTCAACGAAACAAGAAATATTTGAATCTGTTTAACGATATCTTTCTAACGAATGTAAGAAACTGAGATTTCACTTTAGAAGTTGAAAGATATGTCCAGTTTAAAATTTAGAAAAGTCGCAGTGGAAATTATATATATTTAAATATATATAAAGGCCCTTAAAAATGGAAATTTTGCAAATGACCTTGGTTTTCTACGAAACCACTTTTGTTGGATCCGGGATGTCAAATTATTGCTAGGTTTCAAAATTCATAATTTTTGAAATCAATATGTGAGTGTGACGAAGTTAAACGTGTTTGAACAGTTTCAGTTAAATTGGATCGACCAGAAAATGGCCATTTTTCAAACGATCTCAGAATTTGATGAAGTTAGTTTTATTAGGACTGTATCGTCAATACGAAGCTAAAAATAATTTTTCTAGAATTTTTAGGGTCCGTATGTGACCTCAGTAAATTGAAATATGCATTTAAAATTCAATATAAAGATTTATATTTTAAATTCAACGGAAACTGATCGTAACAGCCAAATTGGGTTACGAAACATATCCCATTGTGTTCGGAATGGGGGTAATTAGCTAGGGGCGACAGTCGTTGGATCTCGTTTGGAGGTCGTATGAAAAGTCAACATTATTGAAATGAAAATAAAATAAAATAAAATAATGTAAAATTATATATACCCAGCCCCGTTTACCTCTCTAAAACCTAGATCAGAAATTGAAAAAAAAAAATCGTGCCTCCTTTCTAACCGCCTCTCATCGCCTTCACCTCCTCCACCCACCGTCGTTCGCCGACGGTCAGCACCCCGCGCCTCCATCTCCTCCCCCTCCATCCAACTCCCCCTCCGCCAGTTCGATTAAAGAAGGGCGCAACCCCATTCCTCCACCCCAACTGATTTACATCGCCGCGCCCCCCCTTTCGGCCCCACCACCTGCAGCGCCGCCGTTCAGGCTTCCGACCGCCACTTCGACATTGGTGCTCTCCCCCCCCCCCCTCTTCATTAAATGACGCTGTAAGTTTTTATTTGGATTTGTTGAATAAAAATCAGATTTTTTATATGTTATAAGAAAAGATTTGATTTTGTGAAAACCCGTAACTTCCCCGTAAAGGAAAGCGTCGGATAGTTCGAGAACAAGCCACAACAGAACGTATACAGAAGAACATTTCATTGTATATTACAACAATGCATCAGATTACAAGAATATACAGAGTATAAATGAATATTACACAGAAATATCAGAGATTTAAATTACATTTAAATACATCGCAGCGGAAAATAATACAATACACAACTAGAATGAGATATACGGATACAAAGCTTTCCGGATATCGTTCCAGCTGTAAACCAGGATCCTGTGAATATAAATCTGCAAAACCAAAACTACTAGCTGCCCGTGTCAAAATAAGGGCACCCAGAGTTTAGGTTAAAAACAATAAACTCCAGGTCAGTCATGGGACTGGTGTGAGAACTAAAACAGTTAATCTTTATTTTAAAGTTAGGTAAATCAAGGGACCACGCCGTATAACACGGAACGGGTTTCCTCCCAAGAATACCAGTGCATAAAACAAACAGCGCAATGCTAAATAAAGAAAAATGAAGCTGTTATAAGACCCAGGTCCCATCACACAATGCAACGCAGCCGAGGATAGGGTTTTCCCTTATAACAGCCAAAGAATGCTTGATACGTTTAAACCAAATCATTTGATACTACTATAAGTGCATAGTGTATAAAACAACTTCAAATCATAAGTATCAATCATAGGCGGCATGAGCGCCCCATCCCACTATGTCACCATACTAGGTTCTACAAATAAAACCGCAAATGTCACGTATTTGGAAATTGGATTTCCGTCTATGAACCGAGGCAAAAGATAGTCCTCAACCGATTCGTGACTCTCTAGCCCGAGCCACAGGATCAGAACGCATCAACCCTTTAGATCGTCAGGGCCGGTCCACCGATGTGGATTATTATGCCTGAACACTACGTCTCCCCACCCTATGGGGTGTAAGTCTGGTCCGTCAGCCGACCAGAATGCATCGGCCGAAACCGATATAACCGAGGCGCCTCGCAACAGCAACAACCACATAAGTCAAACTCGTCAGGGCGTGTAAAACCACTGACGCCACTTCTAGCTAGAAAGAAACGCAAGTCCTCCCTGATGTCCTCTCCCGTTTTTGGTTCACAACCGGGGTGCGAGGCTCGCGAATTCACGTTACACAAAGCTGTGCCACACAGGCTGTGCTTTGATCATCACCACAAGACTTTGCTTTTCAACAGAAGCCTCGATCTATTGCCACTTAGGCATGCCACACAGGCAATTCACTCCATGCGTTTGATATCCATCAATATATAACCCCTGAGCTCGTACGTCTCAGAGAAGGGCGTTAAGCAAGAGAATAAATTCTCCGCCGCCAAACAGATATATATTTAATAGAGATCAATCACACGGACTAAAATCCAATGTCAGACACACAGTCCATTTACAAGTTCGTTCTGGGACTGAACGAAACCGGAGGCACCTAGTACCCCGCATATCCATCGATCTCCAAGTACGTCTGGACGATCACTAACTGTTTCCATCTTCTTGGGTGTACAGCCCAATCAAGATCATCAGTTATCACCCAAACGACGTGAAGACCTCCGGTCTTCGACCATCGTCTTCATCTTCGACTTATCGTCGTATCAGTTATTCAGAATGGAATAAACCCGGTCTTTCCGAATAACTCGCGTATATTTTAAATAAGTGTTACACAAACACAACATACGCCTCATTCCAATTCATTAGTCACTAACCGTAAATTAATCAAGAGAATAATTCCCCAAATATTAACCCCGAAGGCCGAAACCAACATCAGATCAATATTCAGAAAACCATTCTGCTTGGCTAACCGACAGTTAGTTTCTAAATTTCACATTCATAGGGAAAGGTTCCCATTAATTTAATCCAAGATAAATTCCTTGAATTTATTCTTTATTCTATTTTTGAATCTCAATTCAAACTAGTCGGGATTAGCGAACCTTACCGAAGTAATCATTTATTTTAATTTCCCAATCCCAACCTATTCATCCCATGAAGTAAAACTGGTAATACTTCATATCTAACACCACGGTGTTATCGGTAAATTCAATTACCATCTCGCGTTCAAATCTACTTAAAGATTTAACTAACGCCTGGAGCAAAACTGGTGATACTCCACTTTCGATCATTTCAATCTAATTAAAGATTCATTAAAACTCCACTTAGTTTTAATCTTCGACTGGGTTAAAGAATCAGTGTCATTTAAAACACGGTTCACGATAAACCCAAAATCACCTTCCATTAATTATCGGGTTAAAGAACGAGTGTTATTTAAAACACTGTTCACGATAAACCCAAAAATCAATATCAATTCAATTTCAATTAAATATTATTTAATTGGTACACTTCATTAAATCTAAATAAAAAGATTTAATCTTTTCTCAACTGGGTTCAAGAACAGTGTTAGTGAAGACACCATTCACGACAAACCCAAATCACATTTGATATTCAATACAAGGCTCTGAATAGAAAATATATCGGCTTATATTCAATATCAAATTCTACGACCAACAAATGTCGTATTGGAAATAACGATATAGATATATATCTTTCAAATTTCCATAACAACATATGTATAATCACGAATTCCAACATCGAAATATTCCGAAGACAATTTCGATTCAAATCCACTCCAATGCAATCATTGGAAATTCTGGTTATTTTCAAAACCCTTTTCAAATTCAATTTATTTATTTAAAAATAAATAGAATCATAATTCTAGTTCAAAACTAGTTCATTTCGATAAAAATCTATTTTTATCTTTTCAAATATGGAGTTTTTCACCCCAAATCTTCACAAATCATTTCTTGTGATTTTACACAAATTATTACTATTTTTAATAATTTTATCAAGGCCCGTACAGTCGATTTCCACCAATGGCCATCGAACTGCACTTATAGCGACCTTTTTCAAATTTGATTTGGACATAATTCCAAATCCAACCGTTAGATTTCAAATTTCTAACATTCGCTAGAAAGCTCTTTTCTATACGAACCCAACGGTTCCGGTTTTAGGAGAATCCGACGGTCGGATCTCCCGTAATGTCCGTTTGAAATCAATGGTCGAAATTCGCGAACTGCCGCGGCGCGGCGCGTTCTATTCAGGCCATTATATTATATATATAATATATATAATATATATTTCGTCGATTTCTATTTAGAACGAATTATATAAATAGTTTTGAATTCGTTTCAAAATCTATTTCAACTTCCATTTCAATTCAAAGCAAAATTGAATTCTTCTTTATAGATTCGTTTCAAAATTCATTTCTATTCAATTCAAATTTCAATTCAATTTGAATTCGTTTTCAATTCACTTTCAATTCAATTCGAATTCGTTTTCAATTCAATTCATTTCGAAATCGTTTTCAATTCAATTCATTTCGAAATCGTTTTCAATTCAATTCATTTCGAAATCGTTTTCAATTCAATTCATTTCGAAATCGTTTTCAATTCAATTCATTTCGAAATCGTTTTCAATTCAATTCATTTCGAAATCGTTTTCAATTCAATTCATTTCGAAATCGTTTTCAATTCAATTCATTTCAAAATATTCGATTTCAAAATTACTTTTTAATATTCATTTTAAAATGAATAAAATCGATATAAATATCGTTCACGTCAAAATGGCGTCAATCTAATCAACACGGCTTCATATATTGATATTTTCAAATATTCCATTTCGAATATTTCTATTTCAAATATTTCTATTTCAAATATTTCTATTTTTAAAACTGGAATGAGGCCCAATCAATTACCATATAAAGTTAATTATATGGATTTTTCATACAACACATGTATATAATAGCAACGATAAATAATCAACCATCAACCAAAGTGCACTACACCGTATAAGCATCAAATATAGATATCTAATGCTTATAACAGCCTGTCAATCAATCGATTGACATATTTAATCAATCAGGATGAGTGAACTTCAAATTTCATCCCAACACCCGTGTGGGGTTTCAAACAATCAAACACAGATTTTTATTCGTGCAGTTGGGTGATGTGTAAAATTTATCGACCCAATAAATGTCCTTCAAATAGGTGTACATAAACAAACCGTCTGGTTTGTAAATGAATATTTATTTATTCACATTCACGTTAAAAATTATATTTTTAACGATAAAACATTTTATTCCAACATATGAATTTCGATTTAGTTCATTCTTTAAATAAAATGATATTTTTATTTTTCTAACACATTTTAGAAAATTTCGGCGGCATAACGGCACGATACTAGAAACGGGACAAGGCCTAGCCTTATCCCCGGTCTAGTGAAGGCCCACGCCATTCACACATCAATCAAATCAATTTCATCTCACCAAACAATTCTATTCAAACAAATAATTCAACTAATCTATGCAACCAAACAAACAAGTCCATGGTCTGTGGACGATTGTGTCGGGTGCTACTAAGCACCGTCTGCATCCTAGTATATATATCTAAATAGAAATGAAATTGATAGGTGAGAAATTCTCACAGATAGCTATCCTAGCTCCACGGCACTTCATTGATAGAAATCTTCATCGCTATCGCATCTTCGCCATCTTCGTTGCCCGTATTCACTACATATGTAAAAATTGAATTTTTACTTCGCTATCCAATATATAAAAATCATATTTTTACTTCGCCTTTCAATATATAAAAATCATATTTTTACTTCGATGTTCAATATATAAAAATCATATTTTTACGCCGAAGTTCAATATATAAAAATCATATTTTTATGCCGAAGTTCAATATATAAAAATCATATTTTTATGCCGAAGTTCAATATATAAAAATCATATTTTTATGCCGAAGTTCAATATATAAAAATCATATTTTTATGCCGAAGTTCAATATATAAAAATCATATTTTTATGCCGAAGTTCAATATATAAAAATCATATTTTTACTTCGATGTTCAACATATAAAAATTTCGCCTTTTCAATAATAAAGATTTCGCCTTTTCAATAATAAAGATTTCGCCTTTTCAATAATAAAGATTTCGCCTTTTCAATAATAAAGATTTCGCCTTTTCAATAATAAAGATTTCGCCTTTTCAATTATAAAGATTAAATCTTTTCTATTACTTTTTAAAGTCTAAATCTTTTTCCTTTTAAAATTTAAGAATAAAATCAGTTTTTAAATGCTTTTTCAAAATCAGTTTTTACTTCTAATTAAAATTCAGTTTTTATCTTTTCAAATAATAAAAAAAAATCAGTGTTTTTTTTTTCTAATTAAAATCGGATAAAACTATATAAATAAAATAAAGAAATAAAATAAAAATAAAATAACTTACAGGGGGGGAGGTTTAGCGTCGGCGAGGTCTGGAAAGGGGGGGGTAGCGTCGGTCGAGAGGAGGGGGGGGACTGCGCTGGTGGCGGCTCGCAGGTGGGGGTGCAGTTCGTGGGTCTCGCGTCGGAGCTGAAGATGGACGGAGGGGAGGGATTCGGTGCTAGGGGAAGATGGAGAGGATGGTCGGGAGGTGGAGGCGCCGGGGCACGTTCGGCCTCCGGTGGCGCGCGACGTCCAAGGGCGGGGCTCCGCCCTCTTTCTTTCTTTATTTTTTTCTTTTTTTTTTCCTGGAGAATGAAATTAATCTGGGGGGGGGGGGGAAGAACGAGGTTAAAGGAGAGGAGGGTTTTTTTTTTAATTATTTTATTTATTTTATTTTCAACCCTAAATGTTGACTTTTAATTCGAACACCTAACGAGACCCAACGACTGTCGCCCCTAGCTAAATACCCCCATTCCGAACACAATGGGATATGTATCGCAAGCTGATTCGATCGTTTGAATTAGTTTCCGTTGAATTTACATTTAAATCTCTATATTGAATTTCAAACGTACATTTCAAATTACCGGGGTCACATACTAACCAGAAAAATTCCCAAAAAATATTTTCTAGCTTCGTATTGACGATACGGTCCTAACAAAACTAGTTTCGTCGAATTCTGAGACCGTTAGAAAAATGGCCAATTTCCAGTCGATTAAAATCAACTAAAACTGGTCAAACGCGTTTTCCTTTGCCACGCTCACATATTGAATCGAAAAATTATGAAATTTGAAACCTAGCAATAATTTGACATCACGGACCCAACAAAACTGGTTTCGTCGAAATCCGAGGTCATTTGCAAAATTTCCATTTTTAAGGGCCTGAATTCCATAGCGACTATTCAGAATTTTCAATTGGACTTATCTTTTGATTCCCGATATGAAATCTTGATTTTTCGGATTCGTTGGAAAGATATTCACTATTAGATTCCATTATTTTTGGTTTCACTAAAATCCGGATTGTTTTGCACCCGGTACATTCAATTGAAGTTTGAAATCGAATTATCGAACTACCGCGCCATTTTCAATTCTATTTATAATTATATATGAATATTTATATTCTAACGACGACGCGTATAATATATACGTTCGAATTCTATTCAAAATAAATTTCTCGACGATATTATTTAAAATAATTCATTTTAAATAATCAAAATTCGCTAAAATTGCCAAAATAAAAATTTCAAACTGGCTCGCATTTTACGGGTTGTTACAATCTCCCCCACTTAAAACTTTTCGTCCCCGAAAAGGAACAAAGTCGAAAGTGGTTTGATAATTCAACTCTACGTTCGATCTGGCTTCCATTCTCCAACCTTTCAGTTTCTGAGAA
The DNA here is from genome assembly GCA_030737875.1 of Allium sativum. Classification (NCBI taxonomy): domain Eukaryota; kingdom Viridiplantae; phylum Streptophyta; class Magnoliopsida; order Asparagales; family Amaryllidaceae; genus Allium; species Allium sativum. The sequence continues at coordinate 183,712,584 of CM060916.1, forward strand.
TTCTCAAAAATTTCAAAAATTTGGCTAACTCCCTAAATTTTCGAAAAATTTCGCCATAACCTCCCCTGCAATGGGAGCATCGGGGAATTTCAAATAGCTTCCCCGGTCCTTCAGATCTCAAAAAGAAAAAGAAAAAGCCAAGCGGCTAGCCAATAGGCTCACAAAATCATCATCACCCAAACAAAACAGGAAATTATGTAGTAAACATGTACCTATTTGTCGGGCAAACAAATTTTATTCTCTGCTCTAGCCTCCTTGCTATGACCTGTTCAATGATATACATATATATGCAAGCAGATGCGACCAAATTTCAATATAGTTCAATTGGGCATAATGTTTCAGAATTATCAAACAAATAAACCAACAACACAACCATCAATCAATTAGTGGATTAACGTTACAAATTCATAATTTTGATACATATACAAAAAATCATGTTTTTGATGCCAATTCACAACAATGTGTTCTAACTATATTAGTTTTGGTTCTCACACCAGTCTAATGGAAATATATAGATATCACACCTTCGTTACTCGAACATGAATACTAATGACGACTAGTCAATCATCAGAATCATCTTCGGGCCACTAGAGTATGATTCTATATCTATCCAGTATATTAAAAATTCGAATACACGCGGATCAGACGTATACGCAAAATCTGTATATACTGGATTGTCCACATCAATATAAATAGATAATCAAATACGAATAATTGATTTTAAATTTTCAAAACAAAATTGTTTTCATTTGAAAAATATACTCTTCACACTCATTCTAGGATACTACTGATCCCATCTCTAACGAGTCATTCCCATTGGATATTACTAATCCAATATCTGATGAATTCTTTCGTATGGTTCTAATGTGCCTTGTTCTCTGCTTTGTAAACCAAAGCTCTGATACCAACTGTGAAAACCCGTAACTTCCCCGTAAAGGAAAGCGTCGGATAGTTCGAGAACAAGCCACAACAGAACGTATACAGAAGAACATTTCATTGTATATTACAACAATGCATCAGATTACGAGAATATACAGAGTATAAATGAATATTACACAGAAATATCAGAGATTTAAATTACATTTAAATACATCGCAGCGGAAAATAATACAATACACAACTAGAATGAGATATACGGATACAAAGCTTTCCGGATATCGTTCCAGCTGTAAACCAGGATCCTGTGAATATAAATCTGCAAAACCAAAACTACTAGCTGCCCGTGTCAAAATAAGGGCACCCAGAGTTTAGGTTAAAAACAATAAACTCCAGGTCAGTCATGGGACTGGTGTGAGAACTAAAACAGTTAATCTTTATTTTAAAGTTAGGTAAATCAAGGGACCACGCCGTATAACACGGAACGGGTTTCCTCCCAAGAATACCAGTGCATAAAACAAACAGCGCAATGCTAAATAAAGAAAAATGAAGCTGTTATAAGACCCAGGTCCCATCACACAATGCAACGCAGCCGAGGATAGGGTTTTCCCTTATAACAGCCAAAGAATGCTTGATACGTTTAAACCAAATCATTTGATACTACTATAAGTGCATAGTGTATAAAACAACTTCAAATCATAAGTATCAATCATAGGCGGCATGAGCGCCCCATCCCACTATGTCACCATACTAGGTTCTACAAATAAAACCGCAAATGTCACGTATTTGGAAATTGGATTTCCGTCTATGAACCGAGGCAAAAGATAGTCCTCAACCGATTCGTGACTCTCTAGCCCGAGCCACAGGATCAGAACGCATCAACCCTTTAGATCGTCAGGGCCGGTCCACCGATGTGGATTATTATGCCTGAACACTACGTCTCCCCACCCTATGGGGTGTAAGTCTGGTCCGTCAGCCGACCAGAATGCATCGGCCGAAACCGATATAACCGAGGCGCCTCGCAACAGCAACAACCACATAAGTCAAACTCGTCAGGGCGTGTAAAACCACTGACGCCACTTCTAGCTAGAAAGAAACGCAAGTCCTCCCTGATGTCCTCTCCCGTTTTTGGTTCACAACCGGGGTGCGAGGCTCGCGAATTCACGTTACACAAAGCTGTGCCACACAGGCTGTGCTTTGATCATCACCACAAGACTTTGCTTTTCAACAGAAGCCTCGATCTATTGCCACTTAGGCATGCCACACAGGAAATTCACTCCATGCGTTTGATATCCATCAATATATAACCCCTGAGCTCGTACGTCTCAGAGAAGGGCATTAAGCAAGAGAATAAATTCTCCGCCGCCAAACAGATATATATTTAATAGAGATCAATCACACGGACTAAAATCCAATGTCAGACACACAGTCCATTTACAAGTTCGTTCTGGGACTGAACGAAACCGGAGGCACCTAGTACCCCGCATATCCATCGATCTCCAAGTACGTCTGGACGATCACTAACTGTTTCCATCTTCTTGGGTGTACAGCCCAATCAAGATCATCAGTTATCACCCAAACGACGTGAAGACCTCCGGTCTTCGACCATCGTCTTCATCTTCGACTTATCGTCGTATCAGTTATTCAGAATGGGATAAACCCGGTCTTTCCGAATAACTCGCGTATATTTTAAATAAGTGTTACACAAACACAACATACGCCTCATTCCAATTCATTAGTCACTAACCGTAAATTAATCAAGAGAATAATTCCCCAAATATTAACCCCGAAGGCCGAAACCAACATCAGATCAATATTCAGAAAACCATTCTGCTTGGCTAACCGACAGTTAGTTTCTAAATTTCACATTCATAGGGAAAGGTTCCCATTAATTTAATCCAAGATAAATTCCTTGAATTTATTCTTTATTCTATTTTTGAATCTCAATTCAAACTAGTCGGGATTAGCGAACCTTACCGAAGTAATCATTTATTTTAATTTCCCAATCCCAACCTATTCATCCCATGAAGTAAAACTGGTAATACTTCATATCTAACACTACGGTGTTATCGGTAAATTCAATTACCATCTCGCGTTCAAATCTACTTAAAGATTTAACTAACGCCTGGAGCAAAACTGGTGATACTCCACTTTCGATCATTTCAATCTTATTAAAGATTCATTAAAACTCCACTTAGTTTTAATCTTCGACTGGGTTAAAGAATCAGTGTCATTTAAAACACGGTTCACGATAAACCCAAAATCACCTTCCATTAATTATCGGGTTAAAGAACGAGTGTTATTTAAAACACTGTTCACGATAAACCCAAAAATCAATATCAATTCAATTTCAATTAAATATTATTTAATTGGTACACTTCATTAAATCTAAATAAAAAGATTTAATCTTTTCTCAACTGGGTTCAAGAACAGTGTTAGTGAAGACACCATTCACGACAAACCCAAATCACATTTGATATTCAATACAAGGCTCTGAATAGAAAATATATCGGCTTATATTCAATATCAAATTCTACGACCAACAAATGTCGTATTGGAAATAACGATATAGATATATATCTTTCAAATTTCCATAACAACATATGTATAATCACGAATTCCAACATCGAAATATTCCGAAGACAATTTCGATTCAAATCCACTCCAATGCAATCATTGGAAATTCTGGTTATTTTCAAAACCCTTTTCAAATTCAATTTATTTATTTAAAAATAAATAGAATCATAATTCTAGTTCAAAACTAGTTCATTTCGATAAAAATCTATTTTTATCTTTTCAAATATGGAGTTTTTCACCCCAAATCTTCACAAATCATTTCTTGTGATTTTACACAAATTATTACTATTTTTAATAATTTTATCAAGGCCCGTACAGTCGATTTCCACCAATGGCCATCGAACTGCACTTATAGCGACCTTTTTCAAATTTGATTTGGACATAATTCCAAATCCAACCGTTAGATTTCAAATTTCTAACATTCGCTAGAAAGCTCTTTTCGATACGAACCCAACGGTTCCGGTTTTAGGAGAATCCGACGGTCGGATCTCCCGTAATGTCCGTTTGAAATCAATGGTCGAAATTCGCGAACTACCGCGGCGCGGCGCGTTCTATTCAGGCCATTATATTATATATATAATATATATAATATATATTTCGTCGATTTCTATTTAGAACGAATTATATAAATAGTTTTGAATTCGTTTCAAAATCTATTTCAACTTCCATTTCAATTCAAAGCAAAATTGAATTCTTCTTTATAGATTCGTTTCAAAATTCATTTCTATTCAATTCAAATTTCAATTCAATTTGAATTCGTTTTCAATTCACTTTCAATTCAATTCGAATTCGTTTTCAATTCAATTCATTTCGAAATCGTTTTCAATTCAATTCATTTCGAAATCGTTTTCAATTCAATTCATTTCGAAATCGTTTTCAATTCAATTCATTTCGAAATCGTTTTCAATTCAATTCATTTCGAAATCGTTTTCAATTCAATTCATTTCGAAATCGTTTTCAATTCAATTCATTTCGAAATCGTTTTCAATTCAATTCATTTCGAAATCGTTTTCAATTCAATTCATTTCGAAATCGTTTTCAATTCAATTCATTTCGAAATATTCGATTTCAAAATTACTTTTTAATATTCATTTTAAAATGAATAAAATCGATATAAATATCGTTCACGTCAAAATGGCGTCAATCTAATCAACACGGCTTCATATATTGATATTTTCAAATATTCCATTTCGAATATTTCTATTTCAAATATTTCTATTTCAAATATTTCTATTTTTAAAACTGGAATGAGGCCCAATCAATTACCATATAAAGTTAATTATATGGATTTTTCATACAACACATGTATATAATAGCAACGATAAATAATCAACCATCAACCAAAGTGCACTACACCGTATAAGCATCAAATATAGATATCTAATGCTTATAACAGCCTGTCAATCAATCGATTGACATATTTAATCAATCAGGATGAGTGAACTTCAAATTTCATCCCAACACCCGTGTGGGGTTTCAAACAATCAAACACAGATTTTTATTCGTGCAGTTGGGTGATGTGTAAAATTTATCGACCCAATCAATGTCCTTCAAATAGGTGTACATAAACAAACCGTCTGGTTTGTAAATGAATATTTATTTATTCACATTCACGTTAAAAATTATATTTTTAACGATAAAACATTTTATTCCAACATATGAATTTCGATTTAGTTCATTCTTTAAATAAAATGATATTTTTATTTTTCTAACACATTTTAGAAAATTTCGGCGGCATAACGGCACGATACTAGAAACGGGACAAGGCCTAGCCTTATCCCCGGTTTAGTGAAGGCCCACGCCATTCACACATCAATCAAATCAATTTCATCTCACCAAACAATTCTATTCAAACAAATAATTCAACTAATCTATGCAACCAAACAAACAAGTCCATGGTCTGTGGACGATTGTGTCGGGTGCTACTAAGCACCGTCTGCATCCTAGTATATATATCTAAATAGAAATGAAATTGAAAGGTGAGAAATTCTCACAGATAGCTATCCTAGCTCCACGGCACTTCATTGATAGAAATCTTCATCGCTATCGCATCTTCGCCATCTTCGTTGCCCGTATTCACTACATATGTAAAAATTGAATTTTTACTTCGCTATCCAATATATAAAAATCATATTTTTACTTCGCCTTTCAATATATAAAAATCATATTTTTACTTCGATGTTCAATATATAAAAATCATATTTTTACGCCGAAGTTCAATATATAAAAATCATATTTTTATGCCGAAGTTCAATATATAAAAATCATATTTTTATGCCGAAGTTCAATATATAAAAATCATATTTTTATGCCGAAGTTCAATATATAAAAATCATATTTTTATGCCGAAGTTCAATATATAAAAATCATTTTTTTATGCCGAAGTTCAATATATAAAAATCATATTTTTATGCCGAAGTTCAATATATAAAAATCATATTTTTACTTCGATGTTCAACATATAAAAATTTCGCCTTTTCAATAATAAAGATTTCGCCTTTTCAATAATAAAGATTTCGCCTTTTCAATAATAAAGATTTCGCCTTTTCAATTATAAAGATTAAATCTTTTCTATTACTTTTTAAAGTCTAAATCTTTTTCCTTTTAAAATTTAAGAATAAAATCAGTTTTTAAATGCTTTTTCAAAATCAGTTTTTACTTCTAATTAAAATTCAGTTTTTATCTTTTCAAATAATAAAAAAAAATCAGTGTTTTTTTTTCCTAATTAAAATCGGATAAAACTATATAAATAAAATAAAGAAATAAAATAAAAATAAAATAACTTACAGGGGGGAGGTTTAGCGTCGGCGAGGTCTGGAAAGGGGGGGGTAGCGTCGGTCGAGAGGAGGGGGGGACTGCGCTGGTGGCGGCTCGCAGGTGGGGGTGCGGTTCATGGGTCTCGCGTCGGAGCTGAATATGGACGGAGGGGAGGGATTCGGGGCTAGGGGAAGATGGAGAGGATGGTCGGGAGGTGGAGGCGCCGGGGCACGTTCGGCCTCCGGTGGCGCGCGACGTCCAAGGGCGGGGCTCCGCCCTCTTTCTTTCTTTATTTTTTTCTTTTTTTTTCCTGGAGAATGAAATTAATCTGGGGGGGGGGCAGAACGAGGTTAAAGGAGAGGAGGTTTTTTTTTTTTAATTATTTTATTTATTTTATTTTCAACCCTAAATGTTGACTTTTAATTCGAACACCTAACGAGACCCAACGACTGTCGCCCCTAGCTAAATACCCCCATTCCGAACACAATGGGATATGTATCGCAAGTTGATTCGATCGTTTGAATTAGTTTCCGTTGAATTTACATTTAAATCTCTATATTGAATTTCAAACGTACATTTCAAATTACCGGGGTCACATACTAACCAGAAAAATTCCCAAAAAATATTTTCTAGCTTCGTATTGACGATACGGTCCTAACAAAACTAGTTTCGTCGAATTCTGAGACCGTTAGAAAAATGGCCAATTTCCAGTCGATTAAAATCAACTAAAACTGGTCAAACGCGTTTTCCTTTGCCACGCTCACATATTGAATCGAAAAATTATGAAATTTGAAACCTAGCAATAATTTGACATCACGGACCCAACAAAACTGGTTTCGTCGAAATCCGAGGTCATTTGCAAAATTTCCATTTTTAAGGGCCTGAATTCCATAGCGACTATTCAGAATTTTCAATTGGACTTATCTTTTGATTCCCGATATGAAATCTTGATTTTTCGGATTCGTTGGAAAGATATTCACTATTAGATTCCATTATTTTTGGTTTCACTAAAATCCGGATTGTTTTGCACCCGGTACATTCAATTGAAGTTTGAAATCGAATTATCGAACTACCGCGCCATTTTCAATTCTATTTATAATTATATATGAATATTTATATTCTAACGACGACGCGTATAATATATACGTTCGAATTCTATTCAAAATAAATTTCTCGACGATATTATTTAAAATAATTCATTTTAAATAATCAAAATTCGCTAAAATTGCCAAAATAAAAATTTCAAACTGGCTCGCATTTTACGGGTTGTTACAGATTTTTATTTAAAGTAAAGATTATATTTTTAATGATAAATATTATATTTTTAATGTATATAAAGCAATTATTTTTAAATATGAAAAGATTTTATTTTTAGAAATGAGAAGACCGTATTTTTAAATATGAAAGGAGCATATTTTTAAAAATGAAAAGATAAGATTTTTATGGCGATAAAGTTTGGATTTGTAAACGAGAAAAGTTTAGATTTTTAAACAAGGGAAGATTCGATTTTTATGAGAGGAAAGATTAGATTTTTAACAAAGAATAGATTAGATTTTTAACGATGTAAAGACGAGACTTTTAGCGATGTGAAGGTTTGATTTTTAATCGAATAAAGAAGTGATTTTTATACATATAGCAACGATAAAAATATGATTTTTATATTAGTAAAGTATTAAAAATATAATTTTTATTATGTGCAAAGAATCAAAATATGATTACCATGTATGGATAAACGATATAACAATATAATTTTTATTTGAATAGCAAGATAAAAATTTGATTTTTATATATATGAAGTAGCCATAAAAATTCGATTTTTATATATATAAAATGGAGATAAAAATATGATTTTTTATACATGTAGTGATAATAAAAATGTGGTTTTTATATATAAAAAGTGTGAAAAGGATGGCGTTGGAATTTTGAACAGAATTTAAACCATCGTCCGTTAAAGATTGGCGCAGTGGAACCCCAAGGTGAGAACTTCTCACTTTAAATTCTATTATCTAGTTATATATATATATATATACTAGGATGCAGACGGTGCTTAGTAGCACCCGCCACCCGTCGTCCACAGACCATGGACGGCTTGTTTGTTTAGTTGATTGTTTGGTGATTGATTTATTTGTTTGGTTGGTTTGGGAAATGAAATGGAATTGATTAGATTGGTATGTGTATGGCGCAGGCCATTATTAGACTGATGACAAGGCTAGGCCTTATCCCGTTTTTAGTATCGTGTCGTTATGCCGCCGAAATTTTCTAAAATAAGTTAGAAAACTAAAAATATCATTTTATTGAATAAATGAACTCAATAGAATATTCATAGGTTGAATAAAATATTTTGGTCGTTAAAAATATAGTGTTTAACGTGAATGTGAATAAATAAATATTCATTTACAAATCAGACGATTTGTTTATGTACACTGATTTGACTGATATTGATTGAGACGATAAATTTTACATAACTCCCAAATACACAAATAATATTCAGTATTTGTTGATTGAATCCCCGCACGGGTGTTGGGATGATATTTATCGTACACTAATCCCAATTGTTTAGTTGGATGTCGATCGATAGGTTGACAGGCTGTAGTAAGCGTTAAATATTTATATTTAATGCTTATACAATGTAGAATGCACTTTGGATGATGGTTGATTGTTTATCATGGCTGTAGAGTACATGTATCGTACGAAATCTATATAATCACATTATATGGTGATTTACTGTGTCTGATTCCAGTTCAGAATTAACGAAATATTTTAAAATAAAATTTAGTGAATATTGAAATGTGAGGCCGTGTTAAGTAGTTAAACGCAATTTTAACACGAACGAGAATTTGGCCGATTTTATTCATTTTATAATGAATATCGAAAAGTGATTTCAAAATCTGATATTTTGAAAATATTATCATTTTAATATTGAATTGATATGGAATATTCAAATTTGATTTGATTTGAAATTAATTAGAAATGAATTTGATATGAATTTGAATTGAAATGAATTAGAAATGAATTTGATATGAATTTGAATTGAAATGAATTAGAGATGAATTTGATATGAATTTGAATTGAAATGAATTTGATATGAATTTGAATTGAAATGAATTTAATTTGAATTTGAAATGAATTAGAAATAAATTTGAAATGAATTTAAATCGAATTGAATTGATTTGAAATAAATTTGAAATTGAAAATGAATCGAATTGAAATTGTATTGAAAACGAATTTAAAACGATTTATAAAATACATTTTGAAAGGAAATCGACGTAATATATATAATATATACATATTATATATATATTATATATATATATATAATGGCCTTAATAGAATGTGTCGCGCTGCGGTAGTTCGCGAATTTTGACCATTGACTTCGAATGGACGTTACGGGAGATCCGTCCGTCGGATTCTCCTGAAGCCGTAACCTTTGGGTTCGTATCGAAAAAAGCTTTCCAATGAATATTTGAAATTTGAAATCTAACGGTTGGATTTGGAATTATGTCAAAATCAAATTTGGAAAAGGTCGTTGTAAGTGCAGTTCGATGACCGTTATTGGAAATCAACTGTACGGGCCTTGATAAAATTATTAAAAATATCAATAATTTGTGTAAAATCATAATAAATGGATTGGAAAGAATTGGGGTGAATAATCCCATATTTAAAAAGATAAAAATATATTCTTATCGAAATGAACTAGTTTATAACTAGAATTAAAATCCAATTATTTTAAAATAAATAAAATTGGATTTGAAGTGATTTTAAATATAACCAGAATTTCCAATATACGAATTGGAATGGATTTGAATCGAAATTATCTTCGGAATATTTCGATGTTGTATTTCGTGATTATAAAGATATGGTTAAGGGAATTTGAAAGATATATTTATATCGTTATTTCCAATACGATATTTGTTGGTTTCAAAATTTGATATTGAATATAAGCCGATACATTTTCTATTCAGAGCCTTGTATTTAATATCAAATGAGATTTTGGGTTTGTCGTGAATGGTGCCTTAAATAACATTGTTTGTGAACCTAGTTGAGAAAAGATTAAATCTTTTTATTTAGATTTAATGAAGTTTACCAATTAATTAATATTTAATTGGAATTGAATTGAAATTGATTTTTGGGTTTATCGTGAACGGTGTTTTAAATAACACTTGTTCTTTAACCTAATTAACAATGGGATTTTGGGTTTGTCGTGAACCGTGTTTTAAAGGACATTGGTTCTTTAACCCAGTTAAAGATGAGATTAATTTCTTAGCTTTGAATAATCATTAATATTGATTTTTGGGAAGATTAAACTAAATGGAGTTTTAATGAATCTTTAATTGGATTGAAAAGTGAATGTGATAATTAAAATTATCAATTCAACAAAATGATCGGAAATGGAGTATCACCAGTTTTGCTCCGGTCGATAGCTAAATCTTTAATTAGATTTGAACGTGAAATGGTATTTAATATTTACCGATAACACCGTTGTGTTAGATATGGAGTATTACCAGTTTTGCTTCATGGGATGAATAGGTTGGGATTGGGAAATAAAATAAATAATTACTTCGGTGTGGTTCGCTAATCCCGACTAGTTTAGAAAACCTTAGCATGGTTTGAAAAGATATCCAAAGTAAGATTAAAGAATAAATTTTAAAGAATTTATCTTTGATAAAATTAACGGGAACCTTTCCCTAGTAAAGTGAATATTTGAATAAAAGAATATTCCGAATTGGAATGAGGCGTATGTTGTGTTTGTGTAACATTTGTTTGTTATATACACGGGTTGTTCGGAAAGGCTGGGTTTATACCCATTCTGAATAACCGATTCGACGATAAGTCGAAGATGAAGACGGTGTTTGAAGACCGGAGGTGTTCACATCATTTGGATGATTACTGATGATCTTGATTGGGCTTACACCCAAGAGGAGGGAATCAGTTGGTGATCGTCCAGACGTACTTGGAGATCGATGGATATGCGAGGAATAAGGTTCCTCCGATTTCGTTTAGACCCAAAACGAACTTGTAAATGGATTGTGTGCCTGACATTGGATTTTATTCTGTGTGATTGATCTCTATTAAATATATATCTGTTTGGCGGCGGAGAATTTATTCTCTTGCTTAACACCCTTCTCTGAGACGTACGAGCTTAGATGTTATATATCGATAGATATCAATCGCATGACATGAATTGCCTGTGTGGCATGCTGAGTTGCATGGATCAAGGCTTCTGTTGCAAAGCAAAGTCTTGTGGTTGATGATCAAAGCACGGCCTACATGGCATAGCTTTGTGTATAGCGTTGATTCGCGAGCCTCACACCTCGGTATGATTCAAAAATGGGATAGTGACTACAGGGAGTGCACGACGATTCTTTCTAGCTATGCTGGTGTCAGTGACTTACCAACCCTGGCATTTATATTATTTTCACCTATGAGGTTGTTGGAATGCGAAGCGCCTTGATTATAGGTCTGAAAGGATCGGGAAACGTGTGTTCAGGAATAATTAATCCTCAAACGTAGGAGAGGACCGGCCCTGAAGATCCAAGGGTTACCCAGAGTGTGTAGTCCTGAGAAATTTGCTAGAGTGTCTCGAAGCAGAGAGGAGCTTGCCCCTTGCCTCGACTCATGACGGAAATCCAATTTCCAATACGTGATTTTGCGGTTTTAATTGTAGAGCCTAGTATGGCGACATGGTATACGGTATCCATGCCGTCTATGATTGATAATTATGATTGAAATTGTTTTGAAACACCTATGCACTAGTAATAATATCAAATGATTTAGTTTTATACGTATCAAGCATTATTTGGCTATTATAAGGTAAAACCCTATCCTCCGTCTTGCGTTGCATTGTGTGATGGGACCTGGGTCTTATAATAGCTTCATTTTCTTTATTTAGCATTGCGCTGTTTGTTATACGCACTGGTATTCTTGGGGTAAAAACCCGTTCCGTGTTATACGGCGTGGTCCCTTGATTTACCGAACTTTAAAAATAAAGATTAATAACTGTTTTAATTCTCACACCAGTCACATGACTGAACCGGAGTTTATTGTTTTAACCTAAATTCTGGGTGCCCTTATTTTCCGCATGGGCAGCTAGTGGTTGGTTTTTGCAGATTTATATTCAGAGGACTCTGGTTTACAGCTGGAACGATACTCAGAAAGCTCTGTATCCGTGTATTTCTTTCAGTTGTGTGTTGTAATATTTTTCCGCTGCTATGTATTTAAATGTAATTTAAATCTCTGATATTTATCAAATGTGTAATATTTATTCATACTCTGTATATTCTTGTATTCTAATGGAATTGTTGTAATAAACAATGAAATGTTCTTCCGTTTGCATTCTGATTCGTCTTGTCCTCTAAGCAATTTGTGCTTTCCTTCACGGGGAAGTTACGGGTCGTCACAACGTAACATCCCTAAGTCCCACATCGTGGAAGCCTGTGTGAAGTGGGTACTTATATAGTGGAGCCTATTTCCCACTAACGCCAAGGCCTTTTGAGGAACAAAACCCCACACCTATATGGTGGCTAAGTTGGGGACAATATCTTGCGCAAACGGAGGTGCGGGCTGTTATAGTGGCATCAGAGCCAATACCCAGCTGAAATTGTGGCTCCTGTATGTGGACCACAACGCCTGGGTGAGGTGTTTGTGAGCCAACGGGGACGTTGGGCTCTGTAGGAGGGGAGAATGTAACACCCCTAAGTCCCACATCGTGGAAGCCTGTGTGAAGTGGGTACTTATATAGTAGAGCCCATCTCCTACTAACTCCGAGGCCTTTTGAGGAACAAAACCCCACACCTATATGGTGGCTATGCTGGGGACAATATCTTGCGCAAACGGAGGTGCGGGCTGTTACAAGATATGCATATATGCAGAGTTCCAACGGATAATAATGTTGCAATCCCACTAACTAAAGCTTTGTCACAGCATAAGAATGATAGTCACACTAGTTTCATAGGTATACGATACATGAGTGATTGGCTCTAGTGCAGGTGAGAGATTGTTAGGGTTTGTGCCCTAGAGGCAATCTGTTTGATGTGAATAATAATAACTTTGTTGATCTTATATTTGGAATAAAAGATTCTGTTATGTTATATTTACTGTGTAATATAAATATAAACATAATAGAAGTCCTTAGAATAATAATAAGTAAATGACTTGAATGTGAGATTATAGATAAAATATTAAGTATTATAATTCTTAAATGTCCCTAGTCAAGTTTTATTGTTTATATAGGATAACAATAAAACATTGAGACTAGTATGTTGATTGACTGATGATCATATCTCATTGATCATTAATATACGTGATATTAATGTCAACACATAAGTACATATTGGAGAATAGCGTATTGGGCTGACCTAACATGAGAAAACTACATGGAATATAATTAACAGTATCATAAGTTATTCTTATAGTGACAGTGATGTAATAGTCCTTAGACATGAAATCATTATAATTTTATACGAAGATGTTTGTATTTCAATATCATCAAAAGTTACTCTTAACCGAGTAGACGATAAAGGTTATTATTCGATACATCTCAAATTGAATGAAAATTATGAATGATCTAGATGGAATTTAACCCTACTATATACATATACATATATATATAGAGAGAGAGAGAGAGAGAAATATCCATGGGCCACTTGATTCAGTAAGACTATGAAATGCATGGACGTGCTCAAATGTTGATTTGTTTTATATATAGTCTACTCATCGATCAAAATAAATGGATTAAATAATTAAGAGAATGATATGTTCTATGGCTCGAGTTTAATCTTGGATATATTGGTTAAAAGGATTAAATTACATTAAAACATCACCAAACAGGTTGTATCGAATCGATGATATTATTATAACTTGGGTAACAACGATGTATTACTAGATGTCGCTCGCTGTTTATGATTTAAATATTATTTAAATTATTGCCAACCTATGAAGTCGCACAATCAGAGTAGTTAAAAAAAAGGAATAACCATTTTAAATAAAAAAAACTAAATCAACCGGTTGATTTGGTATTTCTATTTGGAATGGTAGCCACGATATTCTCGCAACTGATTATCACTCGTTTACTTTTATAAAAGGAGGTCTGAGAAAACCCCTCCTCTAATTTCATTATATATTAACTAATTCCTGGGTTCTTCTCTAACTAGGGTTTCCTATTTATATTAGTGTATTGCCAAATTGTTTTTTTTTCTAAACACTTTCAGCGAATTTAAATTAATTCAGAGGGTTAAGCACCTTTTTCCCATTCAAGAAAAATGATTTGCTGATCATATAAAGACACTCATCACCATACCCATTCTCCTTTTTATCTTTTCAGGGAAATAAAATATGTACCCTACCATACCATCTCACCTTCTTTTATCTGCAAAACACATTCTAATTCCCTTTTTTACCTTCGGCCACGATGCTTTCTGCATGATCTTTACTAGCCACAAATTGTGGATAAACATAAAATTTTCTAATCCTTATATGTAACAACCGTTGGTTTTTCTTCCTTAATTTTAAATTAGGTGTAAAGGTTTATTTACATGCTTATGCTATATTTATAAGCTAACCTATTTATGCATACGTTTTGTTTAATTATAGAAGAAAATGATAAATTCAATTCAGCAAAGTCAACATCCTCTTTATCATGTGTACAAAGCATACTTGTGCACCCTGCACCACATGCATGCACACATAAATCTGCATACACGTGTAACACCCCGTAATTTTATAACATTAAAATTCACAAATTAAAGTATACTTAATTTTTAGAAAAGAATTAAGTGAAATGGGTTGCGCAGAGAAATATATATATATTGATATATATATATATATATATTAAAAATTAAATAAATAAATATGCGAAAAAGTTCAAAACAGCGAATTGGGAGGGGGGAATGACCGAACTGGCCCATTTTTGAGGTCGACCCGAGCTTTGCTGGGTCGACTAGGGGTTAATCCAGGGTGTTTGGCTGTCAACCCGTGGGCCGATTCGCTCAAATGCAGATTTTTCATTTGGTTGGTTCTCATGGTTCAGGGTTAATCTAATGGTCCTAAATAACTTCCTACACCTATAAATACATCGTAATGCTAACCGTAAACCTAATTAAAATTGAAACTAAAGCCGTTATGCCATCGCCATGGAACTCAGTGTAGCAGTCGCCAACTAAAGAGGAAGATAGCTAATCAGTTCAACCTAATTCAAGCTTAGAGCTTCAACAACGAATCAACTAACGTCGCTACAACAATTCTGCATCAAGTTTGATCAATTGTTCATAATTCTTTAACCACGAAAGGCAAGTTCAATTTCTCTAATCAAGATAATTATTAAATTAAGTAAGATTTGATATAATTGTGGATTATATGGATATGATGTGAATTATTGACCATATGATATGATTATGTTGTTAAATTGTGATGTTATCATACATGTTGTAAAGTTATGATCTATGTTGTAATTCTATGATTGGCTTATGTATAATCAAATCATCATGTTGTTTAAATGCTAGTTTGGTTATGTTGATTCATATGATAGATCATATGTATGTATGCAAGTTTAGATGTTGATTTAGACATATATCACAAGCAAGTTAGTAAAGATTATGACATCTATTTTAGATCAAAAGTTAGGCTATGACTTGTATGAGTTATATGCTAAATCTTTACATGCTAGTTTATATGTTTAGAGGTAAATTTGCACCATTGTTATGTTGCATAAATCACATATGCAAGTTTATATAAAAATATGAGTTTGGAATATGAATCATGTTATGCAAGTTTGTGGTTATTGCCTATGTAAATTTTGTGATGAAAATCTTATTCATAACATGCAGGTTCATACCTTTTAGGCCTATGTTTAGATCTATGATTTTATGCAAGTTATATGGTAAATTCTCATATGAAAGTTAGGCCTATTTTGTATGTTATGTGAATATGTAGTGTTTTTCCCTTTTTCATGTGTTAGACTATTTCTTAGTCTATCATATATTCTATGTGAACGGGCGCCGTGGGGGTTATGTGAAAAATATTGATTATGTTAATAAATGTGAATTGGCATGTAATAGCCTTAAAAGAGGCATATATGTAAATTGAGATATTAATTGGCAAAGTGATATATGGACATAATTAATGTGAAATATGGTCATAAAGATAATTGGAATTTTATTAACATATTTGATTAGGAATAATTAATCCAAATATGGGATGAAATATTGATTATGTTAATAAATGTGAATTGGCATGTAAATGAGGCATATAACGAATTTGAGATATTAATTAAGGTGAATTGCCTTAAAAGGCGAAAAATTTACTGAAGGCATTAATTGGAAAATTAATGTGTAGTAATGGACATAGTTTAATTATGGACATAGATTTATTTGAATTTGAATAGGGATATTAAATATTGGGAATTGGCACGAATGCCTAAAAAGGCATGAAATTAATTTGAGATGTAAATTAGTACAATTTATGTACCATAAATAGTGGACATAATTAAGGTGATATATTTATACATAAATAAATATGGAAATGATTTGTAATTTGAATAGGGAAAGTAATTCAAATATTGGGGGAAATTAATTATGTATAATTAATTGCCTAAGACACGATGTTAGACTCATTTGTGGTGTAAGACTGCCCGGACCCGCCCGGCAAATCCAGCAGCCACAAATGGTAGCCCAATGTGAGAGGTGAAAGGCCCAAACTAAATGCGTAACGATTGTATGGACACGAGGTTAGGCTCATTTGTGGTGTAAGACTGCCCGGACCCGCCCGGCAAATCCAGCAGCCACAAATGTCAGTCTAATGTGAGAGGTCCTACAGGGGTTACGATAGTAATAAATTAAGAAACACTTAACCAAAGTAAATATGTAGTGGGACATGAGGGGGTTAAGTGGGTGCCTTGGGTGGCATAAGGAATCTAGTGGGTGACATGAGGATGTCATGAGAAATACGATTAGAAAAATGGAGTAATTTGAATATAAACAATTATGTCATGTAATTCAAATTGTTGGATAAAATAGGTATTGACACCTATGAAGGGAAAGGTTTTAATTAATTGATTAATTAATTAAAAATGGACATGGTAAATGAAATGGACTACTTAACCAAATCTGATCCCTAGGGATTGTAAGAACTTAAGTTTAAGTTGGGGGTTAAGTAAACTGGGTTATACGGAATGAGTGGGTTAAGTAAATCTTGGGTAGGTGGGTATAGTACATATAGGCCCAAAAACTTAACCGTAAATTAATATGTCTGAACCAGTGAGAGGGTTAAGTAAATCTTGGGTAGGTGCGTAATATTTGTGTATATAGGCCCATAGACTTAACCAATACAACTTGTTAATTAAACAAAAGGGTGAGACTAGGTTAAATTAGAAAACACTTAACCAAATTTATACATGTAAGTGGACATGGGGTTAAGTGGGATGTATTAGAGGGGACCAAGCCTAGGTGGGAAGCTCGGTGGGGGCCCTTTTCAGTCCAGTAGCCCATTAAGTATCTTTGTGAGCTCGACCCAAGTCGAGGACGGGAAACACCTACTGGGCCTGATTGTTAGAGGCCAAAATGGGATAGCGGTGGCAATGCAAGTCCAACGGGGTCATGTGCGTGCGTGGGCCCGGGCTGGTAGGTAAGACGTTGTTACATCGTGTAGGTATAAGACGTACATCCTTAAGTTGTATTGGGTTGCCACTTTAGGGGAGTGATACACCCCAGTGTGGGACCAGCACGGGTATCTACGAGTTAGGGAGTCGATCGAATGGGGCAGGGTAGTGGGTACATCTAGTGGAGATAGGAGCAGATGGCACCTATGTAGTCAGCTAGGGGTACACGAAGCTACCATTATTCATCAATCATTAAAGGGGTACACCTAGTGGAGATAGGAGCAGGCGACACCTATGGCGTCAGCTAGGAGTTCATGGAATTACCATTGAAGGGGTACATCTAGTGGGGATAGTGGGTACATCTAGTAGTATACGAAGCTATCATCATTCTATTTAGTCAAGAGGGATCAAGTTTCTAGAGTGACTAGTATGGGTGCAGTTAGTGTTAGTACAGTACAGTACGGTAGAGTATAGTAATAACCCTATATTGATTAGGAAGCGCCTTTAACGTTATCTTTGCTCATCCTATTATTTTTGGTTGCTTGGTCTTGCCATTAATTCACAGTCATTTCCTTATTTACCAAGCTTATGTCTTATCCTAGTTACTTTGATAATTATATTGATGGAGTTATCGGACTTGCCAGACTTTATGTCTGACCCCCTTTGTTTCCACCTCTTTTCTTCCTTCCCCCCCCCCCAGGTTCTTAGGGTGGGAAGCTTGATTTGGATCTCTTTGGGAGCACTTGGATTTGGATTGCTGAAGTAAAGCTCAACCTATCTCTTTTATGGCTATTTATGGGATTATGCTTTTTATATTATGTACTTGATTTTGTCAAGATGGATATTATGTACTTGACTTTAGTCTTTGGGTTTTGGTGATGTAACCAAACATATTTACCTTCCGTTGCAATAAATAAATTTTAAAATTTTCAAGTACTATTTCATATCTGTCTTGTTGTGATTTTCTGTTCTATATTCACTTAAAATGCTCCATAGAATTTAATGCATTCCCTTTTGAGAGTGACATTAATGGACATGGGGTGTTACACGTGGTATCAAAGCTGAAGGTTACCAGAACAGATAAGATATTTCGAGAAACTATTTTTCAAAAGCATTTTTATAAAGAATACTTTCAAAAATATGTTTGTAGAAGAGTATTTTTGAAAGAAAGGTTTGTTTTAAAAAACATAATCCCCAAGAGCCATATATCCTTCCTTCGACTCTCCGTTTTGAATCTCTTCCTCTTTCTCTTTTTTGGATTTCCCCTCCGCGTATAGATGCTTTTCCTAAGATAAATAGGGACTTCCATACGAAGAACGAAAAACAACTTCAAGGGACTTAGACGTTTGACGGGCTAGAAGTTAGTTCAAGGAAGTGGAGGGCTTGTTGATACCTTTAAGGTAGACGATGGAAGGAAGGTTCAAATAGCTGTTGGTTAATGAAGGATGAAACCTCGTCTTGGTGGAAGGTCACAAATGGGGAATGTGAACAAGAAGGCTAGTAGTTATCCTTTTGGAGAAATAGGACACCTTATTAGGATTGTCCAAAGAGGCAAGGGCAAAGTACAGGATCTTCTGGAGGGTAGTTATATTCCCTCATGGTTGGTATACCTGATAGGGGTAGGACCGTCCATGTAGAAATTTGGTTTCCTTTATCATCCTGTTCGAACTTTGTTTGATTCTGGCGCTTCATACTCGTTAGTATCTGCTTCGTTAGTTGAAAACACTACACCTAAATACTAGTCTAGTTAAGGACCCATCCTAGTCTCAAATCTTTTTGGTGGTTCGGCTCATCCTTCAGTGGTTTGTCGGGATTAGAGAGTTTCTATCTTGGACGTTAGATTTGAATGCAACGCCTTCGTCCTTGGTTTCACGTGCTATAGTTTGATTCTATGGGTGGATTGGCTACACAGGCGGGGTGCCATCCTAGATAGTGAAAGGAGGGTAGTTAGACTATTGATTCATTATGGAAAGACCCTCATATTTCTTGTGACCCTAGGGGTTCAGTGACGTTTAGATGTCTCGAATCTCTTGACGTATCCAACGGTGATTTGTAATCTTTTCGTGTGGTCCGTGAGTATAGTGACGTCTTCGATGAAGTGCGGGGTTTACCTAGAGGCCCGAGGTATTCGTGCGTGCCTAGGGGATAATGCAAAGTCAGTTAGGTGATTAGTGATGGTTTTGAAGCAAGACTGGCGAGGACAGCCAGAGTCGGTTAAGTGCCCAATTATTTGTTTTGCTAGTATCATCTCACGTAGACTGTCTAAAATCGGAGGAGGTATTCCTTGGGTGCTTGTCTGGTATTGCTTTAGGCCTTTGGGGCTTGTGCTTGGGGGATATCGAGTTCAAATAGGACGGCTTGCGTGGGAGATGGATAGTTGCGATGAGTTCACATGGATAGTATCTCGATAGATTTTGTTGATGGATTACCAAGATCGAGGAAGGGTAATACGGGGATTTGGGTTATAGTAGATAGACTTACTAAGAGCGCCCATTTTATTCCCGTGAAGAGTAAGAGGACTGCTCCATGGTTAGCTTCTGTATACGTCCGACAGATAGTTCGTTTGCATGGTGTTCCTTCTAGCATAGTAAGCGACCGCGATCCTACCTTCACTAGCGAATTTTGGAGGAGCGTACAAGAAGCGTTAAGGACTCAGTTATGTTTGAGCACCGCATAACATCCTCAGACGGAAGACCAAACCTAGAGGGTGAATCGTATTCTAGAGGACCTTTTGAGGCTATTTATCCTAGACTTTGGGGGTATATGGGAAGAGCATCTTCAATTGGTGGAGTTCGCATATAATAATAGCTTTCAGTCTAGCATTGGCATGGCACCTTTCGAAGCTCTTTGTGGACGACCGTGTCGTTCACCTACACGTTGGTGGGAATCTACAGATAAGATCTTACTTGGGCCCGATATGATTAGAGAGATTTCGGAGAAGATTGATTTGACTCGAAGAAGGATGAAGGCAACGCAAGATAGGCAGAAATCTTATGCAGATAAGAGGAGTTGCTTGAGAGACTTAGTGGTGTACACGACGTATTCCATGTATCACATTTGAGGAAGTGCTTAAACGAGACCGCGGAGGTAGTGGAGCCGAGCTTGCTTAGAGAGGTGGAAATAGAGCGTGATGCGACGATTCGACGAGCTCCTACATGCATTCTTGGGTCGGAGATCAAGAAATTGAGAAATCGAGAGGTCATACTAGTCAAAGTACAATGGGGAGACGATGAGAGTAACGCTACTTGGGAGACGGAAGAGAAGATGCGTTCATTGTACCCTTTTCTTTTCGAGGGTATGTCTTTTAATTTCTCCTTTATCGCTTAGCTTGTGCTTAGCTTATCTTTAGTATGTCCTCTCGCTAGCATCTTTGACCTTAAGTTAGGGAAATCATATGGTTGAAACATGTGTTTGAGACATGTTATGTATGATGGATGCAAAGTGGATGCAAGTGTTCACTATTGGTTGCTCGTGGATGCATATACACACACTATTAGGCACCAGATTGGCTCAGTCACTTCATATTGCATATTGCATATATATGGATGTATTTAGTAAAATGGATGTTTAATGGTTGTATTATCATATGGTCGCTGCATCCGGGTGGATGGTTGTGCACGCATATAGAATTAATATGTATCATTAGGAATCTTTTGCATACATATTGGACGCATGGCACTATCATGAATTGCACTAAGGAGGTCGACTGAATCAGTAGACCGCCTAATTTTGCATTAGATATGGACATATACCCACACTGTGCATATAAACATTAAAGCATTAGAAGTCTTTTAAGGATAATGGACGCTGGTGTTTGATGGTTGAGTCGATGGACGATTAGATGGTAGGATATACATTCTTCTTGACTTGGAGATTTCGGGGACGAAATCCTTTAAGGAGGGGAGAATGTAACACCCCGTAATTTTATAACATTAAAATTCACAAATTAAAGTATACTTAATTTTTAGAAAAGAATTAAGTGAAATGGGTTGCGCAGAGAAATATATATATATATATATTGATATATATATATATATAAATTAAAAATTAAATAAATAAATATGCGAAAAAGTTCAAAATAGTGAATTGGGAGGGGGGAATGACCGAAACGGCCCATTTTTGAGGTCGACCCAAGCCCCGCTGGGTCGACTAGGGGTTAATCCAGGGTGTTTGGCTCTCAACCTGTGGGTCGATTCGCTCAAATGCAGATTTTGCATTTGGTTGGTTCTCATGGTTCAGGGTTAATCTAATGGTCCTAAATAACTTCCTACACCTATAAATACATCCTAATGCTAACCTTAAACCTAATTAAAATTGAAACTAAAGTCGTTATGCCGTCGCCATGGAACTCAGTGTAGCCGCCGCCAACTAAAGAGGAAGGTAGCTAATCAATTCAACCTAATTCAAGCTTAGAGCTTCAACAACGAATCAACTAATGTCGCTACAACAATTTTGCATCAAGTTTGATCAATTGTTCATAATTCTTTAACCACGAAAGGCAAGTTCGATTTCTCTAATCAAGATAATTATTAAATTAAGTAAGATAAGATATAATTGTGGATTATATGGATATGATGTGAATTATTGACCGTATGATATAATTATGTTGTTAAATTGTGATGTTATCATACATGTTGTAAAGTTATGATTTATGTTGTAATTCTATGATTGGCTTATGTATAATCAAATCATCATGTTGTTTAAATGCTAGTTTGGTTATGTTGATTCATATGATAGATCATATGTATGTATGCAAGTTTAGATGTTGATTTAGACATAAATCACATGCAAGTTAGTAAAGATTATGACATCTATTTTAGATCAAAAGTTAGGCTATGACATGTATGAGTTATATGCTAAATCTTTACAATGCTAGTTTATATGTTTAGAGGTAAATTTACACCATTGTTATGTTGCATAAATCACATATGCAAGTTTATATAAAAATATGAGTTTGGAATATGAATCATGTTATGCAAGTTTGTGGTTATTGCCTATGTAAATTTTGTGATGAAAATCTTATTCATAACATGCAGGTTCATACCTTTTAGGCCAATATTTAGATCTATGATTTTATGCAAGTTATGTGGTAAATTCTCATATGCAAGTTAGGCCTATTTTGTATGTTATGTGAATATGTGGTGTTTTCCCCTTTTTCATGTGTTAGACTATTTCTTGGTCTATCATATATTCCATGCGAACAGACGCCGCGGGGGTTATGAGAAAAATATTGATTATGTTAATAAATGTGAATTGGCATGTAATAGCCTTAAAAGAGGCATATATGTAAATTGAGATATTAATTGGCAAAGTGATATATGGACATAATTAATGTGAATTATGGTCATAAAGATAATTGGAATTTTATTAACATATTTGATTAGGAATAATTAATCCAAATATGGAATGAAAATATTGATTATGTTAATAAAAGTGAATTGGCATGTAAATTAGGCATGTAACGAATTTGAGATATTAATTAAGGTGAATTTCCTTAAAAGGCGAAAAATTTAATGAAGGCATTAATTGGAAAATTAATGTGTAGTAATGGACATTGTTTAATTATGGACATAGATTAATTTGTATTTGAATAGGGATATTAAATATTGGGAATTGGCACAAATGCCTAAAAAGGCATGAAATTAATTTGAGATGTAAATTGGTACAATTTATGTACCATAAATAGTGGACATAATTAAGGTGACATATTTATACATAAATAAATATGGAAATGATTTGTAATTTGAATAGAGAAAGTAATTCAAATATTAGGGGAAATTAATTATGTATAATTAATTGCCTAAGACACGAGGTTGGAATCATTTGTGGTGTAAGACTGCCCGGACCCGCCCGGCAAATCCAGCAGCCACAAATGGTTGCCCAGTGTGAGAGGTCAAAGGCCCAAACTAAATGCGTAACAATTGTATGGACACGAGGTTAGGCTCGTTTGTGGTGTAAGACTGCCCGGACCCGCCCGGCAAATCCAATAGCCACAAATGTCAGTCTAATGTGAGAGGTCCTACAGGGGTTACGATAGTAATAAATTAAGAAACACTTAACCAAAGTAAATATATAGTGGGACATGAGGGGGTTAAGTGGGTGCCTTGGGTGGCATGAGGAATCTAGTGGGTGACATGTGGGTGACATGAGGATGTCATGAGAAATACGATTAGAAAAATGGAGTAATTTGAATATAAACAATTATGACATGTAATTCAAATTGTTGGATAAAATAGGTATTAACACCTATGAAGGGAAAGGTTTTAATTAATTGATTAATTAATTAAAAATGGACATGGTAAATGAAATGGACTACTTAACCAAATCTGATCCCTAGGGATTGTAAGAACTTAAGTTTAAGTTCGGGGTTAAGTAAACTGGGTTATACGGAATGAGTGGTTTAGTAAATGTAACACCCCACACCCGTTAAGGTCACTCAATAAGGGAATGCTTTAGCTTCGGTGGAGTATTTAAGTGAATATAGAACTGAAAAAATACAACAAGATAGATATAAGTGATACTTGAAATTTAAAACATCATTTCATTGCAGCAGAAGGTAAACATGTTTGGTTACATATCAAAAAACCCACAAGAGTCAAGTTCAGAATATCCATCTCGTTAAAACATAAGTACATAATCCCACTACATAGTAATAGCCATAATAGAAAAGATAACCGAGCTTTTCTTCAAGAGTCCAAGCTCCAAAAGATAGATATAGCAATCTGATCAAAGCCCACTAGTGCTAGGCCCACTCTGAGAACCTGAGGGTTGGGAAAAAAGATAAAATAACGGGGTCAGACATAAGTCTGAGTGAGCCCTATAACCTTAACAATACAATCATTAAAGTAATTAGGGTATGATATAAACCTGGTACGGTACGACTGGGGATAAATGACTACACTAAGCAGCCAACTAGACTTAGGATAAACTAAGATAACGGTAAAGACGCTCCTATCCACCTAAGGATAAATACTACACTGCACCACCCCAGATCTACCCACCCAAGGGTAATTCCTACACTGCACCACCCCAGATCTACCCACCCAAGGGTAATTCCTACACTGCACCACCCCAGATCTACCCACCCAAGGGTAATTCCTACATTGCACCACCCCAGATCTACCCACCCAAGGGTAATTCCTACACTACACCACACTAGTTCTACCCACCCAAGGGTAATTCCTACTTAAAGGTTGATCCCACTAAGTGTACTTAGTAATTTTTAATAGTAGTTTCATGTACCCCTAGCTGACTACATAGGTGCCGTCTGCCCCTATCTCCACTAGGTGTACCCACAACTTAGTAATTTTATTAGTAGTCTCGTGTACCCCTAGCTGACTACATAGGTGTCGTCTGCCCCTATCTCCACTAGGTGTACCCACTACTCCCCAAGCGATCGGCTCCCTGCCGTAGATACCCGTGCTGGCCCCACAGTGGGGTGTATCACTCCCCAAAGTGGCAACCCAATAATATCAATGGTGCACGGCTTATATCTACACGATGCAACAACGTCTTACCTACCAGCCCAGGTCCACACACGCATATGAAACCCGTTGGACTCGCGTTGCCACCGCTACCCCGTTTTGGCCTCTTATAGTCAAGCCCAGTACGTGTGTCCCGTCCTCGACATGGGTCGAGCCCAATAAGATACATATGGGTTTCTGGTTGAAATGGGCCCCCACAAGCTACTACTTAAGCTTGTCATTTTACATAGTGCATCCCACTTAACCCCTTTTTCATAATCATGCCCACTTACATGTTATGGTTTGGTTAAGTCATCTAATCATATTTCAATTGCCACTCAAGGCACCCACTAGATTTCTACATGCCACCCAAGGCACCCACTTGATTTCCACATGCCACCCAAGGCACCCACTTAACCCTTTAATCATGTTTAGTTACATGTTCCACTTTGGTTAAGTATTCTAGTCGTATTCTCTATTGCCACCCAAGGCAACCCACTAGATTTTTCCACATGCCACCCAAGGCACCCACTTAACCCTTTAATCATGTTTAATTACATGTCCCACTTTGGTTAAGTATTCTAATCTTATCTTATACTGCCACTCAAGGCAACCACTAGATTTCCTCATGCCACCCAAGGCACCCACTTAACCCTTTAATCATGTTTAATTACATGTTCCACTTTGGTTAAGTATTCTAATCGTATTTTCTATTGCCACCCAAGGCAACCACTAGATTTTCTCATGCCACCCAAGGCACTTACTTAATCCCCGCATGCCACCCAAGGCACCGACTTAACCCTTCATGCCCCACTACATGCTTATCTGGTTAAGTGTTTCTTAATTGATTAAGAACGTAACCGTTGTAAAGACCTCTCACAATATACTATCTTTTATGTCAGCTGGATTTGCCGGTTGGGTCCGGGCAGCCTTACGTCATAACCGAGTCTAACCTCGTGTCTATACACTTGTCACGTATTTAGTTTGTGCCTAATACCTCTCACATTGGGCCAATCATTTGTAGCCGCTGGATATGCCGGTCGGTTCCGGGCAGTCTTATGCCACAAAAGGGTACAACCTCGTGTCTTAGTCGATTAATTACACCTAATTAATCACCCCCATAATTTGTATTAATTATCCCTAATTAATTACAAATTTAACGATGTACATAATTGACTCAATTATGTCCATCCACTTTATGGTATGCATAATCATACCAACTTCACACCATTTCATTAACATGTATATTAACCCCATCGTTCCCCACGTAATTCGCGAACATGACATAAAAGGGAAGATTCATCACAAATACAATGGGTTCAACTTGCATAACATCAACATGGGTTTAAAGGTGTCAACATGCATATAGCATCAACCCAACTAGCATAAATAATCAACCCAAACTTGCATGAATCACATATGTCATAAGGAGGTTAACTTGCATAGGTTATTTATGTCATACAAAAGGGGTAAACTTGCATATGTATGTATGACATACAAAGGGGTTAACTTGCATATGTATGCATATCATACAAAGGTGTAAACTTGCACATGTTACTTGCATATAATCAAACACCATACGTGCATAACATGTCATATATGAACTTGCATATAATCATACAACAAACTTGCATAACATATCATGTATGAACTAGCATATAATCATACACCAAACTTGCATAACATATCATGTATGAACTAGCATATAATCATACACCAAACTTGCATATCATGGTGTCATAATGGATCAATGTTTCTCATATGACTTGCATATCTTGCATAACATCATAAACACCTAGCATATGACTTGAATAACTTGCATAACTTCATGAACACATATCATATGACTTGCATAACTTGCATAACACCACAAACACATAGCATATGACTTGCATAACTTGCATAACATCATAATCACATAGCATATGACTTGCATAACTTGCATAACATCATGAACATGTATCTTATGACTTGCATAACTTCATGAACATATAGCACATAACTTGCATAACTTGCATAACATCACAAACACATAGCATATGATAACATAATCTTGCATTGATCCACATTCATAGCCATAACCTCATTATATCCTATCATAATCATTTCAACAATTGGTTATTAAGGCTATAGAAAACTCACAACTTGTTGATTAGCACTCCTAAGAAGAAGATTAAGTTGCTAAAATTGATTAGAGGTTGATTTGAGAAGCTATCTTCCTCTTTAGATTGATGGAGGCTCCTTCAAGTTGCATTTTGACAGCATAACGGTGTTGTAGCTATTTTTAGTATGAATTAGGGTAGTCTTAGGGTGTATTTATAGATTAGTTAGGTGTTTTAGGCCATTAGATTAACCCTAAATCAGATTAGAGCCGTCAGATCATGTCCTAGCCACCAAAACACAGCCCAAAAGCCAAGCTGATGCACCCAGGTCACCTGGGCTCGACCAGGGAGGTCGACCCCCAGGTCGACCCTAGGGTCGACTCCCCAGTCGACCTGGTGGGCAGGTCGACTCCCCAGTCGACCCCCAGGTCGACCCCCTGGGTCTGGCGGGAATTTTCCCACCACTTCTGAAATTTGAAATTTCTGTTTTTAAATCTGTTTTTAAATTTTCTGAAACTTCTTCGGGCCATATCTGGGTCATACGGACTCCGATTTTCGAAAACTCGGACTCTATTTCGCGTATTTTTCCGAGACGAACGCAATGGCATAGCCCGTTTCCCCTGATTCAGATATTAAAATTTAATTCTGCCCTGTTTTATACTATAGCAAGTTATTCAACATGCGGGGTGTTACATTCTCCCCTACTTAAAGGATTTCGTCCCCGAAATCTCTAAGTCAAGAAGAGCGTATCCTACCATCCAAACAACCATCTACTCAAACCATCAAACACTGGCATCCATTGTTCTTAGAGTTTCTAATGCTGTATGAACATATGCAAAGAGTGTGTGTATATGTTCCCTGTCTAATGCAAAATTAGGCGGTCTACTAATTCAGTTGACCTCCTTAATGCAAACCTTGATAGTGCCATGCATCCAATATGTATGCAAAAGAACCCTATCGACACACACTATCTCTACATGAATGCACAATCATTCACCAAAATGCATCATCCATGTGATAACACAACCATTATACATCCATTAATATAGCTACCTACACACAATTATATGCAATATGCAATATGAAGTGACTGAGCCGATCTAGTGCCTAGAGTGTGTGTATATGCATCCACGAGCAACCACTAGCAACCACTTGCATCCACACGCATCCATCAATCATAACATGTCTCAAACACATGTTTCAACCATAGGTTTACCCTATCTAAAGGTCAAAGGTACTAATGAGAGGACATACTAAAGATAAGATAAGCACTAGACAAACGATAAAGGAGAAGTTTAAAGGACATACCCTCAAAAAGGAATGGGTACAATGAAGCATCTTCGCTTCTGTCTCCCAAGTAGCATTACTCTCATCTTCTCCCCTTGGCACTTTGACTAGTCGAACCTCTCTGTTTCCCAACTTCCTAATCTCTGACCCAAGGATGCGGATAGGAGCTCGTCGAATAATCGCATCACGCTCTACCTTTACTTCCCTAAGCAGGTTCGGCTCTACCACCTCTGTGGTCTCATGTAGGCACTTCCTTAAATGTGACACATGGAATACGTCCTGTTCCCTATGCAACTGAATTATCTCTCGAAGATAAACCGAAGCTAGACATGGAACAGTCCTCTTGCTCTTCACGGGTATGAAATGGGCGCTCTTAGTAAGTCTATCTACCACAACCCAAATTCCCGTATTACCCTTCCTCGATCTTGGTAACCCATCAATAAAATCCATCGAGACGCTATCCCCCTTCCATTGCGGAACTTCCAATGGGTGAAGCAACCCACCCGGTTTCTTTTGCTCCGATTTCACCTATTGGCACACCAAGCATCTAGCGACATACTCGGCCACATCTTTCTTCATACCGGCCCAAAAGAAAACTCGCTTCATGTCCTGGTACATCTTGTCCCCACCAGGATAAATGGTCATCCTAGAACGGTGTGCATCATCAAGAATAGTCTTCCATAAACCCTCATCTTGCGGTACACAAAGTCTACCGTCTCTACGCAAGCACCCCCTATCGTCTAGGGTGTACCTACTCAAATGGCTGGACGACTCCCCCCTTATGAGCCTCTCTACCAACTCAACCAACTATGGGTCTTCCCGCTATGCCTAGCCAATCCGTCTCAAAAGAGTAGGTCTGACCTCCAAGGATGCTAGCCAACCGGGTATAAAGTCAACGGAAGGTCTGAAATCAAACATCGAGATAAATTCCAAGCTTCGTCGTTCCACGAACAATGAACTCAAGGACAACCTTTTTCTACTCAAGGCGTCCGCCACCACGTTACCCTTGCCAAGGGTATACGCTATCTCGAAATCTTAAGATGCTAAGAACTCCATCCACCTTTGTTGTCTGAAGACTATGCGCTCGAAGAGTCTCCAACACTTCCCTAAGATATAGGGCATGCTCTTCTCCACTTCTGGAGAAAACCAGGATATTCTCCTATGAAAAATCGTCACAACTACCCATCTCTCACGCAGACCATCCTAGTCGAACTCGACATTCCCCAAGTGCAAGCCCCAAAGGCCGAAACCAATATCAGACAAACACCCAAGGGATACCTCCTTCGAATTCAGACGACCTACGTGAGATGATACTAGTAAAAACGGCTAAATAATTAAGCACTTGTCCAACTCTGGATGTCCTTGCCAGTCTCGCTCCACAACCACCGTTGATCAAATAACTGGCTTTGCTTTAACCTATTAAGCACATACGAAATCTTTTTCGCTCTTAGAAAAGACCAAGATGTCATCCACGAAGACCACTACAAAGTTATTTAGGTACTCCCTGAACACCCTACTCATCCAATCAACAAAGTATTCAGGGCGTTCGTCAAACCAAATGGCATCACAAGCCACTCCTAGAAACCATCCGGAGTCCTAAAGGCGGTCTTCTCTATACTATCCTCAGCCACTCCCAACTGATGAAACCCCGTGGCCAAGTCCAACTGCGAAAACACTGAGGCGCCAACTAATCTAATCAAAGAGATCGTCAATCCTCGGCAATGGGTGTCTATTCTTCTTTGTGAGCTTGTTGAGTTCTCTATAGTCTACACAAAGTCTGAGGGACCCATCTGCCTTTGTGGCAAAAACTACTGGAGCACCCCACTCTGATATATTTCGTCTTATGAACTCCTTCTCAAGCAACTCCCCTACTTGCTTATGGAGTTCCCTCCTCTCACGAGGAACCATGCGGCGCACTGACAAAGATACTGGTTTAGCATCGTCTACCAGATATATTCGGAGGTCTATCTCCCGCTTCGGAGGTAAGCCTTCCACCCCCTCAAACACATCCGAGTATTCCCGGACCATTCTAACAGATCGCAAACTCTCGACCGAAGCGTCAAGTAATTCAAGATAACCTAGCGTAACAGAATCCATGAGATTTCAAAAGATCTTGAGAGTGTTACCCAAGCGGGTCATAATCCTAACAACTCTCCTTTCACAATCAAGAACGGCACCATTACTGGATAACCAGTCCATGCCCAAACTCAACCCATAGCCCGTGAAGCCCAAACAAAGGCATCACCTCTAAACTCAACACTAAGTATGGAAATCTTCAAACCCAAACATATCATGGACAAATAAGTGGAGCCCCCCCCCCCAATTGGGTTTGAAACAACCAAGGGATCATCTACAAAACTGGTGTCTAGGTGCAGTGACTCAACTAATGATGATGAGATAAACGAATGTGATGCGCCAGAGTCGAATAAAGTTCAAACAGGATGATTGAGAGAACCAAATTCCAACTTAGACGGTCCTACCCCCATCAGGTATACCCGTCGTGAGGGAATACATATATCCTCCAGAAGATCCTGTACTTCGTCCTTACCTCTTTGGACAACCCTAAGGTGTCCTATTTCTCCAAAACAACTAGCCTTCCCCTTCACATTATCCTTTCGTAGCCTTCTTACCACGATGAGGTTTCGTCCTTTATTTACCTAACAGCTATTTGAACCTTCCTCTCTCGTCCATCTTAAAGGTACCCACAAGCCTTCCACCTTCTTGGACTAACTTCTTAGCCTGGCAAACGTCTTAGTCCCTTGAAGTGGTTCTTCCGTCCTTCATACGGAAGTCCTTATTTATCTTAAAAAGACATCTATACGCGGAGGGGAAATTCAAAAAAGAGAAAGAGGAAGAGATTCAAAACGGAGAATCGAAGGAAGGATATAGGGCTCTTGGGGATTATGTTCTTTTCTTTCAAAAACTTTTCTCTTAAAAGACATGTTTTTGAAAATACTTCTTCCAAAAATGTTTTTAGAAAAATAGTTTTCTAAAAATTTTATCTGTTTTGGTAACCTTCGCTCTGATACCACGTGTAACACCCCACACCCGCTAAGGTCACTCACTAACGGAATGCTTTAGCTTCGGTGGAGTATTTAAGTGAATATAGAACTGAAAAATTACAACAAGACAGATATAAGTGATACTTGAAATTTAAAACATCATTTCATTGCAGCAGAAGGTAAACATGTTTGGTTACATATCAAAAAACCCACAAGAGTCAAGTACAAAATATCCATCTCGTTAAAACATAAGTATATAATCCCACTACATACTAATAGCCATAATAGAAAAGATAACCGAGCTTTTCTTCAAGAGTCCAAGCTCCAAAAGATAGATAAAGCAATCTGATCAAAGCCCACTAGTGCTAGGCCCACTCTGAGAACCTGAGGGTTGGGGAAAAAGATAAAAATAACCGGGTCAGACATAAATCTGAGTGAGCCCTATAACCTTAACAATACAATCATTAAAGTAATTAGGGTATGATATAAACCTGGTACGACTGGGGATAAATGACTACACTAAGCAGCCAACTAGACTTAGGATAAACTAAGATAACGGTAAAGACGCGCCTATCCACCTAAGGATAAATACTACACTGCACCACCCCAGATCTACCCACCCAAGGGTAATTCCTACACTGCACCACCCCAGATCTACCCACCCAAGGGTAATTCCTACATTGCACCACCCCGGATCTACCCACCAAAGGGTAATTCCTACACTGCACCACCCCAGATCTACCCACCCAAGGGTAATTCCTACACTGCACCACACCGGTTCTACCCACCCAAGGGTAATTCCTACTAAAAGGTTGATCCCACTAAGTGTACTTAGTAATTTTTAATAGTAGTTTCGTGTACCCCTTGCTGACTACATAGGTGCCGTCTACCCCTATCTCCACTAGGTGTACCCACAACTTAGTAATTTTATTAGTAGTCTCGTGTACCCCTAGCTGACTACATAGGTGTCGTCTGCCCATATCTCCACTAGGTGTACCCACTACTCCCCAAGCGATCAGCTCCCTACCGTAGATACCCGTGCTGGCCCCACAGTGGGGTGTATCACTCCCCAAAGTGGCAACCCAATAATATCAATGGTGCACGGCTTATATCTACATGATGCAACAACGTCTTACCTACCAGCCCGGGTCCACACACGCATATGAAACCTGTTGGACTCGCGTTGCCACCGCTACCCCATTTTGGCCTCTTATAGTCAAGCCCAGTACGCGTGTCCCGTCCTCGACATGGGTCGAGCCTAATAAGATACATATGGGTTACTGGTTGAAATGGGCCCCCACAAGCTACTACTTAAGCTTGTCATTTTATCTAGTGCATCCCACTTCACCCCTTTTTTATAATCATGCCCACTTACATGTTAAGGTTTGGTTAAGTCATCTAATCATATTTCAATTGCCACTCAAGGCACCCACTAGATTTCTACATGCCACCCAAGGCACCCACTTGATTTCCACATGCCACCCAAGGCACCCACTTAACCCTTTAATCATGTTTAGTTACATGTTCCACTTTGGTTAAGTATTCTAGTCGTATTCTCTATTGCCACCCAAGGCAACCCACTAGATTTTTCCACATGCCACCCAAGGCACCCACTTAACCCTTTAATCATGTTTAATTACATGTCCCACTTTGGTTAAGTATTCTAATCTTATCTTCTATTGCCACTCAAGGCAACCACTAGATTTCCTCATGCCACTCAAGGCACCCACTTAACCCTTTAATCATGTTTAATTACATGTTCCACTTTGGTTAAGTATTCTAATCGTATTTTCTATTGCCACCCAAGGCAACCACTAGATTTTCTCATGCCACCCAAGGCACTTACTTAATCCCCACATGCCACCCAAGGCACCCACTTAACCCTTTATGCCCCACTACATGCTTATCTGGTTAAGTGTTTCTTAATTGATTAAGAACGTAACCGTTGTAAAGACCTCTCACATTAGACTATCTTTTATGGCAGCTAGATTTTCCGGTTGGGTCCGGGAAGCCTTACGCCATAACCGAGTCTAACCTCGTGTCTATACACTTGTCACGTATTTAGTTTGTGCCTAAGACCTCTCACATTGGGCCAATCATTTGTAGCCGCTGGATATGCCGGTCGGTTCCGGGCAGTCTTATGCTACAAAAGGGTACAACCTCGTGTCTTAGTCGATTAATTACACCTAATTAATCACCCCCATAATTTGTATTAATTATCCCTAATTAATTACAAATTTAACGATGTACATAATTGACTCAATTATGTCCATCCACTTTATGGTATGCATAATCATACCAACTTCAAACCATTTCATTAACATGTATATTAACCCCATCGTTCCCCACGTAATTCGCGAACATGACATAAAAGGGAAGATTCATCACAAATACAATGGGTTCAACTTGCATAACATCAACATGGGTTTATAGGTGTCAACATGCATATAGCATCAACTCAACTAGCATAAATAATCAACCCAAACTTGCATGAATCACATATGTCGTAAGGAGGTTAACTTGCATAGGTTATTTATGTCATACAAAAAGGGGTAAACTTGCATATGTATGTATGACATACAAAGGGGTTAACTTGCATATGTATGCATATCATACAAAGGTGTAAACTTGCACATGTTACTTGCATATAATCAAACACCATACGTGCATAACATGTCATATATGAACTTGCATATAATCGTACACCAAACTTGCATAACATAACATGTATGAACTAGCATATAATCACACACCAAACTTGCATAACATATCATGTATGAACTAGCATATAATCATACACCAAACTTGCATATCATGGTGTCATAATGGATCAATGTTTCTCATATGACTTGCATATCTTGCATAACATCATAAACACCTAGCATATGACTTGCATAACTTGCATAACTTCATGAACATATATCATATGACTTGCATAACTTGCATAACACCACAAACACATAGCATATGACTTGCATAACTTGCATAACATCATAATCACATAGCATATGACTTGCATAACTTGCATAACATCATGAACATGTATCATATGACTTGCATAACTTCATGAACATATAGCACATAACTTGCATAACTTGCATAACATCACAAATGCATAGCATATGATAACATAATCTTGCATTGATCCACATTCATAGCCATAACCTCATTATATCCTATCATAATCATTTCAACAATTGGTTATTAAGGCTATAGAAAACTCACAACTTGTTGATTAGCACTCCTAAGATGAAGATTAAGTTGCTAAAATTGATTAGAGGTTGATTTGAGAAGCTATCTTCCTCTTTAGATTGATGGAGGCTCCTTCAAGTTGCATTTTGACAGCATAACGGTGTTGTAGCTATTTTTAGTATGAATTAGGGTAGTCTTAGGGTGTATTTATAGATTAGTTAGGTGTTTTAGGCCCTTAGATTAACCCTAAATCAGATTAGAGCCGTCAGATCATGTCCTAGCCACCAAAACACAGCCCAAAAGCCAAGCTGATGCACCCAGGTCACCTGGGCTCGACCAGGTAGGTCGACCCCCAGGTCGACCCTAGGGTCGACTCCCCAGTCGACCTGGTGGGCAGGTCGACTCCCAAGTCGACCCCCAGGTCGACCCCCTAGGTCTGGCGGGAATTTTCCCGCCACTTCTGAAATTTGAAATTTCTGTTTTTAAATCTGTTTTTAAATTTTCTGAAACTTCTTCGGGCCATATCTGGGTCATACGGACTCCGATTTTCGAAAACTTGGACTCTATTTCGCGTATTTTTCCGAGACGAACGCAATGGCATAGCCCGTTTCCCCTGATTCAGATTTTAAAATTTAATTCTGCCCTGTTTTATACTATAGCAAGTTATTCAACATGCGGGGTGTTACAGTAAATCTTGGGTAGGTGGGTAATATTAGTACATAAAGGCCCACAAACTTAACCGTAAAT
The DNA here is from genome assembly GCA_030737875.1 of Allium sativum. NCBI lineage: Eukaryota > Viridiplantae > Streptophyta > Magnoliopsida > Asparagales > Amaryllidaceae > Allium > Allium sativum. Next base: position 183,748,177 of record CM060916.1, read on the forward strand.
TAATATGTCTGAACCAGTGAGAGGGTTAAGTAAATCTTGGGTAGGTGGGTAATATTTGTGTATATAGGCCCACAGACTTAACCAATACAACCTGTTAATTAAACAAAAGGGTGAGACTAGCTTAAATTAGAAAACACTTAACCAAATTTATACATGTAAGTGGACATGGGGTTAAGTGGGATGTATTAGAGGGGACCAAGCCTAGGTGGGAAGCTTGGTGGGGGCCCTTTTCAGTCCAGTAGCCCATTAATTATCTTTGTGAGCTCGACCCAAGTCGAGGACGGGACACGCCTACTGGGCCTGATTATTAGAGGCCAAAATGGGTTAGCGGTGGCAACGCAAGTCCAACGGGGTCATGTGCGTGCGTGGGCCTGGGCTGGTAGGTAAAACGTTATTTCATCGTGTAGGTATAAGTTGTGCATCCTTAAGTTGTATTGGGTCGCCACTTTAGGGGAGTGATACACCCCACTGTGGGACCAGCACGGGTATCTACGAGTTAGGGAGCCGATCGAATGGGGCAGGGTAGTGGGTACATCTAGTGGAGATAGGAGCAGACGGCACCTATGTAGTCATCTAGGTGTACACGAAGCTACCATTATTAATTAATCATTAAAGGGGTACACCTAGTGGAGATAGGAGCAGGCGGCACCTATGACGTCAGCTAGGAGTACATGGAATTACCATTGAAGGGGTACATCTAGTGGGGATAGTGGGTACATCTAGTAGTACATGAAGCTATCATCATTCTATTTAGTCAAGAGGGATCAAGTTTCTAGAGTGACTAGTATGGTTGCAGTTAGTGTTAGTACAGTACAGTACGGTACAGTACGGTAGAGTATTGTAATTACCCTATATTGATTAGGAAGCGCCTTTAATGTTATATTTGCTCATACTATTATTTTTGGTTGCTTGGTCTTGCCATTAATTCACTGTGATTTCCTTATTTACCAAGCTTATGTCTTATCCTTGTTACTTTGATAATTATATTGTTGGAGTTATCGGACTTGCCAGACTTTATGTCTGACCCCCTTTGTTTCCACCACTTTTCTTCCTTCCCCTCCCCCAGTTTCTTAGGGTGGGAAGCTTGATTTGGATCTCTTTGGGAGCACTTGGATTTGGATTGCTGAAGTAAAGCTCAACCTATCTCTTTTATGGCTATTTATGGGATTATGCTTTTTATATTATGTACTTGATTTTGTCAAGATGGATATTATGTACTTGACTTTAGTCTTTGGGTTTTGGTGATGTAATCAAACATATTTACCTTCCGTTGCAATAAATAAAGTTTTAAATTTTCAAGTACTATTTCACATCTGTCTTGTTGTGATTTTCTGTTCTATATTCACTTAAAACGCTCCATAGAAGTTAATGCATTCCCTTTTGTGAGTGACATTAATGGACATGGGGTGTTACAACACGCCTCTCACATTCATGCATAGAGATCATTATTTTCTATCTTAATTACTGGCATAATTATGGTTACCACATTTTCCCTTACTTTTAGACATTGTGTCCGATAATTTAGCATTTTTCATTAAACCCATATTTGTTTCCATCATCCCCAATCTATATTTTTTTAAACACTTTCAGTGTATTTAATTTAATTCAGAGGGTTAAGTACCTTTTTCCCGTTCTGCAAAATACCTTGGGATACTTGATCTTGATCTCACTCTCTATCTCCCAGGTGCAATTATTGGGATCAAGATTCCATTGAACTTTCACAAGCTTTATCACTTTGTTCCTCAATCTCTTTTCTTCTTTGCTTACAATCCCTACTGGCTCTCTCTCATACACCAAGCTAGGGTTAATCTTTAATTTAGTTGGTGCTTTTAATATAGTCTTTTCATCATGTACCCATTTTCTTAATTGAGACACATGAAATACATTGTGTATTTCTCCCGTCTCCTCTGGTAACTCCAGTTTATAAGCTACTGATCCAACTTTTTCCAGTATTTTATATAGTCCAATATATCTAGGAGTTAATTTACCCTGTTTTCCAAGCCTGAAAATCCTCTTCATTGGAGATACTTTTAAAAACACAAAATCACCTACCATATATTCTACTTGTTTCCTCTTTTGATTAGCATACATTTTATGTCTACTTTGTGCAGCAGCCATCCTCTTTCTTATTAAAGAAATTTTATCAGATTTTTCCCTCACATGTTCAGGTCCTAATACAACTTTATCTCCACCTTCTATCCAGTTAGCAGGTGATAAGCAAGTCCTCCCATATAAGACTTCAAAGGGTGTCATTCCTATTGTTCTCTAATGACTGTTGTTGTATGAAAATTCAGCTAAATGGAGGTAATCTTCCCAACTACCTCCCCAGTCTAACACACATGCCCTTAATATATCTTCCAACATTTTATTTACTATCTCAGTTTCCCATCTGATTGGGGATGGTATGTTGTGCTCATGCACAGTTTTGTACCCATGGCTTCTTGAAAACTTCTCCATAATTTTGAAGTAAACAATGTATCCCTATCACTTACAATAGATTTTGGAATACCATGCAATCTCACTATTTCTTTCATAAATAGTTGAGCTAGTTTAGGTGCACTTCTTTCTGATTTTATAGGTATGAAATGTTCTACTTTTGTCAATCTATCAACCACTACCCAAACACTTACATTACCTCTTTTTGACCTTGGTAAACCATCTATAAAATTCATGGAAATTTCTTCCCATTTCCATTCAAGAACACTTAAAGGTTGTAATAGTCCAGATGTCTTTTGGTACTCAGCTTTTACTTGTTGGCAATCAATACATTCAGCTACATGTTTGCCTACATCCCCTTTTATGCCTTTACACCAAAAATTTCTTTTTAAATTATTATACAATTTTGTTCCTCCTAGGGGAATAATGTACTTACTTCTATGGTACACATTCAATATTTCTTTCTTTAATTATGCATTCAAAGAAACACATAATCTCTTCTTATTTCTCAAATATCCTTCATCATCTATATGAAAATCTTCTACTTACTCTCCTTTATTTAGAAGCATCTTCTTCTCTTTTAAAAATGGATCTTGATCATGTAATTCTCCTACTCTCTTAAGCAAATCAGACTGAATAATAACGATACTTAATTTCCTTTGATTCCTTGGTCCACTGGCTATATTTATTGGCGTTTCGTCATTGGCACCTTTTATGTCTACTTCAGAAAGTGAAGACAAAGTCTTGAATTCATCCATCATTAAAGCAACTACTCTGGCATGTTGTCTACTTAATACATCAGCAACCTTATTAGGTTTTCTACGTGTATACAATATATTAAGATCATAAGCTGCTAGGAATTCTACCAACCTATGTTGTCTCATGTTTAAATCCTTTTGAGAAAACAAATATTTTAGTCATTTATGATCAGTATATAATTCAAACTTTTCTCCTAATAAATAATGTCTCCATAGCTTTAGAGTGTAAACCACTACAGCTAATTCCAAATCATGTGTAGCATATCTTATTTCATTATCTTTTAACTGCCTAGAATCATAGGCTATCACCTGTTAATTTTGCATTAATACTGCCCCTAGTCCACTTCCACTGGCATCAATGCATACGATTAGCCCTTCATTGCCTTCTGGAACCTTCAACACTAGTGCTTCAATCATATCTTCCTTCAGTTTCATGAATGCTCTTTCACACTTCCCACTCCAAACAAATGGGTGGTCTTTTCTGGTCAATTGTGTAAGAGGAATGGCAATCTTTGCAAAATCTTTTATGAACCTTCTATAATAGCCAGCCATACCCATGAATGATCTTACATCAGTCATTGTTCTAGGCCTCTTCCAAGTTTATACTGCTATGACTTTACTTGGATCCACTGAAATCCCTTTTTCAGATCCAGTGTGACATAGAAAACTAACCTCATTTTACCAAAAAGCACATTTGGAAAATTTTGCTTTGAGGTCATACTTCCTTAATCTACTCAATACTAAATGTAAATGTTGATTGTGCTCCTCTTCTATTCTAGAATATACCAAGATATCATCTATAAAAATTAGCAAAAATTGTCTGAATAATCTATAAACATTATATTGATTAAATATACAAAGTATGATGGAGCATTTGTGAGTCCAAATGGTATAAGTAAGAACTCATATAATCCATACCTTGTGTTGAAAGCTGTATATTTAACACTTTCCTCTTCTACCTTCATTTGATGAAAGCCAGATGCTAAATCCAATCTAGAAAATATTTTAGCACCACTCAATTGATCAAAAAGGTCATATATTCTTGGCAATGGGTATTTGTCCTTTATCGTGACTTTGTTAAGCTCTCTATAGTCTATACACATTCTCAGTGTACCATCATGCTTCTTTACAAAGACCGCTGGTGACCCCCAACAAAAACAACTTGGCCTTATGAAACCTTTTTCCTCCAATTCTTGCAACTGCTTTTTCAATTCAGTTAACTCCTTATCCCCATTCTTGTTGGTTTCTTTATTATGGGACTTGCATTAGGGATTAACCATATTTGAAATTCAACCAGCCTATGGTGAGGTACCCCTTTTACTTCTCCAAATACATCTGGATATTGGTTCACTATAGGCACTTGTTCCAATGTTAATTCATGTTCTTTAATTTCCAGTGTATTAAAACATTTAGACCCCTTTTGCTTACTTGTTTTACACCATATTGACACCGTTTTACCCTCAGCAATTTTTTAAGTAATTATAGAATTTTCTTAATTAATGATAGCCTTGTAAATTTTCAACCAGTCTACCCCAAGTATAACCCCTTTACTCGGGTAATTCAACACAAATAAGTCAGAAGTATAAAGGCTAGCATCAATTTTTAACTCTACCTGATGACACATCATCCCTAGCTCACATGAGCTACCTACTGGACTTGTTATATACAAGGGCTTATCAACTATTATGCAAGTTAATTTTAATTGTTGCACTATGTCAGAGGAAATCAGTGAATGTGTGGATCCAGTGTTATATATCACAATTACAGGAATCTGTTTAATAAGTAATCTACCTTCCACTTGTCCATGCACTTCATTGTTTGATCTAACCACTGACTTGCCTCTTCCCTCTATATCCCCAACTTTTCCTTGTTTGTATTTAGGGCAGTTTATCTTCAAATGTCCCTCTTTTCCGCAATTAAAACATTTAAAAGTGGCAACTTGTCCCGCTTGGCACCTGGATTAGATATGACCTTATTTGTCGTAGTTATAACATATAATTTTCTTCTTGCCCTCTGTTGCAGGGGGAGTCTCAAAATTCTTCTTATCTGCTACTTCAGTTTTCTTCTTGTTATATGGTTGAAACCAGTTCTTGCCCTTATTATTATTATTATTATTCATATTCATATACTTTTCTCTAGTATTGTCATGTTGTTCAAAGCTTATAGTCGGATTCAACACCTGATCAAAGGTTTTCTCAATATATGGCAACATTGATCTGCAGAGGCCTGCAATTAATCCTTGTATGTACCTGTCATTCTTGGAAGTTTTATCAACAACTAATATTGGTCCGTACTTAGACAAACTCTCAAACTTTTGAGTGTATTCTGTAACACTCATGCCTCCTTGTCTTAACCTAATAAACTCCTCCATCAAAGATGCTTTTGCTGATGCAGGTACAAACCTAGCCTCCAACATCTCCTTGAATTGATCCCAGGTAATCTCATCTTCTGGCTTTCCTTCTATGATTACCTACCACCAGTCCAAGGATGCTCCTCTTAATTGCTTGGAAGCAATTTACCTCTTTTTCTGATCATCCACCTGCATATCATTGACAATTCTTTCCAGTGTCCTTAGCCAAATTTGGACGCCCATAACCCCTTTAGTTCCTTCAAAACTCTTGCCTCCTGAATGTGTATATGTCTTCAATAGCTTAGACAATTCCTCATGCGGGTTATTATGTCTAGAGTTCATCCCTCACTTAAAGCCCTTACAAAATCTTGCATATTCACCATTTGAGGTGCATTTGATGTTCCAACATTAGATTGAGGTCTTGGTCCTACCATGGTTGTCTATGAACAATCATCAACAAATTAGCACAAATTTTCCTCATTTTTTAGTGGTTTTATTAATGTCTTCATATATTCATTATATACTTTATTCAGATAATTACTTCAATTCCTTACATCATTACTCAAATACTTGTAGTTGTGAAGTTTTATAACACAACTCCGATACCAACTGAGAGAACCCCTCCTCTAGTTTCATTAAATATTAACTAATTCCTGTGTTCTTCTCTAACTAGGGTTTCCTATTTCTATTAGGGTATTACCAAAAAAAATTCTAAACACTTTCAGCGTATTTAAATTAATTCAAAGGGTTGAGTACCTTTTTCCCATTCAAGAAAAATCATTTGTTGATCATATAAAAACAATCATCTTCATACCTATTCTCCTTTTTATCTGTTCAGGGAAATAATATATGTGTAACGATAAAGAATTTCACTCGATCTGAATCAATCGCAAAACCGACCAAGACCGTACGAAACCCCTGATTGTTGAGGATAAGACGAATCAAAACACAAACAGAAGAACATTTCATTGTATATTACAAAAATTCCATCAGAATACGAGAATATACAGGGTATGAATAAATATTACACATCATAAAATATCAAGATTTAAATACATTACTACAGTGGAAAAATAATACAAAACACAACTGTAGGAGATATACGGATACAGAGCTTACCGAATATTGTTCCAGCTGTAAACCAGGATCCTGTGAATATAATATCTGCAAAACCCAACTACTAGCTGCCCATGTGGAAAATAAGGACACCCAGAATTTATGTTAAAACAATAAACACCAGGTCAGTCATGTGACTGGTGTGAGAACTAAAACAGTTATTAATCTTTATTTTAAAGTTAGGTAAATCAAGGGACCACGCCGTATAACACGGAACGGGTTTCCTCCCAAGAATACCAGTGCACAAAACAAACAGCGCAGTGCTAAATAAAGAAAAATGAAGCTATTATAAGACCCAGGTCCCATCAGACAATGCAACGCAAGCCGGAGGATAGGGTTTTCCACTATAATAGCCAAAGAATGCTTGTTACACGAAATTTATTCTTTTATTATTACTATAAGTGAAGAAAACAACTTCAAATATAAATGTATCAATCATAGGCGGCATGGGTACCATATATCATGTCGCCATACTAGTTCTACAATTAAAACCGCAAATTGCCGTATTTGGAAGTTGGATTTCCATCTATGAACCGAGGCAAAAGATAGTCCTCACCGTTTCGAGACCCTCTAGCCTGCGTCTTAGGATCAGAGCTCGAGTGACCCTTGGATCGTCCGGGATTTCCCAACAAAGTGCAATGTGGATTAAAAAACCTTGAACATGCATTTCCCAACCCTATGGGGCGTAAAAGAGCCAACTAATGACTCCATCGGTCCCGGATCGACCGGTATAACCGAGGCGCCTCCAATTCCAGCAACCACATAAGTCAAACTCGTCAGCGCTTGTAAACTACTGATGCCACTTCTAGCTAGAAGGAAACGCATGCCCTTCCTTAGGTCCTCTCCAGTTTTTGGTTCACATCGGGGTGTGAAGCTCGCGAATTAACGCTATACAACGCGATGCCACAAAGGTCGTGCTTTGATCACCAACCACAAGACTTTGCTTTTCAACAGAAGCCTTGATCATTTGCCACTTAGGCATGCCACATAGGCAATCCACTCCACGCGACTAATGTCTATCGATATACAACCTCTGATCCCGTACGTCTTAGAGAAGGGTGAAGTAAGAGAATAAATTCTCCTTCACCAGTCAGATGTATGTTTAATAGAGATTAATCAACACAGAGCAAAATCCAATGTCAGACACATAGTCCATTTACAAGTTCGTTCCGGGTCTGAACGAAACCGGAGGAACCTTATTCCTCACATATCCATCGATCTCCAAGTACGTCTGGACGATCACCAATTGATTCCCTCCTCTTGGGTGTACAGCCCAATCAAGATCATCAGTAATTATGCAAACGATGTGAAGACCTCCGGTCTTCAACCACCGTCTTCATCTTCGACATATTGTCGTAACAGTTATTCAGAATGGGATAAACCCGACCATTCCGAATAACTCGCGTATTTTATAAACAAGTGTTACACAAACACAACATACACCTCATTCCAATCCAGAATACTCTTTTATTCAAATATTCTTTTCACAGTTTTAAAACATTTTAAAGTTTATCCAAACTAGTCAGGATTAGCGAACATTACTGAAGTAATCATTTATTTTATTTCCCAATCCCAACCTATTCATCCCATGAAGCAAAAACAGGCAATACTCCATATCTAACACCACGGTGTTATCGGTAAATTTAATTACCATTTCCCGTTCAAATATATTTAAAGATTTAACTATCGCCTAGAGCAAAACTGGTGATACTCCATTCTCGATCATTTTCTTGAATTGATAATTTTAATTATCACATCCACTTTGCAATCTAGTTAAAGATTCATTAAAATTCTAATTCAGTTTTAATCTCCAAAAATCATTACTTAATGATTTTTAAAAGTTAAGAAATTAGTCTTATCTTCAAATGGGTTAAAGAACTAGTGTCATTTAAAACACAGCTCACGATAAACCCAAAATCACATTCCATTAACAATGGAATCTTCACGGAAAACAGATCAATATATATAATCGATATAAACTTCCATATCCAACTGATAATATAAATGGAATAACTACAAGGCCTTTTAAATTCCATATATAGTAACAGTCTTCCTCCACAGAAGTTCACTTCGATTATTACCAAATCGAATTCCGTTCCATTCCAATTTAATTAAATTAAACTGGAAAACTTTACTTTACAAAATCACATTAAATCTTAATAAAAGATTTATACATTCCAAATCACATTTCACTGTGAATCGGATTAAAGAACAAGTGTCGTTAAAAACACAGTTCATAATAAACCTGATTCACGTTCCATTAACAATTCCAATTAAATGTTAATTAACTGGTATTCTTCTCTAAATCTTAATTAAAAGATATATTCTTTTCACACGGGGTTTAAGAACAGTGTTATTTAAGACACCATTCACGAAAAACCCAAAATCCAATTCGATATTAAATACAAGGCTCCGAATAGAAGATATATCGACTTATATTCAATATCAAATTCTGAAACCAACAAATACGTATTGGAAATAACGATATAAATATATCTTTCAAATTTCCATAACAATGTCTGTATAATCACGAAATCCAACATCGAAATATTCCGAAGATAATTTCGATTCAAATCCATTCCAATTCATAAACTGGAAATTCTGGTTATATTAAAACCCATTCTCAATCCATTTTATTTATTTAAAAATAATGGATTATAATTTTTAGTTAATAACTAGTTCATTTCGATAAAAATCTATTTTTATCTCTTCAAGTATGGGATTTTACATCCCAATTCTTTCTGAATCATTTCTTATGATTTTATACAAATTATTAATATTTTTAATAATTTTATCAAGGCACGTACAGTCTATTTCCATAAACGGTCGTCAAACTGCTCTTATAGTGACCTTTTCCAAATTTGATTTGGACATAACTCCAAATCCAACCGTTAGATTTCAAATCTCTAATATTCTTGGAAATCTCTTTTTGATACGAACCCAACGGTTTCGGTTTTAGGAGAATCCGACAGTCGAATCTCCCGTAACGACAATTCGAAGACAATGATCGAAGTTCGCGAACTGCCGCGGCGCGACGCGTTCTATTCAGGCCATTAAATATATATAATATATATATTTCGTCTATTTCCTTTCAAAATGTATTTTTTAAATCATTTTAAATTCGTTTTCAAAACGGTTTCAACTTCATTTTCAATTTCAAATCAAAATTGAATATTCCATATCATTAATATATAAATGATAATATTTTCAAAACATTAGATTTTGAAATCACTTCCTTTTCGATATTCATTCTAAAAATGAATAAAATCGATATAAATATCGTTCACGTCAAAATGGCGTTAATCAAATCAACACGACTTTATATATTTAAATATATTTGTGTCTATCCCAAATCGGACATCAAAATCAGATTTTGATTCTTTTCTGGATATTATTCTAAAATATTCCTTATTTTAAAGTAATCGTTATTTTAAAATATTCCTTCTTTCTGAACTGGAATTAGACACAGTTAATTACCATATAATGTGATTATATGGACTTCATACAACACATGTATAAAACAGCCATGATATTCAATCAACCATCATCCAAAGTGCATTCTACATGTATAAGCATTAAATATAAATATTTAACGCTTACAACAGCTTGTCAACCAATCGATTGACATACCACTACACAATTGGGATTAGTGTACATCAAATACCATCCCAACACCTGTGTGGGGTTTCAATCCACAAACACTGAATATTTTTTGTGCCGTTGGGCGATGTGCAAAATATATCGTCCCAATCCATATCATAAAAGAGGTGTACATAAAAAAATCGTCTGATTTGTAAATGAATATTTATTTTATTCATATACACGTTAAAAATTATATTTTTAACGATAAAATATCTATTCGGTTCATTTACACAATAAAAAATGATATTTTTATTGTTTTAACATATTTTAGAAAATTTTGGTGGCATAACGGCGCGATACTAGAAACGGGATAAGGCCTAGCCTTATCCGCAGTCTAATAATGGCCTGCGCCATACACATACCAATCTAATAAATTCAAATCACGCATAAAACCAAATTCAACCAAATCAATCCAATCAACCAGACATACAAGTCGTCCATGGTTTGTGGACGACGGGGAGCAGTTCATATATGCAGTTAAAAATAAATAATTGTATAAAAACACTCAGTGAGGAGTTCTCACCTTTGAGATCCACTCCGCCTATTTTATTTCTGTATTTTAGAACAGTCGGGATTTTCCTGACACTCCAACGCAACCTTCTCTATGCTGTTCATATTAAAAATCACATTTTTATTATGATGATTATATTTTTAAAAATCTCATAATCCAAAATCATAGCTTTTTATATTTCAAAAATTAAAGCTTTACTTTATGAAAAGTCAAATCTTCACTTCGTTATAAAAATTCAATCCTTCTTCTTTATAAAAATTCAATCTTTCTTCTTTATAAACATTCAATCTTTCTTCTTTATAAAAATCTTATCTTTTAGCGAATAAAAATCTTATCTTTAAGCGAATAAAAATCTAATCTTTAAGCTAATAAAAATATAGTCTTTTTATTCAAAAATCACTTCTTTATCCAAGTAAAAATCACTTCTTTATCTAAGTAAAAATTACTTCTCTTCCTAAACATTTCATATAAAAATCATATTTTTGTTCTCTACATATAATCAAAATTATATTTTTATTCTCTACATACAATAAAAATTATATTTTTATTCTCTACATACAATAAAAATTATATTTTTATTCTCTACATACAATAAAAATTATATTTTTATTCTCTACATACAATAAAATTTATATTTTTATTCTCTACATACAATAAAAATTATATTTTTATTCTCTACGTACAATAAAAATTATATTTTTATTCTTTACATACAATAAAAATTATATTTTTATTCTTTACATAAAATAAAAATTATATTTTTATCCGCTACATATAATAAAATTTATATTTTTATTCTCTATAAAGATCAATTTTCTTTCGCTATAAAAATCTATTTTCTTTCACTATAAAAATCTAAACTTTAATTTCATAAAAATATAAACTTCCTAAACGAAAATAAAATAAAATAAATCAGAAGACTTACAATCAAAAGAGGGGAGGGGGTCTGATTTGCTCGTGCGTGGTTGCGACGCTGGGGCAGTGGGTGACCAACGGCAGTGGGGTCAGGCGCAGGAGGAGGGGTGCTTCGCAGGTGGGCGCGGTGGGTTCCAGTGGTCAGCGTGGCTCGCCGGGGGTGCAGTGCGTCGTGTTTCGGGTCTCAATGGGCTATGGTTCGAGTTTTTGGGGGGATTGGGAGGAAGGGGGAGGGGCGTCGTTGCTTAGGAGGAGGAGTGGGAGAGGGCGCTGCCGCCTTGGGGGGCGCCGTGGCGGGACGTCAACGAGGAAGGGAGAGGGGCTCCGTCGATGCTCACGTTTTTTTTTTCTTTTTATTTATTCTGAATCGAAAGGGAGAAAGGAAGGAAAGAGAGAGAATAAAGGGAGGAGGAGTTGACTTAGTTATTTAACTTATTTATTTATTATTTTTAATTCTCAAAAAAAGTACCTTTTATTTCGACCTCCAAACGAGGCCTACCGAATGTCGTCCATAACTAATTACACTCATTCCGAACACAAGGGGATATGTATCGTAAGCCAATTCGGCTGTTACAATCAATTTTGATCAAAATTAAAACATAAATCTATATATTCAATTTTAAACGTACATTTCAATTTACCGAGGTCTCATACGGACTCTAAAAATTTCAAAAAAAATATTTCTAGCTTCGTATTGACGATACGGTCCTAACAAAACTAATTTCATCAAATTTGTAGACCGTTTGAAAAATGGTCATTTTCTAGTCGATTGAATTCAACTGAAATTGGTCAAACACGTTTTCTTTTGCCACCCTCACATATTAATCCCAAAAATTCTGAATTTTGGAATCCAGCAATAATTTGACATCCTGGATCCAACGAAAGTGGTTTCGTCGAAAACAGAAGTCGTTTGCAAAATGGCTATTTTCAAGGCCTTTATATATATTAAAATATATATAAATTCCACAGCGAATTTTCTGAATTTTAAACTGGACATATCTTTCAACTTATAAAGCGAAATCTCAGTTTCTTACATCCGTTAGGAAGATATCGTCAAACAGATTCAAATATTTCTTGTTTCGTCCAATTCTGACTTTAAACGAATTCTGTATATTCATTTGAAATTAGAAATCAAAATTTCGAACTGCCGCGCCATTTCAGGCTTGTTATATAATTAAAATAAATTTATTCGTTTTAACTTCATCGAAAATAAATTTTTCGCCGTTATTATTTAAAATAATTCATTTTAAATATTCGAAATCCATTTAAATAACCAAAATAAATTTTTTAAATTGCTTCTGATTTTCCGGGTTGTTACAATCTCCCTAACTTAAAATCTTTTCGTCCTCGAAAAGGAACGAAGGTGAAAGTTGTTTAACTGATCAACTCAACTTTCATTATTTTAATTATGGCTTAAGTTTTTTAACTTTTCAGTTTCTAAAAACTTTTCAATTTTTTCAAAAATTTGGCTAACACCCTAAACTTTTGAAAAATTTCGCCATAACCTCCCTTGTATGGGAGCACCGGGAAAATCCCCAAACCGCCACACAGGCCTCTCCAATCCAAAAAGAAAAAGATACAGCCAAGCGGCTGGCCATTCGGCTGATAAAATCATCAAAACCCCAAGAAATACAATAAACATGTACCTATTTGTCGGGCATACAAATTTATTCCTCTTCTCCAGCATCCTTGCTATGACCTGTTCACACATATATATGTACATGCATGCATTTCCAACCAAATTTTCAATTCAATTCAACATTTTGATTCAATTTGGCTAAATTACCATTCGTTTACATATTGGTTTCAATAATCATACAACGCAATCAGCAATCAATTAGTTGAATAACGTTTCAATCATATAACTTTAATACATAGCCGAAAATCATATTTTTGAGGCCAAATCACAACAACAAGCCCTATCTAGTTTTGGTTCTCACACCAGTCAATAGGAAATATATAGACATCCCACCTTCGAAACTCGAACATGAATACTGATGATGTGATCGCTATAGCGATCATCAGAACCATCTTCGGGCGACTAGAGTGTGATTCTATATATATCCAGTATATTAAAGACTTCATATACACGTGGATCAGACGTATATTCAAAATCTTCATATACTCGATTATCCAAAATCAATATAAAATAAAATATTCAAATACGTTTAATAAAGTTTAAATTTTGAAAACAAAGTTTGTTTTCATTTTAAAAATATACTCTTCACACTCATTCTAGGATACTACTGATCCTATCTCTAACGAGTAATTCTCTTTGGATATTACTAATCCAATCTCTGATGAATTCTTTCATTCGGTTCTAATGTGCCTTGTTCTCGAGCTCTGTAAACCAAATCTCTGACACCAAATGTAACGATAAAGAATTTCGCTCGATCCAAATCGATCGCTAAACCAACCAAGACCGTACAAAACCCCTGATTGTTTTTAGGACAAGACGAATCAGAACACAAACAGAAGAACATTTCATTGTATATTACAATAATTCCATCAGAATACGAGAATATACAGAGTATGAATAAATATTACACATCATAAAATATCAGAGATATAAATACATTACTGCAGCGGAAAAATAATACAAAACACAACTGAAGGAGATATACGGATACAGAGCTTTCCGAATATCGTTCTAGCTGTAAACCAGGATCCTGTGAATATAATATCTACAAAACCCAACTACTAGCTGCCCGTGCGGAAAATAAGGGCATCCAGAGTTTAGGTTAAAACAATAAACTCCAGTTCAGTCATGTGACTGGTGTGAGAACTAAAACAGTTATTAATCTTTATTTTAAAGTTAGGTAAATCAAGGGACCACGCCGTATAACACGGAACGGGTTTCCTCCTAAGAATACCAGTGCATTAAACAAACAGCGCAATGCTAAATAAAGAACAATGAAGCTATTATATGACCCAGGTCCCATCACACAATGCAACGCAAGCCGGAGGATAGGGTTTTCCCTTATAATAGCCAAAGAATGCTTGATATGCGAAATTTAATCTTTTTTTATTACTATAAGTGAAGAAACCAACTTCAAATATAAATGTATCAATCATAGGCGGCATGGGTACCATATATCATGTCGCCATACTAGTTCTGCAATTAAACCGCAAAATGTCGTATTTGGAAGTTGGATTTCCATCTAAGAACCGAGGCAAAAGATAGTCCTCACCGTTTTGAGACCGTCTAGCCCGCGTCTCAGGATCAGAGCTCGAGTGACCCTTGGATCATCAGGGATGGCCCAACAAAGTGCAATGTGGATTAAAAAACCTTGAACATGTGTTTCCCTGCCCTCTGGGGCGTAAATGAGCCAACAAATGACTCCATCGGTCCCGGATCGACCGATATAACCGAGGCGCTCCAATTCCAACAACCACATAAGTCAAACTCGTCAGGGCTTGTAAACCACTGACACCACTTCTAGCTGGGAGGAAACGCATGCCCTCCCTGAGGTCCTCTCCAGTTTTTGGTTCACACCAGGGTGTGAGGCTCGCAAATTAACGCTACATAAAGCGATGCCACAAAGGCCGTGATTTGATCATCAACCACAAGACTTTGCTTTTCAATAGAAGCCGTGATCATTTGCCACTTAGGCATGCCACATAGGCAATCCACTCCACGTGACTAATGTCTATCGATATCTGATCCCGTACGTCTCAGAGAAGGGTGAAGTAAGAGAATAAATTCTCCTTCACCAGGCAGATGTATATTTAATAGAGATCAATCAACATAGAGTAAAATCCAATGTCAGACACACAGTCCATTAACAAGTTCGTTCTGGGTCTAAACAAAACTAGGGGAACCTTATTCCTCGCATATCTATTGATCTCCAAGTACGTCTGGACGATCACCAACTGATTCTGTAACACCCCACGTCCATTAGTGTCACTCACAAAAGGAATGCACTAAGTTCTGTGGAGCATTTAGGGTAAAAGATGCAGATAAATTACAAGATAGACAGAAATTAAACAACGGAAAATAAAACTTTGCTCTAATGGTAAAATAGTCTGTACAATGGTTTCTTTACAATATCAGAGTATCATCTATCTTACAAAATAAAGAAGCATAAAAACAACATTTATATTCCTCGATTTTTGCAAGAGCCAGCCATAGCATCTGAAAAAAAGAATCCAAGCAAACTTCGACAAATCTTCAAGCTGGAAAGGGTGACTGACCAACTTAACCTGAGCTAAACTATTCCCTCCTTTACTACCTGGGGGGAAACGGAAGAAAAGAAGACGAAAGAAACACAGAGTCAGACATAAAGCCTGAGTAAGTTCAGTAACTTCTAGCATGTGAACATGGAAAACAAAACGACATGAATTAACTGAATACAAGATAACACCATGATGATAGGGTCAGCAAGATTAGACGAGATCAACACAAGATATGCTAAGATAAGATAAACTGGATGTTCTCTAATACTTTCGCCGCTTCGCCATTTCCCTGTTATACGGATTTCTATTATCTCTGCACCACCTAACTAGTGTTCCAACTAGTATCAATAACGTGATCCCAACCACTGAAATTTCCATTGCCTTCAGGCATACATTTATTATTTATTACCTAGATCTAATCTAGGGTTTTCTATCAAGTGCTTTCTAGATTTAACTAGAGTTTTACGCTATCTGCTGAACGCTTCTAGAGTTCAGGGCTTATGCCACCTAGTCCAACTAGGGATTACGCTACCTGTCGAACGGTGTCCCCAAGTCTAGGACACACCACCTAGAGTGGTATATGTTCCTATACTTCCCCACGCATGTATCGCGAATTGTTATCGCTTGTCTAGATGCACATGTCCTGTAATGTGCGGTCCGAGTCCTGTGACAGAGCAAATCAAGGAATACAGAACTCGGTCGGGAGCTTTCAGATATCTACCGATGCAGATGCTAAGGTCTGTTTTTATTCCACTGGCTATGGTCCCACTTGACCCCTCCCTCAACTAATGAAAGGCACACCTTGTAAAATGAGAACTATACGCCGACCCCCGGTGCCCTACTATCCTATGGCCATCCGCAACCATAACTAGATAGCAAGTATATGGTCTTTTGGAGTTCTCCGCCTTTCTGCTTCACGTATCTCGATTGACTCAAGATGGATGGTAGACGACGAGTCGCTATCACAGGGCTACCGTTTGCTCGCCGAATCACGCCGGTCCATCCTAGTCTTTAGGTTGCCATGTATTGCAACCAAGGCATACCCCTGGTTCTTCTACGCGGACCTTAACCTCTGTGGGCCCAGGCGGATCATCTGCAGCCTCACAGAGGGATACCAAAAGTACCCTCACGTCCCCTCGAAGCCTTGGGCTTCGTAACCCAATCCGTTGGAGCCTTCTTTTTAAATCAGACGGACGTTCGCTCCTCCTCGTGTTATACTAAGAATTACTACTTAGTTTTGTCAACTAAGGTTTACTACTTAGTTTCCAGAATCGTTGTTTTCTTAACTAAGGTTTACTACTTAGTTCTCTTTCCCGTCAACTCGGATTGGTTAAGTGTCATTAGTCAATTCCCGCTAACTTAACCCTCTTCATTTATCCTGTTAAACTGGTTAAGTGTTATCAGTAATTCATGTTGACTTAACCCTACCACAAACCAAGTTATATTGGTTAAGTATTTCTTATTACTTAACCTTACCCATTCACCCTGTATTGGTTCAGTGTTCCTTTTAAACTTAACCTTGCCTGCCTGTTATTAATGGTTAAGTATTATCCCTTCATGTTTTAGACTTAACCCTATTCCTTTATCAAAATCTGATGGTTAAGTGTTCAAGTTTACTTAACCCTATGATCTAGCCTAGCTAACATATCAAATTGGCTAAGTGTATTAAATCTTACTTACCCCAACCTCTAGTCTAGTTAATATGTTAATTTGGCTAAGTGTATTAACTTTACTTAACCCCACTTTCTAGACTAGTTAACATGTTAATTTGGCTAAGTGTTTTCTCAGTTACTTAACCTCTACAAATCTTGTCTTGTTACCATGAGTTTGGTTAAGTGTCCCTGTGGACTTAGCCCTCTGTTCTAGCTTAACTGTGCTTAAGTTGGTTAAGTGTTCCTATGGACTTAACCCTCCCATTCTAGTTTAACTGTATGAACCTAACCCCACTTACCAGTCTTGTTATCATGTTGAGTTGGTTAACTGTCTTAGTTAACTTAACCCTAGAATCCTTGTTCTAGCTTTAACTAAATAAATTAAAGCCACGACCACTCACATTAGACAGATATTGTTGCGATTACTGGATGTGTCGGTTGGTTCCGGGCAGGTTTACATCGCAACTCAGTCTAACCTCGGGTTAGGCCTATTCGTGTTTTCTAGTTCAAAGGGTTTTGATTAATTTTCAAATCAGGTTTTGAAAGTAACCATCCCGTCCATCGGATCAGTTAGGGATAGCCAGGGAGAGCAGAAAACTTGTATTTTCCAAACTCAAGCCTAGACACTATCCTCTCTGTCACCCTAGAACTTTCTGGTTTTATTATTAATAGAGATGTCGTTAACAAACCTTTAATTTGTCTAAATTAACATTTCCTCATTTAGGACAAATTCTATAAGTAAATTAATCCTAATTTACTTATTTCCCAATTACTCTTTTAATGTAAATTGTCAACATTTATTCTTTGGCCCTTTTTCCCTTCTATATCATGTTTATGCTTTTTGGTATGTAAACCATACCAAATGAAGTGTCACTAACCATGATTTTTGTAAATCCTGACAATCACTCCCAATTATGGCCAATTTCAAGTTTATGCCAATATATTTATCGAGCCAAATTAGCTAATCCAATTCTGATTTAACATTCTAATTCACATCAAACGAGTCTTATTACTCTAGTTCACAATTCATGTAAATGCTAGATTTACATGTCAATACTAGATTCAAATTACACAATCCTGTGATTCCTGTCAAATTTATCCCATTTGCATTTCTATGAACATGCCATAATACATGTTCCCAATTTATGCCAATTTTCAAGTTTGTAACTATTTTAGTAAATTTCATATTTTTTCCCCAAATCGCATTCCCACCGTTCGTATAATCGTGATTCAATCTAGATTATAGATAAATCTAGATTCGCAGAAAATAGGGAATGAACCAAAGATGCTATGCAAAAGATAGACATAATAACTGGCATAAAAAGGGTTGAATAACGAGGTCGGTTCAAGAACATGGGTAGACCTAACTAAATAGGTAAATTCCCAAGGTCTAAAACCAAGAATAGACAGAATAGAGACAGAGGTTCAAGAACATGGGTAGACCTAACTTAATAGGTAAATTCCCAAGGTCTAAAACCAAAGATAACCAAGAATAAACTGAATAGAAAGTCAAACCTAGATCCAAAATAAACAACATGGTTTTATAACTACAATGTCATGGGCATAAATAATAATCTTATATCCATAGCCATAGGCAGTAATCCTCACGGTTCAATGAATCACAGTCATAGGCGATGTTCATAGTCATAGGCAACGTTCATAGTCATAGGAAATATTCATAGTCATAGGAAATAATCCTCACAGTTCAATGAATCGAAGTCTTAGGTGATGTTCATAGTCATAGGCAACGTTCATAGTCATAGGAAATATTCATAGTCATAGGCAATGTTTTATGTCCAAAAATCAAAGGCTTATGTTCATAGTTCCAAGGCATATGGTTCCAAAGTCCATAGTTTCACCGTCACAGTCTTATTGGTCATCGAATTACAACAGTTCTTAATTAGGTCCAAAGGTACAAGCACTGATTCAAGAAGAAAGATTAGGCATAGTCTTTTATCCCTTTAATTTCATGTCACGAATAAAAACAAAACGTTCAAATCTAAAAATAAATGACTTACAGAGATTAGATTAGAACAGAAAGATGTCATTGCTAAGATTCGTAGAAAAACAGTCGTTGAAGTCGTTTGAACCTCCTTTGGAATCCTAGCTTGAATCTCTTCTTCTTGAAAGTCTTTTGAGCAGCATCTCCTCGTCTCGTTTTATTTTATATATATTATTTATTTATATATTTTAGAGGAGGAGAAGAAGCCATGTCTAACTAGAATCTTCGCAGCATAAGGGTAGAAAAGAATTGTGAATAGAGAAGAAGACCAAGGCTGTTTATATAGTGTAGCAGTCAACGAATCTGGTCAGAAGGGCGTCCAAATACAGAGAAATGAATCTGGTGCAGAAAGCTGGAAAAAGCGGGCAGGTCGACACCCGTGTCGACTGGGCAGTCGACATGGGGGGGGGGGGGATGGTGTCGACTGCGCAGTCGACACCCCTGTCGACTTGACCTGGGTGGGAATTTTCCCGCCCTGCCCCCTGCGCGTTTGAATTTCGAATTTAACTCTATTTTAAACTGTTTTGAACTTGGAATTTTCTGAAAACTTTGACGGGCCATATCTTGGTCATACGGACTCCGATTTTCGAAAACTCGGACTCTATTTCGCGTATTTTTCCGAGACGAACGCAATGGCGCAGCCCGTTTCCCTTAATTCTTCTTTTAAAAATTAATTATATCCTGATTTGTGAATCTTAGTGTTGTAGAATTACGGGGTGTTACATTCTCCCCCACTTAAAAGGATTTCTTCCCCGAAATCTTCAAGTTAGGAAGAATGTGTCCTACCATCCAATCTCCCATCTACTCAACCATTCAATCACAGACATTCATTGTCCTTAAAAGATTTCTAATGCTTTCATGTTCATATGCATAGTGTGTGTACATGTCTTTATCTAATGCAAAATCAGGCGGTCTAATGATTCAGTTGACCTCCTTAATGCAAATCATGTCAGTGCCATGCGTCCAATCATGTATGCAAGCATCCCTAGTTATGTAAATACTACATGTGTGCATAGCCATTCGTCCATATGCAACATCCATATGATAACATATCAGGGTCAACTTACAAACAAATACATTCCTGTAAATACAATATGAAAGCGCCCGAACTGATCTAGAGCCTAATACGTATGCATATGCATTCACGAGCAACCATTAGCAACCACTTGCAACCACCAACCATAACATGTTTCAAACACATGTTTACATCCATTGGCTTCTACCTAAGGATCCAAGATACGACCTAGGTGATATACCTTGGAAAGAGAGAAACAATTAAGCGTAAAGCTCCTAAAACAAAGAAATCAAGGATACACCCTTAAGAAAAAGGGTATGACGCTAGTATCTTGCCTTCTTGAGCTTTACTCCACTGTATCTTCACTAATTTAACTTCACGATTGTGAAGTTTCCGACCTCCAATTCCAAAATAAACAGATGTCAATCACGAAACCAAGTATATGTACTAAGATGATTAGAGGTCTCCCTCTTATCCGCCATGCCATAACTATAGGGGTCGAAAGGTTACTACGTGCTTTTTAGAGTACCTGCCACAACTATTAATCTCTCACGCAAACCATCCAAACCGAACTCGACATTCCTCAAGTACAAGCCCCAAAGGCCTAAACCAATATCAGACAAGCACCCAAGAAATATCTCCCCTAAATTTAGACGATCTACGTGAGATGATAATAAGCAAACTCGATAGCTATTCTCAAATCCCTACTAACAAAAAAAATAAACTGGTCGGACCACCAATTGGATTTGAGACTCTAGTGGGATCTTTCTACTATACAAGTACTATGGTGCAGAGACTTAACTATGGAAGTGGATATGAACAAATGAGAAGCGCTAGAACCTAAGGAAATAGCACGAACAGAAAACTAGACCCTTCCAATCGGACTACCTTTCTCCTAGGTACGCTTGGTGGCGAAAGCATGTACTTGTCCTTCTGAAAATCTCGTCCTCGTTCTTGCCCTATCATACCCTAGTAAAGATACTTCCTCTTGTCTTAGGTTTTATAATTTCTTCCTCCTTCATGTGCTAAGTCTACATCCATGAATTCCTCATCGTTGGGTTATTCTACTTAGCCAAACTCCTCATCCCCTTCCGTGTGTAGTCATGTTGACAAATCTCTCAAAAACTGCCTCCATCGTCCGGAAAACCTTATAAGCTTTGAAAGAAAACTGCCCATAGATGAAACAACTACGGCTATGCATGGAAGCCGGGCACTACTTTGCCCTTCGATGAGGTTACCTCCGAAAAAGCCAGGAGCCCCAGAGACTCAAGAAAGAAGGAGACAATAATTTAAACAGAGGAAGAGAAGATAGTGCGTATGGCTTTGGGGAATATGTCTTTAAAACAAATCTTTTCTCTTGAAAATGCTTCTTTAAAAACCATTTTGAAAATAATTTTTCAAATCCTTTATCTGATCTGGTAACCTTCAGCTCTGATACCACATGTAACACCCCACGTCCATTAGTGTCACTCGCAAAGGGAATGCACTAAGTTCTATGGAGCATTTAGGGTAAAAGATGCAGATAAATTACAAGACAGACAGAAATTAAACAGCGGAAAATAAAACTTTGCTTTATTGATAAAATAGTCTGTACAATGGTTTCTTTACAATATCAGAGTATCATCTGTCTTACAAAATAAAGAAGCATAAAAACAACATTTATATTCCCTGATTTTTGCAAGAGCTAGCCATAGCATCTGAAAAAAAAGAATCCAAGCAAACTTCGACAAATCTTCAAGCTGGAAAGGGTGACCGTCCAACTTAACCTAAGCTAAACTATTCCTTCCTTTACTACCTGGGGGGGGAACTGAAGAA
This sequence comes from Allium sativum, assembly GCA_030737875.1. NCBI lineage: Eukaryota > Viridiplantae > Streptophyta > Magnoliopsida > Asparagales > Amaryllidaceae > Allium > Allium sativum. Next base: position 183,770,565 of record CM060916.1, read on the forward strand.
AAGAAGACGAAAGAAACACAGAGTCAGACATAAAGCCTGAGTAAGTTTAGTAACTTCTAGCATGTGAACATGGAAAACAAAACGACATGAATTAACTGAATACAAGATAACACCATGATGATAGGGTCAGCAAGATTAGACGAGATCAACAAAAGATATGCTAAGATAAGATAAACTGGATGTTCTCTTATACTTTCGCCGCTTCGCCATTTCCTGTTATACGGATTTCTATTATCTCTGCACCACCTAACTAGTGTTCCAACTAGTATCAATAACGTGATCCCAACACCTGAAATTTCCATTGCCTTGAGGCATACATTTATTATTTATTACCTAGATCTAATCAAGGGTTTTCTATCAAGTGCTTTCTAGATTTAACTAGAGTTTTACGCTATCTGCTGAACGCTTCTAGAGTTTAGGGTTTATGCCACCTAGTCCAACTAGGGATTACGCTACCTGTCGAACGATGCCCCCAAGTCTAGGACACACCACCTAGAGTGGTATATGTTCCTATACTTCCCCACGCATGTATCACGAATCGTTATCGCTTGTCTAGATGCACATGTCCTATAATGTGCGGTCCGAGTCCTGTGACAGGGCAAATCAAGGAATACAGAACTCGGTCGGAAGCTTTCAGATATCTGCCGATGTAGATGCTAAGGTCTGTTTTTATTCCACTGGCTATGGTCCCACTTGACCCATCCCTCAACTAATGAAAGGCACACCTTGTAAAATGAGAACTATACGCCAGCCTCCGGTGCCCCACTATCCTATGGCCATCCGCAACCATAACTAGATAGCAAGTATATGGTCTTTTGGAGTTCTCCGCCTTTCCGCTTCACGTATCTCGATTGACTCAAGATGGATGGTAGACGACGAGTCGCTATCACAGGGCTACCGTTTGCTCGTCGAATCACGCAGGTCCATCCTAGTCTTTAGGTTGCCATGTATTGCAACCAAGGCATACCCCTGGTTCTTCTACGCAGACCTTAAACTCTGTGGGCCCAGGTGGATCATCTGCAGCCTCACAGAGGGATACCAAGAGTAACCTCACGTCCCCTCGAAGCCTCGGGCTTCGTAACCCAATCCGTTGGAGCCTTCTTTTTAAATCAGACGGACGTTCGCTCCTCCTCGTGTTATACTAAGAATTACTACTTAGTTTTGTCAACTAAGGTTTACCACTTAGTTTCCAGAATCGTTGTTTTCTTAACTAAGATTTACTACTTAGTTATCTTTCCCGTTAACTCGGATTGGTTAAGTGTCATTAGTCAATTCCAGCTAACTTAACCCTCTTCATTTATCCTGTTAAACTGGTTAAGTGTTATCAGTAATTCATGTTGACTTAACCCTACCACAAACCAAGTTATATTGCTTAAGTATTTCTTATTACTTAACCTTACCCATTCAACCTGTATTGGTTCAGTGTTCCTTTTTAACTTAACCTTGCCTGCCTGTTATTAACGGTTAAGTATTATCCCTTCATGTTTTAGACTTAACCCTATTCCTTTATCAAAATCTGATGGTTAAGTGTTCAAGTTTACTTAACCCTACGATCTAGCCCAGCTAACATATCAAATTGGCTAAGTGTATTAAATCTTACTTAACCCCAACCTCTAGTCTAGTTAATATGTTAATTTGGCTAAGTGTATTAACTTTACTTAACCCCACTTTCTAGACTAGTTAACATGTTAATTTGGCTAAGTGTTTTCTCAGTTACTTAACCTCTACAAATCTTGTCTTGTTACCATGAGTTTGGTTAAGTGTCCCTGTGGACTTAGCCCTCCGTTCTAGCTTAACTGTGCTTAAGTTGGTTAAGTGTTCCTATGGACTTAACACTCCCATTCTAGTTTAACTGTATGAATCTAACCCCACTTACCAGTCTTGTTATCATGTTGAGTTGGTTAAGTGTCTTAGTTAACTTAACCCTAGCATCCTTGTTCTAGCTTTAACTAAATAAATTAAAGCCACGACCACTCACATTAGACAGATATTGTTGCGATTACTGGATGTGTCGGTTGGTTCCGGGCAGGTTTACATCGCAACTCAGTCTAACCTCGGGTTAGGCCTATTCGTGTTTTCTAGTTCAAAAGGGTTTTGATTAATTTTCAAATCAGGTTTTGAAAGTAACCATCCCGTCAGTCGGATCAGTTAGGGATAGCCAGGGAGAGCAGGAAACTTGTATTTTCCAAACTCAAGCCTAGACACTATCCTCTCTGTCACCCTACAACTTTCTGGTTTTATTATTAAAAGAGATGTCGTTAACAAACCTTTAATTTGTCTAAATTAACATTTCCATATTTAGGACAAATTCTATAAGTAAATTAATCCTAATTTACTTATTTCCCAATTACTCTTTTAATGTAAATTGTCAACATTTATTCTTTGGCCCTTTTTCCCTTCTATATCATGTTTATGCTTTTTGGTATGTAAACCATACCAAATGAAGTGTCACTAACCATGATTTTTGTAAATCCTGACAATCACTCCCAATTATGGCCAATTTCAAGTTTATGCCAATATACTTATCGAGCCAAATTAGCTAATCCAATTCTGATTTAACATTCTAATTCACGTCAAACGAGTCTTATTACTCTAGTTCACAATTCATGTAAATGCTAGATTTACATGTCAATACTAGATTCAAATTACACAATCCTGTGATTCCTGTCAAATTTATCCCATTTGCATTTCTATGAACATGCCATAATACATGTTCCCAATTTATGCCAGTTTCCAAGTGTGTAACTATGTTTCAGTAAATTTCATATTTTTCCCCAAATCGCATTCCCACCGTTCGTATAATCGTGATTCAATCTAGGTTATAGATAAATCTAGATTCGCAGAAAATAGGGAATGAACCAAAGATGCTATGCAAAAGATAGACATAAAAAGGGTTGAATAACGACGTCGGTTCAAGAACATGGGTAGACCTAACTAAATAGGTAAATTCCCAAGGTCTAAAACCAAGAATAGACAGAATAGAGACAGAGGTTCAAGAACATGGGTAGACCTAACTTAATAGGTAAATTCCCAAGGTCTAAAACCAAAGATAACCAAGAATAAACTGAATAGAAAGTCAGACCTAGATCCAAAATAAACAACATGGTTTTATAACTACAATGTCATGGGCATAAATAATAATCTTATATCCATAGTCATAGGCAGTAATCCTCACGGTTCAATGAATCACAGTCATAGGCGATGTTCATAGTCATAGGCAACGTTCATAGTCATAGGAAATATTCATAGTCATTGGCAATAATCCTCATAGTTCAACGAATCACAGTCTTAGGCGATGTTCATAGTCATAGGCAACATTCATAGTCATAGGAAATATTCATAGTCATAGGCAATGTTTTATGTCCCAAAATCAAAGGCTTATGTTCATAGTCCCAAGGCATATGGTTCCAAAGTCCATAGTTTCACCATCACAGTCTTATTGGTCATCGAATCACAACAGTTCTTAATTAGGTCCAATGGTACATGCACTGATTCAAGAAGAAAGATTAGGCATAGTCTTTTAACCCTTTAATTTCATTTCACGGATAAAAACAAAACGTTCAAATCTAAAAATAACTGACTTACAGAGATTAGATTAGAACAGAAAGATGTCGTTGCTAAGATTCGTAGAAAAGCAGTCGTTGAAGTCGTTTGAACCTCCTTTTGAATCCTAGCTTGAATCTCTTCTTCTTGAAAGTCTTTTGAGCAGCATCTCCTCGTCTCGTTTTATTTTATGTATATTATTTATTTATATATTTTAGAGGAGGAGAAGAAGCCATGTCTAACTAGAATCTTCGCAGCATAAGGGTAGAAAAGAATTGTGAATAGAGAAGAAGACCAGGGCTATTTATATAGTGTAGCAGTCAACGAATCTGGTCAGAAGGGCGTCCAAATACAGAGAAACGAATCTGGTGCAGAAAGCTGGAAAAAGCGGGCAGGTCGACACCCGTGTCGATTGGGCAGTCGACATGGGGGGGGTGTCGACTGCGCAGTCGACGCCCCTGTCGACTTGACCTAGGCGGGAATTTTCCCGCCCTAACCCCTGCGCGTTTGAATTTCGAATTTAACTCTATTTTAAACTGTTTTGAACTTGGAATTTTCTGAAAACTTTGACGGGCCATATCTTGGTCATACGGACTTCGATTTTCGAAAACTCAGACTCTATTTCGCGTATTTTTCCGAGACGAATGCAATGGCATAGCCCGTTTCCCTTAATTCTTCTTTTAAAAATTAATTATATCCTGATTTGTGAATCTTAGTGTTACAGAATTACGGGGTGTTATAGATTCCCTCCTCTTGGGTGTACAGCCCAATCAGGATCATCAGTAATTATCCAAACGACGTGAAGACCTCCGGTCTTCAACCACCGTCTTCATCTTCAACATATCGTCGTAACAGTTATTCAGAATGGGATAAACCCGGCCATTTCGAATAACTCGCGTATTTTATAAACAAGTGTTACACAAACACAACATATGCCTCATTCCAATCTAGAATATTCTTTTATTCAAATATTCCTTTAAAATTTAAACCATTTTAAAGTTTATCCAAACTAGTCGGGATTAGCGAACCTTACCGAAGTAATCATTTATTTTATTTCCCGATCCTAACCTATTCATCCCATGAAGCAAAAACTGGCAATACTCCATATCTAACACCACAGTGTCATCAGTAAATTTAATTACCATTTCCTGTTCAAATCTATTTAAAGATTTAACTATCACCTAGAGTAAAACTGGTAATACTCCATTTTCGATCATTTTCTTGAATTGATAATTTTAATTATCACATCCACTTTTCAATCTAGTTAAAGATTCATTAAAACTCTAATTCAGTTTTAATCTCCAAAAATCATTACTTAATGATTTTTCAAAGTTAAGAAATTAGTCTTATCTTTAAATGGGTTAAAGAACTAGTGTCATTTAAAACACAGCTCACGATAAACCCAAAATCACATACCATTAACAATGGAATCTTCACGGAAAATAGATCAATATATATAATCGATATAAACTTCCATATCCAACCAATAATATAAATGGAATAATGACAAGGCCTTTTAAATTCAATATATAGTAACAGTCTTCCTCCATAGAAGTTCACTTCGATTATTACCAAATCGAATTTCGTTCCATTCCAATTTAATTAAATTAAACTGGAAAACTTTACTTTGAAAAATCACATTAAATCTTAATAAAATATTTATACATTCCAAATCACATTTCACCGCGAATCGGATTAAAGAACAAGTGTCGTTAAAAACACAGTTCACAATAAACCCGATACACGTTCCATTAACAATTCCAATTAAATGTTAATTAGCTGGTATTCTTCTCTAAATCTTAATTAAAAGATTTATTCTTTTCACACGGGGTTTAAGAACAATGTTATTTATGACACCATTCACGACAAACCCAAAATCCAATTCGATATTAAATACAAGGCTCTGAATAGAAGATATATCGACTTATATTCAATATCAAATTCTGAAATCAACAAATACGTATTGGAAATAACGATATAAATATATCTTTCAAATTTCCATAACAATATCTGTATAATCACGAAATCCAACATCGAAATATTCCGAAGATAATTTCGATTCAAATCCATTCCAATTCATAAACTGGAAATTCTGGTTATATTAAAACTCATTCTGAATCCATTTTATTTATATAAAAATAATGGATTATAATTCTAGTTAATAACTAGTTCATTTCGATAAAAACCTATTTTTATCTTTTCAAATATGGGATTTTTCATCCCAATTCTTTCCGAATCATTTCTTATAATTTTACACAAATTAATAATATTTTTAATAATTTTATCAAGGCCTATATAGTCGATTTCCATAAATGGTCGTCGAACTGCACTTACAACGACCTTTTCCAAATTTGATTTGGACATAACTCCAAATCCAACCGTTAGATTTCAAATCTCTAATAATCGATGGAAAGCTATTTTCGATACGAACCCAACAGTTCCGGTTTTAGGAGAATCCGACGTTCGGATCTCCCATAACATCAATTCGAAGTCAATGGTCGAAATTCGTGAACTGCCGCGGCGCAGCGCGTTCTATTCAGGCCATTAAATATATAAAATATATTTATTATATATATTTCGTCGATTTCCTTTCAGAACGTATTTTATAAATCATTTTAAATTCGTTTTCAAAATGGTTTCAACTTCATTTTCAAATCAAAATTGAATATTCCATATCATTAATATACAAATGATAATATTTTCAAAACATTAGATTTTGAAATCAATTCCTTTTCGATATTCATTCTAAAAATGAATAAAATCGATATAAATATCGTTCATGTCAAAATGGCGTTAATCAAATCAACACGGCTTTATATATTTAAATATATTTGTGTCTATCCCGAATCAGACATCAAAATCATATTTTGATTCTTTTCTGAATATTATTCTAAAATATTCCATATTTTAAAGTTTTCATTATTTTAAAATATTCCTTCTTTCCGAACTGGAATCAGACACAATCAATTACCACATAATGTGATTATATGGATTTCATACAACACATGTATAAAACAGCCATGATAAATAATCAACCATCATCCAAAGTGCATTCTACACTTCATAAGCATTAAATATAAATATTTAACGCTTACAACAGCCTGTCAACCAATCGATCGACATACCACTAAACAATTGTAATTAGTGTACGTCAAATATCATCCCAACACCCGTGTGGGGTTTCAATCCACAAACACTAAATATTATTTGTGCAGTTAGGCGATGTGCAAAATATATCGTCCAATCCATATCATAAAATAGGTGTACATAAACAAATCGTCTGATTTGTAAATGAATATTTATTTTATTCATATACAAGTTAAAAATTATATTTTTAACGATAAAATGTTTATTCGGTTCATTTAAACAATAAAAAAATGATATTTTTATTGTTATAACATATTTTAGAAAATTTTGGCGTCATAATGGCGCGATACTAGAAACGGGATAAGGCCTAGCCTTATCCCCAGTCTAATAATGGCCTGCGTCATACACATACCAATCTAATCAATTCAAATCACGCATAAAACCAAATTCAACCAAATCAATCCAATCAACCAAACATTCAAGTCGTCCATGGTTTGTGGACGACGGGGAGTTGTTCATATATGCAGTTAAAAATAAATAACTGTACAAAAACATTCAGTGAGGAGTTCTTACCTTTGAGATACACTCTGCCTGATTTATTTCTGTATTTTAGAACTGTTGGGATTTGCCTGACACTCCAACGCAGCCTTCTCTACCCTGTTCATATTAAAAATCACAGTTTTATTATGATGATTATATTTTTAAAAATCTCATAATTCAAAATCATAGCTTTTTATATTTCAAAAATTAAAGCTTTACTTTATGAAAAATCAAATCTTCGCTTCGTTATAAAAATTCAATCCTTCTTCTTTATAAAAATTCAATCTATCTTCTTTATAAAAATCTTATCTTTTAGCGAATAAAAATCTTATCTTTAAGCGAATAAAAATCTAATCTTTAAGCGAATAAAAATCTAATATTTTTATTCAAAAATCACTTCTTTATCTAAGTAAAAATCACTTCTTTATCTAAGTAAAAATCACTTCTCTTCCTAAACATTTCATATAAAAATCATATTTTTATTCTCTACATATAATCAAAATTATTTTTTTATTCTCTATAAACAAGAAAAATTATATTTTTATTCTCTACATACAATAAAATTATATTTTTATTCTCTACATACAATAAAAATTATATTTTTATTCCCTACGTACAATAAAAATTATATTTGTATTCACTACATACAATAAAAATTATATTTTTATTCTCTACATACAATAAAAATTATATTTTTTTCTCTACATACAATAAAAAATATATTTTTATTCTCTATATACAATAAAAATTATATTTTTATTCGCTACATACAATAAAAAATATATTTTTATTCTCTATAAAGATCAATTTTCTTTCGCTATAAAAATCAATTATCTTTCACTATAAAAATCTAAACTTTAATTTCATAAAAATCTAAACTTCCTGAACGAAAATAAAATAAAATAAATCAGAAGACTTATAATCAAAAGAGGGGAGGTGGTCTGATTTGCTCGCGCGTGGTTGCGATGCTGGGGCAGTGGGTGACCAACGGTAGTGGGGTGAGGCACAGGAGGAGGGGTGCTTCGCAGGTGGGCGCGGTGGGTTCCAGTGGTCAGCGTGGCTCGCCGGGGGTGCAGTGCGTCGGGTTTCGGGTCTCAAAGGGCTAGGGTTCGGGTTTTTGGGGGGATTGGGAAGAAGGTGGAGGGGCGTCGTTACTTAGGAGGATGAGGAGAGGACGCCGCCGCCTGGGGGGGCATGGTGGCGGGGCGTCGATGAGGAAGGGGGAGGGGCTCCGTCGATGCTCACATTTTTTTTCTTTTTATTTATTCTGAATCGAACGGGAGAAAGGAAGGGAAGAGAGAGAGTAAAGGGAGGAGGAGTTGACTTAGTTATTTAATTTATTTATTATTTTTAATTCTAAAAAAAAGTACCTTTTATTTCGACCTCCAAATGAGGGCTACTGAATGTCGTCCATAGCTAATTACCCTCATTCCGAACACAATGGGATATGTATCGTAAGCCAATTCGGCTGTTACAATCAGTTTTGATCAAAATTAAAATATAAATCTATATATTCAATTTTAAACGTACATTTCAATTTACCGGCGTCACATACGGACTCTAAAAATTCCAGAAAAAATATTTCTAGCTTCGTATTGACGATACGGTCCTAACAAAACTAATTTCGTCAAATTTGAAGACCGTTTGAAAAATGGCCATTTTCTGGTCGATTGAATTCAACTGAAATTGGTCAAACACGTTTTCTTTTGCCAAGCTCACATATTAATCCCAAAATTTCTAAATTTTGGAATCTAGCAATAATTTGACATCCCGGATCCAACAAAAGTGGTTTCATCGAAAACGGAGGTCGTTTGCAAAATGGCTATTTTCAAGGCCTTTATATATATATATTAAAATATATATATTCCACATCGACTTTTCTGAATTTTAAGCTGGACATATCTTTCAACTTATAAAGCAAAATCTCAGTTTCTTACATCCGTTAGGAAGATATCGTCAAACAGATTTAAATATTTCTTGTTTCGTCCAATTCTGACTTTAAACGAATTCTGTATATTTATCTGAAATTAGAAATCAAATTTTCGAACTACCGCGCCATTTCAGGCTCATTATATAATTAAAATAAATTTATTCGTTTTAACTTCGTCGAAAATAAATTTTCCTTCGTTATTATTTAAAATAATTCATTTTAAATATTCGAAATCCATTAAAATAACCAAAATAAATTTTTTTAATTGGTTCTGATTTTCCGGGTTGTTACAATAAGTACCCTACCATACCATGTCACCTTCTTTTATCTGCACAACACATTCTAATTCCCCTTTTTACCCCCATCCATCATGCTTCCTACATGATCTTTACAAGCCACAAATTGTGGATAAACATATATTTTCCTAATCCTTATATGTAACAACCCTTGAGTTTTCTTCCCTAATTTTTAATTAGGTGTAAAGGTTTATTTACATGCTTACGCTATATTTATAAGCTAAACTATTTATGCATACATTTTGCTTTACTATAGAAGAAAATGATAAATTCAATTCAGAAAATTCAACATCCTCTTTATCTTGTGTACAAAGCATACTTGTGCACCCTACACCACATGCATGCACACATAAATCTGCATATATGCCTCTTACATTCATGCATAGAGATCTTTATTTTCTATCTTAATTACTGGCATAATTAAGAGTTGCCACAAGGTCAGACCCATCCTTATCTATTATTATAAAACCAAAAGGAAACAAATATAATTAAGGTTATAAGCGTGGTTGTTCTTGGCGGCTAGTACAATCATCCTTCATCCTCAAAATCGTGAGACGATCTGATTAGAGGCGTCACTACATACAGTTACGCTAACGATTCGAATCAGCACAAGTTTCTTCGGCTTCTTCAATTTGTGAATTCTCGATCTCAAATCGGTATGCCCCTTTCATTTATCTACTAGTCGCATAAACCCTGTAGTTTTGGGTTAAAATTCATGAAATAACATTGCTAATTTTGTGATGAAACCCTTCATTGGCTACAGACAAATTCCCTTGTTAGAGATCCATGTAATCCCGATATATTCTAGTTTTCCGGTAGCAGGCAAGAGTTGAGCCCCAAATTCTTCCTTAAACCTTTCCCATGAAAAATATTCTTCTAAAGTAGTATCTGTTAGAGAGTCCCACCATGCAGCAGCAGCATCCTGGAGTTGCCACAATGCTAGGAGTCGCTTCTGCTCATTAGCTAATTTCAGTCCATTGAATTTTTTTCGCAAGTTCGCAACCAATTTCGGGTCTCGAGATTGGATTCAGTTCCCTTGAAAGGTTTCCCTCCTAAGGTAGAAAAATCCTTGCAAGTGGTGGAAAAATCAGATTTAGGTTGTACTACAGTTACTTCCCCTGTAGTCTCAACTCAATTCTGATTGGGAGTACGTCTATTTATGTGGTAGTACCACTAGCACCTCTTCGCTGTCTCGCTCTAGTAATCATTTTTATTCCTGAATATAATAAGGTGATTCTTAACACTTGATCATAAGATATTATTTTAAGAATAACTCTAGTAATTTACTCGAGTTTATTTAACCTTAGTGATATTAAATTACTAGTACACTCTCTCAATATAGACACTAACCCAAAGCCTAGTTATTTAATAGCCTAAGCTCTGATAACAACTGTAACGAACCGACTTTTGAGCATTTCGGAAGTCGAGTCATTATTAAGAAAAAGAAGAAAAAGATAAAAATATAGAATGAAACAGAAATCAGAATCTCACAGCGGAACTGAATAAAATTGTGTAATATCCCGTATTTTTGTTAGTCGAATATTTAATTTAATTTATTATTTTAAATATTTTATTTGGAATATAAATGGATTTTTAATATTTAATTCGTTAATAATGATGTATGAACGTTAAATTTATATATAATATAAATCGAGCTCGAAATGGCGTGGTAATTCCTAAAATTGAGTTTTCAACTTCAATTTAATATACAGGATCTGATATAAGTCAGGTTTCTATGAAACAAGAAACATTTGAGTCTTGTTGATGATAATTTTCATATAGAGAGAAAAATCCATATTTCATGCTATATATTGGTAATTGTGTCTAATTCAATTTTTCAAGTAGTCGCTATGGAATTCGTTAATAAACGATAACCATTATTAAATATTTTATAAAGGATTTTTATATAATTTAAATATTGTTTAATCTGGAGTTTTAAATATTGGATTTAGAATATATATTGGTTTATATTGAAGTTGTAAAATATTTCGTTTGGGGATATACAATAATGATAATTTATTTATTTTAGAATTATTTTGATTTAATTATATTTTATCGATAGTATATAAGCCTTAAAAATAGTTTTCTTTTCAAACGACCTCCGTTTTCGACGAAACAGATTTCATTGGAATACATGTAGTTAATTATTGCTAGATTTCCAGTTTGGAGCCAATCGGAGTTGCTTTGTGGATAGATGAAATTTAAATGTGAACCAATGAGTATAATTGAAATTAAAAGAACGCCATTGTGCAAACGGAGTCAGTTTATATTGAAATAACCTTCATTAGGAGTAGAACGCCAAGAAGTAGCAGTACGTCCATATTCATTACTGTTGGAATTTGTGTGTATCAATGTGAAATTTATGGTTAACGACAAACGATAACCTTATGAAACAATATATATATATATATATATATATATTTAACTCTTCAAAAATGTGTACGAAACCTACCCTAGATGATACCCACAAAAATCCATTTTTCTTATATAGATTAAGTAATCAATGTATATAGCAAACAAAAGCATGAGCCAAAACACAGTCACTTAGCGGAACGCCGCAACCCAGTATATATTGAATGGGACTTGTATACAGCGGAAACACACTGATCTAGGAATTTAAACTAAACAAACCTATATATATACATATTAAACTGTGATGACCCGTAACTTCCCCGGTAAGGAAAGCCCAGATTACCTTGAGGACAAGCCACATCAGAACAGAAACAGAAAAACATTTTTGGTGCCAAATCACAACAATAAGCCCTATCTAACTTTGGTCCTCACACCAGTCAATTGGAAATATATAGAAATCCCACATTCAAAACTCGAATACCAATTCTGATGATGTAGCTACAATCATCAGAATCATCTCCGGGCGACTAGAGTGTGACTCCATATCTATCCAGTATATTAAAACTTCAAATACACGCGGATCAGATGTATACGCAAAATCTTTATATACTGGATTGTCCAAATTCAATATAAATAAATATTCAAATACGTATAATTAATTCAAATTCTCAAAACAAAAATTCGTTTTCATTTTAAAAAATATACTCTTCGCACTCGTTCTAGGATACTACTGATCCCATCTCTAACGAGTCTGTAACATCCCATAATTTTCAATATATTTAAATTTTAATTTAAAATAAATAAATTTGAATTTGTGGAATTTTGGATTTGATATTGAGTAACTTGAGTGTAATAACCCGAAAATCTGGGCCAGTTTAAAATTTTTATTTTGGCAATTTTAGCGAATTTTGATTATTTAAAATGAATTATTTTAAATAATATCGACGAGAAATTTATTTTTGAATATATTAGAACGTATATATTATATACGCCGTCGTTAGAATATAAATAATTATAAATGGAATTGAAAATGGCGCGGTAGTTCGATAATTCGATTTCAAACTTCAATTGAATGTACCGGGTGCAAAACAATCCAGATTTTAGTGAAACCAAAAATGATAGGATCTAATTGATGATATCTTTCCAGCAAATCCGAAGGATCGAGATTTCATAGCGGGAATCAAAAGATATGTCCAGTTGAAAATTCTGAATAGTCGCTATGGAATTCAGGCCCTTAAAAATGGACATTTTGCAAACGACCTCGGATTTCGACGAAACCAGTTTTGTTGGATCCGCAGTGTCAAACTATTGCTAGGTTTCAAATTTCATAATTTTTCGAATCAATATGTGAGCGTGGCAAAGGAAAACGCGTTTGACCAGTTTCAGTTAATTTTAATCGACTGGAAAATGGTCATTTTTCAAACGGTCTCAGAATTCGACGAAATTAGTTTTGTTAGGACCGTATCGTCAATGCGAAGCTAGAAAATATTTTTCTGGAATTTTTAAAGTCCGTATGTGACCCCGGTAATTTGAAATGTACGTTTAAAATTCAATATAGTGATTTAAATGTAAATTCAATGGAAACTGATTCAAACGATTAAATCAGCCTACGTGGCATATCCCATTGTGTTCGAAATGGGGGTAATTAGCTAGGGGCGACAGTCGTTGGACCTCGGTTGGTGTTTGAACGAAAAGTCAACCTGAAGGTGGAAAATAAAAAAAAAATATTATATATACCTTCCCCCCCCCCCCCCATATTCTCTCTCCCACTCAGAAAAAAATAAAAAAAAATAAAAAAAAAACGACGACGAGAGAGCTCGTCGTTGCTCCTCCATCGCGCCACCGCAGGAGGCGCCGCCGCATCCACCTGGTCGCCGCCATCGACGAAGCCCTCCAGCCAACCTCCCTTCACCTCGTTTACCTCCGATCTATCCTTCCCCCGTCGAATCGCAGCCCCTTCCGCAAGAAACCCTAGCCCATGCCTCGTTGACCGCGCCACCAGCCACCACTGCTGAGGCCCATCGGCCAGCACACCTCCGACGCAAGCCAGACCACCTCCTCCTCGCCTGACCAAGGCCGCACCCCAAGCCCTCCAGCAACCAACGACGCCGGCAGCAAGAACCCCCTCCTCTGAGCCTCCTCCACCTCCAGTGAGTTTTTTCCTTCTTGTTTTTAGATTTTTAGACTTAAAAACATTGTTTAAATTTTAGATTTTTATTTATTAAAAGATATGATATTTAGATAAGGCAAAATAGAATTTTTATATAAGTAGGAATATTAAAAATGTCATCTTTATATGTGTAAAAGTGAAAAGACGATATTTTTAAAATAGAAAAGATTAGATTTTAAAAATAGTAAAAATGTGATTTTTATATATTGAACTTCGAATTAAAAATGTGATTTTTATATATTGAACTTCGAATTAAAAATGTGATTTTTATATATTGAACTTCGAATTAAAAATGTGATTTTAATATATTGAACTTCGAATTAAAAATGTGATTTTTATATATTGAACTTCGAATTAAAAATGTGATTTTTATATATTGAACTTCGAATTAAAAATGTGAATTTTATATATTGAACTTCGAATTAAAAATGTGATTTTTATATATTGAACTTCGAATTAAAAATGTGATTTTTATATATTGAACATCGAAGTAAAAATTCGATTTTTTTTATATATATTGAATAACGAAGTAAAAATTCGATTTTTTTTTTATATATATAGTGACTACGGGCAACGAAGATGACGAAGATGGGATAACGAAGAAGATTTCTATAAATGAAGAGTCGTGGTATTGGATAGCTTTAGGTGAGAACCTCTCACTTTAAATTTCTTTTTCTAGTTATATATATAGATATATATACTAGGATGCAGACGGTGCTTAGTAGCACCCGACACCCGTCATCCACAGACCATGGATGGCTTATTTGTTAAATTGTTTGGTTGTGTAGTTGGTTAGATTATTTGGTTTGAACTGAATTGTTTGGTGAAATAAAATTGATTTGATTGATGTGTGAATGGCGTGGGCTTTCACTAGACCGGGGATAAGGCTAGGCCTCATCCCGTTTCTAGTATCGTGCCGTTATGCCGCCGAAATTTTCTAAAATATGTTAGAAAAATAAAAATATCATTTTTATTGTGTAAATGAAATGAATAGAAATTCATGTGTTAAAATAAAATATATTATCATAAAAAATATAGTTTTAACGTGAAAGTGAATAAATAAATATTTATAAACAAATCGGCCGATTTGTTTATATACACTGATTTGACTGATATTGAATGGGTCGATAAATTTTACACATCGCCCAACTGCACAACTAAAAATCTGTGTTTGATTGTTTGAAACCCCACACGGGTTTGGGATGAAATTTGAAGTTCACTCATCCTGATTGATTAAATATGTCGATCGATTGATTGACAGGCTGTTATAAGCGTAAGATATCTATATTTGATGCTTATACAGTGTAGTGCACTTTGGTTGATGTTTGATTGTTTATTATTGCTATTATATACATGTGTTGTATGGAATCCATGTAATTAACGTCATATGGTGATTGATTGGGCCTCATTCCAATCGGGAAAGTAATGAATATTATAAAAGAAAATTCATGTGTTGAATATAAAAATAGTGATGTGTTGACAGTACTCATGTGTTGAGATTAGTCGTGTGTTGAAATAAATATAGATTCATGTGTTGAATGGGATAATATTCATTTGTTGGATAGAATAAAGAAGTTTTGAAAATATAAAGCCGTGTTGATTAGATTGACGCCATTTTGACGTAAACGATATTTATATCGATTTTATTCATTTCGAAATGAATTGAATTGAAAACGATTTCGAAATGAATTGAATTGAAAACGATTTCGAAATGAATTGAATTGAAAACGATTTCGAAATGAATTGAATTGAAAACGATTTCGAAATGAATAGAATTGAAAACGATTTCGAAATGAATTGAATTGAAAACGATTTCGAAATGAATTGAATTGAAAACGATTTCGAAATGAATTGAATTGAAAACGATTTCGAAATGAATTGAATTGAAAACGATTTCGAAATGAATTGAATTGAAAACGATTTCGAAATGAATTGAATTGAAAACGATTTCGAAATGAATTGAATTGAAAACGATTTCGAAATGAATTGAATTGAAAACGATTTCGAAATGAATTGAATTGAAGACGATTTCGAAATGAATTGAATTGAAGACGATTTCGAAATGAATTGAATTGAAAACGATTTCGAAATGAATTGAATTGAAAATGATTTCGAAATGAATTGAATTGAAAACGATTTCGAAATGAATTGAATTGAAAGCGAATTCAAATGAATTCAAATTGAATTGAATAGAAATGAATTTTAAAACGAATTTATAAAGAAGAATTCAATTTTGATTTGAATTGAAATGGAAGTTGAAATTGTTTTGAAACGAATGTAGAACTATTTATAAAATTCGTTTTAAAAGGAAATCGACGAAATATATATAATATATATATATTATATATATAATGGCCTGAATAGAACGCGCCGCGCCGCGGCAGTTCGTGAATTTCGACCATTTATTTCAAACGGACATTGCGGGAGATCCGACCGTCGGATTCTCCTAAAACCGGAACCGTTGGGTTCGTATCGAAAAGTGCTTCCCAATGAATATTAGAAATTTGAAATCTAACGGTTGGATTTGGAGTTATGTCCAAATCAAATTCGAAAAAGGTCGCTGTAAGTGCAGTTCGATGGCCGTTGTTGGAAATCGACTGTACGGGCCTTGGTAAAATTATTAAAAATATCTATAATTTGTGTAAAATCATAATATATGGATTGGAAAGAGTTGAGCTGGAAAATTCCACATTTGAAAAGATAAAAATAGATTTTTATCGAAATAAACTAGTTTTGAACTAGAATTAAAATCAATTTATTTTTGAAATAAATAAATTGAATTTGAAAGTGATTTTAAAAATAATCAATACTCCCAATACGTGGATTGGACTGGAGTTGAATCGAAATTATCTTCGGGATATTTCGATGTTGGATTTCGTGACTATACAAATATTGTTATGGGGATTTGAAAGATATATTTTATATCGTTATTTCCAATACGATATATGTTGGTTTCAGAATTTGATATTGAATGTAAGCCGATATATTTTCTACTCAGAGCCTTGTATTTAATATCAAATGTGATTTGGGTTTATCGTGAATCGTGTTTTAGAAGACATTGGTTCTTTAACCCAGTTAAAGGCAAGATATCGATTTTTGAGAAGATTAAAACTAAGTGGAGTTTTAATGAATCTTTAATTAGATTGAAAAATGAATTGATTATTTAAATTATCAAATCTGAAAGGTGATCGAGAATGGAGTACCACCAGTTTTGCTCCAAAGCGATAGTTAAATCTTTAATTAGATTTGAACGTGAAATGGTAATTAATTTTACCGATAACACAGTGGTGTTAGATGTGGAGTATTACCAGTTTTCTCCATGGGATATATAGGTTGGGATTGGGAAATAAAATAATAATTACTTCGGTGTGGTTCGCTAATCCCGACTAGTTTGGAAAACCATAATATGGTTTGAAATGATATCCAAAGGAAGATTAAAGAATAAATTTAGAAGAATTTATCTTGGATAAAATTAATGAGAACCTTTCCCTAAAAATGTGATTTTGTGAATAAAAGAATATTCTGAATTGGAATGAGGCGTTTGATGTGTTTGTGTAACATTTGTTTATCATATACGTGGGTTATTCAGAAAGGCCGGGTTTACACCCATTCTGAATAACCGATTCGACGAGATGTCGAAGATGAAGACGGTGGTTGAAGACCGGAAGTCTTCACATCTTTTGGATAATTACTGACGATCCTGATTGGGCTGTACACCCAAGAGGATGGAAATAGTTGGCGGTCGTCCAGACGTACTTGGAGATGGATGGATATGCGAGGAAAGTGCCTCCGGTTTCGTTCAGACCTAGAACGGACTTGTAAATGGATGGTGTGTCTGACATTGTATTCCTTTATATAGTATTTGTTGATCTCTGCTAAATATATATCTGTTTGGCGGCGGAGAATTTATTCTCTTGCTTAACGCCCTTCTCTGAGACATATGAGCTCAGAGGTTATATATTGGCAGAAATCAGTGGTACGATATGGATTGAGAGTGTGGCATACTGAGATGCAGTGATCCAGACTTTTGTTGAAAAACAAAGTTTGGTGGTGGATGATCAAAGCGCAGCTGATATAGCATGGCTTTGTGTATAGCGTTGATCCGCGAGCCTCACAGCCCGGGATGGTGGTAAACTGATGGTTTGATCAGTATACATTTTTAGTGTAGTGGATTCGGTCGACCGATATTGAGCTTCGTGCTCGGAGGGATAGAGTAAGCGGTGTTTTCTCTTGCTGGGACGTAAGCCGCGGTGATACTTGAGTCCCAAAAGTGCGGATGTGCATAGCGGTGTTTTCTCTCGCTGAGACGTAAGCCGCGGTGATTTGTACTACGCGATCGATCTTTCGAATCAGGAGCCACCATGATGGAAATCCAATTTCCAATACGTGTATTTCGGCTTTATTTGTAGAGCCTAGTATGGCGACATAGTGGGATGGGGCACTCATGCCGTCTATGATTTATATTTATGATTGAAATTGTTTTTGACACTATACACTTATTATAGTATCAAATGATTTGTTTTAAACGTATCAAGCATGTTTGGCTGTTATAAGGTAAAACCCTATCCTCCGGCTTGCGTTGCATTGTGTGATGGGACCTGGGTCTTATAATAGCTTCATTTTTCGAAAAAGCATTGCGCTGTTTATTCTATGCACTAGTATTCTTGGGAGGAAACCCGTTCCGTGTTATACGGCGTGGTCCCTTGAATTACTCTCTTTTAAAGTAAAGTTTCAAATAACTGTTTTAGTTCTCACACCAGTCACATGACTGACCTGGAGTTTATTGTTTTAACCTAAACTCTAGGTGCCCTTATTTTCGACACGGGCAGCTAGTAGTTTTGGTTTTGCAGATTTATATTCACAGGATCCTGGTTTACAGCTGGAATGATATCCGGAAAGCTTTGTATCCGTATATCTCTTCTAGTTGTGTATTGTATTATTTTCCGCTGCTAGGTATTTAAATGTAATTTAAATCTCTGATATTTCTGTGTAATATTCATTTATACTCTGTATATTCTTGTAATCTGATGCATTGTTGTAATAACAGTGAAATGTTCTTCTGTTTATGTTCTGATTTGTCTTGTCCTCACAGTAATTCGTTCTTTCTCATCTCTTCGGAGACCGGGGAAGTTTCGGGTCGCTTCATTGAGATAAAAGCGAATTCATTTATTTGAATTTGCAGTTCAGATTTAATTTGAGAAATAATCAAGATCCGGGAACTTAAAATTTGTGAAAACAAATTTATTTATGTGTTGTTTGTATTAAAGGAGAATTCAAATTTGATTTGCTAAACGATGGAATTTAAGCTGTTTAAGTAAAATTTGAAATTTCAAATTTGAATTTGTAAATAATCAAATGTGGAACTTAAAGTTATGAAATAAATCTATAGAATTGATTTATGTTATAATTTGAGTTAATTTGAATTTAATGAATATTTAAATTGAATTTAAACAGTTAACTGAATAATTGAATATTTTATTTATTTAATTAACATTGGAATTAAACTGTTTTGGCGACTGTCTCGGAATTCGACGAAACTGGCGCCATTGGATCCGGAACGATGAATTATTATAGGATTTCAATTTGCGGTACAATCCGACTTACCGTTTGACCGTATGGGAAAAATTATGAACGAGAATATTGTAAATGGATAATTGGGTATTCCTCATATTTGGGCCTACTATATCTATACAAATAAACCCAACTACCACCTCATCAGCTCATTCCATCTGTATGTTACTTTTTCTCCATCGAATTTTTTCTCTAATGGCAGAAAAAAATCAAAACCCTAGATTAAAATAAAATCAAACTTCAAAAATAAAATCTCTCCAAACCCTAGCGTATTATATATCAAACTGAATCTCTTGACGATGCGAAGCTGCTGGTATGTTTTGTTTCAACATGCAATGAGCGGTTTCACCGGAAATCGTGGTCGAAGGTGGCAATTTTCGAAATCCTCAAGCAAAATTGGGCGTTTCACATTTTGACTTCAATCGGAGAAACAAAATTGTGGGTATTGAAGAATAGACCGGTATGAACGTTTTGGTGGTGGTGGCTCGTGGTACGGTGAACTGAGGGGGTTGAATTTCATCGGAAAAGGGCTGGAAACTTAGTTTGGGGCAATCACCGTACCAGCGGTGGAGACCACCGGAGCAGGTGGTTCGGGCATAGGCGGACGCGGCTCCCCTGGCCGGTCAGGACGTGGGTGGCCGGAGCTTCGGACGTTGTCGGAGATGGGAGTATTTCTTGGTCAAAGTCGAGCGAAATTGGGTTTTGGGTTCACGGGAAATGTAGCAGGACGAGAGAAGGGATGAGCGGGAGTATTGGGGTGTGACGTGGCAAGCTCGGATAGGTGAGATAATTATTTAATTAATTTTATAAATTTACATTTCAAATAGAAAAAAACGCTGATAACTCTCTCGTTTTAACTCGGGTTTGGACGCGGTTTGTTGCGTTGGGATCGTGGCGGAACTGCGGACGTTTTGGCACTAACCTGGCTGCGTTTAGAGACTGTGAAATTTTGAGCTTTGTTTAGATGTTTGATCCACTAAGGACCCAAATGTGAGTGATTTTCTCACTTACGAAATACTGAATTATTCCCATATTTATTGAATTAAATTATGAAATAAGTTTGGTTGCATGGTTGTGTTGGATTGTTGATGTGTTGTTTAAATTTGACATGCAAGTGTGTTAACAATGCAATTTAGATAAATGATTAGTTATTTAATTTAATTTAAATTTCTAATTTAAAATTCGAACCCTTGAAAAATCATGAAACAGTTTAATGCTGATCAGTTGAATGAAATTGTTGTGATGGATGTTTGTAACAACCCGCAAAAATCAGAACCAATTTAAAATTTTATTTTAGAAAATTTTAATGAATTTTGACAATATAAAATAATCTATTTTAAATAATAACGATCACAAATTTGATTCAAATCGAAGATAGAATGAATAATTTAATTTTAATTATAAAAAGAGTTAGAAATAGCGCGGTAGTTTGAAAAGTCAAACTTGAACTTTGACTGACCGTACAGGATGCAAAATTTAACGGATTTTAGTGAAACCAAAAATATTAGAATCTATTTAAAAATATCTTTCCAACGAATCCAAAAAATTGTAATTTCATAGCGGAAATCAAAAGTTATGGCCAATTCAATTTTTAGAAAGGTCGCTATGAAATTTATAAGGTCAAAATGCTACTTTTTGCATACGAAGGAATTTGAACTCGAAACCACTTCCATTGAGTTCAGAATGATGTTTCTACATTGAAAAACAGTAAACACTTATATATTTTGAGTTTCGGGATTTATTTGTTTAAAAATGTATTTTTAATATTAAATATATTGGCCTTAAAAATAGTCATTTTTCAAACGACCTCGGTTTCCGACGAAATCACTTTTGTTGGAACCGGAATGTCAAATTATTGCTAGGTTTCAATTTTCAGAATTTTTCGAATTAATACGTGAACGTGGGAAAAGAAAATGTGTTTTGACTATTTTAGTTAAATTTAAATGCCTTAAAAATAGCCATTTTTCAAAAGGTCTCAGAATCCGACGAAATAAATTTTGTTAGGACCGTAACGTCATAAGAAAGCCAAAAATAATTTTTCTGAATTTTTCTGAGTTAATTTGTGTCCCCGGTAAAATTATTTGTACGGAAAAATTAGAAATAAAGGACTTAAATTTTAAAACTGCAAAACGGAGGCCTAGAAGACAGTTTGGGCTGACGAGACATGTCTAGATGAGTTCGAAATGGGGGCTAAATGGTAGGAACGAGAGTCGTTGGGCCTAAATCGGGGTTCGGACTAAAACTGGCTTAAACGGGCTAATTAAATAATAATTAGATTAACCTAATATAATAATATAAATTCAAAGTCGGGTTCTTCTTCCTCCAACGTGATGTAGCCGCTCCATGGAACCCATCATGGCCGAAACTTCTCTCCCCCTATCTCCCAAACCACTAAGAATTAGACCATGCCGTAGTGAAACTTTTTGAAGCTCTTTTCTTCCTCTTTCTTCTCCAACAAATCTCACATCAAACCGTTGCCAGTAGCTCTCGATTCACCCATGCAAAGTTCGGCCAAACATGTCGCCGCCGCACCTCCTCCTTGCAACCGCACCCTTCATCTTCCCGGTGAAGATAGCCCTCTCGTAGCTCTCCAATCTCCCGCAAACCGTTCGTAAAACCGTCGACTATAGCTCCCGAAATCCACATTCAAAGTTTTGAACAATTCTGAAAATTGAGGTAAATAGCTTCAGATTTTGTCACGCTTTTAAGCGTCACTGTGTCAGTTGTTAAAGGCCAGAATTCTAATTTTTACATAAATTTCAATTTGAAATCTTTCAGATCCGTAACCGCTGTGACTCCAAACACGAGATCTGATTTAAATCACTTCATTTCAGAAACAAGCAAGGTGAGATTCTATTTTTTTTAATATATAATTAATTTAATTATATTATATTATCATTATACAAAATGAATGTTTTATGGATTGAATTGTTGTATGGTGGAAATTGATGTTTGTGGCCTATATTGTTATCGATGTGTTGAATGATTGGTGTTGGAATTGATTGTGGAAATTGTTATTCGATGACAAGTAGAAAGATTATAATAAAAAGTTTAATCTTTGGTTTTGATTTATAAATAAAGTTTAATCTTTTATCATGATTGACAAATCAAAGTTTTGATTTTTATTTTGAAATGAATAACATTAATAAAGATTCGGTCCTTATTTTTGATTCATTAAAATGAATCTTTGTTTTTTTGTTTGTATAAAATGAATCTTTGTTTTATTTATAAAACATGAAATCTTTTTGTTTATTTATAAAGATGAAACCATTTTTTTTATTCATAAAGACTAATTCTTTGTTTTTTTATAATAAAGGATGAAATTTTGTTTTGGTTACAAAAGAACAAATCTTTGATTTTGTTTACAAAGAACCAATCTTTGTTTTTGTTTATAAAAGATTAAATCTTTGTTTTTGTTTATAAAGCTGGAAACTTTATTTTTGGTTATAGAGATTAAAACTTTATTTTTATTTATAAAAATTGAACCTTTGGTTTTGTTAATAAAGATTATACATTTGGTTTTGTTAACAAAGGTTACAACTTTGATTTTGTTTGCAAAGATTATAACTTTGATTTCGGTTACAAAAATTACAACTTTGTTTTTGATTATAAAAAGTCGATCTTTTAGATGTTGAAAATGAAAAGACGATCTTTTTATATTTAAAATAAAAAGACAATCTTTTTATATTGTAAACAAAAAGATGAAATTCTGACGATGAAAATAAAAAGACGATCTTTTTATATTTAAAATAAAAAGACAATCTTTTTATATTGTAAACAAAAAGATGAAATTTGGACGATGAAAATAAAAATACGATCTTTTTATATTTAAAATAAAGAAGTTATTATTTTCATTATAAAATAGAAAAAGTCATATTTTTTCATTGTAAAATAGAAAAGTCATATTTTTACATTGTAAAATAGAAAAAGACATATTTTTACATTGTAAAATAGAAAAAGTCATATTTTTACATTGCAAAATAGGAAAATGAATATTTTTACATTGTAAAATAGAAAAGATTATATTTTTACATTGTAAAATAGTAAAGTTGATATTTTTACTTTGTAAAATATAAAAGATCATATTTTTACATCGTAAAATAGTAAAGTTAATATATTATAAATATAAAAAGATGATATTTTTGCATTGTACATAAAAAGAAGGTGTTTTTACATTGTATGAAATAAAACATATTTTATTATGGAATTTATGAATGAATTTCCACAGCATGAAATAAACAACATTTTTTTTTACATAATTTATGAATGAATTTTCATCACATGAAATAAATTAAATTTTTATATGTTATTTATGAATGAATGTACACCGTATGAATAAAATTACATTTTTATACGTAATTTAAATGTGAATTTTCTTTGCATAACAAAAGTTACACTTTTATATGTAATTTACATATGAAGTTACACCATATGACAAAAATTGCATTTTTCTATGTAATTAAAATGTAAATTTACATTGCATGATTAAAATTACATTTTTCTATGTAATTTAGAAATGAATGATAACGGTAGAATGAAAATTACATTTTTACATGTAATTAAAATGTGAATTTGCACTGTAGGATAAAAATTACATTTTTAGATGTAATTTAAATATGAATTTATGTCATATGATAGGAATTACATTTTTCTATGTAATTTATATATGAGTTATAACGGTATGATAAAAAATTATATTTTTCAATGTAATTGAAATATGAATTTGTATTGTATTATGGAAATTACATTTCTTTATGTAATTGGGACATGAATTTATAATATAAAATAAAAATTACATTTTTTATAATGTAATAAAGAAGTAAGATTCACGAATAAATTAAATTACATTTTTATGTAATGAGATAAGAGAATTCGCATCGTGAATTAAAAAGTTACATTTTATGTAATTAGAAATGAGGATTTGCATTGTAAATTAAGAATTACACTTTTATATGTAAATGGAAATTTGAGAATTCGCATGACATGGAAATTACATTCTTATGTAAATAAAAGACGTGAAATTTGCATCGCATATACAATGCAATTATTTACATTCTCTTATGTAAATAAAAAGAATAAAATTTAGAAATATATATTATTTACATTTTCTTATGTAAGTAAAAAGAATGGAACTTGAAATTACAATTATGTACATTTTCTTATGTAAATAAGAAGAATGGAATTTAGAAATACACATATTTACATTCCCTATTGTAAATGAAAAAGAACAAAATTGTGTGAACCATTTTATTTACATTTTCTATTGTAAAGAAAAAGTAAAAAGAGAGTTATATTTCTTATTTGCATTTTTAGATGCAAATAAAGCATAGAAAGAAAATTATACTTTTGTTTGTCATTGTTTTGTTAAATAAAAGTAAAAGAGTTAAAAAGACATTTTATTTACCATTGTTTTGTTAAATAAAAGTACAAGATATAAAAGGACATTTTTATTAACATTGTTTTGTCAAATAAAAAGACAAATATATGAGATACACTTTTATTTGTGTTTTATGTACAAATAAAAGTACAAGATTAGAAATACACTTTTATCTACACTATATTTGTTGAAATAGAATTGCTAACAAAATGAGTGTATCACTTTACTCATCTTTGTTGAAAACAGAAATTATGTGAAAAATATAAGAATCACTTTTATTTGCATAATATACAGTAGAATTTATACGCAAATATAAAAATCCAATTTTTATTTGCAAAACTTGCATTAGAATTTGTATTGTTGGTCAAAATATACACTGAAAAGTATTGTTAAGAAACTTCATACAAATAAAGAATAATGGAATTTATATTCCATTTGTCATCCGCAATATAGCTATATAAATAAATTACTGTTTATGTGACTTTAGAAGTATATAGGGAAGTCATACGGGTAAAATATATTTTACTCGATATAAGTGACATGTTTAATGAAATTGAAATTGGTTAAACCTACTAACCAATTCTGTATTTATTTACTTATATGAACTGTTGTTGGCTGAAAACCCCACATGGGTATTGGGACGATACTTGACTGAAACAAATCCCAATGTTTAATTATATGTCTATCGATTGATCGACAGGCTGCGATGAGCGTTATTGTTTCATTTTAATGCTCACACAGTTGACATTGTCACTTTGGTTGTTAATGGATGGATTGAGGATTATTTCCTGTTATTACCCTATACATGAAATGTATGAAACCCATATGACCCAAATTATATGGTGCATGGTTGAGTCGCATTCCAATGCAGAATTTCTTTTTAAATAAAGAATGTTTACATAATAAAAGAATTTTTGTAAAATAAAAGATTTTGTATTATAAAGAATATTTTACATTCAGAATCTTTTATATATTGAATATTTTATTGATTATTTTAAAATATGTTTTTTATGCAGTAATGAATTAATATCTTTAGGATATACCTTTTATTTAAGGTTATTAGATCTTAACAATTATGTTTGGTGATTGATATGTGAATTGGATTTGCAGTGGACGATGTTTTAAATAACATTTACACTTTAATCCAATTTACATTGAAATTACTATTTGAAATTTGTAAATCTATTATATAAATTTAAAAGAAGATTTTCTAAAATCAGACTTTTCCAAATTAATATATTAAATTGGAATTAAGTGGAAATTCGATTGATAATAATCGAGATGGGCTTCTGTAAAAGAAGACCGACATTATATATGGAATTTAAGTGGCTTTGCCGTTATTCCCTTTATAATATTAGTCCGATACAGAAATTTATAACGATTATTTGTTGATTTGATTTCTGTAGAAATTCCATATTTTGAAAATTGGTTTTGGGTTTATCATGAACTGTGTTTTAAATGACAATAGTTCTTTAATCCAATTTAAGACAAGATTGGCTTATTAAAATTAATAATCTTGTAATAATGATTTTTGTATTAAAAATCAAAATTGGAATATTAATAAATCTTTTTAGAAATATTAAAATGTAATTTATTTTATCTTTGATAAATTAATGAGAACCTTTTAACATAAATAATAATTTTTATTTAAAAGGATATTCAAAGTTGGAATGTGGCGTATGGTTGGTTTTAATTACAAATACGCGAGTTATTCAGAAAGACTGGGTCTAACCTATTCTGAATAATCATCACGACGATCAACAGTCGAAGATGAAGACAGTGACTGAAGACCGGAGAGCTTCACATCGTTTGGTTGATGGTGACAGATATCTTGAATTGGGACTGATCCCCCAAGGCAAGGTAAAAAGTGATGATCTTCCAGACGTACTGGAGATCGACGGGTACGTTGTTTCGTTCAGACCCAGAACGGACTTGTAAATGGATAGCATGCCTGACATTGAAATTTATTTCATGTAACTAAATCGGTTCTTATTTAATATATAAATGCATGGTGGCGGAGGATTTATTCTCTTTCTTAACACCCTTTTGTATGTTAAATAATTACCGATCGCATGATATGAGTTGTTGATGTGGTATGCCAAGTTGCACTTGATCAAGGCTTATTGTTGCAAAGCAGAGCCTTGTGGTTGATGATCAAAGCACAGTCTATTTAGGCATAGCTTTGTGTATATCGTGACTTCGCGAGCCTCACAGCCCGGTAGAGTCTAAAACGGGAGAAGGGAACGCAGGGAGTGCACACGTTTCTTTCTAGCTAGAGTGGTGCCAGGGACCTACCAGCGCTGGCATTTATTCATTGTGGTTGTTGGATTTTTCGAGACCTCGGTTTATGCGGTCGCCACTGGCCGTATTATAGGTCCAAAAGGACCGGGGAATGTGTGTTCAGGCATTTCTAATCCACAAAAGTAAGTGTGGACCGGCCCTGCAGGATCCAAGGGTTGGACAGAGTACCAATCCTGGGGCATTTGCTAGAGTGTCTCGAATCGGTAAGGATCTCCTCCCTAGCCTTGACTCAGATGGAAACCCAAATTTCCAATACGACATCACGCGGTTTTGATTATATACCTATATATGGCGACATAGTGGGATGGGGCACTCATGCCATCTAGGATTGATACATTTACTTTGATGTATTTCAAATTGGTTGCACACTATTATTATATAATACCGTATTTATCGTATCAAGCATCTTTTGATCATTATAAGGTAAAACCCTATCCTCCGGTTTGCGTTGCATTGTGTGATGGGACTTGGGTCTTATAATGGTTTCATTTTTCTAAAAAGCATTGCGTTATTTTGACGATTTACTTTAGTCATGCACTGGCAATCTATAGGAGAAAACCCGTTCCGCGAAAGTGGCGTGGTCCTGTGATTAGCCTTATTATATTTTATAGGTTAGGTAGAATTCTCACACCAGTCCCATGACTGACCTGTAGTTTGTCCACTGGCAAACTCGGGTGCCCATATTTTCCACACGGGCAGTCGAGTAGCTATTTTTGCAGATATATTAAACAGGATTCTAGGTTGAAGCTTAAAGCTGTGTCCAGAGATATAGAGTCTTCCGCTGTGTTCTTCCGTTGCAGTATGTTACATTTTTTGTATTTATCTTCCGTTGTAATTATATTCCAATGTACTCTGATATGTATATTCAGTACTCTGATGTAACATTTATTATAGTGTTATAAAAGTCTTCTGTTATCTGTTGTAATGTGTTGTATGCCCAAAGTTAAAGTATTCGTAGATTTTCACTTTTTGGGTCAGACCTGTGTGGTTTATGGTCGATTCAATGGGCGGGGATTTGCGGGTCTTTATAGTTGGTATCAGAGCCAGGTTAGCTCAAATCTTTGGGGTACAACTTGTTAGAACTGAACAAAAGACTCATCAGAGATTGGATTAGTAATGTCCAATAAGAATACTAATTAGAGATAGGATCAGCAGTATCCTAGAATGAGTAAACTCGTTAGAGATGGGGTTAGTAATGCCCTAGAACGAGTTAAGAGTTACGAATTTATAATTAACGTATTTTTGATATTTATAATCTATTCTTTGAAATATGATTTTTATATATATTTTGAAAAAATAATTAACCATTAAAATTTAAAATTAAGATAGTTAATTTTACAATTTTTAGCTCATTTCCTTTTCGAGGACGAAAAGTTTTTAAGTGGGGGCGATTGTAACAACCCGCAAAAATCAGAACCAATTTAAAATTTTATTTTAGAAAATTTTAATGAATTTTGACAATATAAAATAATCTATTTTAAATAGTAATGATCACAAATTTTATTCAAATCGAAGATAGAATGAATAATTTAATTTTAATTATAAAAAGAGTTAGAAATAGCGCGGTAGTTTGAAAAGTCAAACTTGAACTTTGACTGACCGTACAGGATGCAAAATTTAACGGATTTTAGTGAAACCAAAAATATTAGAATCTATTTAAAAATATCTTTCCAACGAATCCAAAAAATTGAAATTTCATAGCGGAAATCAAAAGTTATGGCCAATTCAATTTTTAGAAAGGTCGCTATGAAATTTATACGGTCAAAATGCTACTTTTTGCATACGAAGGAATTTGAACTCGAAACCACTTCCATTGAGTTCAGAATGATGTTTCTACATTGAAAAACAGTAAACACTTATATATTTTGAGTTTCGGGATTTATTTGTTTAAAAATGTATTTTTAATATTAAATATATTGGCCTTAAAAAATAGTCATTTTTCAAACGACCTCGGTTTCCGACGAAATCACTTTTGTTGGAACCGGAATGTCAAATTATTACTAGGTTTCAATTTTCAGAATTTTTCGAATTAATATGTGAATGTGGGAAAAGAAAATGTGTTTTGACTATTTGAGTTAAATTTAAACGCCTTAAAAATAGCCATTTTTCAAAAAGTCTCAGAATCCGACGAAATAAATTTTGTTAGGACCGTAACGTCATAAGAAAGCCAAAAATAATTTTTCTGTATTTTTCTGAGTTAATTTGTGTCCCCGGTAAAATTATTTGTACGGAAAAATTAGAAATAAAGGATTTAAATTTTAAAACTGCAAAACGGAGGCCTAGATGATAGTTTGGGCTGACGAGACATGTCTAGATGAGTTCGAAATGGGGGCTAAATGGTAGGAACGACAGTCGTTGGGCCTAAATCGGGGTTCGGACCAAAACGGGCTTAAACGGGCTAATTAAATAATAATTAGATTAACCTAATATAATAATATAAATTCAAAGTCGGGTTCTTCTTCCTCCAACGTAATGTAGCCGCTCCATGGAACCCATCATGGCCGAAACTTCTCTCCTCCCTATCTCCCAAACCACTATGAATTAGACCATGCCGTAGTGAAACTTTTTGAAGCTCTTTTCTTCCTATTTCTTCTCCAACAAATCTCACATCAAACCGTTGCCCGTAGCTCTCGATTCACCTCTGCAAAGTTCGGCCAAACATGCCGCCGCCGCACCTCCTCCTTGCAGCCGCACCCCTTCATCTTCCCGGTGAAGATAGCCCTCTCGTAGCTCTCCAATCTCCCGCAAACCGTTCGTAAAACCGACGACTATAGCTCCCGAAATCCGCATTCAAAATTTTGAACAATTATGAAAATTTAGGTAAATAGCTTCAGATTTTGTCACGCTTTTAAGCGTCACTATGTCAGTTGTTAAAGGCCAGAATTCTAATTTTTACATAAATTTCAATTTGAAATCTTTCATATCCGTAACCGCTGTGACTCCAAACACGAGATCTGATTTAAATCACTTCATTTCAGAAACAAGCAAGGTGAGATTCTATTTTTTTTAATATATAATTAATTTAATTTAATTATATTATTATTATACAAAATGAATGTTGTATGGATTGAATTGTTGTATGGTGGAAATTGATGTTTGTGGCCTATATTGTTATTGATGTGTTGAATGACTAGTGTTGGAATTGATTGTGGAAATTGTTATTCGATGACAAGTAGAAAGATTATAATAAAAAGTTTAATCTTTGGTTTTGATTTATAAATAAAGTTTAATCTTTTATCATGATTGACAAATCAAAGTTTTGATTTTTATTTTGAAATGAATAACATTAATAAAGATTCGATCCTTATTTTTGATTCATTAAAATGAATCTTTGTTTTTTTGTTTGTATAAAATGAATCTTTGTTTTATTTATAAAACATGAAATCTTTTTGTTTATTTATAAAGATGAAACCTTTTTTTTATTCATAAAGACTAATTCTTTGTTTTTTTATTATAAAGGATGAAATTTTGTTTTGGTTACAAAAGAACAAATCTTTGATTTTGTTTACAAAGAACCAATCTTTGTTTTTGTTTATAAAAGATTAAATCTTTGTTTTTGTTTATAAAGCTGGAAACTTTATTTTTGGTTATAGAGATTAAAACTTTATTTTTATTTATAAAAATTGAACCTTTGGTTTTGTTAATAAAGATTATACCTTTGGTTTTGTTAACAAAGGTTACAACTTTGATTTTGTTTGCAAAGATTATAACTTTGATTTCGGTTACAAAAATTTCAACTTTGTTTTTGATTAAAAAAAGTCGATCTTTTTGATGTTGAAAATGAAAAGACGATCTTTTTATATTTAAAATAAAAAGACAATCTTTTTATATTGTAAACAAAAAGATGA
Source organism: Allium sativum (assembly GCA_030737875.1). Classification (NCBI taxonomy): domain Eukaryota; kingdom Viridiplantae; phylum Streptophyta; class Magnoliopsida; order Asparagales; family Amaryllidaceae; genus Allium; species Allium sativum. The sequence continues at coordinate 183,801,580 of CM060916.1, forward strand.
AATTCTGACGATGAAAATAAAAAGATGATCTTTTTATATTTAAAATAAAAAGACAATCTTTTTATATTGTAAACAAAAAGATGAAATTTGGACGATGAAAATAAAAAGACGATCTTTTTATATTTAAAATAAAGAAGTTATTATTTTCATTGTAAAATAGAAAAAGTCATATTTTTTCATTGTAAAATAGAAAAGTGAGACGACCCGATTTCCCGTTCTCACGGAAACAAGGGTTATCTTTGGAATATAACACAGAAACATATAATAGCAGAACAGAATTAAATAAATACACCAGATAATGAACAACAAAATATACTGGATAAAAGTAATCATCAGAGTTACACAGTATACAGGATCTTACTTAGTACAAATACAGTTCAGCTATACATAAATGTCTACAGCGGAAATAAACAAAATATGTACAATAGGAGCTGAACAGCATAAAAAGAAACAAATGGTAGAATCCATCTTCAGCTCCAGCTATCCAGAAAAAGAACCAGCTAAACCTGAATACAAGGCTGCCCGTGTAGAAAAAGGGGCACCCGAGTTTGAGAGTGAAACAAACTACGAGTCAGTCATGGGACTGGTATGAGAAATCTACTCAACACATATATAGTTTGGCTAATCATAGGACCACGCCACTTTCGTTGAACGGGTTTACTCCATTGGATTGCCAGTGCTTTAAAACAAATATTTCTTTTAAACATCGCTATGCTTTTTGTAAAAATGAAGCCGTTATAAGACTCAGTTCCCATCACAATGCAACGCAAACCGGAGGATAGAGTTTTTACCTTATAACGGCCAAAATATGCTTGATACGAATAAAACAAAGGCATTTGGTATTATTGCTAGTGTTTATATGTTTGAAAACAATTTCAAATCATAACTATCAATCATAGACGGCATTAATGCCCCATACCACTATGTCGCCATATATAGGTATACAATCAAAACCGCACGATGTCGTATTTGGAAATTGGATTTCCGTCATGAACCAAGGCAAAAGATAGTCCTTACCGAATTCGAGACAATCTAGCCCATGTCTCAGGATCTGAACGCATCAACCCTTTAGATCGTCAGGGCCGGTCCACCGATGTTGATTATTATGCCTGAACACTACGTCTCCCCGCCCTTTGGGGCGTAAACGAGCCAACGAATGACTCCATCGGACCCGGATCGTCCGATCAAACCGAGGCGCCTCGCAACAGCAACAACCACATAGGTGAAAAGTATATAAATGTCAGGGCTGGTAGGTCACTGACACCACCCTAGCTAGAAAGAAACGCAGGCCCTCCCTGATGTCCTCTCCCGTTTTAGGTTGATACCGGGGTGTGAGGCTCGCGAATTTACGTTACACACAAAGCTACGCCACACAGGCGGTGCTTTGATCATCACCACAAGACTTTGCTTTTCAACAGAAGCCCTGATCACTGCATCTTAGCATGCCACACAGGCAATTCACACCGTGCAACTGATGGCTATCAATCACACGGAACAAATTCCAATGTCGGACACACAGTCCATTTACAAGTCCGTTCTGGGTCTGAACGAAACCGGAGGCACTAAATACCTCGCAAACCCATCGATCACCACGTACGTCTGGACGATCACCACTCATTATCCATATTTCGGGATGCCTCCCAATCAGGACCTCGGTTACCATCCAAACGAGGTGAAGATCTCCGGTCTTCGACCATCGTCTTCATCTTCGACTTTCAATCGTCGGTCAATTATTTGAAATGAGAATTAACTCGGCCTTTTCAAATAATTCTCGTATATTTAGAATTTCAATTCAATTTATTTCAATGGTTAAATTATTTGACAACACCAATCTTGTTCTTTAATGTAATTTTCACACCAAACACATTCAACCATCAAAAACCACATAAATCGAACAAATTCAGTTTATTTCTATTCCATATCGCTTATGATATTTAATAACTATTTATCGCTATTTTTATTTATTTTAAAATAGCTGTTTTATTCAAAACGACGCTTCGGGCCATAAAGCGGCCGTGGCGCTGTTTTTCTTCAGATTTGATTTACACATATCTGAAAATCTAACCGTTGGATCTTCGCAAAATTTACATCATTAGAAAGGTCTTTTCAAAACGAATCCAACGGTTCCAGTTTCGGGAAAATCCGACGGTCGGATCTCCCGGTACAATCGTTTGAATTTTCGATTTCAAAATACGAACTGCAGCGTCGTTATTCGATTAAATATATAATTATATTTATATATATATAATTATAATCGCTTCTGGCGCTGTTTTTCATCAGATTTGAATTAAACATTCCAGACAATCCAACCGTTGGATTTTTACAAAGTTGGTGCCGTTGGAAAGATCATTCCAAGGCGAACCCGACGGTTGAGGTTTCGGGAAAATCCAATGGTCGGATTTCCCGTACTAGTTGTTTGAAATCACGGTTTCAAAATACGAACTGCACGGCTTCGTTTCGTTTTAATTTTATTTATATTTATATATTTATATAAATATAGTTCATTCAATGATTTCCATATCGTTTTCACTTCAAATATTTTTCTAACACCTTAAAATTTTGGAAAATTTCGCCATAACCTCCCCTGCACCGGGATTATCGGGAAATCGCAAATAGCTTTCCCGGTCCTTCTAATCTCAAAAAGAAAAAGAAAAAGCCAAGCGGCTAGCCAATAGGCTCATAAAATCATCACCCAAACAAAACAGTAAATGTGTACCTATTTGTCGGGCACAAAATTTTATTCCTCTTCTCTAGCCCCTTTGCTATAACCTGTTCAATGAATATGCATGTGCATATATATACGGTTCTTATCATTTATCCTTTTCTATTCAACTTCATATTTGATTTCTATTTGGTTTAAAAACACCATTCATTCTAATGTTACATAAATAGGTGCAAATCATTTCATTAGCTAATTAATGAATATTTCAACTCATATATGTTTATTTTGAACAAGTGGCTATTTTTAACACTTCACATTTCAACGATTTATGCATACAATAAAAATGTGATTTTTATTGTAAAACAATTCATTTCAAAACACTATTTTTCTATATAGTTCATGTTGGTGATAAAAATGAGATCTTTATCATAAAACAATTTCTTTTAAAACGAGATTACTTTACACAGTTCATATAGTCGATAAAAGGTGATTTTTATTATCAAACAATTTATTTCAAAATAGGAATACCATTCAACACATGAATTTCTAATCAACGAATGAATATCAATCCAACACATGAATGTTTTCTATAGTTTTTATATATAGATAAAAGGTGATTTTTATTATCAAACAATTTATTTCAAAATAGGAATACCATTCAACACATGAATGTTTTCTATTCAATGAATAAATATAGTTTAAGCATATGAAAATAATTCAAACACACGAATATTATTCAAAATTTCGGCAGCATAACGGCAGGGTAGTTAAACCGGGACCGTCCCTAGTACGGCTCCTCGCTCTACCTTAAAACCTCGCGGTTTTTGACAATGGGGATCATGCATCTAGTTCGCACGCAGGCGGCATGTATATATTTATTTCATTTCCACAAACTAATCCTATGTGGTTTCAACTAAATATTTCTCAACCACAAATGGGTATTGTTCAACCACAATCAACCAATATCAATCACAAACAATCCCAAACAATCATTCGCTATCAATCAATTTTCACAACCATTTCAACCAATAAATATCGTCCATGGTTTGTGGACGAGGGGCGTATATATATATATAGATATATATTTGTATATAGCAATTCAGTTTTATTTCAACACATATATATATATAGAAAAAGAAATTGAAGAGTGAGAAATTCTCACACATTTATAATTTTTAAATCAGAAATCTCACCAATAGCTATCCAATACCACTCTTCCTTTAGAAATCTTTGCCAATCTCGCCCTTTTTTTTCGCTTTCGCCCGTATTCTCTACATATGTAAAAATCGAATTTTTACTATGTTATTCACTATATAAAAATCGAATTTTGACTTCGCTATTCAATATATAATGATATGATTTTTACTTCGACTTTCAATATATAAAAATCTGATTTTTACTTCGACTTTCAATATATAAAAATCTGATTTTTACTCCGACTTTCAATATATAAAAATCTGATTTTTACTTCGACTTTCAATATATAAAAATCTGATTTTTCTTTTTAAAGTTTAAATCTTTTTCTTTTTAAATCTCAAAATAAAATCAGTTTTTCAAACCCCTTTAAAATTCAGTTTTAAACCTTTTTAAAATTCAGTTTTTATAACTTCTAAAATCAGTTTTTAGAACCCTTTAAAAATCAGTTTTTATAACCTTTTTAAAATCAGTTTTTATAACTTCTAAAATCAGTTTTTAGAACCCTTTAAAAATCAGTTTTTATAACCTTTTTAAAATCAGTTTTTATAACTTCTAAAATCAAATCTTTTTCTACTTAAAATTCAAATCTTATCTATTTTAAATCTTAAAATAAAATCCGTTTTTAAACCTTTTAAAAAAATCAGTTTTTTTAAATGCTTTTAAAAAAACAGTATTAAATCCTTTTAAAAAAACAGTATTAAAAATAAAAGTAAAACTAAAATAAATTAAAACAACTTACATCGAAGAAACGAAAGAGGGGGGGTTGGTTTTCGTCAGGTGGCGGCGCAGGAGGTCGTCGGAGCTGGCTTCGAGGGGTCTCGGACTGGGGGGGGGGGGCGCTAAGCGGGTGTCGCGATGGCTTCGAGGGGGGCTCGTGGGTCCTGCGAAGCGGAGGAGGGAGAGGGGTGTGGAAGCGGTGGGCTTGGAGGAGGAACAGGCGGTCGCGGGCGGAGCTTGGTGGAGGCGGTCGTCGGCGATCGATTAGGGTTTTATCTTTTCCTTTTTTTTATTTCGAACTGAAGAGAGAGAAGAGGGAATAGGGGGGGTTTATATAAAATATATATATTTAATTATTTAATTTTTTCAAAAAGTTGACTTTTACATACGACCTCTAAACGAGGCCCACCGCCTGTCGCCCATAGCGTTTTACCCCCATTCCGAACACAATGGGATATGTATCGCAAGCTGATTTGATCGTTACAATCAGTTTCCGTTGAATTTACATTTAAATCAACATATTGAATTTTAAACGTACATTTCCAATTACCGGGGCCACATACTAACTAGAAAAATTCCAGAAAAATATTTTCTAGCTTCGTATTGACAATACGGTCCTAACAAACTAGTTTCGTCGAATTCTGAGACCGTTTGAAAAATGGCCAATTTCCAGTCGATTAAAATCAACGGAAACTGGTCAAATGCGTTTTCCTTTGCCACGCTCACATATTGATTCGAAAAATTATGAAATTTGAAACCTAACAATAACTTGACATCACGGATCCAACAAAAGTGGTTTCGTCGAAATCCGAGGTCGTATGCAAAATGTCCATTTTTAAGGGCCTGAATTCCATAGCGACTATTCAGAATTTTCAACTGGACATATCTTTTGATTCCCGCTATCAAATTTCGATTGGTCGGATTCGTTAGAAAGATATTCACTAACAGATTTAAATATCATTGGTTTCACTAAAATCCGGATTGTTTTGCACCCGGTATATTCAATTGAAGTTTGAAATCGAATTATCGAACTACCGCGCTATTTTCAATTCTATATATAATTATAATTAATTATATTCGTTTTCAAATGTCGATTCAAACTCAGTTTTCATCGCCATTATTTAAAATATTTATTTTAAATATTTAAAATCCATTATTTTAGCCAATTTAAAAATTTTAAATTGGTTCAGATTTTCTGGGTCGTTACAAAAAGTCATATTTTTACATTGTAAAATAGAAAAAGACATATTTTTACATTGTAAAATAGAAAAAGTCATATTTTTACATTGCAAAATAGGAAAATGAATATTTTTACATTGTAAAATAGAAAAGATTATATTTTTACATTGTAAAATAGTAAAGTTGATATTTTTACTTTGTAAAATATAAAAGATCATATTTTTACATCGTAAAATAGTAAAGTTAATATATTATAAATATAAAAAGATGATATTTTTGCATTGTACATAAAAAGAAGGTGTTTTTACATTGTATGAAATAAAACATATTTTATTATGGAATTTATGAATGAATTTCCACATCATGAAATAAACAACATTTTTTTTACATAATTTATGAATGAATTTTCATCACATGAAATAAATTACATTTTTGTATGTTATTTATGAATGAATGTACACCCTATGGATAAAATTACATTTTTATACGTAATTTAAATGTGAATTTTCTTTGCATAACAAAAGTTACACTTTTATATGTAATTTACATATGAAGTTACACCATATGACAAAAATTGCATTTTTCTATGTAATTAAAATGTAAATTTACATTGCATGATTAAAATTACATTTTTCTATGTAATTTAGAAATGAATGATAACGGTAGAATGAAAATTACATTTTTACATGTAATTAAAATGTGAATTTGCACTGTAGGATAAAAATTACATTTTTAGATGTAATTTAAATATGAATTTATGTCATATGATAGGAATTACATTTTTCTATGTAATTTATATATGAGTTATAACGGTATGATAAAAAATTATATTTTTCAATGTAATTAAAATATGAATTTGTATTGTATTATGGAAATTACATTTCTTTATGTAATTAGGACATGAATTTATAATGTAAAATAAAAATTACATTTTTTATAATGTAATAAAGAAGTAAGATTCATGAATATATTAAATTACATTTTTATGTAATGAGATAAGAGAATTTGCATCGTGAATAAAAAAGTTACATTTTATGTAATTAGAAATGAGGATTTGCATTGTAAATTAAGAATTACACTTTTATATGTAACTGGAAATTTGAGAATTCGCATGTTATGGAAATTACATTCTTATGTAATTAAAAGACGTGAAATTCGCATCGCATATACAATGCAATTATTTACATTCTCTTATGTAAATAAAAAGAATAAAATTTAGAAATATATATTATTTACATTTTCTTATGTAAGTAAAAAGAATGGAACTTGAAATTACAATTATGTACATTTTCTTATGTAAATAAGAAGAATGGAATTTAGAAATACACATATTTACATTCCCTATTGTAAATGAAAAAGAACAAAATTGTGTGAACCATTTTATTTACATTTTCTATTGTAAAGAAAAAGTAAAAAGAGAGTTATATTTCTTATTTGCATTTTTAGATGCAAATAAAGCATAGAAAGAAAATTATACTTTTGTTTGTCATTGTTTTGTTAAATAAAAGTAAAAGAGTTAAAAAGACATTTTATTTACCATTGTTTTGTTAAATAAAAGTACAAGATATAAAAGGACATTTTTATTAACATTGTTTTGTCAAATAAAAAAACAAATACATGAGATACACTTTTATTTGTGTTTTATGCACAAATAAAAGTATAAGATTAGAAATACACTTTTATCTACACTGTATTTGTTGAAATAGAATTGCTAAAAAAATGAGTGTATCACTTTACTCATCTTTGTTGAAAACAGAAATTATGTGAAAATATAAGAATCACTTTTATTTGCATAATATACAATAGAATTTATACGCAAATATAAAAATCCAATTTTTATTTGCAAAACTTGCATTAGAATTTGTATTGTTGGTCAAAATATACACTGAAAAGTATTGTTAAGAAACTTCATACAAATAAAGAATAATGGAATTTATATTCCATTTGTCATCCGCAATAAAGCTATATAAATAAATTACTGTTTATGTGACTTTAGAAGTATATAGGGAAGTCATACGAGTAAAATATATTTTACTCGATATAAGTCATATGTTTAGTGAAATTGAAATTGGTTAAACCTACTAACCAATTCTGTATTTATTTATTTATATGAACTGTTGTTGGCTGAAAACCCCACACGGGTATTGGGACGATACTTGACTGAAACAAATCCCAATGTTTAATTATATGTCTATCGATTGATCGACAGGCTGCGATGAGCGTTATTGTTTCATTTTAATGCTCACACAGTTGACATTGTCACTTTGGTTGTTAATGGATGGATTGAGGATTATTTTCTGTTATTACCCTATACATGAAATGTATGAAACCCATATGACCCAAATTATATGGTGCATGGTTGAGTCGCATTCCAATGCAGATTTTCTTTTTAAATAAAGAATGTTTACATAATAAAAGAATTTTTGTAAAATAAAAGATTTTCTATTATAAAGAATATTTTACATTCAGAATCTTTTGTATATAGAATATTTTATTGATTATTTTAAAATATGTTTTTTTTTATATAGTAATGAATTAATATCTTTAGGATAAACCTTTTATTTAATATTATTAGATCTTAACAATTATGTTTGGTGATTGATATGTGAATTGGATTTGCAGTGGACGATGTTTTAAATAACATTTATCCTTTAATCCAATTTACATTGAAATTACTATTTGAAATTTATAAATCTATTTTATAAATTTAAAAGAAGATTTTCTAAAATCAAACTTTTCCAAATTAATATATTAAATTGGAATTAAGTGGAAATTCGATTGATAATAATCGAGATGGGCTTCTGTAAAAGAAGACCGACATTATATATGGAATTTAAGAGGCTTTGCCGTTCTTCCCTTTATAATATTAGTCCGATACAGAAATTTATAACGATTATTTGTTGATTTGATTTCTGTAGAAATTCCATATTTTGAAAATTGATTTTGGGTTTATCGTGAACTATGTTTTAAATGACAATAGTTCTTTAATCCAATTTAAGACAAGACTGGCTTATTAAAATTAATAATCTTGTAATAATGATTTTTGTATTAAAAATCAAAATTGGAATATTAATAAATCTTTTTAGAAAGATTAAAATGTAATTTATTTTATCTTTAATAAATTAATGAGAACCTTTTAACATAAATAATAATTTTTATTTAAAAGGATATTCAAAGTTGGAATGTGGCGTATGGTTGGTTTTAATTACAAATACGCGAGTTATTCAGAAAGACCGGGTCTAACCCATTCTGAATAATCATCACGACGATCAAGAGTCGAAGATGAAGACGGTGACTGAAGACCGGAGAGCTTCACATCGTTTGGTTGATGGTGACTGATATCTTGAATTGGGACTGATCCCCCAAGGCAAGGTAAAAAGTGATGATCTTCCAGACGTACTGGAGATCGACGGATACGTTGTTTCGTTCAGACCCAGAACGGACTTGTAAATGGATAGCATGCCTGACATTGAAATTTATTTCATGTAATTAAATCGGTTCTTATTTAATATATAAATGCATGGTGGCGGAGGATTTATTCTCTTGCTTAACACCCTTTTGTATGTTAAATAATTACCGATCGCATGATATGAGTTGTTGATGTGGTATGCCAAGTTGCACTTGATCAAGGCTTATTGTTGCAAAGCAGAGCCTTGTGGTTGATGATCAAAGCACAGTCTATTTAGGCATAGCTTTGTGTATATCGTGACTTCGCGAGCCTCACAACCCGGTAGAGTCTAAAACGGGAGAAGGGAACGTAGGGAGTGCACACGTTTCTTTCTAGCTAGAGTGGTGCCAGGGACCTACCAGCGCTGGCATTTATTCATTGTGGTTGTTGGATTTTTCGAGGCCTCGGTTTATGCGGTCGCCACTGGCCGTATTATAGGTCCAAAAGGACTGGGGAACGTGTGTTCAGGCATTTCTAATCCACAAAAGTTAGTGTGGACTGGCCCTGCAGGATCCAAGGGTTGGACAGAGTACCAATCCTGGGGCATTAGCTAGAGTGTCTCGAATCGGTAAGGATCTCCTCCCTAGCCTTGACTCAGATGGAAACCCAAATTTACAATATGACATCACGCGGTTTTGATTGTATACCTATATATGGCGACATAGTGGGATGGGGCACTCATGCCATCTAGGATTGATACATTTTCTTTGATGTATTTCAAATTGGTTGCACACTATTATTATATAATACCGTGTTTATCGTATCAAGCATCTTTTGATCATTATAATGTAAAACCCTATCCTCCGGTTTGTGTTGCATTGTGTGATGGGACTTGGGTCTTATAATGGTTTCATTTTTCTAAAAAGCATTGCGTTATTTTGACGATTTACTTTAGTCATGCACTGGCAATCTATAGGAGAAAACCCGTTCCGCGAAAGTGGCGTGGTCCAGTGATTAGCCTTATTATATTTTACAGGTTAGGTAGAATTCTCACACCAGTCCCATGACTGACCTGTAGTTTGTCCACTGGCAAACTCGGGTGCCCATATTTTCCACATGGGCAGTCGAGTAGCTATTTTTGCAGATATATTAAACAGGATTCTGGGTTGAAGCTTAAATCTATGTCCAGAGATAGAGAGTCTTCCGCTGTGTTCTTCCGTTGCAGTATATTACATTTTTTGTATTTATCTTTCGCTGTAATTATATTCCAATGTACTCTGATATGTATATTCTGTACTCTGATGTAACATTTATTATAGTGTTATAAAAGTCTTCTGTTATCTATTGTAATGTGTTGTATGCCCAAAGTTAAAGTATTCGTAGATTTTCACTTTTTGGGTCAGACCTGCGTGGTTTATGGTCGATTCAAAGGGCGGGGATTTGCGGGTCTTTACAATGTTGGGTTAAATTTATTACTGAATTTATAGTGACATTTTAATGCTCCTTATTTCAGTATATTGTAATTCATGTTGATTGTGACGATAAATCTCATTTACCCTTGATGTTATGGGCATCTAATGAACCCGAGATTTATCGATAAAATAAATTAAGAACAAGTGAAATGATAAACCTCTGCTACCCTGATTTGGATTGAAATGATAGATCCATCCCTGAAATATCGAGAAATTAAAATTTAGTCACTTGGCCATTGGATAGAAAATTCTATAAAAAACATCGGTTGGTTAAATGATTTTCAAATATTTGGAGATTTTATTTGATAGAAATTTCAGTTAAAGAAATGAGCTGATACTCGATAAACCTGTTCCTGTAAAAGACCTAGATCACAAGTGTTATTTAAGTGGTTAAGAAATTGTTTCCAAAGGAAGTGGAATTCTTAAAATAAAATTTGAATAAAATCTAAAACTTTCAAATTTAGGGTTGGATTTGAATGAAATATTTTATTTGAATTTAAATTTGAAAGAAGGGAGGATCGAGAAATAGGGGTTGAATTTCCCTAAATCGAAGATTTGAGTTGAACGACATTTGAAACAAGATGTTGAATTTGTATAACTCCATTGAGACTGGAGTATGGGTTCAGGTATTTGAAGTTCGGAAGATGGAGAAATTTTGATTAAAGAATTTTATTATATATATATATACTTGCAATGTTGGATTTCAAATAAGTTATTCTTTCGCTAAAATTTTTAATTAACCTGTACGTAGAGACTATTTATTTTAGCCTAAAATTTTCTTATATTTTATTATTTAAACTAATTTGAATTTTTTTTTATATACGTATTCATAATAATATAAATTATCTTATTTTTGTTTAACCATTATTTCTATACTTATATATTATTTAAAGATTTTATTTAAAAAAGCATCTATTTTCAAATTATGTCAAATGATCGTAAATTTCTTCCGAATGGAAAATGCTGAGTTTAAACTCCAGTTCGAGATGAGTCGAGATAAGTATTCAAATATGGAATCAATTTTAACCATTTTTATATGTAAAGGTAATGAACATGTATTTGAATATATTGGATTCCATAAATGATATGAATGAGTGTTATGGAGATTTATACTCTTTTGAATATAAACAGATCTAGAATTCAAATCGATTGAGATAAGTATAACCTTTGAGGTAAAATATATTCGGTTTGAATATAAGTCGATCTTGAAATATTATATGATTATAATATAAGGATATGAAATATATTCTAGTTTAGAATATAAATTGGTTTGGGAATGATTGGGATATCGTGATATGAAATTTTATTCTATTGAATAAAATGGGTTCGAAACAAAATATGTTATTTTGATATGAAAGCGAACCTTGAAATATAAAAGAACCAACCGATGTGAAAAGATGTAAGCGTTGGTTGTTAAAGAGACCGGGGTCGACATAAGGCATACTCTCTGTCAGTGTCGATGCCATTTTGACAACTGTGAACGTTATGACGTATCCAGAATGAGTATGATGACTTGGAGGCGATTATTGAATCGAAGAAGATGCAAGATGACGAAATAGCCCTGACCTTCGGGTCAGAATTGAAATGACTGAAACAGGAGCTATACCGTGACAAACTGAGGTAGCACCTTTGATCGGACACACTTCATTGATAATATTTCTATGACTGTGTGATTGATGATTTGGGCCCATTTATGACTTTGGGAGTGTGTTCCGAGGTGGGCGGTAGTGGCTGTTATGCGTTACCACCGGTCCGGGAGTGCAATTGGTAGAATCCTACCCTGGGCATCGCCTCGAGTGCCTTGTCATATTTATCCTTATCGAGCCCTTACGATTTTGATTTGTATCGTACCTATGGAGTGCCCTCTGATGCCATCTGTGTTAGGTAGGGTTTACGGTACTGTATAGACTACGGTATTATAAACGGTGTAAGGGTAAAATGGTAATCCCGCTTACGCTATTTTCAGTATTTATACTTTAATGAGTAGACACTATAATAATAGCGTATTATCTATGTATGTATTAGTTTAACGGATCCTCAAGAGATAGAAAGTCCCGTAATATCTCCTAAGTTACTGCACCCATGATACTGATGTTATTTCGTATTTTGATTTGACTAATATGAGATGATTTAGTGCTGATCCGAGTGTTTGTTGTGTTTTCTTTTTACGCAATACGCTCGGGTTAGCAGTTGTTGCAGTTAGCGAAGATTCCCTTGCCTTGGAGGACGAAGACGAAGTTTGGCGTATATATCGATTATGAGTATGGTTTAACCACTGCATTTATTTCCGCTGCTTATTATGTACATCCGTATGTATATGTAACTCTAATAATCATTGAATGTTATAACCACAGTATACATTTCAACTGCTTTTTAACTGCTATTTGTTTATTATATGTTGTCCTTCAGCTGTGAGATTCTGTTATTATTTTTCTCTTCATTCTTTCCTTTTCTTCTTTTCCCAATAACTACCTGCATTTGCGATTTGTTTGGGTCGACATGTGTGGCTTATTGTCGATTTTAAACGGTCGAAAATATGGGTCGTTATAGTTGGTATCAGAGCGATGGTTAGCGATAACCTTGGCTCTGTTTGGGAATTTACTCATTAGAGATAGGGATAGAAATGCCCTAGAATGAGTTTGAGTGATATGAGAGAGCGTACTTGTATTTTGATATAAATTGGTTTTATGTTGTGTTGACTTATTTTGTTGAATATTTATGGGTTCTGGTCGATATATGTGACGCCATAGAATCGATAGGAATTTCTAAATAATCGAACAGAATGATCGACATAATATGGTTTTCGATTATATTTTTAAATATATCAAATATATATTATTGGTTCAAGTATATATGTATTCGTTCGAGTAAGAGATAATATTAAGTCATTACCTATGATGAGTGATTCAATAATAAACTAATGGAAAATTTAAATGGCTCGGGAAATTCAAGAATAAAATCCTTTAGTATAATGGGTTGCAGAATATGATTTGCAAATGAAATAGGAATGACCTAGAAACTTGATCCTGGGGTACTTTTGAAAATGGTTTTGTCGAATTTTGAAATAATATCATATTATAAGGTATGATCGAAAAGAAATGGTTTTAAAGATTTTTCAAAAGTGGGTGCAATCCCCTTTTGGACCTTAGAAACGATGTCGGTAATGAGTGCACGCATTATCGACGTTTATTCTGAAGCGTTTAAGTGGGGAGACCACTCCGTACTCCCACAACCTGTTTGACCGGAAGGATTTTTGATTTAAATTTCCTATGATAAAAATGTATATAAGGATATTGGTAAAGGTTACTTATAGTTGAAATTAAAATTTAACCAAAATTGAAAATTTCTCAGTTCTTGGTTGATTTAAAGGTTTGGATTTATATGGTGTGGTTTCTATGAATCATATAAACATATGTTATTTTAAACCTTGGGTTATAATCCCGGAATAAAAAAAATTAAAGCTCATCTTACCTAAGAATATCGATTTAGGCATTAAGGTGACTTGATTCATTGGAATTTTAGACTTTGAAATAATGGAATGGACTTAAGAATTAAGAGGGGTCGTCACCTAAACTCTTAAATATGGTAATGATAAGGGTCAAACGAATCCCAACTTTGGTTGGTAAGGGTGTTAGAAGAAATTGAATTTTGGTTGGGTAGTAAGAACGATAACACTCGACTTGGCTAATTCATAAGTTAATGAGTTAGTCGAGAAGGTGTTGAAAGGAATTTATGTGGTTGAAAATATGGATTTCCGACAAATATAAATTGAAAGGATGAGTGATCGATAAATTAAATGAATGGAATCTGAAAAAAAAAACTTTGGGAGATGAAGGGTAAAAGTAATGGAAAAAGGTGTATGAATAATAATGGAATGTAATTTTAAATGGAACTATGCTTGGTGTAACGTGGATGAAGTAAATTGGTATAAGGAATGAGAGTTGGTGAATCGACCAAGGTTAATGAATTGATGATTGAGTATAGTTGAGTTAGTTGGAGAAGTTAAAGTGAATCCAAGTCTTAATGATGATTTAAATCTTGAAATTTAGCAAGTAACGAATGGAAATTTTATTAGATAAAGTAAGCGATTGAATGAAAATTTCATTTCTTGGATTATGAAGTAAATGTATATGTAAATGATTCAATGAGCGAATGAAAACAACAGAAATGAATAAGTTGAAATGAACTTGAGTAAGATAGACGATGGCATAATATGAATAGATAAAATGAAATTTGCTTAATACAAGTGAAATGAACGAGAATATACTTAAGCGATAAAGGGTAAACAATACTCGAATATAATGGAATGATAATTTATTTATATGGTTAAGCATGGCTTAATTTTTCGAATCGGAAAGTTTGAACTTGAAATGGAATTTATTAATGCTTATGCCAAAAATCTGAAATATCCGATAACCTGAAGTAAACTAGTCGTAACTTTTGAATGGACGATCGGAATTTGATGATTTTGGACTTTTTGGAAACCTCGAAAACTGAAGTAAAACTTTTGTTAATGGGGTCCTGTCTAATTTTCATGTTTATTAGGTTGAAATCCTAGTGTTAGTTGTAGTGCAGCGCACAGAAAATAAAAATCTGAAGCGTATACTCATATTGTTTTGACCATAACTCCCTAACGGAACGTCGGATTTTAATGTTCGAGTACAATTCGGAAAAGCCAGAATGTAAACTAAAACTTTTCTTAATTTTCTAAGTCAAATTCTGATGTCTAAGGGGTCAAAAACTGGATAGAACATTTCAGACCTGCATTTTCAGGGTACGGGCTGAAGCGTTCGGTTTTATCAAAACAGTCATAACTTTTGAACAAATGGTCGGAATTCGATGAATCCGGACAATTCGGAAAGCTTAAAAGAAATGCTACAACTTTTACCTAGTGGGTTCTAGTCAAATTCCAATATTTAATGGGTGATAAACTTCATTTTGTTTGCCAGCCAGCCATAGATATATTGGTTTTGGGGTTAAAATGATTAATGTATGTTGTGTAAGTTGCATATGTTTGTTATATATTGTATATATGCTTGAATCTCATGTGTATGCAAGTTGTAGTAGGTGTAAGGAGTGTGCGCTACGCTTCGAAGCTCGCTTTCACAAAACGCTAAATGCTAAGGTAATAAAAATGCAAATAAACGCTAAAGAAAGGTACGTAAATGTGTTACAAAGTTTTGGTGGTTTTATATTTTTAATTTTCCCCATTTTTGGGATGCCTCATCGAATGATGAGATGTATATTGGGATTTTATATATGTGGTGATTCTCCGGACCTCTCCGTACAAAGGAGATGCTACCGAAATTTTTCGTGATTTCGGGAGTTAGAAAATTTATGAGGTTTTGTAACTATATACTTATTTTATAAATGTTATTTTATAAGTATGGATTTGGAAGTATGACTTGTTTAATAACCTTATCTCGTTCTGTTTTCGAGGACGAAAAGATTTTAAGTGGGGGAGAATGTAACATCCCATAATTTTCAATATATTTAAATTTTAATTTAAAATAATTAAATTGGAATTTGTGGAATTTTGGATTTGATATTGAATAACTTGAGATAAAAGCGAATTCATTTATTTGAATTTGCAGTTCCGATTTAATTTGAGAAATAATCAAGATCCGGGAACTTAAAATTTGTGAAAACAAATTTATTTATGTGGTGTTTGTATTAAAGGAGAATTCAAATTTGATTTGCTAAACGATGGAATTTAAGTTGTTTAAGTAAAATTTGAAATTTCAAATTTGAATTTGTAAATAATCAAATGTGGATCTTAAAGTTATGGAATAAATCTATAGAATTGATTTATGTTATAATTTGATTTAATTTGAATTTAATGAATATTTAAATTGAATTTAAACAGTTAACTGAATAATTGAATATTTTATTTATTTAATTAACATTGGAATTTAACTGTTTTGGCGACTGTCTCGGAATTCGACGAAACTGGCGCCATTGGATCCGGAACGATGAATTATTATAGGATTTCAATTTGCGTTACAATCCGACTTACCGTTTGACCGTACGGGAAAAATGTGAACGAGAACATTGTAAATGGATAATTGGGTATTCCTCATATTTGGGCCTACTATATCTATACAAATAAACCCAACTACCACCACATCAGCTCATTCCATCTGTACGTTACTTTTTCTCCATCAAATATTTTCTCTAATGGCAGAAAAAAATCAAAACCCTAGATTAAAATAAAATCATACTTCAAAAATAAAATCTCTCCAAACCCTAGCGTATTATATATCAAACTGAAGCTCTTGACGATGCGAAGCTGCTGGTATGTTTTGTTTCAACATGCAATGAGCGGTTTCGCCAAAAATCGTGGTCGAAGGTGGCAGTTTTCGAAATCCTCAAAGCAAAATTGGGCGTTTCACATTTTGACTTCAATCGGAGAAACAAAATTGTGGGTATTGAAGAATAGACCGCTATGAACGTTTTGGTGGTGGTGGCTCGTGGTACGGTGAACTGAGGGGGTTGAATTTCATCGGAAAATGGCTGGAAACTCAGTTTGGGGCAATCACCGTGCCAGCGGTGGAGACCACCGGAGCAGGTGGTTCGGGCATAGGCGGACGCGGCTCCCCTGGCCGGTCAGGACGTGGGTGGCCGGAGCTTCGGACGTTGTCGGAGATGGGAGTATTTCTTGGGCAAAGTCGAGCGGAACTGGGTTTTGGGTTCACGGGAACTGTATTAGGATAAGAGAAGGGATGAGCGGGAGTATTGGGGTGTGACGTGGCAAGCTCGGATAGGTGAGATAATTATTTAATTAATTTTACAAATTTACATTTCAAATAAAAAAAACACTGATAACTCTCTCGTTTTAACTCGGATTTGGACGCGGTTTGTTGCGTTGGGATCGTGGCGGAACTGCGGACGTTTTGGCACTAACCTGGATGCGTTTAGAGACTATGAAATTTTGAGCTTTGTTTGGACGTTCGGTCCACAAAGGACCCAAATGTGAGTGATTTTCTCACTTACGAAATACTGAATTATTCCCATATTTATTGAATTAAATTATGAAATAAGTTTGGTTGCATGGTTGTGTTGGATTGTTGATGTGTTGTTTAAATTGGACATGCAAGTGTGTTAACAATGCAATTTAGATAAATGATTAGTTATTTAATTTAATTTAAATTTCTAATTTAAAATTCGAACCCTTGAAAAATCATGAAACAGTTTAATGCTGATCAGTTGAATGAAATTGTTGTGATGAATGTTGGTTGAAATTTATTACTGAATTTATAGTGACATTTTAATGCTCCTTATTTCAGTATATTGTAATGCATGTTGATTGTGACGATAAATCTCATTTACCCTTGATGTTACGGGCATCTAATGAACCCGGGATTTATCGATAATATAAATTAAGAACACAGAGTGAAATGATAAACCTCTGCGACCCTGATTTGGATTGAAATGATAGATCTATCCCTGAAATATCGAGAAATTAAAATTTAGTCACTTGGCCATTGGATAGAAAATTCTATACAAACATCGGTTGGTTAAATGATTTTCAAATATTTGGAGATTTTATTTGACAGAAATTTTAGTTAAAGAAATAAACCGATACTCGATAAACCTGTTCCTGTAAAAGACCTAGATCACAAGTGTTATTTAAGTGGTTAAGAAATTGTTTCCAAAGGAAGTGGAATTCTTAAAATAAAATTTGAATAAAATCTGAAACTTTCAAATTTAGGGTTGGATTTGAATGAAATATTTTATTTGAATTTAAATTTGAAAGAAGGGAGGATCGAGAAATAGGGGTTGAATTTCCCTAAATCGAAGATTTGAGTTGAATGGCATTTGAAACAAGATGTTGAATTTGTAAAACTCCATTGAGACTGGAGTATGGGTTCAGGTATTTTAAGTTCGGAAGAAGGAGAAATTTTGATTAAAGAATTTTATTATATATATACTTGCAATGTTTGATTTCAAATAAGTTATTCTTTCCCTAAAATTTTTAGTTAACCTGTACGTAGAGACTATTTATTTTAGCCTAAAAATTTCTTATATTTTATTATTTAAACTAATTTGAAAATTTTATTTTATATATGTATTCATAATAATATAAATTATCTTATTTTTGTTTAACCATTATTTCTATACTTATATATTATTTAAAGATTTTATTTAAAAAAGCATCTATTTTCAAATTATGTCAAATGATCGTAAATTTCTTCCGAATGGAAAATGCTGAGTTTAAACCCCAGTTTGAGATGATTCGAGATAAGTATTCAAATATGGAATCAATTTTAATCATTTTTATATGTAAAGGTAATGGACATGTATTCGAATATATTGGATTCCGTAAATGATATGAATGAGTGTTATGGAGATTTATACTCTTTTGAATATAAACAGATTTAGAATTCAAATTGATTGAGATAAGTATAACCTTTGAGGTAAAATATATTTGGTTTGAATATAAGTCGATCTTGAAATATTATATGATTATAATATAAGGATATGAAATATATTCTAGTTTAGAATATAAATTGGTTTGGGAATGATTGGGATATCGTGATATGAAATTTTATTCTATTGAATAAAATGGGTTCGAAACAAAATATGTTATTTTGATATGAAAGCGAACCTTGAAATATAAAAGAACCAACCGATGTGAAAAGATGTAAGCGTTGGTTGTTAAAGAGACCGGGGTCGACATAAGGCATACTCTCTGTCAGTGTCGATGCCATTTTGACAACTGTGAACGTTATGACGTATCCAGAATGAGTATGATGACTTGGAGGCGATTATTGAATCGAAGAAGATGCAAGATGACGAAATAGCCCTGACCTTCGGGTCAGAATTGAAATGACTGAAACAGGAGCTATACCGTGACTAACTGAGGTAGCAACTTTGATCGGACACACTTCATTGATAATATTTCTATGACTGTGTGATTGATGATTTGGGCCCATTTATGACTTTGGGAGTGTGTTCCGAGGTGGGCGGTAGTGGCTGTTATGCGTTACCACCGGTCCGGGAGTGCAATTGGTAGAATCCTACCCTGGGCATCGCCTCGAGTGCCTTGTCATATTTATCCTTATCGAGCCCCTACGATTTTGATTTTTATCGTACCTATGGAGTGCCCTCTGATGCCATCCGTGTTAGGTTGGGTTTACGGTAATGTATAGACTACGGTATTATAAACGGTGTAAGGGTAAAAAAGTAATCCCGCTTACGCTATTTTCAGTATTTATACTTTAATGAGTAGACACTATCATAATAGCGTATTATCTATGTATGTATTAGTTTAACGGATCCTCAAGAGATAGAAAATCCCGTAATATCTCCTGAGTTACTACACCCATGATACTAATGTTATTTCGTATTTTGATTTGACTAATATGAGATGATTTAGTGTTGATCCGAGTGTTTGTTGTGTTTTCTTTTTATGCAATACGCTCGGGTCAGCAGATGTTGCAGTTAGCGAAGATTCCCTTGCCTTGGAGGACGAAGACGAAGTTTGGCGTATATATCTATTATGAGTATGGTTTAACCACTGCATTTATTTCCGCTGCTTATTATGTACATCCGTATGTATATGTAACTCTGATAATCATTGAATGTTATAACCACAATATACATTTCAACTTCTTTTTAACTGCTATTTGTTTATTATATGTTGTCCTTCCGCTGTGAGATTCTGTTATTGTTTTTCTCTTCTTTATTTCTTTTTTTCTTTTCCCAATAACTACCTGCATTTGCGATTTGTTTGGGTCGACATGTGTGGCTTGTTGTCGATTTTAAACGGTATAAAATATGGGTCGTTACAGAGTCATTCCCATTGGATATTACTAATCCAATCTCTGATGAATTCTTTCATTTGGTCCTAACGTGTCTTGTTCTCTGAGCTTTGTAAACCAAAGCTCTGATACCAACTGTGATGACCCGTAACTTCCCGGTAAGGAAAGCCCGGATTACCTTGAGGACAAGCCAATCAGAACACAAACAGAAGAACATTTCATTGTTAATTACAACAATTCATCAGAATACAAGAATATACAGAGTAGTGAATAAATATTACACATTAAAAACTATCAGAGATTACAATACATTACAATGCAGCGGAAAATAATACAAAAACACAACTGAAAGAGATATGTGGATACAAAGCTTTCCGAATATCATTCCAGCTGTAAACCAGGTTCCTGTGAAGATAAATCTGCAAAACCAAAACTACTAGCTGCCCGTGTCGAAAATAAGGGCGCCCAGAGTTTAGGTTAAAACAATAAACTCCAGGTCAGTCATGTGACTGGTGTGAGAACTAAAACAGTTATTAATATTTATTTTAAAGTTAGGTAAATCAAGGGACCATGCCGTAAAATACGGAACGGGTTTCCTCCCAAGAATACCAATGCTTAAAACAACAGCGCGATGCTAAATAAAGAAAATGAAGCTATTATAAGACCCAGGTCCCATCACACAATGCAACGCAAGCCAGAGGATAGGGTTTTTACCTTATAATAGCCAAGAATGCTTGGTACGTGAAATTTCATGTTTTATTATTACTATAAGTGAAGAAATCAATTTCAATCATAAGTATCAATCATAGGCGGCATGAATGCCCCATACCACTATGTCGCCATATATAGGTTATACAATCAAAATCACATGGTGTCATATTTGGAAATTGGATTTCCGTCATGAACCAAGGAAAAAGATAGTCCTTACCGACTTCATGACTCTCTAGCCCGAGCCTCCGGAACAGCCGCAACTGCCCCTTGGAGCGACAAGGCCGGTCCACACAGAGTGGATTATAGTGCCTGAACAATGCTTTTCCCCGCCCTTTGGGGCGTAAACGAGCCAACGAATGACTCCATCGGTCCTGGATCGACCGATATAACCGAGGCGCCTCGCAACAACAACAACACAGGTGAAAATAATATATATGTCAGCCAGTTTAAGCACTGACAACACCTCTAACTAGAAAGAAACGCATGTCCTCCCTGAGGTCCTCGTCCTGTTTTTGGTTCATAACGGGGTGTGAGGTTCGCGAATTAACGCTACACAAGGCTATGCCACAAAGGCCGTGCTTTGATCATCAACCACAAGACTCTGCTTTTCAACAGAAGCCTTGGTCATTTGCATCTCAGCATGCCACACAGGAAATTCACGCTATGCAATCGATATCAATCACACAGAATGAAATCCGATGTCAGACACATAGTCCATACAAGTTCGTTCTGGGTCTGAACGAAACCGGAGGCACCTTGTACCTCGCATATACATCGATCTCCATGTATGTTTGGACGATCACCAACTGATTCCCTCCTCTTGGGTGTACAGCCCAATCAAGATCATCAGTAATTACCCAAATGATGTGAAGACCACCAATCTTCGACCACCGTCTTCATCTTCGACTTATCGTCGTATTGTTATTCAGAATGGGATAAACTCGGTCTTTCCGAATAACTCGTGTATATAATAAACAAGTGTTACACAAACACATCATATGCCTCATTCCTGTTCATCAGTCACTAACTGTAAATTAGCAAGAGAATAATTCCCCAAATATTAACCCCGAAGGCCGAAACCAACATCAGATCAATACCCAGGAAACCATTCTTCTTAGCTAACCTACAGTTAGTTTCTAAATTTCAAATTCATAGGGAAAGGTTCCCATTAATTTTATCAAAGATAAATTATTTAAATTTATTCTTTAATCTTCTTTTGAATATCAATTCAAACCAAATTATGATTTATCCAAACTAGTCGGGATTAACAAACCTTACCGAAGTAATCAATTGTTAAATTTCCCAACCCCAACCTATTCATCCCATGAAGTAAAACTGGTAATACTTCATATCTAACACCACGGTGTTATCGGTAAATTCAATTAACATTTCACGTTTAAATCTAATTAAAGATTTAACTATCGTTTGGAGTAAAACTGGTGGTACTCCATTCTCGATCATATCTTGAATTTGATAATTTTAATTATCAAATTCACATTTCAATCTATTTAAAGATTCATTAAAACTCCACTTAGTTTTAATCTTTAACTGGGTTAAAGAACCAATGTCATTTAAAACACGGTTCACGATAAACCCAAAATCACATTCCATTTCCACCAGCCTTTAACCGTAAATTAGCAAGTGAACAATTCCCTAAGCAATAACCCCGAAGGCCGAAACCAACATCAGATCAATACCCAAGAAACCATTCAACTTAACTAATCTTTAGTTAATTTCTGATTTTCTTAACTCCATTGGGTCTAAGAACAATATTATTCAAGATACCGTTCACGACAACCCAAAATCATATTCCATTAATTGTCGGGTTAAAGAACAAATGTTATTTAAAACACCGTTCATGATAAACCCAAAAATCAATACCAATTCAATTCCAATTTAATATTATTTAATTGGTACACTTCATTAAATCTAAATAAAAAGATTTAATCTTTTTCTCAACTGAGAGCAGTGTTAATGAAGACACCATTCACGACAAACCCAAATCCTATTCGATATTAAATATAAGGCTCTAAATAGAAAATATATCGGCTTATATTCAATATCAAATTCTACGACCAACAAATATCGTATTGGAAATAACGATATAAATATATCTTTAAAATCTCCATAAACATATCTGTATAATCACAAAATCCCACATCGAAATATTCTAAAGATAATTTCGATTCAAATCCATTTCCAATTTATATATTGGAAATTCTGGTTATTTTCAAAACCATTTCAAATCCAATTTATTTATTTTTCAAAATAATTTAATTATAATTCCAGTTCAAAACTAGTTCATTTTGATAGAAAATCTATTTTTATCTTTTCAAATATGGAGTTTTTCATCCCAATCCTTTCCAAATCATTTCTTATGATTTTACATTAATTATTGATATTTTTAATAATTTTATCCAGGCCCGTACAGTCGATTTCCATCAACGGCCATCGAACTGCACTTATAGCGACCTTTTCTAAATTTGATTTGGACATTATTCCAAATCCAACCGTTAGATTTATAATATTCGTTAGAAAGCTCTTTTCGATACGAACCCAACGGTTCCGGTTTTAGGAGAATCCGACGGTTGGATCTCCCGTATTGTCCATGCGAAGTCAATGGTCGAAATTCGCGAACTGTCGTAGCGCGGCTTGTTCTATTCAGGCCATTATATTATATATAATATATATATAATATATACTTCGTCGATTTCCTTTTAAAACATATTTTATAAATCGTTTTAAATTCGTTTTCAAAATGATTTCAACTTCCAATTCAAATTCAAATCAAAATTGAATTTTTCAATATAAATTCGTTTTAAATTCATTTCAAATCGATTTCAACTCAATTCAAAACGATTTCAATTCTATTTCAATTTAATTCGAATTTCAATTCATTTCAATATAATTCGAATTTCAAATCATTTCAATTTAATTCGAATTAAATTGAATTCAACAATGCCTTGCGTCGTACACTACAGATGCCTTGTCATCCAAACTTTCAATAACTTCCACTCCATGTAACCATAGTTCTCACGCTGTCTCCCCTATATAATATCCTATTACTTCATTTCTTCTATTCCACTCTTCGCTTCCGCGAGCAAAATAGACCCCATTATTTCCCCTAACCAAATAAGTTCAACAAACAGAACTATACCTTTAAAAAAAGCCAGTTACTAATATTTTTAGAATAATGCGAAGCCTCTCTCCATCACCATGAGGGTTTTTGGAGGGTTCGGATATTGTTTACACTTTGTTGGTTTTGGGTATAATGTGCTCGGTTTCGAATGTTTAGGGTGATGCAAGCAGCATGAAGGTGGTATGGTGTGTGGATGGGGAGGGTGTATGATGTAAAGGCGGTGCGAGTGAAGAGTGCTGGAAGGTTGAAGACATGCATAGGGGAAAAAGTTTGATGTTTCATACCATGTTTGATGTGTGGGCCTGAAGCCGCGAGGTGTACAAGGCATTCGAGCTGCAGGTGAATGAAATGGCGAGTTAATCGGGGTCAACGCAGATAGGTTTAAGGCAAGGGGAGTGACCGAGGGTGGTGCGGTAATTGGAGAAGGGTGGACGACCAAATGGTGGTATGATAATGGCGGTTACGAGATATGGAGGAGCAGAAGTTTTCAAACTTTCTGTGCGGAAGAAGAGTTTTGAAAGTGGGCTTATTGGGCTTTCGGGTTTGTTATAAAAAAAGAAACAATCCGTGAATGATCATTTGCATGGGAGCAAACCATAAAAGAAGCCTGCAACTAGAAAATACACAAGATGAATTACTCTCCATTGAGTCCAATTTATCTCCCTTGCATTCAAAAACTGAATCTTCAAATCTATGTCAATCGAAATCATCAAGTAGGAAATATTCAATATCATGGAGGAGTTTTGCTTGACCTGTATCATTTATTTCAAATGAAGAAGATCGGGAGGGAGAGTAGGCGGATGGGTTAATTTTTGAACAAGTTTGGGCCATGCGAAAATCAAAGGAGGTGAGGCCATTTTATTATATTAAAATCAAAGTTTAATTGCAAATAAAATAGTATACTAACTTATTAATTGTATATCTAACCCATATATTAATAGAATCGAACGCGGTCAGGTACATCGGAACTGTACTGTCGTAGACTACATTTTGGAACCGGATTAGACGGAATTGAAAACAGCTGGTATTTTCAGTAAAATTAAATGTTGGTTTAATTTAACTGAACAAACCGTGGTTTTGCAGAATGAAACCAAGGTGAGTTAAACTCACTCAGTTCTCCCCACTTATATTATATAAGTCGGGTTTTATAATTGTGTGCTATGGTTTTTAATTGTTTGTTTGATTGTTAATTCGTATATTGACTGAATAGTTAAATTAAACGTCCGTTTAATTTAATGGAAAACTAATCCTTATCTCTAACGATTAATTCCAACTGATGTAACTTACCCCAGTGGTTACTTTTATAATAAAACAAACATTATAAATAAAAAATTGAATGCTTGAATTTTTGGTACTAGCCCAGTATTGACTGTTATAGTTATTGTTGACTGTTATTATTAAATGGTTTATCTCATCTATCTAGATGAAAACGAATATTGATTGACCGTATTGAACCGAATGATTTGAATCCCATTGTTTTGCAGAAAATAACAAGTTGGAGGAATCCAACTGGATTCCCCACTAATATTGATACCGTTTGTCAATATGAACATATTGTTTGTTTTGAATGTGAAATTGGTTTATATTTCACGGTTTTGTACTATAGTAGCCATGTGCTTCTTTAGTACCATCGATTAAAAGAAATGATTTTTCGAAATCGATATTGAACGGATTTCGAGTGGTTTCAAAGATATAAATATATTTTTACATGGATTTGAAATACGATTGTGAAAGTAATAGTTTAAATTAAGTTTATAATTTTTATAAATGTATAAAATATAACTAATAGAGATGTAAGATGTATTAAATAAATGGTTAAACGTTATAAATTTATCGTGTGGGCTATTTAAATGTTGAAATGGTTTTATAAAGGCCTGAACGGTCGTAAAGGAAGTTTAAATGGATTTCAAATATCGAAATGAAATATCGAATCATAAATTATACGAGAATTTATAAAAGTGATTTAAAGTGATATTTTTGTTAATGAACGATTATTTTGAACTGTTGTTTTAAAATATACGAATGTGATTAAATGATATTTCGTGAATAAGATTAACAAATCGGTGGATTTGAAAACAAGTATTGATTTGTGAATGGAATTTCATAATCTTAAATGAAGTCAAATTTGAAAATATGAACATGGATTTATAAACGGGATAGAGATTTATAAATGGGGTTTCATATGAAATGACAAATATGAATTTATATTTGGATTCAAATCCGATAGTTGAAATAGATTGTTAAATCAAGATTTTCCTAAAATATAATATAATTGGGTATAAGAGTGTGACTTGATTACACATGAAAGAGTTGTAAAATAAATTCCTAAGATAAGGGAATTGGGTAAGTATAAATTGAAAGGTTAGAAAATGATATGAAATGGTTAAGCGAGTTTTATTCCAAGGTTTGAAATGTGATATTCCGAAGTTCGGAATGTTAATTGAAAGTAGGAGTGTAAATGAAGTTAAAAATTTGAATAATGACAACGAATATTAGTTGTCGATAATGAATTGAAAATGTGATTTTAAATGCAGTTAAAGATGTGAAAATGAAAACGAATGGTAAGTTGTTGTAATTAATTTACAAAAGATTTTGTAAATGGAAATTTAGTGTTTTGGAAATGAAATCGAGTTAGTAAATAAAGTTAGTGGTTTGTAAATGTGTTTTGTAACGTTTGTTACAAAGGAAATGAACTACTTTTAAATATAAGATTTTTTTTAAAAGATTATTATATGTTTTAGACAACAAATAAGTGGTCGAGTGCAATTTAATGAGAATGTGATAAATGAAAGTAAAATGGGTTTGAAAAAATATCTGTAACGTTCATTACAAATGATAAGTTGAATTGTTTTGATAAATATCAGTTTAAGAATTTGAAAAGATAACAAAATAATAATTGTATCGGATATTAATATAAGTTTTGTTTATGTGGTTTTAAACAAATGAATTTGAATTGTTGAGATAATTTGTAATATTATAATAAAGAGATATTAAGGAATGTTTATAAGGATTCTATTTCTAATAGAATCAAAGCTCGTATATAATATTGCAAGGATTATTATAGAAAATAGAAAGATATTAATAAGAGTTTATTTAATAATTAATTAAGTAAACGTTATCGAGATTTAAATCTGGTTTTCAAAGGAACGTGTGGTTAATAAACTTCTACTTATTCTGAAGATAGGAATGTGGTTGGTTAAGGTCTGAGAGGTAAATAAAATACCCCAACTTGAACGACTCCATGATTAACCAAGAATGGTATTCGTTTATAAAAAAGGATAGTAGAGGGAAACATAAGTTATGATTTCTGTAAATGATATTATAAACTGTTTCCGAAAAGTTTATAAGTTGAATAAATTGAATTTGTAGAATATTATTATTTTAAAATAAGAAGCAAAAGGGATGTTTCTAATATTGGAAAATTTAAAGAATATAATTAACGGACGATTTGTTAAAGAGGCCAAATGAAACTAAGTAGTGAATCAGTGAATACATTTTAATATGGATGACTGTTTTATTTGATAGTTAAATAACGACTATCAAATTTGGCCCATACGATTGTTGGTACGGAAAGGCCGGGATCGAATTTATATTCGAAAACCATTCCGTCCAGCAAATACGAATACGTTAAAGATGCTGATTCGTGATGGAGCTATTGAAGACAGTGGATCTTCATAAGCGAAGGATTACTTAAAATCTCTGACTTGCAAGCAGAGATAAACTGTGATTCTGTCGTGGTTGGAGTCTACGGGTTGCAAGGACTTCTCGCTACTGGTTCTCAGGGTGATTCCAAGAATGCAGTGGGAGGGTGCTTTCGGTTCATCCTGTTCCTAGGTGACGTGTATGGATGGATGTCTGACAGATTATTTCCAGAAAAGTCACGTACATTGATTTCTTCAACCGTACCAAGAGTAGAGGCGGAGAAGGAAACTTCTTTAGCCAACACATAAAGTATTGTTGTGGACATCAATTAGTGATTTTGATGGATCTAACGATGTGGCATTCGAAGTGAATGTGATGTGCTGATTACGAAGATAAAGCGCAGCCTCAAGACTCATCAACCGGGAAATGAAAAAAAATTGAGCAGGCAACATGGCTATGTGGTTCGCTCCCATTAGGGTGTATAATCACTTATCTAGAGAAAATCCATTTCCTTCTATAATCTATTTGGATGTTGTCCCTTTCGGGAAACGGTGGTTTGAGGCCAACCGTTGGTGATATACATTCGATACACTCAAGAGAAATGAGTGGTCGGTCATGTGTGGGCCGGGTTGTAAGACGTTCTTGTTGAACCTAGTGTATTCCCTTCTAAAGATACACTAGCGGCAGGTGGTTCCATACCTTGTCGTAGTCGGAATCCAGTCTCCAATATGCGCATACGGTTTTGATTGTATACTGTATATGTGGAGCGTGAGATGCAAACGTTTCACTATATTGTTATATATTTGTATTTAGACACTATCACAATATCAGAATAATACTGTTTTCAAAAATGTTTTAGGTTATCGTAAGGTAAAAACCGTCCGTATTTATTTGTGGATTTTGTCTTACGATTATCCTTCTCTTTTGAAAAGATTTTGACTTTAAAATCAAGTTGTATGATACCTTAAACTTGGGGTGTTTTTCTCACTCTTATTCACCAGACTGACCCAGTGTTTGTAAATGCTCGGGTTAGACTGGGTTGTACAGATCCATGTTATTAGATGCTGCAAAGTCCAGAATCGAGCTGGAGGAGTTCATTCGTATGATATATATTAGTGTGTATTCCGCTGTGTATTGTATATGAGGATATATTATTATAACTGTCTAGATGTGTTGATGTACTCTGATGATTGTAAGTAATTTTAAAGCTCTCAATAAAGATTTATTTTCATACTATATTTTGTTCCGCTGCGATGTGAGACTTTGTGTTGTGCAGATTCTTCTTCTTCTATTCTAATATTTCTTTCTTTCTTATCTCACCCTCTAATATTCTTTCTAATAACTATCTGGTGGTTTCGATACTTGAGTTCTTGCAAGAAATACATGATTTGTGTATTATTGTCAGAAATCGGGCATCGAATTCCCTTGGGTTATTACAAATTGTGACGGCCCGCCCCGCACCAGCCGACGTCTCCCTCGAAATGCGTTGTGCCAATGCCCGACTAACATGGGACAGTCATCAAATGAAAGAGATTTTAACAATGAATCATCAAAGAACCTGTAGTATATCTCACAGCGCATGGAATAAAATATAATAATAACATAACTTGATATAAAACAGGCGTGACATTGCATGAGCGGAAAACTAAACCATCATAGCAGCGGAATCTAAGATACAACTTATGATCCAAACCGTTATTATTACAATTTCAAAATACTGTCTCTAAAGAAAATAGAAAAGCTTCACTACTAATGCCCAAAGCAGTGACCAACAACAACACAAGGAGAATATATGTAAATAGTACGTGGAAGCCTCCTGCTCGTCTCTAGACAACTACTAGTGCATAACCACCTAACCTGTCTCTAGTCTGCTCGTTTTAGGAGCACCCGGAGTAATAAGAAGAGACATAAAACTCTGAGTCAGACAAAAGTCTGGTATGAGCGATAGCAGCAAAGTAAAACAATAACAGGTATAAATAATCATACCTGAACCTGGACCTGCAACCAGAGAGTTAGCACAACAAGATGTATATTACTCTAAGGTAACACTAACATAAAGTGTGAAAATGGGAGTGTGCGTGTCATGGTGATAGCAAACGTCAAACATAGAAATCATCCTCACATCTCTCACTCAGTGTGTAAAGTATACGATATCCACCACTTTGATCACCAGAACCATTTGGGGCATAATTTTCCTAATTATCAATAATCACCCCTAATTAACGGTAATTAGTGAATAAAAGTGCAAATCACTCACCTTAGCCACAATTAAATTATAGATCTGAAAAGTCCGCAGATTTGGGTCAAATTCCTATATGAAGCAGCAGCCCTATCTCTGATTTGATGCTAATCCGCCTTGATTTGACATAGTTTTTGCTTAATATGTGATTAGAAAGTGATTAAAGATGAATTTAGAAGGTGGAGGCCATTGCTAGGGTTAGAGAAATGTTTGTGGCAGCTGAAAATTTGAAAAAGAATCATTCTCTAACTCCTTTCAACCCTCCTATAACCCCTAATCCAAAAATGGGTTATGGGCATACCTGCTAATCTCACTATTAATTCCGGTTAAGCTGTTTTTCACCTTCCTAACCTTATTTCAGCCATATCTCCCAAATGGTAAGTCCATTTGATTAATGTGACTACTCTACGGAAAGGTAAACCATCATTTGAATCCAATGGAAGTGGTTATAGGTCAAAACTCTTACCAATCAAAATTTATAGGAGTAACAAGATCCGCCAAGGGAAAAACGATCATTTAAAATTCGGCAAAAATCGTGAACATGGGAAATGACCCCAATAGTCATTCCCCGAAGTTACACGACCATACCACTTCGTATAAAAATAAAATAAATATTCTACGATCCTCCAATACATAGAATCCGGGCCGTTACACTCTCCCCCCTTAAGAAATTTCGCCCCCGAAATTCCTTAACCAAAACATAAAATGGGTCCCGCATGCCTATCAACCATTTGCAACAATCAAACATATATAATAAACACAACAGGCCTATCCTAGCATGCGAAATAACTATATTGCTAATAAAACCTTACCAGACAAAGAGTTCTAGATACGTCTTCCTTATGTTCTCCTATGTTTCCCAAGTACAATCATTCTCATTATCACCCTACTGGACTTTAACTAGTTTCACCACCTTCCTCCAAAGTTGCTTCGTATTGTACTCGACAATAAGAATTGGCCTGCGGTTCCCAACTGTCTCGGGTTCTACCTCGATATCATCCAACTGATCTGGTGAAATAATCATATCAGGGTCGTGCACTGTGACGACCCAGATTCCCGGTACCTTTTGAGCTGGCCAACAATACCAGTCCAACCCAAATTGTACTGGAAACTCAGATGCCAATAGAAAGAATTTAGAGGTTGAGATAAGAAAGAAAGAAATATTAGAATAGAAGAAGTAGAAGTATCACCATAACACAAAGTATCACCTCGCAGCGGAACAAAATATAATATGGAAATATATCTTTATTGAGAGCTTGAAATAAAACTTACAACCATTAGAGTGCATTAACACATCTGAACAGTTATAATAACCTGTCCTCATATACAGTTACACAGCGGAATACATACTAGATATTATACATCTGAACAACTCCAGCTCGTCTCTGGACTTGGCAGTATCCGATAACCTGGATCTGTACAACCCGGTCTAACCCAAGCATTTCGAATACACCGGGTCAGTCTGGTGGACCAGAGTGAGAACAACACACTAAGTTTTAAGGGGAATCATCCAACTTGATATTAAAGTTCAAAATCTTTTCGAAAGAAAAGGATAATCGTAAGACCCAATCCACACATAAATACGAACGATTTTTACCTTACGATAACCCTAAACATTTTCAAACCAATAACTTGTCTGGTATTATAATAGTGTCTAGATACAAATAGATATCAATTTAGTGGAACGCTTGCATCTCACGCTCCACATATATAGTATATAATCAAAACCACAAACGCTTTTTGGAGATTGGATTCCGACAATGACAAGGTATGGAACCACCTGCCGATAGTGTATCTCTAGAGGCGAATACACTGGGTTCAACAAGAACGTCTTGCAACCCGGCCCACACATGACCGACCACTCATTTTGCTTGAGTGTATCGAATGTATATCACCAACGGTTGGGATCAGCAACCGTCTCCCGAAAAGGGACAACATCGATAGATTAAAGAAGCAAAAGGAATTTCTCTAGATAGGTGATTATACACCCTAATGGTTGCGCCCCACATAGCCATGTTGCTTGCCCGATTTTTGTCATTTCCCGGTTGTGAGGCTTGAGGCTAGGATTTTTTTCTTTGGAACGTCTAGCCATCATTTACTTTGAATGCAAAATTGTCAGATCCGTCAAATCAATAATTGACGTCCACAAATATAATTTGGGTTTTAAAGAAGGGCCATTCTTTACCACCAACTTGATATATTTGTAAAAATCAACGTACGTGGCTTTTAGGAAATACTCTGTCTGACATTCGTCCATACAAGTCATCCAAGAACAGGATGAACCGAAGGCACCCTCCTACCACATCCAATATACGAATCACCCCATGGATCAGTAGTGAGAAGTCTTTGAAATCCGTAGATTCCAACCACGATAGAATCACAGTGTATCTCGGGCCGCTAAGCTAGAGATTATAAGTAATCCTTCCGCTTATGAAGATCTGCAGTCTTAAATGCTCCATCTTCAATCTTCATCTTCGCGTATTTGTTGTTTCGAAATGGTTTTCGAATGTAATTCGATCCCGGTCTTTCCATCCCAATCAATTGTATAGGTCAGATTTGATAGTCTATGATTTAACTATCAAATAATAAATGTGTGAGTATAATGAGTTCATTGGTTCAGTACTCAGCCTCATTTGGCCCTTTTTATTATAAATAATTAACAAGTGCTAAATTTAAACTTCTAAAGTATTCCATATTTCTAAACATTTGCATTCAATTCTCGTTTTAATATATTAACCTTCTCAAACCATTTAAATCTAGTATTTAGAAAAGGTATTTGATAACATACCAAATTCCTATTATATTATTATTTCAAAACATTAGTTACAACACCATTTATTTTCTATCATCGATTCCACTTGTTATTCGTAATCAATCGTTACGACACCTCCTTTGGTTTCGTTATTTGAATACTATATCGTCACTTACCTTTCCATTCTACATCCCATCTTCTTATTTTGAAAACATAGTTATATTTTCACCAATCTCCTTTATTTCCCTTCCTATGAAACTATTATTTTATATTCTCAATCCCGTTTTAATTTCCTTTATTACTTTTATTTAAATAAATTTCAAAATTTATATTCAGTTATAAAATAAGTTATATAACTTCATTACCGTCGGTTCACCTGACGGTAAATCAACATTTATAAAATCATATACTTTGGGGCCAACTGTTACCAATTACTCAACCAATAATGTCTATTGGTTAAAACAGAATAAACATTGAATTTAGATTCAACAATCAATGATCAAATCAACCATCCAATCATATCAGTTAAACAGTTCATATAATGATCATATGAAAATAAACAATAAATTTGAGGAATCTAGTTGGATGCCTCCAACCTATTTTCCCTGCATCCAAATATGTTATCTCAACAATATCATCTATAAACTGATATAATATTTAACCATCACAATAACAACCATCTAAACATCCATGAACCAATTAACAATCATAGCACACAAATATTTAAACCCAACTTATATAAAATATAAGTGGGATAAAAACTGAGTGAGTTGAACTCACCTTGATTCGTTCGTCGCTGAAACGGTTTGTTTTACCGGCTTCCATCCGCGTTCAATTCTAACCAAACAGCTCCCAAATGTTACACCTGTAGGTGCGATTCAACGTCGTTTGGTTGGGTCCAATTCCGAGAACGTTACACACATTTTATGCTACGTTTTAAATTAAAACTAACTAAATCTAATTACATTTTAATTAATGTAATTTACTTACTAATATAAAACGCTGTTAAATTCGATTAATCATATTCATGTAAATGACTAGGCATATTCATTGATAACGACTTAGGCAGAATGAAACACGAATCATATTGTTATATTAATTGATATCATATAACCATAATATTAGACATTTGCATAAATAGACATATTCCATTCGGTTAGAAACAAATTTTAGTTCAAATGGTGTTAGTTACACTTCATTTTTTCTAAATGATGTTTTTAACTAAAAGACAGCGCATGTTTCAAGATGATGTAGAAGCATTAAAATGTAAAAGATGAAAAATTTATTTTAGATGGTTTACCTTAATCCTTATGGTATCTAACTAAGCGGTAATAGAAACAATATCTCAATGTTGTAACTGCTTATCAGTGAAATAGAATGATAAATGCGTTTGTGAGGTGGTATGGATAAACTTTAACACGGCAGCTCTGAAAGTGCACACAAACTCCTCATGCTTCCAAAGAAATTCATTTTCACCTTCTCAATGATCAGCCTACGGTTAATACTACTTTTTATTTCTCCATCCAGTATCGTGTTTCGCTATATACATCCACAATTTGGCTAATGTGTTGAAAGTGGTTAGGCATAACTTTTGGCGTATTAGATATAACAGGCACGATTACTATTCATAACATATATATTAATTCTTAACTAACTACTTATAATTTTTCCTTACTTCTAATACGCCTTTATTACGAAATACTAAGTATTCATCCACTCTTTGATTTGGATTAGGAAAAATCTGGGTTAGGCGAATTTGTACTGTCCCCGGTATGTTATAAATTAACATATATATATATATATATATCATACTTACCTTATATATAACTTGATTAGGCTTTATAAAAAGTAATTAGGCATATATTAAATATTCCTAACCACTATCCATCTTGTCCTTTTCTATAAATATTTGAACTGCATGCCGTCCATATTGTACGCCACCGCTTCTCACGCCATGATTCAATCACCTGCGGCCATCAACTGATTATCCTTTACGCCTAGCTGATCATTTGAAGCTCTCCTTCCCATTGTATTTTCTTTTCTTCTTCACTCTCGCAACTAGCCTCTTTTTCAACGTCCATTCTACCCAACTGAGGCGTAGTGCCATCTCTTCCCTCTCCACGCAAGTCTGGGCTGATTCTGTCCTTCCCATATCTTATTCTTTAATCCTCTCACTTCACTACAGCAAAATTTCTCCACACTCGCCTTAACTTTCCCCATTCTTACGTTTGTTTTCCTACTGCTTTCTACACCACCCCTTCTGTTCAGACAACAATGATCCCAACCTCTTCCTGTCAACGCGGATCACCATTCCCCCATGCCGCTGCTTCCACTTCCGTTCACGTGCACCATCAACACGGTTCTCCTCTTCCGCCGATATGCTCTTTCCTGTCTCGCTTCGCTTTTTTTTTCCAGAATTACTGTACAACTTCTCGGAACCCACCTTCTTCATTCATGTATTCAACTTCCCTCACCAAACATGCTTCTCCTCCATTTTCTGTCACCCAACACCAAACCATCATGTCTCTCCCCCTTACTGATTTAGTTAAGCACTTCCTTTCTTATGCATGGGTTATGTCTCCAGCACAACACCCACCCACCTTCCTTCTCCTCTCCGAAAACTGCTGTCCCCAGGCTTTACCGTCTCCCCACATCCATTGCTATAATATGTTTTCGAAAGTACCCAGGTTGATGCTATCCCGTCCCTATACAAAAACACCTCCACGCGTTGTGCACAACCCACCCATCAAGCTTGAACCGGTCGTGGCTACCTTTCACATGGAGTTTTGGGTTTTTTTTGAGAGTGGCGCTTCAACGGGTTTTAATTTATTACATATATATTTTGGTGAGAAACGATGGAGTGGCCATAAAAAGAAGAAGAAGGGAACAACCACATTTTGCTGCTGGAAAACAAAAGAAGAGGACCCTATATATAGTGGAGGATCCTTGGCCTCCACGGTTTCTAGGTGGGTAGGATAGCAGTAGGGTAGGTGTAGGTTCCATCGATTTTTCGTTTCAATGTCTGTGTGATCGTGTAGAGAAATTTTCGTTGATTTGAAGCCATGGGAGAAGAATTGATAGTAAGCTAGCTATAGTTTTCACGTGCCTAGCTATTGTACAGAATTTCATTTCAAATAGGCTTCGTGGTTTGCAGAAGAAAATATCACTTCGAATTGAAATATCAGCTCCGGCTTACTTTGCAGGGAAAGAAATGTGAACGGTAGGGTAGCTGTATACTAAAAACAGTATATGGACATGTATTTTAAATCTGTTATTTGTACGTATAGGTTAGCTATAAATATAGTTTTGCATATGCCTACGTGATGGCTTTAACCAGGGTAGCTTCGCCCTATATTTCTTGTTTCCTTTCTGACAGACGTAGAAAATGTATATACAGGTTGAAAACAACCGCAAATATCTATATATTTCACTTCAACATTAGTACTTCATTTCATTATAAGGCGATTAACGAGCAGGGTTCCCCTTGAGGAAAAGAAACGTCTGTGTGTATTTCTATTTTAGGTCTGCGTGTTGTATTTTATTTTCTATTGAGTTGCGTTGATTTGAAAAGACAAGCAGCAGCTTTTATTTAGTACAAAGTAAATAGGCGTTCGTGGCATAGCTGGGGAAAACTACAGTGTAGCTGCATTGAATTGTGTTTTCAAATCTTAGATTGACTATGCGTAGCACCAAAGAATTGGACATCGGAGGGGAGCTTGCGTACGTACTATTTACTTAGGGACGAAGTTGTTTATATTTTAATTAGTCTGCATATATAAATATAGAGTAGGCTGAGTTTTCACTTAAGTTGAAGTTGATTGCCTTGAAATACCTGGTATGTGCGAACGCAGGCTAGTCACGCATATATGTTTATTTAGTACATATAAACTGATTTGTGCATGTGCGTGTACTTGAATTCTTAGTTATTAAGCTTACATGTTTTATTTTATATTTTATATGGTTAACCGCTAAATACCGCTAACTGTAATATACCATTAACCGTTTAGTATACGTACCCCAGACGCGAGCTTCAAACACATTGAAACTTAACACACTGCTATGTTTCAACGTTCAAGTCCTAATAAAATATATTTCATCGAAAACAGAGGTCATTTGAACAGAAAGCTAGTTCTAAGGCCTGTATCGAACAATTTCCCCTGTGCGAAGCACAAGCCTCATAATAAGGTAAGCAACACATTGATTTGAACGTTCTATTTCGTACGATTATTTAATTTCATCATCAATTGTTGTTGCGCGTTTTATAATGGTACCGATATACGTAAATTTCAAATCATAAATTACGAAATATTGCAACGTTTACGAGTTCGAATTATAATTATATATATATTATAAGTTTGAACTGCATTATACAAACGAATTATATATTATAAATTCATCTAAAATTCCAAATCGATATTTAAATTAATAAAATATATTAAATATCTAGCTACCAAAAATGCGGGACGTTACATGCACGAACTTCCTTAGCTGGGATACATGAAATACGTTGTGAACTCCCGCCATCTTGTCAGATAACCCAAATTTGTATGCCAAATTCCTAACTTGCTCGAGAACTGGAAATGGACCAACCAAACCTTGGTGTCAACTTACCACTCTTATTAAATCGAATCACACTCTTCAACGGAGAAATCTTGACGAATACCAAGTCGCCAACGGAGAATTTTAAATCTATTCGTCTTTTATCAGCATAACTCTTCTGCCTGTCTTGGACAGCCTTCATTCGTTGTTGAATAACCTTGATCTTATCTGAAGTTTCTCTTATTACATCTGGCCCAAGCACAAACTTCTCACCAGTTTCCAACCAACATGATGGTGAGTTGCACGGTCTTCCGTACAAAGCTTCAAATGGAGCCATACCAATTCTAGACTGATAACTATTATTATATGCAAAGTCAACCAGATGAAAATGGTCATCCCATGACCATTCAAAATCCAATATACAAGCTCTCAAGAGATCCTCTAATACAGATTCACTCTCTCTGTTTGACCATCGGTTTGATGATGGTATGCGGTACTGAGATGTAATTTTGACCCTAAAGTCTCTTGTAAGCTCTTCCAAAACCCACTAGTAAATAATGGATCTCGGTCACTCACAATACCTTAAGGTACTCCATGAAATCTCACTATCCATTTCATACAGTTCTGCTAACTTAGCTTCCGTTCTATTTGACTTGATTGGTATAAACCTTGCACTCTTGGTCAATCGATCCATAATCACCCAAATGTTATCATGACCAGATCTAGTCCTTGGTAAACCATCTATGAAATACATTGAGACTTGTTCCCATTTCCATTCCGGAATTTCCAGTGGTTTTAGGAAACCACTAGGCTTCTTTTTCTCAGCTTTAACAAGTTGGCAATTCATGCACTTGGATATAAACTTCCCAACGTCCCTTTTCATCCCTTCCCAGTAGTAGGTCTGCTTCATGTCTCAATACATTTTGTTATCATCGGGATGTATAGTCAGTTTCGAGAGATGACATTCTCTAAGCACTTCATCTCTAAATCCATTAACGTTGGGTACAACTAGTCTCCCATTCTTTCGAAGCCATCCTTCTCGATCAAGTCCATACTGGTTCATCTCCTCACTGTCGATGTCCATGTCTATCTTGGATATGATTTCCAATAGGTTAGGATCGTCCCTTTGACAGAAACTGAGCCGCTCACTCAAAGTGGGTTTGATCGTCAAACTTGCTAACATCTCTAGGTCCAATTCGCACTAAGGTCTAAAATCATATCCTGCGATATATTCCAGTTGTTTCCATTCTAGAAATATAGCCCCCAAACTGGCATGTCTCCTACTCAATGCATCAGCTACCGCATTGCCCTTCCCGATGTGTATGTGATATTAAAATCATATGAGGCTAAGAATTCTAACCATCTCTGCTGACGAAGATTTAAATCATTTTGGGAGAAAAGATAATTTAATGACTTATGATCGGTAAAAAACTCAAATCTTTCTCCCAAGAGATAATGTCTCCACATATTTAACGCAAACACGATCACTGCCAATTCCAAATCATGGGTAGGATATCTTTTCTCATACTGTTTCAGTTGCCGACTAGCAAGCTACAACCTTACCTCCTTGCATCAGTACAATACCTAGTCCGGTACTACAGGCATCCGTGTATATCGTCATCTCTTTGTTCCCTTTTGGAATAACTAACACTAGTGCACACGTTAACATCTCCTTTAGAATCTTAAATGCATTCTCGCACTTTTCATCCCAGACGAAAGCTTGATTCTTTTTTGTCAACTGAGTTAACGGTGCTGCTATCTTGGAGAAGTCTTGGATAAACTTACGATAATATCCAGCTAACCCCAAGAAGCTTATCACGTCCGTTGCATTCTTAGGCATAGACCAATCTTGCACCGTAGCCACCTTCGCAGGGTCCACGGCAATCCCATTCTATGAAACAACATGGCCCAAGAATCTCACTTCCCTCCTCCTGAAGTGATACTTAGAAAATTTCTCTTTCAATTGGTGTTTCCTTAACACCTCCATCACTGTCCTTAAATGTTCCTTGTGTTCTTCCTCCTTCCTCGAATAAACTAAGATATCGTCCACGAACCCAAGAACAAACTTATTCAATTGATCCCTGAATACCTTATTCATAAGATCCAAAAAATATGCTGGTGCATTGGTCAGCCCGAATGGCATGACCAACCACTCATTGAATCCAGATGGCATTCGAAATGCCATTTTAGGAATACTCTCAGCTGCTATTCGGAGTAGATGAAAACCTGTCGTGAGATCCAGTTGGGAGAACACTCTTTCTCCACTTAACTGATCGAACAAATCATCTATCCAGGGAGGAGGATAACTATTCTTCCTAGTGACCTTGTTCAACTCGTGATAGTCTACACATAAGCAAAGGGAACCATCGCCCTTAGTAGCAAATACAATTGGTGCTTCCCACTCGGAAATATTTCTTCGGATAAATCCCTTCTTCAAAAGATCACTCACTTGCACCTCAAGCTCTCGCTACTCCCTTGATGCTATATGACGAAGAACCATCACTATAAGTCTAGCATCATTCATTAAATCAATCCGAAACTCGATCTCTCGGTGTGGTGGAAGTCCGGTAACTTCCCCGAAGATGACCGGATACTCGTCAGTAATAGGCACATCTGACAACTCATCATGCGGGATGTCGAGGTAATTTAGAAAACTAGCCATCACCCCATCACTAGGTAGGCTACCAAACACCACCCTCCGTCCATCATCCGCTCTAGTGGTCACCAAAGACCTCTCAAAGTCCACCACCACCCCATACCTTTGGAGCCAATCAACTCCCAAAATAATGCCAAACCCAATAAAGCCCAAAACAAAACAATCACAAGAAAACATACATCCATGACTCGATAAGACCAAATTACGACAAATCATACTAAGGTTAGTCGAACCACCGATCAGGTTCATCACAACTAAAGGTCTATCGACAATCTCGGGTTCCAATCCTAACCTATCTGCCAGGTCATTGGATACGAAGGAATGGGAAGCCACGGTATCAAAAAATGCTCGAACAAGAACATCATAAATAGAAAGTATACCTTGAATAACGACATTGTTTCCTTTCTCCGCCGCAGTTGGGGCATTCGACGAAGAAGGAACAGCATTGATAACATATGCTTTCACAATCTGGTTCTCTTTTGGAGGTTGTGGACATTTATCCTTGTGATGTCCCACTTGGCCGCAATTGAAGCACTTCCTGTCCGCCGGCTTTGCTTGACAATCTCTAGCATAGTGGCCCTTCTTGCCACAGCTATAGCACTCAATATCTTTCTTTTTCTGACCATCCTTAGTTTGATTCTGTTCTTGTTCTGGGAATTATTCTTGCCTCCACTGCTTGCCTGCGGTTTTTGGCTTTCTTGTAGACGCAATAGCAACCTCGGCCTTCGACTTAGGGAAAAGGCTTTCTGATCTCAATACCTTTCCCATAATAGATACGAATGTCTAATCGATGTAGTTTATAAACCTTTCCTCCAAGTACTCATCTAAGCCAGTTATGAACTTCTTGTTCTTTTTCTCGGCAGTATCGATAAGGGAAAATCCATATTTTGACAAGGTATCGAATTCAGCAACATATTCTGAGACCGCCCTACCATTCTGTTTAACCTCCGAAAATTTTCTGAACAATTCTGATTTCTGAGCAGTTAGAATAAACTTATCACTGAAACGAGTCTTAAACTGATTCCAAGTAACTTGATCCTCGAGAGTAGCCGCTTTAATAGCATTCCACAAATTCATAGCCCGTCCTTGAAGCTGACACGATGCTAACTTTCTCTTCATTGCATCCTCGATTCCTAAATCCTTGAAGATGCATTCACAGCTATCAAGATAATCTTGAACTTCCGTAGTCGATTCCATTCCGTGGAAAGGCTTCCCATCAAGACTAGTATAATCCTTGCAGAGCTTGGCGAAATTGGCTCTAGGCGCCTGCACTACTACACCACCACTGTTAGCAGCATTAGGAACAACTCTCTGAGAATCCCTAAGCATCTCTCGCATGAAGGTAGTAAACATCGTCCTCATATTAGGGACATTCCCATTATTTGTCCCTGAACCCGTACTCCTCGTATTCTGGCTCATTGTTCAATCTGTAAAGAGAAAAACGATTAACCATCTCCTTAGTGGTGCCTGTGCAGTGTGACTTCATCCTCAGATGTACTAATAGTATGTATATATATATATACAGTTTTTGAAAACCAAATTATCACAAACACGCGCTCTCATATACGTATACTTTCTCTCCCTGATGTCTTCCCCTTGGTTAACTATGTAACCTAGGCTCTGATACCAAGTGTGACGGCCCGCCCCGCACCAACTGACGTCTCCCTCGAAATGTGTAGCGCTAATGCCCGACTAACACGGGACGGCCGTCAAATGAAAGGGATTTGAACAATAAATCATCAAGAACCAGTAGTATATCTCACAGCGCATGGAATAAAATGTAATAATAACATAACTTGATATAAAACAGGTGAGACATTGCATAAGCTGAAAACTAAACCATCAAAGCAGCGGAATCCAAAATACAGCTTGTGATCCAAACCATTATTATTACAACTTCAAAATATTGTCCCTAAAGAATATAGAAAAGGTACACTACTAATGCCCAAAGCAGTGACCAACAACAACATAGGGAGAATATATGTAAATAGAATGTGGAAGCCACCTACTCATCTCTGGACAGCTACTAGTGCATAACCACCTAACCTGTCTCAAGTCTGCTCGTTTTAGAAGCACCCATATAATAAGAAGAGACATAAAACTCTGGGTAAGACAAAAGTTGGTATGAGTGATAGTAGCAAAGTAAAACAATAACAGTTATAAATAATCATACCTGAACCTGGACCTGCAACCAAAGAGTTAGCACAACAAGATGTACAGTACTCTAAGGTAACACTAACATAAAGTGTGAAAATGGGAGTGTGTGTGTGTCATTGTGATAGCAAACATCAAACATAGCAATCATCCTCACGTCTCTCACTCAGTGCATAAAGTATACGATATCCACCGCTTTGATCACCAGAACCATTTGAGGCCATGACAGAGCCTAGCTCCGTAACATCATCACTACGACCACTTTGCCCTTGGGGGACCTGATGGAGTCTGACTCCATACAACCTCTTATTCCGCTGCATTGGTCCATAGTCAATGCCCCACTCCATAAAAAGTGAGTCAAAGTTATAGATATCGATAACCCCTTTGCACATGTCCTGCAGTAAAGCTCAACTCTAGAAGTTAACTCATTGGTTCCCATCTATACCCAAAGCCATAACTTCTCATTTGAACTTCCTTTGCATCTCGGGTTTTGGTTGAATTGGAATTGATCTTCAGAAGAGTTCCCGATTGTCGTTACGTGGTAAAGCTTCAAATTCAGTTCGTGATCATCATCAGTTCGTTCGCTATCCAGGCTCAAAGACCGGCTCGTGGTCCCCTCCTGGCCATCGGCTCGTGGTTCCCCCTTCGGCTCACGGCTCGTGACATCGTGGTCCGCTCTTGGTTCGTGGGTGCACTCATTCGCAGATGACTTTGATTCGTGATGGCTTTCGGTTCGTGACTTGGTTGAACGGGTCGTGGTACGTGGCTTGCCCCGTTGCACGACTCGCGGTTCGCCCCCCTTTGGCATGGTTTGCGGTTCGTGGCCCACGACTCAATCGTGTACGTTATCACGAACCGACCCCGCTGTTCCTTTCCAACAAGCTAATTTCGCCACTCGACAGTGTTTTCAACCATTCTAACTTTCC
Organism: Allium sativum; assembly: GCA_030737875.1. NCBI lineage: Eukaryota > Viridiplantae > Streptophyta > Magnoliopsida > Asparagales > Amaryllidaceae > Allium > Allium sativum. The sequence goes on from CM060916.1 coordinate 183,844,717, forward strand.
TATGCACTCAAAAATCATACCAAACAGTAATAGCATCATATAGAATCCATCAAATGCATTAAAACATCAATTACATAGGTTATTTTGATCAAAAATATCCAAAAAGCATGATTTCCCCCTTAATCCCCTTAACTATGTTTAAGTGTACGATTAGCAAACTTAATACAAATTAATCCAAATTTCTATCAGAGACATAAAATAATATTTTAGAATTTTTAAATATTTTTCCAGATTTTTATGATGCATAATTTCGCTAATTAACACTAATCGCCCCTAATTAGACGTAGTTAGTGAATAAAATTGCAAATCACTCACCTTAGCCACAATTAAATCATATATCTGAAAACTGTAAAGACCCGCAACTCCCCCGTGAAGGAAAGCGTCGGATAGTTCGAGAACAAACCACAACAGAACCCATACTACAAGAACATTACATTGAATATTACAACAATGCATCAGATTACAAGAATATACAGAGTATAAATGAATATTACACAGAAATATCAGAGATTTAAATTACATTTAAATACATCGCAGCGGAAAATAATACAATACACAACTAGAAGTAGATATACGGATACAAAGCTTTCCGGATATCGTTCCAGCTGTAAACCAGGATCCTGTGAATATAAATCTGCAAAACCAAAACTACTAGCTGCCCGTGCCAAAATAAGGGCACCCAGAGTTTAGGTTAAAACAATAAACTCCAGGTCAGTCATGTGACTGGTGTGAGAACTAAAACAGTTATTAATCTTTATTTTCAAAGTTAGGTAAATCAAGGGACCACGCCGTATAACACGGAACGGGTTTCCTCCCAAGAATACCAGTGCATAAAACAAACAGCGCAATGCTAAATAAAGAAAAATGAAGCTGTTATAAGACCCAGGTCCCATCACACAATGCAATCGCAAGCCGGAGGATAGGGTTTTTACCTTATAATAGCCAAGAATGCTTGATACGTTGAAAACAAATCATTTGCTACTAATATAAGTGCATAGTGTATAAAACACTTCAAATCATAAGTATCAATCATAGGCGGCATGAATGCCCCATACCACTATGTCGCCATATATAGGTTATACAATCAAAATCGCAAAGTCTCGTATTTGGAAATTGGATTTCCGTCTATGAACCGAGGCTAGGGGCAAGATCCTCAACCGATTCGTGACTCTCTAGCCCGAGCCACAGGCAAGTACTCAGTCAAGCCTTGGAGCGACAGGGCCGGTCCACCGATGTGGATTAAAATGCCTGAACACTACGTTTCCCCACCCTATGGGGTGTAAGTCTGGTCCGTCAGCCGACCAGAATGCATCGGCCGAAACCGATATAACCGAGGCGCCTCGCAACAGCAACAACCACATAAGTCAAACTCGTCAGGGCGTGTAAAACCACTGACGCCACTTCTAGCTAGAAAGAAACGCAAGTCCTCCCTGAGGTCCGTCTCCCGTTTTGGTTCATACCGGGTGTGAAACACGCGAGGTAAACGTTACACAAAGCTACGCCACAAAGGCCGTGCTTTGATCATCACCACAAGACTTTGCTTTTCAACAGAAGCCTTGATCATTTGCATCTTAGCATGCCACACAGGCAAACCATCCTATGCAACCGATATCAGTCACACAGAATGAAATCCGATGTCAGACACACAGTCCATTTACAAGTCCGTTCTGGGTCTGAACGAAACCGGAGGCACCTAGTACCCCGCATATCCATCGATCTCCAAGTACGTCTGGACGATCACTAACTGTTTCCATCTTCTTGGGTGTACAGCCCAATCAAGATCATCAGTTATCACCCAAACGACGTGAAGACCTCCGGTCTTCGACCATCGTCTTCATCTTCGACTTATCGTCGCATCAGTTATTCAGAATGGGATAAACCCGGTCTTTCCGAATAACTCGCGTATATATATTATAAAAGTGTTACACAAACACAACATACGCCTCATTCCAATTCATTAGTCACTAACCGTAAATTAATCAAGAGAATAATTCCCCAAATATTAACCCCGAAGGCCGAAACCAACATCAGATCAATATCCAGAAAACCATTCTGCTTGGCTAACCGCCAGTTAGTTTCTAAATTTCACATTCAAATCTAATTAAAGATTTAACTATCGCCTGGAGCAAAACTGGTGATACTCCATTCTCGATCTTTTCAATCTAATTAAAGATTCATTAAAACTCCACTTAGTTTTAATCTGTGACTGGGTTAAAGAATCAGTGTCATTTAAAACACGGTTCACGATAAACCCAAAGTCGCATCCCATTAATTATCGGGTTAAAGAACAAGTGTTATTTAAAACACTGTTCACGATAAACCCAAAAATCAATATCCATTCAATTCCAATTAAATATCATTTAATTGGTACACTTCATTAAATCTAAATAAAAAGATTTAATCTTTTCTCAACTGGGTTCAAGAACAGTGTTAGTGAAGACACCATTCACGACAAACCCAAATCACATTCATTAATTATCGGGTTAAAGAACAAGTGTTATTCAAAACACTGTTCACGATAAACCCAAAAATCAATATCCATTCAATTCCAATTAAATATCATTTAATTGGTACACTTCATTAAATCTAAATAAAAAGATTTAATCTTTTCTCAGCTGGGTTCAAGAACAGTGTTAGTGAAGACACCATTCACGACAAACCCAAATCACATTCATTAATTATCGGGTTAAAGAACAAGTGTTATTCAAAACACTGTTCACGATAAACCCAAAAATCAATATCCATTCAATTCCAATTAAATATCATTTAATTGGTACACTTCATTAAATCTAAATAAAAAGATTTAATCTTTTCTCAACTGGGTTCAAGAACAGTGTTAGTGAAGACACCATTCACGACAAACCCAAATCACATTCATTAATTATCGGGTTAAAGAACAAGTGTTATTTAAAACACTGTTCACGATAAACCCAAAAATCAATATCAATTCAATTCCAATTAAATATTATTTAATTGGTACACTTCATTAAATCTAAATAAAAAGATTTAATCTTTTCTCAACTGGGTTCAAGAACAGTGTTAGTGAAGACACTATTCACGACAAACCCAAATCACATTCGATATTCAATACAAGGCTCTGAATAGAAAATATATCGGCCTATATTCAATATCAATTTCTACGATTAACAAATGTCGTATTGGAAATAACGATATATATATATATCTTTCAAATTTCCGTAACAACATCCGTATAATCCCGAAATCCAACATCGAAATATTCCGAAGACAATTTCGATTCAAATCCACTCCAATGCAATCATTGGAAATTTTGGTTATTTTCAAAACCCTTTTCAAATTCAATTTATTTATTTAAAAATAAATAGAATTATAATTCTAGTTCAAAACTAGTTCAATTCGATAAAAATCTATTTTTATCTTTTCAAATAGGGAGTTTTTCATCCCAATTCTTTCTAAATCATTTCTTATGATTTTACACAAATTATTGCTATTTTTAATAATTTTATCAAGGCCCGTACAGTCGATTTCCAACAATGGTCATCGAACTGCACTTACAGCGACCTTTTTCGAATTTGATTTGGACGTATCTCCAAATCCAACCGTTAGATTTCAAATTTCTAATATTCGTTAGAAAGCTCTTTTCGATACGAACCCAACGGTTCCGGTTTTAGGAGAATCCGACGGTCGGATCTCCCGTAATGTTCGTTTGAAATAAATGGTCGAAATTCGCGAACTGCCGCGGCGCGGCGCGTTCTATTCAGGCCATTATATTATATATATAATATATATAATATATATTTCGTCGATTTCTATTCAAAACGAATTATATAAATAGTTTTAAAATCGTTTCAAAACCTATTTCAACTTCCATTTCAATTCAAAGCAAAATCGAATTCTTCTTTATAAATTCGTTTCAAAATTCATTTCTATTCAATTCAAATTTCAATTCAATTTGAATTCATTTCAATTCGCTTTCAATTCCATTTGAATTCGTTTTCAATTCAATTCATTTCGAAATCGTTTTCAATTCATTTTGAATTCGTTTTCAATTCAATTCATTTCGAAATCGTTTTCAATTCATTTTGAATTCGTTTTCAATTCAATTCATTTCGAAATCGTTTTCAATTCATTTTGAATTCGTTTTCAATTCAATTCATTTCGAAATCGTTTTCAATTCATTTTGAATTCGTTTTCAATTCAATTCATTTCGAAATCGTTTTCAATTCATTTCATTTCGAAATCGTTTTCAATTCATTTTGAATTCGTTTTCAATTCAATTCATTTCGAAATCGTTTTCAATTCATTTTGAATTCGTTTTCAATTCAATTCAAATTTGAAAAATTCGATTTCGAGATTACCTTTCAATATTCATTTTAAAATGAATAAAATCGATATAAATATCGTTTACGTCAAAATGGCGTCAATCTAATCAACACGGCTTCATAAATTTCTATTTTCAAATATTCTATTTCAAATATTTGTTATTATCAAAATATTTGTTATTATCAAAATATTCTTTATTTTCACGATTGGAATGAGGCCCAATCAATTACCATATAAAATTAATTATATGGATTTTCATACAACACATGTATATAATAACATTGAAAATAATCAACCATCAACCAAAGTGCACTACACTGTATAAGCATCAAATATAGATATTCAACGCTCATAACAGCCTGTCAATCAATCGATCGACATATTTAATCAATCAGGATGAGTGATTCATATTTCATCCCAACACCCGTGTGGGGTTTCAAACAATCAAACACAGATTTTAGTTGTGCAGTTGGGCGATGTGTAAAATTTATCGTCCCAATCAATGTCATTCAAAAAAAGTGTACATAAACAAACCATCTGGTTTGTAAATGAATATTTATTTATTCACTTCACTATTTTCATATTCACGTTAAAAATTATATTTTTAACGATAAAACATTTTATTTTTCTAACTTATTTTAGAAAATTTCGGCGGCATAACGGCACGATACTAGAAACGGGACAAGGCCTAGCCTTATCCCCGGTCTAGTGAAGGCCCACGCCATTCACTCATCAATCAAATCAATTTCATTTTGCAAACCACAAAATTTGGAGTAAGGGTCTAACCTAGCCTTACTCCTACGCCTTATAACGGCGCACGTCTAATCCTAACCAATTTATCGATTCGATTATTCACACCACAAACCACATTCAAACCAATATCTCAATCAATCACCAAACATCCAAACAAACAAGTCCATGGTATGTGGACGGGTGTCGGGTGCTTCTAATAAGCACCGTCTGCATCCTAGTATATATATATATATCTAGAAAAAGAGAATTAAGAGTGAGAAGTTCTCACAGATAGCTATCCTAGCTCCACGGCTCTTCTATTGTAGAGATCTTCGTCGTTCCCGCCTTTTTGTCACCTTCGTTGTCCGCTTTCACTACATATGTAAAAATCGAATTTTTACTTCGCTATTCAATATATAAAAATCGAATTTTTATTTCAAAGTTCAATATATAAAAATCGAATTTTTATTACAAAGTTCAATATATAAAAATCGAATTTTTATTTCAAAGTTCAATATATAAAAATCGAATTTTTATTTCAAAGTTCAATATATAAAAATCGAATTTTTATTTCAAAGTTCAATATATAAAAATCGAATTTTTATTTCGATGTTCAATATATAAAAATCGAATTTTTATTTCAAAGTTCAATATATAAAAATCGAATTTTTATTTCAAAGTTCAATATATAAAAATCGAATTTTTATTTCAAAGTTCAATATATAAAAATCGAATTTTTATTTCAAAGTTCAATATATAAAAATCGAATTTTTATTATTCTTTCAAAAATGCAGTTTTTTTTTTTTTTTTTTTTTTTTCCTTCTTTTTTTTTTTCCTTTTAGAAAAATGCAGTTTTTTTCTATTCTTTTAAAAATGCAGTTTTTTTTTTATCTTTAAAATAAATGCAGTTTTTATCTTTAAAATAAATGCAGTTTTTCTTTTTTTCAAAACAGTTTTTGATTTCTTTAAAAATACAGTTTTTCTTTTTTTCAAAACAGTTTTAAACTTTTTTTTTTTAAAAAATCCAGTTTTAACTAACTAAAAAAAAATTTCAGTTTTTACATTTTAAAAAACTCAGTTTTATTCTTTTACAATAAACAGTTTTAATTTCCTGTTTAAAAATCGAATTTTTTTTTTTTGATAAAATAAATAAAAAAAAAAAAAAAAACAAGGAATAAAATAAAGATCGTACCTGCGAAGGGGGAGGGGGCGATTCGCCTTCGTCGGCAGCAAGGCGGCGCTTCGGGGGGGCGCTGCTTCGTGCATCGGGGTTCGATCGGTGGAGAGGCGTCTTCGTCGCCTCGGGGTTCGATCGGTGGAGAGGCGTCTTCGTCGCCTCGGGGTTCGATCGGTGGAGAGGGCGGGGCGCCTTCGTCGGCGTCAAGACGAGGGGGGCGTCGCGATTTACTGCTAGGGTTTTGTTTTTTTTTTTTTTTTTTTTTTTTCTTCTTTCTATTTTCTGATAACTGAAACGGGGGGGGCCAAGCAGAAGAATAAAAGGGAGGGAGGGAAATTAAAAAAAAAAAAAAAAAAAAATATATTTTTTTTTTTTTATTATTTAATTTTGCAAATATGTTGACCTTTACATACGACCTCGAAACGAGGCCCACCGCCTGTCGCCCATAGCGTTTCACCCCCATTCCGAACACAATGGGATATGTATCGCAAGCTGATTTGATCGTTACAATCAGTTTCCTTTGAATTTACATTTAAATCACTATATTGAATTTTAACGTACATTTTAAATTACCGGGGTCACATACTAACTCTAAAAATTCTCGAAAGATATTTTCTAGCTTCGTATTGACGATACGGTCCTAACAAAACTAGTTTCGTCGAATTCCGAGACCGTTTGAAAAATGGCCAATTTCCAGTCGATTAAAATCAACTGAAACTGGTCAAACGCGTTTTCCTTTGCCACGCTCACATATGGATTCGAAAAATTATGAAATTTGGAATCTAGCAATAACTTGACACTGCGGACCCAACAAAACTGGTTTCGTCGAAATCCGAGGTCGTTTGCAAAATTGCTATTTTTAAGGGCCTTATATATATAAAAATATATATAAATTCCACAGCGACTATTTCTAATTTTAAACTGGACATATCTTATCATTTCTAAGATGAAATCTCGATTCCTCGGATTCGTTGGAAAGATATTCACTATTAGATTCCATTATTTTTGGTTTCACTAAAATCCGGATTGTTTTGCACCCGGTACATTCAATTGAAGTTTGAAATCGAATTATCGAACTACCGCGCCATTTTCAATTCTATTTATAATTATATATAAATTTTTATATTCTAACGACGACGTAAATAATATATACGTTTGAATTCAATTCAAAATAAATTTCTCGACGATATTATTTAAAATAATTCATTTTAAATGATCAAAATTCGCTAAAATTGCCAAAATAAAAATTTTAAACTGGCCCAGATTTTCGGGTTGTTACAATCTCCCCCACTTAAAACTTTTCGTCCCCGAAAAGGAACAAAGTCGAAAGTGGTTTGATAATTCAACTCTACGCTCGATCTGGCTTTCATTCTCCAACTTTTCAGTTTCTGAGAATTTTCAAAATTTCAAAAATTTGGCTAACACCCTAAATTTTTGAAAAATTTCGCCATAACCTCCCCTGCACCGGGAGCATCGGGATATTTCAAAAGGCCTCCCAGGGCCCTCACCAATCAATGGTGGAATAAAAAGAAAAAGAAAGCCAAGCGGCTAGCCGATACGGCTCACAAAATCATCATCACCCAAACAAAACAGGAAATTATGTAGTAAACATGTACCTATTTGTCGGGCAAACAAATTTTATTCTCTGGCTCTAGCCTCCTTGCTATGACCTGTTCAATGATATATATGTATATGCAAGCAAATGCAACTAATTCTCAATACAATTCAATATTTGATTTAGTTAGGCTAAATGGCTAAAAATTAGCAAACAAATAACCAAACAACACAAACATCAATCAATTAGTTGAATTAGAGTTTCAAATTCATAATTTTGATACATATACAAAAATCCTGTTTTTGATGCCAATTCACAACAATGTGTTCTAACTATATATAAGTTTTGGTTCTCACACCAGCCTAATGGAAATATATAGAAAATCACACCTTCAACACTCGAACACTAATTCTGATGATGTAGCTACAATCATCAGAATCATCTTCGGGCGACTAGAGTGCGATGCTATATCTATCCAATATATTAAAACTTTGAATATACGTTTGCAAGGCGTATATGCAAATTCTTTATATACTGAATTGTCCAAATCAATATAAATAAATAATCAAATACGAATAGTTGATTTAAATTTTCAAAACAAAAATTGTTTTCATTTTAAAAATATACTCTTCACACTCGTTCTAGGATGCTACTGATCCTATCTCTAACGAGTCATTCTCATTGGATATTACTAATCCATTATCTGATGAATTCTTTCATATGGTTCTAATGTGCCTTGTTCTCTGAGCTTTGTAAACCAAAGCTCTGATACCACGTGTAAAGACCCGCAACTCCCCCGTGAAGGAAAGCGTCGGATAGTTCGAGAACAAACCACAACAGAACCCATACTACAAGAACATTACATTGAATATTACAACAATGCATCAGATTACAAGAATATACAGAGTATAAATGAATATTACACAGAAATATCAGAGATTTAAATTACATTTAAATACATCGCAGCGGAAAATAATACAATACACAACTAGAAGTAGATATACGGATACAAAGCTTTCCGGATATCGTTCCAGCTGTAAACCAGGATCCTGTGAATATAAATCTGCAAAACCAAAACTACTAGCTGCCCGTGCCAAAATAAGGGCACCCAGAGTTTAGGTTAAAACAATAAACTCCAGGTCAGTCATGTGACTGGTGTGAGAACTAAAACAGTTATTAATCTTTATTTTCAAAGTTAGGTAAATCAAGGGACCACGCCGTATAACACGGAACGGGTTTCCTCCCAAGAATACCAGTGCATAAAACAAACAGCGCAATGCTAAATAAAGAAAAATGAAGCTGTTATAAGACCCAGGTCCCATCACACAATGCAATCGCAAGCCGGAGGATAGGGTTTTTACCTTATAATAGCCAAGAATGCTTGATACGTTGAAAACAAATCATTTGCTACTAATATAAGTGCATAGTGTATAAAACACTTCAAATCATAAGTATCAATCATAGGCGGCATGAATGCCCCATACCACTATGTCGCCATATATAGGTTATACAATCAAAATCGCAAAGTCTCGTATTTGGAAATTGGATTTCCGTCTATGAACCGAGGCTAGGGGCAAGATCCTCAACCGATTCGTGACTCTCTAGCCCGAGCCACAGGCAAGTACTCAGTCAAGCCTTGGAGCGACAGGGCCGGTCCACCGATGTGGATTAAAATGCCTGAACACTACGTTTCCCCACCCTATGGGGTGTAAGTCTGGTCCGTCAGCCGACCAGAATGCATCGGCCGAAACCGATATAACCGAGGCGCCTCGCAACAGCAACAACCACATAAGTCAAACTCGTCAGGGCGTGTAAAACCACTGACGCCACTTCTAGCTAGAAAGAAACGCAAGTCCTCCCTGAGGTCCGTCTCCCGTTTTGGTTCATACCGGGTGTGAAACACGCGAGGTAAACGTTACACAAAGCTACGCCACAAAGGCCGTGCTTTGATCATCACCACAAGACTTTGCTTTTCAACAGAAGCCTTGATCATTTGCATCTTAGCATGCCACACAGGCAAACCATCCTATGCAACCGATATCAGTCACACAGAATGAAATCCGATGTCAGACACACAGTCCATTTACAAGTCCGTTCTGGGTCTGAACGAAACCGGAGGCACCTAGTACCCCGCATATCCATCGATCTCCAAGTACGTCTGGACGATCACTAACTGTTTCCATCTTCTTGGGTGTACAGCCCAATCAAGATCATCAGTTATCACCCAAACGACGTGAAGACCTCCGGTCTTCGACCATCGTCTTCATCTTCGACTTATCGTCGCATCAGTTATTCAGAATGGGATAAACCCGGTCTTTCCGAATAACTCGCGTATATATATTATAAAAGTGTTACACAAACACAACATACGCCTCATTCCAATTCATTAGTCACTAACCGTAAATTAATCAAGAGAATAATTCCCCAAATATTAACCCCGAAGGCCGAAACCAACATCAGATCAATATCCAGAAAACCATTCTGCTTGGCTAACCGCCAGTTAGTTTCTAAATTTCACATTCAAATCTAATTAAAGATTTAACTATCGCCTGGAGCAAAACTGGTGATACTCCATTCTCGATCTTTTCAATCTAATTAAAGATTCATTAAAACTCCACTTAGTTTTAATCTGTGACTGGGTTAAAGAATCAGTGTCATTTAAAACACGGTTCACGATAAACCCAAAGTCGCATCCCATTAATTATCGGGTTAAAGAACAAGTGTTATTTAAAACACTGTTCACGATAAACCCAAAAATCAATATCCATTCAATTCCAATTAAATATCATTTAATTGGTACACTTCATTAAATCTAAATAAAAAGATTTAATCTTTTCTCAACTGGGTTCAAGAACAGTGTTAGTGAAGACACCATTCACGACAAACCCAAATCACATTCATTAATTATCGGGTTAAAGAACAAGTGTTATTCAAAACACTGTTCACGATAAACCCAAAAATCAATATCCATTCAATTCCAATTAAATATCATTTAATTGGTACACTTCATTAAATCTAAATAAAAAGATTTAATCTTTTCTCAGCTGGGTTCAAGAACAGTGTTAGTGAAGACACCATTCACGACAAACCCAAATCACATTCATTAATTATCGGGTTAAAGAACAAGTGTTATTCAAAACACTGTTCACGATAAACCCAAAAATCAATATCCATTCAATTCCAATTAAATATCATTTAATTGGTACACTTCATTAAATCTAAATAAAAAGATTTAATCTTTTCTCAACTGGGTTCAAGAACAGTGTTAGTGAAGACACCATTCACGACAAACCCAAATCACATTCATTAATTATCGGGTTAAAGAACAAGTGTTATTTAAAACACTGTTCACGATAAACCCAAAAATCAATATCAATTCAATTCCAATTAAATATTATTTAATTGGTACACTTCATTAAATCTAAATAAAAAGATTTAATCTTTTCTCAACTGGGTTCAAGAACAGTGTTAGTGAAGACACTATTCACGACAAACCCAAATCACATTCGATATTCAATACAAGGCTCTGAATAGAAAATATATCGGCCTATATTCAATATCAATTTCTACGATTAACAAATGTCGTATTGGAAATAACGATATATATATATATCTTTCAAATTTCCGTAACAACATCCGTATAATCCCGAAATCCAACATCGAAATATTCCGAAGACAATTTCGATTCAAATCCACTCCAATGCAATCATTGGAAATTTTGGTTATTTTCAAAACCCTTTTCAAATTCAATTTATTTATTTAAAAATAAATAGAATTATAATTCTAGTTCAAAACTAGTTCAATTCGATAAAAATCTATTTTTATCTTTTCAAATAGGGAGTTTTTCATCCCAATTCTTTCTAAATCATTTCTTATGATTTTACACAAATTATTGCTATTTTTAATAATTTTATCAAGGCCCGTACAGTCGATTTCCAACAATGGTCATCGAACTGCACTTACAGCGACCTTTTTCGAATTTGATTTGGACGTATCTCCAAATCCAACCGTTAGATTTCAAATTTCTAATATTCGTTAGAAAGCTCTTTTCGATACGAACCCAACGGTTCCGGTTTTAGGAGAATCCGACGGTCGGATCTCCCGTAATGTTCGTTTGAAATAAATGGTCGAAATTCGCGAACTGCCGCGGCGCGGCGCGTTCTATTCAGGCCATTATATTATATATATAATATATATAATATATATTTCGTCGATTTCTATTCAAAACGAATTATATAAATAGTTTTAAAATCGTTTCAAAACCTATTTCAACTTCCATTTCAATTCAAAGCAAAATCGAATTCTTCTTTATAAATTCGTTTCAAAATTCATTTCTATTCAATTCAAATTTCAATTCAATTTGAATTCATTTCAATTCGCTTTCAATTCCATTTGAATTCGTTTTCAATTCAATTCATTTCGAAATCGTTTTCAATTCATTTTGAATTCGTTTTCAATTCAATTCATTTCGAAATCGTTTTCAATTCATTTTGAATTCGTTTTCAATTCAATTCATTTCGAAATCGTTTTCAATTCATTTTGAATTCGTTTTCAATTCAATTCATTTCGAAATCGTTTTCAATTCATTTTGAATTCGTTTTCAATTCAATTCATTTCGAAATCGTTTTCAATTCATTTCATTTCGAAATCGTTTTCAATTCATTTTGAATTCGTTTTCAATTCAATTCATTTCGAAATCGTTTTCAATTCATTTTGAATTCGTTTTCAATTCAATTCAAATTTGAAAAATTCGATTTCGAGATTACCTTTCAATATTCATTTTAAAATGAATAAAATCGATATAAATATCGTTTACGTCAAAATGGCGTCAATCTAATCAACACGGCTTCATAAATTTCTATTTTCAAATATTCTATTTCAAATATTTGTTATTATCAAAATATTTGTTATTATCAAAATATTCTTTATTTTCACGATTGGAATGAGGCCCAATCAATTACCATATAAAATTAATTATATGGATTTTCATACAACACATGTATATAATAACATTGAAAATAATCAACCATCAACCAAAGTGCACTACACTGTATAAGCATCAAATATAGATATTCAACGCTCATAACAGCCTGTCAATCAATCGATCGACATATTTAATCAATCAGGATGAGTGATTCATATTTCATCCCAACACCCGTGTGGGGTTTCAAACAATCAAACACAGATTTTAGTTGTGCAGTTGGGCGATGTGTAAAATTTATCGTCCCAATCAATGTCATTCAAAAAAAGTGTACATAAACAAACCATCTGGTTTGTAAATGAATATTTATTTATTCACTTCACTATTTTCATATTCACGTTAAAAATTATATTTTTAACGATAAAACATTTTATTTTTCTAACTTATTTTAGAAAATTTCGGCGGCATAACGGCACGATACTAGAAACGGGACAAGGCCTAGCCTTATCCCCGGTCTAGTGAAGGCCCACGCCATTCACTCATCAATCAAATCAATTTCATTTTGCAAACCACAAAATTTGGAGTAAGGGTCTAACCTAGCCTTACTCCTACGCCTTATAACGGCGCACGTCTAATCCTAACCAATTTATCGATTCGATTATTCACACCACAAACCACATTCAAACCAATATCTCAATCAATCACCAAACATCCAAACAAACAAGTCCATGGTATGTGGACGGGTGTCGGGTGCTTCTAATAAGCACCGTCTGCATCCTAGTATATATATATATATCTAGAAAAAGAGAATTAAGAGTGAGAAGTTCTCACAGATAGCTATCCTAGCTCCACGGCTCTTCTATTGTAGAGATCTTCGTCGTTCCCGCCTTTTTGTCACCTTCGTTGTCCGCTTTCACTACATATGTAAAAATCGAATTTTTACTTCGCTATTCAATATATAAAAATCGAATTTTTATTTCAAAGTTCAATATATAAAAATCGAATTTTTATTACAAAGTTCAATATATAAAAATCGAATTTTTATTTCAAAGTTCAATATATAAAAATCGAATTTTTATTTCAAAGTTCAATATATAAAAATCGAATTTTTATTTCAAAGTTCAATATATAAAAATCGAATTTTTATTTCGATGTTCAATATATAAAAATCGAATTTTTATTTCAAAGTTCAATATATAAAAATCGAATTTTTATTTCAAAGTTCAATATATAAAAATCGAATTTTTATTTCAAAGTTCAATATATAAAAATCGAATTTTTATTTCAAAGTTCAATATATAAAAATCGAATTTTTATTATTCTTTCAAAAATGCAGTTTTTTTTTTTTTTTTTTTTTTTCCTTCTTTTTTTTTCCTTTTAGAAAAATGCAGTTTTTTTCTATTCTTTTAAAAATGCAGTTTTTTTTTTATCTTTAAAATAAATGCAGTTTTTATCTTTAAAATAAATGCAGTTTTTCTTTTTTTCAAAACAGTTTTTGATTTCTTTAAAAATACAGTTTTTCTTTTTTTCAAAACAGTTTTAAACTTTTTTTTTTTAAAAAATCCAGTTTTAACTAACTAAAAAAAAATTTCAGTTTTTACATTTTAAAAAACTCAGTTTTATTCTTTTACAATAAACAGTTTTAATTTCCTGTTTAAAAATCGAATTTTTTTTTTTTTGATAAAATAAATAAAAAAAAAAAAAAAAACAAGGAATAAAATAAAGATCGTACCTGCGAAGGGGGAGGGGGCGATTCGCCTTCGTCGGCAGCAAGGCGGCGCTTCGGGGGGGCGCTGCTTCGTGCATCGGGGTTCGATCGGTGGAGAGGCGTCTTCGTCGCCTCGGGGTTCGATCGGTGGAGAGGCGTCTTCGTCGCCTCGGGGTTCGATCGGTGGAGAGGGCGGGGCGCCTTCGTCGGCGTCAAGACGAGGGGGGCGTCGCGATTTACTGCTAGGGTTTTGTTTTTTTTTTTTTTTTTTTTTTTCTTCTTTCTATTTTCTGATAACTGAAACGGGGGGGGGCCAAGCAGAAGAATAAAAGGGAGGGAGGGAAATTAAAAAAAAAAAAAAAAATATATATTTATTTTTTTTTTTATTATTTAATTTTGCAAATATGTTGACCTTTACATACGACCTCGAAACGAGGCCCACCGCCTGTCGCCCATAGCGTTTCACCCCCATTCCGAACACAATGGGATATGTATCGCAAGCTGATTTGATCGTTACAATCAGTTTCCTTTGAATTTACATTTAAATCACTATATTGAATTTTAACGTACATTTTAAATTACCGGGGTCACATACTAACTCTAAAAATTCTCGAAAGATATTTTCTAGCTTCGTATTGACGATACGGTCCTAACAAAACTAGTTTCGTCGAATTCCGAGACCGTTTGAAAAATGGCCAATTTCCAGTCGATTAAAATCAACTGAAACTGGTCAAACGCGTTTTCCTTTGCCACGCTCACATATGGATTCGAAAAATTATGAAATTTGGAATCTAGCAATAACTTGACACTGCGGACCCAACAAAACTGGTTTCGTCGAAATCCGAGGTCGTTTGCAAAATTGCTATTTTTAAGGGCCTTATATATATAAAAATATATATAAATTCCACAGCGACTATTTCTAATTTTAAACTGGACATATCTTATCATTTCTAAGATGAAATCTCGATTCCTCGGATTCGTTGGAAAGATATTCACTATTAGATTCCATTATTTTTGGTTTCACTAAAATCCGGATTGTTTTGCACCCGGTACATTCAATTGAAGTTTGAAATCGAATTATCGAACTACCGCGCCATTTTCAATTCTATTTATAATTATATATAAATTTTTATATTCTAACGACGACGTAAATAATATATACGTTTGAATTCAATTCAAAATAAATTTCTCGACGATATTATTTAAAATAATTCATTTTAAATGATCAAAATTCGCTAAAATTGCCAAAATAAAAATTTTAAACTGGCCCAGATTTTCGGGTTGTTACAAAAACTCCACTGATTTGCGTCAAATTCCTATGTGTAGCAGCAACCCTATCTCTGATTTGATGCTAATTCGCCTTGATTTGACGTAGTTTTTGCTTAATATGTGATTAGAAAGCGATTAAAGATGAATTTAGAAGGTGGAGGCCATTGCTAGGGTTAGAGAAACGTTTGTGGTGGCTGGAAAAATGAAAAAGAATCATTCTCTAACTCTTTCAGCCCTCCTATAACCCTAATCTTGAAATTGGTTATGGCCTAGCTGCTAATCACCCTATTAAGCCCGGTTAAGCTATTTTTCACCTTCCAAACCTTATTTCATCCATATCTCCCAAACGGTAAGTCCGTTTGATTAATGTGACCACTCTACGGAAAGGTAAACCATCATCCAAATCCAATGGAAGTGGTTTTAGGTCAAAACTCCTACCAATCAAAAGTTATAGGCAAAATAAGATTCGCCAGGAGCAAAACGGTCATTTAAAATTTGGCAAAAATCATGAACATGGGAAATGACCCCAATAGTCGTTCCCCAAATTTACACGACTATACGACTTCGTATAAAAATAAAATAAATATACTACGATCCTCCGATACGTAGAATGCGAGTCGTTACAAAAATACAATACAACAAATATTTTATAGATATCATGATAATTATGCATCGGAATTTTCCCTGCGTACAGATAATACATATATATCTTCTCACGACCTGTCCATTTCACACCCCATATTTTAACATAGGTTTACATAGATATACTAGCATGCTTGTTATTCTAGGGGACTCCTGTCAAATTTTTCCATAGAGAGTGATTCAAAATCTGGATCACTTGGCTATTCATAATAAGCAGTATGAGTACCCAAGAGTTTAGGAAAAACAGAAAAAATAAACTCTGGGTCAAACATAAGCCCGGTGTGAGTAAACAATTCTATTTAAAAACAGTTGAGAAATCAAGAATGTATTGCAAAACTATGTTTTATATAGATGGCTTGTTTAAATTTAAAAATATTTTCTTAAAAGAATGGAATTCTCGTAAGACACAACCACCCACAAATATGGCACGTTTTTTTAACCTTACGATTGCCAAATAACCTTTTCAAATTAACCCAAGTAATATTATAATAATGTTTATCAATTCACAAAATAAATAAATAGGAATATAGCTAAAAAGCTTGCATCTCACTTTTAGACATAGTCGGTTTACAATTAAAATCGTATGGCTCGTATTGGGGTTTGGATTTCCAATATGACTAGGTATGGAACCACCTTCCGATTAGTGTTCTTTGGAGATGAAAAACTAGCGTTCAACAAGAAAATTTTGCATCCCGACCACACAGAACCGATCATTCATTCAGCTTGAGTGTGCTGAATGTATCACCACCACATTTGGTAGTTAATCAACCGAATTTATTCTGATGCATACAAAATGGCATAATCTATTTCTTTAGATCAGGTGATGATAAACCCTAACCAGGATTGCCAACATAGCAATGTCGCCTATTCGATTTCGGTCATTTACCGGTTGATGAGGCTTGAGGCTACGGTTACATTTTTGAAAATTCATTTTCAGTTTGAAAGCCACAATGTCAACTCCTTTCATCACTAATTGATTTATACAAAGGTACTCTGGGAGTTAAACTAAAGGAAGTTGCCTTCTCCACCACCAAACTCGGTATATTTGTAAAAACCAATGCACGTGATTATTGGAAATACATTGTCTGACCCTCGTCCGTACAAGTTCATTCTAGGATTGAACGAAACATAAGGTACTAACTCTACTATGTCCATTTAGTAATCACCCTCAGAACTAATAGTAATCCCTGCTTTTAAATATCTTCAACTTGACTTCAATTTAAACGAATGCCTAAATTAAAGTAAAGTGGTATTCATATTTCATATTGAAAATCGATTCCGATGTCTTTGAATCGATGAACGTTGATATTATTTAGACAAAGTTATATTTAGATTACATAAAAAATTATTTCATATTTAATATCATGACCTATCCACTCGAATTTCAATTACTTGTTCAAATCAAACTTATAATTTTAGAATAGTGATCAAAATTTAATAAATTGTGTCAGCAATTTATTTTTCATGTTAACAATCCATCATCATAATATAAATTTGTTAATAGTTCTTAAATATCTTGTCTCATCAAAGGTTTTCAAAATTTATTATTTAAAATAAATTTCGGAAATGAATAATGTTTGTTGATTTGGTTATTAAATTAAGTAACTAATGTATACTACCGAACAACTCACTTATATAATGAGAATCTAATTGTATACATAAATATTAATTTTCCAAATCATTGAAATAATTTCCTAATCTAAACTTGCATCTATTCTCAAATCAACTCATGCAAATTTATTAAATTTATAGTTAAAACTTTTGGCCCACTTCGGCCCAATATAGAAATGCAATAAATCCATGCTTTCTTCCCACAAAGACATAGCTCCATGCATACACACCCTACGACTATCGGCTCAGTTGCTTCTCCCTTCTTATTTTCTTTCTCTTTTTTTTACTAATAGGCCAAACAACCCAGTTCCCATGCATAGAACTTGCCCAGCCTCCCAACATGCTGCTTCAACTTCCAGGCTATATATTTAGCTACAATGTATTTTAGAATTTAGCTACATTGTTTACTATTTTTTCTTCAGCTAAACTTGTTTGCAAACAAATTATACAATTGTAAACAACTGTAAAATCCGTTCGGCTTTCCTAAACAACAAGGATTGTTGTAGAGGGTGTCGAACTCTGGGACCAAAGATATTTTAATTAATAAATCCAATCAAGTTATTCCATGATTTTGATTGATTGAAAACACAGAAAATAACAGCAATTAAATAAAGAAGAGAGATTTATCTAATAAGAGAAAGCAATTAGGGGATAATGACATAGATTAGATTCACACTCGTCAATAGCCAACAAATAAATATAGATCTAATTCATGTTTCTGTCACAAACACGAATCAACGATAAATAGATTCTTAGAAACGAATAAGTAAATAACGACAAGCATAGCCTATGCAGGAGCTGAGCTCTTAAACAACCATAGACTATCAGGACAAATTCACAAATTAATTTCTAAAAACCTAAAATTAGATCTAAATCTGATAATTGTTAGATCGAACACGAATATACCCTGTGAAGGAGCATAGCTCTTAAACGACACAGAATATGAAGGTTCAGATCTAACCCTTGATTCAGATCTAGATCTACATATATAAAGTCCTCATCTATTGGCTATGTGATTCATATTGAATCATATCCATTAGTGTCATCATCCCCTAATCAAAGGGGATTAGCTAGACATAGCTAAAGAAGAAGAAAAACAGAATATAAATAACATGAACATAAATAAAATAAAATAAAATAACAACTAAGAGAAAGGGAGAAGAGTTTTATTCCAAGAAGAGAATTACAGAATAAAACTAAGTGTGTTTTACAATGAATGAGATAAAGTGTATTTATAGCTGGTATGACAAAGGCTACTTGGCAAATTCCATAATGTGGGACTAAAGAATTAGCCCAACTAAGACATAAGCTAGTGTGAACGCAGCTGTAGAGTGAGAGGCCTTGCAAATGAGCTAATGTGAATGCAACATGAGTGAGATGGTCTGCAAATAAGCCAATGTGAACGCAACATGAGTCTTTAGTGAGCCAAATCTACCCAACTGAACTCTATTTGCAACCGTTCTTCTAGCTTTAAACTCTTCAAGCTTTAGTAATTTCAACTTCACTCTTTTTAAGCAAATTCTTCATGCTTTATCCATCAAATGCTCTGAACCAAGCTTTTTATCAACAATCTGAAAACACAGCTATAAATACACAATATTAATTATTTTAAATAGAAAACTAGATAAATAAGCGGATAAAATATACACATTTACGTGTATATCAAATACCCCCACACTTAACTTTTTATTCGTCCTCGAATAAACTAAACTAAGATATGTCACACTTTCGTAGGAAACACGATTGCATTTAGCGTATGCAACAAGCCGTTAAACCCCTAGGTGTCCCTTATCGGACGAGTGTTGTCTCGTGAGGGTTTTTAGCGGATACTACCCACAAAATCCAAAGCGTCTTGTGTACGCGGATTAATCAAACAATATATTTAAGGTCTTTCATATTCCAAGGATTTCACCTAACTTCAATAATAACGGTTTAGCCCAAAATTGTCCATCCCATAATTAGTGCAAAAATGAATTCAAATTTTCAAGCTGAATCGTAATTCCTTGATAACACAGTAATTGTCTTGAAGGTTAAGAGCGTGGTGTCAACCAAAGTTCAACACATCGACAATGTGCACCCAATCATTTCTTTATTCTTTTTTTTTTGAATAATTTTGCACCAATGTAACCGTAATGTATTGGATATGAGTTATGCATTGATGAAGGAAAATTTTGTAAGTTCTAAAAATATTCTAGATAAGAGCGCAAGTGTATTAGTTGAACTTCAGGCTACAAAAGATAAAGTAATACTAAACCACATATGAACATTTTTGTTTCCTTTCATCTCTTCTACTACAATCCTCACTTCCAAGTACCGTATAACGGATGTGGATGGAATGGAAATGGATGCTTCATAGTCAAGAATGATGAAGACTATTTTATTCAGGGAGACTCTCTCTTTATTTCATTTTTTTCTTTTCTTTTCTTTTTCTCTTTTTTTTTTCTTTCTTTCTTTTTTTTTCTTTTTTTTTGCATGATGAATGATGAATGGAGATGGAATGATGCCACACATTATTTCATTTGATTCCTCCTCTACTAAACCAATACTTCATGAAAGGAAAGTTTTGTTCCCTAATTACTCTATTTCTATAACCCTAATTCAACACACAAGTCTGGATTGATGTTATATAAAAAGCTGAAAGGAATGATAAACAATGTTTCGTAAGATAGATAACCCATATAAAATAAGATGTGGTATATGGTTATCCTACCTTAAAGCAAGTACGGAGTGGGTATTGTAATATTGGTATAAAAAGTGACGTTTCTGAACCTTTGAAAATAAATCAGTACAAGGTTCTTAAGTATACCAATATAAGAAAAACTTGTCGAAACATGGATGTAATTCGACTAAAACTTGGGTTTGAATAATGTGGGGTATCGAAGAAGAACGCTACAATGAGTCATTTCTTATTAATTGGGCCAAGTGGATTTTAGAACTTACGATTTTGAAAATTTGAGTGGAAAAGAAAATATTATGCATGAAAACGAACTCAGAAAATCCAACAAATGTAGGTGCAAAATCAATTTTATTTCTTGATTTTTTTTTGGTTATTTTTACTTGCACATTCTAACACGTATAACAAGGGTTGACACGCTTATTCCAGAACACGACTAACGTCTACACAGTCTCAAGCTAGCATCTTAAAAAGACACATTACAATTCAATGAATAAACAATGTTCATTCCCATCACCCAAAAATTCAACTTATCAAACAAGAACCAAGGTGTTATTTATGAGTTTAAGTTAATCCTTGTTCAATGAATGACCTAGTTCATAAAATTTGATTGCTGATGTAATGTAAATTCCACCCCCCCCCCCCCACACTTGAGTGTGACTATGTCCTCACAGTCGTTAATCAGACATATCTTAGTGAAAGGGAAAAACAATTAAGAGAATATTTACATATGTACAAAAGAGGGTTAGTGCGTCTTACCGAATGTAATGTGGCTCATGGAGGACCATGAGCTCTTCCTCTTGGTTGGGTATTGGTTCCAAGTAAGGTTTAAGGCGTTGACCATTGACCTTATAGGACGATCCATCGGTTGGATTCTCAATTTCAACTGCACCATACGGAAAAACAGTCCGCACAGTGTAAGGTCCTGTCCATCTAGATTTTAACTTACCCGGAAATAAATGCAGTTTTGAGTCATACAACAGAACTTTTTGACCTGGCATGAAAGTTTTACGTAAAATTCATTTATCATGAAAAACTTTTGTTCAGTCCTTGTAAATTCGTTCATTTTCATAGGCATCATTTCGAATTTCATCGAGTTCATTAAGTTGAAGCTTACTATGTTCACCTGCTTGCTTTAAATCAAGATTCCAAGTTTTTATTGCCCATAACGCCCTATGTTCTAGTTCAACTGGCAAGTGACATGGCTTACCAAAAATCAACCGATAAGGAGACATACCCAAGTTTGTTTTGAAAGCAGTGCGGTAAGCCCAAAGAGCGTCGGTTAATTTTTGAGACCAATCTTTACGATTTCGATTCACAGTTTCTCAAGGATTTGTTTAATCTGCCTATTCGATACTTCAACCTGCCCACAAGTTTGAGGATTGTACGGAGTGGATAACTTGTGGGTTATCGAATACTTTCTCATGAGAGCTTCAAAAGAACGATTACAGAAGTGAGTTCCATTATCACTGATTATTGTGCGAGGTGTGCCAAACCTAGAGAAGATATTTTCTTTCAAGAAGCGCACAACAACCTTGTTATCGTTTGTTTTGCATGGAACAGCTTCGACCCATTTGGAAACATAATCGATAGCTAAGAGGATGTACAGGTTCCCAAAAGAATTAGGGAAGGGTCCCATGAAGTCTATACCCCACACATCAAAAATTTCGACCTCTAGAATGGGGTTTAGGGGAATCATATTCCGTTTAGAAATTTTACCTAAGAATTGACATCGATCACAAGTTTTGCAAAATTCGTACGTGTCTTTGAAAAGGTTGGGCCAGTAGAAACCCGATTGGAGAAACTTTTCAGCTATCTTTTTGGGACCGAAGTGACCACCACAGGCTTGGTCATGACAGAAAGAGAGGACACTGTGAGTTTCAGTGTCGGGAACACACCTTCGAATGATTTGGTCGGGACAATACTTGAAAAGATAGGGGTCGTCCCAATAAAAATGTTTCACTTGGGAAAAGAATTTGTGTTTATCCTGCTTAGACCAAAAAGAAGGGGTCTGCTTGGTGACTAAGTAGTTGACAATGTCAGCGAACCAAGGATCAGTGGATAGAGAAAATAATTGTTCATCAGGGAAATTCTCGTTGATCGGAAGAGGAGAAGATTGGGCATTTGGAAGACGAGACAAGTGGTCTGCAATAACATTGTCAGATCCCTTTTTGTCCTTAATGGTAAGGTCAAATTCTTGAAGTAGAAGGATCCAACGAATGAGACGAGCCTTAGCATCCTTTTTAGAGAAAAGATACCTAAGTGTGGAATGATCGGTATAAACCGTGATGTGTGAGCCAACTAGATAAGGCCTGAATTTTTCTAGAGCAAAAACAACTGCCAAGAGTTCCTTTTCAGTGGTCATATAATTAATTTGGGCATCGTTCAAAGTCTTACTCGCGTAGTAAACGACATGAAGAATTTTATCGATGCATTGGCCTAAGATAGCGCCAACAGCGAAATTCGAGGCATCACACATGATTTCAAAAGGCAGATTCCAGTTGGGAGAACAGATGATCGGAGCCGAGACAAGTTCATTTTTAAGATGCTCAAAAGATGAAATGCAATCAGAATTGAAGTCGAAAGGAACATCCTTACCAAGAAGATTGGTCAAAGGTCGAGTGATTTTGCTGAAATCTTTTATAAAGCGAGGGTAAAAACCAGCATGACCTAAAAAGGATCGGATGTCCTTAACGGATTTGGGAATGGGAAGATTCGAGATAACCTCAATTTTGTCTTTGTCTACTTCAATTCCTTTGTTAGAGATGACATGTCCTAAAACAATGCCATGTTTGACCATGAAGTGACACTTTTCCCAATTAAGCGTTAAGTGTTTATCTTTGCAACGGTTAAGAACAAGATCCAGGTGATATAAACACTCAGTGTACGAATCCCCAAAGATGGAAAAATCATCCATGAATACTTCCAAAAATCGCTCGATCATATTAGAAAAAATACTAATTATGCACCTCTGAAAGGTTCCAGGTGCATTACAGAGACCAAAAGGCATACGTCGGTACGCAAATGTACCAAATGGCCAAGTGAAAGTGGTTTTCTCTTGGTCCTCAAGAGCGCTAGGGATTTGATTATAGCCCGAGTACCCGTCAAGGAAACAACAGTACTCATGACTGGCTAGCCGTTCTAACATTTGATCGATAAATGGCAGAGGGAAATGATCCTTACGTGTTGCAGCGTTATGTTTCCTATAGTCAATGCAAACACGCCAACCAGTCTGGGTGCGGGTTGGGATAAGCTCGTTAGCTTCATTTTGGATCACGGTAATCCCTGATTTCTTAGGTACAACATGAATCGGACTAACCCATTGACTATCGGAAATTGGGTAGATGATTCCATTCTCCAGACATTTAAGGATTTCAGCACGAACTGCTTCTTTCATGAAAGGGTTTAGTCGACGCTGGGGATCCCGAGTGGGTTTGGCATCATCTACAAGGTGGATTCGATGTTGGACAATCAAAGGACTAATCCCCTTAATATCAGCCATGGACCAACCAAGTGCTTCCTTATTTTTCTTAAGGATGGGAAGGAGCAATTGTTCCTGCTCTAAAGTAAGGTCAGAAGCGATGATGACAGGAAAAGTTTCATTGTCTCCTAAGTAAGCGTACTTAAGATGACTGGGCAACACTTTGAGTTCAAATTTTGGGGACAACTCAACCGAAGAAATTGGTTGAGGAATAGGCTCAATTGTGAGCGGCTCAACAGAAATTGAATCAGAGACATTTTCGGGAATATCTTGAAATAATGTTTCATAATTTGATTCCATTTCGTTGCTCAGATGGTCGAGCTCAGATTCATTATCATGGACAACATGGATTTCAGAAAACTGGTCCACATAAGAGTTAGGAGAGTTTTCATATCTGAAGATGTTTAGCTCGACAGTCATGTTACCGAAAGAAAGTTTCATAGACCCATTTCTACTGTTGATAAGCGCATTAGAGGTTGCTAAGAAGGGTCGTCCTAAAATCAAAGGGATCTGGTTCGCAGGATTGCTTACCTGTTGAGTTTCTAGGACAATGAAATCAACTGGAAAGATGAATTCGCCTATTTTGATCAACACATCCTCGATTTCGCCCACAGGTTTCTTAATTGACCGGTCAGCAAGTTGAAGGGTAACCTTGGTGGGTTTCAGTTCTCCTAGCCCTAATTGGCGATAGACGGAATATGGAAGCAAGTTAACACTAGCACCTAAGTCTAGTAGGCATCTATCGATTTTCTTGTCCCTAATAGTACATGATATTGTAGGGCAGCCAGGATCTTTGTATTTTACTGGCATTGATTGGGGCAAGACTTCGCTTAGAGTTGCTGCTAGAAACACTTTCTTATGTACTTGTGTATGATGTTTTTGAGTGCACAAATCTTTTAGAAATTTTGCGTACTGTGGAACTTGCTATATAATATCTAAAAGAGGAATGTTCACTTTAACTTGCTTAAATATTTCAAGCGTCTTTTCTAGCTGATCCATCTTCTTCCTATGTCGGAGTCTATACGGGAATGGTGCAGTCAACTCAGTAGGTTGCGCTACTTTAGTTTGAGGATGGTCCTTGTCAGAAATTGGCTCAATGTTTTGATCTGAGTTGGTCGAATTTTCGATAGGGTTTGGAAGATCGTCCGGTAAAGCATTCGGGTTGACCACATGGTTGTCAATCTTTTTGCCAGATCTAAGAGTCGTGACAGCATTCAATTGACTAACGTTTGAATCCCGAATGATATGAATTTGGTTGGGGTTTGAATTTTTTCCTCTTGGGTTTTGAATGGGTTGACTTGGAAAAGTACCCTTTTCCCGTTCACTTAATCTAGCGTTAAGCTGAGACATTTGTTTTTGGAGTTCACTCATTTGTTGATTCGTGTTTTGCATATATGATTGCAAGGAGTTGTCTAGCTTGTTCTGATTTTCAACAGTTTTCTTAGTCATTTGCGCTAATAGGTTGCTCACCTCAGATAAATTCCCCTCAATCGTAGAAAGGCGTTTTTCATATTGGGGTGCAACCGTTTGATTGTGGAAAGGAGCCTAGTTCGAAGTGTACTGATTTTGCCTAAGAGGAGGGTTCACGGCATTGTTCGGAAATGCTCGATTCAAAGGTCTATTCATCAGAGGGTTATTCGGACCATAAGAAATATTTAGGTGGTTGTTGGGTCGGTTGAAAGCGTTCACTTGCTCAAGGGACTGGGGACAGTCATCAGCCATATGATTGGAGTCAAGACAGATGTGACACATGGCTTGGGAAGCGTTATTAGACTGTGTGTGTTCTAACAACGTTCAGTATGGAATCAACAAGAGTATTAGAAGAAGAATAAGAGGATTCAACAGAATTACTACTGGATCGCGAATAGAGAGATTTTTCATTGGTTCGTTCCCATTGTTTCGATTTTTCCGCTAACTCATCCAGAAATTCCCAAGCTTCTACGTCAGTCTGTTTTAGAAAATTGCCCTGACACATGGACTCTAATATTTGCCTAGTACTATTGTCAAGTCCATCATATACAGTTTGACATAGCGACCATGTTTCATAACCATGATGGGGTCAACTTAACAGCAGTTCCTTAAATCTTTCGAAGTATTTCCAAAAAGATTCACCCCCTTTTTGGTGGAAATTGGTGATTTCATTTCTGACTCTAGCTGTTTTTTCTGGGGGGTAGAATTTTTTAAGGAAAACTGCTATAAATTAATCCCATTTTTTAATCGAATTTGGGGGCAAGCTGCGAAACCATTTTTCTGCGGACTCAGTTAGTGCGAATGGAATCAAACGAAGTTTAATACCAACTGTTGTAATTTAAAGGTTGCACAATCATATTCAAATTTCGTTAAGAAACTATATGGTTCATCATGAGAAAAATTTCCAAATTTGGGAAGGATATTTATCTGACTTGATAGGATTTCAAAGTGATTACCCACAGGATTGGGTAATTGAAAGCAAGAAGGGACAGAAACTCTATCGGGAAGGATTCTGTCCATCAGGGTACGAGGTGTGGGTTCGTTACCCATTTCTAAAGGTTGTTCGGGAAAATTGGTTTTTGAGGAAAGGGAAGGTGGTTCGATTCTAACTAAACGACGAGATTCTTGGTCACGGGTCCAAGTTTGCATGCACTAGAAAGAAGAAAAAGAGAGTTTGTCAAGGAAATTTAGACAATGGAGAAGTTCAAAAAGAGGTGAAAAGGAAAAAGGTTTTGAAACTGGGAGTTTTCTTAGAAAAATACGACCTACAGAACTAGCTAGGTTAAAAAAAGAGAAAAAAATTGTAAATTTTTTTATTTGTTTTTGTTTTTCAAATTTTTATTTGTTTTTGAGGAGTTTTGAATTTTTTTAATTACAATTCGCAAACCAATCAGATACACAGAATTTGGCTACAATGAAATTTTCTGTCCTTAGTAGCTCCTAACCCAAAATTATATAATGACACGTTTGATTACTTAAAACAAAAGATTTCTCAGCCAGTTAACGGACATGAGTTATCGGTGCACCAGGAATCACCCTAGCAATGCAGCCGAAGGTTTAAGTACCTTCAAAGTAACAACCGATATAATATTTACGAATCACCGTAATATTTATAAATTGTTAATTCTCTGCCGTAGTCTAGACACCAAGAAATAATTCATTTCAAATGAATCAACTGTCAAAATACAATTAATCCCTAGATGAGCCCGTGACTCCATTAAGTCCAATGTCTAACCGTTATAATTAGTCAGATTCTATGATGAATGCAGTTTGTGGGCTAAGGAAAGGGTGATGAAATCCCTCACCTTATGTGAATTGGGGTATTGCCCTTAACAGAATGAACACAGATGCAGAAATAAGAATTGCAGAAATTAAAAGATTGTACAAGCAAGCCGCTGCCCCTGCAGAAGATTTTTACAAGCAATGTCTATATTTTTTTTATTTGCAGCAGCAGTCCCTGTAGAGTTTAGAAAAATATCACCTCGATCGGCAGTCCGTCCAATGCAGTTGAGTAGCGCTAGCGCGTTCACACCTCACTTGGTGTGCAACCGCTCCAATCAAATCTGTTTGCAAATCACTTGGCTGAACTCTTCACTTCTCGTTGGCCTTTGAATTGATTTCTTTGCTTGACTTCGATTCCTTGATTTGTTTGCTTGAGCCTTGAATTCTTTCTGCTTTGGCCTTTGTTTGAGTTCTCTCTCTCTTTTTTGACTTTTTTTTTGTGGAAGGAAAACTAAAATGGCACTAAAACAAAAACAAAAGAAAACTAAGGCTAATAAAAAAAAATTAAACAAAGAGATGAAATCTCTTTCTTCCTTTTTTTTAATAAATACAAGAAAATATATAACAAACAAAGAAAACAATTTTTTTTTTTAAAAAAAGGATTTGGGAAAAGAAAGCTAGAACCAACTTACAAAATTCAAAGAAGAGAAAAGGATTTTTTTTAAAGGGAACAGGGAGAACTATAAACTATGAGAAGAAGAAAAAACAAAGGAAGAGGATGGGGTATATGTAGAACAGAAGAAAGAAAATTGGAAAGAATTGAAAAAGGATTTTTTTTTATTTTTATTTTGGGAAAAGGAATGTATTTATACAAGGAATATTGGAAAGTAGAGAAGTTTGGAAAGAAATTAAAGAAAAGAAAGGAAAGGAATTGTAATAAAAGCAATTTTTTTCTTTTTTAGAGAATTGCTAAAAAATAGAAAGAGATTGTAGAAATTTGGAAAGAAATAATGGAAAAGAGGGAAAAGAAATTGGAACGAAATTAATGAAAGAAAGGGAACGAAATAAATGAAGAAAGAATGGTAATGAATAGAAAAGAAAGTAGAAAAGGAAAGAGATCAAACTAAATTTGCAAGTTTTTTTTTAATTAGAATTGTTGTAAAAGTAGAGGTGTGGAAAGGTGGAAAGAAATTCGAAAGAAAAAGAAAAGAATTAAAAGAAAGGAATTGTTAGAAAAGTTGAATTTTTTTATATGGAAATGTTGAAAGGAGGAAGCAAGATGCAAATAAAAGTGGAAAGAAATAAATAAAAAAATGCAATTTTTTTTTATTATTGTCAAAATAGAAGAGAGAGAAGAGATTGTGTAGAAGAAAAATCGGAAAGAAGTAAATGAAAGATTAGGATAGAAATAGATGGAAAGAAATTGAATGGACATTAATTTAAAAAATTAGCAAAATTTTATTTTTTAGAAATTTGGAAAGAAATCAATTTGTGAAACAATTGCAAGGAGGAAGAGAAATAGAAGAGAAGGAAAGAAAATCACAAAAAGATTTGTTTTTTTTAAATTTATAAAAATTGTAAAAAGGAAAAAATTTATGGAGAGATGTCAAGAAAGAAGGAAAGAAACAAAGAAATGAAACAAAACAAAAGGCAAGAATTTTTTCTCTTATTTGGTAGATATACGGTATCACAAATCAAATACCAAATCAACCAACAAGTTTTTTTTTATCTATGCTAGAAAACAAAAGGGAACAAAATAAAATAAAAATATTTTTTTGTGTTTTTTTTATATTAAGAAAAAAAAATTATAACCCGAAGGATTTAAAAACAAAAATTATTTAGGTCCCCGGCAACGGCGCCAAAATTTGTTTGCGAACAAATTATACAATTGTAAACAACTGTAAAATCCGTTCGTCTTTCCTAAACAACAAGGATTGTTGTAGAGGGTGTCGAACTCTGGGACCAAAGATATTTTAATTAATAAATCCAATCAAGTTATTCCAAGATTTTGATTGATTGAAAACACAGAAAATAACAGCAATTAAATAAAGAAGAGAGATTTATCTAATAAGAGAAAGCAATTAGGGGATAATGACATAGATTAGATTCACACTCGTCAATAGCCAACAAATAAATATAGATCTAATTCATGTTTCTGTCACAAACACGAATCAACGATAAATAGATTCTTAGAAACAAATAAGTAAACAACGACAAGCATAGCCTATGTAGGAGCTGAGCTCTTAAACAACCATAGACTATCAGGACAGATTCACAAATTAATTTCTAAAAACCTAAAATTAGATCTAAATCTGATAATTGTTAGATCGAACACGAATATACCCTGTGAAGGAGCATAGCTCTTAAACGACACAGAATATGAAGGTTCAGATCTAGCCCTTGATTCAGATCTAGATCTACATATATAAAGTCCTCATCTATTGGCTATGTGATTCATGTTGAATCATATCTATTAGCGTCATCATCCCCTAATCAAAGGGGATTAGCTAGACATAGCTAAAGAAGAAGAAAAACAGAATATAAATAACATGAACATAAATAAAATAAAATAAAATAAAATAACAACTAAGAGAAAGGGAGAAGAGTTTTATTCCAAGAAGAGAATTACAGAATAAAACTAAGTGTGTTTTACAATGAATGAGATAAAGTGTATTTATAGCTAATATGACAAAGGCTACTTGGCAAATTCCATAATGTGGAACTAAAGAATTAGCCCAACTAACACATAAGCTAGTGTGAACGCAGCTGTAGAGTGAGAGGCCTTGCAAATGAGCTAATGTGAATGCAACATGAGTGAGTTGGTCTGCAAATAAGCCAATGTGAATGCAACATGAGTCTTTAGTGAGCCAAATCTACCCAACTGAACTCTATTTGCAACCGTTTTTCAAGCTTTAGTAATTTCAACTTCACTCTTTTTAAGCAAATTCTTCATGCTTTATCCATCAAATGCTCTAAACTAAGCTTTTTATCAACAATCTGAAAACATAGCTATAAATACACAATATTAATAATTTTAAATAGAAAACTAGATAAATAAGCGGATAAAATATACACATTTACGCGTATATCAAAACTTGCTCAACGTCATGTCTTTGTCTTGACTGTTTTTATTTTTTTGTCCAGTATATTGCTTATCAAGACTATCCCATGCACAATACATGCAATGTATTGTGGCAGAACAACTTTGCCCATCAATCACACAATAAATATATTAGGCATTGTTGCACCACCCTTAATCACAATGGATCAATAGATGCATAATAACTCTCATCCATGTCTTCTTCTTTTCCTTTATTTTCTTTTCTTCCTATTATCGATGTTCAACTCAACAGTGCACAACGTGCATATGCACTACCGCCACTTTGGCTTTTCCACCACCAACACCATCACCGCAAACCACCTCACCTGGCCTGACTTTATCTCCAACCTCAAAACCTCTCTCCCATGATCAAATCAAAAATTCAAGCTTCAACCGAAAAACTTCACCAAATAGCTTCACAAAATCACCTTGCATCATCACGTGGCTTTTCCAATCATCACCCAACCTCGATTAATCGTAGCCGACGTCTTTCTCCTTCAAACCCCCTCGTGCGATCGGCCTAATGTCACCATCGGTGGCGCAGTCCGACGCTATTCCAAGCCTAGAAATTGAACCCATTCCTCCTATTTTTACTTTGTTCTTGAAATCCAGCATACTAGAGTTTTTGTTGTTATTTTTCTTTGATTCTATGATGCTCCATGCATGTTCTGACCAAATGCCCAGACCAACCGTCGATGAAGTCACCAGAATTTGACCAAAGACCAAAAATCTGATTAACTCAGAGTTCTTCCTAATAACTCAACTAAAAATCTTGATACAATCGCTAAAATTCACAATTTTTCATGATGGTTTCATATATGTATTCCAATATCAAAAATAAGATAGTTGAATTTCTATTTTTATGTGACTATTTACTGGAAATTTAGAAGACCTAGGTTATATTCACCGTGAAAAATTCTCAACTAAATTTTAAAACAAACTTGAGATCTATACGAACAAGTTTTGTGTTGATGGTTGGGTTTAAAACAACTTAGATAAGGTGTTGTTGATTCTTAAAGCTAAGAAGTGGTATATATATGCCTAGGCTGATCAATTTCGACATGCCAGAATATCATCTATTTTCAATGATTCAATTTTAAACAATATCAGCAAACATTATGACATACTCCCAATTACCCAATCATATATAGGCACACATGTAGTTTGAATCAACCAGAATTAAATCAGTAGAGAAGTTTTGATGTTTACTCACCTTATCACTATCTTTCCTTTTTCTCTGGTTCTAATTGTTTTCGTTTTTTTATAGTACTTTGACCAATTTATAGTTGTTAACCAGCCTTCTGGCAAGATCGTCAAACTATGAGCTACTACTGATAGATCCAATCAGCATCGAGCATGGGTCTGGACAAGCTTGGACACTGCTAGCCCAACCCCCAGTACAATCACTTTTGGGCTCGCCTAAGCCCAACAACATCAAGAACATACCAGGGTCGAAGAAGAGGGTACACGAAGTCTCAGATCGAAAGAGATCCATCCGACTTACCTCAGCTTGAATGACGCTTCAGCTTGGATCAAAGACAACACTCCAGAAAAAACAGAGCTCGGGTCCAACAACTCGGGTCAAGAATTTGGGTTCGAACTCGACCCGACCCCACCTGAGAAGTTACCCAGGCATCAATGTGGACCCATTCTTGTGCCTGTCCACTTGCTCCACTCGTCTATAAACTCGGATCAGGTTCCACCTGGCATACACGAACCGACCCACGTTCTCCACCATGCTTTGAGATTCCCTATGGAACTGCCAAGTGGCAGTTCGACCTGGACCGGAATACGCCTATAAGTACGCTGTTTTGAGACAATGAAAGGACTTTTGGCCATAAGAAGTTCGACACAACTTAGCCATGGATGCTAACCTTTTCTATCTCGAAATTTGAGTAATATTCATGTTTGTAATTGGAGATAAACGCTGGAAACAACGTTGTATGAGAGATTATGATAATGTCATTTATTGGAACTTCACTTTTATGATGTTATGAAGTGAATTATGAAGTGGATGTAG
The DNA here is from genome assembly GCA_030737875.1 of Allium sativum. Lineage (NCBI taxonomy): Eukaryota > Viridiplantae > Streptophyta > Magnoliopsida > Asparagales > Amaryllidaceae > Allium > Allium sativum. The sequence continues at coordinate 183,877,101 of CM060916.1, forward strand.
GCTTGTTAATCCCGAACCAATATTAAATGCTTTTGTCTTGCTTTTTCCATTCATTTCTTCATATTACATGCTTAAAACATGATATTTTGGGTTTTAGTGCCATTTTTTGGTCCAACAATAGTTGAGTTGTATTACAAAAAATCTCCGCTTCTTGTATGTATGAATTCAGTGTATTAACTTGATAAGAAGAGAATATTTTCTTCATCGTAAAAGTATATAAATGTTAATATTATTTTGCATGTTCCAAGATGATGCAGCCTTATTATTTAATTCACATTGATGCGCATATATGTTTTCTATAACAGGAAACTCGCATGGTGGCTTGCTTACTGAAATTTTCACATGCCTTATTTGTTAAATATATTTTGTACCACCTGTATGTACTAGGCTACTTCATTCTTTAATTAAATGCATGCCATGTTTGTGCTACACTATTGGTGAGTCTTATTGCTGTAGGGGGTTTTCTCATGAATTTTTTCCTACGGCCTGGGTTATAGTGTATTTTTAGCTTTGTTTTTTTGACGAGTTCATTCCTATTTAATGGTTAATTTAATTGATGAAAACATATTAGGCCATTGTTTAGCCTTATAAAGTTTTCTAGGCTCTGTTATGTTTTTAAGATATTTAGGTTTTCCAAGTTTTCTTTTCATGTAACTATTTTTATCTTTTGTTTCAACTACTTGCTATACTCTTTTTTTTGCTATCTTGAATTGATGTTAAATGAATTTGATAACCTAAAAATGAGTCATGATCCAGGCTGCTTGTTCTTGCTACCTTTTTATCTTTTCTAATTAAATGAATGAGTTTACATATCTTATTTAATACCTAATGTAACGACCCGAAAATTTCCAATCCTGATCATCGATGTTAATACATATCCTGTATCACATATCGATCAATCAAACATCAGAAATTAACAGATCATTAATTGAAAGAAGTTAGAGGGTGGGAAATAGAAAGAAAGAAAGTTAGAGTAGAAGAAAAAGAAGAACCTGCACTGTGTGCACTATACACATGCACGACTCTTCCCCGACTCATCCACTAATCCAAACATCGCTGCAAGTGCAATTTCACCACTTAAGTTCATCCTTATTCTTGATAATCATGGCGATCAACTGGATCCAATTGTATTGATAAAATTTCTTGTTTTACTTTTGTTCATAGTTCTTATTTCCAGAATTTTATTTTTTTCCTTCTCTTTTTATTTGCTTGAAATCTACCAATATCTATTTGTATTCCTCTTATTAATTTCTGGTGATTTATTCTTGAAATTCTGATATCAATTCTGATATCAATACTTGTTCCAATCCTATTGCAATTCACTGAGCTCCAACAAAACAATCAGCGTGTATTCCTCCCTTTTTTTGTATGGTTTCATGTTGATGCATCCATCACAGTATCCTAACATCCTTTCTTGCTTGACTGAACTTTTAAATATAAATTTATTCAAATATCCTACTGCCATTGTTCCTGTCTTAACCCGAACGTCTATCTTAAATATTCCATATCTATATATAATGTTATAAACTAAATAGCATTCAATGAAAAACATGGCTTTGGATACTATACAAATACAGTTTTAACCTAGATTAAAGAGTAGTGATTTAGTGTCCACCCACCATATATATATTCTGTGTTGCCTCATTGGCTTTTTAGTGCTATATGTATATTATTTCTTTTCCCTTTCATTCCATGATTTAAATCTTTTGACACAAATCAATGCATATGATTGCATATACATAATCAGTAGGTGGATCTAAACAGGATACAACGGAGTTTTGCTCACATAGTAGTTTACTATTATAAATTTCAAAATTAATAGAGTTCTGATTTCAACCTAAGTTTATTATATAAATGATAAACAATATTCAAATGTCATGTACACATATGTGAGTTAAAACAAATCGACAATAATCTTAACATAGATTATAAACAGGAATTGAAAGGACTTTACTCGCAATATCTATTACTGTGTTTGCTCTCTTCTCAAGTTTGTACATAGTTTGGTCTTGTTTGCTTTCTGTTCTGTTGATAATAGATAAGCATTGAAACCTATGACAATTGTATGTTGTATTTTATATAAACATTGACATTAACCCTTGTCTTCTATCTTGTTTTTTAAAACATGCAGCAATTAGATATTAATTTGGGGGAACTAATTAATTTGAAATAATCGATCAAATAATACTTAATTAATTAACTATGCTCTTTATCCACAATGGTATTATTTGTCGGTTTGGAGTATATGTAGAGTCTAAGATCTAATAACCCTTGGAGTCCATGATGACATTAACCTCTGTTAACATACCTAGGTTCACAAATTCATTCAAAGCGCTTTTTAATTCAACTTGCATTCAATAGTATGGTTAATGTATGAATCTAATATCCCATAAACAAGTAAATGAACTAATTTAAATCTGCATCATCTAGTATCCAATCAAAAATTAGGATTTAAAGAAGAGTATACTCACCTAGTATTACTCACTGTCTTTTGTTTCCAGGTTCTTATTTTGCTCTCTGTTTTGCAATACAATTGTCGAGTTTTGCTCCATGCTTTTCTTCCTTTTCAAACTTTGATTTCAGCTTTAAAACACTTCACTGGCTTGCCATCCTCTCAGGTTTGGTTCACATTTTTAGTTCCAAATTTTTCTCTTTGTTTCTCTCTATGTTTTTCTACCATTTTATTTCTAGGCTTAAGAAGAAATGGTGATGGTCTATGATGTATTTATAGATGGTAAGGAGGCTTAAGTATGCTACGAATTAAAACATATAGGGTTCTATACACTGCAGTATTTCAGTGAAAGGAATGGGTGATGTAGTGATGTATAGTTCCATCAATGCCTTTAATCTTTGCCTCTAAGCATCGCACAGCTATGCCATGTTATTTTTGCACCTACCTTACATGCATGTACTAAATATATATAAACAATTGTTCCTTAGATCCTAAGCTAACCCACTGATTTGATTTTCCTATACAACTTGCGTGTCCTTAGCTTCTTTTGTCTTCTCTACTTAATGACTTAGGCTGTGAATGCCATCCCCTAGGTCTTATGCCGGGTTTTCATTTGCACATGTTAAGATGGCTTAGATACTAGAGTATCAAATCAGCTGACCCATCCTTACTTTCGCGAGTTGTTTTGCTTTCATTTTCTATGCTAATGGTCTAAACTTTCTTTTCTAATAAATGTCAAATTTCCTTTTGTCAACATGAAATGACCCAAACTTCCCCGTAAAGGAAAGTCTGAATTGCTTTGAGAACAACACACATCAGAACACAAACTGAAGAACATTTTATTGCTGATTACAACCATATATCATGTCGCCATACTAACCTCGAATCATGATGGAAATCCAATTTCCAATACGACACCATGCGGTTTTGAATGTAGAACTTGTATGGAGACATGATATATGGTGCCCATGCAGTCTATGATTGATACATTATGATTGAAATGTTCTTCACTTTGTGTTCTGATGTGTGTTGTTCTCAAAGCAATTCAGACTTTCCTTTACAGGGTAGTTTGGGTCGTTTCAGTTGGTATCAGAGCGGATTCTACAACTAAATATTGGGATTAGTGTATGTCAAATATCATCCCAATACCCGTGTGGGGTTTCATCCAACAAAAAAATAATAAATTATTTGTGCACTTGGGCGATGTGTAAAAATTATCGTTCCAATCACGTAAACAAGTCGGATAACTTGTAAATGGAAGTGTAATATTCAGTTTGAATATACTATCAATATATTAAATACCTTTTTAATGTAAATGTATACATTAGGATCATATTCAAAATGAACATATCATTCTAATGTAAATGCATATATTAGGTGGTATCAGTGCTTATACCCAACCGGAATTGTGGCCCCTATGTGGACCACAACGCCTGGGTGAGGTGTTTGTGAGCAAACGGGGACTTTGGGCTCTGTAGGAGGGGAGAATGTAACACCCCTATGTCCCATATCGTGGAAGCCTGTGTGAAGTGGGTACTTATATAGTAGAGCCAATCTCTTACTAACGCCGAGGGCTTTTGAGGAACAAAACCCCACACCTATACGGTGGCTAAGTTATGGACAATATCTTGCGCGAACGGAGGTGCGGGCTATTACATAACACTAGTACACTAGCAGGTTATTATTTTCTTTCATTTACTTTGTCAAATGCTATGTTTAGTCTATACTAGTCCTATGATTCGCCAGCCTACATAGATCAATATTTGTAGGTCTAGATTTGCTAATTATTTGATTTACGTAACTTGCAGCTTTATTTCTTCTTGTCACATTCATTACTTTCAACTTGCATATCTTCAATTTGATTTACTTATATACTATAATTTGTCTATATACGTGTCATGTACATATCTTATATTCTCATATATGACTTATGTACATATATTATTTATTTCCATATTTCTAAATATATATATATACACAAAATAAGGTCGACTTAAATATTGAATTTTATACAATATATACTATTTTCTTAAATCGATATGCAATATACAATGTATGAAACATTTTTGATTTCTAAGTTTAACTTGTGTTAACTTGTATACACACATACATTCATTGATAAAGACAATAAATTTAAATACACACTTAGACAATTATATATTAATTGTTTTATCTGGAATTTCTAAAATATTTAAATCCATTTGAATTCAATTATCACTAAAATATATAAATAATAGATTATAAAATTAGTCCAAAAACTAGGACGTTACAATCTACCCACCTTAAAAGAATTTCGTCCCCGAAATTAAAGAGTAACGAGGAGATTCCAATTGAACAATATCTTTAGACTTATGTCAACATAAACATAGGTCATCCCATTTGTATCTTTCAGTTTATACAATTTCAATTTGGTTTTGTGTACCCATCTTAATGTTATAGTCTAATACCAGATTATAATTACAACCATCACATCCATGTATAATAATTTAACAAAATTATTCTTTTATATCAAAATATAGTTTTGGGTAAAATTATTGCAATTACCCATCTTTTAAATCAATACTATGTCGAATCACTCTGCTCAAGTGTTTAGAAACACTTATCAATACAGTTTGTACTTTTATATCGTTCAGAATTTGTAAACCACTCGACAAACCCGTCAACACAATATAAAATAGTTTTTATATAAAATAACAAAAACGCGCTCATATTTGTACATTCAAACTCAATATAGGTTATTACTAACCCTATCTCTATCGATGTTTCGCCACAGAACCAAGGTTATTACTAAACCATTGCTCTGATACCAACTGTAACGACCCGAAAATTTCCGATCTTGATCATCGATGTTAATATGTATCCTGTATCACATATCAATCAAAAAAACACCAGAAATTAACATATCGTTAACTGAAAGAAGTTAGAGGGTGAGAAATAGAAAGAAAGAAAGTTAGAATTGAAGAAAACAAAGAACCTAACACAACAGAATCATAGTATAACGAATCTCACAGTGGAACTGAACAAAATATAATATATAGCAACTTCGGAAATACAAAACTGGTGTTTACACTTATATGCATCAATAGAGTACAACATATACAATATAGCGGAAATAAATTCTAGATATCAAATGCTAAATCCTCCTGCTCCAAGCTTCTTCAAGTTAATCTGTAAAATCCTAAAACCACTTGACTGCCCATACAAATTTGGGCGCCCAAGAGCTTAGGGGAAACACAGAAAAATATACTCTGGGTCAGTCATGGGATTGGTGTGAGTAAACGATTTTAAAACAGATTGATTTAACTTTAAAAAATCCTTTTGAAATAAATGATAATCGTAAGACCGATTCACACATAAACACGGATGGTTTTTACCTTACGATAACCCAAATCGTTTTTGAAATCATATATTGTTCTGATATTATAATAGTGTCTAAATACAAATAATTATCAATCTAGCAGAACACTTGCATCTCATGCTCTACATATATAGTATACAATCAAAACTGTGGGCGCTTATTGGAGATTGGATTTCGACTATGACAAGGTATGGAACCACCTGTCGATTATGTACCTCTAGAGGGGAATACAGTGGGTTCAACAAGAACGTCTTGTAACCCGGCCACACATGACCGACCACTCATTTCGCTTAGGTGTATCGGATGTACATCACCAACAGTTGGGCTCAAACCACCATTTCTCGAAAAGGGACAGCATCGAAATAGATTAAAGAAGAAAATGGAATTTATTTAGATAGGTGATTATACACCCTAATGGGAGCGACCCACATAGCCATGCTGCCTGCCTGATTTTTGTCATTTCCCAATTGATGAGACTTGAGGTTGGAATTTACCTTTTGATCATCTGGCCACCATTCACCTTGAATGCCACATCGTTTGATCCGCCAGATATCACTAATTGACATCCACAAAAATACTCTGGGTGTTAGCTATCCACCAATAGAAATACGTTTAGGGAAGTCAACATACGTGACTCCTTTGAAAATACTCTGTCCAACATTCGTCCATACAAGTCATCCAGGCACATGATGAACTGAAGGCACTCTCCTACTGCATCCACTATAGGAATCACCCCACGGATCAGTAGCGAGTAGTCCTTGCAAATCTGAAGATTTCAATCACGATAGAATCACTACTGAAATATATTTGGGAGCTAACCAGAGAAATTCAACAAGTGGTTCTCCCGCTCACGAAGATGTACGGTCTTTAATTCTAAAAATTTGTATAGTCGTCCCTGCAAATTAGTTTATGTAAGGTCGGTTCGAAGTGGTTTTGGGTCCGGTTCCCATCCCGGTCTCTTCGAACTAATGTATAAGGAATATTTATTTGATAATCGGTGTTTAACTATCAAATTTGAAACAGTGAAGATGAGTTAAACTATTTATTCAAATTATTACATATCATATATAATTTTCATAGCTTGTCCATTCAGATTAATTAACTTATACCATTTCTAATTTCAGAATAGCAATTGGTACAAGATGATTGAAATTTAAATAAAATGTGTCAACGTTTTATTTTATTTAATTCAGATTGGTTTGCACTTCACTACAGATAATTAACAAAAACTATTCATTGTAACGATCAACCAATGATTTCGACATTTTAATTTCAAACTATAAATAGTTTGAAAATATTTTATCTTGGGTAACAACTAATTTTCATAATATATTCACACTTCTAAGGAAATAAATATATTGATTTTATTTACTACTTATTTCTGTTTCAAAAATACAGGTATTAAATATCTGGGGATTTGAACTCAAGTTTACACCACGGAAAATCTGGGCCAGTTTAAAATTTTTATTTTGGCAATTTTAGCGAATTTTGATTATTTAAAATGGATTATTTTAAATAATATCGACGAGAAATTTATTTTGAATAGAATTCGAACGTATATATTATATACGTCGTCGTTAGAATATATAATAATTATATATAATTATAAAAGGAATTGAATATGGCGCGGTAGTTCGAAAATTCGATTTCTAATTTCAAATGAATATACAGAATTCAATATAAGTCAGAATTGAACGAAACAAGAAATATTTGAATCTGTATAACTATATCTTTGTAACGAAGTTAACAAACTAAGATTTCACTTTATAAATGATAAGATATGTCCAGTTGAAAATTCTGAATAGTCGCTATGGAATTCAGGCCCTTAAAAATGGACATTTTGCAAACGACCTCGGATTTCGACGAAACGAGTTTTGTTGGGTCCGCAGTGTCAAGTTATTGCTAGGTTTTAAATTTCATAATTTTTCGAATCAATATGTGAGCGTGGCAAAGGAAAACGCGTTTGACCATTTTCAGTTGATTTTAATCGACTGGAAATTGGCCATTTTTCAAACGGTCTCAGAATTCGACGAAACTAGTTTTGTTAAGACCGTATCGTCAATACGAAGCTAGAAAATATTTTTGTGGGATTTATAGAGTTAGTATGTGACCCCGGTAAATTGAAATGTACGTTTAAAATTCAATATAATGATTTAAATGTAAATGCAACGGAAACTGATCGAAACTGTCGATTCAGCTTGCGGTACATATCCCATTGTGTTCGGAATAGGGGTATTACGCTAGAGGTGACATTCGTTGGGTTCAATCTGAAGTCCGTTTACAAAAATTGTTTTTTAGGAAATTAATAATATTATTATAAATATATATAAAATAACCCCCTCCTCCTTATAACCTAATCCTTATACTCATCTGTAAATCCAAGCCGCCACAGCTCAAATCTTCATGAAATTAAAACGAGCTCGAATCTTCACGAAACTAGCGGAGGTCGGATCCGTTCAACTCGCGGATCCTAGGGCTTCAAGCGGGTACCTTTACTAATGGGAGCGACGGGCATATGGGGTGTTCGATTTTTGGGTACATCGACGCGAGGTCTGGTGCGAGGCTGCCAACAGTCGGTGAGGAGGGGGAAACGAGGGACCGCGGTGGCGATGATGGGTGGCGATTCTGCTCTGGGGGTCGGAATATGGCACGGGGACGAGGGTTTTAGGGTCAGTGATGAGGTCCTGTTAACACAGTGAAAAAGTAAGGTTATTTTCATTAATTATTTTATTGATTAAGCAGTAATTAGTTTTAAATATCACATTGTTCATAATCAGTTTTCAAAATAAATATCGATAAAGCATTGTTTGCATAATATAAGAATATTGTTTTAGTTAGGTAAAAATAAATTAGCACTAGTTATGTAAATATCTTTGTTTTAAATATTAAAATAGCCTTTGGATTTTTGAAAATAAATACATTCTTTGATTTTTGAAAATAAATACATTCTTTGATTTTTGAAAATAAATACAATTCTGGATTTTTGAAAATAAATACAATTCTGGATTTTTGAAAATAAATACAATTCTTGGTTTTTGAAAATAAATACATTCTTGGTTTTTGAAAATAAATACATTCTTGGTTTTTGAAAATAAATACATTCTTGGTTTTTGAAAATAAATACATTCTTTGTTTTTGAAAATAAATATAGTCATTGTTTTTTTCAATATATTGAACTTCGAAATAAAAATAGGATTTTCTATATATTGAACTTCGAGTTAAAAATAGAATTTTTATATATTGAACTTCGATAGAAAAATAGAATTTTTATATATTGAACTTCGATATAAAAATAGAATTTTTATATATTGAACTTCGATAGAAAAATAGAATTTTTATATATTGAACTTCGATAGAAAAATAGAATTTTTATATATTGAACTTCGATAGAAAAATAGAATTTTTATATATTGAACTTCGATAGAAAAATAGAATTTTTATATATTGAACTTCGAGATAATATGATTTTTACATATGGAATAGCGAAGTAAAAATTCGATTTTTTTTTACATATGTAGTGAATGCGGGCGAAAGCGACAAAAAGGCGAAACGACGAAGACTTCTGCAAATGAAGAGCCGTGGAGCTAGGACAGCTTTATGTGAGAACTTCTCACTCAAAATTCTTTTTCTAGTTATATATATATACTAGGATGCAGACGGTGTTTAGTAGCACCCGACACAATCGTCCACAGACCATGGACTTGTTTGTTTGGCTGTTTGGTTATTGATTGTGATATTGGTAATGAATGTGGTTTGTGGTGCGAAAAATCGAATCGATAAATTGGTTAGGATTAGACGTGCGCCGTTATAAGGCGAAGGAGTAAGGCTAGGTTAGACCCTTACTCCAAATTTTGTGGTTTGCATAACGAAAGTGAATTTGATTGATGTGTGAATGGCGTGGGCCTTCACTAGACCGGGGATAAGGCTAGGCCTTGTCCCGTTTCTAGTATCGTGCCGTTATGCCGCCGAAATTTTCTAAAATAAGTTAGAAAAATAAAAATAGCATTTTATTTAAAGAATGAACTGAATAGAAATTCATATGTTAAAATAAAATGTGTTATCGTTAAAAATATAATTTTTAACGTGAATGTGAATAAATAAATATTCATTTACAAACCAGATGGTTTGTTTATGTACACTTATTTGAATGACATTGATTGGGAAGATAAATTTTACACATCGCCCAACTGCACAAATAAAATATGTGTTTGATTGTTTGAAACCCCACACGGGTGTTAGGATGAAATTTGAAGTTCACTCATCCTGATTGATTAAATATGTCGATCGATTGATTGACAGGCTGTTATAAGCGTTGAATATCTATATTTGATGCTTATACAGTGTAGTGCACTTTGGTTGATGGTTGATTATTTTCAATGCTATTATATACATGTGTTGTATGAAAATCCATATAATTAATTTTATATGGTAATTGATTGGGCCTCATTCCAGTTTTGAAAAAGAAATATTTGAAAAAGAAATATTCGAAATAGAATATTTGAAAATAAAGGAATATATGAAGCCGTGTTTATTAGATTGACGCCATTTTGACGTGAACGATATTTATATCGATTTTAGAAAACGATTTCGAAATGAATTGAATTGAAAACGAATTCAAAATGAATTGAAAACGATTTCGAAATGAATTGAATTGAAAACGATTTCGAAATGAGTTGAATTGAAAACGATTTCGAAATGAATTGAATTGAAAACGATTTCGAAATGAATTGAATTGAAAACGAATTCAAAATGAATTGAAAACGATTTCGAAATGAATTGAATTGAAAACGATTTCGGAATGAATTGAATTGAAAACGATTTCGAAATGAATTGAATTGAAAACGAATTCAAAATGAATTGAAAACGATTTCGAAATGAAATGAATTGAAAACGATTTCGAAATGAATTGAATTGAAAACGATTTCGAAATGAATTGAATTGAAAACGATTTCGAAATGAATTGAATTGAAAACGATTTCGAAATGAATTGAATTGAAAACGATTTCGAAATGAATTGAATTGAATATGAATTCAAATTGAATTGAAATTTGAATTGAATGGAAATGAATTTTAAAACGAATTTATAAAGAAGAATTCAATTTTGATTTGAATTGAAAAGGAAGTTGAAATAGATTTTGAAACGAATTTTAAAACTATTTATATAATTCGTTTTGAATAGAAATCGACGAAATATATATTATATATAATATATATATATAATATAAATGGCCTGAATAGAACGCGCCGCGCCGCGGTAGTTCGCGAATTTCGACCATTTATTTCAAACGGACATTGCGGGAGATCCGACCGTCGGATTCTCCTAAAACCGGAACCGTTGGGTTCGTATCGAAAAGAGCTTTCTAATGAATGTTAGAAATTTGAAATCTAACGGTTGGATTTGGAGATACGTCCAAATCAAATTCGAAAAAGGTCGCTGTAAGTGCAGTTCGATGGCCATTGTTGGAAATCGACTGTACGGGCCTTGATAAAATTATTAAAAATAGTAATAATTTGTGTAAAATCATAAGAAATGATTTGTGAAAGTTTGGGATGAAAAACTCCATATTTGAAAAGATAAAAATAGATTTTTATCGAAATGAACTAGTTTTGAACTAGAATTATAATTCTATTTATTTTTAAATAAATAAATTGAATTTGAAATGGTTTTGAAAATAACCAAAATTTCCAATGATTGCATTGGAGTGGATTTGAATCGAAATTGTCTTCGGAATATTTCGATGTTGGAATTCGTGATATTACAGGTGTTGTTATGGAAATTTGAAAGATATATATTTATATCGTTATTTCCAATACGACATTTGTTAATCGTAGAATTTGATATTGAATATAAGCCGATATATTTTCTATTCAGAGCCTTATATTGAATATCAAATGGGATTTGGGTTTGTCGTGAATGGTGTCTTCACTAACACTGTTCTTGAACCCAGTTGAGAAAAGATTAAATCTTTTTATTTAGATTTAATAAAGTGTACCAATTAAATGATATTTAATTGGAATTGAATTGATATTGATTTTTGGGTTTATCGTGAACAGTGTTTTAAATAACACTTGTTCTTTAACCCGATAATTAATGAATGTGATTTGGGTTTGTCGTGAATGGTGTCTTCACTAACACTGTTCTTGAACCCAGTTGAGAAATGATTAAATCTTTTTATTTAGATTTAATGAAGTGTACCAATTAAATAATATTTAATTGGAATTGAATGGATATTGATTTTTGGGTTTATCGTGAACAGTGTTTTAAATAACACTTGTTCTTTAACCCGATAATTAATGAATGTGATTTGGGTTTGTCGTGAATGGTGTCTTCACTAACACTGTTCTTGAACCCAGTTGAGAAATGATTAAATCTTTTTATTTAGATTTAATGAAGTGTACCAATTAAATAATATTTAATTGGAATTGAATGGATATTGATTTTTGGGTTTATCGTGAACAGTGTTTTAAATAACACTTGTTCTTTAACCCGATAATTAATGGGATGTGACTTTGGGTTTATCGTGAACCGTGTTTTAAATGACACTGATTCTTTAACCCAGTCACAGATTAAAACTGAGTGGGGTTTTAATGAATCTTTAATTAGATTTGAACGTGAAATTTAGAAATTAACTGTCGGTTAGCTAAGTAGAATGGTTTTCTGGATATTGATCTGATGTTGGTTTCGGCCTTCGGGGTTAATATTTGGGGAATTATTCTCTTGATTAATTTACGGTTAATGACTAATGAGTTGGAATGAGGCGTATGTTGTGTTTGTGTAACACTTTTATAATATATACGCGAGTTATTCGGAAAGACCGGGTTTATCCCATTCTGAATAACTGATACGACGATAAGTCGAAGATGAAGACGATGGTCGAAGACCGGAAGTCTTCACGTCGTTTGGGTGATAACTGATGATCTTGATTGGGCTGTACACCCAAGAAGATGGAAACAGTTAGTGATCGTCCAGACGTACTTGGAGATCGATGGATATGCGGGGTACTAGGTGCCTCCGGTTTCGTTCAGACCCAGAACGGACTTGTAAATGGACTGTGTGTCTGACATCGGATTTCATTCTGTGTGACTGATATCGGTTGCATAGGATGGTTTGCCTGTGTGGCATGCTAAGATGCAAATGATCAAGGCTTCTGTTGAAAAGCAAAGTCTTGTGGTGATGATCAAAGCACGGCCTTTGTGGCGTAGCTTTGTGTAACGTTTACCTCGCGTGTTTCACACCAGGTATGAACCAAAAACGGGAGACGGACCTCAGGGAGGGCATGCGTTTCTTTCTAGTTAGAAGTGGCGTCAGTGGTTTTACACGCCCTGACGAGTTTGACTTATGTGGTTGTTGCTGTTGCGAGGCGCCTCGGTTATATCGGTTTCGGCCGATGCATTCTGGTCGGCTGACGGACCAGACTTACACCCCATAGGGTGGGGAAACGTAGTGTTCAGGCATTTTAATCCACATCGGTGGACCGGCCCTGTCGCTCCAAGGGTCGATGCGCTCTGACCCTGTGGCTCGGGCTAGAGAGTCACGAATCGGTTGAGGATCTTGCCCCTAGCCTCGGTTCATAGACGGAAATCCAATTTCCAAATACGTGACATTTGCGATTTTGATTGTATAACCTATATATGGCGACATAGTGGTATGGGGCATTCATGCCGCCTATGATTGATACTTATGATTTGAAGTGTTTTATACACTATGCACTTATAATAGTATCAAATGATTTGTTTTAAACGTATCAAGCATTCTTTGGCTGTTATAAGGGAAAACCCTATCCTCGACTGCGTTTCATTGTGTGATGGGACCTGGGTCTTATAACAGCTGCATTTTTCTTTATATAGCATTGCGCTGTTGTTTTATGCACCGGTATTCTTGGGAGGAAACCCGTTCCGTGTTACGGCGTGGTCCCTTGATTTACCTAATGATTTAAAATAAAGATCAATAACTGTTTTAGTTCTCACACCAGTCACATGACTGACCTGGAGTTTATTGTTTTAACCTAAACTCTGGGTGCCCTTATTTTGACACGGGCAGCTAGTAGTTTTGGTTTTGCAGATTTATATTCACAGGATCCTGGTTTACAGCTGGAACGATATCCGGAAAGCTTTGTATCCGTATATCTCATTCTAGTTGTGTATTGTATTATTTTCCGCTGCTATGTTTTTAAATGTAATTTAAATCTCTGATATTTCTGTGTAATATTCCTTTATACTCTGTATATTCTTGTAATCTGATGCACTGTTGTAATATACAATGAAATGTTCTTCTGTATGCGTTCTGTTGTGGCTTGTTCTCGAACTATCCGACGCTTTCCTTTACGGGGAAGTTGCGGGTCTTTACACGTGGTATCAGAGCTTTGGTTTACAAAGCAGAGAACAAGGCACGTTAGAACCGTACGAAAGAATTCATCAGATATTGGGTTAGTAAAATCCAATGAGGATGACTCGTTAGAGATAGGATCAGTAGTATCCTAGAACGAGTGTGAAGAGTATATTTGTAAAATGAAAACAATTTTGTTTTGAAAATTTAAAATCAATTATTCGTATTTGATTATCAATTTATATTGATGTGGACAATCCAGTATATATAGATTTTGCGTATACGTCTGATCCGCGTGTATTCAAAATTTTAATATACTGGATAGATATAGATTCACACTCTAGTCGCCCGAAGGTGATTCTGATGATTGTAGCTACATCATCAGAATTAATGTTCGAGTGTTGAAGGTGTGATTTTCTATATATTTCCATTAGGCTGGTGTGAGAACCAAAACTTATATAGTTAGAACACATTGTTGTGATTTGGCACCAAAACATGACTTTTTGTATATGTATCAAAATTATGAATTTGAAACGTTAAATTCACTAATTGATTGATGTTTGTGTTGTTTGTTTATTTGTTTGATAATTTTGAACCATTATGCCTAATTTGATCGAATATTGAATTGTACTGAAAATTGGTCGCATCTGCTTGCATATACATATATATCATTGAACAGGTCATAGCAAGGAGGCTAGAGCAGAGAATAAAATTTGTTTGCCCGACAAATAGGTACATGTTTACTACATAATTTCCTGTTTTGTTTGGGTGATGATGATTTTGTGAGCCTATTGGCTAGCCGCTTGGCTTTTTCTTTTTCTTTTTGAGATCTGAAGGACCGGGGAAGCTATTTGAAATTCCCCGATGCTCCCGGTGCAGGGGAGGTTATGGCGAAATTTTTCAAAAATTTAGGGTGTTAGCCAAATTTTTGAAATTTTGAAAATTCTCAGAAACTAAAGAGTTGGAGAATGGAAGCCCGATCGAATGTAGAGCTGAATAATCAAACCACTTTCGACTTTGTTCCTTTTCGGGGACGAAAAGTTTTAAGTGGGGGAGATTGTAACAACCCGGAAAATCTGGGCCAGTTTAAAATTTTTATTTTGGCAATTTTAGCGAATTTTGATTATTTAAAATGGATTATTTTAAATAATATCGACGAGAAATTTATTTTGAATAGAATTCGAACGTATATATTATATACGTCGTCGTTAGAATATATAATAATTATATATAATTATAAAAGGAATTGAATATGGCGCGGTAGTTCGAAAATTCGATTTCTAATTTCAAATGAATATACAGAATTCAATATAAGTCAGAATTGAACGAAACAAGAAATATTTGAATCTGTATAACTATATCTTTGTAACGAAGTTAACAAACTAAGATTTCACTTTATAAATGATAAGATATGTCCAGTTGAAAATTCTGAATAGTCGCTATGGAATTCAGGCCCTTAAAAATGGACATTTTGCAAACGACCTCGGATTTCGACGAAACGAGTTTTGTTGGGTCCGCAGTGTCAAGTTATTGCTAGGTTTTAAATTTCATAATTTTTCGAATCAATATGTGAGCGTGGCAAAGGAAAACGCGTTTGACCATTTTCAGTTGATTTTAATCGACTGGAAATTGGCCATTTTTCAAACGGTCTCAGAATTCGACGAAACTAGTTTTGTTAAGACCGTATCGTCAATACGAAGCTAGAAAATATTTTTGTGGGATTTATAGAGTTAGTATGTGACCCCGGTAAATTGAAATGTACGTTTAAAATTCAATATAATGATTTAAATGTAAATGCAACGGAAACTGATCGAAACTGTCGATTCAGCTTGCGGTACATATCCCATTGTGTTCGGAATAGGGGTATTACGCTAGAGGTGACATTCGTTGGGTTCAATCTGAAGTCCGTTTACAAAAATTGATTTTTAGGAAATTAATAATATTATTATAAATATATATAAAATAACCCCCTCCTCCTTATAACCTAATCCTTATACTCATCTGTAAATCCAAGCCGCCACAGCTCAAATCTTCATGAAATTAAAACGAGCTCGAATCTTCACGAAACTAGCGGAGGTCGGATCCGTTCAACTCGCGGATCCTAGGGCTTCAAGCGGGTACCTTTACTAATGGGAGCGACGGGCATATGGGGTGTTCGATTTTTGGGTACATCGACGCGAGGTCTGGTGCGAGGCTGCCAACAGTCGGTGAGGAGGGGGAAACGAGGGACCGCGGTGGCGATGATGGGTGGCGATTCTGCTCTGGGGGTCGGAATATGGCACGGGGACGAGGGTTTTAGGGTCAGTGATGAGGTCCTGTTAACACAGTGAAAAAGTAAGGTTATTTTCATTAATTATTTGTAACAACCCGGAAAATCTGGGCCAGTTTAAAATTTTTATTTTGGCAATTTTAGCGAATTTTGTTTATTTAAAATGAATTATTTTAAATAATATCGACGAGAAATTTATTTCGAATATAATTCGACGTATATATTTATATACGTCGTCGTTAGAATATAAATATTTATATATAATTATAAAAAGGAATTGAAAATGGCGCGGTAGTTCGAAAATTCGATTTCTAATTTCAAATGAATATACAGAATTCAATATAAGTCAGAATTGAACGAAACAAGAAATATTTGAATCTGTATAACTATATCTTTGTAATGAAGTTAACAAACTGAGATTTCATCTTAGAAATGATAAGTTATGTCCAGTTTAAAATTAGAAATAGTCGCTGTGGAATTTATATATATTTTTATATATATAAGGCCCTTAAAAATGGACATTTTGCAAACGACCTCGGATTTCGACGAAACCAGTTTTGTTGGGTCCGCAGTGTCAAGTTATTGCTAGATTCCAAATTTCATAATTTTTCGAATCAATATGTGAGCGTGGCAAAGAAAAACGCGTTTTGACCATTTCAGTTGATTTTAATCGACTGGAAATTGGCCATTTTTCATACGGTCTCAGAATTCGACGAAACTAGTTTTGTTAGGACCGTATCGTCAATACGAAGCTAGAAAATATTTTTCTGGAATTTTTAAAGTTCGTATGTGACCCCGGTAATTTGAAATGTACGTTTAAAATTCAGTATAGTGATTTAAATGTAAATTTAACGGAAACTGATTGTAACAGCCGAATCAGCTTACGATACATATCCCATTGTGTTCAGAATGGGGGTAAAACGCTAGAGACGACAGTCAGTGGGCTCAATTTTGAGTTCGAATTTTAATGTTGCTTTTTCGAAAAAAAATAAATAAAAAAATAAATAAATAAATAAAAAATAATAATAAAAAGAAATCCTCCTCTCTCCTCCTTAACTATTCAGCCCCCCCGTTGACCGATTCAAAACCAAAAATAAATAAAAAAAAAAGAAAAGAAAAAGGGGGCCGATCCCCAAACCCGCTTCTTCCATCGCCTCTTCCTACCTCGCCGCCGCCTAGGGCAGGCGCACCCCCCCCTCCGACCATCTCCTGACCTCGCACCTTCCTCTCCCCTCTCGCTCATCTCCTTCCTCCCTTCGAATCAAAGACGCAAACGCCCTGAGCCACCCCATCCTGTCGCCGCCCTCCCTGAAGCAACCGCGAGCCTCCAGAAGCATCGCGACCCCCCCCCCCGAAGCCGTTCGAAACCCTAGCGCCACCCCCAAAACATCGAGACGCCACCAGACCTCGCCGCCGAGCTCGACAGTCACCCCCTTCTTCGCGACAATGTAAGTTGATTTTATTTTATTTATTTTATTTTAATTCTGTAATGCTGGGAATTTTATAAAAGGTTAATACTGTTTGTTTTTTTAGGTTTTAAAATCGATTCTTGTTTTTTTTAAGTTTTAAAGCTGATTTTTTTTATAAAGTATTAAAGCTTTTTTTTTATAAAGTATTAGAGCTGATTATTTTTAAAAGAGTAAAAAACTGATTTTTATATAAAAAGAAAACTGATTTTTTTTATTTTAGGGATTTTAAAACTGATTTTTATATATAGTAAAAATTAGAATTTTTATATATTGAACTTCGATAGAAAAATAGAATTTTTATATATTGAACTTCGATAGAAAAATAGAATTTTTATATATTGAACTTCGATAGAAAAATAGAATTTTTATATATTGAACTTCAATAGAAAAATAGAATTTTTATATATTGAACTTCGATAGAAAAATAGAATTTTTATATATTGAACTTCGATAGAAAAATAGGATTTTTATATATTGAATAGCGAACTAAAAATTCGATTTTTATATATTGAGCTTTGAACTAAAAAATTCGATTTTTATATATTGAATAGCGAACTAAAAATTCGATTTTTATATATTGAGCTTTGAACTAAAAATTCGATTTTTATATATTGAATAGCGAACTAAAAATTCGATTTTTATATATTGAGCTTTGAACTAAAAATTCGATTTTTATATATTGAATAGCGAAGTAAAAATATGATTTTTACATATGTAGTGAAGGCGAGTTGGCGAAGATTTCCTGCATTGGAAGAGCCGTGGAGCTAGGATAGCTATATGTGAGAATTTCTCACCTTTCTATTTCTTTTCTAGTTATATATTTATACTAGGATGCAGACGGTGCTTAGTAGCACCCGACACCCGTCCACAGACCATGGACTTGTTTGTTTGGTTGCATAGATTAGTTGGATTATTTGTTTGAATTGTTTGGTGAGATGAATTTGATATGATTGATGTGTGAATGGCGTGGGCCTTCACTAGACCGGGGATTAGGCTAGGCCTTGTCCCGTTTCTAGTATCGTGCCGTTATGCCGCCGAAATTTTCTAAAATAAGTTAGAAAAATAAAAATAGCATTTTATTTAAAGAATGAACTGAATAGAAATTCATAAGTTAAAATAAAATGTTTTATCGTTAAAAATATAATTTTTAACGTGAATGTGAATAAATAAATATTCATTTACAAGCCGGACGGTTTGTTTATGTACACCTATTTGAAGGACATTGATTGGGTCGATAAATTTTACACATCGCCCAACAGCACAAATAAAATAGGTGTTTGATTGTTTGAAACCCCACACGGGTGTTGGGATGAAATATGAATTTCACTCATCCTGATTGATTAAATATGTCGATCGATTGATTGACAGGCTGTTATAAGCGTTGAATATCTATATTTGATGCTTATACAGTGTAGTGCACTTTGGTTGATGGTTGATTATTTTTCAAGGCTATTATACATGTGTTGTATGAAAATCCATATAATTAACTTTATATGGTAATTGATTGGGCCTCATTCCAGTTTTAAAATAGAAATATTTAAAATAGAAATATTCGAAATGGAATATTTGAAAATGTCAATATATGAAGCCGTGTTGATTAGAGTGACGCCATTTTGACGTGAACGATATTTATATCGATTTTATTCATTTTAAAATGAATATTAAAAAGTAATTTTGAAATCAAATATTTCGAAATGAATTGAATTGAAAACGAATTCAAAATGAATTGAAAACGATTTCGAAATAAAATGAATTGAAAACGATTTCGAAATGAATTGAAAACGAATTGAAATGAATTCAAATTGAATTGAAATTCGAATTGAATAGAAATGAATTTTAAAACGAATTTATAAAGAAGAATTTAATTTTGCTTTGAATTGAAATGGAAGTTGAAATAGATTTTGAAACGAATTTTAAAACTATTTATATAATTCGTTTTGAATAGAAATCGAAGAAATATATATTATATATATTATATATATAATATAATGGCCTGAATAGAACGCGCCGCGCCGCGGCAGTTCGCGAATTTCGACCATTTATTTCAAACGGACATTACGGGAGATCCGACCGTCGGATTCTCCTAAAACCGGAACCGTTGGGTTCGTATCGAAAAGAGCTTTCTAACGAATATTAGAAATGTGAAATCTAACGGTTGGATTTGGAATTATGTCCAAATCAAATTCGAAAAAGGTCGCTGTAAGTGCAGTTCGATGGCCATTGATGGAAATCGACTGTACGGGCCTTGATAAAATTATTAAAAATAGTGATAATTTGTGTAAAATCATAAGAAATGATTTGTGAAAGTTTGGGATGAAAAACTCCATATTTGAAAAGATAAAAATAGATTTTTATCGAAATGAACTAGTTTTGAACTAGAATTATAATTCTATTTATTTTTAAATAAATAAATTGAATTCGAAAAGGGTTTTGAAAATAACCAAAATTTCCAATGATTGCATTGGAGTGGATTTGAATCGAAATTGTCTTCGGAATATTTCGATGTTGGAATTCGTGATTATACAGGTGTTGTTATGGAAATTTGAAAGATATATATATTTATATCGTTATTTCCAATACGACATTTGTTAGTCGTAGAATTTGATATTGAATATAAGCCGATATATTTTCTATTCAGAGCCTTATATTGAATATCAAATGTGATTTGGGTTTGTCGTGAATGGTGTCTTCACTAACACTGTTCTTGAACCCAGTTGAGAAATGATTAAATCTTTTTATTTAGATTTAATGAAGTGTACCAATTAAATAATATTTAATTGGAATTGAATTGATATTGATTTTTGGGTTTATCGTGAACAGTGTTTTAAATAACACTTGTTCTTTAACCCGATAATTAATGAATGTGATTTGGGTTTGTCGTGAATGGTGTCTCCACTAACACTGTTCTTGAACCCAGCTGAGAAAAGATTAAATCTTTTGATTTAGATTTAATGAAGTGTACCAATTAAATAATATTTAATTGGAATTGAATGGATATTGATTTTTGGGTTTATCGTGAACAGTGTTTTAAATAACACTTGTTCTTTAACCCGATAATTAATGAATGTGATTTGGGTTTGTCGTGAATGGTGTCTTCACTAACACTGTTCTTGAACCCAGCTGAGAAAAGATTAAATCTTTTGATTTAGATTTAATGAAGTGTACCAATTAAATAATATTTAATTGGAATTGAATGGATATTGATTTTTGGGTTTATCGTGAACAGTGTTTTAAATAACACTTGTTCTTTAACCCGATAATTAATGGGATGTGACTTTGGGTTTATCGTGAACCGTGTTTTAAATGACACTGATTCTTTAACCCAGTCACAGATTAAAACTAAGTGGAGTTTTAATGAATCTTTAATTAGATTGAAAAGATCGAGAATGGAGTATCACCAGTTTTGCTCCAGGCGATAGTTAAATCTTTAATTAGATTTGAACGTGAAATTTAGAAATTAACTGTCGGTTAGCTAAGTAGAATGGTTTTCTGGATATTGATCTGATGTTGGTTTCGGCCTTCGGGGTTAATATTTGGGGAATTATTCTCTTGATTAATTTACGGTTAATGACTAATGAGTTGGAATGAGGCGTATGTTGTGTTTGTGTAACACTTTTATAATATATACGCGAGTTATTCGGAAAGACCGGGTTTATCCCATTCTGAATAACTGATACGACGATAAGTCGAAGATGAAGACGATGGTCGAAGACCAGAAGTCTTCACGTCGTTTGGGTGATAACTGATGATCTTGATTGGGCTGTACACCCAAGAAGATGGAAACAGTTAGTGATCGTCCAGACGTACTTGGAGATCGATGGATATGCGGGGTACTAGGTGCCTCCGGTTTCGTTCAGACCCAGAACGGACTTGTAAATGGACTGTGTGTCTGACATCGGATTTCATTCTGTGTGACTGATATCGGTTGCATAGGATGGTTTGCCTGTGTGGCATGCTAAGATGCAAATGATCAAGGCTTCTGTTGAAAAGCAAAGTCTTGTGGTGATGATCAAAGCACGGCCTTTGTGGCGTAGCTTTGTGTAACGTTTACCTCGCGTGTTTCACACCAGGTATGAACCAAAAACGGGAGACGGACCTCAGGGAGGGCATGCGTTTCTTTCTAGCTAAAAAGTGGCGTCAGTGGTTTTACACGCCCTGACGAGTTTGACTTATGTGGTTGTTGCTGTTGCGAGGCGCCTCGGATTGATCGGTCGTTCTCGAACCGATGGAGTCATTTAGTTGGCTCGTTTACGCCCCAAAGGGCGGAGTGACGTATTGTTCAGGCACTATAATCCACATCGGTGGACCGGCCCTGACGATCCAAGGGGCAGTTGCGGCTGTTCCGGAGACATGGGCTAGATTGTCTCGAATCGGTTGAGGATCTTGCCCCTAGCCTCGGTTCATAGATGGAAATCCAATTTCCAAATACGTGACTTTGCGGTTTTATTTGTAATCCTATATATGGCGACATAGTGGGATGGGGCGCTTATGCCGCCTATGATTGATACTTATGATTTGAAGTTGTTTTATACACTATGCACTTATTATAGTATCAAATGATTTGTTTTAAACGTATCAAGCATTCTTTGGCTGTTATAAGGGAAAACCCTATCCTCGACTGCGTTGCATTGTGTGATGGGACCTGGGTCTTATAACAGCTTCATCTTTCTTTATTTAGCATTGCGCTGTTTGTTTTATACACTGGTATTCTTGGGAGGAAACCCGTTCCGTGTTATACGGCGTAGTCCCTTGATTTACCTAATGATTTAAAATAAAGATTAATAACTGTTTTAGTTCTCACACCAGTCACATGACTGACCTGGGGTTTATTGTTTTAACCTAAACTCTGGGTGCCCCTATTTTGACACGGGCAGCTAGTAGTTTTGGTTTTGCAGATTTATATTCACAGGATCCTGGTTTACAGCTGGAACGATATCCGGAAAGCTTTGTATCCGTATATCTCTTCTAGTTGTGTATTGTATTATTTTCCGCTGCTATGTATTTAAATGTAATTTAAATCTCTGATATTTCTGTGTAATATTCGTTCATACTCTGTATATTCTTGTATCTGATGCATTGTTGTAATATACAGTGAAATGTTCTTTTATATGCGTTCTGTTGTGGTTTGTTCTCGAACTATCCGACGCTTTCCTTCACGGGGAAGTTGAGGGTCGTCACACGTGGTATCAGAGCTTTGGTTTACAAAGCTAGAGAACAAGACACATTAGAAACATACGAAAGAATTCATCAGATATTGGATTAGCAATATCCAATGGGAATGACTCGTTAGAGATAGGATTAGTAGTATCCTAGAACGAGTGTGAAGAGTATATTTTTAAAGTGAAAACAAATTTTGTTTTGTAAATTCAAATTTTAAATATTCGTATTTGAGTAGTTATTTTAAATTGAATTGTGGGCAATCGAGTATACAAGGTTTTGGGTATATGTCTTGCAAACGTGTATTCGAGGCTTTAATATACTTGATAGATATAGAATCATTCTAGTTGCTGGAGGCGATTCTGATGATGAGGCATCGTCATCAGTGATTGAGTTCAAGTGTCGAGAGTGAGTTATCTATATATTTCCATCAGATTGGTGTGAGAACCAAAACTAGATAGGGCTTATTTGTTGTGATTTGGCCTCAAAAACATGATTTTTGACTATATATCAAAGTTATGAATTTCAAATGATAATCACTAATTGATTGATGATTGTGTTGTTTGTTTATTTGTTTGCTAATTTTTAACCAATATGCCTAATTGAATCAAATATTGAATTGTATTGAAAATTGGTCGCATTTGCTTGCGTACATATATATCTTTTGAACAGGTCATAGCAAGGAGGCTAGAGCCAGAGAATAAAATTTGTTTGCCCGACAAATAGGTACATGTTTATTACATAATTTCCTGTTTTGTTTGGGTGATGATGATTTTGTGAGCCGTATCGGCTAGCCGCTTGGCTTTCTTTTTCTTTTTATTCCACCATTGATTGGTGAGGGCCCTGGGAGGCCTTTTGAAATATCCCGATGCTCCCGGTGCAGGGGAGGTTATGGCGAAATTTTTCAAAAATTTAGGGTGTTAGCCAAATTTTTGAAATTTTGAAAATTCTCAGAAACTAAAGAGTTGGAGAATGGAAGCCAGATCGATCGTAGGGCTGAATAATCAAACCACTTTCGACTTTGTTCCTTTTCGGGGACGAAAAGTTTTAAGTGGGGGAGATTGTAACAACCCGGAAAATCTGGGCCAGTTTAAAATTTTTATTTTGGCAATTTTAGCGAATTTTGTTTATTTAAAATGAATTATTTTAAATAATATCGACGAGAAATTTATTTCGAATATAATTCGACGTATATATTTATATACGTCGTCGTTAGAATATAAATATTTATATATAATTATAAAAAGGAATTGAAAATGGCGCGGTAGTTCGAAAATTCGATTTCTAATTTCAAATGAATATACAGAATTCAATATAAGTCAGAATTGAACGAAACAAGAAATATTTGAATCTGTATAACTATATCTTTGTAATGAAGTTAACAAACTGAGATTTCATCTTAGAAATGATAAGTTATGTCCAGTTTAAAATTAGAAATAGTCGCTGTGGAATTTATATATATTTTTATATATATAAGGCCCTTAAAAATGGACATTTTGCAAACGACCTCGGATTTCGACGAAACCAGTTTTGTTGGGTCCGCAGTGTCAAGTTATTGCTAGATTCCAAATTTCATAATTTTTCGAATCAATATGTGAGCGTGGCAAAGAAAAACGCGTTTTGACCATTTCAGTTGATTTTAATCGACTGGAAATTGGCCATTTTTCATACGGTCTCAGAATTCGACGAAACTAGTTTTGTTAGGACCGTATCGTCAATACGAAGCTAGAAAATATTTTTCTGGAATTTTTAAAGTTCGTATGTGACCCCGGTAATTTGAAATGTACGTTTAAAATTCAGTGTAGTGATTTAAATGTAAATTTAACGGAAACTGATTGTAACAGCCGAATCAGCTTACGATACATATCCCATTGTGTTCAGAATGGGGGTAAAACGCTAGAGACGACAGTCAGTGGGCTCAATTTTGAGTTCGAATTTTAATGTTGCTTTTTCGAAAAAAAATAAATAAAAAAATAAATAAATAAATAAAAAATAATAATAAAAAGAAATCCTCCTCTCTCCTCCTTAACTATTCAGCCCCCCCGTTGACCGATTCAAAACCAAAAATAAATAAAAAAAAAAGAAAAGAAAAAGGGGGCCGATCCCCAAACCCGCTTCTTCCATCGCCTCTTCCTACCTCGCCGCCGCCTAGGGCAGGCGCACCCCCCCCTCCGACCATCTCCTGACCTCGCACCTTCCTCTCCCCTCTCGCTCATCTCCTTCCTCCCTTCGAATCAAAGACGCAAACGCCCTGAGCCACCCCATCCTGTCGCCGCCCTCCCTGAAGCAACCGCGAGCCTCCAGAAGCATCGCGACCCCCCCCGAAGCCGTTCGAAACCCTAGCGCCACCCCCAAAACATCGAGACGCCACCAGACCTCGCCGCCGAGCTCGACAGTCACCCCCTTCTTCGCGACAATGTAAGTTGATTTTATTTTATTTATTTTATTTTAATTCTGTAATGCTGGGAATTTTATAAAAGGTTAATACTGTTTGTTTTTTTAGGTTTTAAAATCGATTCTTGTTTTTTTTAAGTTTTAAAGCTGATTTTTTTTATAAAGTATTAAAGCTTTTTTTTTATAAAGTATTAGAGCTGATTATTTTTAAAAGAGTAAAAAACTGATTTTTATATAAAAAGAAAACTGATTTTTTTTATTTTAGGGATTTTAAAACTGATTTTTATATATAGTAAAAATTAGAATTTTTATATATTGAACTTCGATAGAAAAATAGAATTTTTATATATTGAACTTCGATAGAAAAATAGAATTTTTATATATTGAACTTCGATAGAAAAATAGAATTTTTATATATTGAACTTCAATAGAAAAATAGAATTTTTATATATTGAACTTCGATAGAAAAATAGAATTTTTATATATTGAACTTCGATAGAAAAATAGGATTTTTATATATTGAATAGCGAACTAAAAATTCGATTTTTATATATTGAGCTTTGAACTAAAAAATTCGATTTTTATATATTGAATAGCGAACTAAAAATTCGATTTTTATATATTGAGCTTTGAACTAAAAATTCGATTTTTATATATTGAATAGCGAACTAAAAATTCGATTTTTATATATTGAGCTTTGAACTAAAAATTCGATTTTTATATATTGAATAGCGAAGTAAAAATATGATTTTTACATATGTAGTGAAGGCGAGTTGGCGAAGATTTCCTGCATTGGAAGAGCCGTGGAGCTAGGATAGCTATATGTGAGAATTTCTCACCTTTCTATTTCTTTTCTAGTTATATATTTATACTAGGATGCAGACGGTGCTTAGTAGCACCCGACACCCGTCCACAGACCATGGACTTGTTTGTTTGGTTGCATAGATTAGTTGGATTATTTGTTTGAATTGTTTGGTGAGATGAATTTGATATGATTGATGTGTGAATGGCGTGGGCCTTCACTAGACCGGGGATTAGGCTAGGCCTTGTCCCGTTTCTAGTATCGTGCCGTTATGCCGCCGAAATTTTCTAAAATAAGTTAGAAAAATAAAAATAGCATTTTATTTAAAGAATGAACTGAATAGAAATTCATAAGTTAAAATAAAATGTTTTATCGTTAAAAATATAATTTTTAACGTGAATGTGAATAAATAAATATTCATTTACAAGCCGGACGGTTTGTTTATGTACACCTATTTGAAGGACATTGATTGGGTCGATAAATTTTACACATCGCCCAACAGCACAAATAAAATAGGTGTTTGATTGTTTGAAACCCCACACGGGTGTTGGGATGAAATATGAATTTCACTCATCCTGATTGATTAAATATGTCGATCGATTGATTGACAGGCTGTTATAAGCGTTGAATATCTATATTTGATGCTTATACAGTGTAGTGCACTTTGGTTGATGGTTGATTATTTTTCAAGGCTATTATACATGTGTTGTATGAAAATCCATATAATTAACTTTATATGGTAATTGATTGGGCCTCATTCCAGTTTTAAAATAGAAATATTTAAAATAGAAATATTCGAAATGGAATATTTGAAAATGTCAATATATGAAGCCGTGTTGATTAGAGTGACGCCATTTTGACGTGAACGATATTTATATCGATTTTATTCATTTTAAAATGAATATTAAAAAGTAATTTTGAAATCAAATATTTCGAAATGAATTGAATTGAAAACGAATTCAAAATGAATTGAAAACGATTTCGAAATAAAATGAATTGAAAACGATTTCGAAATGAATTGAAAACGAATTGAAATGAATTCAAATTGAATTGAAATTCGAATTGAATAGAAATGAATTTTAAAACGAATTTATAAAGAAGAATTTAATTTTGCTTTGAATTGAAATGGAAGTTGAAATAGATTTTGAAACGAATTTTAAAACTATTTATATAATTCATTTTGAATAGAAATCGACGAAATATATATTATATATATTATATATATAATATAATGGCCTGAATAGAACGCGCCGCGCCGCGGCAGTTCGCGAATTTCGACCATTTATTTCAAACGGACATTACGGGAGATCCGACCGTCGGATTCTCCTAAAACCGGAACCGTTGGGTTCGTATCGAAAAGAGCTTTCTAACGAATATTAGAAATGTGAAATCTAACGGTTGGATTTGGAATTATGTCCAAATCAAATTCGAAAAAGGTCGCTGTAAGTGCAGTTCGATGGCCATTGATGGAAATCGACTGTACGGGCCTTGATAAAATTATTAAAAATAGTGATAATTTGTGTAAAATCATAAGAAATGATTTGTGAAAGTTTGGGATGAAAAACTCCATATTTGAAAAGATAAAAATAGATTTTTATCGAAATGAACTAGTTTTGAACTAGAATTATAATTCTATTTATTTTTAAATAAATAAATTGAATTCGAAAAGGGTTTTGAAAATAACCAAAATTTCCAATGATTGCATTGGAGTGGATTTGAATCGAAATTGTCTTCGGAATATTTCGATGTTGGAATTCGTGATTATACAGGTGTTGTTATGGAAATTTGAAAGATATATATATTTATATCGTTATTTCCAATACGACATTTGTTAGTCGTAGAATTTGATATTGAATATAAGCCGATATATTTTCTATTCAGAGCCTTATATTGAATATCAAATGTGATTTGGGTTTGTCGTGAATGGTGTCTTCACTAACACTGTTCTTGAACCCAGTTGAGAAATGATTAAATCTTTTTATTTAGATTTAATGAAGTGTACCAATTAAATAATATTTAATTGGAATTGAATTGATATTGATTTTTGGGTTTATCGTGAACAGTGTTTTAAATAACACTTGTTCTTTAACCCGATAATTAATGAATGTGATTTGGGTTTGTCGTGAATGGTGTCTCCACTAACACTGTTCTTGAACCCAGCTGAGAAAAGATTAAATCTTTTGATTTAGATTTAATGAAGTGTACCAATTAAATAATATTTAATTGGAATTGAATGGATATTGATTTTTGGGTTTATCGTGAACAGTGTTTTAAATAACACTTGTTCTTTAACCCGATAATTAATGAATGTGATTTGGGTTTGTCGTGAATGGTGTCTTCACTAACACTGTTCTTGAACCCAGCTGAGAAAAGATTAAATCTTTTGATTTAGATTTAATGAAGTGTACCAATTAAATAATATTTAATTGGAATTGAATGGATATTGATTTTTGGGTTTATCGTGAACAGTGTTTTAAATAACACTTGTTCTTTAACCCGATAATTAATGGGATGTGACTTTGGGTTTATCGTGAACCGTGTTTTAAATGACACTGATTCTTTAACCCAGTCACAGATTAAAACTAAGTGGAGTTTTAATGAATCTTTAATTAGATTGAAAAGATCGAGAATGGAGTATCACCAGTTTTGCTCCAGGCGATAGTTAAATCTTTAATTAGATTTGAACGTGAAATTTAGAAATTAACTGTCGGTTAGCTAAGTAGAATGGTTTTCTGGATATTGATCTGATGTTGGTTTCGGCCTTCGGGGTTAATATTTGGGGAATTATTCTCTTGATTAATTTACGGTTAATGACTAATGAGTTGGAATGAGGCGTATGTTGTGTTTGTGTAACACTTTTATAATATATACGCGAGTTATTCGGAAAGACCGGGTTTATCCCATTCTGAATAACTGATACGACGATAAGTCGAAGATGAAGACGATGGTCGAAGACCAGAAGTCTTCACGTCGTTTGGGTGATAACTGATGATCTTGATTGGGCTGTACACCCAAGAAGATGGAAACAGTTAGTGATCGTTCAGACGTACTTGGAGATCGATGGATATGCGGGGTACTAGGTGCCTCCGGTTTCGTTCAGACCCAGAACGGACTTGTAAATGGACTGTGTGTCTGACATCGGATTTCATTCTGTGTGACTGATATCGGTTGCATAGGATGGTTTGCCTGTGTGGCATGCTAAGATGCAAATGATCAAGGCTTCTGTTGAAAAGCAAAGTCTTGTGGTGATGATCAAAGCACGGCCTTTGTGGCGTAGCTTTGTGTAACGTTTACCTCGCGTGTTTCACACCAGGTATGAACCAAAAACGGGAGACGGACCTCAGGGAGGGCATGCGTTTCTTTCTAGCTAAAAAGTGGCGTCAGTGGTTTTACACGCCCTGACGAGTTTGACTTATGTGGTTGTTGCTGTTGCGAGGCGCCTCGGATTGATCGGTCGTTCTCGAACCGATGGAGTCATTTAGTTGGCTCGTTTACGCCCCAAAGGGCGGAGTGACGTATTGTTCAGGCACTATAATCCACATCGGTGGACCGGCCCTGACGATCCAAGGGGCAGTTGCGGCTGTTCCGGAGACATGGGCTAGATTGTCTCGAATCGGTTGAGGATCTTGCCCCTAGCCTCGGTTCATAGATGGAAATCCAATTTCCAAATACGTGACTTTGCGGTTTTATTTGTAATCCTATATATGGCGACATAGTGGGATGGGGCGCTTATGCCGCCTATGATTGATACTTATGATTTGAAGTTGTTTTATACACTATGCACTTATTATAGTATCAAATGATTTGTTTTAAACGTATCAAGCATTCTTTGGCTGTTATAAGGGAAAACCCTATCCTCGACTGCGTTGCATTGTGTGATGGGACCTGGGTCTTATAACAGCTTCATCTTTCTTTATTTAGCATTGCGCTGTTTGTTTTATGCACTGGTATTCTTGGGAGGAAACCCGTTCCGTGTTATACGGCGTAGTCCCTTGATTTACCTAATGATTTAAAATAAAGATTAATAACTGTTTTAGTTCTCACACCAGTCACATGACTGACCTGGGGTTTATTGTTTTAACCTAAACTCTGGGTGCCCCTATTTTGACACGGGCAGCTAGTAGTTTTGGTTTTGCAGATTTATATTCACAGGATCCTGGTTTACAGCTGGAACGATATCCGGAAAGCTTTGTATCCGTATATCTCTTCTAGTTGTGTATTGTATTATTTTCCGCTGCTATGTATTTAAATGTAATTTAAATCTCTGATATTTCTGTGTAATATTCGTTCATACTCTGTATATTCTTGTATCTGATGCATTGTTGTAATATACAGTGAAATGTTCTTTTATATGCGTTCTGTTGTGGTTTGTTCTCGAACTATCCGACGCTTTCCTTCACGGGGAAGTTGAGGGTCGTCACATTATTTTATTGATTAAGCAGTAATTAGTTTTAAATATCACATTGTTCATAATCAGTTTTCAAAATAAATATCGATAAAGCATTGTTTGCATAATATAAGAATATTGTTTTAGTTAGGTAAAAATAAATTAGCACTAGTTATGTAAATATCTTTGTTTTAAATATTAAAATAGCCTTTGGATTTTTGAAAATAAATACATTCTTTGATTTTTGAAAATAAATACATTCTTTGATTTTTGAAAATAAATACAATTCTGGATTTTTGAAAATAAATACAATTCTGGATTTTTGAAAATAAATACAATTCTTGGTTTTTGAAAATAAATACATTCTTGGTTTTTGAAAATAAATACATTCTTGGTTTTTGAAAATAAATACATTCTTGGTTTTTGAAAATAAATACATTCTTTGTTTTTGAAAATAAATATAGTCATTGTTTTTTTCAATATATTGAACTTCGAAATAAAAATAGGATTTTCTATATATTGAACTTCGAGTTAAAAATAGAATTTTTATATATTGAACTTCGATAGAAAAATAGAATTTTTATATATTGAACTTCGATATAAAAATAGAATTTTTATATATTGAACTTCGATAGAAAAATAGAATTTTTATATATTGAACTTCGATAGAAAAATAGAATTTTTATATATTGAACTTCGATAGAAAAATAGAATTTTTATATATTGAACTTCGATAGAAAAATAGAATTTTTATATATTGAACTTCGAGATAATATGATTTTTACATATGGAATAGCGAAGTAAAAATTCGATTTTTTTTTACATATGTAGTGAATGCGGGCGAAAGCGACAAAAAGGCGAAACGACGAAGACTTCTGCAAATGAAGAGCCGTGGAGCTAGGACAGCTTTATGTGAGAACTTCTCACTCAAAATTCTTTTTCTAGTTATATATATATACTAGGATGCAGACGGTGTTTAGTAGCACCCGACACAATCGTCCACAGACCATGGACTTGTTTGTTTGGCTGTTTGATTATTGATTGTGATATTGGTAATGAATGTGGTTTGTGGTGTGAAAAATCGAATCGATAAATTGGTTAGGATTAGACGTGCGCCGTTATAAGGCGAAGGAGTAAGGCTAGGTTAGACCCTTACTCCAAATTTTGTGGTTTGCATAACGAAAGTGAATTTGATTGATGTGTGAATGGCGTGGGCCTTCACTAGACCGGGGATAAGGCTAGGCCTTGTCCCGTTTCTAGTATCGTGCCGTTATGCCGCCGAAATTTTCTAAAATAAGTTAGAAAAATAAAAATAGCATTTTATTTAAAGAATGAACTGAATAGAAATTCATATGTTAAAATAAAATGTGTTATCGTTAAAAATATAATTTTTAACGTGAATGTGAATAAATAAATATTCATTTACAAACCAGATGGTTTGTTTATGTACACTTATTTGAATGACATTGATTGGGAAGATAAATTTTACACATCGCCCAACTGCACAAATAAAATATGTGTTTGATTGTTTGAAACCCCACACGGGTGTTAGGATGAAATTTGAAGTTCACTCATCCTGATTGATTAAATATGTCGATCGATTGATTGACAGGCTGTTATAAGCGTTGAATATCTATATTTGATGCTTATACAGTGTAGTGCACTTTGGTTGATGGTTGATTATTTTCAATGCTATTATATACATGTGTTGTATGAAAATCCATATAATTAATTTTATATGGTAATTGATTGGGCCTCATTCCAGTTTTGAAAAAGAAATATTTGAAAAAGAAATATTCGAAATAGAATATTTGAAAATAAAGGAATATATGAAGCCGTGTTTATTAGATTGACGCCATTTTGACGTGAACGATATTTATATCGATTTTAGAAAACGATTTCGAAATGAATTGAATTGAAAACGAATTCAAAATGAATTGAAAACGATTTCGAAATGAATTGAATTGAAAACGATTTCGAAATGAGTTGAATTGAAAACGATTTCGAAATGAATTGAATTGAAAACGATTTCGAAATGAATTGAATTGAAAACGAATTCAAAATGAATTGAAAACGATTTCGAAATGAATTGAATTGAAAACGATTTCGGAATGAATTGAATTGAAAACGATTTCGAAATGAATTGAATTGAAAACGAATTCAAAATGAATTGAAAACGATTTCGAAATGAAATGAATTGAAAACGATTTCGAAATGAATTGAATTGAAAACGATTTCGAAATGAATTGAATTGAAAACGATTTCGAAATGAATTGAATTGAAAACGATTTCGAAATGAATTGAATTGAAAACGATTTCGAAATGAATTGAATTGAATATGAATTCAAATTGAATTGAAATTTGAATTGAATGGAAATGAATTTTAAAACGAATTTATAAAGAAGAATTCAATTTTGATTTGAATTGAAAAGGAAGTTGAAATAGATTTTGAAACGAATTTTAAAACTATTTATATAATTCGTTTTGAATAGAAATCGACGAAATATATATTATATATAATATATATATAATATAAATGGCCTGAATAGAACGCGCCGCGCCGCGGTAGTTCGCGAATTTCGACCATTTATTTCAAACGGACATTGCGGGAGATCCGACCGTCGGATTCTCCTAAAACCGGAACCGTTGGGTTCGTATCGAAAAGAGCTTTCTAATGAATGTTAGAAATTTGAAATCTAACAGTTGGATTTGGAGATACGTCCAAATCAAATTCGAAAAAGGTCGCTGTAAGTGCAGTTCGATGGCCATTGTTGGAAATCGACTGTACGGGCCTTGATAAAATTATTAAAAATAGTAATAATTTGTGTAAAATCATAAGAAATGATTTGTGAAAGTTTGGGATGAAAAACTCCATATTTGAAAAGATAAAAATAGATTTTTATCGAAATGAACTAGTTTTGAACTAGAATTATAATTCTATTTATTTTTAAATAAATAAATTGAATTTGAAATGGTTTTGAAAATAACCAAAATTTCCAATGATTGCATTGGAGTGGATTTGAATCGAAATTGTCTTCGGAATATTTCGATGTTGGAATTCGTGATATTACAGGTGTTGTTATGGAAATTTGAAAGATATATATTTATATCGTTATTTCCAATACGACATTTGTTAATCGTAGAATTTGATATTGAATATAAGCCGATATATTTTCTATTCAGAGCCTTATATTGAATATCAAATGGGATTTGGGTTTGTCGTGAATGGTGTCTTCACTAACACTGTTCTTGAACCCAGTTGAGAAAAGATTAAATCTTTTTATTTAGATTTAATGAAGTGTACCAATTAAATGATATTTAATTGGAATTGAATTGATATTGATTTTTGGGTTTATCGTGAACAGTGTTTTAAATAACACTTGTTCTTTAACCCGATAATTAATGAATGTGATTTGGGTTTGTCGTGAATGGTGTCTTCACTAACACTGTTCTTGAACCCAGTTGAGAAATGATTAAATCTTTTTATTTAGATTTAATGAAGTGTACCAATTAAATAATATTTAATTGGAATTGAATGGATATTGATTTTTGGGTTTATCGTGAACAGTGTTTTAAATAACACTTGTTCTTTAACCCGATAATTAATGAATGTGATTTGGGTTTGTCGTGAATGGTGTCTTCACTAACACTGTTCTTGAACCCAGTTGAGAAATGATTAAATCTTTTTATTTAGATTTAATGAAGTGTACCAATTAAATAATATTTAATTGGAATTGAATGGATATTGATTTTTGGGTTTATCGTGAACAGTGTTTTAAATAACACTTGTTCTTTAACCCGATAATTAATGGGATGTGACTTTGGGTTTATCGTGAACCGTGTTTTAAATGACACTGATTCTTTAACCCAGTCACAGATTAAAACTGAGTGGGGTTTTAATGAATCTTTAATTAGATTTGAACGTGAAATTTAGAAATTAACTGTCGGTTAGCTAAGTAGAATGGTTTTCTGGATATTGATCTGATGTTGGTTTCGGCCTTCGGGGTTAATATTTGGGGAATTATTCTCTTGATTAATTTACGGTTAATGACTAATGAGTTGGAATGAGGCGTATGTTGTGTTTGTGTAACACTTTTATAATATATACGCGAGTTATTCGGAAAGACCGGGTTTATCCCATTCTGAATAACTGATACGACGATAAGTCGAAGATGAAGACGATGGTCGAAGACCGGAAGTCTTCACGTCGTTTGGGTGATAACTGATGATCTTGATTGGGCTGTACACCCAAGAAGATGGAAACAGTTAGTGATCGTCCAGACGTACTTGGAGATCGATGGATATGCGGGGTACTAGGTGCCTCCGGTTTCGTTCAGACCCAGAACGGACTTGTAAATGGACTGTGTGTCTGACATCGGATTTCATTCTGTGTGACTGATATCGGTTGCATAGGATGGTTTGCCTGTGTGGCATGCTAAGATGCAAATGATCAAGGCTTCTGTTGAAAAGCAAAGTCTTGTGGTGATGATCAAAGCACGGCCTTTGTGGCGTAGCTTTGTGTAACGTTTACCTCGCGTGTTTCACACCAGGTATGAACCAAAAACGGGAGACGGACCTCAGGGAGGGCATGCGTTTCTTTCTAGTTAGAAGTGGCGTCAGTGGTTTTACACGCCCTGACGAGTTTGACTTATGTGGTTGTTGCTGTTGCGAGGCGCCTCGGTTATATCGGTTTCGGCCGATGCATTCTGGTCGGCTGACGGACCAGACTTACACCCCATAGGGTGGGGAAACGTAGTGTTCAGGCATTTTAATCCACATCGGTGGACCGGCCCTGTCGCTCCAAGGGTCGATGCGCTCTGACCCTGTGGCTCGGGCTAGAGAGTCACGAATCGGTTGAGGATCTTGCCCCTAGCCTCGGTTCATAGACGGAAATCCAATTTCCAAATACGTGACATTTGCGATTTTGATTGTATAACCTATATATGGCGACATAGTGGTATGGGGCATTCATGCCGCCTATGATTGATACTTATGATTTGAAGTGTTTTATACACTATGCACTTATAATAGTATCAAATGATTTGTTTTAAACGTATCAAGCATTCTTTGGCTGTTATAAGGGAAAACCCTATCCTCGACTGCGTTTCATTGTGTGATGGGACCTGGGTCTTATAACAGCTGCATTTTTCTTTATATAGCATTGCGCTGTTGTTTTATGCACCGGTATTCTTGGGAGGAAACCCGTTCCGTGTTACGGCGTGGTCCCTTGATTTACCTAATGATTTAAAATAAAGATCAATAACTGTTTTAGTTCTCACACCAGTCACATGACTGACCTGGAGTTTATTGTTTTAACCTAAACTCTGGGTGCCCTTATTTTGACACGGGCAGCTAGTAGTTTTGGTTTTGCAGATTTATATTCACAGGATCCTGGTTTACAGCTGGAACGATATCCGGAAAGCTTTGTATCCGTATATCTCATTCTAGTTGTGTATTGTATTATTTTCCGCTGCTATGTTTTTAAATGTAATTTAAATCTCTGATATTTCTGTGTAATATTCCTTTATACTCTGTATATTCTTGTAATCTGATGCACTGTTGTAATATACAATGAAATGTTCTTCTGTATGCGTTCTGTTGTGGCTTGTTCTCGAACTATCCGACGCTTTCCTTTACGGGGAAGTTGCGGGTCTTTACATTTTATTGTAATATACTAAGAACAACAAATGCAATAGGTCCTATAAGGCCCAATTTCTACATGCAACATACCCTAGTCTGATCAGCGTTTCCTGTACACTTAGTCCTCTTCTTTATGTAATGAGGTCTTTTAGTTTTAAAGTAAAACACACCTATTTCTTTTCATTTCTATTCCAGGCCAGACCCAAAGCTATCACGCCAAACCTGCCAAATATACTTTCATTTTCATTTCCATGATGCGTCCAAACCCTTCTTCCCCTCATACATATTATAGTTCTTTTAATTAAAACTCAAGAATGTAAAACGTCTTTTATTTTATTTTATGGCTTAGCCAGGCCCAAAATCCACACTAGTAAGAGAACCGCACACATGTAGAAGTATTCATACCATTTAAAACTCCAGGCAAACAGACGTAGCCCAACCCCCATTCGTTCTCTTACCTTCCCTATTTCTTTTCAGTTATGTTCCCCTACCCTTCCCAGTTTCGTTTACATTGTCAGAACCACTCCCATTTCGACGGTGCAAGCATTCCATTCGCTGTTATTTCAGTACAACAATCCAAAAGAAAAATTTCTTCAAGACATATACGAGAACCCTCAACCAGGGTGCACTTAACATGAAGCTACGCATAGTCCTCTTTTTTAACATGCGTACAGTTCCTTAACATCTCAGCTGCAGGAAGTGCCGTGGTATATCATACCGCATCCCCGGAAATGACTTGAATAACATGCAGATTTAGGTTCATCATGCTAACCGAGAAACTCTATTGTATAGGGCAGACTTCATCTACATCCGTTATGCTTCTAACCAAGTCATAGTGATCATAATGTGAGCCATCAGGTTCCCTAAAATCGTGTAAGTATACAAATGCTTGGGAACGTCATGTACAGTTTTCAAGTCTTTACCATTAGCCATTGTAAAAACCAGTACATCTCACTTTTGCAGATGGTCCTTATAACAAAGGTGCCATCTCTGTTCCTTTTATTGATGCACAACCTGCACTGTGTGCACTATACACCTGCACGACTCTTCCCCGACACATCCACTAATCCAAACATCGTTGCAAGTGCCATTTCACCACTTAAGTTCAAACCCATTCTTGATAATCACGGCGATCAACTGGATCCAATTGTATTGATAAAATTTCTTGTTTTACTTTTGTTCATAGTTCTTATTTCCAGAATTATATTTTCTTTTCTTCTCTTATTATTTGCTTGAAATCAACCAATATCTATTTGTATTCCTCTTATTACGTTCTAGTGATTTATTCTTGAAATTCTGATATCAATTCAGATATCGATACTTGTTCCAATCCTATCGCAATTCACTAAGCTCCTGTAAACCAATCTGCGCGTGTTCCTCCCTGTCCGTGTATGGTTTCAAGCTGATGCATCCATCACAGTAGCCTAACATCCTTTCTTGCTTGACTGAACTTTTAAATATAAATTTATTCAAATATCCTACTGCCGTTGTTCCTGTCTTAACCACAAACGTCTATCTAAAATATTCCATATCAATATATGATGCTATAAACTAAATAGTAGTTAATGAAAAACATGGTTTTGGATACTATACAAATACAGTTTGAACTTAGATTAAAGAGTAGTGATTTAGTGTCCACCCACCGTATATATACTCTGTGTTGCCTCACTGGCTTTCCAGTGCTCCCGGGTATATATATATATATATATATATATATATATATATATATATATATATATCTTTCTTTTCCCTTTCAGTCCTTGATTTAAATCTTTTGACACAAATCCATGCATATGACTGCATACACATAATCAGTAGGTGGATTTAAACAGGATACAAGGGAGTTTGCTCACATAGTTGTTTACTATTTTAAATTTCAATATTAAAAGAGTTCTGATTTCAACCTAAGTTTATTATATAAATGATAACCAATATTCAAATGTCATGTATACATATGTGAGTTAAAATAAATCGACAATAATCTTAACACAGTTTATAAAGAGGAATATGAAGGACTTTACTTGCAATATCTATTACCGTGTTTTCTCTCTTCTCAAGTTTGTGTACAGTTTGGTTTTGTTTGCTCTCTGTTCTGTTGTTAATAAATAAGCATTGAAACCTATGACAATTATATGTTATATGTTATATAAACATTGACATTAACCCCTGTCTTCTATCTTGTTTGTTAAAACATGCAGCGATTAGATATTAATTTGGGGGAACTAATTAATTTTAAATCAACGATCAAATATTACTTAATTAATTAACTTTGCTCTTTATCCACAATGGTATTATTTTTCGGTTTAGAGTATATGTAGAGTCTAAGAACTAATAACCCCTAGAGTCCATGATGACATTTACCTCTGTTAACATACCTAGGTTCACAAATTCATTCAAAGCGCTTTTTAATTCTACCTGTATTCAAAAGTATGGTTAAAGTATGAATCTAATATCACATAAACAAGTAAATGAACTAATTTAAATCTACGTCATCTAGTATCCAATCAGAAATTAGGATTTAAAGAAGAGTTTACTCACCTAGTATTACTCATAGTCTTTTGTTTCCAGGTTCTTATTTTTCTCTCTGTTTTGCAATACAATTTACGAGTTTTGCTCCATGCTTTTCATCCTTTTCAAGCTTTGATTTCAGCTTTAAAACGCTTCACTAGCTTTCCATCCTCTCAGGTTTGGTTCACAGTTTTAGTTCCAAATTTTGTTCTGTGTGTCTCTCTATGTTTTTGTACCATTTTAGCTCTAGACTTAAGAAGAAATGGTGATGGTCTATGATGTATTTATAGATGGTAAGGAGGCTTCAGTTTGCTACGAATTAAAACATATAGGGTTCTATACTCTGCAGTATTTCAGTGAAAGGAATGGGTGATGTAGTGATGTATAGTTCTATCAGTGCCTTTAAACTTTGCCTCTAAGCATCACACAGCTATGCCATGTTATTTTTGCACCTACGTTACACGCATGTACTATACATATATAAACAATTGTTCCTTAGTCCTAAGCTAAACCAATGATTTGATTTTCCTATACAACTTGCATGTCCTTAGCTTCTTCTGTCTTCTCTACTTAATGGCTTAGGCTGTGAATGCCATCCCCTAGGTCTTATGCAGGGTTTTCATTTGCACATGGTACAATTGCTTAGATACTAGAGTATCAAATCGGCTGACCCATCCTCATTTTTGCGAGTTGTTTTGCTTTCATTTTCTGTGCTAATGGTCTAAACTTTCTTTTCTAATAAATGCCAAATTTCCTTTTGTTAACACTAGTACACTAGCAGGTTATTATTTTCTTTCGTATCCTTTGTCAAATGCTATGTTTAGTCTATATTAGTCCTATGATTCACCAGCCTACATAGATCAATATATGCTATGTCTAGATTTGCTAACTATTTGATTTATGTAACTTGTAGCTTTATTTCTTCTTGTCACATTCATTACTTTCAACTTGCATATCTTCTATTTGATTTACTTATATACTATAGTTTTTCTATATACGTGTCATGTACATATCTTAAATTCTCATATATGACTTATGTACATATATTATTTATTTCCATATTTCTAAATATATATATATACACAAAATAAGATCGACTTACATAATGAAGTTTATACAATATATACTATTTTCTTTAATCGATATGCAATATACAATGTACGAAACATTTTTAAATTCCAAGTTTAACTTGCGTTAACTTGTATACACACATACATACATTGATGAAGACAATAAATTTAAATACCCACTTAGACGATTATATATTAATTGTTTTATCTGGAATTTCTAAAATATTTAAATCCATTTGAATTCAATTATCACTAAAATCTATAAATTATAAATTATAAAATTGGTCCAAAAACTGGGACGTTACACCTAAGTACCTATGTTATGTTCAGCCTACGCTTATGTTCAGTTTTCATGTTATCTTGTCAAGTTTTCATCTTATTTTGCTGGCTGTTTTCAGGTTGTATTGAGCTACTTTGTCCATGATGTTATCAAATGTTGTCTTGCTGAGAGATGAAGTTATATTTTATTTTTGTTATTTTATTAATACACGATACATATAATATGTAATGTATATAACTCTGCATACTTGTCTTATCTTATGTAATCTTATATATATGTGTGTGTGTATATATATATATATTCATATATATATTCATACATACATACATACATATATATAAATATGAATCCGCTTACCTTATATTCAATTGATTTATCATTTGAATTTTTATTTGTAAAAGTTATTTTTTGCAAAATAACATAAGTTAGATTTTAAAATTTGAATTTTAAATTTTACAGACATTTTACTATTTAAATATATATGTCTTGATTACTTTAGATAAACGTTATATTTAATTTCAATTCAACTTATTAAGATTTGTAATTATAGTTCACTAAAAACTGGGTCATTGCATTAACAGTCTTAGAATTTGTCTAAACCAACTCCATGTCATTCGGAATTTCGATACGATCCCGAAAGAAACAAACCACATGTCAGCTTGAGTTCGTATGAGAAGGTTATTCAAGTTTGAAAATTATGATTTATATTTCAAAATAGAATAATTAAAATTTAAAGCAACTTACAACTAGTTCCACGTCATTAACTCATTTTCATCTTCCTCAAAATAAAACATTAACTTTCCCACTCCTAGTATCACCCCCGTGTGCATGCTTACCAAGGATACGGAGATTCGATTCTCCGTTTGACAAACAAACTTCGTCGTTGCTTTTTTCCTCTCGAAATCATCTTGCCTAACACCATAAATTCAAGCTCACTCCACCCTCTCAGTTTCCTATCTAAACTGTATATATACCCATGGCTATACGTATCGACACTTTTTGTTGTGTTATCTCCCCATAATTTGCTAGAAGCTGCCTCTCGACCTCAAAAAACCAAAACCAAGCATTGATCTCCTCTATTCCAACCACACACCTCAAAAATCAAAATCCTAACTTGGCCTCCTATGTACGGTATTGTCAAGTTGATAACGCACATCACGAATTGGGTATGGATGCAGAGATCTTGCCCATATAAATCCAACGAGATGAGTTTCAGAATTTTTCATCGAGAGATTCACCAGATATTGATTTTAAGCGTATATGGGAGGCAACCATTTTTGGTTGCAACCCAAGTGGACCTCACTAGCCTGCCTATAAACTAAGTGGACCCCACACCTCTTTGGCCGAGCTCCCCCTTGCCAAAACTCCCAACTTAGCGCCCTTAAACACTTAAAGTTTCCACCTATCCATCTCTAAAGACAATCACACACACACACACACATATATATATATATATATATATATATATATATATATATATCTTTTGTTAGTTGCGATGTTGGTTAAAAGAGTGTTAGTTTTCTTGCGAAGTGGAGCTAGAGTAGTCCTACATTTTGAAAGTTACGAAGGATTGGATCCCTCGATGAGAAATCTAAATTTTTAAATATAGTTTTGTGAAACTATGCCAGTAAATGGTTAAGTAGTTAAGGGTTAATAATATTGAATCACGTTTGGATTCAATAATAAAGAGTGAAGTAAAGATGTGATTTTTAAGTGACAGTGATATGATTGTGTTGAATGCTTATGTTGATTGATGATTACATGGTTGCGCTTAATCAGTTGATCGACAAAAACATGTAAGTGTTAATTGTTTAATGCTTATATGGTATGAAATATGCCATGATATGAGTGAATGGATGATTTAATTATGGGAAATGTGATTTGAAAAGTTAGTGATGAAAATGAGTTCACTACACAAGTTATGTATGAATATTTGGATATTGGATAAGTTTAAATAATTTAAGTGAATATTTTATTCGTTTAAATAATAAGTGAAAAATAAAAGTTAGATTTTTAATTTCAAAATGATATGGGAATGAAGTTAAAGTGAATATGAAAAACTTTTAAAATAATGGAAACTCATTTCAAGTACAAACAACATGTTGATATTTGAATTTTCAATGAATAGTAACTTTAAAAAGTGAAGTTCGGTTTGAGTATATAGGAAGTGTTTTAACTTAGTTTTATTATTCAAACTATCTTACTTGTTTTTATAATGGATTTCAAGAAAGTTTGAGTTCAAATGGATAAGTTTTAAAAATAATATTATTTTAATAATAGGACAATATTATAATATCCATTTAATAGGAATATTGGATTTTAAAGGTAAGATTTGAAATATTGTTTTCAAATAAGTGTATATGTGATTTGAAATGATTTGTTAGTTACTATTAAGTGAATTGGATTTATTTTAATATAAGATTATAATATAGTCCGAATAGAACTAGTCGCGCAACGGTAATTCATGAATTTTGACTATAAAGTTTAAACGCTCATAACTTGAGCAAATTAAATCGGATTTCCTCGAAATGAAAAATATTTGTTTTCTAATGAAATAGCTTTCAAATGAAAGAGAAATTTTCAAAGTATAATATATAGATTTCAAGTTATGTGTAAAACAAATTTTGAAAAGGTCATTATAGGTGTAATTTATTGACCGAGTTTGGAAATCGATAAAAGTAGCTTTTTTAAAATTATTAAAAATAGTAAAAATTCTTATAAATCATAATAAATAGTTTCAAAGAGATTTGAATCAAATTTGTGAAGATTTAAAGTTTATTTAATGAAATTTACAAAACTGGCTATTTTAAGTAAACTTTTGTAACGCTTCAAAATTCTATTATCCAAATTTGTGTTTAAAAAGAATTTAAAGTTCATTATTATATTCCCAAACTTTGAGAAACGATTTAAGATAAATATTGGAATATTTTAATGAAGTTTGAAGTTATATTTGAATGAAGACTTATACACCCATAAGTTTTAAAAGATCGATTCTATTTGGAAAGACCGGGATCAGACTTAGATCCGAAGACAATTCCAAATAAGCATGAGACGTGATGAAAAGTGTTGAAGATCATGTTGAAGATCGGAAACCTTCACATCAAAAGGATTAGCCTCTGATTTTCTCTTCACTGGATAGTCGCGGCACATCCGGACGTATTTGGGGAATTTTCGGATTGCAATGACCTCTCTCCTTTATTGAGCGACGAATAAGGTACCTTCTATTTCATTTAGACCCAGAAAGGACTTATATGGATGTGTATTTGAGTATCTTGTAGTATGTGATTTATTTTTGCTAAAAATATTTCTGTTTGTGGCGGAGAATTTATTCACTTATCTTAACATCCTTCTTTAAGACGTACGAGCTCAAAGAAGATATAGTTAGCGATTATCGATTATATGTTACGGATGACAGTGTGTCGTGGCAAGTGATGTGCTATGATGATCAAAGCATGACTTTGTGTAGCTGAAACGACCCGAACTTCCATGTTCTCCGAAGAGATAGAAAAAGAACGAATTGTTTTGAGAACACGACAAAATAGAACGCAGACAGAAGAACATTTCATTGTATATTACAACAATTCCATCAGAATACAAGAATATACAGAGTATAAATGAATATTACACAGAAATATCAGAGATTTAAATTACATTTAAATACGTCGCAGCGGAAAATAATACAATACACAACTAGAAGTAATACACGGATACAAAGCTTTCCGGATATCATTCCAGCTGTAAACCAGGATCCTGTGAATATAAATCTGCAAAACCAAAACTACTAGCTGCCCGTGTCAAAATAAGGGCACCCAGAGTTTAGGTTAAAACAATAAACTCCAGGTCAGCAATGGGACTTGTGTGAGAACTAAAACAGTTAT
Organism: Allium sativum; assembly: GCA_030737875.1. NCBI lineage: Eukaryota > Viridiplantae > Streptophyta > Magnoliopsida > Asparagales > Amaryllidaceae > Allium > Allium sativum. Next base: position 183,921,091 of record CM060916.1, read on the forward strand.
AAATCTTTATTTTAAAGTTCGGTAAATCAAGGGACCACGCCGTATAAAACGGAACGGGTTTCCTCCCAAGAACACCAGTGCATTAAACAACAGCGCCATGCTAAATAAAGAAAAATGAAGCTATTATAAGACCCAGTTCCCATCACACAATGCAACGCAAGCCGGAGGATAAGGTTTTTACCTTATAATAGCCAAGAATGCTTGATACGTTTAAAACAAATCATTTGATATTATTATAAGTGCATATTGTATAAAACATCTTCAAATCATAAGTATCAATCATAGACGGCATAAGCGCCCCATCCCACTATGTCGCCATACTAGGTTCTACAAATAAAACCGCAAATGTCACGTATTTGGAAATTGGATTTCCATCTATGAACCAAGGCAAAAGATAGTCCTCAACCGATTCGAGATGCTCTAGCCCGCCCCTCAGGACCAGGACTCAGGTGGGCCCTTGGATCGTCAGGGCCGGTCCACCGATGTGGAATAAAATGCCTGAACATGCGTTTCCCCGCCCTATGGGGCGTAGGTGAGCCAACTAAATGACTCCATCGGACACGGATCGTCCGATCAAACCGAGGCGCCTCGCAACAGCAACAACCACATAAGTCAAACTCGTCAGGGCGTGTAAAACCACTGACGCCACTTCTAACTAGAAAGAAACGCATGCCCTCCCTGAGGTCCGTCTCCCGTTTTTGGTTCATACCGGGTGTGAAACTCGCGAAGTAAACGTTACACAAAGCTACGCCACAAAGGCCGTGCTTCGATCATCAACCACAAGACTTTGCTTTTCAACAGAAGCCTTGATCATTTGCCACTTAGGCACGCCACACAGGCAATTCACTCTATGCGTTTGATATCCATCAGTATATAACCCCTGAGCTCGTACGTCTCAGAGAAGGGCGTTAAGCAAGAGAATAAATTCTCCGCCGCCAAACAGATATATATTTAATAGAAATCAATCACACAGACAGAAATCCAATGTCAGACACACAGTCCATTTACAAGTCCGTTCTGGGTCTGAACAAAACCGGAGGCACTAGTAGCCCGCATATCCTTCGATCTCCAAGTACGTCTGGACGATCACCAACTGTTTCCATCTTCTTGGGTGTACAGCCCAATCAAGATCATCAGTAATCACCCAAACAACGTGAAGACCTCCGGTCTTCTACCATTGTCTTCATCTTCGACTTATCGTCGTATCAGTTATTCAGAATGGGATAAACCCGGTCTTTCCGAATAACTCGCGTATATTATAAACAAATGTCACACAAACACAACATACGCCTCATTCCAATTCATCAGTCACTAACCGCAAATTAACAAGAGAATAATTCCCCAAATATTAACCCCGAAGGCCGAAACCAACATCATATCAATATCCAGAAAACCATTCTGCTTAGCTAACCGACAGTTAGTTTCTAAATTTCACATTCGTAGGGGAAGGTTCCCATAAATTTTATCAAAGATAAATCATTAAAATTTATTCTTTAATCTACTTTTGAATATCAATTCAAACTAGTCGGGATTAGCGAGCCTTACCGAAGTAATCATTGGTTTTAATTTCCCAATCCCAACCTATTCATCCAATGAAGTAAAACTGGTTATACTTCATATCTAACACCACGGTGTTATCGGTAAATTCAATTACCATTTCACGTTCAAATCTAATTAAAGATTTAACTATTGCCTGGAGCAAAACTAGTGATACTCCATCCTCAATCATTTCAATCTAATTAAAGATTCATTAAAACTCCACTTAGTTTTAACTTTTAACCGGGTTAAAGAATCAGTGTCATTTTAAAACATGGTTCACGATAAACCCAAAATCACATCACATTAATTATCGGGTTAAAGAACAAGTGTTATTTAAAACACTGTTCACGATAAACCCAAAATTCAATACCAATTCAATTTCAATTAAATATTATTTAATTGGTACAATTTATTAAATCTAAATAAAAAGATTTTATCTTTTCTCAACTGGGCTTAAGAACAGTGTTAATGAAGACACCATTCACGACAAACCCAAATCACATTTGATATTAAATACAAGGCTCTAAATAGAAAATATACCGGCTTATATTCAATATCAAATTCTACGACCAACAAATATCGTATTGGAAATAACGATATATATATCTATATCTTTCAAATTTCCATAACAACATCTGTATAATCACGAAATCCAACATTGAAATTTTCCGAAGACAATTTCGATTCAAATCCATTCCAATACAATCATTGAAAATTCTGGTTATTTTTAAAACCCTTTTTCAAATTCAATTTATTTATTTAAAAACAAATAGAATTTTAATTCTTGTTCAAAACTAGTTCATTTCGATAAAAATCTATTTTTATCTTTACAAATATGGAGTTTTTTCATCCCAATTCTTTCTAAATCATTTCTTATGATTTTACACAAATTATTACTATTTTTAATAATTTATCAAGACCCGTACAGTCGATTTCCATCAACGGCTATCGAACTGCACTTACAACGACCTTTTCCAAATATTATTCGGACATAATTCCAAATACAACCGTTAGATTTCTAATTTCTAATATTCGTTAGAAAGCTCTTTTTGATACGAACCCAACGGTTCCGGTTTCAGGAGAATCCGACGGTCGAATCTCCCGTAATATCCGTTTGAAGTCAATGGTCGAAATTCGCGAACTGCCGCGGCGCAGCGCGTTCTATTCAGGCCATTATATTATATATATATATAATATATATACTTCGTCGATTTCAATTCAAAACGTGCTTTATCAATCGTTTTAAATTCATTTTCAAAACGGTTTCAACTTCATATTCAATTTCTAATCAAATTTGAATATTCCAATATAAATTCGTTTTAAATTCATTTCAAATTGATTTCAATTCAATTTCAGTTTAATTCAAATTTCTTTTTAATTTCAATTTGAATTCAATTCCTTTCGATTTCAATTCAGATTCAATTCTATTCAATTTAAATTCGAATTCAATTATATTCAGTATCTATTCGAATTCATTTCTATTCAATTTCTATTCGAATTCAATTCTTTTCAAAATATCAGATTTTGAAATCACTTTCGATATTCATGATAAAATGAATAAAATCGATATAAATATCGTTCACGTCAAAATGGCATCAATCTAATCAAGACGGCTTCATATATTTCTATTTTCAAATATTCTATTTCAAATGTTTCTTTTTCAAATATTTCTTTTTCAAATATTTCTTTTTCAAATATTTGTATTTCAAATATTTCTTTTTCAAATATGGAATGAGGCCCAATCAATTACCATATAATGTTAATTATATGGATTTTCTACCACACGTATATAATGGCAACGATCAATCATCAACCATCAACCAAAGTGTGTTCTACACTGTACAAGCATCAAATATAAATATTTAACGCTTATAACAGTCTGTCAATCAATCGATCGACATACAACTAATTATTGGGATTAGTGTATGTCATATATCATCCTAATACTCGTGTGGAGTTTGAAACAATCAAACACCGATTTTATTTGTGCAGTTGGGCGATGTGTAAAATTAATCGTCCTAATCAATATCAGTCAAATGTGTGTATATAAACAAATCGTCCGATTTTTTTATTTATTTCATTTCATATATACGTTAAAAATCCTATTTTTAACAATAAAATATTTTCAGCTGTATAAATATTTTATTTCATTTCAAATCACATCACACAATCAACCACACATCAAAATCAAACAAACAAGCATACAAGCCATCCATGGTCTGTGGACGACGGGTGTCGGGTGCTACTAAACACCGTCTGCATCCTAGGATATATTTTAACTAGAAAATTAAATTAAAGGTGAGAAATTCTCACAGAATTGCTAATCCAACGGCATGACTCTTCTTAGGTAGAAATCTTCCCCGTTCTTGCCCCTTGTCACTTTCTCTGCCCATATTCTCTACATATATAAAAATCACATTTTTACTTCGCTATTCAATATATAAAAATCGAATTTTTACTTTTCTATTCAATATATAAAAATCGAATTTTTACTCTACAATTCAATATATAAAAATCGAATTTTTACTTTGCTATTCAGTATATAAAAATCGAATTTTTACTTCGTTGTTCAATATATAAAAATCGAATTTTTACTTCGCAATTCAATATATAAAAATCGAATTTTTACTTCGCTATTCAATATATAAAAATACTAGTTTTACACCGCTAAAAATCATATCTTTTCTATTTTAAAAATCTAATCTTTTCTATTTTAAAAATCCGACCTTTTCTATTTTAAAAATCTAATCTTTTCTATTTTAAAAATCTAATCTTTTCTATTTTAAAAATCTAATCATTTCTATTTTAAAAATCTAACCTTTTCTATTTTAAAAATCTAATCTTTTCTATTTTAAAAATCTAATCTTTTCTATTGTTTTCATATGAATAAAAATCACATTTTTCATATCCAAAATTGCATCTTTATTTTCAGATTAAAACAATGCTATGATATTTTTTTTAAACTAAACTGATTTTATTAAACATATAAAATAAATGAATTAAAGCTTACAGGGTTTTTTTTCCTTTCGCGAGGTGGGACTACTTTGCTCGTGCTGACTGGCCTGCGGAGGAGGATGGTGTTCATCGGACTGGGGCGTGGCAGGTATGGGACAAAGGGAGGGGGTGGCGATGTCGGTCGACGGCGAGTTGCGGATGCATGATGGTGTACGGCGGAGGGCTCGCGGTTTTGATTTGGCTTAGGGGGGTATGGCGTTCGATTTTGGGGGAAGAAGAAGAGGGAGCACGAGAAGGGGAGAGGGCGGAGGTGGCGCGATGGGGGAGGGGCTCGGCGCGATCAGCGCCGTCTTGGGCGGTGGTAGGAGGGCGGATCGACGATGGGTTTCCATCGTTTTTTTTTTCTTTTTTCTTTGTTCGATTGAAATGAACAGTGATGGGGGGGGCCAGAGGAGTTAAAAGGAAGAGAGAGAGAGAGTTAAATTTTAATTTATTTATTTATTTTAAGTTCAAAAAGGTACTTTTATTTTCGACCTCGAAACAAGGCCCACCGCCTGTCATCCATAGCTAATTACCCCCTTTCCGAACACAATGGGATATGTATCGTAAGCTGATTCGATCGTTTCGATCAGCTTTCGTCAAAATCAACATATAACTCTATATATTGAATTTGAACGCGCATTTCAATTTACTGGGGTCACATACTAACTCGAAAAATTCCCGAAAAATATTTTCTAGCTTCATATTGCCGATACGGTTCTAACAAAACTAGTTTCGTCGAATTCTGAGACCATTTGAAAAATGGCCATTTTCCAGTCGATTAAAATCAACTGAAACTGGTCAAACGCGTTTTCCTTTGCCACGCTCACATATTGATTCGAAAAATTATGAAAATTGGAATCTAGCAATAACTTTACATCACGGATCCAACAAAAGTGGTTTTGTCGAAATCCGAGGTCGTTTGCAAAATTTCCATTTTTAAGGGCTTGAATTCTATAGCGACTATTCAGAATTTTCAACTGGACATATCTTTTGATTCCCGCTATGAAATTTTGATTTTTAGGATTCGTTGGAAAGATATCATCAATTAGATCCTATTATTTTTGGTTTCACTAAAATCCGGATTGGTTTGCACCCGGTACGTTCAATTGAAATTTGAAATCGAATTATCGAACTACCTCGCCATTTTCAATTCCTTTTATAAATATAAATAAATATTTATATTCTATCGTCGATTCGAATAAATATATATGTTTGAATTCTCTTCAAAATAAATTTCTCGTCATTATTATTTAAAATAATTCATATTAAATAATCAAAATTCGCTCAAATTGCCAAAATAAAATTTTTAAACTGGCCCAGATTTTCGGGTTGTTACAATCTCCCCCACTTAAAACTTTTCATCCCCAAAAAGGAACAAAGTCGAAAGTGGTTTGATTAATCAACTCTACGTTCGATCTGGCTTCCATTCTCCAACTTTTCAGTTTCTGAGAATTTTCAAATTCTTCAAAAATTTGGCTAACACCCTAAATTTTCAAAAAATTTCGCCATAACCTCCCCTGCACCGGGAGCCACGGAAAAATCCCGAAATTGCCATATAGGCCTTCTGATCTCAAAAAGAAAAAAAACCAAGCGGCTAGCCAATAGGCTCATAAAATCATCATCACCCAAACAAAACAGTAAATTATAGTAAACATGTACCTATTTGTCGGGCAAACAAATTTTATTCTCTGCTCTAGCCTCCTTGCTATGACCTGTTCAACGTAAGTACATGTATACGCAAGCAAATGTGACCAAATTTCAATACAATTCAATATTTGATAAATTTTGTTATATAATACAAATTTTAATTAATCAACCAATTATCAACAACACAACCATCAATCCATCAGTTGATTAGCTTTTTAAATGCATAACTTTGATATATGTAATCAAAAATCAGATTTTTGATGCCAAATCACAACAATAGGCCCTATCTAGTTTCGGTTCTCACACCAGTCAATTGGAAATATATAGAAATCTCACTTTCGAGACTCAAAAATAAATACTGGCGATGGTGCCCCGTCACCAGAATTATCCCCGGGCACTAGAGTGCGATTCTATAACTATCCAGTATATTAAAACTTCAAATACACGTTTGCAAGACATATATGCAAAATCTTTATATATTAGATTGTCCAAATCAATTTAAAATAAATAATCAAGTACGAATAAGTGATTTAAATTTTCAAACCAAAACTTATTTTCAATTTATATTTTAAAAATATACTCTTCACACTCATTCTAGGATACTACTGATCCCATCTCTAACGAGTCATTCTAATTGGATATTACTAATCCAATATCTGATGAATTCTTTTGTATGGTTCTAATGTATCTTGTTCTCTGAGCTTTGTAAACCAAAGCTCTGATACCACGCTGAAACGACCCAAACTTCCCCGGTCTCCGAAGAGACAGAGAAAGAACGAATTGTTTTGAGAACACGACAAAATAGAACGCAGACGGAAGAACATTTCATTGTATATTACAACAATTCCATCAGAATACAAGAATATACAAAGTATAAATGAATATTACACAGAAATATCAGAGATTTAAATTACATTTAAATACATCGCAGCGGAAAATAATACAATACACAACTAGAAGTAATACACGGATACAAAGCTTTCTGGATATCATTCCAGCTGTAAACCAGGATCCTGTGAATATAAATCTGCAAAACCAAAACTACTAGCTGCCCGTGTCAAAATAAGGGCACCTAGAGTTTAGGTTAAAACAATAAACTCCAGGTCAGTCATGGGACTGGTGTGAGAACTAAAATAGTTATAAATCTTTATTTTAAAGTTCGGTAAATCAAGGGACCACGCCGTATAACATGGAACGGGTTTCCTCCCAAGAACACCAGTGCATAAAACAACAGCGCCATGCTAAATAAAGAAAAATGAAGCTATTATAAGACCCAGTTCCCATCACACTATGCAACGCAAGCCGGAGGATAGGGTTTTTACCTTATAATAGCCAAGAATGCTTGATACGTTTAAAACAAATCATTTGATACTATTATAAGTGCATATTGTATAAAACATCTTCAAATCATAAGTATCAATCATAGACAGCATAAGCGCCCCATCCCACTATGTCGCCATACTAGGTTCTACAAATAAAACCGCAAATGTCACGTATTTGGAAATTGGATTTCCATCTATGAACCGAGGCAAAAGATAGTCCTCAACCGATTCGAGACGCTCTAGCCCGCCCCTCAGGACCCGGACTCAGGTGGGCCCTTGGATCGTCAGGTCCGGTCCACCGATGTGGATTAAAATGCCTGAACATGCGTTTCCCCACCATATGGGGCGTAGGTGAGCCAACTAAATGACTCCATCATACCCGGATCGTCCGACCAAACCGAGGCGCCTCGCAACAGCAACAACCACATAAGTCAAACTCGTCAGGGCGTGTAAAACCACTAACGCCACTTCTAACTAGAAAGAAACGCATGCCCTCCCTGAGATCCGTCTCCCGTTTTTGGTTCATACCGGGTGTGAAACTCGCGAAGTAAACGTTACACAAAGCTACGCCACAAAGGCCGTGCTTCGATCATCAACCACAAGACTTTGCTTTTCAACAGAAGCCTTGATCATTTTTCGCTTAGGCATGCCACACAGGCAATTCACTCTATGCGTTTGATATCCATCAGTATATAACCCCTGAGCTTGTACGTCTTAGAGAAGGGCGTTAAGCAAGAGAATAAATTCTCCACCGCCAAACAGATATATATTTAATAGAAATCAATCACACAAACTGAAATCCAATGTCAGACACACAGTCCATTTACAAGTCCGTTCTGGGTCTGAACGAAACCGGAGTCATCTAGTACCCCGCATATCCTTCGATCTCCAAGTATGTAACGGCTGGAAATTTTCGACTCCTCGAGAGTCGAGAATTCCCGAGATGTTAGTGAAAGAAAGTAGAGGGTGAGGAAGAAAAGATAGAACTAATAGAATAGAAGAAGAAGAAGAAGAACTGACATCATCAGAGTAAACACGAATCTCACAGCGGAACGAATAAAATATAACATAACTTTGAAATACAAATCAGTACTCGTATATACATACCATGTAACAACCCGGAAAATCTGGGCCAGTTTAAAATTTTTATTTTGGCAATTTTATCGAATTTTGATTATTTAAAATGAATTATTTTAAATAATATCGACGTGAAATTTATTTTGAATATAAATCGAACGTATATATTATATACGCGTCGTCGTTAGAATATAATAATTTATATATAATTATAAATAGAATTGAAAATGGCGCGGTAGTTCGATAATTCGATTTCAAATTTCATTTGAACGTACCGGGTGCAAAACAATCCGGATTTTAGTGAAACCAAAAATGATAGGATCTAATTGATAATATCTTTCTATCGAATTATAATAATCGAGATTTCATAGTGGGAATCAAAAGATATGTCCAGTTGAAAATTCTGAATAGTCGCTATGGAATTCAGGCCCTTAAAAATGGACATTTTGCAAACGACCTCGGATTCCGACGAAACTAGTTTTGTTGGGTCCGCAGTGTCAGGTTATTGCTAGGTTTCAAATTTCATAATTTTTCGAATCAATAAGTGAGCGTGGCAAAGGAAAACGCGTTTGACCAGTTTCAGTTGATTTTAATCGACTGAAAATTGGCCATTTTTCTAACGGTCTCGGGATTCGACGAAACTAGTTTTGTTAGGACCGTATCGTCAATACGAAGCTAGAAAATATTTTTCAGGAATTTTTCTAGTTAGTATGTGACCCTGGTAATTTGAAATGTACGTTTAAAATTCAATATAGTGATTTAAATGTAAATTCAAAGGAAACTGATTGTAACGATCAAATCAGCTTGCGATACATATCCCATTGTGTTCGGAATGGGGGTAAAACGCTATGGACGACAGGAGGTGGGCCTCGTTTTGATGACGTATGTAAAAGTCAACTTTTAATGATAATAAAATAATAAATAAATAAAAAAAAAAAAAAATCCTTCTCCCTTAACCAGGCCCCCCCCCCCCCGTCGAAATCATTTGCAAAAGGAAAAGGAAGAAAAAAAAAAAAACCTAACTTATCGAGCCGCCGCCCTCCAGACCTCGCGTCCTCCTCCAAGCCCCGCCTCCGCCTGAACACCCCCCCCCCCGATCGCTCGAGCTCCGTTGAAGCCCCCCCCTCGCTCGCGAAGCTGAAGCCGCCGACCGCACCACTCCAGCGCCTCCCACCGCCGACCGCGCCACTCCAGCACCTCCTGCCGCCGCTTCTTTTCCCCCCCCCCCCCTTTTTCGCAGTTCGGTGAGCATTTCATTTTTTTATTATTATTATTTATTTTATTTTATTTACTCTGTAAAACTGTTTTGTTTTTAAAAAGTTGAAAACTGATTTAAGTTAAAAATAAAACTGATTTCTATAAACATTTTAAACTGAGGTTTAAAAACTGAATTGTTTTTTTTTTAAAAGAAAAGAATTTTATTTATAGTTTAAAACCAGAATTGTATTTATAATTTAAAAACTGATTTTTAAAAAGAATGAAAACTGATTTTTTAAAAAGAATGAAAAACTGAAATTTGAAAAGCATAAAACTGATTTTGTAAAAAAATAAAAACTGGATTTTTGGAAATAAAAACTGGATTTTTAAAAATAGTTTAAAACTGAATTTTAATAAGTAGTAAAACTGGAATTTTTAAAGAAGTAGAAAAAGTGAATTTTTAATTATGTTGTAAAGTTATGAAAAATATAATCTTTTATATTGTCGAATTAAAAATAGGATTTTTATATATTGAACTTCGAATTAAAAATATGATTTTTATATGTTGAACTTCAAATTAAAAATATGATTTTTATATGTTGAACTTCGAACTAAAAATTCGATTTTTATATATTGAATAACGAAGTGAAAATTCTATTTTTACAAATATGAAATAGCGATGAAAATTCTATTTTCACAATATGAAGTTAGCGATAAAAATATGATTTTTATATAATAAAGAATATAAAAATGTGATTTTTTTATATACAGTGTAAGCGGACAACGAAGGTGACAAAAAGGCGAAACGACGAAGACTTCTGCAAAGGAAGAGCCGTGGAGCTAGGATAGCTAATCTGTGAGAATTTCTCACCTTTCAATTTATTTTTCTAGTTATATATATATATACTAGGATGCAGACGGTGCTTATTAGAAGCACCCGACACAATCGTCCACAGACCATGGACTTGTTTGTTTGGCTGTTTGGTTATTGATTGCGATATTGGTTTGAATGTGGTTTGTGGTGTGAAAAATCGAATCGATAAATTGGTTAGGATTAGACGTGCGCCGTTATAAGGCGAAGGAGTAAGGCTAGGTTAGATTCTTACTCCAAATTTTGTGGTTTGCATAACGAATTGATTTGATTGATGTGTGAATGGCGTGGGCCTTCACTAGATCGGGGATAAGGCTAGGCCTTGTCCCGTTTCTAGTATCGTGCCGTTATGCCGCCGAAATTTTCTAAAATATGTTAGAAAAATAAAAATAGCATTTTATTTAAAGAATGAACTGAATAGAAATTCATATGTTAAAATAAAATGTGTTATCGTTAAAAATATAATTTTTAACGTGAATGTGAATAAATAAATATTCATTTACAAACCAGACGGTTTGTTTATGTACACCTATTTGAATGACGTTGATTGGGTCGATAAATTTTACACATCGCCTAACTGCACAAATAAAATATGTGTTTGATTGTTTGAAACCCCACACGGGTGTTAGGATGAAATTTGAAGTTCACTCATCCTGATTGATTAAATATGTCGATCGATTGATTGACAGGCTGTTATAAGCGTTGAATATCTATATTTGATGCTTATACAGTGTAGTGCACTTTGGTTGATGGTTGATTATTTTCAATGCTATTATATACATGTGTTGTATGAAAATCCATATAATTTACTTTATATGGTAATTGATTGGGCCTCATTCCAATCGTGAAAATAAAGAATATTTTGATAATAGGAAATATTTGAAATAGAATATTTGAAAATAGAAATTTATGAAGCCGTGTTGATTAGATTGACGTCATTTTGACGTAAACGATATTTATATCGATTTTATTCATTTTAAAATGAATATTGAAAAGTAATCTCGAAATCGAATATTTCGAAATGAATTGAATTGAAAACGAATTCAAAATGAATTGAAAACGATTTCGAAATGAATTGAATTGAAAACGAATTCAAAATGAATTGAAAACGATTTCGAAATGAATTGAATTGAAAACGAATTCAAAATGAATTGAAAACGATTTCGAAATGAATTGAATTGAAAACGAATTCAAAATGAATTGAAAACGATTTCGAAATGAATTGAATTGAAAACGAATTCAAAATGAATTGAAAACGATTTCGAAATGAATTGAATTGAATATGAATTCAAATTGAATTGAAATTTGAATTGAATGGAAATGAATTTTAAAACGAATTTATAAAGAAGAATTCCATTTTGATTTGAATTGAAAAGGAAGTTGAAATAGATTTTGAAACGAATTTTAAAACTATTTATATAATTCGTTTTGAATAGAAATCGACGAAATATATATTATATATAATATATATATAATATAAATGGCCTGAATAGAACGCGCCGCGCCGCGGTAGTTCGCGAATTTCGACCATTTATTTCAAACGGACATTGCGGGAGATCCGACCGTCGGATTCTCCTAAAACCGGAACCGTTGGGTTCGTATCGAAAAGAGCTTTCTAACGAATATTAGAAATTTGAAATCTAACGGTTGGATTTGGAATTATGTCCAAATCAAATTCGAAAAAGGTCGCTGTAAGTGCAGTTCGATGGCCATTGATGGAAATCGACTGTACGGGCCTTGATAAAATTATTAAAAATAGTAATAATTTGTGTAAAATCATAAGAAATGATTTGTGAAAGTTTGGGATGAAAAACTCCATATTTGAAAAGATAAAAATGGATTTTTATCGAAATGAACTAGTTTTGAACTAGAAATATAATTCTATTTATTTTTAAATAAATAAATTGAATTTGAAAAGGGTTTTGAAAATAACCAAAATTTCCAATAATTGCATTGGAGTGGATTTGAATCGAAATTGTCTTCGGAATATTTCGATGTTGGAATTCGTGATTATACAGGTGTTGTTATGGAAATTTGAAAGATATATATATTTATATCGTTATTTCCAATACGACATTTGTTAGTCGTAGAATTTGATATTGAATATAAGCCGATATATTTTCTATTCAGAGCCTTGTATTGAATATCGAATGTGATTTGGGTTTGTCGTGAATGGTGTCTTCACTAACACTGTTCTTGAACCCAGTTGAGAAAAGATTAAATCTTTTTATTTAGATTTAATGAAGTGTACCAATTAAATAATATTTAATTGGAATTGAATTGATATTGATTTTTGGGTTTATCGTGAACAGTGTTTTAAATAACACTTGTTCTTTAACCCGATAATTAATGAATGTGATTTGGGTTTGTCGTGAATGGTGTCTTCACTAACACTGTTCTTGAACCCAGTTGAGAAAAGATTAAATCTTTTTATTTAGATTTAATGAAGTGTACCAATTAAATAATATTTAATTGGAATTGAATTGATATTGATTTTTGGGTTTATCGTGAACAGTGTTTTAAATAACACTTGTTCTTTAACCCGATAATTAATGAATGTGATTTGGGTTTGTCGTGAATGGTGTCTTCACTAACACAGTTCTTGAACCCAGTTGAGAAAAGATTAAATCTTTTTATTTAGATTTAATGAAGTGTACCAATTAAGTAATATTTAATTGGAATTGAATGGATATTGATCTTTGGGTTTATCGTGAACAGTGTTTTAAATAACACTTGTTCTTTAACCCGATAATTAATGGGATGTGACTTTGGGTTTATCGTGAACCGTGTTTTTAAATGACACTGATTCTTTAACCCAGTCACAGATTAAAACTAAGTGGAGTTTTAATGAATCTTTAATTAGATTTGAACGTGAAATTTAGAAACTAACTGTCGGTTAGCTAAGTAGAATGGTTTTCTGGATATTGATCTGATGTTGGTTTCGGCCTTCGGGGTTAATATTTGGGGAATTATTCTCTTGATTAATTTACGGTTAATGACTAATGAGTTGGAATGAGGCGTATGTTGTGTTTGTGTAACACTTTTATAATATATACGCGAGTTATTCGGAAAGACCGGGTTTATCCCATTCTGAATAACTGATACGACGATAAGTCGAAGATGAAGACGATGGTCGAAGACCGGAGGTCTTCACGTCGTTTGGGTGATAACTGATGATCTTGATTGGGCTGTACACCCAAGAAGATGGAAACAGTTAGTGATCGTCCAGACGTACTTGGAGATCGATGGATATGCGGGGTACTAGGTGCCTCCGGTTTCGTTCAGACCCAGGACGGACTTGTAAATGGACTGTGTGTCTGACATCGGATTTCATTCTGTGTGACTGATATCGGTTGCATAGGATGGTTTGCCTGTGTGGCATGCTAAGATGCAAATGATCAAGGCTTCTGTTGAAAAGCAAAGTCTTGTGGTGATGATCAAAGCACGGCCTTTGTGGCGTAGCTTTGTGTAACGTTTACCTCGCGTGTTTCACACCCGGTATGAACCAAAAACGGGAGAGGACGTCAGGGAGGGCATGCGTTTCTTCCTAGCTAGAAGTGGCGTCAGTGGTTTTACACGCCCTGACGAGTTTGACTTATGTGGTTGTTGCTGTTGCGAGGCGCCTCGGATTGATCGGTCGTTCTCGAACCGATGGAGTCATTTAGTTGGCTCGTTTACGCCCCATAGGGCGGGGAAACGCATGTTCAGGCATTTTAATCCACTCCGTGTGGACCGGCCCTGACGATCCAAGGGTCGATGCGCTCTGACCCTGTGGCTCGGGCTAGGCAGTCACGAATCGGTTGAGGATCTTGCCCCTAGCCTCGGTTCATAGACGGAAATCCAATTTCCAAATACGTGACATTTGCGGTTTTAATTGTAATCCTATATATGGCGACATAGTGGGATGGGGCGCTTATGCCGCCTATGATTGATACTTATGATTTGAAGTTGTTTTATACACTTATAATAGTATCAAACGATTTGTTTTAAAACGTATCAAGCATTCTTTGGCTGTTATAAGGGAAAACCCTATCCTCGACTGCGTTGCATTGTGTGATGGGACCTGGGTCTTATAACAGCTTCATTTTTCTTTATTTAGCATTGCGCTGTTTGTTTTATGCACTGGTATTCTTGGGAGGAAACCCGTTCCGTGTTATACGGCGTGGTCCCTTGATTTACCTAATGATTTAAAATAAAGATTAATAACTGTTTTAGTTCTCACACCAGTCACATGACTGACCTGGAGTTTATTGTTTTAACCTAAACTCTGGGTGCCTTTATTTTGACACGGGCAGCTAGTAGTTTCGGTTTTGCAGATTTATATTCACAGGATCCTGGTTTACAGCTGGAACGATATCCGGAAAGCTTTGTATCCGTATATCTCCTTCTAGTTGTGTATTGTATTATTTTCCGCTGCGATGTATTTAAATGTAATTTAAATCTCTGATATTTCTGTGTAATATTCATTCATACTCTGTATATTCTTGTAATCTGGTGCATTGTTGTAATATACAATGAAATGTTCTTCTGTATACGTTCTGTTGTGTCCTGTTCTCAAACGATAGGGCGTTTCGAACGGTTTGGGTCGGTTTAGCGACTGGTTCGGACCGAGCGAAATTCCTTTTCGTCACATTTGGTATCAGAGCTTTGGTTTACAAAGCTTAGAGAACAAGGCACATTAGAACCATACGAAAGAATTCATCAGATATTGGATTAGTAATATCCAATGGGGATGACTCGTTAGAGATAGGATCAGTAGTATCCTAGAACGAGTGTGAAGAGTATATCTTTAAAATGAAAACAAATTTTGTTTTGAAAATTTAAATCAATTATTCGTATTTGATTATTTATATTGATGTGGACAATTCAGTATATAAAGAATTTGCATATACGCCTTGCAAACGTATATTCGAAGTTTTAATATACTGGATAGATATAGAGTCACATTCTAGACACCCGGAGATAATTCTGATGATGTGGCCACATCATCAGTATTTATATTCGTGTTTCGAAGGTGTGATATTTATATATTTCCATTAGACTGGTGTGAGAACCAAAACTAATATAGCTAGAATACATTGTTATGATTTGGCATCAAAAATCTGATTTTTGACTATATATCAAAGTTATGAATTTGAAACTCTAATTCACTAATTGATTGATGTTTGTGTTGTTTGTTTAGTTGTTTGATAATTTTGAACCATTATGCCTAATTTGATCGAATAATAAATTATATTGAAAATTGGTTGCATCTGCTTGCATATACATATATATTGAACAGGTCATAGCAAGGAGGCTAGAGCCAGAGAATAAAATTTGTTTGCCCGACAAATAGGTACATGTTTACTACATAATTTCCTGTTTTGTTTGGGTGATGATGATTTTGTGAGCCTATTGGCTAGCCGCTTGGCTTTTTCTTTTTCTTTTTGAGATCTGAAGGACCGGGGAAGCTATTTGAAATTCCCCGATGCTCCCGGTGCAGGGGAGGTTATGGCGAAATTTTTCAAAAATTTAGGGTGTTAGCCAAATTTTTGAAATCTTGGAAATTCTCAGAAACTAAAGAGTTGGAGAATGGAAGTCAGATCGATCGTAGAGCTGAATAATCAAACCACTTTCGACTTTGTTCCTTTTCGGGGACGAAAAGTTTTAAGTGGGGGAGATTGTAACAACCCGGAAAATCTGGGCCAGTTTAAAATTTTTATTTTGGCAATTTTATCGAATTTTGATTATTTAAAATGAATTATTTTAAATAATATCGACGTGAAATTTATTTTGAATATAAATCGAACGTATATATTATATACGCGTCGTCGTTAGAATATAATAATTTATATATAATTATAAATAGAATTGAAAATGGCGCGGTAGTTCGATAATTCGATTTCAAATTTCATTTGAACGTACCGGGTGCAAAACAATCCGGATTTTAGTGAAACCAAAAATGATAGGATCTAATTGATAATATCTTTCTATCGAATTATAATAATCGAGATTTCATAGTGGGAATCAAAAGATATGTCCAGTTGAAAATTCTGAATAGTCGCTATGGAATTCAGGCCCTTAAAAATGGACATTTTGCAAACGACCTCGGATTCCGACGAAACTAGTTTTGTTGGGTCCGCAGTGTCAGGTTATTGCTAGGTTTCAAATTTCATAATTTTTCGAATCAATAAGTGAGCGTGGCAAAGGAAAACCCGTTTGACCAGTTTCAGTTGATTTTAATCGACTGAAAATTGGCCATTTTTCTAACGGTCTCGGGATTCGACGAAACTAGTTTTGTTAGGACCGTATCGTCAATACGAAGCTAGAAAATATTTTTCAGGAATTTTTCTAGTTAGTATGTGACCCTGGTAATTTGAAATGTACGTTTAAAATTCAATATAGTGATTTAAATGTAAATTCAAAGGAAACTGATTGTAACGATCAAATCAGCTTGCGATACATATCCCATTGTGTTCGGAATGGGGGTAAAACGCTATGGACGACAGGAGGTGGGCCTCGTTTTGATGACGTATGTAAAAGTCAACTTTTAATGATAATAAAATAATAAATAAATAAATAAAAAAAAAATCCTTCTCCCTTAACCAGGCCCCCCCCCCGTCGAAATCATTTGCAAAAGGAAAAGGAAGAAAAAAAAAAAAACCTAACTTATCGAGCCGCCGCCCTCCAGACCTCGCGTCCTCCTCCAAGCCCCGCCTCCGCCTGAACACCCCCCCCCCCCCGATCGCTCGAGCTCCGTTGAAGCCCCCCCTCGCTCGCGAAGCTGAAGCCGCCGACCGCACCACTCCAGCGCCTCCCACCGCCGACCGCGCCACTCCAGCACCTCCTGCCGCCGCTTCTTTTCCCCCCCCCCTTTTTCGCAGTTCGGTGAGCATTTCATTTTTTTATTATTATTATTTATTTTATTTTATTTACTCTGTAAAACTGTTTTGTTTTTAAAAAGTTGAAAACTGATTTAAGTTAAAAATAAAACTGATTTCTATAAACATTTTAAACTGAGGTTTAAAAACTGAATTGTTTTTTTTTTAAAAGAAAAGAATTTTATTTATAGTTTAAAACCAGAATTGTATTTATAATTTAAAAACTGATTTTTAAAAAGAATGAAAACTGATTTTTTAAAAAGAATGAAAAACTGAAATTTGAAAAGCATAAAACTGATTTTGTAAAAAAATAAAAACTGGATTTTTGGAAATAAAAACTGGATTTTTAAAAATAGTTTAAAACTGAATTTTAATAAGTAGTAAAACTGGAATTTTTAAAGAAGTAGAAAAAGTGAATTTTTAATTATGTTGTAAAGTTATGAAAAATATAATCTTTTATATTGTCGAATTAAAAATAGGATTTTTATATATTGAACTTCGAATTAAAAATATGATTTTTATATGTTGAACTTCGAATTAAAAATATGATTTTTATATGTTGAACTTCGAACTAAAAATTCGATTTTTATATATTGAATAACGAAGTGAAAATTCTATTTTTACAAATATGAAATAGCGATGAAAATTCTATTTTCACAATATGAAGTTAGCGATAAAAATATGATTTTTATATAATAAAGAATATAAAAATGTGATTTTTTTATATACAGTGTAAGCGGACAACGAAGGTGACAAAAAGGCGAAACGACGAAGACTTCTGCAAAGGAAGAGCCGTGGAGCTAGGATAGCTAATCTGTGAGAATTTCTCACCTTTCAATTTATTTTTCTAGTTATATATATATATACTAGGATGCAGACGGTGCTTATTAGAAGCACCCGACACAATCGTCCACAGACCATGGACTTGTTTGTTTGGCTGTTTGGTTATTGATTGCGATATTGGTTTGAATGTGGTTTGTGGTGTGAAAAATCGAATCGATAAATTGGTTAGGATTAGACGTGCGCCGTTATAAGGCGAAGGAGTAAGGCTAGGTTAGATTCTTACTCCAAATTTTGTGGTTTGCATAACGAATTGATTTGATTGATGTGTGAATGGCGTGGGCCTTCACTAGATCGGGGATAAGGCTAGGCCTTGTCCCGTTTCTAGTATCGTGCCGTTATGCCGCCGAAATTTTCTAAAATATGTTAGAAAAATAAAAATAGCATTTTATTTAAAGAATGAACTGAATAGAAATTCATATGTTAAAATAAAATGTGTTATCGTTAAAAATATAATTTTTAACGTGAATGTGAATAAATAAATATTCATTTACAAACCAGACGGTTTGTTTATGTACACCTATTTGAATGACGTTGATTGGGTCGATAAATTTTACACATCGCCTAACTGCACAAATAAAATATGTGTTTGATTGTTTGAAACCCCACACGGGTGTTAGGATGAAATTTGAAGTTCACTCATCCTGATTGATTAAATATGTCGATCGATTGATTGACAGGCTGTTATAAGCGTTGAATATCTATATTTGATGCTTATACAGTGTAGTGCACTTTGGTTGATGGTTGATTATTTTCAATGCTATTATATACATGTGTTGTATGAAAATCCATATAATTTACTTTATATGGTAATTGATTGGGCCTCATTCCAATCGTGAAAATAAAGAATATTTTGATAATAGGAAATATTTGAAATAGAATATTTGAAAATAGAAATTTATGAAGCCGTGTTGATTAGATTGACGTCATTTTGACGTAAACGATATTTATATCGATTTTATTCATTTTAAAATGAATATTGAAAAGTAATCTCGAAATCGAATATTTCGAAATGAATTGAATTGAAAACGAATTCAAAATGAATTGAAAACGATTTCGAAATGAATTGAATTGAAAACGAATTCAAAATGAATTGAAAACGATTTCGAAATGAATTGAATTGAAAACGAATTCAAAATGAATTGAAAACGATTTCGAAATGAATTGAATTGAAAACGAATTCAAAATGAATTGAAAACGATTTCGAAATGAATTGAATTGAAAACGAATTCAAAATGAATTGAAAACGATTTCGAAATGAATTGAATTGAATATGAATTCAAATTGAATTGAAATTTGAATTGAATGGAAATGAATTTTAAAACGAATTTATAAAGAAGAATTCCATTTTGATTTGAATTGAAAAGGAAGTTGAAATAGATTTTGAAACGAATTTTAAAACTATTTATATAATTCGTTTTGAATAGAAATCGACGAAATATATATTATATATAATATATATATAATATAAATGGCCTGAATAGAACGCGCCGCGCCGCGGTAGTTCGCGAATTTCGACCATTTATTTCAAACGGACATTGCGGGAGATCCGACCGTCGGATTCTCCTAAAACCGGAACCGTTGGGTTCGTATCGAAAAGAGCTTTCTAACGAATATTAGAAATTTGAAATCTAACGGTTGGATTTGGAATTATGTCCAAATCAAATTCGAAAAAGGTCGCTGTAAGTGCAGTTCGATGGCCATTGATGGAAATCGACTGTACGGGCCTTGATAAAATTATTAAAAATAGTAATAATTTGTGTAAAATCATAAGAAATGATTTGTGAAAGTTTGGGATGAAAAACTCCATATTTGAAAAGATAAAAATGGATTTTTATCGAAATGAACTAGTTTTGAACTAGAAATATAATTCTATTTATTTTTAAATAAATAAATTGAATTTGAAAAGGGTTTTGAAAATAACCAAAATTTCCAATAATTGCATTGGAGTGGATTTGAATCGAAATTGTCTTCGGAATATTTCGATGTTGGAATTCGTGATTATACAGGTGTTGTTATGGAAATTTGAAAGATATATATATTTATATCGTTATTTCCAATACGACATTTGTTAGTCGTAGAATTTGATATTGAATATAAGCCGATATATTTTCTATTCAGAGCCTTGTATTGAATATCGAATGTGATTTGGGTTTGTCGTGAATGGTGTCTTCACTAACACTGTTCTTGAACCCAGTTGAGAAAAGATTAAATCTTTTTATTTAGATTTAATGAAGTGTACCAATTAAATAATATTTAATTGGAATTGAATTGATATTGATTTTTGGGTTTATCGTGAACAGTGTTTTAAATAACACTTGTTCTTTAACCCGATAATTAATGAATGTGATTTGGGTTTGTCGTGAATGGTGTCTTCACTAACACTGTTCTTGAACCCAGTTGAGAAAAGATTAAATCTTTTTATTTAGATTTAATGAAGTGTACCAATTAAATAATATTTAATTGGAATTGAATTGATATTGATTTTTGGGTTTATCGTGAACAGTGTTTTAAATAACACTTGTTCTTTAACCCGATAATTAATGAATGTGATTTGGGTTTGTCGTGAATGGTGTCTTCACTAACACAGTTCTTGAACCCAGTTGAGAAAAGATTAAATCTTTTTATTTAGATTTAATGAAGTGTACCAATTAAGTAATATTTAATTGGAATTGAATGGATATTGATCTTTGGGTTTATCGTGAACAGTGTTTTAAATAACACTTGTTCTTTAACCCGATAATTAATGGGATGTGACTTTGGGTTTATCGTGAACCGTGTTTTTAAATGACACTGATTCTTTAACCCAGTCACAGATTAAAACTAAGTGGAGTTTTAATGAATCTTTAATTAGATTTGAACGTGAAATTTAGAAACTAACTGTCGGTTAGCTAAGTAGAATGGTTTTCTGGATATTGATCTGATGTTGGTTTCGGCCTTCGGGGTTAATATTTGGGGAATTATTCTCTTGATTAATTTACGGTTAATGACTAATGAGTTGGAATGAGGCGTATGTTGTGTTTGTGTAACACTTTTATAATATATACGCGAGTTATTCGGAAAGACCGGGTTTATCCCATTCTGAATAACTGATACGACGATAAGTCGAAGATGAAGACGATGGTCGAAGACCGGAGGTCTTCACGTCGTTTGGGTGATAACTGATGATCTTGATTGGGCTGTACACCCAAGAAGATGGAAACAGTTAGTGATCGTCCAGACGTACTTGGAGATCGATGGATATGCGGGGTACTAGGTGCCTCCGGTTTCGTTCAGACCCAGGACGGACTTGTAAATGGACTGTGTGTCTGACATCGGATTTCATTCTGTGTGACTGATATCGGTTGCATAGGATGGTTTGCCTGTGTGGCATGCTAAGATGCAAATGATCAAGGCTTCTGTTGAAAAGCAAAGTCTTGTGGTGATGATCAAAGCACGGCCTTTGTGGCGTAGCTTTGTGTAACGTTTACCTCGCGTGTTTCACACCCGGTATGAACCAAAAACGGGAGAGGACGTCAGGGAGGGCATGCGTTTCTTCCTAGCTAGAAGTGGCGTCAGTGGTTTTACACGCCCTGACGAGTTTGACTTATGTGGTTGTTGCTGTTGCGAGGCGCCTCGGATTGATCGGTCGTTCTCGAACCGATGGAGTCATTTAGTTGGCTCGTTTACGCCCCATAGGGCGGGGAAACGCATGTTCAGGCATTTTAATCCACTCCGTGTGGACCGGCCCTGACGATCCAAGGGTCGATGCGCTCTGACCCTGTGGCTCGGGCTAGGCAGTCACGAATCGGTTGAGGATCTTGCCCCTAGCCTCGGTTCATAGACGGAAATCCAATTTCCAAATACGTGACATTTGCGGTTTTAATTGTAATCCTATATATGGCGACATAGTGGGATGGGGCGCTTATGCCGCCTATGATTGATACTTATGATTTGAAGTTGTTTTATACACTTATAATAGTATCAAACGATTTGTTTTAAAACGTATCAAGCATTCTTTGGCTGTTATAAGGGAAAACCCTATCCTCGACTGCGTTGCATTGTGTGATGGGACCTGGGTCTTATAACAGCTTCATTTTTCTTTATTTAGCATTGCGCTGTTTGTTTTATGCACTGGTATTCTTGGGAGGAAACCCGTTCCGTGTTATACGGCGTGGTCCCTTGATTTACCTAATGATTTAAAATAAAGATTAATAACTGTTTTAGTTCTCACACCAGTCACATGACTGACCTGGAGTTTATTGTTTTAACCTAAACTCTGGGTGCCTTTATTTTGACACGGGCAGCTAGTAGTTTCGGTTTTGCAGATTTATATTCACAGGATCCTGGTTTACAGCTGGAACGATATCCGGAAAGCTTTGTATCCGTATATCTCCTTCTAGTTGTGTATTGTATTATTTTCCGCTGCGATGTATTTAAATGTAATTTAAATCTCTGATATTTCTGTGTAATATTCATTCATACTCTGTATATTCTTGTAATCTGGTGCATTGTTGTAATATACAATGAAATGTTCTTCTGTATACGTTCTGTTGTGTCCTGTTCTCAAACGATAGGGCGTTTCGAACGGTTTGGGTCGGTTTAGCGACTGGTTCGGACCGAGCGAAATTCCTTTTCGTCACATACCATTTCAAAGTACAACACTTAACAACACAGCGGAATAATAATAGGTATAATCTTGAAGCCTCCTGCTCCAAGCTCTCCAAGTGTACCTGAAAAATCCCGACTACTTGACTGCCCGTACAAATTTAGGCACCCAAGAGTTTAGGGAAAACAAACAAAATAAACTCCGGGTCAGTCATGGGACTGGTGTGAATAAAACTCCAACACTTGGTTAAATAAAGGATATCTTTCTGATATTATAATAATGTCTAAATACAAATAGATATCAATCTAGCAGAACGCTTGCATCTCACGTTCCACATACATAGTATACAAATAAAACCGTGAGCGCTTATTGGAGATTGGATTCCAACAGACAAGGTATGGGAGCACCTTCCGATCAGTGTACTCTAGAGGAGATACACTAGGGTTCAACAAGAACGTCTTGCAACCCGGCCACACATGACCGTTCACTCATTTAGCTTGAGTGTAACGAATATATTACCACCGATGGTTGGGATCAGCAACCATCCTTCCCGATAAGGGACAACATTGAAATAGATTATAAAGAAGTACAATTGAATATTCTCTAGATGGTGATAATACACCCTGCTTGGGTATGGCCCAACTAGCCATGCTGCCTAGCCCAACTTCTGATATTTTCCGGTTGTGAGGTTTTGAGGTCACGTTTATCACTTTGACAGATTATTTCTTCAATTACTTTGAATGCCACATCGTCATACCCGCCAAATCATTATCGATTTCTCAAGGCATCACGAGTATAAAAGCTAAGAGAAACGAATTTCTCCGCCACCAACGTAATACATTTAAAGAGATCAACATATATGATTAGTTAAGAATACTTTGTCAGACACTCGTCCATATACGTTGTTCTGGGACTGAATAAACCGAAGGCACTATTCAGTGAATCCATCCTACCTAGGCTTTTCACAATAGCCCTTGCACTTCACTCCGTCTTCAATTATCTTCAGCGTACTTGATTCACAACGCTTATGCTAATACGGAGTGGTTCTTCGGATAATAACCCAACCGGTCTCTCAATATTTACAATGTAAATATGGTCAAAACATTGATAGTCTGTGATTCAACTATCAAATGAAAACATGTCGGTGTACAAACAACGATCTTATTTCCAAATGGAAATTCGATCGATCAATCATCATATGTTCATATTTCCTTATTTCATATATTTAGAAAATATCTGTTATTAATCATTGGAAAACATCTCCATAGCTTATTTTCACATCACTATTATTTCGCAACTATCAGTCCCTAACTGTAACTAGTATGAGAACAATTCTCTAAGTATCAATCCGGAAGGTCGAAACCAACATCAGATCGTCACTTAGAAAACCGTTCAACTTACCCTCTCCAGTCAGTTTCTGAATTTGCTTAACTCTATTTCTTAAATTCTTATCATGAAAACATTTCATTTTCTATGTTTAGAAAACATATCCGATTATATTTGGAAAACGTTCCCAAAACTCATTTACGGATTTCAAATGAACGTTGTATAAAACATCTTTTCGCTTAATCCATTTATCGCTTATTCCTTAACTTTATTCCTAATCAACCTTTTAGATCGAACCACAACTATTCCTTTGTCAATTCTGAAGTCAATCAAGTTGGGGTATAATTACCTCGCAGACCTTAATTGAACAACGTCCTTTACTGTGAAATAGATGAAGCTCATCACTCACTTTTTACAATCATTTGTTTATGCAAATTCTCGGATTCAGGTTACAAATCCACTTCTTATATGACAACGTTTGATTATAACTATAACGTTATAATTCCAACCCCTAAAATATCTAACCTAAATTATAAATTTATTTCCTAACTCAAATAATTTAACATACACCTAATTTCTAAATCAATAATTAATCTTGATTTAAACCCTGGAAAGTAAATAGTACTTTCCCGAATTCGCTATAATTGAATTCGACGTATAACTCTCTTTCGAGTAATCTCTATTCGATTAACTCTCCCTTTTTAATAACTTATATTCGATAAACTCTATTTCGATTAATTCCTATCGAATAACTAATATTCGAATAACTCTTCTTGGTTGGCTCTATTTCATTAACTCATATCGAATAACAAATATTCGATTTTCTTAAATGTGTCAATTCTTATCGAATAACTAACATCCGATTAACTTAAATGGATTTACTCTTTCGAATAACTCATTCGAATAACTTAATTGATTAACTCCTTCGAATAACTAATTCGAATAACTTACCTTCGAATAACTAATATTCGATTTACTCTAACTCGATTAACTTAATTCTAATCGATTTACTCCATTTCGATTCAACTTAATTCAAATCGATTAACCTAACTCAAATTGATTAACTCCTTTCGAATAACTAAATTCGATTTAACTCTTCTCGAATAACTAAATTCGATTAACTCAAATTGAATAACTAATATTCGATTAACTCTTACGTGTTTAACTCTATTCGAATAAGTTATTCGAATCACTCTAATGTGTTTAACTCTATTCAAATATCTAATTCGAATAACTCATTTCGAATAACTAAATTCGATTAACTCCTTTTTACTTTACTCGAATAACTATATTCGATTAACACCTTCTTTCGAATAACTATATTCGATTAACTCTTCGACTAACTCCTTTGGATTAACTAACTTCGAATAACTCCTTTGGATTAGCTAACTTTGAATAACTCCTTTGGATTAACTAACTTCGAATAACTCCTTTGGATTAACTAACTTCGAATAACTCCTTTGGATTAACTAACTTCGAATAACTCCTTTGGATTAACTAACTTCGAATAACTCCTTTGGATTAACTAACTTCGAATAACTCCTTTGGATTAACTAACTTCTAATAACTCCTTTGGATTAACTAACTTCGAATAACTCCTTTGGATTAACTAACTTCGAATAACCAATATTCGATAACTACTCTTCGAATAAATAATATTCGGTAACTCTTCTCAAATGAATAACATTTGATTTCTCCACTCGAATAAACTATATTCGATTACTCTTCCCTCGAATACACTATATTCGATAACTCTACTTCGAATAAGTGATATTCGGCAACTCTACTCGATTAACTCCACTTGGATAACTCTAACTGGTCAACTCTAACTGAGTAACTCTAACTGATCAACTCTAACTGGTCAACTTTAACTGGTCAACTTTAACTGGTCACTCTAACTGTTTATCTTTAACTGGTAAACTTTAACTGGTTAACTCAAATGGTTTAACCTAACTGGTTAACTCAAATGGTTTAACCTAACTTGATTTACTTGTCTCGATTAACTGAACTAATCCACTTAGTTTAACTTAGTTAATTCACTTTGATTAACTCTAACCGATTTACTTAGTTTAACTCAGCTAATTCACTTTGATTAACCCAACTAATTTACTTCGATTAACCAATTAGTTTAACTTGACTAATTCACTTAGTTTGACGCAACTAATTCACTTTGATTTACAAATTAGTTTAACTTAACTAAGTCCCTTAGTTTGACGCAACCAATTCACTTTGATTTACCAA
Organism: Allium sativum; assembly: GCA_030737875.1. Taxonomy (NCBI): domain Eukaryota; kingdom Viridiplantae; phylum Streptophyta; class Magnoliopsida; order Asparagales; family Amaryllidaceae; genus Allium; species Allium sativum. Next base: position 183,947,596 of record CM060916.1, read on the forward strand.
TTAGTTTAACTTAACTAATTCACTTCGATTAACCGCTTAGTTTATCTTAACTAATTTACTTTGGTTAACTTAACCAATTACTTTGATTAACTCGACTAACTCGCTTTGGTTAACTTAACCAATTACTTTGATTAACTCGACTAACTTGCTTTGGTTAACCTAACAAATTACTTTGTTTAACTCGACTAACTTGCTTTGGTTAACCTAACCAATTACTTCGTTTAACTCGACTAACTTGCTTTGGTTAACCTAACCAATTACTTCGTTTAACTCGACTAACTTTGCTTTGGTTAACCTAACAAATTACTTTGTTTAATCCTTTTATCACACTCTGGTATTTCTTATGGTTTTTAACACATCACTTAACAACGATGAATATCGTCCAACCACACGTAATCACAACAGATTATATACATCACATTTATATATCACAATACATAAATCACAGTAAAAATAACTGTTGAGGAATCCAGTTGGATTCCTCCAACCTGTTTCCCTGCACCACAGATGTTAGACAACACCAGTATAATATTCTGATAACAGAATCAACATATAACTATTTGACGGTTTAAATATATATATATATATACGTAAATATATATATATATATATATAATCTCTACTAACTGACTAGCAGTTCAATCAAACAGTCAACATACAGTCAAACAGACAATAATTAACAGTCCTAAGAATACACTGTAAAAATAGAACTATTCAGAGTTGGTGAGTTTTACTCACATTTGGACGATCATCGTCAATGACGATAACCATCGCTTGATTCAGACAATTTATTTTGCTATAAATTGTGACGGACTCCAATCGACTCGCGGTCAGTTCCAGTGTGGAGTGCTCGTCCCCACGATCTCAACGCAACTTACGGTTCTCGATTCTGACCTCGTATGGATGAGATATCACAATTACAAGCTAATACACTTTTTAATTAAATAAAAACTCGGATTTAAAATGCCAACGGGCCTTCACCTTACTTTTTTACTCCGGCCCAATACCCCTTAAAGCCCACGTCCTCCTTCTAAAAACCCGCTTCTCCCTTTACTTCCTTCCCCAAATTAGCTCCCGTAACCCAATCCTCCAAATCAGACATTGACCCCAACGTTGACCACCACTTCTCTTCCGTTCGTCCATCAATTTCGGGTGCCACCTCCTCCATCCAAATCCCCATCCAATTTCGCACCAGCCCATCCCCCTGAAGCCCAACTCGATCACCCCTCCCAAACCCGACCTGTAGTCCATCCACCTCGAAAACTCCTGTCGCATTCTAACACACACCACCGAAACCACCCGAACTCCTTCACTAGCTGCTACTCCATCTTCTCATCTCAATTTCCACGCTCAAATCGAACTTCCAAATCCAAACTAGGTCGAACCCTAGCCTCACGCTCGAAAAGGCAGCGAATGGGAATGGTATTCGAACGCGACCAAATTCATGTGAAATGACGAGAATCTCACTGGCAACTCAGAAACACTACTTCCATGATTTATTGATTTCTTTTTTATTTTACTTTGTGGCAAACTTTTACTGTGTTTGGTTTATACGCCTTATATAGGCTTGAATGGGTTTGGTAAGGTTTGTGGTGGAGATCGAAGGCCGTGTGGCCTGTGCAGGACCTCTGAAAATGGGAGGGATATTTTCAATTTGATTTTCTTATCTTTATTTATCGATTTTCTCCTCGTATTTGTCTTCTAAAAATCTCAGTGACCACATACGATCTTCTAAAATTACGAAAATTGACATGTAGCTAGAGTTCGACATTACAGTCCCAACGAAACTAGTTTCGTCGCATTCCGACTTCGTATGCTCACACACCGTATTTTTAACTGTCAAAATACTGACTATTTCTCACTCTAAAAATCCGTACGGCCACACAGTGACTCTAAAAATCACGAAACTGGAAATCTAACAACTATTTGATATTGCGGATCCAACAAAACTGGTTTCGTCGAATTCCGACTACGTTTGCAAAAGTGGCTATTTTTAACGTTCTAAATAACCTATTTAAATATATTTAAATATAAAAATTAAATTAAATATAAATAAATTTATATTATCGTATATATTCACATATGATATCGTACAGCTCCAGAATATCATATCAGAATTTACAGTTTGACATTTCAGATTTTAGATTTATCGATATTCAGTTTATATCGAAAATCCCTTTTATAACGTAAATAAAGCGTTGCAAATTATAAAGGAATTCTACAGCGACTTTTATGAAATTTGATTTGGACATAACTCAAAATCTACACGACGAAATCCTGATTTTTCTCTTCCACTAGAAAGATATACTCCACCAGCTCCACACGTTTCTTGTTTCACAGAAATCCGGCTTAAAATGAATCATGTACATTCAGTTGAAGTTCAAATCGCCAAATCGCGAACTGCCGCGACGTTTCAGGTTCGTTTTAATTATAATTATAAATTATAAGTTCGAACGTTTTACTTTAAGTTATCGATATCGCCAAATCGATATATAAATAATTAAATAAATTAATTATTCGACAGCTAACAAAACGCGCCATTACAGACTTCCCCCCTTAAAATAATTTCGTCCTCGAAATTGCTAAGTTAGAAAAATGCTACTAACTCTACTAACTAGATTTAAAAATCTTTTTTTTTTGTTTACCTCTGAATTTCAGTTTCGACTGGACCCATTTAATTTTAATTAATTTATTAATTCGTTTCCGACCAACTAAAATTTTCAAAAATTCTGAAAATTTTCTAACACATTAAATTTTCGAAAAATTTCACCATAACCTCCTTTGTATGGCTCAATACGTCAAACCACAACTCGCCTCTCTAGGCCTCCTCCAATCAAAAAGGAAATCAAAATAGCCAAGCGGCTTGCCAATTCGGCTCATAAAATCCAAACTCATATATGATATAAACTTGTACCTTTTTGTCGGGCATTTAACTCTATCCCTTGCATCTGCTACCACTTCAACATATACCAATGTTATCCATTCCAATTGATCTCCAATCAGTTCATATCCTCAAATCCAAATCAAATTTCATTCGAACTTTATTATCAAATTCCAAATTATTGACTTATCAATTTGGTTCCATTCTAGATTATCTCTAATCCAATTCAATTTTATTTAACTCGGTTCAAGTTAAATTTCAATTTATTTTTACCATCTCATTTTATTTTATTTAACTTCATTAGTTAAATTTTAATTCCAGAACTTAAGTTCCTGGGTTTCTTTCAAATCAATTTGAAATCATAATGCCAATTCAAAACCTTTGAATTTCTAAACAACTTGTTTTCTCAAAACAATTCAAAAACAAAACCTTTGGTAGTAATCCGTCACTTAGAACTCGAAAATGAACACTGATGATGTCTAGATTCATCATCAGAATCTATTTTCCAGCTATCGAAGTGAGTTCAATACTATATCATTTTCAATTTGAAAAACATTTTCAAAATCTCCCAGGAACTTAAAATTTCCTGATTTTAAATTCCAAATTCTGATTTAAATTCATATTTAATTCAAACTATTTCATATATTACATTCATATGAATTCTGATTGGTCATTTATAACCATTTCACCCTTTTATAATCTTATTCGATTTTAATAACAACCAACACAATCAATATACTATAATAATTTCAAGATATATATTTCTTCTATAAACAAATATATTTTGGGAAAAATTATTTCATTTACCCTCTTTCAAAACATGCCATGACGGTTCATCGTATTCGAGTGTTTAGTAATCCTTATCGATACAGTGGATCAAACTGATCGACCAGAATTCATAAGCCACTCAACCAATAAATCTCCACAATGTTAAACCATTTTATATTGAATAACAATTACGCGCTCATATATATACACTCAAACTCAATCTAGGATATTACTAATCCCATCTCTATCGAGTTATGCCACAGAGCCAAGGTAATCACTTAACTTAAGCTCTGATACCAACTGTAACGGCTGGAAATTTTCGACTCCTCGAGAGTCGAGAATTCCCGAGACGTTAGTGAAAGAAAGTAGAGGGTGAGGAAGAAAAGATATAACTAATAGAATAGAAGAAGAAGAACTTACATCATCAGAGTAAACACGAATCTCACAGCGGAACGAATAAAATATAACATAACTTTGAAATACAAATCAGTACTCGTATATACATACCATTTCAAAGTACAACACTTAACAACACAGCGGAATAATAATAGGTATAATCCTGAAGCCTCCTGCTCCAAGCTCTCCAAGTGTACCTGAAAAATCCCGACTACTTGACTGCCCGTACAAATTTAGGCACCCAAGAGTTTAGGGAAAACAAACAAAATAAACTCCGGGTCAGTCATGGGACTGGTGTGAATAAAACTCCAACACTTGGTTAAATAAAGGATATCTTTCTGATATTATAATAATGTCTAAATACAAATAGATATCAATCTAGCAGAACGCTTGCATCTCACGTTCCACATACATAGTATACAAATAAAACCGCGAGCGCTTATTGGAGATTGGATTCCAATAGACAAGGTATGGGAGCACCTTCCGATCAGTGTACTATAGAGGAGATACACTAGGGTTCAACAAGAACGTCTTGCAACCCGGCCACACATGACCATTCACTCATTTAGCTTGAGTGTAACGAATATATTACCACCGATGGTTGGGATCAGCAACCATCCTTCCCGATAAGGGACAGCATTGAAATAGATTATAAAGAAGTACAATTGAATATTCTCTAGATGGTGATAATACACCCTGCTTGGGTATGGCCCAACTAGCCATGCTGCCTAGCCCAACTTCTGATATTTTCCGGTTGTGAGGTTTTGAGGTCACGTTTATCACTTTGACATATTATTTCTTCAATTACTTTGAATGCCACATCGTCATACCCGCCAAATCATTATCGATTTCTCAAGGCATCACGAGTATAAAAGCTAAGAGAAACGAATTTCTCCGCCACCAACGTAATACATTTAAAGAGATCAACATATATGATTCGTTAAGAATACTTTGTCAGACACTCGTCCATATACGTTGTTCTGGGACTGAATAAACCGAAGACACTATTCAGTGAATCCATCCTACCTAGGCTTTTCACAATAGCCCTTGCACTTCACTCCGTCTTCAATTATCTTCAGCGTACTTGATTCACAACGCTTATGCTAATACGGAGTGGTTCTTCGGATAATAATCCAACCGGTCTCTCCATATTTACAACGTAAATATGGTCAAAACATTGATAGTCTGTGATTCAACTATCAAATGAAAACATGTCGGTGTACAAACAACGATCTTATTTCCAAATGGAAATTCGATCGATCAATCATCATATGTTCATATTTCCTTATTTCATATATTTAGAAAATATCTGTTATTAATCATTGGAAAACATTTCCATAGCTTATTTTCACATCACTATTATTTCGCAACTATCAGTCCCTAACTGTAACTAGTATGAGAACAATTCTCTAAGTATCAATCCGGAAGGTCGAAACCAACATCAGATCGTCACTTAGAAAACCGTTCAACTTACCCTCTCCAGTCAGTTTCTGAATTTGCTTAACTCTATTTCTTAAATTCTTATCATGAAAACATTTCATTTTCTATGTTTAGAAAACATATCCGATTATATTTGGAAAACGTTCCCAAAACTCATTTACGGATTTCAAATGAACGTTGTATAAAACATCTTTTCGCTTAATACATTTATCGCTTATTCCTTAAATTTATTCCTAATCAACCTTTTAGATCGAACCACAACTATTCCTTTGTCAATTCTGAAGTCAATCAAGTTGGGGTATAATTACCTCGCAGACCTTAATTGAACAACGTCCTTTACTGTGAAATAGATGAAGCTCATCACTCACTTTTTACAATCATTTGTTTATGCAAATTCTCGGATTCAAGTTACGAATCCACTTCTTATATGACAACGTTTGATTATAACTATAACGTTATAATTCCAACCCCTAAAATATCTAACCTAAATTATAAATTTATTTCCTAACTCGAATAATTTAACATACAACTAATTTCTAAATCAATAACTAAATCTTGATTTAAACCCTGGAAAGTAAATAGTACTTTCCCGAATTCGCTATGATCGAATTCGACGTATAACTCTCTTTCGAGTAATCTTTATTCGATTAACTCTCCCTTTTTAATAACTTATATTCGATAAACTCTATTTCGATTAACTCCTATCGAATAACTAATATTCGAATAACTCTTCTTGGTTGGCTCTATTTCATTAACTCTTATCGAATAACAAATATTCGATTTTCTTAAATGTGTCAATTCTTATCGAATAACTAACATCCGATTAACTTAAATGGATTTGCTCTTTCGAATAACTCATTCGAATAACTTAATTGATTAACTCCTTCGAATAACTAATTCGAATAACTTACCTTCGAATAACTAATATTCGATTTACTCTAACTCGATTAACTTAATTCTAATCGATTTACTCCATTTCGATTCAACTTAATTCAAATCGGTTAACCTAACTCAAATTGATTAACTCCTTTCGAATAACTAAATTCGATTTAACTCTTCTTGAATAACTAAATTCGATTAACTCAAATTGAATAACTAATATTCGATTAACTCTTACGTGTTTAACTCTATTCGAATAAGTAATTCGAATCACTCTAATGTGTTTAACTCTATTCAAATATCTAATTCGAATAACTCATTTCGAATAACTAAATTCGATTAACTCCTTTTTACTTTACTCGAATAACTATATTCGATTAACACCTTCTTTCGAATAACTATATTCGATTAACTCTTCGACTTACTCCTTTGGATTAACTAACTTCGAATAACTCCTTTGGATTAGCTAACTTCGAATAACTCCTTTGGATTAGCTAACTTCGAATAACTCCTTTGGATTATCTAAATTCGAATAACTCCTTTGGATTAACTAACTTCGAATAACTCCTTTGGATTAACTAACTTCGAATAACTCCTTTGGATTAACAAACTTCGAATAACTCCTTTGGATTAACTAACTTCGAATAACTCCTTTGGATTAACTAACTTCGAATAACTCCTTTGGATTAACTAACTTCGAATAACTCCTTTGGATTAATTAACTTCGAATAACCAATATTCGATAACTACTCTTCGAATAAATAATATTCGGTAACTCTTCTCAAATGAATAACATTTGATTTCTCCACTCGAATAAACTATATTCGATTACTCTTCCCTCGAATACACTATATTCGATAACTCTACTTCGAATAAGTGATATTCGGCAACTCTACTCGATTAACTCCACTTGGATAACTCTAACTGGTCAACTCTAACTGAGTAACTCTAACTGATCAACTCTAACTGGTCAACTTTAACTGGTCAACTTTAACTGGTCACTCTAACTGTTTATCTTTAACTGGTAAACTTTAACTGGTTAACTCAAATGGTTTAACCTAACTGGTTAACTCAAATGGTTTAACCTAACTTGATTTACTTGTCTCGATTAACTGAACTAATCCACTTAGTTTAACTTAGTTAATTCACTTTGATTAACTCTAACCGATTTACTTAGTTTAACTCAGCTAATTCACTTTGATTAACCCAACTAATTTACTTCGATTAACCAATTAGTTTAACTTGACTAATTCACTTAGTTTGACGCAACTAATTCACTTTGATTTACAAATTAGTTTAACTTAACTAAGTCCCTTAGTTTGACGCAACTAATTCACTTTGATTTACCAATTAGTTTAACTTAACTAATTCACTTCGATTAACCGCTTAGTTTATCTTAACTAATTTACTTTGGTTAACTTAACCAATTACTTTGATTAACTCGACTAACTCGCTTTGGTTAACTTAACCAATTACTTTGATTAACTCGACTAACTTGCTTTGGTTAACCTAACAAATTACTTGGTTTAACTCGACTAACTTGCTTTGGTTAACCTAACCAATTACTTCGTTTCACTCGACTAACTTGCTTTGGTTAACCTAACCAATTACTTCGTTTAACTCGACTAACTTTGCTTTGGTTATCCTAACAAATTACTTTGTTTAATCCTTTTATCACACTCTGGTATTTCTTATGGTTTTTAACACATCACTTAACAACGATGAATATCGTCCAACCACACGTAATCACAACAGATTATATACATCACATTTATATATCACAATACATAAATCACAGTAAAAATAACTGTTGAGGAATCCAGTTGGATTCCTCCAACCTGTTTCCCTGCACCACAGATGTTAGACAACACCAGTATAATATTCTGATAACAGAATCAACATATAACTATTTGACGGTTTATATATATATATATGTACATAAATATATATATATATATATATAAAATCTCTACTAACTGACTAGCAGTTCAATCAAACAGTCAACATATAGTCAAACAGACAATAATTAACAGTCCTAAGAATACACTGTAAAAATAGAACTATTCAGAGTTGGTGAGTTTTACTCACATTTGGACGATCATCGTCAATGACGATAACCATCGCTTGATTCAGACAATTTATTTTGCTATAAATTGTGATGGACTCCAATTGACTCGCGGTCAGTTCCAGTGTGGAGTGCTCGTCCCCACGATCCCAACGCAACTTACGGTTCTCGATTCTGACCTCGTATGGATGAGATATCACAATTACAAGCTAATACACTTTTTAATTAAATAAAAACTCGGATTTAAAATGCCAACGGGCCTTCACCTTACTTTTTTACTCCGGCCCAATACCCCTTAAAGCCCACGTCCTCCTTCTAAAAACCCGCTTCTCCCTTTACTTCCTTCCCCAAATTAGCTCCCGTAACCCAATCCTCCAATTCAGACGTTGACCCCAACGTTGACCACCACTTCTCGTCCGTCTGTCCATCAATTTCGGGCGCCACCTCCTCCATCCAAATCCCCATCCAATTTCGCACCAGCCCATCCCCCTGAAGCCCAACTCGATCACCCCTCCCAAACCCGGCCTTTAGTCCATCCACCTCGAAAACTCCTATCGCATTCCAACACACACCACCAAAACCACCCGAACTCCTTCACTAGCTGCTACTCCATCTTCTCATCTCAATTTCCATGCTCATTTCTCAAATCGAACTTCCAAATCCAAACTAGGTCGAACCCTAGCCTCACGCTCGAAAAGGCAGCGAATGGGAATGGTATTCGAACGCGACCAAATTCATGTGAAATGAGGAGAATCTCACTGGCAACTCAGAAACACTACTTCCATGATTTATTGATTTCTTTTTTATTTTACTTTGTGGCAAACTTTTACTGTGTTTGGTTTATACGCCTTATATAGGCTTGAATGGGTTTGGTAAGGTTTGTGGTGGAGATCGAAGGCCGTGTGGCCTGTGCAGGACCTCTAAAAATGGGAGGGATATTTTCAATTTGATTTTCTTATCTTTATTTATCGATTTTCTCCTCGTATTTGTCTTCTAAAAATCTCAGCGATCACATATGATCTTCTAAAATTACGAAAATTCACATGTAGCTAGAGTTCGACATTACAGTCCCAACGAAACTGGTTTCGTCGCATTCCGACTTCGTATGCTCACACAGCGTATTTTTAGCTGTCAAAATACTGACTATTTCTCACTCTAAAAATCCGTACGGCCACACAGTGACTCTAAAAATCACGAAACTGGAAATCTAACAACTATTTGATATTGCGGATCCAACAAAACTGGTTTCGTCGAATTCCGACTTCGTTTGCAAAAGTGGCTATTTTTAACGTTTTAAATAACCTATTTAAATATATAAATATATTTAAATATAAAAATTAAATTAGATATAAATAAATTTATATTATCGTATATATTCACATATGATATCGTACAGCTCCAGAATATCATATCAGAATTTACAGTTTGATATTTCATATTTTAGATTTATCAATATTCAGTTTATATCAAAAATACCTTTTATAACGTAAATAAAGCGTTGCAAATTATAAAGGAATTCTACAGCGACTTTTATGAAATTTGATTTGGACATAACTCAAAATCTACACGACGAAATCCTGATTTTTCTCTTCCACTAGAAAGATATACTCCACCAGCTCCACACGTTTCTTGTTTCATAGAAATCCGGCTTAAAATGAATCATGTTCATTCAGTTGAAGTTCAAATCTCCAAATCGCGAACTGCCGCGACGTTTCAGGTTCGTTTTAATTATAATTATAAATTATAAGTTCGAACGTTTTACTTTAAGTTATCGATATCGCCAAATCGATATATAAATAATTAAATAAATTAATTATTCGACAGCTAACAAAACGCGCCATTACAAAGTACGTCTGGACGATCACCAACTGTTTCCATCTTCTTGGGTGTACAGCCCAATCAAGATCATCAGTAATCACCCAAACGACATGAAGACCTCTGGTCTTCGACCACCATCTTCATCTTCGACTTATCGTCGTATCAGTTATTCAGAATGGGATAAACCCGGCCTTTCCGAATAACTCGCGTATATTATAAACAAATGTTACACAAACACAACATACGCCTCATTCCAATTCATCAGTCACTAACCGTAAATTAACAAGAGAATAGTTCCCCAAATATTAACCCCGAAGGCCGAAACCAACATCAGATCAATATCCAGAAAACCATTCTGCTTAGCTAACCGACAGTTAGTTTCTAAATTTCACATTCATAGGGAAAGGTTCCCATAAATTTTATCAAAGATAAATCATTAAAATTTATTCTTTTATCTATTTTTGAATATCAATTCAAACTAGTCGGGATTAGCGAGCCTTACCGAAGTAATCATTTGTTTTAATTTCCCAATCCCAACCTATTCATCCCATGAAGTAAAACTGGTTATACTTCATATCTAACACCACGGTGTTATCGGTAAATTCAATTACCATTTCACGTTCAAATCTAATTAAAGATTTAACTATCGCCTGGAGCAAAACTGGTGACACTCCATCCTCGATCATTTCAATCTAATTAAAGATTCATTAAAACTCCACTTAGTTTTAACTTTTAACCGTGTTAAAGAATCAGTGTCATTTTATAACACGGTTCACGATAAACCCAAAATCACATCACATTAATTATCGGGTTAAAGAACAAGTGTTATTTAAAACACTGTTCACGATAAACCCAAAATTCAATACCAATTCAATTTCAATTAAATATTATTTAATTGGTACACTTTATTAATCTAAATAAAAAGATTTAATCTTTTCTCAACTGGGCTTAAGAACAGTGTTAATGAAGACACCATTCACGACAACCCCAAATCACATTTGATATTAAATACAAGGCTCTGAATAGAAATATACCGGCTTATATTCAATATCAAATCCTACGACCAACAAATATCATATTGGAAATAACGATATATATATCTATATCTTTCAAATTTCCATAACAACATCTGTATAATCACAAAATCCAACATTGAAATTTTCCGAAGACAATTTCGATATATCCATTCCAATACAATCATTGAAAATTCTGGTTATTTTTAAAACCCTTTTTCAAATTCAATTTATTTATTTAAAAACAAATAGAATTTTAATTCTAGTTCAAAACTAGTTCATTTCGATAAAAATATAATTTTATCTTTACAAATATGAAGTTTTTTTCATCCCAATTCTTTCTAAATCATTTCTTATGATTTTACACAAATTATTACTATTTTTAATAATTTTATCAAGGCCCGTACAGTCGATTACCATCAACGGCTATCGAACTGCAGTTACAACGACCTTTTCCAAATTTGATTTGGACATAATTCCAAATCCAACTGTTAGATTTCTAATTTCTAATATTCGTTAGAAAGCTCTTTTCGAAACGAACCCAACGGTTTCGGTTTCAGGAGAATCCGATGTTCGGATCTCCCGTAATATCCGTTCGAAGTCAATGGTCGAAATTCGCGAACTGCCACGTCGCAGCGCGTTCTATTCAAGCCATTGTATTATATATATAATATATATACTTCGTCGATTTCAATTCAAAACGTGCTTTATAAATCGTTTTAAATTCATTTTCAAAACGGTTTCAACTTCATATTCAATTTCTAATCAAAATTGAATATTCCAATATAAATTCGTTTCAAATTCATTTCAAATTGATTTCAATTCAATTTCAGTTTAATTCGAATTTCTTTTTAATTTCAATTTGAATTCAATTCCTTTCGATTTCAATTCAGATTCAATTCTATTCAGTTTCAATTCGAATTCAATTATATTCAATTTCTATTCGAATTCATTTCTATTCAATTTCTATTCGAATTCAATTCTTTTCAAATTATCAGATTTTGAAATCACTTTCGATATTCATGATAAAATGAATAAAATAGATATAAATATTGTTCACGTCAAAATGGCATCAATCTAATCAACACGGCTTCATATATTTCTATTTTCAAATATTCTATTTCAAATGTTTCTTTTTCAAATATTTCTTTTTCAAATATTTCTTTTTCAAATATTTCTATTTCAAATATTTCTTTTTCAAATATGGAATGAGGCCCAATCAATTACCATATAATGTTAATTATATGGATTTTCTACCCCACGTATATAACGGCAACGATCAATCATCAACCATCAACCAAAGTGCGTTCTACATTGTATAAACATCAAATATAAATATTTAACGCTTATAACAGTCTGTCAATCAATCGATCGACATACAACTAATTATTGGGATTAGTGTATGTCATATATCATCCCAATACCCGTGTGGGGTTTCAAACAATCAAACACCAATTTTATTTGTGCAGTTGGGCGATGTGTAAAATTAATCGTCCCAATCAATATCAGTCAAATGTGTGTATATAAAAAAATCGTCCGATTTGTTTATTTTTATTTCATTTCATATATACGATAAAAATTCTATTTTTAACTATAAAATATTTTCAACTACATAAATATTTTATTTCATTTCACTTCACATCACACAATCAACCACACATCAAAATCAAACAAACAAGCATACAAGCCGTCCATGGTCTGTGGACGACGGGTGTCGGGTGCTACTAAACACCGTCTGCATCCTAGGATATATTTTAACTAGAAAATTAAATTAAAGGTGAGAAATTCTCAGAGAATTGCTAATCCAACGCCATGACTCTTCTTAGGTAGAAATTTTCGCCGTTCTTGCCTCTTGTCACTTTCTCTGCCCATATTCTCTACATATATAAAAATCACAATTTTACTTCGCTATTCAATATATTAAAAACGAATTTTTACTTTGCTATTCAATATATTAAAATCGAATTTTTACTCTGCTATTCAATATATAAAAATCGAATTTTTACTCTCTTATTCAATATATAAAAATCGAATTTTTACTTTGCTATTCAATATATAAAAATCCAATTTTTTACTTCGCTATTCAATATATAAAAATCGAATTTTTACTTCGCTATTCAATATATAAAAATCGAATTTTTACTTCGCTATTCAATATATAAAAATCCTAGTTTTACACCGCTAAAAATCGTATCTTTTCTATTTTAAAAATCTAATCTTTTCTATTTTAAAAATCTAACCTTTTCTATTTTAAAAAATCTAATCTTTTCTATTTTAAAAATCTAATCTTTTCTATTTTAAAAATCTAATCTTTCTATTTTAAAAATCTAACCTTTTCTATTTTAAAAATCTAACCTTTTCTATCTTAAAAATCTAATCTTTTCTATTGTTTTCATATGAATAAAAATCATGTTTTTCATATCCAAAATTGCATCTTTATTTTCAGATTTAAACAATGCTATGATTTTTTTTAAACTAAATTGATTTTATTAAACATATAAAATAAATGAATTAAAGCTTACAGGGTTTTTTTTTCCTTTCGCGAGGTGGGACTGCTTTGCTCGTGCTGACGGAGGTGACTGGCCTGCGGAGGAGGATGGGGTTCATCGGACTGGGGCATGGCAGGTGTGGGACAAAGGGAGGGGGTGGCGATGTCGGTCGATGGCGAGTTGCGGATGCGCGATGGTGTATGGCGGAGGGCTCGCGGGTTTGATTCGGCTGAGGGTGGTATGGCGTTCGGTTTTAGGGGAAGAAGAAGAGGGAGCACGAGAAGGGGAGAGGGCGGAGGTGGCGCGATGGGGGAGGGGCTCGGCGCGATCAGCGCCGCCTTTGGCGGTGGCAGGAGGGCGGATCGACGATGGGTTTCCATCGTTGTTTTTTTTTCTTTTTTCTTTGTTCGATTGATATGAACGGTGGTGAGGGGGGGGGGGCAGAGGAGTTAAAAGGAAGAGAGAGAGAGTTAAATTTTAATTTATTTATTTATTTTAATTTCAAAAAGGTACTTTTATTTTCGACCTCAAAACAAGGCCCACCGCCTGTCAACCATAGCTAATTACCTCCATTCCGAACACAATGGGATATGTATCGTAAGCTGATTCGATCGTTTCGATTAGCTTTCGTCAAAATCAACATATAACTCTAAATATTGAATTTGAACGCGCATTTCAATTTACTGGGGTCACATACTAATTCAAAAAATTCCCGAAAAATATTTTCTAGCTTCATATTGCCGATACGGTTCTAACAAAACTAGTTTCGTCGAATTCTGAGACCGTTTGAAAAATGGCCATTTTCCAGTCTATTAAAATCAACTGAAACTGGTCAAACGCGTTTTCCTTTGCCACGCTCACATATTGATTCGAAAAATTATGAAAACTGGAGTCTAGCAATAACTTTACATCACAGATCCAACAAAAGTGGTTTTGTCGAAATCCGAGGTCGTTTGCAAAATTTCCATTTTTAAGGGCCTGAATTCTATAGCAACTATTCAGAATTTTCAACTGGACATATCTTTTGATTCCCGCTATGAAATTTTGATTTTTCGGATTCGTTGGAAAGATATCATCAATTAGATCCTATTATTTTTGGTTTCACTAAAATCCGGATTGGTTTGCACCCGGTACGTTCAATTGAAGTTTGAAATCGAATTATCGAACTACCGCGCCATTTTCAATTCCTTTTATAAATATAAACAAATATTTATATTCTATCGTCGATTCGAATAAATATATACATTTGAATTCTCTTCAAAATAAATTTCTCGTCGTTATTCTTTAAAATAATTCATTTTAAATAATCAAAATTTGCTCAAATTGCCAAAATAAAAATTTTAAACTGGCCCAGATTTTCGGGTTGTTACAGTAACATAACTTTGTGTAACGAGACTTTGACAAGCCTCACATCCCAGTAAATGACTGAAATAGGAAAGATGCGGCAAGGTTATGGGTTATCATCTCTTTCTAGATAATCGTACTAAAGATGGAGCTATTTTCATTGTTACGGTACCGACTGTTAAAATTAGGTCTGCTTTCCTAAGGGTCGATCTTGGTACTAATCCATAATGATCAAAGTCGAATCGCAAGCCTGTTAGTGTAGCAAATTCAATGAAACAACGACTTGTACCATAGAGAAGTGGCCATAAACTGGAAAGTCTTGCCCAATTTGAAAGATCGTTTAATGTAGTTGAAATAAAGGAATTCAAGTTGTATGGGCATGTAACGGAAAATCAATCAAATTCATAACTATCTCAATATAACCTTTTCCTTCCTTTTTCTTTTTTTGTTGTCTGAATATTCAATTAAGACTATTCTAACGCTCCATTTCGCCATGTATAAACAAACCAACAATTGGGATAAGCACAAAAATAAAAGCTTCTTTAAATACCGATACACCTAATACATCAAAATTCATCGCCCATGGATTAAGAAAGACCGTTTCAACATCAAAAACAACAAAAATGGGAGCAAACATGTAATAGTGGATTTAAAATTGTAACCAAGCATCTCCCATAGGTTCTATACCTGATTCATAACTAGAGAGCTTCTCTGGTCCTTCACTAATTGGGGCTAAAACTCCGAAAATTACAAATGACAAAATTGGAATAGCACCCAATATTATTAGAAATGCCCAGAACTCCTATTAATGTGGAATATATTAAATTATTTGATTTGAATTCAAAGTTGTAAATTCATCCAGAACTACTTAAAGGAAAAGGGATTTTTTTTATCAAATAAAACTACATAGTTTAGAGTTTGTTTGCCAAGGTGCATGCCTTATTTAAAGATTCATACCATTTTTTTGATTCCATTTAGATATGGTATTCATATAGAATGTTCCACCCAAAGAAAACTCTCTTACTTTGTCTCGGTTTCTCTTGTTAAAAAGTAATTCAATTAAATAAAAAAATAGTATAATTAGAATACTAATAAATAAGACTAATTATAACGTAAGAAATCATATTAGTATAAATATATTTTTCTAGTTCATTTTATATTATAAAAATACAAATGTAAAATGCAATAATTTAATTCTTAATCCATTTCCACTTTATTTTCTATCAAAACAGAAAAAAGTGGAATGTGTTAGGGCTATATAGACTCGAACCGTAGACCTTCTCGGTAAAACAAATCAAACGTATTATTATCGAAATGATGCGAACTGTTTCAAAGACCCAACATGCATTTTGTTGCATTGGGCTCTTTCATCAACTGATTAATATAAGGATAAGTTAGTCCACCATAATTTTTTTTACAGGAAGACAATAAGATGGCTCCATGTGTTCTATGATTCATGATTTTTATTCTGATCTAGGAATAATATCAAAGTGTCTCAAAGAGGGGTTACGTTGACCTAGGTCTTCCTATGGCTGATTAACCTAAGTTAAATGGAATCTGTATCGCTCCGCTACAAGGGTCAAATATGAGACTTCATACACCTTAAAGTTCATAGGAAAAAAAGAGGTTCTTTTGAGTCCCTTATACTCATTATGCAAAACATTAAATGGACTAGTATTTACCTTATCAATTAGCAAATCAATGACAGGTTCTATTTCATTTTGCACTTGAATTCACATTCGAATCGGACCAAATCAAATATTTGTCTGGCTATTGTTCTCTTGTTCCTTCGAAACTATGAAGTAATACATTGATTTCTTAATAAGATCAATTATGTTCACTGCATAATGGTCCCCTTTGAAAAGCACTGGCGCATGTGTAAACAGGGTGCTTTATCTAACTGAGCTATAGCCCTTGTCATAGACGTCTTAACAAATAGAGAATTTCTTGTCAAAATCAGATCTCATATGAGAGTTCTTCAATCTGCTTACTGTTAATAGATTGGTATTGCGTAGAAAAAATATTCTACCTATAATCCCCAAGTCGATGGATTCTTTTTTTTTATGATGATGAATAATCTACTTAACTCAGGGGTTAGAGAATTGTTTTCATATGGAGGAAGTCATTGGTTCAAATCCAATAGTAGGTAGAACTTATTAGATACCATCAACACTGGTATCCAATAAGTTTTTATTACCAACGTTTTTGTTGTTGTATCATCTAGAATTGCTTGTATTCAATTGGCAGAATCAAAATATTGTATATAATAAAGAACATATAAAGAACTTTTTTTCTTATTTTTATGTGTTTTTTAATTTTTTACTAGTAGGAAATAACATTAATAGCCTCTACTCATGTTCGAGCTCGTCTGAGAGATAGAATTGCCTCAATTGCTTGTCTCTTTCCCTGAGAACCACTCAAGTTAGCTTCAGCTATTTCATGAGCTTGTTAAGCCACTTGCGGATCAATATCAGTTCTCATCTCTGCATCATTTCCTAAAATGGTGATATCATTATTAGTTATTCTGGCAAAACCCCCC
The DNA here is from genome assembly GCA_030737875.1 of Allium sativum. Lineage (NCBI taxonomy): Eukaryota > Viridiplantae > Streptophyta > Magnoliopsida > Asparagales > Amaryllidaceae > Allium > Allium sativum. The sequence goes on from CM060916.1 coordinate 183,965,228, forward strand.
ATCAAGGCTACCGTTAACCATTGGTCATTGAGACGTATTCTCAAAAGACCTATATCAACATCCATGGTAATGGGGGTGTGGTTTGGTAATAGCCAATTTGTCCACTATTAGTGTATAAAATAATTTCATTCACTTCTGAATCTAAAATAATTCAATTAGGGGTTAGCACACAAAGATTTAAGGTCATTTCTTAAGTTTGCTCTCCCTTCTAAGTTCATATCTTTTGTAGTAGCTTCGTCAATGTTACGTACCAAATAAAAGGCCTGCATAGGAAGACTGTCTAATCCCCCAAAGAGGATCAGTCGAAACCCCCTAACAATTTCGGTGAGACCAACATATTTCCCTGGAGAACCAGTAAAGGCTTCTGGGACAAAGAAGTGTTGTGATAAGAAGTGCTCAATTTTTCGTGCTCTTGCTACAGTTAAACGATCTGTTGTGGACAATTCATACAACCCTAGGATAGCTATAATTTCCTGAACTTCTTTGTATCGTTGTAAAGTTTCTTTAACGATTAGTTTCATAATGTTCCTCGCCAACGGTCTGAGGTTATATCGTAGTTGATGTTGAATCTAAAGGATCGACTACTGGATAAATACGTATGGTAGCTAATCCTCTTAATAGTACGGTAGTAGCATCTAAATGTGTAAATGTCGTGGCAGGAGTAGGATCGGTCAAATCATCTTCAGGTACATAAACTACTTCAATCGATGTTATTGACCCTTATTTTGTGGAAGTAATTCTTTCTTGTAAAGAACCCATTTTGGTACTAAGGGTAGGTTGATAACCCACCGCATAAGGCATTCTCCCTGATAAGGCAAATACTTCTAATCCATCTTGAATGAAACGAAAGATATTGTCAATGAATAAAAGCATATATTGTACATTAATTTCTTGGAAATATTCTGCCATGGTTTGAGCACTCAAACCTACTCTCATATGAGCTCCTAGTGGTTCATTCATCTTACCATAGACTAGAGCAACTTTAGATTCTATAGTATTTTTTCATTAATTACCCCAGATTCTTCCAATTCCATGTAGAGATCATTTCCTTCACGAGTGTGTTCACCTACTCCACAAAACAAAGACATGCCTCCATGAGCTATGGCAATGTTTTTGATCAATTCCATTATACGTATTGTTTTACCCACGTCGGCTCCCCCAAATAGGCACTGTCTAGATCAGCTCTAGAATGTTCTATCCTTCATCATGATTTCAGTAAAATTTGTTTCGTCAGATGCTGCTAATATTATAAAAAGTTATTCGAGTTTAAATATAACAATATTAATTGCACTATTTAACTATAATTATATGATTATATTAATTACTTTTGTTTGATGAGAATCAGGCCGACACTTCTTGTAACGTCCCGTATTTTTACGGTCGAATAATTAATTTATTTAATTATTTAAAATATGGTTTGGTAATTTGAAATGGTTTAAATTAAATAACTTTGAATATTTAATTAAAATTATAATTAAATAATATATTTAATTCTTAAATAATCAGAATTTGCTGAAATGGCAATATTGTGTGAATTGTGCAATACAAAATATATAATTTAGTTTAGTATTGAATTAGAATGGGGAATATATTATATAAACGACAGTAGAACATATTAATTATATTATAAATATAATCGAGCTCGAAATGCCGCGGTAGTTCGTAATTTGGCGATTTGAACTTTAAACGAATATACAGAAGCCGTTTTAAATCGGATTTCTGTGAAACAAGAAACGTTCAGAGCTGGTGAAGTATATTTTTCAAGTAGAAGAGAAAATTCGAGATTTCGTATAGATTTCGACTTATGTCCAAATCAAATTTTAGAAAAGTCGCTATGGAATTCCTTTATAATTTATAACGATATATAAAAGGAAATTCATTATAAATCGAATATCGATTTAATCAAGATTTGAAATATCGAGTTAGAAATTCATACAGAAATATTCTAGAGCTGTATGGTATTCTGTTGTGAATATATACGATAATATTTATTTTTAAATATTAAATTTAATTTTTTTAAATATATTTACAAATTTAAAAGGGTTATTTAGAGCTTTAAACGTAGCCTGTTTTGCAAACGACCTCAGAATTTGATAAAACTAATTTTTTTGGATCCGAAATATTAAATTATTTCTAGATTTCAATTTTCGTGATTTTTGAAGCCCGTATGTGGCCGTATGGATTTTTAATGTGAAGAACAGTCAATAATTTGACCATTAAAAATACGCTATTTGAGCAAACGGAGTCAGAATTCGACGAAACCAGTTTCGTTGGGTTTGTAACATCGAACTTTAGTTGCATGTCAATTTCTTTGATTTTTGAATATCACATGTGATTGTACGATTTTTTTAGAAGACAAATAAAACTAAATATCTCATGAGAAAATATCTAGATATTTGTTAACACTATAAATACACCTAAGTTTTCCTAAACCTAAAGAAATTCATTCTCTGGTCTAAAGCTCTTCCGCCGCCAGTCTTTTATTCCCTCTAGTAAATTAGTTCATCTTCATAAATCCAAATAAATTTACATAAATTCCAAAAAATCATATCAGGGATATATTTGCATTCAGAGACCAATCCTCTTTAATCATGTATGATTTTCTCCCTGTTCGAACACACCTCGTGACGTTGGAATTTAACAGCGTTAACCTAGGGTTCAAGTTGTTGGGAGATGTGAGCTTTGATTTACATTTTAAATATCATTTTTGGGTTTACGAGTGTAAACCGCACGAGTCTGCAAAGTTCGGTGAGTTTTGAATTGGATTAATGTCGCGCGTCTTACTGGGTTTGGCGGTTGAAGCCTGTCGATGGCATTCTTAATTGTTGATCGAGTTCAGTGGGAGTGGGGTGATTGTGAAGAGGACGTGAAGAGAAGGGTGATTGTGTATTTAGTTCTGAAGATTTGTGAATTTATGATGGACCTTGGGGTGAAAGAACGTGACAGTTTTGGGGGTGATGATGTCGAATAGAGTGCGGATGCTTTAAGGAGGATGAGTTCTGTACGTGAGCGAGTTGAGAGAGAGATTCTGGTGGTTTGTGTTTCGGATTATATGGTGTTATTGGATTTAATTTTAATGAAAAGATAAGGGTTCGGTGGAGGGTTGAAAAAGCTGAAATGGTGGAGGAGTCATCTGGAGGTAGTCGGGTCTTTAGTCGGGGAAGAAGTAATGTCTCTTGGCGGGTTAGTATTTGGTAAACGAGCTGAGGAAACAAAAGAGGGTAAGGCCCGGATTGAGTTTGATTTAGGTTAAATTTTGTAATAATAGTGGATAAATTTTTAACGTCCATAATTTATCCGTCCGTTATCGAAATTCTGAAAAACAAGATCCGATAGGATCGTATGGATGGGAGCAACACATGGAACTGACTGAGAGCAAATCGAAGCTCGTTACAATTTATAGAAAAATAAATTGTCCGTCTGAATCAAGCGATGGTTATCATTATTAACGATGATCATCCAATGTGAGTAAAACTCACCATCTCTGAACAGTTATATTTTTATAACGTATTCTTAGAACTGATAATTATCTGATGATTGCTGTGTGTTAACTGTTTGATTGAATTGCATATGCATTGGTTGAAATTATTGATAACGATATATATATATATATATATATATAAATATAAAAATCGTTAATCGAATATTGATTCTGTTTATTAGAATATTTTATACTCGTGTTGTCTAACATCTGTGATGCGGGAAAACAGGTTGGAGGGATCCAACAGGATTCCTTAATATTTATAATACTGTTTGTTTTCATATATTGTGTTATATGATGTGGTGTATAATCTATGATTTGATTATAATGACACTGGTCCTGTTATTGGGTACTGTTGAATACTAAAAGAAATATTGGAATGAAAAAAGGGAAATTTCAAACTATGTATTGAAATAGAATATTTATAAAACCAAAGAATTTTATAAAACGATTATTTACTTAGAAAGTAAATAGAAGTGTAAACGATTATTTACTTAGAAAGTAAATAGAAGTATAAAGAAAGATATTTACTTAGAAAGTAAATAGAATTTATAAAGGAATATTTATTTAGAAAATAGAAAAGATTAATGGGAAATATTTAGAAAATAAATATGACATTATAAAAGGAAATTTATTTATAAAATCAAAGTATTTTATAGAAAGGGTATTTGCTTATAAAATGAATTAGAAAAGATTAAAGGGAAATTATTTATAAAATCAAGGAATTTTATAAAAGGGAATTATTTATAAAATCAAAGGATTTTATAAAGAGGAATATTTATTGGGATAATAAATAAAATTATATGAGGAATATTTATTGGGAAAATAAATAGAAGTATAAAATGAATTATTTATTTAGAAAATAAATAGAAGTATAATGTAACGGCCCGGGAAAATTCGACGCTCGAATTTTCAACAACAATACTTAATCCCGTATTACTTGTCAAAAATCCAAGTATCGAACCCCAAACTGTTAATAGAAAGAAGTTAGAGGATGAGGAATAGGAAGAAAGAAATTTAGAATAGAAGAAAGGAGAAGAACACATCAGAATCTCACAGCGGAACGAGTAAATATAATATAACAAATCTCTTTGGAAAGAAGACTGTATATATACATACCATTTATCAGAGTAAACATACATCAATCCCAGCGGAAATACTTGTATAACTAACGGTGAACCCTCCTGCTTCCAACTCTGAAACTTGTAGCGGAACCTAACCTGTAAATATGCTTGGTCTGACCCGAGCACATTTGATTTAAAACAAAAACACACCGGGTCAGTCTGGAATACTTTCAGTGATAAATTCACATAACACACAACTTGTTTAACTTTGGAAAATCCCTTTGAAATAAAAAGATAATAGTAAGACCAGCCCACACATAAACATGGACGGTTTTTACCTTACTATAACCCAAAACGTTTTTGAAATCAATATCTTTTTCTGATATTATCATAGTGTCTAAATACAAGTAAATATCAATTTAGAGGAACGCTTGCATCTCACGCTCCCCATATATAGTATACAAACCAAAACCGCGGGCGCTTATTGGATATTGGATTCCAACTTGACAAGGTATGGGTCCACCTTCCGAACGTGTATCTCTAGAGGCGAATACACTGGGTTCAACAAGAACGTCTTGCAACCCGGCCCACACATGACCGACCACTCATTTCGCTTGAGTGTATCGAATGTATATCACCGACGGTTGGGCTCAAACCACCGTCTCCCGAAAAGGGACAGCATCGATAGATTAAAGAAGCAAAAGGAATTTCTCTAGATAGGCGATCATACACCCTAATGGGAGCGACCCACATAGCCATGCTGCCTGCCCGATTTTTGTCATTTCCCGGTTGTTGAGGCTTGAGGCTACGCTTTACCATCACATCAGATTCACTTCGAATGCCACATTGTCAGATCCATCGAAATCACTTAATTGACGTCTACAACAATACATTACGTGTCAGCTAAAGAAGTTTCCTTCTCTGCTTCACTCTTGGTACGGCTGGAGAAATCAATGTACATGACCTTTCTGGAAATACTCTGTCAGACACCCATCCATACAAGTCATCCAGGATCAGGATGAACCGAAGGCACTCTCCTACTGCATCCTAGGTATCACCCTATAGATCAGTAGCGAGAAGTCCTTGCAATCCGAAGATTTCAATCACGACAGAATCACAAATCAAAATATCTTCGGGTGCGACCCTTAGAAATCCAACGAGTAGTTCTTCCGCTCATGAAGATCAACGGTCTTCAATGCTCCATCTCGACCATCTTCTGATATCTTCGACGTTACGTATTTGCTGGTCGGAATGGTTTTCGAATATAAATCGATCCCGGTCTTTCCGTACCAACAATCGATAAAAGGCCAAACTTTGATAGTTGGTGATTTAACTATCAAATCATAACAGTGTATCTCAGTGGACTGGCAGCTCAGGTCCTTTATATGAAATATCTCATAAAACCAATTTATCGATTTCTTATAATCGACTTCATAACTTTATCTTAACAAAACTCTTATTGGTTTCGTTACTTGAAAACATTACTCGCTACTTGCTCTAGCACAACATACTTACCAAGCTTCTCTTTTTATTTCCTTTGTTTGGAAATAATGCCATCTTTTATAAATCATCCTTTATTTCTTTTGGTCGATAACATCGTATAATTACCTCAAAACCCTTTTGAATTTCTCTTTGATTTGAAATCCTGGTTATAGTTCTATAAATCCACTTTCCCTTTTTCTTTATCATTTTCATATCGTTATATTCTTATTCAATCAACGACAAATATTTAATTACCAAAATCTCTTTCTTATCATGATTAAACCACTTCGCTTAATCTCGTTCCCAGGTGAACGCTTGTTTTAAAATCCTTGTTTTGGGTAAAACCCCTTTTTCATACTCGTTTATACGATTTGAATTAGATTCAATTCCTTTCGATGCTAATCCATTTTTAAAGGTTTGTTTTAAATAAATGATAAATTCCATTTATCGCAAAACATCTCGATAATCACTTCTCTATATATTACAAACAAATATCATCTCTCGATAATAGTGGAGCCGTTCAAGTTGGGGTATTCCAATTACCTCTCAGACCTTGATCGACAACGTTCTTATCTCAAGATAGATAAAAGCTTATAATTTAAAACCAATGTCAAACCATCTCAATAATCCAATATGTTATTCCCATTTCCATTTATCTTGGTTTTATAAACCATTTTCTTTCATTTGAAAACCCACTTTTCATATTAATTTCTTTTTATTAATGGAGCAAAACTCTGATTGGAATGCACGCCTTAGGTTGCACCCATATTTACAAATCTTGTTTATACGATTTGAAATAAATTCAAATCCCTTTTCATACTAATCTATCCATAACTTATATTTATTTTAAAGGAAATTTCAAGTCTTTTAAATGTTAATCCCTTGATTTGATCAATTTAAAACAAATTGACACAATCGTCAAATTCCCACTTTAACGGTTGATTTTCGCCCACCGTACATATCAGTTAACCATTAACTGATTTACGTTATCATTTCTTCCTTAAATTTATTAAATAACTTAATAAATTTAAAAACATCAGTTATTTGATTATAAAAACAATTATTTCATTTCACTAACTGTATGTTAGCTTCGACTGCAGTATTAAAAATCTCTATTGAAACTGATTATAAACATATAAGGAAAATTATAAACATTTTTCCATATAACATAAATAAATACTTTAATTTATTTAAAAACATCACTTTGCTTATTGTATAAACATTTATTTAGTTTACTAATTTATATACTAGCTCCTTACCTTTTTGTTCGTAAACAGCGTAGAAAATTTATTGTATGACTTATAAATAATCATGTTTGTAAAACATGATTCTAATTATAAATATTTTTATAAAACTTCTTATTCATTAAAAATAAAATAAACCCCAAAGATTTAATTCAGTTATAAAATAAATTTTATAACTTGAAACTGCGTTTGTTCGCCTGACGGCAAAACGATGTTTTGAAAACAATAGATTTAAACCCTCACTGTCAACCACTGTCGACTGATTAAAAATCACATCAACGGTCACATCAATTCAACCATCAACAGTCAATAGGTATTGATGTCAATTGGGGTTCAAACAGTTCATGTGCAACCAGTATAAAAATAAACAACACACAAATTATTTTGAGGAATCCGGTCGGATCCCTCCAACCTGTCCTTCTCTGCATCACAGATGGTTATAACATTATAATTTAAATAAATAAATTAACGGCAATAATCTAACAAATAGCAACCAGTTAATCGACCATAAGCAACCAATGCAGCCAATCAAACAGTATTTATTTTTAAATGGATTTATCACATCATAGTAGTCCAGAAAAGTGTGAGAATTAACTCACCAATTTTGTCGATTCACGATTTTTGCGTTATACCGTATAAATTTAAACTGGTGTTTAAAATTACACGGATCTCCAACTGCATCCATTTCAGACTAAACTAGCTTGACAGCGTAGCGTCCATCGCCATGATTCCAAAAAGTCAAATTGTGCTGAAATCCGATACCGTAAGATAAAATTACGCTAATTATAAGTTTTAAACTAGTTTATATATATTATAATTTAAACTTAAAACACTAATTACCTTTTAAATATTTAACCACGTCATTAGCCGTTAATTACTCCATTAGTACGCGTCTTCTAGCATGCTATATGCACAAACCCGACTTCCCTTTTTTGAACCCTGGAACCACTCATAAACATTTGCATATAAATTAGCCTATTTAAAACTAACTAATTATTGATTCATTAACTAATTCGTTTTATATTACCTTAACCAAGAAGTGTCCACGTCATCATCGGATGGACCAAAACATGGTTTCCCCTTCAGTTGCTTCTTCTCCCGTGAACACCAATTCCAGGTTATCCCTCAAAAGACTTTAGCTGCCTTCACCACAAATGCATATACACTGTCACCTCCTCATGTCCAAACTACAGCTCCGCCATTCTTCTCGCCTTGTGTACATTTCTCCCCAATGATCTTCCTCTCAACCATACGTGCGTTCTTTCCTATGCACAGGCCCTCCCATACTCTCACCGTGTACAAACTACCTCCCCCCACAAAACTTCCTTTCCTCACGTAAATCCCATTGCTCCCACTACCATCTTACATAAATGCGCCCATCCCTTCCATAACTTCACAGTCCAACTCTCCGGCTCCCCATGCACAAAGAAACTCCAACTTCGACAACACTGTTCACTTCATCTCCTTACCAAGTCCACTGCTCTCCGAATCTAACAACATTCCCTGATCCGAGTAAGCATCACTAGTGGATCAAGGATCCCTCGCCTTCATGGAGTTTCCGACTTTAGAGAAATTTCCGAAGCTCGTGTATAAGAGGAGCTTCCGCTTTTATTTGAATTAATCTGAGTTTATGAGATTTTCGTTGTTACTGGAACAATGAATGAAGAAGCGAAAGTGTTTGGAAAAACAAATCAATAAAAACACCAAGGCTGCGTTGATATTTATAGTGAAGGAAATGTGGGTGACAAGCTATTGGGATGTCACTTTCAATGGGGAAACTTTGTCGGCAAGGCTTTGTAATGTCATTTTCATTTATAAATATTTGGTCGGCAAGTTACCGTAATGTCGTTTTCATAAAACAAGGTATAGTACCCTGCTGCAAGATGTTGACTGAAGCATGTGTAAATACATGTAGCTGAAATTTCAAGTGGCCTATGTATGTGAAAAGAAATGGCCATGTGCGGATGAAGAGGAATAGTTTTTCTATGATTTGAAAACACACTGGTGGTTTGTAGGGAAGGCAAGAGGCTACGCGGTTTGCAGTACGGGCCTTGGTACCCAAGGCAAAATATATATAAATGGATTTAATGTACAGGTTAGGCTTTAGAATAGCTGTGTTGGGTGATGGGTTTCTCAAGACAATACGTGCAAGTCACGGTTTAAAACAGCTTCATGTGCAAGTAACCAGTAGTGTGGTACGCAAGGAATAACAATTGGGACGCAAGGCTTCAGAAAGAATTTGAGCGCACACTTCACATGTGAAAGAAAGAATGGGTGGGATGATTTATTAATAAAATAATGTAATGAAACTTGCGATGAGTTTTCGTGTTAAAAATTACCACATACAATCTTCGTTTTTGACAAAATAGGGTAATCCTAGCCTAAAAATATATTCCGGACCCGATGGGACAGGTTTCGTTGAATTCCGACACCGTTTGCGAAAATTCCTTAGAAAATATCGATGAAAAACACCGAGCTTTAATTCCTAAAAATTTCAGAAAAAAATCCTAAAAATATGAGGCCTTGACGTTTCACTAGACCTCTTCGTAAGGTTTCGTATGATACTTGTTTCGTTGAATTTTGAGTCCGTTTGGCCGGTGAACCATTCAAATAAAGTTACCCACACCACTATGTACGGTTGTATGAGCGTTGCGGACTGAAATAAAAATACAGTCGTGATCAGCGAGGTGTCGCGATCCCGAAAATGTAATAATACCGGTAGATTGACTTATATTGTGAAATCCCAAAATGTTGTCACAGGGTGTAAAATACTCCAAATAAAAAGTTGCATATTTAATTTATTAAAAATTATAGCAAAATTCTAAAAATTAAATTATAACTACGTCTCAAAAGAACCTTGTCCAAATTCGAATCCGGTATGGAGTTATTTCAGATAAACCGTTATGGTCGATAAACCATTATGGTGCTGTTTTTCTGCCAAATTGATTTGAGCATATCTTCCAATCTACACAACGAAATCTCGATTTTTCTCTTCCACTAGAAAAATATACTTCACCAGCTCCGTACGTTTCTTGTTTCACAGAAATCCGATTTAAAACGGATTCTGTATATCCATTTGAAGTCCAAAACTCTATTTTTCGAACTGCAGCGCTGTTCTAGGCTCGTTTTATTTTATATATGAATATATATCGTTCAACTTTGTTTAGATAGTGATTTAAATATTAAAATCCATTTATATTCCAAATATAATATTTAAAATAATAAAAAATATATTTGACGGTCAAAAATACGGGACGTTACATTCTTCCCCCCTTAAAATAATTTCGTCCTCGAAATTGCTAAGGTAGATGAAGATGACAAACTCGTTATCTTTAGTAAAATATATTTAATTAAACTCTGTTTCTAATTTTAAATCTAATCCAAACGGTTTTAAACCCAATTTATTTTAAATAACAAAATTTTTCAAAAATTTCAAAAAATATTCTAACATCTAAAAATCTGGAAAAATTCCGGCAGAGTCTCTGTACGGAGGGACATCCGCAATATCGCAGGTTCAAGAAAATATCTATACATCGACCAACAGGTCGGAAAAATCCAAAATCCAAGTTCAAACCCAAACAAAACCAAAATTTCATATTTTGCGTAGGCGTACCTTTTTGCGAGCGCTATTACGTGATTAGCGATATATATGTTTGCTTACTCGACTAGCATACCAAACTAGATTCAAATTTCTCCAGAGTTTTTCTTGGATTAACTTTGTACCTGTACTCAACTCCAATAAAATCCATTAGTATTCAAACCAAAGTCAATTTGATCCAAATATCACCATATAAACCATTCCAAACAGTTTGAAATAACCATACTACTTTAATCAATTCTGATGGACTCAACTGTAACAAAGACTTAACAGTCGATTTATTTATTTATTTAAATATCCATTCAGTTTCATTAATCCTGAATTAAATGAGTTTCATTAATCTTGAATTAATTCATTTAACTTTACTATTCCAAATTGGGTTTCACCCACTATTCAAACCATATCCATGCCATATACTTCAACCAAACAATTTCCTTAATTTTCACATTATACTTCGATCCATTTCAATTATTTCAATTCACTTATTCTAGATTGGTTCTCAATCAACTGTTGATGAATTCTATACAACCATCCAATATCAAACAACCAAGGCATAACAATTCAACCAAACAATTTTGATTCACATTTCTCGTTTGCTTTTACTTTTTGAGTTTCACATCAGTTGATTAACATTGGATTAATTTCCATCCAATTATCATTTACTCGATTTCACAAGTGAAATCCCTATTTTAGTTTAATATTCCAATTTGAATCCTTACTTAAGTCATTTAAACTATTCCATATTATAATCATTTGGGAAAAATATATTTGTATAAAAATATAATCCCGGCAAAACAATTTAAAAATAATTTTATAACAAATTACAAATACGTGCTCTCGTATATACAGTCAAACTCAACCTAGGGCTTTGCTAACCCCATCTCTATTGAGTTCACCACAGAGCCAAGGTTATCACTAAACCAACAGCTCTGATACCAACTGTAACGGCCCGGGAAAATTCGACGCTCGAATTTTCAACAACAATACTTAATCCCGTATTACTTGTCAAAAATCCAAGTATCGAACCCCAAACTGTTAATAGAAAGAAGTTAGAGGATGAGGAATAGGAAGAAAGAAATTTAGAATAGAAGAAAGGAGAAGAACACATCAGAATCTCACAGCGGAACGAGTAAATATAATATAACAAATCTCTTTGGAAAGAAGACTGTATATATACATACCATTTATCAGAGTAAACATACATCAATCCCAGCGGAAATACTTGTATAACTAACGGTGAACCCTCCTGCTTCCAACTCTGAAACTTGTAGCGGAACCTAACCTGTAAATATGCTTGGTCTGACCCGAGCACATTTGATTTAAAACAAAAACACACCGGGTCAGTCTGGAATACTTTCAGTGATAAATTCACATAACACACAACTTGTTTAACTTTGGAAAATCCCTTTGAAATAAAAAGATAATAGTAAGACCAGCCCACACATAAACATGGACGGTTTTTACCTTACTATAACCCAAAACGTTTTTGAAATCAATATCTTTTTCTGATATTATCATAGTGTCTAAATACAAGTAAATATCAATTTAGAGGAACGCTTGCATCTCACGCTCCCCATATATAGTATACAAACCAAAACCGCGGGCGCTTATTGGATATTGGATTCCAACTTGACAAGGTATGGGTCCACCTTCCGAACGTGTATCTCTAGAGGCGAATACACTGGGTTCAACAAGAACGTCTTGCAACCCGGCCCACACATGACCGACCACTCATTTCGCTTGAGTGTATCGAATGTATATCACCGACGGTTGGGCTCAAACCACCGTCTCCCGAAAAGGGACAGCATCGATAGATTAAAGAAGCAAAAGGAATTTCTCTAGATAGGCGATCATACACCCTAATGGGAGCGACCCACATAGCCATGCTGCCTGCCCGATTTTTGTCATTTCCCGGTTGTTGAGGCTTGAGGCTACGCTTTACCATCACATCAGATTCACTTCGAATGCCACATTGTCAGATCCATCGAAATCACTTAATTGACGTCTACAACAATACATTACGTGTCAGCTAAAGAAGTTTCCTTCTCTGCTTCACTCTTGGTACGGCTGGAGAAATCAATGTACATGACCTTTCTGGAAATACTCTGTCAGACACCCATCCATACAAGTCATCCAGGATCAGGATGAACCGAAGGCACTCTCCTACTGCATCCTAGGTATCACCCTATAGATCAGTAGCGAGAAGTCCTTGCAATCCGAAGATTTCAATCACGACAGAATCACAAATCAAAATATCTTCGGGTGCGACCCTTAGAAATCCAACGAGTAGTTCTTCCGCTCATGAAGATCAACGGTCTTCAATGCTCCATCTCGACCATCTTCTGATATCTTCGACGTTACGTATTTGCTGGTCGGAATGGTTTTCGAATATAAATCGATCCCGGTCTTTCCGTACCAACAATCGATAAAAGGCCAAACTTTGATAGTTGGTGATTTAACTATCAAATCATAACAGTGTATCTCAGTGGACTGGCAGCTCAGGTCCTTTATATGAAATATCTCATAAAACCAATTTATCGATTTCTTATAATCGACTTCATAACTTTATCTTAACAAAACTCTTATTGGTTTCGTTACTTGAAAACATTACTCGCTACTTGCTCTAGCACAACATACTTACCAAGCTTCTCTTTTTATTTCCTTTGTTTGGAAATAATGCCATCTTTTATAAATCATCCTTTATTTCTTTTGGTCGATAACATCGTATAATTACCTCAAAACCCTTTTGAATTTCTCTTTGATTTGAAATCCTGGTTATAGTTCTATAAATCCACTTTCCCTTTTTCTTTATCATTTTCATATCGTTATATTCTTATTCAATCAACGACAAATATTTAATTACCAAAATCTCTTTCTTATCATGATTAAACCACTTCGCTTAATCTCGTTCCCAGGTGAACGCTTGTTTTAAAATCCTTGTTTTGGGTAAAACCCCTTTTTCATACTCGTTTATACGATTTGAATTAGATTCAATTCCTTTCGATGCTAATCCATTTTTAAAGGTTTGTTTTAAATAAATGATAAATTCCATTTATCGCAAAACATCTCGATAATCACTTCTCTATATATTACAAACAAATATCATCTCTCGATAATAGTGGAGCCGTTCAAGTTGGGGTATTCCAATTACCTCTCAGACCTTGATCGACAACGTTCTTATCTCAAGATAGATAAAAGCTTATAATTTAAAACCAATGTCAAACCATCTCAATAATCCAATATGTTATTCCCATTTCCATTTATCTTGGTTTTATAAACCATTTTCTTTCATTTGAAAACCCACTTTTCATATTAATTTCTTTTTATTAATGGAGCAAAACTCTGATTGGAATGCACGCCTTAGGTTGCACCCATATTTACAAATCTTGTTTATACGATTTGAAATAAATTCAAATCCCTTTTCATACTAATCTATCCATAACTTATATTTATTTTAAAGGAAATTTCAAGTCTTTTAAATGTTAATCCCTTGATTTGATCAATTTAAAACAAATTGACACAATCGTCAAATTCCCACTTTAACGGTTGATTTTCGCCCACCGTACATATCAGTTAACCATTAACTGATTTACGTTATCATTTCTTCCTTAAATTTATTAAATAACTTAATAAATTTAAAAACATCAGTTATTTGATTATAAAAACAATTATTTCATTTCACTAACTGTATGTTAGCTTCGACTGCAGTATTAAAAATCTCTATTGAAACTGATTATAAACATATAAGGAAAATTATAAACATTTTTCCATATAACATAAATAAATACTTTAATTTATTTAAAAACATCACTTTGCTTATTGTATAAACATTTATTTAGTTTACTAATTTATATACTAGCTCCTTACCTTTTTGTTCGTAAACAGCGTAGAAAATTTATTGTATGACTTATAAATAATCATGTTTGTAAAACATGATTCTAATTATAAATATTTTTATAAAACTTCTTATTCATTAAAAATAAAATAAACCCCAAAGATTTAATTCAGTTATAAAATAAATTTTATAACTTGAAACTGCGTTTGTTCGCCTGACGGCAAAACGATGTTTTGAAAACAATAGATTTAAACCCTCACTGTCAACCACTGTCGACTGATTAAAAATCACATCAACGGTCACATCAATTCAACCATCAACAGTCAATAGGTATTGATGTCAATTGGGGTTCAAACAGTTCATGTGCAACCAGTATAAAAATAAACAACACACAAATTATTTTGAGGAATCCGGTCGGATCCCTCCAACCTGTCCTTCTCTGCATCACAGATGGTTATAACATTATAATTTAAATAAATAAATTAACGGCAATAATCTAACAAATAGCAACCAGTTAATCGACCATAAGCAACCAATGCAGCCAATCAAACAGTATTTATTTTTAAATGGATTTATCACATCATAGTAGTCCAGAAAAGTGTGAGAATTAACTCACCAATTTTGTCGATTCACGATTTTTGCGTTATACCGTATAAATTTAAACTGGTGTTTAAAATTACACGGATCTCCAACTGCATCCATTTCAGACTAAACTAGCTTGACAGCGTAGCGTCCATCGCCATGATTCCAAAAAGTCAAATTGTGCTGAAATCCGATACCGTAAGATAAAATTACGCTAATTATAAGTTTTAAACTAGTTTATATATATTATAATTTAAACTTAAAACACTAATTACCTTTTAAATATTTAACCACGTCATTAGCCGTTAATTACTCCATTAGTACGCGTCTTCTAGCATGCTATATGCACAAACCCGACTTCCCTTTTTTGAACCCTGGAACCACTCATAAACATTTGCATATAAATTAGCCTATTTAAAACTAACTAATTATTGATTCATTAACTAATTCGTTTTATATTACCTTAACCAAGAAGTGTCCACGTCATCATCGGATGGACCAAAACATGGTTTCCCCTTCAGTTGCTTCTTCTCCCGTGAACACCAATTCCAGGTTATCCCTCAAAAGACTTTAGCTGCCTTCACCACAAATGCATATACACTGTCACCTCCTCATGTCCAAACTACAGCTCCGCCATTCTTCTCGCCTTGTGTACATTTCTCCCCAATGATCTTCCTCTCAACCATACGTGCGTTCTTTCCTATGCACAGGCCCTCCCATACTCTCACCGTGTACAAACTACCTCCCCCCACAAAACTTCCTTTCCTCACGTAAATCCCATTGCTCCCACTACCATCTTACATAAATGCGCCCATCCCTTCCATAACTTCACAGTCCAACTCTCCGGCTCCCCATGCACAAAGAAACTCCAACTTCGACAACACTGTTCACTTCATCTCCTTACCAAGTCCACTGCTCTCCGAATCTAACAACATTCCCTGATCCGAGTAAGCATCACTAGTGGATCAAGGATCCCTCGCCTTCATGGAGTTTCCGACTTTAGAGAAATTTCCGAAGCTCGTGTATAAGAGGAGCTTCCGCTTTTATTTGAATTAATCTGAGTTTATGAGATTTTCGTTGTTAGTGGAACAATGAATGAAGAAGCGAAAGTGTTTGGAAAAACAAATCAATAAAAACACCAAGGCTGCGTTGATATTTATAGTGAAGGAAATGTGGGTGACAAGCTATTGGGATGTCACTTTCAATGGGGAAACTTTGTCGGCAAGGCTTTGTAATGTCATTTTCATTTATAAATATTTGGTCGGCAAGTTACCGTAATGTCGTTTTCATAAAACAAGGTATAGTACCCTGCTGCAAGATGTTGACTGAAGCATGTGTAAATACATGTAGCTGAAATTTCAAGTGGCCTATGTATGTGAAAAGAAATGGCCATGTGCGGATGAAGAGGAATAGTTTTTCTATGATTTGAAAACACACTGGTGGTTTGTAGGGAAGGCAAGAGGCTACGCGGTTTGCAGTACGGGCCTTGGTACCCAAGGCAAAATATATATAAATGGATTTAATGTACAGGTTAGGCTTTAGAATAGCTGTGTTGGGTGATGGGTTTCTCAAGACAATACGTGCAAGTCACGGTTTAAAACAGCTTCATGTGCAAGTAACCAGTAGTGTGGTACGCAAGGAATAACAATTGGGACGCAAGGCTTCAGAAAGAATTTGAGCGCACACTTCACATGTGAAAGAAAGAATGGGTGGGATGATTTATTAATAAAATAATGTAATGAAACTTGCGATGAGTTTTCGTGTTAAAAATTACCACATACAATCTTCGTTTTTGACAAAATAGGGTAATCCTAGCCTAAAAATATATTCCGGACCCGATGGGACAGGTTTCGTTGAATTCCGACACCGTTTGCGAAAATTCCTTAGAAAATATCGATGAAAAACACCGAGCTTTAATTCCTAAAAATTTCAGAAAAAAATCCTAAAAATATGAGGCCTTGACGTTTCACTAGACCTCTTCGTAAGGTTTCGTATGATACTTGTTTCGTTGAATTTTGAGTCCGTTTGGCCGGTGAACCATTCAAATAAAGTTACCCACACCACTATGTATGGTTGTATGAGCGTTGCGGACTGAAATAAAAATACAGTCGTGATCAGCGAGGTGTCGCGATCCCGAAAATGTAATAATACCGGTAGATTGACTTATATTGTGAAATCCCAAAATGTTGTCACAGGGTGTAAAATACTCCAAATAAAAAGTTGCATATTTAATTTATTAAAAATTATAGCAAAATTCTAAAAATTAAATTATAACTACGTCTCAAAAGAACCTTGTCCAAATTCGAATCCGGTATGGAGTTATTTCAGATAAACCGTTATGGTCGATAAACCATTATGGTGCTGTTTTTCTGCCAAATTGATTTGAGCATATCTTCCAATCTACACAACGAAATCTCGATTTTTCTCTTCCACTAGAAAAATATACTTCACCAGCTCCGTACGTTTCTTGTTTCACAGAAATCCGATTTAAAACGGATTCTGTATATCCATTTGAAGTCCAAAACTCTATTTTTCGAACTGCAGCGCTGTTCTAGGCTCGTTTTATTTTATATATGAATATATATCGTTCAACTTTGTTTAGATAGTGATTTAAATATTAAAATCCATTTATATTCCAAATATAATATTTAAAATAATAAAAAATATATTTGACGGTCAAAAATACGGGACGTTACATATAAAATGAATTATTTATTTAGAAAATTTATAGAAGTGTAGAGGGATTATTTATTTGGAAAATAAATAGAATTCAAGAAAGGAAATATTTGTAAAAACATTTACAAATAAAATAGAAAGAGAAATTTTTATAGAAAAATTTACAAATAGAATTGAAAAAGAATTTATTTATTTAGAAAATAAATAAAGATAAAATGGTAATTATTGATAAACAAAAGAAGTTAATCGAATATTAGTTATTCGAAGAGTGTTAATCGAATATAAATTATTTGAGTTAGAGTTAATCGATTAGAGTTAATCAGGTTATAGTTAATCGAGTTAAGTGAATCGGGTTAAGTAAATCAAATATGGTATTCGAAAGTTTAGTAAATCGAATATGGTATACGAAGGTAAGTAAATTGAATATAGTTATTCAAAAGAAGTTGATCGAATATGGCCAGTCGAGTCGAGTTAAGAGTATGGTTAGTCAAGTTGAGTTAAGTAAGTCGAGTTAACTAAGTTAAGTTAGTCAAGATGAGTTAATCAAACCGAGTTAATCCAAATGAGTTAATCCAAGAGAGTTAGTCGAATATAGTTATTCGAATGGAGTTAAAGGAGTATTGTAATGACCCGCATTTTCAACGATATATAATTAACTTATTTAAGTATATAAATAGTGGTTTAGAATTCAAATGGTTGTTAAATAAATAATAGTGAGTATTTAATTAAAATAATAATTAAATAACATATTTAATTCTGAAATAATCAGAATTGGCTGAAATGGCGAGATGGTGTGAATTGGGTAATTCAAAATATATAATTCAGTTTAGAATTTAATTAGAATAACGAATATATTATTTAAACGAAGTTTGAACGTATACTTTATATTATAATTATAATCGAGCTCTAAATGGCGTGGCAGTTCGCGATTTGGCGATTTGAACTTCAACTGGATATACGGAAGCCGTTTCAAGTCGGATTTCTGTGAAACAAGAAACGTTATGAGCTGGTGAAGTATAATTTTCTAGTGGAAGAGAAAATTTGGGATTTCGTCGTGTAGATTTTGATTTATGTCCAAATCAAATTTTAGAAAAGTCATTGTGGAATTCCTTTATAATTTATAACGATTTATTTTTATTTTAAAAAGGAATTTCATTATAAATCGAATATCGATTTATATCGGGATTGGAAATATCAAGTTAGAAATTCATATAGGAATATTCTGAAGCTGTATGGTATTCCACTATGAATATATATGATAATATTTATTTTTAAATATTAAATTTAAATGTTTTTAAATATATTTATATATTTAAAAGGGTTATTTAGAGCTTTAACAATAGCCAGTTTTTCAAATGACCTCAGAATTCGACGAAACTAATTTTGTTGGATCCGCAATGTTAGATTATTGCTAAGTTTCAGTTTCCGTGATTTTTGACGTCAGTATGTGGCCGTACGGGATTTTAATGTGAAAAACAGTCGATATTTTGACCTTTAAAAATACGATGTGTGAGCAAACGGAGTCGGAATTCGACGAAACCAGTTTCGTTGGGACCGTAACGTCGAACTATAGCTGCGAGTCCATTTTCGTGATTTTTAGGTATCGTATGTGGTCACAGGAATTTTTAGAAGACCAATACAAGCAACGATATAATAAAAATAAATATAATAATCAAAGTTTAAAATATCCTAATCTATTCTAATTAAAACCAGGCCACGTTCACTTCCTCTCAACCTCACCCTCACTTCTATTAAACACAAGAAGAACCGCCGTATGTTTCTTATTTCCTTTTTAATACCTCGAGCAATATAAAATCAAAGAAAATCAAACCAAATTTCTATAAATCGCCACTCCAACATTTTTGAAATCCCTATGCGATTCACTTCAATTTGGTACCCGCTGTATGGGTTTCGACGAGGTTCTGCAGGCATGGAAAAAGTTCTGGTGGTCCTAGGGTTTGTTGTCGATGGGTTTTGAGGGGGAGTTGGCCGAAATGGTGGTCATCGGTGAACTGACGACGGGATTCCGCATCGGCGATCGGGTTTTGGTTGAAATCAATGTCAAAACAGTTCACAAGTTTACTATACAGGGCAGTTTTGGGCGTGACATCGATTCTTGTAAGATGCTGTCGAGTTGAATATTTTGCAGAGGGGCTTTAAGCTGGTGCGAAGAGGAGAGTAGTGATGATTTTTGTTTGAGGGTCTGTGATGCAAGGAAGGTGCAGTTGGGGAATGAAGTCATGGAAATGGGTTTCTGGAGTATGGATTTTGTTTGGGAAGAAGGAGTAATACGAAGGGGGTTTTTGCAGATGGAGATGGGCTGAGTTCAAATGGTGAGGCCCATATGTTGATTTATAAATTTAAGCCCATGTTTAAATAAATATTTAGTTTAATTTATTTAAATTATCCATATAACTTGTAATCTTAATAACTTCGTCATACGTGTTCGAAAATCAGCGAAACAAGATCCGTTGGGATCGTAAGGACGGACACTGCCTAATTGAACTGACTGGGAGTGGAGTGGTGCTCGTTTGAATTTATGGAGAAATAAATTGTTTGTTTCAAATCAAACAACAGTTTATCGTTCTTTAACGATGAACTGCCAATGTGAGTAAAACTCACCAACTCTGAACAGTTATAATTTTATAACATATATTTAGAGCTTAAAAATGATGATTGATTGTTGTGTATTAACTGTTTGATTGAATTGCTTGTGTATTGGTTGAAAGTATAGATAACGATATATATAAATCGTTAATCGAATATTGATTCTGTTTATCAGAATAATTTTATATTCGTGTTGTTTAACATTTGTGATGCAGGGAAACAGAATGGTGGGGTCCAATTGGACTCCTCAATATTTATAATATTGTTCTGTTCATATATTGTGTTATATGATGTGGTATGAAATCTATTGATGATTTTATATGTTTGAATGATACCGATCATTGTTATATGGTACATTAAATACCATAAGAAATACTGGGATGTAAAAAGGGGATTTTCAAAGTATATTTTGAAAATAAATCATTTATATGAAATCAATGGATTTTATATATAAAAGGAAAAGGATTTTATAAAAGGAAGTAATTATAAAATCCAACAAATATAAAGGAAATATATTTGTAAAAAAAATATAAAGGGAATTATTTGTAAAACAAATATAAAGGAAATATATTTGTAAAACAAATACAAAGGAAGATATTTGCAAAACAAATAGAAAGAGAAATATTTGTAAAACATTTACAAATAAAATAGAAAAAAGGAATATTTGTAAAACATTTACAAATAGAATTTAAAAGGAAATATTTGTAAAACATTTACAAATAGATTAAATGGAAATATTTATTTATAGGAAATAAATAGAATGTTATAAATGAGATATTTATTTGTTAAATAAATAGGAAAGATAAATGAGATATTTATTTGTTAAATAAATAGAAAAGATAAAAGAAATATTTATTTGTTAAATAAATAGAATTGAAAAGGTAATAGTTATTTGTTAAGTAAACAAATAGAAAAGGAATAATTAAAAGGAATTAATCAAAGGAGATAATTCAAAGGAATAAATCAAAAGATTTAATCTAAATGAGTTAATCGAATATTAGTTATTCGACTAGAGTTAATCGAATAGAGTAAATGAGTTAGAGTTAACCAGTTAGGGTTAATCAATTAGGGTTGACCAGTTAAAGTTGATCAGTTAGAGTTAACCAGTTAGAGTTAATCAATTAGGGTTGACCAGTTAGAGTTGATCAGTTAGAGTTGATCAGTTAGGGTTAATCTATTAGGGTTGACCAATTAGAGTTGATTAGTTGGAGTTGATCAGTTAGAGTTAACCAGTTAGGGTTAATTCATTAGGGTTGAACAGTTAGAGTTGATCAGTTAGAGTTAACCAGTTAGAGTAAATCAATTAGGGTTGACCAGTTAGAGTTGATCAGCTAGAGTTAACCAGTTAGAGTTAGAGTTAACCAATAGAGTAATTAAACAGAGTTAATCGAATTAGAATAAATCGATTAGAGTTATTCGAATCGAGTTAAAAGGAGTTATCGATTAGTTTAATCGAAAGGAATTAATCGATGTTGGTTTAATCGAAAGGAGTTATCGAATCTAGTTATTCGGAAGGAGTTATCGATTAGTTTAATCGAAAGGAGTTATCGAATCTAGTTATTCGAAAGGAGTTATCGAATCTAGTTATTCGAAAGGAGTTATCGAATCTAGTTATTCGAAAGGAGTAAATCGAATATAGTTTATTCGAAAAGAATTAAAGGAGTTAATCGAATATAGTTTATTCGAATAGAATTAAAGGAGTTAATCGAATATAGTTTATTCGAATAGAGTAAAAGGAGTAATCGAATATAGTTTATTCGAAAGGAGTTATCGAATCTAGTTATTCGAAAGGAGTTAATCGATGTTATTTTTATTGAAAGGAGTTAATTGATGTTAGTTTAATTGAAAGGAGTTAATCGAATTTAGTTATTCGAAAGTGAGATTATCGAATATAGTTATTCGAAAGGAGATTATCGAATATATTGTATTCAAAAGAAAGAGATCGAATATAGTTTATTCAAAAGAGTGAGTTAATCGAATATAAGTTATTCGAAGAGAGATAATCGAATATTAGTTATTCGAAGAGATATAATCAAATCTAGTTATTCGAAGAAGAGTTAATCAAATAGAGATTAGTCGAAGAGAGTTAATCGGCGAATTCGATTACATCGAATTCGGGAAAGTACTTATACTTTCCGGTTTTTAAATCAAGATTTATTTATTTATAAATTAGGTGTTTATTAATTTATTCACATTAAAGAATAAAAGTTATAATTGAAGTTAGATATTTTGAAAGTAGGGATTATAACGTTATTGTTATGACCAATGTTTTCAGTAAAGAAGTGGATTCGTAAATTGAATCCGAGAGAGACGTAAAGAAGTTTGTTAAAGATTTAAAAGATAAACTTTGACTATTTCGAAGTTAAAACGTTGTTCAGTTAAGGTCTGTGAGGTGATTATATCCCAACTTGATTGACTTCCATCTAAACGAAGGAATGGTAAGGTTTGATAGTGAAGGAGTTTTGGAAATGTTTTCCAAATAAGAATCAGAAATGTTTTCTGATAATAGATAATAAGAAACGTTGAATATATGGAAACAGGAGATAAGTAAATTAATGAACTAAGGCGGTAAATGTTAAATGATGATTGATCGATATAATTTCCATTTGGAAAATATATCATTGTTTGCACACGTGTTTTTCTTCGATAGTTAACTCACCGACTATCGAAGTTTTCGACCATTTTAACGTTGTTAACTTGGAGAGACCGGTTGGATTATTATCCGAAGAACCACTCCATATTGGCATAAGCGTTGCGAATCATATATGCCAAAGATAATTGAAGACGGAGTAAAGTGCAAGGGTTGTTGTATAAATCTTAGGTAAAGATTGCCTAAGATGGATGTACTAAATAGTGCCTTCAGTTTGTCCTGTCCTAGGATGACCTGTATGGAAGAATGTCTGACAGAGTATATTTAATAGATCGCGTAAGTTGATCTCTTCAAACGTATTTACGTTTGGTGGCGGAGGAATTCGTTTCTCTTAGCTGTATACCCATGGTATTTTTGGGGAAATCAATTTGTGATTTGGCGGGTATGACGATGTGACATTCAAAGTGGATAGACGTGTGATCTATCAGAGATAAGCGTGGCCTCTAGCCTTACAACCGGGAAATGACAGAAATCAGGCAGGCAGCATAGATATATAGGTCGCAACTATTAGGATGTATAATCACCTGATCTAGAGTTTCATTTACTTCTAAAAATCTATTGTCGATGCTGTCCCATTCGGGAAACAGTTGCTGATCCCGACCGTTGGTGATATACATTCGATACACTCAAGCGAAATGAGTGGTCGGTCATGTGTGGTCGGGGTTGCAAGATGTTCTTGTTGAACCCAGTGTATTCCTCTCTAGAGGTACACTAGCAGAAGGTGGTTCTATACCTTGTCATAGTTGGAAATCCATTACCCAATACATGCTTGCGGTTTTGATTGTATACTATATATGTAGAACGTGAGATGAAAGCGTTTCTGCTAGATGATTATTATATTGTGGTTGATAGACATTATTATAATATCAAAAGGTATTTGATATAAAGATATTTTGGATTCTCATAAGGGAAAACCCATTCCGTTATACGGCGTGGTCTTATGAGGTATCGTTTAATGGCTCAAACTGTTTTAAACTGTTTTACTCATACCAGTCCCATGACTGACCCGGAGTTTATTTTGCTTTGTTTTACCTAAATTCTTGGGTGCCCAATTTTGTACGGGCAGTCAAGTAGTCGGGATTTACAGATACTTGAAGAGCTGGAGCAGGAGGCTTCAGGATTTTATATAGCTATTGTTATTCCGCTGTGTTGTAAGTGCTGTACTTGATAATGATAAGTATATTCAAGTAAAATCTTTTATTTCAAAGTTATGTTATATGTTATTCGTTCCGCTGTGAGGTTCGTGTTACTCTGATGTTGTGTTCTTCTTCTTCTTCTTCTATTCTAAGTTTCTATCTTATCTATTCTCACCCTCTAATTTCTTTCATTAACCATTCGGTATTTTCGACTCTTGATGTTCGATATGTGTTGTATATCGGATAATCAAGGTCGCTAATTTTCGGGTTGTTACAGTTCGTATCAAAGCTGGTTTCTTAACTGGCACGGATGATAGGGGGTTCTCGCTTTGCGTTAGGTGGCGAACGGGAGACTCTTACCCCTACATCTCCTGCAATATAGCGGGTTGGTCGAGTCGCGATGCTGGCCGTAAAAGAAGTTCCGAGGTACCAATGTAAGCCACAGTAGGGTACTGCCTTGCTGCTTTTGTTGGAGGAGAGGATGGTTGCAAAGCCTACTCACTAAAAACCGGTTCGTTACAGTTGGTATCAGAGCTTAAGGTTAAGTGAATTACCTTGGCTTTGTGGCGTAACTCAATAGAGATGGGGTTAGTAATACCCTAGATTGAGTTGAGTGTATACAAACGAGAGAGCTTATTTGTTATTCATATAAAAATTGTTTTATATTGTGGGGATTTATTGGTTGAGTTGTTTATGTGTTCTGGTCGATCAGTTTGATCCACAGTATCGGTAGGAGCTTCTAAACACTCTAAGACGATGAAACGTCATGGTATGTTTTGAAAAGAGGGTAAACGAAATAATTTTACCCAAATTATATTTTGATATAAAGGATTTATATTGTTTGCTGTTATAATCGAGTAAGATTATAAAAAGTGAAATGGTTACGTATATAACCAAATAATATTCGTATTAGTGTTATTAAATGAATTAAATCTGAATTTGAATCAGAATTGAAATTAAAACCCTGGAAATTTGGAACAGAGTTGTAAATAGACTTGGATTAAATATATGTAAATTTTAAGATCCTGGGAGATTTTAAATTGTATTACAAGCATTTGTGAATGATATTTTGAACTGATTTCAAAATAAAAGTGTTTAAGAATGATTTTTAAAGTGATATAGTATTGAACTCACTTCGATAAATAGAAAATAATTCTGATAATGACTGCAGCATAATCAGTGTTCATTTTCGAGTTCTAAGTGACGGATTACTACCAAAGATTTTGTTTTTGAATGGTTTTGAGGAAACAAGATTGTTTTGAATCCTGAAAGGGAATATTTGACTTTTGAAAAGGTAAGCTATTTGAAAATTGCCAAGCAGAGATTGTTTAAAATAAAAACAAGTTAAATAATACTTGTGAAAGCAAATTGGGATAAAAGTAAAGCCAGTTAAGTGGTAACTGAAACTGAATTGAAATCGAATAGGATTGGATTTGTGAAATTTGAATTTGAAATGTGATTGGATAATCGAGTTAAGTATTTGGAATCAAGAATAATACTTGAATTTGAAATGATATTTGGCTTGGATATAAGCGAGTGGTTGTGTTGGAAATAAAATTGATCGGAGTTTGAATGGGATGACATTGGTATATGTTGAATTAGCAGCAGATGTAAAGGATATAATGATATGCCCGACAAAAAGGTACAAATTTATATTATATACTGGGTTTGAGATTTTGATGAGCCGAACTGGCAACCGCTTGGTTGTTTGATTTTATTTTGGGTTATAGATGGCCCAGAGAGGCGAGTTGGAGTTCGAGCTATTGACCAGTACAAAGGAGGTGCTGGCGAAATTTTTCGTAAAGTTAAGGCATTAGAAAATTTTCAGGATTTTTGAAAATTTTCGTTGAAAAGAATTAATTAATATTTTAATAAAATTTTATTGGTTCAGTTGAATACCAGAGTTAAGAAGTGAAGAAATAATTTTAACCCAGTTGGTGGAGTTGTTTTCTACCTTAGCAATTTCGAGGATGGAATTATTTTAAGTGGGGAAGAATGTAATGACCCGCATTTTCAGCGATATATAATTAATTTATTTAATTATATAAATAGTGGTTTAGAATTCAAATGGTCATTGAATTAAATAATAGTGAGTATTTAATTAAAATAATAATTAAATAATATATTTAATTCTGAAATAACCAGAATTGGCTGAAATGGCGAGATGGTGTGAATTGGGTAATTCAAAATATATAATTCAGTTTAGAATTTAATTAGAATAATGAATATATTATTTAAACGAAGTTTGAACGTATAATTTATATTATAGTTATAATCGATCTCGAAATGGCATGGCAGTTCTCGATTTACCGGTTTGAACTTCAACTGGATATGCAGAAGCCGTTTCAAATTGGATTTCTGTGAAACAAGAAACGTTAGGAGCTGGTGAAGTATATTTAGTGGAAGAGAAAAATCTAGATATCGTCGTGTAGATTTTGATTTATGTCCAAATCAAATTTTAGAAAAGTCGCCGTGGAATTCCTTTATAATTTATAACGATTTATTTATATTTTAAAAAGGAATTTCATTATAAATCGAATATCGATTTATATCGGGATTGGAAATATCAAGTTAGAAATTCATATAGGAATATTCCGAAGCTGTATGGTATTCCACTATGAATATATATGATAATATTTATTTTTAAATATTAAATTTAAATGTTTTCAAATATATTTATATATTTAAAAGGGTTATTTAGAGCTTTAAAAATAGCCAGTTTTTCAAATGACCTCAGAATTCGACGAAACTTTATTTTGTTGGATCCGCAATGTTAAATTATTGCTAAGTTTCAGTTTTCGTGATTTTTGAAGTCAGTATGTGGCCGTACGGGATTTTAATGTGAAAAACAATCGATATTTTGACCTTTAAAATACGCTGTGTGAGCAAACGGAGTCGGAATTCGACGAAACCAGTTTCGTTGGGACCGTAATGACGAACTATAGCTGCATGTCCATTTTCGTGATTTTTGGGTATCGTATGTGGTCACAGGAATTTTTAGAAGACCAATAGAAGCAACGATATAATAAAAATGAATATAATAATCAAAGTTTAAAATATCCTAATCTATTCTGGTTAAAACCAGGCCATGTTCACTTCCTCTCAACCTCACCCTCACTTCTATTAAACATAAGAAAAACTGTCTTATGTTTCTTATTTTCTTTTTATTACCTCGAGCAAAATAAAATCAAAGAAAATCATACCAAATTTCTATAAATAGCCACTCCAACATTTTTGAAATCCCTGTGCAATTCACTTCAATTTGGTACCCACTGTATTGGTTGCGACGAGGTTCTGTAGGCATGGAAAAAGTACCAGTGGTCCTAGGGTTCGCTGTCGATGGGTTTTGAGGGGGAGTTGACCGAAATGGTGGTCATAGGTGAACTGACGACGTGATTCCACATCGGCGATGGGGTTTTGGTTGAAATCGATGTCAAAACAGTTCGCAAGTTTACTATACAGGGCAGTTTTGAGCGTGACATCGATTCTTGTAAGATGCTGTCGAGTTGAACATTTTGCGGAGGGGCTTTAAGCTTGTGCGAAGAGGAGAGTAGTGATGATTTTTGTTTGTGGATCCGTGAAGCAAGGAAGGTGTAGCTAGGGAATGAAGTCATGGAAATGGGTTTCTGGAGTGCAGATTTCGTTTGGGAAGAAAGAGTAATACGAAGCGGGTTTATACAGATGGAGATGGGCTTAGTTCAAATGGTGAGGCCCATATGTTGATTTATAAATTTAAGCCCATGTTTAAATAAATATTTAGTTTAATTTATTTAAATTGTCCATATAACTTGTAATCTTAATAACTTCATCATACATGATCGAAAACCAGCGAAATAAGATCCGTTGGGATCGTATGGACGGACACTACCCAATGGAACTGACTGGGAGTGGAGTGGAGCTCGTTTGAATTTATGACGAAATAAATTGTTTGATTCAAATCAAACAACAGTTTATCGTTCTTTAACGATGAACTGCCAATGTGAGTAAAACTCACCAACTCGGAACAGTTATAATTTTATAACATATATTTATAGCCGAAAAATGATGATTGATTGTTGTGTATTAACTGTTTGGTTGAATTGCTTGTGTATTGGTTGAAAGTATAGATAACGATATATACAAATCGTTAATCGAATATTGATTCTGTTTATCAGAATAATTTTATATTTGTGTTGTTTAACATTTGTGATGCAGGGAAACAGGTTGGAGGGGTCCAATTGGGCTCATCAATATTTATAACACCGTTCTGTTCATATATTGTGTTATATGAAGTGGTATGAAATCTGTTGATGATTTTATATGTTTGAATGATACCGATCATTGTTATATGGTACGTTAAATACCATAAGAAATACTAGGATGTAAAAAGGGGATTTTCGAAGTATATTTTGAAAATAAATTATTTATATAAAATCAATGGATTTTATATATAAAAGGAAAAGGATTTTATAATAGGAAGTAATTATAAAATCTAACAAATATAAAGGAAATATGTAATAACCCGAAAATCTGGGCCAGTTTAAAATTTTTATTTTGGCCATTTTAGCGAATTTTGATTATTTAAAATGAATTATTTTAAATAATATCGACGTGAAATTTATTTTGAATATAATTCGACGTATATATTTATATACGTCGTCGTTAGAATATAAATATTTATATATAATTATAAATAGAATTGAAAATGGCGCGGTAGTTCGATAATTCGATTTCAAACTTCAATTGAATGTACCGGGTGCAAAACAATCCGGATTTTAGTGAAACCAAAAACATTAGGATCTATTTGATAATATCTTTCCAACGAATTCGAAAGATCAAGATTTCATAGCGGGAATCAAAAGATATGTCCAGTTGAAAATTCTGAATAGTCGCTATGGAATTCAGGCCCTTAAAAATGGACATTTTGCAAACGACCTTCGTTTTCGACGAAACCACTTTTGTTGGGTCCGTGATGTAAAATTATTGCTAGGTTTTAAATTTCTTAATTTTTCGAATCAATATGTGAGCGTGGCAAAGGAAAACGCGTTTGACCAGTTTCAGTTGATTTTAATCGACTGGAAATTGGCCATTTTTCTAACGGCCTCGGAATTCGACGAAACTAGTTTTGTTAGGACCGTATCGTCAATACGAAGCTAGAAAATATTTTTTTGCAATTTATAGAGTTCGTATGTGGCCCTAGTAAATTAAAAAGTACGCTTAAAATTGAATATATAGATTTAAATGTAAATTTAAGCAGAAACTGATCGAAACAGTCGAATCAGCATGCGTGGCATATCCCATTGTGTTCGGAATGGGGGTAATTAGCTAGGGACGACAGTCGGTGGGTTTGATTTCGAGTTCGAAATAAAAAGTTACTTTTAAAAAAAAAATATTAATTAAATAATAAAGTCAACCATACACCCTTCTCTATCTCTATACCCTCCCCCGTTCAGATCTAAAACAAAAAAAAAAGAAAAAAGAAAAAAAAAGAAAAAAAAAAGAAGAAAATCGCGCGCTCCTCCTCGTCAGCCTCCCACCGCCGGCGATGACGCCCTCCGCCTCCCTCCTCCGGCAAGGACCAGCCCTTCCCCCCCCAACTCGATCCTTTCCCTCTCGACTGAAGGCCGCACCCACCCCATGACCAAATCCGCCCAGAACCCTAGCACTGACCTCCTCCAGTTCGCCAGAAGCCCTCCGCCACTCTGGTGATCTCCGACGCCATCTCTCCCTCTACCCCCTTCAAAACCGCACAAGAAGCAGCGTCCAGACCCCCCTTTTTCTTCGTTAAAAACGATGTAAGCTTTGATTAATTTTTAATTAATTAGTATCGTGTTATTTTCAGAAAAAATACAATAGAATAGCTTTTAAAATAAAATTTCCTTTGTTTTTGAAATAAAATTTGCATTGTTGTTAGAAATAGAAAAAAAGAGGATTTTTATTTTAGGTAAAAATACGATTTTTGTATAAGGGGTTCAAGAGGGTAAAGATTGGATTTTTCATTATATAAAAATATGATTTTTATATAATAGAGATAACAAAAAAAAATATGATTTTTATATATTGAATAGCTAAATAAAAATATGATTTTTATATATTGAACTTCGAAATAAAAATATGATTTTTATATATTGAACTTCGAAATAAAAATATGATTTTTATATATTGAACTTCGAAATAAAAATATGATTTTTATATATTGAACTTCGAAATAAAAATATGATTTTTATATATTGAATAGCGAAGTAAAAATTCGATTTTTACATATGTAGAGAATACGGGCGAAAGCGACAAAAAGGCGGGATTGGCGAAGATTTCTCTAAAGGAAGAGTCGAGATGATTGGATAGCTATCGGTGAGAATTTCTCATCTTTCAATTTCTTTTCTAGTTATATATATATACTAGGATGCAGACGGTGCTTAGTAGCACCCGACACAATCGTCCACAGACCATGGACTTGTTTGTTTGGTTGCATAGATTAGTTGAATTATTTGTTTGAAATGAATTGAATTGTTTGGTGAGATGAAATTGATTTGATTGATGTGTGAATGGCGTGGGCCTTCACTAGACCGGGGATAAGGCTAGGCCTCGTCCCGTTTCTAGTATCATGCCGTTATGCCGCCGAAATTTTCTAAAATAAGTTAGAAAATAAAAATATCATTTTATTTAAAGAATGAACTGAATAGAAAATTCATAGGTTGAATAAAATAGTTTGATCGTTAAAAATATAATTTTTAACGTGAATGTGAATAAATAAATATTCATTTACAAACCAGACGGTTTGTTTATGTACACCTATTTGAAGGACATTGATTGGGACGATAAATTTCACACATCGCCCAACTGCACAAATAAAATCTGTGTTTGATTGTTTGAAACCCCACACGGGTGTTGGGATGAAATTTGAAGTTCACTCATCCTGATTGATTAAATATGTCGATCGATTGATTGACAGGCTGTTATAAGCGTTAGTATCTATATTTGATGCTTATACAGTGTAGTGCACTTTGGTTGATGGTTGATTATTTTTCAATGCTATTATACATGTGTTGTATGAAAAATCCATATAATTAACTTTATATGGTAATTGATTGGGCCTCATTCCAGTTTTAAAATAGAAATATTTGAAATAGAAATATTCGAAATGGAATATTTGAAAATATTAATATATGAAGCCGTGTTGATTAGATTGACGCCATTTTGACGTGAACGATATTTATAACGATTTCGAAATGAATTGAATTGAAAACGATTTCGAAATGAATTGAGTTGAAAACGATTTCGAAATGAATTGAATTGAAAACGATTTCGAAATGAATTGAATTGAAAACGATTTCGAAATGAATTGAATTGAAAACGATTTCGAAATGAATTGAATTGAAAACGAATTCAAATTGAGTTGAAAGCGAATTGAAATGAATTCAAATTGAATTGAAATTTGAATTGAATAGAAATGAATTTTGAAACGAATTTATAAAGAAGAATTCAATTTTGCTTTGAATTGAAATGGAAATTGAAATAGATTTTGAAACGAATTTTAAAACTATTTATATAATTCGTTTTGAATAGAAAATCGACGAAATATATATTATATATATTATATATATAATATAATGGCCTGAATAGAACGCGCCGCGCCGCGGTAGTTCGTGAATTTCGACCATTTATTTCAAACGGACATTACGGGAGATCCGACCGTCGGATTCTCCTGAAACCGGAACCGTTGGGTTCGTATCGAAAAGAGCTTTCTAACGAATATTAGAAATTTGAAATCTAACGGTTGGATTTGGAGTTACGTCCGAATCAAATTTGAAAAAGGTCGCTGTAAGTGCAGTTCGATGGCCATTGATGGAAATCGACTGTACGGGCCTTGATAAAATTATTAAAAATAGTAATAATTTGTGTAAAATCATAAGAAATGATTTGTGAAGAATTGGGATGAAAAACTCCATATTTGAAAAGATAAAAATAGATTTTTATCGAAATGAACTAGTTTTGAACTAGAATTAAAATTCTATTTATTTATTTGTAAATAAATTGAATTTGAAAAGGGTTTTAAAAATAACCAGAATTTCCAATGATTGCATTGGAGTGGATTTGAATCGAAATAGTCTTCGGAACATTTCGATGTTGGAATTCGTGATTATACAGATGTTGTTATGGAAATTTGAAAGATATATATTTATATCGTTATTTCAAATACGACATTTGTTAATCGTAGAATTTGATATTGAATATAAGCCGATATATTTTCTATTCAGAGCCTTGTATTGAATATCGAATGTGATTTGGGTTTGTCGTGGATGGTGTCTTCACTAACACTGTTCTTGAACCCAGTTGAGAAAAAAAAATCTTTTTATTTTAGATTTAACGAAGTGTACCAATTAAACGATATTTAATTGGAATTGAATTGGAATTGATTTTTGGGTTTATCGTGAACAGTGTTTTAAATAACACTTGTTCTTTAACCCGATAATTAATGGAATGTGATTTTGGGTTTACCGTGAACCATGTTTTAAATGACACTGATTCTTTAACCCAGTTAAAGATTAAAACTAAGTGGAGTTTTAATGAATCTTTAATTAGATTGAAATGATCGAAAATGGAGTATCACCAGTTTTGCTCCAGGCGATGGTTAAATCTTTAATTAGATTTGAACGTGAAATGGTAATTGAATTTACCGATAACACTGTGGTGTTAGATATGAAGTATTACCAGTTTTACTTCATGGGATGAATATGTTGGGATTGGGAAATAAAATAAATGATTACTTCGGTGTGGTTCGCTAATCCCGACTAGTTTGAATTGATATTCAAAGGAGATTAAAGAATAAATTTAAAGAATTTATCTTGGATAAAATTAATGGGAACTTTTCCCAAAGTATAGGAATATTTGAATAAAAGAATATTCTGAATTGGAATGAGGCGTATGTTGTGTTTGTGTAACACTTTTATAATATATACGCGAGTTATTCAGAAAGACTGGGTTTATCCCATCCTGAATAACTGATTCGACGTGGTGTCGAAGATGAAGACGGTGGTCGAAGGCCAGAAGTCTTCACGTCGTTTGGGTAATTACTGATGATCTTGATTGGGCTGTACACCCAAGAAGATGGAAACAGTTAGTGATCGTCCAGACGTACTTGGAGATCGATGGATATGCGGGGTACTAGGTGCCTCCGGTTTCGTTCAGACCCAGAACGGACTTGTAAATGGACTGTGTGTCTGACATTGGATTTTAGTCTGTGTGATTGACCTCTATTAAATATATATCTGTTTGGCGGCGGAGAATTTATTCTCTTGCTTAACGCCCTTCTCTGAGACGTACGAGCTCAGGGGTTATATATTGATGGATATCAAACGCATGGAGTGAATTGCCTGTGTGGCATGCCTAAGTGGCAATTGATCGAGGCTTCTGTTGAAAAGCAAAGTCTTGTGGTGATGATCAAAGCACATCCTGTGTGGCACAGCTTTGTGTAACGTGAATTCGCGAGTTTCACACCCGGTATGAACCAAAAACGGGAGACGGACCTCAGGGAGGACTTGCGTTTCTTTCTAGTTAGAAGTGGTGTCAGTGGTTTTACACGCCCTGACGAGTTTGACTTATGTGGTTGTTGCTGTTGCGAGGCGCCTCGGATTGATCGGTCGTTCTCGAACCGATGGAGTCATTTAGTTGGCTCATTTACGCCCCAAAGGGCGGGGAAACGTAGTGTTCATGCATTTTAATCCACATCGGTGGACCGGCCCTGTCGCTCCAAGGGACGATGCGTTCTGTTCCTGAGACACGGGCTAGAGCGTCTCGAATCGGTGGAGGACTATCTTTTGCCTCGGTTCATAGACGGAAATCCAATTTCCAAATACGTGACATTGCGGTTTTATTTGTAGAACCTAGTATGGTGACATAGTGGGATGGGGCGCTCATGCCGCCTATGATTGATACTTATGATTTGAAGTTGTTTTATACACTATGCACTTATAATAGTATCAAACGATTTGTTTTAACCGTATCAAGCATTCTTTGGCTGTTATAAGGGAAAACCCTATCCTCGGCTGCGTTGCATTGTGTGATGGGACCTGGGTCTTATAACAGCTTCATTTTTCTTTATTTAGCATTGCGCTGTTTGTTTTATGCACTGGTATTCTTGGGAGGAAACCCGTTCCGTGTTATACGGCGTGGTCCCTTGATTTACCTAACTTTAAAATAAAGATTAATAACTGTTTTAGTTCTCACACCAGTCACATGACTGACCTGGAGTTTATTGTTTTAACCTAAACTCTGGGTGCCCTTATTTTGACACGGGCAGCTAGTAGTTTTGGTTTTGCAGATTTATATTCACAGGATCCTGGTTTACAGCTGGAACGATATCCGGAAAGCTTTGTATCCGTATATCTCTTCTAGTTGTGTATTGTATTATTTTCCGCTGCGATGTATTTAAATGTAATTTAAATCTCTGATATTTCTGTGTAATATTCATTTATACTCTGTATATTCTTGTAATCTGATGCATTGTTGTAATATACAATGAAACGTTCTTTGGTATGCGTTCTATTTTGTCATGTTCTCAAACGATAGGGCGTTTTCGAACGGTCCGGGTCGGTTTAGCGACTGGTTCAGACCGAGCGAAATTCTTTGCCGTAACAGTTGGTATCAGAGCTTTGGTTTACAAAGATAGAGAACAAGACACATTAGAACCATATGAAAGAATTCATCAGATAATGGATTAGTAATATCCGATTAGAATGACTCGTTAGAAATGGGATCAGTAGAATCCTAGAACGAGTGTGAAGAGTATATTTTTCAAATGAAAACCATTTTGTTTTGAAAATTTAAATCAACTATTCGTATTTGATTATTTGTTTATATTGATTTTGGACAGTCCAGTATATAAATATTTTGCGTATACGTCTGATCCACGTGTATTTGAAATTTTAATATACTGGATAGATATAGAATCACACTCTAGTCGCCCGAAGATGATTCTGATGATAGTTCGAACATCATCAGAATTGGTATTCGTGTTTCGAAAGTGTGATATCTATATATTTCCTATTGACTGGTGTGAGAACCAAAATTAGATAGGGCCTATTGTTGTGATTTGGCATCAAAAATTTGATTTTTGTATATGTATCAAAATTATGAATTTGAAACTCTAATTCACTAATTGATTGATGTTTGTGTTGTTTGTTTATTTGGTTGAAAATTGTGAACCATTTAGCCTAATTGAACCAAATGTTGAATTGTATTGAAAATGGGTCGCATTTGCTTGCATACATGTATATCTTTTGAACAGGTCATAGCAAGGAGGCTAGAGCCAGAGAATAAAATTTGTTTGCCCGACAAATAGGTACATGTTTACTACATAATTTACTGTTTTGTTTGGGTGATGATGATTTTATGAGCCTATTGGCTAGCCGCTTGGCTTTTTCTTTTTCTTTTTGAGATCTGAAGGACCGGGGAAGCTATTTGAAATTCCCCGATGCTCCCGGTGCAGGGGAGGTTATGGCGAAATTTTTCGAAAATTTAGGGTGTTAGCCAAATTTTTGAAATTTTGAAAATTCTCAAAAACTGAAAAGTTGGAGAATGGAAGCCAGATCGAACGTAGAGTTGAATGATCAAACCACTTTCGACTTTGTTCCTTTTCGGGGACGAAAAGTTTTAAGTTGGGGAGATTGTAATAACCCGAAAATCTGGGCCAGTTTAAAATTTTTATTTTGGCCATTTTAGCGAATTTTGATTATTTAAAATGAATTATTTTAAATAATATCGACGTGAAATTTATTTTGAATATAATTCGACGTATATATTTATATACTTCGTCGTTAGAATATAAATATTTATATATAATTATAAATAGAATTGAAAATGGTGCGGTAGTTCGATAATTCGATTTAAAACTTCAATTGAATGTACCGGGTGCAAAACAATCCGGATTTTAGTGAAACCAAAAACATTAGGATCTATTTGATAATATCTTTCCAACGAATCCGAAAGATCAAGATTTCATAGCGGGAATCAAAAGATATGTCCAGTTGAAAATTCTGAATAGTCGCTATGGAATTCAGGCCCTTAAAAATGGACATTTTGCAAACGACCTTCGTTTTCGACGAAACCACTTTTGTTGGGTCCGTGATGTAAAATTATTGCTAGGTTTTAAATTTCTTAATTTTTCGAATCAATATGTGAGCGTGGCAAAGGAAAACGCGTTTGACCAGTTTTAGTTGATTTTAATCGACTGGAAATTGGCCATTTTTCTAACGGCCTCGGAATTCGACGAAACTAGTTTTGTTAGGACCGTATCGTCAATACGAAGCTAGAAAATATTTTTCTGCAATTTATAGAGTTCGTATGTGGCCCTAGTAAATTAAAAAGTACGTTTAAAATTGAATATATAGATTTAAATGTAAATTTAAGCAGAAACTGATCGAAACAGTCGAATCAGCTTGCGTGGCATATCCCATTGTGTTCGGAATGGGGGTAATTAGCTAGGGACGACAGTCGGTGGGTTTGATTTCGAGTTCGAAATAAAAAGTTACTTTTTAAAAAAAAAAATATTAATTAAATAATAAAGTCAACCATACACCCTTCTCTCTCTCTATACCCTCCCCCGTTCAGATCTAAAACAAAAAAAAAAGAAAAAGAAAAAGAAAAAGAAGAAAATCGCGCGCTCCTCCTCGTCAGCCTCCCACCGCCGGCGATGACGCCCTCCGCCTCCCGCCTCCGGCAAGGACCAGCCCTTCCCCCCCCCAACTCGATCCTTTCCCTCTCGACTGAAGGCCGCACCCACCCCGTGACCAAATCCGCCCAGAACCCTAGCACTGACCTCCTCCAGTTCGCCAGAAGCCCTCCGCCACTCTGGTGATCTCCGACGCCATCTCTCCCTCTACCCCCTTCAAAACCGCACAAGAAGCAGCGTCCAGACCCCCCTTTTTCTTCGTTAAAAACGATGTAAGCTTTGATTAATTTTTAATTAATTAGTATCGTGTTATTTTCAGAAAAAATACAATAGAATAGCTTTTAAAATAAAATTTCCTTTGTTTTTGAAATAAAATTTGCATTGTTGTTAGAAATAGAAAAAAAGAGGATTTTTATTTTAGGTAAAAATACGATTTTTGTATAAGGGGTTCAAGAGGGTAAAGATTGGATTTTTCATTATATAAAAATATGATTTTTATATAATAGAGATAACAAAAAAAATATATATGATTTTTATATATTGAATAGCTAAATAAAAATATGATTTTTATATATTGAACTTCGAAATAAAAATATGATTTTTATATATTGAACTTCGAAATAAAAATATGATTTTTATATATTGAACTTCGAAATAAAAATATGATTTTTATATATTGAACTTCGAAATAAAAATATGATTTTTATATATTGAACTTCGAAATAAAAATATGATTTTTATATATTGAATAGCGAAGTAAAAATTCGATTTTTACATATGTAGAGAATACGGGCGAAAGCGACAAAAAGGCGGGATTGGCGAAGATTTCTCTAAAGGAAGAGTC
Source organism: Allium sativum (assembly GCA_030737875.1). Taxonomy (NCBI): domain Eukaryota; kingdom Viridiplantae; phylum Streptophyta; class Magnoliopsida; order Asparagales; family Amaryllidaceae; genus Allium; species Allium sativum. The sequence goes on from CM060916.1 coordinate 184,003,076, forward strand.
GAGATGATTGGATAGCTATCGGTGAGAATTTCTCACCTTTCAATTTCTTTTCTAGTTATATATATATACTAGGATGCAGACGGTGCTTAGTAGCACCCGACACAATCGTCCACAGACCATGGACTTGTTTGTTTGGTTGCATAGATTAGTTGAATTATTTGTTTGAAATGAATTGAATTGTTTGGTGAGATGAAATTGATTTGATTGATGTGTGAATGGCGTGGGCCTTCACTAGACCGGGGATAAGGCTAGGCCTCGTCCCGTTTCTAGTATCGTGCCGTTATGCCGCCGAAATTTTCTAAAATAAGTTAGAAAATAAAAATATCATTTTATTTAAAGAATGAACTGAATAGAAAATTCATAGGTTGAATAAAATAGTTTGATCGTTAAAAATATAATTTTTAACGTGAATGTGAATAAATAAATATTCATTTACAAACCGGACGGTTTGTTTATGTACACCTATTTGAAGGACATTGATTGGGACGATAAATTTCACACATCGCCCAACTGCACAAATAAAATCTGTGTTTGATTGTTTGAAACCCCACACGGGTGTTGGGATGAAATTTGAAGTTCACTCATCCTGATTGATTAAATATGTCGATCGATTGATTGACAGGCTGTTATAAGCGTTAGATATCTATATTTGATGCTTATACAGTGTAGTGCACTTTGGTCGATGGTTGATTATTTTTCAATGCTATTATACATGTGTTGTATGAAAAATCCATACAATTAACTTTATATGGTAATTGATTGGGCCTCATTCCAGTTTTAAAATAGAAATATTTGAAATAGAAATATTCGAAATGGAATATTTGAAAATATCAATATATGAAGCCGTGTTGATTAGATTGACGCCATTTTGACGTGAACGATATTTATAATGATTTCGAAATGAATTGAATTGAAAACGATTTCGAAATGAATTGAATTGAAAACGATTTCGAAATGAATTGAATTGAAAACGATTTCGAAATGAATTGAATTGAAAACGATTTCGAAAAGAATTGAATTGAAAACGATTTCGAAATGAATTGAATTGAAAACGATTTCGAAACGAATTGAATTGAAAACGATTTCGAAATGAATTGAATTGAAAACGATTTCGAAATGAATTGAATTGAAAACGATTTCGAAATGAATTGAATTTAAAACGAATTCAAATTGAATTGAAAGCGAATTGAAATGAATTCAAATTGAATTGAAATTTGAATTGAATAGAAATGAATTTTGAAACGAATTTATAAAGAAGAATTCAATTTTGCTTTGAATTGAAATGGAAATTGAAATAGATTTTGAAACGAATTTTAAAACTATTTATATAATTCGTTTTGAATAGAAAATCGACGAAATATATATTATATATATTATATATATAATATAATGGCCTGAATAGAACGCGCCGCGCCGCGGTAGTTCGTGAATTTCGACCATTTATTTCAAACGGACATTACGGGAGATCCGACGGTCGGATTCTCCTGAAACCGGAACCGTTGGGTTCGTATCGAAAAGAGCTTTCTAACGAATATTAGAAATTTGAAATCTAACGGTTGGATTTGGAGTTATGTCCAAATCAAATTTGAAAAAGGTCGCTGTAAGTGCAGTTCGATGGCCATTGATGGAAATCGACTGTACGGGCCTTGATAAAATTATTAAAAATAGTAATAATTTGTGTAAAATCATAAGAAATGATTTGTGAAGAATTGGGATGAAAAACTCCATATTTGAAAAGATAAAAATAGATTTTTATCGAAATGAACTAGTTTTGAACTAGAATTAAAATTCTATTTATTTATTTGTAAATAAATTGAATTTGAAAAGGGTTTTAAAAATAACCAGAATTTCCAATGATTGCATTGGAGTGGATTTGAATCGAAATAGTCTTCGGAACATTTCGATGTTGGAATTCGTGATTATACAGATGTTGTTATGGAAATTTGAAAGATATATATTTATATCGTTATTTCAAATACGACATTTGTTAATCGTAGAATTTGATATTGAATATAAGCCGATATATTTTCTATTCAGAGCCTTGTATTGAATATCGAATGTGATTTGGGTTTGTCGTGGATGGTGTCTTCACTAACACTGTTCTTGAACCCAGTTGAGAAAAAAAAATTAAATCTTTTTATTTTAGATTTAATGAAGTGTACCAATTAAACGATATTTAATTGGAATTGAATTGGAATTGATTTTTGGGTTTATCGTGAACAGTGTTTTAAATAACACTTGTTCTTTAACCCGATAATTAATGGAATGTGATTTTGGGTTTACCGTGAACCGTGTTTTAAATGACACTGATTCTTTAACCCAGTTAAAGATTAAAACTAAGTGGAGTTTTAATGAATCTTTAATTAGATTGAAATGATCGAAAATGGAGTATCACCAGTTTTGCTCCAGGCGATGGTTAAATCTTTAATTAGATTTGAACGTGAAATGGTAATTGAATTTACCGATAACACTGTGGTGTTAGATATGAAGTATTACCAGTTTTACTTCATGGGATGAATAGGTTGGGATTGGGAAATAAAATAAATGATTACTTCGGTGTGGTTCGCTAATCCCGACTAGTTTGAATTGATATTCAAAGGAGATTAAAGAATAAATTTAAAGAATTTATCTTGGATAAAATTAGTGGGAACTTTTCCCAAAGTATAGGAATATTTGAATAAAAGAATATTCTGAATTGGAATGAGGCGTATGTTGTGTTTGTGTAACACTTTTATAATATATACACGAGTTATTCAGAAAGACTGGGTTTATCCCATCCTGAATAACTGATTCGACGTGGTGTCGAAGATGAAGACGGTGGTCGAAGACCAGAAGTCTTCACGTCGTTTGGGTAATTACTGATGATCTTGATTGGGCTGTACACCCAAGAAGATGGAAACAGTTAGTGATCGTCCAGACGTACTTGGAGATCGATGGATATGCGGGGTACTAGGTGCCTCCGGTTTCGTTCAGACCCAGAACGGACTTGTAAATGGACTGTGTGTCTGACATTGGATTTTAGTCTGTGTGATTGACCTCTATTAAATATATATCTGTTTGGCGGCGGAGAATTTATTCTCTTGCTTAACGCCCTTCTCTGAGACGTACGAGCTCAGGGGTTATATATTGATGGATATCAAACGCATGGAGTGAATTGCCTGTGTGGCATGCCTAAGTGGCAATTGATCGAGGCTTCTGTTGAAAAGCAAAGTCTTGTGGTGATGATCAAAGCACATCCTGTGTGGCACAGCTTTGTGTAACGTGAATTCGCGAGTTTCACACCCGGTATGAACCAAAAACGGGAGACGGACCTCAGGGAGGACTTGCGTTTCTTTCTAGTTAGAAGTGGCGTCAGTGGTTTTACACGCCCTGACGAGTTTGACTTATGTGGTTGTTGCTGTTGCGAGGCGCCTCGGATTGATCGGTCGTTCTCGAACCGATGGAGTCATTTAGTTGGCTCATTTACGCCCCAAAGGGCGGGGAAACGTAGTGTTCAGGCATTTTAATCCACATCGGTGGACCGGCCCTGTCGCTCCAAGGGACGATGCGTTCTGTTCCTGAAACACGGGCTAGAGCGTCTCGAATCGGTGGAGGACTATCTTTTGCCTCGGTTCATAGACGGAAATCCAATTTCCAAATACGTGACATTGCGGTTTTATTTGTAGAACCTAGTATGGTGACATAGTGGGATGGGGCGCTCATGCCGCCTATGATTGATACTTATGATTTGAAGTTGTTTTATACACTATGCACTTATAATAGTATCAAACGATTTGTTTTAACCGTATCAAGCATTCTTTGGCTGTTATAAGGGAAAACCCTATCCTCGGCTGCGTTGCATTGTGTGATGGGACCTGGGTCTTATAACAGCTTCATTTTTCTTTATTTAGCATTGCGCTGTTTGTTTTATGCACTGGTATTCTTGGGAGGAAACCCGTTCCGTGTTATACGGCGTGGTCCCTTGATTTACCTAACTTTAAAATAAAGATTAATAACTGTTTTAGTTCTCACACCAGTCACATGACTGACCTGGAGTTTATTGTTTTAACCTAAACTCTGGGTGCCCTTATTTTGACACGGGCAGCTAGTAGTTTTGGTTTTGCAGATTTATATTCACAGGATCCTGGTTTACAGCTGGAACGATATCCGGAAAGCTTTGTATCCGTATATCTCTTCTAGTTGTGTATTGTATTATTTTCCGCTGCGATGTATTTAAATGTAATTTAAATCTCTGATATTTCTGTGTAATATTCATTTATACTCTGTATATTCTTGTAATCTGATGCATTGTTGTAATATACAATGAAACGTTCTTTGGTATGCGTTCTATTTTGTCATGTTCTCAAACGATAGGGCGTTTTCGAACGGTCCGGGTCGGTTTAGCGACTGGTTCAGACCGAGCGAAATTCTTTGCCGTAACAGTTGGTATCAGAGCATTGGTTTACAAAGATAGAGAACAAGACACATTAGAACCATATGAAAGAATTCATCAGATATTGGATTAGTAATATCCGATTAGAATGACTCGTTAGAAATGGGATCAGTAGAATCCTAGAACGAGTGTGAAGAGTATATTTTTCAAATGAAAACCATTTTGTTTTGAAAATTTAAATCAACTATTCGTATTTGATTATTTGTTTATATTGATTTTGGACAGTCCAGTATATAAATATTTTGCGTATACGTCTGATCCACGTGTATTTGAAATTTTAATATACTGGATAGATATAGAATCACACTCTAGTCGCCCGAAGATGATTCTGATGATAGTTCGAACATCATCAGAATTGGTATTCGTGTTTCGAAAGTGTGATATCTATATATTTCCTATTGACTGGTGTGAGAACCAAAATTAGATAGGGCCTATTGTTGTGATTTGGCATCAAAAATTTGATTTTTGTATATGTATCAAAATTATGAATTTGAAACACTAATTCACTAATTGATTGATGTTTGTGTTGTTTGTTCATTTGGTTGAAAATTGTGAACCATTTAGCCTAATTGAACCAAATGTTGAATTGTATTGAAAATGGGTCGCATTTGCTTGCATACATGTATATCTTTTGAACAGGTCATAGCAAGGAGGCTAGAGCCAGAGAATAAAATTTGTTTGCCCGACAAATAGGTACATGTTTACTACATAATTTACTGTTTTGTTTGGGTGATGATGATTTTATGAGCCTATTGGCTAGCCGCTTGGCTTTTTCTTTTTCTTTTTGAGATCTGAAGGACCGGGGAAGCTATTTGAAATTCCCCGATGCTCCCGGTGCAGGGGAGGTTATGGCGAAATTTTTCGAAAATTTAGGGTGTTAGCCAAATTTTTGAAATTTTGAAAATTCTCAAAAACTGAAAAGTTGGAGAATGGAAGCCAGATCGAACGTAGAGTTGAATGATCAAACCACTTTTGACTTTGTTCCTTTTCGGGGACGAAAAGTTTTAAGTTGGGGAGATTGTAATAACCCGAAAATCTGGGCAAGTTTAAAATTTTTATTTTGGCCATTTTAGCGAATTTTGATTATTTAAAATGAATTATTTTAAATAATATCGACGTGAAATTTATTTTGAATATAATTCGACGTATATATTTATATACTTCGTCGTTAGAATATAAATATTTATATATAATTATAAATAGAATTGAAAATGGTGCGGTAGTTCGATAATTCGATTTAAAACATCAATTGAATGTACCGGGTGCAAAACAATCCGGATTTTAGTGAAACCAAAAACATTAGGATCTATTTGATAATATCTTTCCAACGAATCCGAAAGATCAAGATTTCATAGCGGGAATCAAAAGATATGTCCAGTTGAAAATTCTGAATAGTCGCTATGGAATTCAGGCCCTTAAAAATGGACATTTTGCAAACGACCTTCGTTTTCGACGAAACCACTTTTGTTGGGTCCGTGATGTAAAATTATTGCTAGGTTTTAAATTTCTTAATTTTTCGAATCAATATGTGAGCGTGGCAAAGGAAAACGCGTTTGACCAGTTTCAGTTGATTTTAATCGACTGGAAATTGGCCATTTTTCTAACGGCCTCGGAATTCGACGAAACTAGTTTTGTTAGGACCGTATCGTCAATACGAAGCTAGAAAATATTTTTCTGCAATTTATAGAGTTCGTATGTGGCCCTAGTAAATTAAAAAGTACGTTTAAAATTGAATATATAGATTTAAATGTAAATTTAAGCAGAAACTGATCGAAACAGTCGAATCAGCTTGCGTGGCATATCCCATTGTGTTCGGAATGGGGGTAATTAGCTAGGGACGACAGTCGGTGGGTTTGATTTCGAGTTCGAAATAAAAGTTACTTTTAAAAAAAAAATATTAATTAAATAATAAAGTCAACCATACACCCTTCTCTCTCTCTATACCCTCCCCCGTTCAGATCTAAAACAAAAAAAAAAGAAAAAGAAAAAGAAAAAGAAGAAAATCGCGCGCTCCTCCTCGTCAGCCTCCCACCGCCGGCGATGACGCCCTCCGCCTCCCGCCTCCGGCAAGGACCATCCCTTCCCCCCCCAACTCGATCCTTTCCCTCTCGACTGAAGGCCGCACCCACCCCGTGACCAAATCCGCCCAGAACCCTAGCACTGACCTCCTCCAGTTCGCCAGAAGCCCTCTGCCACTCTGGTGATCTCTGACGCCATCTCTCCCTCTACCCCCTTCAAAACCGCACAAGAAGCAGCGTCCAGACCCCCCCTTTTTCTTCGTTAAAAACGATGTAAGCTTTGATTAATTTTTAATTAATTAGTATCGTGTTATTTTCAGAAAAAATACAATAGAATAGCTTTTAAAATAAAATTTCCTTTGTTTTTGAAATAAAATTTGCATTGTTGTTAGAAATAGAAAAAAAGAGGATTTTTATTTTAGGTAAAAATACGATTTTTGTATAAGGGGTTCAAGAGGGTAAAGATTGGATTTTTCATTATATAAAAATATGATTTTTATATAATAGAGATAACAAAAAAAAATATATATGATTTTTATATATTGAATAGCTAAATAAAAATATGATTTTTATATATTGAACTTCGAAATAAAAATATGATTTTTATATATTGAACTTCGAAATAAAAATATGATTTTTATATATTGAACTTCGAAATAAAAATATGATTTTTATATATTGAACTTCGAAATAAAAATATGATTTTTATATATTGAACTTCGAAATAAAAATATGATTTTTATATATTGAATAGCGAAGTAAAAATTCGATTTTTACATATGTAGAGAATACGGGCGAAAGCGACAAAAAGGCGGGATTGGCGAAGATTTCTCTAAAGGAAGAGTCGAGATGATTGGATAGCTATCGGTGAGAATTTCTCACCTTTCAATTTCTTTTCTAGTTATATATATATACTAGGATGCAGACGGTGCTTAGTAGCACCCGACACAATCGTCCACAGACCATGGACTTGTTTGTTTGGTTGCATAGATTAGTTGAATTATTTGTTTGAAATGAATTGAATTGTTTGGTGAGATGAAATTGATTTGATTGATGTGTGAATGGCGTGGGCCTTCACTAGACCGGGGATAAGGCTAGGCCTCGTCCCGTTTCTAGTATCGTGCCGTTATGCCGCCGAAATTTTCTAAAATAAGTTAGAAAATAAAAATATCATTTTATTTAAAGAATGAACTGAATAGAAAATTCATAGGTTGAATAAAATAGTTTGATCGTTAAAAATATAATTTTTAACGTGAATGTGAATAAATAAATATTCATTTACAAACCGGACGGTTTGTTTATGTACACCTATTTGAAGGACATTGATTGGGACGATAAATTTCACACATCGCCCAACCGCACAAATAAAATCTGTGTTTGATTGTTTGAAACCCCACACGGGTGTTGGGATGAAATTTGAAGTTCACTCATCCTGATTGATTAAATATGTCGATCGATTGATTGACATGCTGTTATAAGCGTTAGATATCTATATTTGATGCTTATACAGTGTAGTGCACTTTGGTCGATGGTTGATTATTTTTCAATGCTATTATACATGTGTTGTATGAAAAATCCATACAATTAACTTTATATGGTAATTGATTAGGCCTCATTCCAGTTTTAAAATAGAAATATTTGAAATAGAAATATTCGAAATGGAATATTTGAAAATATCAATATATGAAGCCGTGTTGATTAGATTGACGCCATTTTGACGTGAACGATATTTATAACGATTTCGAAATGAATTGAATTGAAAACGATTTCGAAATGAATTGAATTGAAAACGATTTCGAAATGAATTGAATTGAAAACGATTTCGAAATGAATTGAATTGAAAACGATTTCGAAAAGAATTGAATTGAAAACGATTTCGAAATGAATTGAATTGAAAACGATTTCGAAACGAATTGAATTGAAAACGATTTCGAAATGAATTGAATTGAAAACGATTTCGAAATGAATTGAATTGAAAACGATTTCGAAATGAATTGAATTGAAAACGAATTCAAATTGAATTGAAAGCGAATTGAAATGAATTCAAATTGAATTGAAATTTGAATTGAATAGAAATGAATTTTGAAACGAATTTGTAAAGAAGAATTCAATTTTGCTTTGAATTGAAATGGAAATTGAAATAGATTTTGAAACGAATTTTAAAACTATTTATATAATTCGTTTTGAATAGAAAATCGACGAAATATATATTATATATATTATATATATAATATAATGGCCTGAATAGAACGCGCCGCGCCGCGGTAGTTCGTGAATTTCGACCATTTATTTCAAACGGACATTACGGGAGATCCGACCGTCGGATTCTCCTGAAACCGGAACCGTTGGGTTCGTATCGAAAAGAGCTTTCTAACGAATATTAGAAATTTGAAATCTAACGGTTGGATTTGGAGTTACGTCCAAATCAAATTTGAAAAAGGTCGCTGTAAGTGCAGTTCGATGGCCATTGATGGAAATCGACTGTACGGGCCTTGATAAAATTATTAAAAATAGTAATAATTTGTGTAAAATCATAAGAAATGATTTGTGAAGAATTGGGATGAAAAAATCCATATTTGAAAAGATAAAAATAGATTTTTATCGAAATGAACTAGTTTTGAACTAGAATTAAAATTCTATTTATTTATTTGTAAATAAATTGAATTTGAAAAGGGTTTTTAAAATAACCAGAATTTCCAATGATTGCATTGGAGTGGATTTGAATCGAAATAGTCTTCGGAACATTTCGATGTTGGAATTCGTGATTATACAGATGTTGTTATGGAAATTTGAAAGATATATATTTATATCGTTATTTCAAATACGACATTGTTTAATCGTAGAATTTGATATTGAATATAAGCCGATATATTTTCTATTCAGAGCCTTGTATTGAATATCGAATGTGATTTGGGTTTGTCGTGGATGGTGTCTTCACTAACACTGTTCTTGAACCCAGTTGAGAAAAAAAAATTAAATCTTTTTATTTTAGATTTAATGAAGTGTACCAATTAAACGATATTTAATTGGAATTGAATTGGAATTGATTTTTGGGTTTATCGTGAACAGTGTTTTAAATAACACTTGTTCTTTAACCCGATAATTAATGGAATGTGATTTTGGGTTTACCGTGAACCGTGTTTTAAATGACACTGATTCTTTAACCCAGTTAAAGATTAAAACTAAGTGGAGTTTTAATGAATCTTTAATTAGATTGAAATGATCGAAAATGGAGTATCACCAGTTTTGCTCCAGGCGATGGTTAAATCTTTAATTAGATTTGAACGTGAAATGGTAATTGAATTTACCGATAACACTGTGGTGTTAGATATGAATTATTACCAGTTTTACTTCATGGGATGAATAGGTTGGGATTGGGAAATAAAATAAATGATTACTTCGGTGTAGTTCGCTAATCCCGACTAGTTTGAATTGATATTCAAAGGATATTAAAGAATAAATTTAAAGAATTTATCTTGGATAAAATTAATGGGAACTTTTCCCAAAGTATAGGAATATTTGAATAAAAGAATATTCTGAATTGGAATGAGGCGTATGTTGTGTTTGTGTAACACTTTTATAATATATACGCGAGTTATTCAGAAAGACCGGGTTTATCCCATTCTGAATAACTGATTCGACGTGGTGTCGAAGATGAAGACGGTGGTCGAAGACTAGAAGTCTTCACGTCGTTTGGGTAATTACTGATGATCTTGATTGGGCTGTACACCCAAGAAGATGGAAACAGTTAGTGATCGTCCAGACGTACTTGGAGATCAATGGATATGCGGGGTACTAGGTGCCTCCGGTTTCGTTCAGACCCAGAACGGACTTGTAAATGGACTGTGTGTCTGACATTGGATTTTAGTCTGTGTGATTGACCTCTATTAAATATATATCTGTTTGGCGGCGGAGAATTTATTCTCTTGCTTAACGCCCTTCTTTGAGACGTACGAGCTCAGGGGTTATATATTGATGGATATCAAACGCATGGAGTGAATTGCCTGTGTGGCATGCCTAAGTGGCAATTGATCGAGGCTTCTGTTGAAAAGCAAAGTCTTGTGGTGATGATCAAAGCACAGCCTGTGTGGCACAGCTTTGTGTAACGTGAATTCGCGAGTTTCACACCCGGTATGAACCAAAAACGGGAGACGGACCTCAGGGAGGACTTGCGTTTCTTTCTAGTTAGAAGTGGCGTCAGTGGTTTTACACGCCCTGATGAGTTTGACTTATGTGGTTGTTGCTGTTGCGAGGCGCCTCGGATTGATCGGTCGTTCTCGAACCGATGGAGTCATTTAGTTGGCTCATTTACGCCCCAAAGGGCGGGGAAACGTAGTGTTCAGGCATTTTAATCCACATCGGTGGACCGGCCCTGTCGCTCCAAGGGACGATGCGTTCTGTTCCTGAGACACGGGCTAGAGCGTCTCGAATCAGTGGAGGACTATCTTTTGCCTCGGTTCATAGACGGAAATCCAATTTCCAAATACGTGACATTGCGGTTTTATTTGTAGAACCTAGTATGGTGACATAGTGGGATGGGGCGCTCATGCCGCCTATGATTGATACTTATGATTTGAAGTTGTTTTATACACTATGCACTTATAATAGTATCAAACGATTTGTTTTAACCGTATCAAGCATTCTTTGGCTGTTATAAGGGAAAACCCTATCCTCGGCTGCGTTGCATTGTGTGATGGGACCTGGGTCTTATAACAGCTTCATTTTTCTTTATTTAGCATTGCGCTGTTTGTTTTATGCACTGGTATTCTTGGGAGGAAACCCGTTCCGTGTTATACGGCGTGGTCCCTTGATTTACCTAACTTTAAAATAAAGATTAATAACTCTTTTAGTTCTCACACCAGTCACATGACTGACCTGGAGTTTATTGTTTTAACCTAAACTCTGGGTGCCCTTATTTTGACACGGGCAGCTAGTAGTTTTGGTTTTGCAGATTTATATTCACAGGATCCTGGTTTACAGCTGGAACGATATCCGGAAAGCTTTGTATCCGTATATCTCTTCTAGTTGTGTATTGTATTATTTTCCGCTGCGATGTATTTAAATGTAATTTAAATCTCTGATATTTCTGTGTAATATTCATTTATACTCTGTATATTCTTGTAATCTGATGCATTGTTGTAATATACAATGAAACGTTCTTTGGTATGCGTTCTATTTTGTCATGTTCTCAAACGATAGGGCGTTTTCGAACGGTCCGGGTCGGTTTAGCGACTGGTTCAGACCGAGCGAAATTCTTTGCCGTAACAAAATATATTTGTAAAACAAATATAATGGGAATTATTTGTAAAACAAATATAAAGGAAATATGTTTGTAAAACAAATACAAAGGAAGATATTTGCAAAACAAATAGAATGAGAAATATTTGTAAAACATTTACAAATAAAACAAAAAAAGGAATATTTTTAAAACATTTACAAATAGAATTTAAAAGGAAATATTTGTAAAACATTTACAAATAGATTAAATGGAAATATTTATTTATAGGAAATAAATAGAATGTTATAAATGAGATATTTATTTGTTAAATAAATAGGAAAGATAAATGAGATATTTATTTGTTAAATAAATAGAAAAGATAAAAGAAATATTTATTTGTTAAATAAATAGAATTGAAAAGGGAATAGTTATTTGTTAAGTAAACAAATAGAAAAGGAATAATTCAAAGGAATTAATCAAATGAGATTATTCAAAGGAATAAATCAAAAGAGTTAATCAAATATTAGTTATTCGATTAGAGTAAATGAGTTAGAGGTAACCAGTTAGGGTTAATCAATTAGGGTGGACCAGTTAGAGTTGATCATTTAGAGTTAACCAGTTAGGGTTAATCAATTAAGGTTGACCAGTTAGAGTTGATCAGTTAGAGTTTATCAGTTAGAGTTAACCAGTTAGGGTTAATCAATTAGGGTTGACTAGTTAGAGTTGATCAGTTAAAGTTGATCAGTTAGAGTTAACCAGTTAGATTAAATCAATTAGGGTTGACCAGTTAGAGTTGATCAGTTAGAGTTAACTAGTTAGAGTTAGAGTTAACCAAAAGAGTGATTAAGTAGAGTTAATCGAATTAGAATAAATCGATTAGAGTTATTCGAATCGAGTTAAAAGGAGTTATCGATTAGATTAATCGAAAGGAGTTATCGATTAGTTTAATCAAAAGGAGTTAATCGATGTTAGTTTAATCGAAATGAGTTATTGAATCTAGTTATTCGAAAGGAGTTATCGAATCTAGTTATTCGGAAGGAGTTGTCGAATCTAGTTATTTGAAAGGAGTTATCGAATCTAGTGATTCGAAAGGAGTTATCGAATCTAGTTATTCGAAAGGAGTAAATCAAATATAGTTTATTCGAATAGAATTAAAGGAGTTAATCGAATATAGTTTATTCGAATAGAGTTATAGAAGTTATCGAATATAGTTTATTCGAAAGGAGTTATCGAATCTAGTTATTCAAAAGGAGTTAATCGATGTTATTTTAATCGAAAGGAGTTAATCGATGTTAGATTAATCGAAAGGAGTTAATCGAATTTATTTATTCGAAAGTGAGATTATCGAATATAGTTATTCGAAAGGAGATTATCAAATATAGCGTATTCGAAAGGAAGAGATCAAATATAGTTTATTCAAAAGAGTGAGTTAATCGAATATATGTTATTCGAAGAGAGATAATCGAATATAAGTTATTCGAAGAGAGATAATCGAATCTAGTTATTCGAAGAAGTGTTAATCAAATAGAGATTACTCGAAGAGAGTTAATTGGCGAATTCGATTACATCGAATTCGGGAAAGTACTTATAGTTCTGGTTTTTAAATCAAGATTTATTTATTTATAAATTAGGTGTTTATTTATTTATTCACATTAAAGAATAAAAGCTATAATTGAAGTTAGATATTTCGAAAGTAGGGATTATAACGTTATCGTTATAAACAATGTTTTCAATAAAGAAATGGATTCGTAAATTGAATCCGAGAGAGACGTAAAGAAGTTTGTTAAAGATTTAAAAGATAAACTTTGACTATTTCGAAGTTAAAACGTTGTTCAGTTAAGGTCTGAGAGGTAATTATACCCCAACTTGATTGAATTCCTTCTTAACTAAGGAATGGTAAGGTTTGATAGTGAAGGAATTTTGGAAATGTTTTCCAAATAAGAATCAGAAATGTTTTCTGATAATAGATAATAAGAAATGTTGAATATATGGAAACAGAAGACAAGTAAATTAATGAACTAAGGAGATAAATGTTAAATGATGATTGATCGATATAATATCCATTTGGAAATAATATCATTGTTTGCACACGTGTTTTTCTTTGATAGTTAACTTACCAACTATCGAAGTTATCGACCATTTTAACGTTGTTAATATGGAGAGACCGGTTGGATTATTATCCGAAGAACCACTCCGTATTGGCATAAGCGTTGCGAATCATATATGCCAAAGATAATTGAAGACGGAGTAAAGTGCAAGGGTTGTTGTATAAATCTTAGGTTAAGATTGCCTAAGATGGATGTACTGAATAGTGCCTTCGGTTTGTCCAGTCCCAGGACGACCTGTATGGAAGATTGTCTGACAGAGTATATTTAATAGATCGCGTAAGTTGATCTCTTCAAATGTATTTACGTTTGGTGGCGGATGAATTCATTTCTCTTAGCTGTATACCTGTTTTATTTTCGTGGAAATCAATTTGTGTTTTGGCGGGTATGACGATGTGACATTTAAAGTGGATAGACGTGTAATATGTCAGAGATAAGCGTGGCCTCTTGCCTCACAACCGGGAAATGACATAAATCGGGCAGGCAACATGGCTGGTAGGTCGCACCTATTAGGGTGTATAATCACCTAATCTACAGTTTCATTTACTTCTAAAAATCTATTGTCGATGTTGTCCCATTCGGGAAACGGTTGTTGATCCCAACCGTTGGTGATATACATTCGATACACTCAAGCGAAATGAGTGGTCGATCATGTGTGGCCGGATTGTAAGATGTTCTTGTTGAACCAAGTGTATTTCTCTCTCGAGGTACACTAGCAGAAGGTGGTTCCTTACCTTGTCATAGTTGGAAATCCATTACTAATACGTGCATGCAGTTTTGATTGTATACTGTATATGTAGAACATGAGATGAAACCGTTTCTGCTAGATGATTATTATATTGTGGTTGATAGACATTATTATAATATCAAAAGGTTTTTGATATAAAGATATTTTGGATTCTCATAAGGGAAAACCCGTTCTGTTATATGGTGTTGTCTTATGAGGTATCGTTTAATGGCTCAAACTGTTTTAAACTGTTTTACTCATACCAGTCACATGACTGACCCGGAGTTTATTTTGTTTTGTTTTCCCTAAACTCTTGGGTGCCCAATTTTGTACGGGCAGTCAAGTAGTCGGGATTTACAGATACTTGAAGAACTGGAGCAGGAGGCTTCAGGATTTTATATAGCTATTGTTATTCCGCTGTGTTGTAAGTGCTGTACTTGATAATGATAAGTATATTCAAGCAAAATCTTTTATTTCAATGTTATGTTATATGTTATTCGTTCCGCTATGAGGTTCGTTTTACTCTGATGTTGTGTTCTTCTTCTTCTTCTATTCTAAGTCTCTATCTTATCTATTCTCATTCTCTAATTTATTTCATTAATCATATGGTATTTTCGACTCTTGATGTTCGATATGTGTTATATATCGGATAATCAAGGTCTCTAATTTTTGGGTCATTACAAGTATTGAATATAGTTATTCGAATGGAGTTAAAGGAGTATCGAATATAGTTATTCGAATAGAGATAAAGGAGTATCGAATATAGTTTATTCGAATAGATTTAAAGGAGTTGGTCGAATAATAGTTATTCGAATAGAGTTAAAGGAAAGGAGTTATCGATTGTAGTTTAATCGAAAGGAGTTATCGATTTTAGTTTAATCGAAAGGAGTTAATCGATTTTAGTTATTCGAATGTAGTTAATCGAATACTAGTTATTCGGAAAGAGAGAATTATCGAATATAGTTATTCAAAAGGAGGTTATCGAATATAGCGTATTCGAAAGAAAGAGATCGAATATAAGTTATTCGAAGAGAGATAATCAAATATAAGTTATTCGAAGTGAGTAAACCGAATATAAGTTATTCGAAGAGAGATAATCGAATATAAGTTATTCGAAGAGAGATGATCGAATATAAGTTATTCGAAGAGAGATAATCGAATATAGGTTATTCGAAGAAGAGTTAATCAAATAGAGATTACTCGAAAGAGAGTTATGTGTCGAATTCAATTATATCGAATTCGGGAAAGTACTTATACTTTCCGGTGTTTAAATCAAAATTTATTTATTTATAAATTAGGTGTTTATTTATTTATTCAAATTAAAGAATAAAAGTTATAACTGAAGTTAGATATTTCGAAAGTAGGGATTATAACGTTATCGTTATAACCAATGTTTTCAATAAAGAAGTGGATTCGTAAATAGAATCCGAGAGTTACGTAAGGAAGTTTGTTAAAGATTTAAAAGATAAATTTGACTATTTCGAAGTTAAAACATTGTTCAGTTAAGGTCTGAGAGGTAATTATACCCCAACTTGATTGACTTCCTTCTTAACTAAGGAATGGTAAGGTTTGATAGTAGAGGATGGTTAAGTGAATTTAGTTAATGAATGAAATGGTTTGAGTTGGCATGGCGATGTTTAAATAAACATCTGTTTAAAACAAAATGAAGGAATTTGGAAATGTTTTCCAAATAAGAATCAAAAATGTTTTCTGATAATAGAAAATAAGAATTTAGAATATATGGAAACAGGAGATAAATAAATTAATGAACTAAAGAGATAAATGTTAAATGATGATTGATCGATATAATTTCCATCTGGAAATAATATCGGTTTTTGCACATGTGTTTTTCTTGATAGTTAAATCACAGACTATCAAAGTTTTGACCATTTTAACGTTGTTAATATGGAGAGACCGGTTGGATTAGTATCCGAAGAACCACTCCGTATTGGCATAAGCGTTGCGAATCATATATGCCAAAGATAATTGAAGACGGAGTAAAGTGCAAGGGCTGTTGTATAAATCTTAGGTAAAGATTGCCTAAGATGGATGTACTGAATAGTCCCTTCGGGTTGTCCAGTCCCAGGACAAATCTATATGGAAGAATGTCTGATAGAGTGTATTTAATAGATCTCGTAAGTTGATCTCTTTTAATGTATTTACGTTTGGTGGCGGAGGAAATTGTTTCTCTTAGCTATATACCCGTGGTATTTTTGGGGAAATCAATTTGTGATTTGGCGGGTATGACGATGTGAGATTCAAAGTGAATAAATGTGTAATCTGTCAGAGATAAGCGTGGTCTCTAGCCTCACAACGGGGAAATGAAAAAAATCGGGCAGGAAGCATGGCTATGTAGGTCGCACCTATTAGGGTGTATAATCACCTGATCTAGAGTTTCATTTACTTCTAAAAATCTATTGTCGATGTTGTCCCATTCAGGAAACGATTGTTGATCCCAACCGTTGGTGATATACATTCGATACACTAAAGCGAAATGAGTGGTCGGTCATGTGTGGTCGGGTTGCAAGATGTTCTTATTGAACCCAATGTATTCCTCTCTAGAGGTGCACTAGAGAAAGTTGGTTCCATACCTTGTCATAGTTGGAAATCCATTAACCAATACGTGCTTGCGGTTTTGATTGTATACTATATATGTAGAACGTGAGATGAAAGCGTTTCTGCTAGATGATAATTATATTGTGGTTGATAGACATTATTATAATATCAAAATGTTTTTGATATAAAGATATTTTGGATT
Source organism: Allium sativum (assembly GCA_030737875.1). NCBI lineage: Eukaryota > Viridiplantae > Streptophyta > Magnoliopsida > Asparagales > Amaryllidaceae > Allium > Allium sativum. The sequence goes on from CM060916.1 coordinate 184,020,334, forward strand.
CTCATAAGGGAAAAACCTATTCCATTATACGGCCTGTTCTTATGAGATATCGTTTACTTGTTCAAACTGTTTTACTCACACCAGTCCCATGACTGACCCAGAGTTTATTTTGTTTTGTTTTCCCTAAACTCTTGGGTGCCTAATTTTGTACGGGTAGTCAAGTAGTCAGGATTTTACAGATATACCTGGAGAGCTTCGAGCAGGAGGCTTCAGGATTATATAGCTATAGTTATTTCCGCTGTATTGTAAGTGTTGTACTCTGATAATGTTACTGTATACATATACTGATTTTATTTCAAGGATATGTTATCTATTATATGTTGTTCGTTCCTCTATGAGTTTCGTGTTACTCTGATGTTGTATCTTCTTCTTCTTCTATTGTAAGTTTCTATCTTATCATTCCTCACCCTCTGTTTTCTTTCTATTATTTTTCTGATATCCAGTGTAATGTGCATTGGACTTGTGTTATTTAGTCAGCTCAAATTGGACCGCAATTTAGGGACACTACATTTTGTATCAGAGCTTAAGGTTAAGTAATTACCTTGGCTCTATGGTGTAACTCAGTAGAGATATGGTTAGTAATAACCTAGATCGAGTTTGATTGTATATATACGAGTGAACTTATTTGTTATTTGATACAAAGAATTGTTTTATATTGTGGAGATTTATTGGTTGAGTAGTTAGTGAATTCTGGTCGATTAGTTTGATCCACTATATCTATAAGGGTTACTAAACACTTGAATACGATAAACTGACATAGTACGTTTTAAAGAGGGTAAATGAAATAATTTTACCCAATTTATATTTTGATATAAAGGAAAGTATATACATTGGAAATATTTTAGAATGTTGGATGTGTTAGTTATTATAATCAAGCAAGATTATAAATTAAATGGTTATATATATAACCAAATAAAATTCATATAAGTGTTACGAAATGAATTGAATCTGAAATCAAAATCAGAATTGATATTTAAACCCTGGAAATTTGGAAAGGTGTTGTAAATGAATCAGGATCAAATATATGGCAATTTTAAGATCCTGGGAAATCTTAAAATGTTTTCAGGCAATTTGAAGGATATTTTGAACTGATTTCAAAATAAAAGTTTTTAGAAATGATTTTGAAAGTGATATAGTTTTTAACTCACTTCGGTTGCTGGAAAATAACCCTGATGATGAATCGCAACTTCATCAGTGTTCATTTTTGTGTTCTAAGTGACCAATTACTTCTAAAGATATGCAAATTGAATTGCTTTGAGAAAATCAAGTTTTTTTGAATCTTGAAAAGGAAAGTTTGATTTTCGATATGGTAAACTGTTTAAAATTCTCAGGGAAAGACTATTTGAATTAAAAAAAAATTTAAAGAAAATTTGCGAAAGCAAATTGAAATTGAAGTAAATCCAGTTAAGTGAAAACTGAATTGAAATAGAAAGATGTCGAGTAAAATTGGATATTGAGATATAATTGGACTCAAGTGAATAATGGATTGATTTTTGAAACAAAAAAAATCAGGATTGAATTATGAGGTAAAGATAACTGATTAGTGAAATTATCCAGTTAATGAAACATGTGGATGGAAATTAACGAGGTTAAGTATGTTAGATTGGTAAGTTAAGAATCTGAAAATCAAGAATGATACTTTGATTGGAAATTAAATTTGGCTTGGATAAGCGAATGGTTGTGTTGGAGAATGAATTGATTAGAGTTCGGTTGGGTTAACATTGTTATATGCTGAATGCTGAATTAACACCAGATGGAAGTGATAAAGTTGATATGCCCAACAAAAAGGTACAAGTTTATATTGCATATGGTATGAGATTTTTATCTGTGACGAAAAGGAATTTCGCTCGGTCCGAACCAGTCGCTAAACCGACCCAGACCGTTCGAAACGCCCTATCGTTTGAGAACACGACAAAATAGAACGCATGCAAAAGAACATTTCACTGTTATTACAACAATGCATCAGATTACAAGAATATACAGAGTATAAATGAATAAATATTACACAGAAATATCAGAGATTTAAATTACATTTAAATACATCACAGCGGAAAATAATACAATACACAACTAGAAGGAGATATACGGATACAAAGCTTTCCGGATATCGTTCCAGCTGTAAACCAGGATCCTGTGAATATAAATCTGCAAAACCAAAAATACTAGCTGCCCGTGTCAAAATAAGGGCACCCAGAGTTTAGGTCAAAACAATAAACTCCAGGTCAGTCATGTGACTGGTGTGAGAACTAAAACAGTTAATCTTTATTTTTTAAGTTAGGTAAATCAAGGGACCACGCCGTACAACATGGAACGGGTTTCCTCCCAAGAATACCAGTGCATAAAACAAACAGCGCAATGCTAAATAAAGAAAAATGAAGCTGTTATAAGACCCAGGTCCCATCACACAATGCAACGCAGCCGAGGATAGGGTTTTCCCTTATAACAGCCAAAGAATGCTTGATACGGTTAAAAAAAATCGTTTGATACTATTATAAGTGCATAGTGTATAAAACAACTTCAAATCATAAGTATCAATCATAGGCGGCATGAGCGCCCCATCCCACTATGTCGCCATACTAGGCTCTACAAATAAAACCACAAATGTCACGTATTTGGAAATTGGATTTCCTTCTATGAACCGAGGCAAAAGATAGTCCTCTACCGATTCGAGACAATCTAGCCTATGTCTCAGGATCAGAGCTCGAGTGACCCTTGGAGCGACAAGGCCGGTCCACCGATGTGGATTAAAATACCTGAACACTACGTTTCCCCACCCTTTGGGGCGTGAATGAGCCAACTAAATGACTCCATCGGTTCGAGAACGACCGATCAATCCGAGGCGCCTCGCAACAGCAACAACCACATAAGTCAAACTCGTCAGGGCGTGTAAAACCACTGACGCCACTTTTTAGCTAGAAGGAAACGCATGCCCTCCTTGAGGTCCGTCTCCCGTTTTTGGTTCATACCGGGTGTGAAACTCGCGAAGTAAACGTTACACAAAGCTACGCCACAAAGGCCGTGCTTTGATCATCACCACAAGACTTTGCTTTTCAACAGAAGCCTCTATCAATTGCCACTTAGGCATGCCACACAGGCAATTCACTCCATGCGTTTGATATCCATCAATATATAACCCCTGAGCTCGTACGTCTCAGAGAAGGGCGTTAAGCAAGAGAATAAATTCTCCGCCGCCAAACAGATATATATTTAATAGAGATCAATCACACGGACTAAAATCCAATGTCAGACACACAGTCCATTTACAAGTCCGTTCTGGGTCTGAACGAAACCGGAGGCACCTAGTACCCCGCATATCCATCGATCTCCAAGTACGTCTGGACGATCACTAACTGTTTCCATCTTCTTGGGTGTACAGCCCAATCAAGATCATCAGTAATCACCCAAACAACGTGAAAACCTCCGGTCTTCGACCATCGTCTTCATCTTCGACTTATCGTCGTATCAGTTATTCAGAATGGGATAAACCCGGTCTTTCCGAATAACTCGCGTATATTTTACATAAGTGTTACACAAACACAACATACGCCTCATTCCAATTCATTAGTCACTAACCGTAAATTAATCAAGAGAATAATTCCCCAAATATTAACCCCGAAGGCCGAAACCAACATCAGATCAATATCCAGAAAACCATTCTGCTTGGCTAACCGACAGTTAGTTTCTGAATTTCACATTCATAGGGAAAGGTTCCCATTAATTTTATCCAAGATAAATCATTAAAATTTATTCTCAAATCTTCTTTTGAATTTCGATTCAACTAGTCGGGATTAACGAAACTTACCGAAGTAATCATTTGTTTTAATTTCCCAATCCCAACCTATTAATCCCATGAAGTAAAACTGGTAATACTTCATATCTAACACCACGGTGTTATCGGTAAATTCAACTACCATTTCACGTTCAAATCTAATTAAAGATTTAACTATCGCCTGGAGCAAAACTGGTGGTACTCCATTTTCGATCTTTTCAATCTAATTAAAGATTCATTAAAACTCCACTTAGTTTTAATCTTTAACTGGGTTAAAGAATCAGTGTCATTTAAAAACACATTTCACGATAAACCCAAAATCACATTCATTAATTATCGGGTTAAAGAACGAGTGTTGTTTAAAACACTGTTCACGATAAACCCAAAAATCAATATCAATTCAATTCCAATTAAATATTATTTAATTGGTACACTTCATTAAATCTAAATAAAAAGATTTAATCTTTTCTCAACTGGGTTCAAGAACGGTGTTAATGAAGACACCATTCACGACAAACCCAAATCATATTTGATATTCAATACAAGGCCCTGAATAGAAAATATATCGGCTTATATTCAATATCAAATTCTATGATTAACAAATGTCGTATTGGAAATAACGATATAAGTATATATCTTTCAAATTTCCATAACAACATCCGTATAATAACGAATTCTAACATCGAAATATTCCGAAGACAATTTCGATTCAAATCCACTCCAATGCAATCATTGGAAATTCTTGTTAATTTTAAAACCCTTTTCAATTCAATTTATTTATTTAAAAATAAATAGAATTATAATTCTAGTTCAAAACTAGTTCATTTCGATAAAAATCTATTTTTATCTTTTCAAATATGGAGTTTTTCATCCCAATTTTTCCCAAATCATTTCTTATGATTTTACACAAATTATTACTATTTTTAATAATTTTATCAAGGCCTGTACAGTCGATTTCCACCAACGGCCATCGAACTGCACTTACAACGGCCTTTTTCGAATTTGATTTGGACGTATCTCCAAATCCAACCGTTAGATTTCAAATTTCTAACATTCGTTAGAAAGCTCTTTTCGATACGAACCCAACGGTTCCGGTTTTAGGAGAATCCGACGGTCGGATCTCCCGTTTTGTCCGTTTGAAATAAATGGTCGAAATTCATGAACTGCCGCGGCGCGGCGCGTTCTATTCAGGCCATTATATTATATATATATAATATATATTTCGTCGATTTCTATTTAAAACGAATTATATAAATAGTTTTGAATTCGTTTCAAAAGCAATTTCAACTTCCTTTTCGATTCAAATCAAAATTGAATTCTTCTTTATAAATTCGTTTTAAAATTCATTTCTATTCAATTCAAATTTCAATTCAATTTGAATTCATTTCAATTCGCTTTCAATTCAATTTGAATTCGTTTTCAATTCAATTCATTTCGAAATCGTTTTCATTTTAATTCATTTCGAAATCGTTTTCAATTCAATTCATTTCGAAATCGTTTTCAATTCAATTCATTTCGAAATCGTTTTCAATTCAATTCATTTCGAAATCGTTTTCAATTCAATTCATTTCGAAATCGTTTTCATTTTAATTCATTTCGAAATCGTTTTCAATTCAATTCATTTCGAAATCGTTTTCAATTCAATTCATTTCGAAATCGTTTTCAATTCAATTCATTTCAAAATGAATAAAATCGATATAAATATCGTTCACGTCAAAATGGCGTCAATCTAATCAACACGGCTTCATAAATTTCTATTTTCAAATATTCTATTTCAAATATTTCTTTTTCAAAATATTTGTTATTATCAAAATATTTCGTTCAACACATGACCAATCTCAATGGATGAGTACTGTCAACACATGAACCTTTATTTTATATTATTCTTTATTTTCTAAATTGGAATGAGGCCCAATCAATCACCATATAACATTAATTATATGGATTTTCATACAACACATGTATATAATAGCATTGAAAAACAATCAACCATCAACCAAAGTGCACTACACTGTATAAGCATCAAATATAGATATCTAACGCTTATAACAGCCTGTCAATCAATCGATCGACATATTTAATCAATCAGGATGAGTGAACTTCCTATTTCATCCCAACACCCGTGTGGGGTTTCAAACAATCAAACACAGATTTTATTTGTGCAGTTGGGCGATGTGTAAAATTTATCATCCCAATCCATGTCAGTCAAATCAGTGTACATAAACAAACCGTCCGGTTTGTAAATGAATATTTTATTCACTTCACGTTAAAAACTATATTTCTAACGATAAAACATTTTATTTTGACATATGAATTTCTATTCAGTTCATTCTTTAAATAAAATGATATTTTTATTTTTCTAACATATTTTAGAAAATTTCGGCGACATAACGGCACAATACTAGAAACGGGACGAGGCCTAGCCTTATCCCCGGTCTAGTGAAGGCCCACGCCATTCACACATCAATCAAATTCACCAAACAACCAATTCAAATCAAGTCATCAAATTAATTTATGCAACCAAACAAACAAGTCCATGGTCTGTGGACGGTTGTGTCGGGTGCTACTAAGCACCGTCTGCATCCTAGTATATATATATATAACTAGAAAAGAAATTGAAGAGTGAGAAATTCTCACCAATAGCTATCCTAGCTCCACGGCACTTCTAATGCAGGAAATCTTCACTATTCTCGCCTTTTGTCGCTTTCGTTGCCCGTATTCACTACATATGTAAAAATTGAATTTTTACTATGCTACTCAATATATAAAAATCATATTTTTACTTCGATGTTCAATATATAAAAATCATATTTTTACTTCGATGTTCAATATATAAAATTCATATTTTTACTTTGCTATTCAATATATATAAATCAGATTTTTACTTCGATGTTCAATATATAAAAATCATATTTTTACTTTGCTATTCAATATATAAAAATCAGATTTTTACTTCGATGTTCAATATATAAAAATCATATTTTTACTTTGCTATTCAATATATAAAAATCAGATTTTTACTTATCACTCGAATAAAAATTATACTTTTATTGCTTTACTATAATAAAAATCATTTCTTAAATTTCAGTTTAAAAGAGCGGTGCTTATTTACTAAATTAATTACCTAAAATAAAACTAGAAAGAAATAAAGTAAAGTAAGCAGAGAAGCTCACTGTTGATGGAGGCTCGCTGGACGTGGATGATGGCAGGGGAGGCGTCGACGCTGGCGAAGCAGAGGAGGGGGATTAGGGTTTCAATCGGCCAAGGGAAGAGGAAGGGAGTGCTGCTGTGTCGGAGTGGGGCGTCGGAATTTGCAGTGGTGGCGCGGGGTGCTCAGCGCAGGCGGAGGGAAGGTCTGTTCGGCGTTGGCAGCGGCCTAAAGGTGGAGGCGGTCGCTGATTTGGGGGTTTCTGATGTTGAGATCGCGCGAGAGGGAGGAGTCGCCATCGTCGAGAAGAGAGAAGGGGGGGGGTCCGTCGGAGTTGGCTGGGTGCCCGGCTTGGGCGCGGCGTCGCCAGGGGAAGCCCACGAGGAGGAGCGTCGCGAGATCGAGGTAGGCAACGGGGGTTTATCTGAGGAAAAGGGGTCGGCTTTACTGAGTGAAATTAGGTTTAGGGATTTTTTTTAAACGTTTATATATATATTATTTTAATAATTAATTAATTAATTCTTCCTAAGGGTTGACTTTACATTTGAACTCTAATCGTGACCCAACGACTGTCGCCCCTAGCTAAATACCCCCATTCCGAACATAATGGGATATGTATCGCTTGCCAATTCTATCGTTTCGACCAGTTTCCATCAAAATCAAAATATAATTCAGTATATATTGAATTTGAACGCGCATTTCAATTTACTGGGCCCACATACTAACTAGAAAAATTCCCGAAAAATATTTTCTAGCTTCGTATTGACGATACGGTCCTAACAAAACTAGTTTCGTCGAATTCTGAGACCGTTTGAAAAATGACCAATTTCCAGTCGATTAAAATCAACTGAAACTGGTCAAACGCGTTTTCCTTTGCCACACTCACATATCGATTCGAAAAATTATGAAATTTGGAACCTAGCAATAACTTGACATCCCGAACCCAACAAAACTGGTTTCGTCGAAATCCGAGGTCATTTGCAAAATGTCCATTTTTAAGGGCCTGAATTCCATAGCGACTATTCAGAATTTTCAACTGGACATATCTTTTGATTCCCACTATGAAATTTCGATTTGTCGGATTCGTTGGAAAGATATTATCAATTAGATCCTAATGTTTTTGGTTTCACTAAAATCCGGATTGTTTTGCACCCGGTACATTCAATTGAAGTTTGAAATCGAATTATCGAACTACCGCGCCATTTTCAATTCTATTTATAATTATATATAAATATTTATATTCTAACGACGACGCGTATAATATATACGTTCGAATTATATTCAAAACAAATTTCTCATCGATATTATTTAAAATAATTCATTTTAAATAATCAAAATTCGCAAAAATTGCCAAAATAAAATTTTTTAAACTGGCCCAGATTTTCGGGTTGTTACAATCTCCCCCACTTAAAACTTTTCGTCCCCGAAAAGGAACAAAGTCGAAAGTGGTTGGATCAATCAACTCTACGTTCGATCTGGATTTCATTCTCCAACTTTTCAGTTTCTGAGAATTATCAAAATCTCAAAAATTTGGCTAATACCCTAAATTTCCGAAAAATTTCGCCATAACCTCCCCTGCACCGGGAGCATCGGGGAATTTCAAATAGGTTCCCCGGTCCTTTAGATCTCAAAAAGAAAAAGAAAAAGCCAAGCGGCTAGCCAATAGGCTCATAAAATCATCATCACCCAAACAAAACAGTAAATTATGTAGTAAACATGTACCTATTTGTCGGGCAAACAAATTTTATTCTCTGCTCTAGCCTCCTTGCTATGACCTGTTCAATGTAAGTATAGGTATATGCAAGCAAATGCGACCAATTTTCAATATAGCTCAATATGTGATTCAATTAGGCTAAATGGCTAAAAATTAGCAAACAATTAAACAAACAACACAAACATCAATCAATTAGTGAATTAGAGTTTCAAATTCATAATTTGATATATATACAAAAAATCATGTTTTGATGCCAATTCACAACAATGTGTCCTAGCTATATATATAGGTTTTGGTTCTCACACCAGTCTAATGGAAATATATAGGTATCACACATTCGTCACTCGAACATAAATGTTGATGATGTGACCGCTATCATCAATATCATCTTCTGGCGACTAGAGTGTGATGCTATATCTATCCAATATATTAAAACTTTGAATATACGTTTGCAAGGCGTATATGCAAATTCTTTATATACTGAACTGTCCAAAATCAATATAAATAAATTTTTCAAATACGTGTAAAACGATCTAAATTTCAAAACAGAATTGTTTTCTTTTGAAAAATATACTCTTCACACTCGTTCTAGGATGCTACTGATCCTATCTCTAACGAGTCATTCTCATTGGATATTACTAATCCAATATCTGATGAATTCTTTCGTACGGTTCTAATGTGTCTTGTTCTCTTCTTTGTAAACCAAAGCTCTGATACCAACTGTGAAAACCCGTAACTTCCCCGTAAAGGAAAGCGTCGGATAGTTCGAGAACAAGCCACAACAGAACGCAGACGAAAGAACATTTCACTGTTATTACAACAATGCATCAGATTACAAGAATATACAGAGTATAAATGAATAAATATTACACAGAAATATCAGAGATTTAAATTACATTTAAATACATCGCAGCGGAAAATAATACAATACACAACTAGAAGGAGATATACGGATACAAAGCTTTCCGGATATCTTTCCAGCTGTAAACCAGGATCCTGTGAATATAAATCTGCAAAACCAAAACTACTAGCTGCCCGGGTCAAAATAAGGGCACCCAGAGTTTAGGTCAAAACAATAAACTCCAGGTTAGTCATGTGACTGGTGTGAGAACTAAAACAGTTAATCTTTATTTTTAAAGTTAGGTAAATCAAGGGACCACGCCGTACAAAACGGAACGGGTTTCCTCCCAAGAATACCAGTGCATAAAACAAACAGCGCAATGCTAAATAAAGAAAAATGAAGCTGTTATAAGACCCAGGTCCCATCACACAATGCAACGCAGCCAAGGATAGGGTTTTCCCTTATAACAGCCAAAGAATGCTTGATACGGTTAAAACAAATCGTTTGATACTATTATAAGTGCATAGTGTATAAAACAACTTCAAATCATAAGTATCAATCATAGGCGGCATGAGCGCCCCATCCCACTATGTCGCCATACTAGGATCTACAAATAAAACCGCAAATGTCACGTATTTGGAAATTGGATTTCCTTCTATGAACCGAGGCAAAAGATAGTCCTCTACCGATTCGAGACAATCTAGCCCATGTCTCAGGATCAGAGCTCGAGTGACCCTTGGAGCGACAGGGTCGGTCCACCGATGTGGATTAAAATGCCTGAACACTACGTTTCCCCACCCTTTGGGGCGTAAATGAGCCAACTAAATGACTCCATCGGTTCGAGAACGACCGATCAATCCGAGGTGCCTCGCAACAACAACAACCACATAAGTCAAACTCGTCAGGGCGTGTAAAACCACTGACGCCACTTTTTAGCTAGAAGGAAACGCATGCCCTCCCTGAGGTCCGTCTCCCGTTTTTGGTTCATACTGGGTGTGAAACTCGCGAAGTAAACGTTACACAAAGCTACGCCACAAAGGCCGTGCTTTGATCATCACCACAAGACTTTGCTTTTCAACAGAAGCCTCGATCAATTGCCACTTAGGCATGTCACACAGGCAATTCACTCCATGCGTTTGATATCCATCAATATATAACCCCTGAGCTCGTACGTCTCAGAGAAGGGCGTTAAGCAAGAGAATAAATTCTCCGCCGCCAAACAGATATATATTTAATAGAGATCAATCACACGGACTAAAATCCAATGTCAGACACACAGTCCATTTACAAGTCCGTTCTGGGTCTGAACGAAACCGGAGGCACCTAGTACCCCGCATATCCATCGATCTCCAAGTACGTCTGGACGATCACTAACTGTTTCCATCTTCTTGGGTGTACAGCCCAATCAAGATCATCAGTAATCACCCAAACGACGTGAAAACCTCCGGTCTTCGACCATCGTCTTCATCTTCGACTTATCGTCGTATTAGTTATTCAGAATGGGATAAACCCGGTCTTTCCGAATAACTCGCGTATATTTTACATAAGTGTTACACAAACATAACATACGCCTCATTCCAATTCATTAGTCACTAACCGTAAATTAATCAAGAGAATAATTCCCCAAATATTAACCCCGAAGGCCGAAACCAACATCAGATCAATATCTAGAAAACCATTCTGCTTGGCTAACCGACAGTTAGTTTCTGAATTTCACATTCATAGGGAAAGGTTCCCATTAATTTTATCCAAGATAAATCATTAAAATTTATTCTCAAATCTTCTTTTGAATTTCGATTCAACTAGTCGGGATTAACGAAACTTACCGAAGTAATCATTTGTTTTAATTTCCCAATCCCAACCTATTAATCCCATGAAGTAAAACTGGTAATACTTCATATCTAACACCACGGTGTTATCGGTAAATTCAATTACCATTTCACGTTCAAATCTAATTAAAGATTTAACTATCGCCTGGAGCAAAACTGGTGGTACTCCATTTTCGATCTTTTCAATCTAATTAAAGATTCATTAAAACTCCACTTAGTTTTAATCTTTAACTGGGTTAAAGAATCAGTGTCATTTAAAAACACAGTTCACGATAAACCCAAAATCACATTCATTAATTATCGGGTTAAAGAACGAGTGTTGTTTAAAACACTGTTCACGATAAACCCAAAAATCAATATCAATTCAATTCCAATTAAATATTATTTAATTGGTACACTTCATTAAATCTAAATAAAAAGATTTAATCTTTTCTCAACTGGGTTCAAGAACGGTGTTAATAAAGACACCATTCACGACGAACCCAAATCATATTTGATATTCAATACAAGGCCCTGAATAGAAAATATATCGGCTTATATTCAATATCAAATTCTACGATTAACAAATGTCGTATTGGAAATAACGATATAAGTATATATCTTTCAAATTTCCATAACAACATCCGTATAATCACGAATTCTAACATCGAAATATTCCGAAGACAATTTCGATTCAAATCCACTCCAATGCAATCATTGGAAATTCTGGTTATTTTTAAAACCCTTTTCAATTCAATTTATTTATTTAAAAATAAATAGAATTATAATTCTAGTTCAAAACTAGTTCATTTCGATAAAAATCTATTTTTATCTTTTCAAATATGGAGTTTTTCATCCCAATTTTTCCCAAATCATTTCTTATGATTTTACACAAATTATTACTATTTTTAATAATTTTATCAAGGCCTGTACAGTCGATTTCCATCAACGGCCATCGAACTGCACTTACAGCGACCTTTTTCGAATTTGATTTGGACGTATCTCCAAATCCAACCGTTAGATTTCAAATTTCTAACATTCGTTAGAATGCTCTTTTCGATACGAACCCAACGGTTCCGGTTTTAGGAGAATCCGACGGTCGGATCTCCCGTTTTGTCCGTTTGAAATAAAAGGTCGAAATTCATGAACTGCCGCGGCGCGGCGCGTTCTATTCAGGCCATTATATTATATATATATAATATATATAATATATATTTCGTCGATTTCTATTTAAAACGAATTATATAAATAGTTTTGAATTCGTTTCAAAAGCAATTTCAACTTCCTTTTCAATTCAAATCAAAATTGAATTCTTCTTTATAAATTCGTTTTAAAATTCATTTCTATTCAATTCAAATTTCAATTCAATTTGAATTCATTTCAATTCGCTTTCAATTCAATTTGAATTCATTTTCAATTCAATTCATTTCGAAATCGTTTTCATTTTAATTCATTTCGAAATCGTTTTCAATTCAATTCATTTCGAAATCGTTTTCAATTCAATTCATTTCGAAATCGTTTTCAATTCAATTCATTTCGAAATCGTTTTCAATTCAATTCATTTCGAAATCGTTTTCATTTTAATTCATTTCGAAATCGTTTTCAATTCAATTCATTTCGAAATCGTTTTCAATTCAATTCATTTCAAAATGAATAAAATCGATATAAATATCGTTCACGTCAAAATGGCGTCAATCTAATCAACACGGCTTCATAAATTTCTATTTTCAAATATTCTATTTCAAATATTTCTTTTTCAAAATATTTTTTATTATCAAAATATTTCGTTCAACACATGACCAATCTCAATGGATGAGTACTGTCAACACATGAACCTTTATTTTATATTATTCTTTATTTTCTAAATTGGAATGAGGCCCAATCAATCACCATATAACATTAATTATATGGATTTTCATACAACACATGTATATAATAGCATTGAAAAACAATCAACCATCAACCAAAGTGCACTACACTGTATAAGCATCAAATATAGATATCTAACGCTTATAACAGCCTGTCAATCAATCGATCGACATATTTAATCAATCAGGATGAGTGAACTTCCTATTTCATCCCAACACCCATGTGGGGTTTCAAACAATCAAACACAGATTTTATTTGTGCAGTTGGGCGATGTGTAAAATTTATCATCCCAATCCATGTCAGTCAAATCAGTGTACATAAACAAACCATCCGGTTTGTAAATGAATATTTTATTCACTTCACGTTAAAAACTATATTTCTAACGATAAAACATTTTATTTTGACATATGAATTTCTATTCAGTTCATTCTTTAAATTAAATGATATTTTTATTTTTCTAACATATTTTAGAAAATTTCGGCGGCATAACGGCACGATACTAGAAACGGGATGAGGCCTAGCCTTATCCCCGGTCAAGTGAAGGCCCACGCCATTCACACATCAATCAAATTCACCAAACAACCAATTCAAATGAATTCATCAAATTAATTTATGCAACCAAACAAACAAGTCCATGGTCTGTGGACGGTTGTGTCGGGTGCTACTAAGCACCGTCTGCATCCTAGTATATATATATATAACTAGAAAAGAAATTGAAGAGTGAGAAATTCTCACCAATAGCTATCCAAGCTCCACGGCACTTCTAATGCAGGAAATCTTCACTATTCTCACCTTTTGTCGCTTTCGTTGCCCGTATTCACTACATATGTAAAAATCGAATTTTTACTATGCTACTCAATATATAAAAATCATATTTTTACTTCGATGTTCAATATATAAAAATCATATTTTTACTTCGATGTTCAATATATAAAAATCATATTTTTACTTTGCTATTCAATATATAAAAATCAGATTTTTACTTCGATGTTCAATATATAAAAATCATATTTTTACTTTGCTATTCAATATATAAAAATCAGATTTTTACTTCGATGTTCAATATATAAAAATCATATTTTTACTTTGCTATTCAATATATAAAAATCAGATTTTTACTTATCACTCGAATAAAAATTATACTTTTATTGCTTTACTATAATAAAAATCATTTCTTAAATTTCAGTTTAAAAGAGCGGTGCTTATTTACTAAATTAATTACCTAAAATAAAACTAGAAAGAAATAAAGTAAAGTAAGCAGAGAAGCTCACTGTTGATGGAGGCTCGCTGGACGTGGATGATGGCAGGGGAGGCGTCGACGCTGGCGAAGCAGAGGAGGGGGATTAGGGTTTCAATCGGCCAAGGGAAGAGGAAGGGAGGGCTGCTGTGTCGGAGTGGGGCGTCGGAATTTGCAGTGGTGGCGCGGGGTGCTCAGCGCAGGAGGAGGGAAGGTCTGTTCGGCGTTGGCAGCGGCCTAAAGGTGGAGGCGGTCGCTGATTTGGGGGTTTCTGATGTTGAGATCGCGCGAGAGGGAGGAGTCGCCATCGTCGAGAAGAGAGAAGGGGGGTCCGTCGGAGTTGGCTGGGTGCCCGGCTTGGGCGCGGCGTCGCCAGGGGAAGCCCGCGAGGAGGAGCGTCGCGAGATCGAGGTAGGCAACGGGGGTTTATCTAAGGAAAAGGGGCCGGCTTTACTGAGTGAAATTAGGTTTAGGGATTTTTTTTAAACGTTTATATATATATTATTTTAATAATTAATTAATTAATTCTTCCTAAGGGTTGACTTTACATTTGAACTCTAATCGTGACCCAACGACTGTCGCCTCTAGCTAAATACCCCTATTCCGAACATAATGGGATATGTATCGCTTGCCAATTCTATCGTTTCGACCAGTTTCCATCAAAATCAAAATATAATTCAGTATATATTGAATTTGAACGCGCATTTCAATTTACTGGGCCCACATACTAACTAGAAAAATTCCCGAAAAATATTTTCTAGCTTCGTATTGACGATACGGTCCTAACAAAACTAGTTTCGTCGAATTCTGAGACCGTTTGAAAAATGACCAATTTCCAGTCGATTAAAATCAACTGAAACTGGTCAAACGCATTTTCCTTTGCCACACTCACATATCGATTCGAAAAATTATGAAATTTGGAACCTAGCAATAACTTGACATCCCGAACCCAACAAAACTGGTTTCGTCGAAATCCGAGGTCATTTGCAAAATGTCCATTTTTAAGGGCCTGAATTCCATAGCGACTATTCAGAATTTTCAACTGGACATATCTTTTGATTCCCGCTATGAAATTTCGATTTGTCGGATTCGTTGGAAAGATATTATCAATTAGATCCTAATGTTTTTGGTTTCACTAAAATCCGGATTGTTTTGCACCCGGTACATTCAATTGAAGTTTGAAATCGAATTATCGAACTACTGCGCCATTTTCAATTCTATTTATAATTATATATAAATATTTATATTCTAACGACGACGCGTATAATATATACGTTCGAATTATATTCAAAACAAATTTCTCACCGATATTATTTAAAATAATTCATTTTAAATAATCAAAATTCGCTAAAATTGCCAAAATAAAAAATTTTAAACTGGCCCAGATTTTCGGGTTGTTACATTATGAGCCGATTTGGCAAGCCGCTTGGCCGTTTGATTTACTTTTGGGTTGGAGAAGGCCTAGAGAGGCGAGTTGTGGTTGTACCGATTGAGCCGTACAAAGGAGATGCTGGCGAAATTTTTCGAAAAGTTAAGGTGTTAGAAAATTTTCAGGATTTTTGAAAATTTTCGTTATAAGAATTAACTAATATTTTAATTGAAATTAAATTAGTTCAGTGGAAACTGAAGTTAAGAAGTGAACAAATAAGTTCTAACTAGTAAATAGGGTTTGTTTTCTACCTTAGCAATTTTGAGGACGAAATTATTTTAAGTGGGGAAGAATGTAATGTCCCATATTTTTACAGTCGAATAATTAATTTATTTAATTATTTAAAATATGATTTGGTAATTTAAATTGGTTTAAATTAAATAACTTTGAATATTTAATTAAAATAATAATTAACTAATATATTTAATTCTGAAATAATCAGAATTTGCTGAAATGGCAATATGGTGTGAATTGGGCAATTCAAAATATATAATTCAGTTTAGTATTGAATTAGAATGGCGAATATATTATATAAACGATAGTTGAACGTATTAATTATATTATATTGTAAATATAATCGAGATCGAAATGGCGCGGCAGTTCGTAATTTGGCGATTCGAACTTTAAACAAATATACAGAAGCCGTTTTAAATCGGATTTCTGTGAAACAAGAAACGTTCAGAGCTGGTGAAGTATATTTTTCTAGTGGAAGAGAAAAATCGAGATTTCATCATGTAGATTTTGATTTATGTCCAAATCAAATTTTAGAAAAGTCGCTATTGAATTCCTTTATAATTGTAACGATATATAAAAGGAAATTCATTATAAATCGAATATCGAATCAATCGGGATTTGAAATATCGAGTTCGAAATTCATACAGGAATATTCTAGATTTATATGATATTCTATTGTGAATATATACGATAATATTTATTTTTAAATATTAAATTTAATTTTTTTTTAAATATATTTATATATTTAAAGGGTTATTTAGAGCTTTAAAAATAGCCAGTTTTGCAAACGACCTCAGAATTCGATGAATCTAATTTTGTTGGATCCGAAATATTAAATTATTTCTTGATTTCAATTTACGTGATTTTTGAAGCCAGTATGTGGCCGTACGGATTTTTATTGTGAAGAACAGTCGATAATTTGACCTTTAAAAATACGCTGTTTAAGCAAACGGAGTCGGAATTCGATGAAACCAGTTTTGTTGGATTCATAACGTCGAACTGTAGTTGCATGTCAATTTCTGTGATTTTTGAATATCACATGTGATTGTACGATTTTTTAGAAGAAAAATAAAACTAAATATCTCATGAGAAAATATCTAAAAATTTCTAGATATTTGTTAACACTATAAATAGACCTAAGCTTTCCTAAACCTAAAGAAATTCATTCTCTGGTCTAAAGCTCTTCCGCCGCCAGTCTTATATTCCTTCCACTAAATCAGTTCATCTTCATAAATCCAAATAAATTTATATAAATTCCTAAAAATCGTATCAGGGATATATTTGCATTCAGAGATCAATCCTCTTTAATCCTGTATGATTTTCTCCCTGTTCGAACACACCTCGTGACGCTGGAATTTAACAGCGTTAACCTAGAGTTCTAGTTGTTGGGAGATGCGAGCTTTGATTTACATTTTCAGTATCATTTTTGGGTTCACGAGTGTAAATCGCACGAATCTGCAAAGTTCGGTGAGTTTTGAATTGAATTGATGTCGCGTGTCTTACTAGGTTTGGCGGTTGAAGCCTGTCGATGGCATTTATAAGTGTTGATCGAGTTCAGTGGCAATGGGGTGATTGTGAAGAGGACGTGAAGATAAGGGTGATTATGTATTTAGTTTTGAAGATTTGTGAATGTATGATGGACCTTGGGGTGAAAGAACATGACAGTTTTGGTGGTGATGATGTCAAATAGAGTGCAGATGGTTTGAGGAGGATGAATCTGTACATGAGCGAGTTGAGAGAGAGATTCTGGTGGTTTGTGTTTCGGATTGTATGGTGTTATTGGATTGAATTTTAATGAAAAGATAAGGGTTCGGCGGAGGGTTGAAAAAGCTGAAATGGTGGAGGAGTCATCTGGAGGTAGTTGGGTCTTTAGTTGGGGAAGAAGTAATGTCTCATGGCGGGCTAGTATTTGGTAAATGGGCTGAGGAAACAAAAGAGGGTATGGCCCGGATTGAGTTTGATTACGTTAAATTTTATAATAATAGTGGATAAATTTGTAACGTCCATAATTTATCTGTCCGTTATCGAAATTCAGAAAAATAAGATCCGACAGGATTGTATGGACGAGAGTAACACACTGGAACTGATTGTTAGCGAATCGAAGCTCGTTACAATTTATAGAAAAATAAATTGTCCGTCTGAATCAAGCGATGGTTATCGTTATTAATGATGATCGTCCAATGTGTGTAAAACACACCATCTTTGAAAAATTATATTTTTAAAACGTATTCTTAGAATTGATAATTATCTGATGATTGTTGTGTGTTAACAGTTTGGTTGAATTGCTTATGTACTGGTTGAAATTATCGATAATGAGATATATATATATATCGTTAATTGAATATTGATTTTGTTTATCAACATATTTTATACTCTTGTTGTCTAACATCTGTGATGCAGGAAAACAGGTTGGAGGGATCCAACTGGATTCCTCAATATTTATAACACTGTTTGTTTTCATATATTGTGTTATATGATGTGGTGTGTAATCTGTGATTTGATTATAATGACACTGGTCCTGTTATTGGGTACTGTTGAATACCAAAAGAAATATTGGAATGAAAAAGGGAAATTTCAAACTGTGTATTGAAATAGAATATTTATAAAATCAAAGAATTTTATAAAACGATTATTTACTTAGAAAGTAAATAGAAGTGTAAACGATTATTTACTTAAAATGTAAATAGAAGTATAAAGAAAGATATTTACTTGGAAAGTAAATAGAATTTATAAAGGAATATTTATTTAGAAAATAGAAAAGATTAAAGGGAAATATTTAGAAAATAAATATGATATTATAAAAGGAAATTTATTTATAAAATCAAAGGATTTTATAAAAAGGATATTTGCTTCTAAAATGAATTAGAAAAGATTAAAGGGAAATTATTTATAAAGTCAAGGAATTTTATAAAAGGGAATTATTTATAAAATCAAAGGATTTTATAAAGAGGAATATTTATTGGGATAATAAATAAAATCATATAAGGAATATTTTTTGGGAAAATAAATAGAAGTATAAAATGAATTATTTATTTAGAAAATAAATAGAAGTATAAAATGAATTATTTATTTAGAAAATAAATAGAGGTATAAAGGGATTATTTATTTGGAAAATTAATAGAATTCAAGAAAGGAAATATTTGTAAAAACATTTACAAATAAAATAGAAAGAGAAATATTTGTAAAACAATTTACAAATAGAATTGAAAAAGAATTTATTTATTTAGAAAATAGATAAAGATAAAAAGGGAATTATTGATAAACAAAAGAAGTTAATCTAATATTAGTTATTCGAAGAGTGTTAATCGAATATAAATTATTTGAGTTAGAGTTAATCGATTAGAGTTAATCGAGTTAGAGTTAATTGAGTTAAGTGAATCGGGTTAAGTAAATCGAATATGGTATTCGAAAGTTAATTAAATTGAATATAGTTATTCAAAAGAAGTTAATCGAATATGGCCAGTCGAGTCGAGTTAGTCGAGTATGGTTAGTCAAGTTGAGTTAAGTAAGTCAAGTTAATTAAGTTAAGTTAGTAAAGATGAGTTAATCAAACCGAGTTAATCCAAATGAGTTAATCCAAGAGAGTTAGTCGAATATAGTTATTCGAATGGAGTTAAGGGAGTAGCGAATATAGTTATTCGAATGGAGTTAAAGGAGTATCGAATATAGTTATTCGAATGGAGTTAAAGGAGTATCGAATATAGTTTATTCGAATAGAGTTAAAGGAGTTAGTCGAATATTAGTTATTCGAATAGAGTTAAAGGAAAGGAGTTATCGATTTTAGTTTAATCGAAAGGAGTTATCGATTTTAGTTCAATCGAAAGGAGTTAATCGAATTTAGTTATTCTGTAACACCCCATGTATTTTATAACTGTGAAATTCATAAATTAAACAATAAATAATTTTAAATCAAAGAATTAAGGGAAACGGGATACGCCATTGCGTTCGTCTCGGAATTCTGCTTGAGATAGAGTCTGAGTTTGCGTAAAACGGATATCGTATGAAGAAGTTATGGACGAACGAAGTTGGGCGAAAAACCGGATAACAGGTCAGAATGCACTGGCGCACTTGGGAAGTGCACCAGAACAAAAATGCACTGGCGCACTTGGGAAGTGCGCCAGTACATTTTTGACCTGGCGCACCTGCCAAGTGCGCCCAGGTCAAAAATGACCTGCTGGCCAGGTCTGGTCTAGTCCTGGCTGGCCAGGTCTGTGTTTGGCCGATTTTCAGAAGCTTGCTTTGTCATTAGGGCTAGGTGGCAGGCTCTAATTGGTCTCTCTTTCGAATGAATGGCTACGATCAATCCAAGCAACATCGATGGTCCTAATCAGTTCATAAACTCTATAAAAATGACCCTAGACTCTACCTAATCTATTCATTCAAAAATAAGAACGAGGCCATCATGTTGCTGAGGAACGACTAGGAGTAGCCACCAATTTTAGAGAAGATTAGGAGGAAAATTCTAAAGCATAAAGCAATTTAAACAAATCAAATCAACAAGGAGTCGCATCTCCAATTGGAGAATTCGCCACACGGTTGTAAGTAGAGTATTATTCCGGTATAAATAAATAACTGTATTGATTTGTATACTTGATTTGTGGTGATAAGTAATTCATATTTGTGCGTTACTATGATTCTTATCGATTTGGAATGTTGTATAACGATTGGATATTCGTAAAGTATGTTATTCATTATAAAAACTACATGTTTGCGGTAGTTTTATGCAAGTATACGATTGGTTATTCGCAAAGTATGTTATTCATTATAAAAAACTACATGTTTGCGGTAGTTTTATGCAAGTATACGATTGAATATTCGCAAAGTATGTAATTCATGTTGAAGTTACATGTTTATGATCGTTAAATTGAGATTCATGCAAGTGTGTGGTTTTGTTATTATGCCAACATAATGTATATTTTGTACAAAATCATTTTTTTTGTGTAATTAGGCCAAATTTGGGGTATTATGGTTCATATGAAATATTGGAATTAGCATCACGATCTATGTATTAAGTCATACTGTTAAAGTAAGCCTCTTTGTGAACTTATCAATATGACTAGGCTATGTTGGATATTTTGCATAATTGAAAAACTGAATATGACTAGGCTATGTTGGATATTTTGCATAATTGAAAAACATGTTAGGCCTATATTGTTCACAAGAATTATATGATAATATATGTGACACATAGCTAGGCTAAATTTACAATCCCCTTTGCAAGTTTGTATGAATAAAGTAAAAACCATGATTTCGTTTTTAGGAATATTTATGCCATAAGTATATTTGAGCCATGGTCATGTGAATAGATTTAAAACCATGATTAAGTTGGAATAATTCTAGTGGAATTATACTTTTGTATTAGTAACAAAAGTAAGCACCTTTGTAAACATGTAGTAATCTTATAAACATGATTTGCTTATGTTTGACATTATGCCTAAATAAAAATATAGGTTTATGTTGTAGTTAAGACTATGCGTCAATAGTGACATACAATTTAGATTCTTAACTTAACTACAAGTTTACATGGTTTGATTCATGTCACTTATGCTTTATGACCAAAGTATATGTTACTACTATGCAAATACACCAGTTTCTATTTTGTAGTTCCAACGTTATGTTGCAAGTTCATGCGTTCACATTCCCCTTTTTGTGTAGGTAATCACGCTTTAAGCCTCCCCTCTTTCGCATGGCTAAGTTGGGCTTAAAAAGGTTAAGCCCAACATATATATAATAAACGAACGTATTAAACGGGGGAAAATAACGTTGGGCTAAATTAATTAATAAATGAAAAGATAAAGTAGAGGGGCCCAAATTCAAGAATGGGTTGGGCCCATGATTGGTGTAACCTTCACACCATTGATTTTTAATAATGGGCCGCAAATATTTACATATAAGAAAATAAAGAAGAAAGACAAAATATGTAAATGTAGAACATACGATGTGTTTAACCCAAGGTTGGATTGAGTTGTGATGTAAACCTGCCCGGAACCGCCCGGCTGTCCAGTAGTCACAACAATACCTATCCAATGTGGGTGGTTAAACATGGAGCCCAATAAGGACCCGAGGTTAGACTGAGTTGTGGCGTAAGACTGCCCGGACCCAACCGGCAACAGGCAGCCACAACAATACCCGTCTAATGTGAGAGGTCAAGGCTTTAATAAGACAATTAAGGCTGAGTCAGGATTGATAGGATTAAGTAAATTATATTAATACTTAATCAAAATGGAACATGCTAAACTAAACAAACTGATTGGGGGTTAGGTTTACAAAACACTTAACCAAATTAGCATGTTGGCTAGAAATAGAAAACCTAGTAGCGGGGGACCCTTTTCAGCAGTAACCCTATAAGGTGTATCATGATACCCTGAAACTAGGCAGGGTGGGGCACGATTACTGGGCTGATTGTAAGAGGTCAAATCGACGGCGGTGGTGCAGCAGTGTAGGTTCTAACGGGGTGCGGGCGTGCACACACTCCGGCGCAGAAAAATAAGGCACTGGGCACTAGTAGCATACCTGTGCATTCTAGGATTGTGTCGGGCCGCCACCATGGGACTTGATACACCCCATGGTGGGACCAGGATAGGTAACTACAACATCGGGGGCCGTAAGACACATGTAACTATGCGAGTAGGAGCCGATCATTATAAAATGGATCACTTCACCCTGATTATGGGGTGCCATTCGGGAACTAGTTTATATGGGTTCAGAGATTAATATGGGGTACGATAGTATATTCGACCCTAGACAACTTAACCAAGTTTATAGAGCTTTCCCCATTTCTAGTTTATACTTATCATACCCAGTTCTTTATTCATAGACAGAGTAGTCCTCGACTTACTCAGGCTTTATGTCTGACTCTACTTTTCTTTCGTCTTATTTTCTTCCGTTTCCCCCCTCCCCCCAGGTCCACAGGGAGGGAATACTGCAGCTTGACCAGCCTTCATATCCAGCTTGAAGAGAAAGAATGTATTGCTTGGACCTTTTCGTTTGGACTATGGCTTTGGACAACCACTATGGGGCTTTTGCAGTTTATTTATGTTTTTTTAATGCTTCTTTAAATAATGTAATCAAGACAGATTATGAAAGTGTTATGTTATGTTTTTGGAAAGGATGTAAGACAATCATGGTAATATTGTTGTAACACGTATTTGCTTTTATGAAATAAAAGTTGCTGTTTTTCTGCTGTTTACAAATATGTGTTCTTATATCTGTCTTGTATATCTGTGACTTATACTTATAAACCTCCACCAAAATTAGGGCATTCCCTTTGAGAGTGACCCTAACGGAGGTGGGGTGTTTCACTTGGTATCAGAGCATAGGTTTACCAGATAAGATAAAAAGTTTTGAAAATTTATTTTCAAAAAGGAAATTTAAAGAAGCATTTTTAAAAGAAAAATATTATTTTATTTTAAAAAGGCAAAGTCCCCCCAAAGCCATAGGTACTATCTTCTATCCTTCGTTTTGAATCTACCCTTTCTTTTTCAGCATGTCTGGAGACCTTACTCCCCAGCTGCTGACGCTTTCACTCCTCCTTCTCCACGTGAACCAGAAAGCGGAAGAGTCCCAGAGTAGGAAGACGAATAATAGTCAAACAAGAAAGGATCGTAACAGTAATAATAAGAAACGGGAAAAAAGGAAATGCAATTTTTGTGGTACGGAAGGGCACATAGCCAAGGATTGTAGAAAGAGGAAAAGAAAGCAAGGAGAATGTTTTCATTGTGGGGAGACTGGACACATCAGCATAGACTGCCCTGAGAAGACAGACTTTGAGAAGGGCGGGAAAGACAACAGGTCCCGAGAGAAGAGGAAGTGTAAATTCTGTGGCAAAGTGGGGCACTTAGTGAAATATTGCCGGAAAAAGAAAGCCAAGATGAATGGTGGGTGCTTTTCCCTCGGTGAGACAGGCCACATGGCTAAGGACTGTCCAAAGAAACGAGGTATAAATACTTCTGTAGAAAGTGTAGTTTATCTTTATGATCACCCCGTTCGCACTTTATTTGATTCTGGCGCATCACACTCCTTTATCTCGTCTGCTTTAGTAGAATCTCTGCACCTAAAAACTAGTATGGTAGAGGACCCCTTAATTGTTTCAAACCCAATTGGGGGCCCAGCTCATTTGTCTATGATCTGTGTGGGATTGAAAATTTTGATTCTAAGCGTAGAATTTAACTGTAGTGCCTTTGTTTTGGGATTTTCGGGATATGGTTTGATTTTGGGCCTGGATTGGCTATCCAGTAATGGGGCCATCCTTGATTGTGAAAAAAAGGGTTGTTAGGCTCCTAACCCAGCTCGGTAATACTTTGGAAATTTCTTGTAACCCCTCGTATGCGGTTATGCTTAGTTATCTTGAATCGCTAGATGCCTCTGTTGAAAATTTGCAATCAGTTAGAGTGGTCCAGAAATATCCGGATGTCTTCGAAGAGGTGAAGGGCTTGCCTCCGAAGCGGGAAATAGACTTCCGCATATATCTTGTAGATAATGCAAAGCCCGTTGCGTTGCCCGTTAGACACATGGATCCACGGGAGAGGAAAGAGCTCAGTAAACAGATTAAAGAGCTTCTAGAGAAGGGGTTCATTAGAAGGGGCATTTCAGAATGGGGCGCTCCAGTAGTGTTCGCCACTAAGGCAGAAGGTTCATTTCGCTTATGCATGAGTTGTGGAGAGCTTGCATGAAACCATGAGTACGTCGTTATGTTTGAGCCGAGTATACTAGAAGTAGAGTAAGTGAAAGAGGAACGAGAGGCAACAGTGAAATAGGTTCCAACTCATATTTTGGAAACAAGAATTAAGAAGCTATGAAATTGTGAAGTTAAAGACGGACAAAGCATAATGGAGTTAAGCTCAAGGAAATGCGACTTAGAAGATTAAAGACTAGATTCGTGCATCATATCTCTTCTTAAGAGTATATCCTTGATCCCTCTCTTCCTGTAGAGCTTACTTGCATGCTATCTTTTGTATATATCCTCTCGGTCCCATTCTCAATCCAATTTCTGTTGCAAACCCCATAGGGAGTATGACTCATCTGTTAGTAACACATGTTGGGGCTTGAGGGTGTTCGTTGGTTTGACTAAACTTTTTGGGTTTTTTTAGGATACGGGTTGGTCTTAGGAAGGGACTCCCTTGTGACCTAAAAGGAGTCCATCATGCTTAGTTTCTTAGAATCATATATGGTGGTTGGGTTGAGTAATTCTTTGGGTGTCAGTCTGATGTTGATTTCGGTCTTCGGGGCTGATGCTTAGAGAGTTCTTCTCCTAATCAATATATATGTGGCATAGATTTCCAGTTTTGACATTGCCTAATGGGCACAAAGTTTTTACTTGCTTCTATCATTCGACTATACCTTTAGATAGGAACAATTGGGAAAATGGCCTATAGATTAGAGCTACCCAAAAGATTGGCCGGAGTTCACAACGTCTTTCACGTTTCACATCTCCGAAAATGTCTACATGAGTCTGCTGAAGTGGTAGAGCCAAATATACTAGAAGAAGCTGAAGTGGAACGCGAAGAAACCGTGAGGAAAGTTCCAACCCGCATATTAGGAACGAAAGTGAAGAAGCTACGCGACCGCGAAGTCAAGCTCGTCAAAGTTCAGTGGAGCGACGCCGAAGGAGATGCAACTTGGGAAACTGAAGCTAAAATACGCGCAGCCTACCCTTTTCTTTTCGAGGGTACATCTTTGATCTTTCCTTTTTCCTTAAGTTGCGCTTTTATCTATCTTTTTAGGTATATCTCCTCGACCCTATCTTTTAGGTAGAAACTCTTTGGATGAAAACATGTAATTGAAACATGTTATGGATGATGGTTGCAAGTGGTTGCAAGTGATTGCTAGTGGTTGCTCGTGGTTGCATATACACACACAATCTAGGTTTTAGATCGGCTCAGTCACTTCATATTGCATATGCATATATGTTTGCATTCGTATATGGTTGAACTTTAATGTGTTGTCATATGGATGTTGCATGTGTATGAGTGATTGTGCACTCATGTAGAATCATGAATAGGGGGATTTGCATTCATAATGGATTCATAGCACTTACATAATTCGCATTAAGGAGGTCAACTGAATCAGTAGACCGCCTGATTTTGCATTAGATAAGTACATGTACACACACACTTCGCATATGATCATGAAGCATTAGAAGTCTTTTAAGGACAATGGATGCTCGTGTTTGATGGATGAGAAGATGAATGTTTGGACGTTAAGATGTACATTCTTCCTGAACTTGAAGATTTCGGGGACGAAATCCTTTTAAGTGGGGGAGAATGTAACACCCCATGTATTTTATAACTGTGAAATTCATAAATTAAACAATAAATAATTTTAAATCAAAGAATTAAGGGAAACGGGATACGCCATTGCGTTCGTCTCGGAATTCTGCTTGAGATAGAGTCTGAGTTTGCGTAAAACGGATATCGTATGAAGAAGTTATGGACGAACGAAGTTGGGCGAAAAACCGGATAACAGGTCAGAATGCACTGGCGCACTTGGGAAGTGCGCCAGAACAAAAATGCACTGGCGCACTTGGGAAGTGCGCCAGTACATTTTTGACCTGGCGCACCTGCCAAGTGCGCCCAGGTCAAAAATGACCTGCTGGCCAGGTCTGGTCCAGTCCTGGCTGGCCAGGTCTGTGTTTGGCCAATTTTCAGAAGCTTGCTTTGTCATTAGGGCTAGGTGGCAGGCTCTAATTGGTCTCTCTTTCGAATGAATGGCTACGATCAATCCAAGCAACATCGATGGTCCTAATCAGTTCATAAACTCTATAAAAATGACCCTAGACTCTACCTAATCTATTCATTCAAAAATAAGAACGAGGCCATCATGTTGCTGAGGAACGACTAGGAGTAGCCACCAATTTGAGAGAAGATTAGGAGGAAAATTATAAAGCATAAAGCAAATTAAACAAATTAAACAAATCAAATCAACAAGGAGTCGCATCTCCAATTGGAGAATTCGCCACACGATTGTAAGTAGAGTGTTATTCCGGTATAAATAAATAACTGTGTTGATTTGCATACTTGATTTGTGGTGATAAGTAATTCATATTTGTGCGTTACTATGATTCTTATCGATTTGGAATGTTGTATAACGATTGGATATTCGTAAAGTATGTTATTCATTATAAAAACTACATGTTTGCGGTAGTTTTATGCAAGTATACGATTGGTTATTCGCAAAGTATGTTATTCATTATAAAAAACTACATGTTTGCGGTAGTTTTATGCAAGTATACGATTGAATATTCGCAAAGTATGTAATTCATGTTGAAGTTACATGTTTATGATCGTTAAATTGAGATTCATGCAAGTGTGTGGTTTTGCTATTATGCCAACATAATGTATATTTTGTACAAAATCATTTTTTTTGTGTAATTAGGCCAAATTTGGGGTATTATGGTTCATATGAAATATTGGAATTAGCATCATGATCTATGTATTAAGTCATACTGTTAAAGTAAGCCTCTTTGTGAACTTATGAATATGACTAGGCTATGTTGGATATTTTGCATAATTGAAAAACTGAATATGACTAGGCTATGTTGGATATTTTGCATAATTGAAAAACATGTTAGCCCTATATTGTTCACAAGAATTATATGATAATATATGTGACACATAGCTAGGCTAAATTTACAATCCCCTTTGCAAGTTTGTATGAATAAAGTAAAAACCATGATTTCGTTTTTAGGAATATTTATGCCATAAGTATATTTGAGCCATGGTCATGTGAATAGATTTAAAACCATGATTAAGTTGGAATAATTCTAGTGGAATTATACTTTTGTATTAGTAACAAAAGTAAGCACCTTTGTAAACATGTAGTAATCTTATAAACATGATTTGCTTATGTTTGACATTATGCCTAAATAAAAATATAGGTTTATGTTGTAGTTAAGACTATGCGTCAATAGTGACATACAATTTAGATTCTTAACTTAACTACAAGTTTACATGGTTTGATTCATGTCACTTATGCTTTATGACCAAAGTATATGTTACTACTATGCAAGTACACCAGTTTCTATTTTGTAGTTCCAACGTTATGTTGCAAGTTCATGCGTTCACATTCCCCTTTTTGTGTATGTAATCACGCTTTAAGCCTCCCCTCTTTCGCATGGCTAAGTTGGGCTTAAAAAGGTTAATCCCAACATATATATAATAAACGAACGTATTAAACGGGGGAAAATAACGTTGGGCTAAATTAATTAATAAATGAAAAGATAAAGTAGAGGGGCCCAAATTCAAGAATGGGCTGGGCCCATGATTGGTGTAACCTTCACACCATTGATTTTTAATAATGGGCCGCAAATATTTAAATATAAGAAAATAAAGAAGAAAGACAAAATATGTAAATGTAGAACATACGATGTGTTTAACCCGAGGTTGGATTGAGTTGTGATGTAAACCTGCCCGGAACCGCCCGGCTGTCCAGTAGTCACAACAATACCTATCCAATGTGGGTGGTTAAACATGGAGCCCAATAAGGACCCGAGGTTAGACTGAGTTGTGGCGTAAGACTGCCCGGACCCAACCGGCAACAGGCAGCCACAACAATACCCGTCTAATGTGAGAGGTCAAGGCTTTAATAAGACAATTAAGGCTGACTCAGGATTGATAGGATTAAGTAAATTATATTAATACTTAATCAAAATGGAACATGCTAAACTAAACAGACTGATTGGGGGTTAGGTTTACAAAACACTTAACCAAATTAGCATGTTGGCTAGAAATAGAAAACCTAGTAGCGGGGGACCCTTTTCAGCAGTAACCCTATAAGGTGTATCATGATACCCTGAAACTATGCAGGGTGGGGCACGATTACTGGGCTGATTGTAAGAGGTCAAACCGACGTCGGTGGTGCAGCAGTGTAGGTTCTAACGGGGTGCGGGCGTGCACACACTCCGGCGCAGAAAAATAAGGCACTGGGCACCAGTAGCATACCTGTGCATTCTAGGATTGTGTCGGGCCGCCACCATGGGACTTGATACACCCCATGGTGGGACCAACATAGGTAACTACAACATCGGGGGCCGTAAGACACATGTAACTATGCGAGTAGGAGCCGATCATTATAAAATGGATCACTTCACCCTGATTATGTGGTGCCAGTCGGGAACTAGTTTATATGGGTTCAGAGATTAATATGGGGTACGATAGTATATTCGACCCTAGACAACTTAACCAAGTTTATAGTGCTTTCCCCATTTCTAGTTTATACTTATCATACCCAGTTCTTTATTCATAGACAGAGTAGTCCTCGACTTACTCAGGCTTTATGTCTGACTCTACTTTTCTTTCGTCTTCTTTTCTTCCGTTTCCCCCCCCCAGGTCCACAGGGAGGGAATACTGCAGCTTGACCAGCCTTCATATCCAGCTTGAAGAGAAAGAATGTATTGCTTGGACCTTTTCGTTTGGACTATGGCTTTGGACAACCACTATGGGGCTTTTGCAGTTTATTTATGTTTTTTTTATGCTTCTTTAAATAATGTAATCAAGACAAATTATGAAAGTGTTATGTTATGTTTTTGGAAAGGATGTAAGACAATCATGGTAATATTGTTGTAACACGTATTTGCTTTTATGAAATAAAAGTTGTTGTTTTTCTGCTGTTTACAAATATGTGTTCTTATATCTGTCTTGTATATCTATGACTTATACTTATAAACCTCCACCAAAATTAGGGCATTCCCTTTGAGAGTGACCCTAACGGAGGTGGGGTGTTTCATATTCGAAAGGTGTTAATCGAATATTAGTTATTCGGAAAGAGAGAATTATTGAATATAGTTACTCGAAAGGAGATTATCGAATATAGCGTATTCGAAAGAAAGAGATCGAATATAAGTTATTCGAAGAGAGATAATCGAATATAAGTTATTCGAAGTGAGTTAACCGAACATAAGTTATTTGAAGCGAGATAACCGAATATAAGTTATTCGAAGAGAGATGATCAAATATAAGTTATTCGAAGAGAGATAATCGAATATAGGTTATTCGAAGAAGAGTTAATCAAATAGATATTACTCGAAAGAGAGTTATACGTCGAATTCAATTATATCAAATTCGGGAAAGTACTTGTACTTTTCGGTGTTTAAATCAAGATTTATTTATTTATAAATTAGGTGTTTATTTATTTATTCAAATTAAAGAATAAAAGTTATAATTGAAGTTAGATATTTCGAAAGTAGGGATTATAACGTTATCGTTATAACCAATGTTTTCAATAAAGAAGTGGATTCGTAAATAGAATCTGAGAGTTACGTAAGGAAGTTTGTTAAAGATTTAAAAGATAAACTTTGACTATTTCAAAGTTAAAACGTTTTTCAGTTAAGGTTTGAGAGGTACTTATACCCCAACTTGATTGACTTCCTTCTTAACTAAGGAATGGTAAGGTTTGATAGTAGAGGATGGTTAAGTGAATTTAGTTAATGAGTGAAATGGTTTGAGTTGGCATGGCGATGTTTTATTTAAACATCTGTTTAAAACCAAATGAAGAAATTTGGAAATGTTTTCCAAATAAGAATCAGAAATGTTTTCTGATAATAGAAAATAAGAATTTAGAATATATGGAAACAGGAGATAAATAAATTAATGAACTAAAGAGATAAATGTTAAATGATGATTGATCGATATAATTTCCATCTGGAAATAATATCGTTGTTTGCATACGTGTATTACTTGATAGCTAAATCACAGACTATCAAAGTTTTGACCATTTTAACGTAGTTAACATGGAGAGACCGGTTGGATTATTATCTGAAGAACCACTACGTATTGGCATAAACGTTGCAAATCATATATGCCAAAGATAATTGAAGACGGAGTAAAGTGCAAGGACTGTTGTATAAATCTTAGGTAAAGATTGCATAAGATGGATGTACTGAATAGTGCCTTCGGTTTGTCTAATCGCAGGACAAATCTATATGGAAGAATGTCTGACAGAGTATATTTAATAGATCGCGTAAGTTGATCTCTTCAAACGTATTTACGTTTGGTGGCGGAGGAATTCGTTACTCTTAGTTGTATACCCATGGTATTTTTGGGGAAATCAATTTGTGATTTGGCAGGTATGATGATGTGACATTCAAAGTGAATAAATGTGTGATCTGTCAGAGATAAGCATGGCCTCTAGCCTCACAACGGGGAAATGACAAAAATCGGACAGGAAACATAGCTATATAGATAACACCTATTAGGGTGTATAATCACCTGATCTAGAATTTCATTTACTTCTAAAAATCTATTGTCGATGCTGTCCCGTTCGGGAAACGGTTGCTAATCCTAACCATTTGTGAAATACATTCGATACACTCAAGCGAAATGAGTGGTCGGTCATGTGTGGTCGGGTTGCAAGATGTTCTTATTGAACCCAGTGTATTCCTCTCTAGAGGTACACTAGCGAATGATGTTTCCATATCTTGTCATAATTGGAAATCCATTACCCAATACATGCTTGCGGTTTTGATTGTATACTATATATGTAGAACGTGAGATGAAAGCGTTTCTGCTAGATGATTATTATATTGTGGTTGATAGACATTATTATAATATCAAAAGGTTTTTGATATAAAGATATTTTGGATTCTCGTAAGGGAAAAACCCGTTCCATTATACGGCGTTGTCTTATAAGATATCGTTTACTTGTTCAAACTGTTTTAAACTGTTTTACTCACACCAGTCCTATGACTGACCCAGAGTTTATTTTTTTTTGTTTTCCCTAAACTCTTGGGTGCCCAATTTTGTACGGGTAGTCAAGTAGTCAGGATTTTACAGATATACCTGGAGAGCTTGGAGCATGAGGCTTCAGGATTATATAGCTATAGTTATTTCCGCTGTGTTGTAAGTGTTGTACTCTGATAATGTTACTGTATGCATATACTGATTTTATTTCTGGGATTTGTTATCTATTATATGTTGTTCGTTCCGCTGTGAGTTTCGTGTTACTCTGATGTTATATCTTCTTCTATTCTAAGTTTCTGTCTTATCTTTCCTTACCCTCTGTTTTCTTTCTATTAGTTTTCTGATTTCCAGTGTAATGTGTGTTGGACTTGTGTTATTTAGTCAGCTCAAATTGGACCGCAATTTAGGGACACTACACTTCTAATTTGTGAGAAAATAGCCTCATCCCTTTTTCTTCATCGTTCCTAACTATTGTAACCCATGCCAACTCATAATGCCTCCATGTTCACAGTACACAGTACTCACGTTGCCGACTCTTCCACACTGGCCTTGTTTTTCATAGTTTAGGATCCTTTCCTGTAACGGCCTAGGGATTTTCGGCCCTGGAAATCGACATAAATACCTTTACTGTAACTCATGCCGACTTCCAAACACCGAAAACATTGTGTGACGGCCGTGAATTTCGCTCGATCTGAATCAGTCGTTAAACCGATCTAGACCATTCGAAACCCCTGATCGTTGAGAACATGACAAATCAGAACACAAACAGAAGAACATTTTATTGCTATTACAACAATTCCATCAGAATACAAGAATATACAGAGTATAAATGAATAAATTACATTCGATAAATATCAGAGATTACGATAAATTACATAGCAGCGGAAAAATAATACAAAGCACAACTGAAGGTGATATACGGATACAGAGCTTTCCGGATATCATTCTAGTTGTAAACCAGGAACCTGCGAATATAAATCTGCAAAACCAAAACGACTAGCTGCCCGTGCGGAAAATAGGGTCACCCAGAGTTTAGGTTAAAACAATAAACTCCAGGTCAGTCATGTGACTGGTGCGATAACTAAAACAGTTATTTAAACATTTACTTTAAAAGAGAGTAATTCAAGGGACCACGCCATATACCATGGAACGGGTTTCCTCCCAAGAATACCAGTGGATATCGATAAACACCGCAATGCTTTTTCGAAAAATGAAGCTATTGTAAGACCCAGGTCCCATCAAACAATGCAACGCAAGCCGGAGGATAAGGTTTTCCCTTATAATAGCCAAACATGCTTGGTACGTTTAAAGCAAATCATTTGATACTATAATAAGTGTATAGTGTCAAAACAATTCAAATCATAAATATCAATCATAGGCGGCATGGGTACCATCTATCATGTCGCCATACTAGTTCTACAATTAAAACCGCAATACACGTATTGGAAATTGGATTTCCATCATGAGGCGAGGCAAGGGGCAAGCTCCTCTCCGCGTTCGAGACACTCTAGCAAATGTCTCAGGGCTACGTACTCTGGGCAACCCCTGGATCTTCAGGGTCGGTCCTCACTTACGTTAGAGGATTAGTTATTCCTGAACACACGTTTCCCGGTCCTTACAGACCTATAATCGAGGCGCCTCATCCAACAACCACACAGGTGAAAAGTATATAAACGCCAGGGATGGTAAGTCACTAACACCACCAAAGCTAGAAAGAAACGTCGTGCTCTCCCTGCAGTCCGTATCCCGTTTTTAACTCATACCGAGGTGTGAGGCTCGCGAATTTATGTTATACACAAAGCTGCCACGTAGGCCGTGCTTTGATCGTCAACCACAAGACTTTGCTTTTCAACAGAAGCCTTGATCATTGCATCTTAGCGTGCCACACAGGAAATTTATGCCATGCGACTGATGTCCATCGATATACAACCTCTGAGCTCGTACGTCTCAGAGAAGGGCGTTAAGCAAAAGAATAAATTCTCCGCCGCCAAACAGATGTATATTTAACAGAAATAAATCAACACAGAATAAAATCCAATGTCAGGCACACAATCCATTTTCAAGTTCGTTCTGGGTCTGAACGAAACCGGAGCCACTTTCCTCGCATATCCATCGATCTCCAAGTACGTCTTGACGACCACCAACTATTTCCGTCCTCTCGGGTGTACAGCCCAATCAGGATCGTCAGTAATTATCCAAACGATGTGAAGACTTCCGGTCTTCGACCACCGTCTTCATCTTCGACTTATCATCGAATCGGTTATTCAGAATGGGTATAAAACCGGCCTTTCCGAACAACCCGCGTATAATAAAAACAGTGCTAGGAAACACAACATACGCCTCATTCCAATTCTGAATTTTCTGCTATTTAAATATTCACATCTTTTCGGAAAGGTTCCCATTAATTTTATCCAAGATAAATTCTTTAAAATTTATTCTTTGATCTTCCTTTGGATGTCATTTTAAACCAAATTATGGTTTTCCAAACTAGCCGGGATTAGCGAACCATACCGAAGTAATTATTTATTTTATTTCCCGATCCCAACCTATTCATCCCATGAAGCAAAACTGGTAATACTCCATATCTAACACTGTGGTGTTATCAGTAAAATTAATTACCATTTCACGTTCAAATCTAATTAAAGATTTATCTATCGCTTTGGAGCAAAACTGGTGATACTCCATTCTCACTCATTTGCCAAATTTGATAATTTAGATTTATAGATTCCCATTTCAATCTAATTGCAGATTC
Source organism: Allium sativum (assembly GCA_030737875.1). Taxonomy (NCBI): domain Eukaryota; kingdom Viridiplantae; phylum Streptophyta; class Magnoliopsida; order Asparagales; family Amaryllidaceae; genus Allium; species Allium sativum. The sequence continues at coordinate 184,054,809 of CM060916.1, forward strand.
GTTAAAAGTCCTTTTGCTGGGTTAAAGAACCAGTGTTATTTAAAACACAGTTCACAACAAACCCAAATCACATTTTATTTATTATCGGGTTAAAGAACTAGTGTTATTTAAAACACCGTTCACGATAAACCCATTTCAAATCCAATCTAATATATTAGAAATTCCGATTATTTAAAACCCCTTTTTAAATCTAATTTATTTATTTAAAAATAATTAGGTTTTAAATTTAGTTCAAAATTAGTTCGTTTCGATAAAAATCCATTTTTATCTTTTCAAATATGGAGTTTTTCACCCCAATTTTTTCTCAAATCATTTCTTATGATCTTACACAAATTATTGATATTTTTAATAATTTTATCAAGGCCCGTACAGTCGATCTCCATCAACGACCATCGAACTGCACTTACAACGACCTTTTTCAAATTTGATTTGGACGTATCTCCAATCCAACCGTTAGATTTTGAATTTCTAATATTCGTTAGAAAGCTCTTTTCGATACGAATCCAACGGTTCCGGTTTAGGAGAATCCGACTGTCGGATCTCCCGTAATGTCCGTTTGAAATAAATGGTCAAAATTCACGAACTGCCCCGGCGCGGCGCGTTCTATTCAGGCCATTATATATATATAATATATATATATATATTATATATTTCGTCGATTACCATTCAAAACGAATTTTATAAATAGTTTTGATTTCGTTTCAAAAACAATTTCAACTTCCATCTCAATTCAAATCAAAATTGAATCTTTCCTTATAAATTCGTTTTAAAATTCATTTCTATTCAATTCAAGTTTCAATTCAATTTGAATTCATTTCGCTTCGTTTTAAATTCAATTCGAATTCGTTTTCAATTCGATTCAATTCAAAGTGGTTTTCTATTTGATTCAAATTCGTTATATATTCTATTGAAATCAAATTCGTTTTATATTCAATTCATTTCAAAATCGTTTTATATTAAATTCATTTCGAAATCGTTTTATATTCAATTCATTTCGAAATCGTTTTATATTCAATTCATTTCGAAATCGTTTTATATTCAATTCATTTCGAAATCGTTTTATATTCAATTCATTTCGAAATCATTTTATATTCAATTCATTTCGAAATCGTTTTATATTCAATTCATTTCAAAATCGTTTTTCAATATTCATTTCAAAATCATTTTATATTCTATTCATTTCGAAATCGTTTTATATTCAATTCATTTCGAAATCGTTTTATATTAAATTCATTTCGAAATCGTTTTATATGAATAAAATCGATACAAATATCGTTCACGTCAAAATGGCGTCAATCTAATCAACACGGCTTCATGTATTCCTTCATTCTATTCAACAAATGAATATTTATTTTTGTCAACACACGACTAATCTCAACGAATGAGTACTGTCCACGTGTGACAATTTTTGTTAAATTATTTCGTTCAACACATGACTAATCTCAACGGATGAGTACAGTCAACACATGAACCTTTATTTTATAGGGATAAAGATATAAATTTTATTATTAAAATATTTCGTTCAACACACGACTAATCTCAACGAATGAGTACTGTCAACACATGAACCTTTATTTTATAATATTCTTTATTTTTCCGATTGGAATGAGGCCCAATCAATCACCATATAATATTAATTATATGGATTTTCATACATCACACGCATATAATAGCATTGAAAAATAATCAACCATCAACCAAAGTGCACTACACTGTATAAGCATCAAATATAGATATCTAATGCTTATAACAGCCTGTCAATCAATCGATCGACATATTTAATCAACCAGGATGAGTGAACTTCAAGTTTCATCCCAACACCCGTATGTGGTTTTCAAATAATCAAACACAGATTTTATTTGTTTAGTTGGGCGATGTGTAAAATCTTATCGACCCAATCAATGTCATTCAAATAGGTGTACATAAACATACCGTCCGGTTTGTAAATGAATATTTTATTTTATTCACTTCCACGTTAAAAATTATATTTTAACGGTAAAATATTTTATTTCAACATATGAATTTCTATTCAGTTCATTCTTTAAATAAAATGATATTTTTATTTTTCTAACTTATTTTAGAAAATTTTGGCGGCATAACGGCACGATACTAGAAACGGGACAAGGCCTAGCCTTAACCCCGGTCTAGTGAAGGCCCACGCCATTCACATACCAATCAAATTTACCAAACAACCAAATTCAAATCAAATCATCTAACTAATTTATGCAACCAAACAAACAAGCCCATGGTCTGTGGACGATTGTGTCGGGTGCTACTAAGCACCGTCTGCATCCTAGTATATATATATATATATATATATATATATATAACTAGAAAAGAAATTGAAAGGTGAGAAGTTCTCACCAATAGCTATCCAAAACCACGACTCTTCACTGATAGAAATCTTCGCCATTCTCGCCTTTTGTCGCTTTCGTTGTCCGCTTTCACTACATATGTAAAAATCACATTTTTATATACTGATGTCTTTAAAATAAAATCACATTTTTATTTATTCACTTTCAATTAAAAAATCATATTTTTTTATAATCACTTCATATATTTAAAAATCGAATTTTCACTTCGCTATTCAATATATAAAAATCGAATTTTTACCTTGCTATTCGATATATAAAAATCGAATTTTTATTATACCATTCAATATATAAAAATCTCGCCTTTTAAATATAAAGATTTCTTCTTTTCAAATTCATAGACTTCGCCATTTTAAATATATAGACTTCGCCTTTTTAAATATATAGACTTCGCCTTTTTAAATATAAAGATGATATTTCTAATATTCCTATCATGTAAAAATGATATTTTTAATCCTCTACATAAACAAAAATCATATTTTTACATCTTCTATATAGTAAAGTTTATATTTTTAACACTTTAAAAATATAAAAATTATATTTTTAACCTTCTACTAATATAAAAATCAAATCTTTATATTCGCTACTATATAAAAATTATATTTTTAGCCTTTCTATAATATAAAAATATCGCCTTTTCAACTATAAAAATCTAATCTTTTGCTATGCTAAAACCGATTTTCCTACTATGTAAATACACACAAAAACTGATTTAAATTAAACATAAAAACTGATTTAAATTAAACATAAAAACTGATTTAAATTAAATATAAAAAATGATTTAAATTAAACATAAAAACTGATTTAAATTAAACATAAAAACTGATTTAAATTAAACATAAAGGAAAACTTACTTTTCGAAGAGAGGGGGTGGTCTCAGCAACGCCGCGGTGGAAGGGGGGGTAGCGGTCGATGGTGGGTGTTGGAGGTGTATGCGACGTCGGAGGGGCCAGCAGGGGCGGTGCAAGGCGGTGAGGGCGGTGGACTATCAGGCGCTTGCGGTTTTGGGGGAAAATGGGGTGCTCAAACGGAAAGAAGAGGAGGGGATCGAGGGTCTTCAAACGGAGGAGGGAATCGGGAGGAGGGAGGCTGGACGGAGGGGAGGCGGTTGGGTGGTGGCGCGGTGCGCCTTGGAGGGGCCGCGATGGATTGATGAAGGCGGCGGTTTTTTTTATTTTATAATTTTCTCTAACCTAATACTGACGGGGGGGGGGGGGAGGGTGTTAAAGGAGTGAGAGAAAATATATATTCATATAATTATTTTTGTTCTCCTTAAAGTTGACTTTCCGTTTGAACTCGAAACGAAACCCACCGCCTGTCGTCCCTAGCGTATCACCCCTGTTCCGAACACAATGGGATATGTATCGTAGGCTGGTTCGGCCGTTTCGATCAATTTCCGTTGAATTTACATTTAAATCTTTATATTGAATTTTAAACGTACATTTCAAATTACCGGGGCCACATACTAACTCTATAAATTGCAAAAAAATATTTTCTAGCTTCGTATGGACGATACGGTCCTAACAAAACTAGTTTCGTCGAGTTCTGAGGCCATTGGAAAAATGGCCATTTTCCAGTCGATTAAAATCAACTGAAACTGGTCAAACGCGTTTTGGAATCTAACAATAATTTGACATCACGGACCCAACAAAAGTGGTTTCATCGAAATTTGAGGTCGTTTCCAAAATTTCCATTTTTAAGGGCCTGAATTCCATAGCGACTATTCAGAATCTTCAACTGGACATATCTTTTGATCCCCGCTATGAAATTTCGATTTTTCGGATTCGTTGGAAAGATATTATCAAATAGATCCTAATGTTTTTGGTTTCATTAAAATCCGGTTTGTTTTGCACCCGGTACATTCAATTGAAGTTAGAAATCGAATTATCGAACTACCGCGCCATTTTCAATTCTATTTATAATTATAGATAATTATTTATATTCTAACGACGACGTATATAATATATACGTTCTAAATATATTCAAAATAAATTTTCTTGTCGATATTATTTAAAATAACCTATTTTAAATATTCAAAATTCGCTAAAATTGCCAAAATAAAAATTTTAAACTGGCCCAGATTTTCCGGGTTATTACAATCTCCCCCACTTAAAACTTTTCGTCCCCGAAAAGGAACAAAGTCGAAAGTGGTTTGATTATTTATCTCTACGTTCGATCTGGCTTCCATTCTCCAACTTTTCAGTTTCTGAGAATTTTCAAATTTTCAAAAAATTTGGCTAACACCCTAAATTTTCGAAAAATTTCGCCATAACCTCCCCTGCACCGGGAGCCACGGGAAAATCCCGAAATTGCCATATAGACCTTCTGATCTCAAAAAGAAAAAAGAAAAAGCCAAGCGGCTAGCCAATAGGCTCATAAAATCATCATCACCCAAACAAAATAGGAAATTATAGTAAACATGTACCTATTTGTCGGGCAAACAAATTTTATTCTCTGCTCTAGCCTCCTTGCTATGACCTGTTCAATGTAAGTACATATAGATGCATGCAAATGCGACCAATTTTCAATACAACTCAATATTTGGTTCAATTAGGCATAATGGTTCAAAATTATCAAACAAATAAACAAACAACACAATCATCAATGAATTAGTGGATTAGAGTTTTCAAATTCATAAATTTGATATATATACAAAAATCCCATTTTTGATGCCAAATCACAACAAATAAATCTATCTATATAAGTTTTGGTTCTCACACCAGTCGATGGAACCATATAGAAAGCACACCTTCGAAACACGAAACTAATTACTGGTGACGACGCGTCAATCATCAGAATCAGGTCTGTGCGACTAGAGTGTGATTCTATATCTATCTAATATATTAAAACTTCGAATATACGTTCATGAAGCGTATATGCAAAATCTTTATATATTCGATTGTCCATATTCCAAATAAATAAATATTCAAATACGTATAAATTGGTTTCAATTTTCAAAACAAAATTTGTTTTCATTTGAAAAATATACTCTTCACACTCGTTCTAGGATACTACTGATCCTATGTCTAACGAGTCATTCTAATTGGATATTACTAATCCAATATCTGATGAATTCTTTCGTATGGTTCTAATGTGTCTTGTTCTCGAGCTCTGTAAACCAAAGCTCTGATACCAAATGTGATGGCCGTGAATTTCGCTCGATCTGAATCAGTCGTTAAACCGATCTAGACCGTTCGAAAACCCTGATCGTTGAGAACAGGACAAATCAGAACACAAACAGAAGAACATTTTTTTGCTATTACAACAATTCCATCAGAATACAAGAATATACAGAGTATAAATGAATAAATTACATTCGATAAATATCAGAGATTACGATAAATTACATAGCAGCGGAAAAATAATACAAAGCACAACTGAAGGTGATATACGGATACAGAGCTTTCCGGATATCATTCCTGCTGTAAACCAGGAACCTGCGAATATAAATCTGCAAAACCAAAACTACTAGCTGCCCGTGCAGAAAATAGGGGCACCCAGAGTTTAGGTTAAAACAATAAACTCTAGGTCAGTCATGTGACTGGTGTGAGAACTAAAACAATTATTTAAACATTTACTTTAAAAGAGAGTAATTCAAGGGACCACGCCATATAACACGGAACGGGTTTCCTCCCAAGAATACCAGTGCATATCGATAAACAGCGCAATGCTTTTTCGAAAAATGAAGCTATTATAAGACCCAGGTCCCATCACACAATGCAACGCAAGCCGGAGGATAGGGTTTTCCCTTATAATAGCCAAACATGCTTGGTACGTTTAAAACAAATCATTTGATACTATAATAAGTGTATAGTGTCAAAACAATTCAAATCATAAATATCAATCATAGGCGGCATGGGTACCATCTATCATGTCGCCATACTAGTTCTACAATTAAAACCGCAATACACGTATTGGAAATTGGATTTCCGTCATGAGTCGAGGCAAGGGGCAAGCTCCTCTCCGTGTTCGAGACACTTTAGCAAATGTCTCAGGGCTACGCACTCTGGGCAACCCCTGGATCTTCAGGGCCGGTCCTCACTTACGTTAGAGGATTAGTTATTCCTGAACACACGTTTCCCGGTCCTTACAGACCTATAATCGAGGCGCCTCATCCAACAACCACATAGGTGAAAAGTATATAAATGTCATGGCTGGTAAGTCACTGACACCACCAAAGCTAGAAAGAAACATCGTGCTCTCCCTGCAGTCCGTATCCCGTTTTTAACTCATACCGAGGTGTGAGGCTCGCGAATTTATGTTATACACAAAGCTGCCACGTAGGACGTGCTTTGATCATCAACCACAAGACTTTGCTTTTCAACAGAAGCCTTGATCATTGCATCTTAGCGTGCTACACAGGCAATTTATGCCATGCGACTGATGTCCATCGATATACAACCTCTGAGCTCGTACGTCTTAGAGAAGGGCGTTAAGCAAAAGAATAAATTCTCCGCCGCCAAACAGATGTATATTTAACAGAAATCAATCAACACAGAATAAAATCCAATGTCAGACACACAATCCATTTTCAAGTTCGTTCTGGGTCTGAACGAAACCGGAGGCACTTTCCTCGCATATCCATCGATCTCCAAGTACGTCTGAACGACAACCAACTATTTCCATCCTCTCGGGTGTACAGCCCAATCAGGATCGTCAATAATTATCCAAACGATGTGAAGACTTCCGGTCTTCGACCACCGTCTTCATCTTCGACTTATCGTCGAATCGGTTATTCAGAATGCGTATAAACTCGGCCTTTCCGAACAACCCGCGTATATTAAAAACAGTGCTAGGAAACACAACATACGCCTCATTCCAATTCTGAATGTTCTGCTATTTAAATATTCACATCTTTTGGGAAAGGTTCCCATTAATTTTATCCAAGATGAATTCTTTAAAATTTATTCTTTGATCTTCCTTTGGATGTCATTTTAAACCAAATTATGGTTTTCCAAACTAGCCGGGATTAGAGAACCATACCGAAGTAATTATTTATTTTATTTCCCAATCCCAACCTATTCATCCCATGAAGCAAAACTGGTAATACTCCATATCTAACACCGTGGTGTTATCGGTAAAATTAATTACCATTTCACGTTCAAATCTAATTAAAGATTTAACTAACGCTTTGGAGCAAAACTGGTGATACTCCATTCTCGCTCATTTGCCAAATTTGATAATTTAGATTTATAGATTCCCATTTCAATCTAATTGCAGATTCGTTAAAAGTCCTTTTGCTGGGTTAAAGAACTAGTGTTATTTAAAACACAGTTCACAACAAACCCAAATAACATTTTATTTATTATCGGGTTAAAGAACTAGTGTTATTTAAAACATCGTTCACGATAAACCCATTTTAAATCCAATCTAATATATTAGAAATTCCGATTATTTAAAACCCCTTTTTAAATCTAATTTATTTATTTAAAAATAATTGGGTTTTAAATTTAGTTCAAAATTAGTTCGTTTCGATAAAAATCCATTTTTATCTTTTCAAATATGGAGTTTTTAACCCCAATTTTTTCTCAAATCATTTCTTATGATTTTACACAAATTATTGATATTTTTAATAATTTTATCAAGGCCCGTACAGTCGATCTCCATCAACGGCCATCGAACTGCACTTACAGCAACCTTTTTCAAATTTGATTTGGACGTATCTCCAAATCCAACCGTTAGATTTTGAATTTCTAATATTCGTTAGAAAGCTCTTTTCGATACGAACCCAATGGTTCCGGTTTTAGGAGAATCCGACGGTCGGATCTCCCGTAATGTCCGTTTGAAATAAATGGTCGAAATTCACGAACTGCCGCGGCGCGGCGCATTCTATTCAGGCCATTATATATATAATATATATATATATATATTATATATTTCGTCGATTACTATTCAAAAGGAATTTTATAAATAGTTTTGAATTCGTTTCAAAAACAATTTCAACTTCCATCTCAATTCAAATCAAAATTGAATCTTTCCTTATAAATTCGTTTTAAAATTTATTTCTATTCAATTCAAGTTTCAATTCAATTTGAATTCATTTCGCTTCGTTTTAAATTCAATTCGAATTCTTTTTCAATTCGATTCAATTCAAAGTGGTTTTCTATTTGATTCAAATTTGTTATATATTCAATTGAAATCAAATTCGTTTTATATTCAATTCATTTCGAAATCGTTTTATATTCAATTCATTTCGAAATCGTTTTATATTCAATTCATTTCGAAATCGTTTTATATTCAATTCATTTCGAAATCGTTTTACATTCAACTCATTTCGAAATCGTTTTACATTCAATTCATTTCGAAATCGTTTTATATTCAATTCATTTCGAAATCGTTTTATATTCAATTCATTTCGAAATTGTTTTATATTCAATTCATTTCGAAATCGTTTTATATTCAATTCATTTCGAAATCGTTTTATATTCAATTCATTTCGAAATCGTTTTATATTCAATTCATTTCGAAATCGTTTTTCAATATTCATTTCGAAATCGTTTTATATTCAATTCATTTCGAAATCGTTTTATATTCAATTCATTTCGAAATCGTTTTATATTCAATTTATTTCGAAATTGTTTTATATTTAATTCATTTCGAAATCGTTTTATATTCAATTCATTTCGAAATCGTTTTATATTCAATTCATTTCGAAATCGTTTTTCAATATTCATTTCAAAATGAATAAAATCGATACAAATATCATTCACGTCAAAATGGCGTCAATCTAATCAACACGGCTTCATATATTCCTTCATTCTATTCAACAAATGAATATTTATTTTTGTCAACACACGACTAATCTCAACGAATGAGTACTGTCCACGTGTGACTATTTTTGTTAAATTATTTCGTTCAACACATGACTAATCTCAATGGATGAGTACAGTCAACACATGAACCTTTATTTTATAGAGATAAAGATATAAATTTTATTATTAAAATATTTCGTTCAACACACGACTAATCTCAACGGATGAGTACTGTCAACACATGAACCTTTATTTTATAATATTCTTTATTTTTCCGATTGGAATGAGGCCCAATCAATCACCATATAATATTAATTATATGGATTTTCATACATCACACGTATATAATAGCATTGAAAAATAATCAACCATCAACCAAAGTGCACTACACTGTATAAGCATCAAATATAGATATCTAACGCTTATAACAGTCTGTCAATCAATCGATCGACATATTTAATCAACCAGGATGAGTGAACTTCAAGTTTCATCCCAACACCCGTGTGGGGTTTTCAAATAATCAAACACGGATTTTATTTGTGCAGTTGGGCAATGTGTAAAATCTTATCGACCCAATCAATATCATTCAAATAGGTGTACATAAACAAACCGTCCGGTTTGTAAATGAATATTTTATTTTATTCACTTCCACGTTAAAAATTATATTTTTAACGATAAAATATTTTATTTCAACATATGAATTTCTATTTAGTTCATTCTTTAAATAAAATGATATTTTTATTTTTCTAACTTATTTTAGAAAATTTCGGCGGCATAACGGCACGATACTAGAAATGGGACAAGGCCTAGCCTTATCCCTGGTCTAGTTAAGGCCCACGCCATTCACATACCAATCAAATTTACCAAACAACCAAATTCAAATCAAATCATCTAACTAATTTATGCAACCAAACAAACAAGTCCATGGTCTGTGGACGATTGTGTCGGGTGCTACTAAGCACCGTCTGCATCCTAGTATATATATATAACTACAAAAGAAATTGAAAGGTGAGAAGTTCTCACCAATAGCTATCCAAAACCACGACTCTTCACTGATAGAAATCTTCGCCATTCTCGCCTTTTGTCGCTTTCGTTGTCCGCTTTCACTACATATGTAAAAATCACATTTTTATATACTGATGTCTTTAAAATAAAAATCACATTTTTATTTATTCACTTTCAATTTAAAAATCATATTTTTTTATAATCACTTCATATATTTAAAAATTGAATTTTCACTTCGCTATTCAATATATAAAAATCGAATTTTTACCTTGCTATTCAATATATAAAAATCGAATTTTTATTATACCATTCAATATATAAAAATCTCGCCTTTTAAATATAAAGATTTCTTCTTTTCAAATTCATAGACTTCGCCTTTTTAAATATATAGACTTCGCCTTTTTAAATATATAGACTTCGCCTTTTTAAATATAAAGATGATATTTCTAATATTCCTATCATGTAAAAATGATATTTTTAATCCTCTACATAAACAAAAATCATATTTTTACATCTTCTATATAGTAAAGTTTATATTTTTAACACTTTAAAAATATAAAATTCATATTTTTAACCTTCTACTAATATAAAAATGAAATCTTTATATTCGCTACTATATAAAAATTATATTTTTAGCCTTTCTATAATATAAAAATATTGCCTTTTCAACTATAAAAATCTAATCTTTTGCTATGCTAAAACCGATTTTCCTACTATGTAAATACACACAAAAACTGATTTAAATTAAACATAAAAACTGATTTAAATTAAACATAAAAACTGATTTAAATTAAATATAAAAACTGATTTAAATTAAACATAAAAACTGATTTAAATTAAACATAAAAACTGATTTAAATTAAACATAAAAACTGATTTAAATTAAACATAAAGGAAAATTACTTTTTGAAGAGAGGGGTGGTCTCAGCAACGTCGCGGTGGAAGGGGGAGGGGGTAGCGGTCGATGGTGGGTGTTGGAGGTGTATGCGACGTCGGAGGGGACAGCACGGGCGGTGCAAGGCGGTGAGGGCGGTGGACTGTCAGGCGCTTGCGGTTTTGGGGGAAAATGGGGTGCTCGAACGGAAAGAAGAGGAGGGGATAGAGGGTCTTCAAACGGAGGAGGGAATCGGGAGGAGGGAGGCTGGACGGAGGGGAGGCGGTTGGGTGGTGGCGCGGCGCGCCTTGGAGGGGGCGCGATGGATTGATGAAGGTGGCTTTTTTTTTTATTTTTTTTATTTTATAATTTTCTCTAACCTAATACTGACCGGGGGGGGGGGTTGATAAAGGAGTGAGAGAAAATATATATTCATTTAATTATTTTTGTTCTCCTTAAAGTTGACTTTCCGTTTGAACTCGAAACGAAACCCACCGTCTGTCGTCCCTAGCGTATTACCCCCGTTTTGAACACAATGGGATATGTATCGTAGGCTGGTTCGGCTGTTTCGATCATTTTCCGTTGAATTTACATTTAAATCTTTATATTGAATTTTAAACGTACATTTCAAATTACCGGGGCCACATACTAACTCTATAAATTGCAAAAAAATATTTTCTAGCTTCGTATTGACGATACGGTCCTAACAAAACTAGTTTCATCGAGTTCTGAGGCCGATGGAAAAATGGCCATTTTCCAGTCGATTAAAATCAACTGAAACTGGTCAAACGCGTCTTCCTTTGCCACGCTCACATATTGATTCGAAAAATTATGAAATTTGGAATCTAACAATAATTTGACATCACGGACCCAACAAAAGTGGTTTCATCGAAATTCGAGGTCGTTTGCAAAATTCCCATTTTTAAGGGCCTGAATTCCATAGCGACTATTCAGAATCTTCAACTGGACATATCTTTTGATCCCCGCTATGAAATTTCGATTTTTCGGATTCGTTGGAAAGATATTATCAAATAGATCCTAATGTTTTTGGTTTCATTAAAATCCGGTTTGTTTTGCACCTGGTACATTCAATTGAAGTTAGAAATCGAATTATCGAACTACCGCGCCATTTTCAATTCTATTTATAATTATAGATAATTATTTATATTCTAACGACAACGTATATAATATATACGTTCTAAATATATTCAAAATAAATTTTCTCGTCGATATTATTTAAAATAACCTATTTTAAATATTCAAAATTCGCTAAAATTGCCAAAATAAAAATTTTAAACTGGCCCAGATTTTCCGGGTTATTACACATTGGAATGTTTATAGAAAGAAATTAGAGGGTGAGATAAGAAAGGAAGAAATATTAGAATAGTAGAAGAGGAAGAAACAACACAACACAGAGTCTCACATCGCAGCGGAACAAAATATAATATACAAATAAATCTTTATTAAGAGCAATAAAAATACTTACAATATCAGAGTACATCACACAATGGGACATTTATAATAACCTGTTCCCCTATACAACATATAGCGGAATAGTAGCTATATAATATCATACGTCTGAACATTTCCAGCTCGTCTCTGGACTTGACAGCATTCGATAACCTGAACGTATACACCCCGGGCTAACTCGAGCATTTACAAAACACCGGGTTAGTCAGGTGAACCAGAGTGAGATAAACTCGCATAGTATTAAGGTATCACACAACTTGATTTTTAAGTTAAAACCTTTCGAAAGAAAAGGATAATCGTAAGACCAAATCCATACGTAAATACGGACGGTTTTTACCTTACGATAACCCAAAACATTTTTGAAATCAATATCTTTTCTGATATTATAATAGTGTCTAAATACAAGTAAATATCAATCTAGCGGAACACTTGCATCTCACGCTACACATATATAATATACAATAAAAACCGCAGGCGCTTATTGGAGATTGGGAGCTACCCACCATTTCCCGAAAAGGGACAGCATTGAAATAGATTAAAGAATGAAATGGAATTTCTCTAGATAGGTGATTATACACCCTAATGGGAGCGACCCACATAGCCATGCTACCTGTGCGATTTCTGTCGTTTTCCGGTTGATGAGGCTTGAAGTTTAGATTTACTTTTTGGAACATTTGGCCACCATTCACTTTGAATGCCTCATCGTCATATCCGTCAAGTCACTAATTGACGTCCACAAATATACTCTGGGTGTAAAAGAAGTGCCCCTTTTTGCCACCACTTGGTATATTTGTAAAAATCAACGTACGTGGTTTCAAGAAATACTCTGTCAGACATTCGTCCATACAAGTCATCCAAGAACAGGATGAACCGAAGGTACTCACCTACTGCATACAATGTAGGAATCACCCCATGGATCAGTAACGAGAAGTCCTTGCAACCCGTAGATTCCAACCACGACAGAACCACAGCTTATCCCTGGGAGCTAACCAAAGATTATTAGCGGTTCTTCCGTTTAATGAAGATCCATGGTCTTCAATGCTCCATCTCGATCATCTCTTGATATCTTCACGTATTTGTTGGTTGGAATGGTTTTCGAATATAAATTCGATCCTGGTCTTTCCGTTCCAACAATCATATTGGACAGATTTGATAGTCGGTGATTAAACTATCAAAATAGACAGTGTTTCAATCATGACAATCCAGTGAGTTCACTGGTTCAGTATTCGGTCTCACTTGGCCCTTTAATTAAAGCAAATGTAAGTTCAAACTCTTAAATCTTTCGATACTATCAATATAGTTTTTCGTTTCTTATTTAAAATAATATTATTCCTTAAACAAACTCATTCCATTACATAGAATTTTTTTTATATCATATCCAGTCTTCTATTTCCACTTTAAACATTAACCACGTTATTATCTAATATTGGGAAATCTATTAGACTTATTACTCGTAAAACCACATTACGAGATACCTTTTATCCATTTCTTGAAAACACTAATCCATGCTTATTCTTATAGAATAAAACTCATCTTTATGTCTCCTTTCTAATTCGAAGATACCGTTACACAACCCTTTTTTATTTTCCTTTCCATTTTGGAATTCTCATTATATATTTTTCAAATCTTCATTTCAAATGTTGCGTTATTATTTCTCTAATGAAATAATAAATTTTACTAATCTCTTTTACCATTACAACTTATATCATCCTAAGATAATTCCGAAGTCGTTCAAGTTGGGTTATATTAGTTACCTCTCAGACCTTGATCAACAACATTCATACCTTAAGATAAATGTAAGTTGTAATCCAAAAACCCATATTTCATTTCAATCTCAAATCAAATTCCATTTAACTATTTTATTCAAAATATGGTTTCAAAACCCTTCCAATTATTTTGAAATTCTCTTTCTCGGATATAACCATCTTTCTAAATTTAATAATTAAGCAACTTCTTATAAAAATGCCACTTTTAACACCATCCTCTTTTGAAACAAATTCACTTTATAATTCGGATTGGTTTACAAATCTTATGATTCACTTCTCCTATCAAATTCACTTTACCAATCCCGTTTCAAATCCATTCTACCATATCCCGCTTTCGAAATCTCATTTCCATTTAGAAGTAATTTTCTAATTTTTTAATTAATTAAAATAATAATTTGGCTCAATCATTAACTACATTAGTAGTTAATAAATAGTAATTCCCATTTAAAATTTTTATTAAAATTCAAACAATATTCATTACTATTTTATTGGATTAATTCAACACAAACAATTTAATAATCGTCTCCAGTTAAAATGGTTGATATTGTTAACTCAAAACTCGATTACCTCGTTAACCGATTCCAATTAGTTATCAATTTAAATTAATTAATAATATAATTAATTTAAATAAGTTTCTTTTAATTATTTCTTAACAAACCAATTATCCAAATTTAATCGTTGGATAAATTTTCATCCATGAGTTGATAAATCTGGTTAACATCAGAAGATACTTATAAAATAAATTTATAATTAATTATAAACCTAAATAATAAATATTTATTTCCTTTAAATAAATTTAGTTCAAAATAATATATTAAAAATCTATACTCAGTTATAAAATAAATTTTATAACTTCATCTCTATCGACTCACCTGACGGTGAATCAATATTTATAAAACGATTGATTTTATAGGCCATATGATGCCAAACACTCAACCAATATTGCCCATTGGTTTAAACTAGACAGATGTTGAATTTTCAGTCAACAATCCATAATCAAATCAATCACCCAAACAGGACAATTCATATGTTGATAATATGAAATAAATAATATATATTGAGGAATTCGGTTGGATTCCTCCAACCTGTTCTTCCCTGTATTCAAAACGGTTATCACAAACCAGATCATTCAGTTTCATTTAATTGATAGCAATAAATAATGGCCATTTAACATTAACCAGACGCAATTCAAACAATTCAACAATTTAAACACATTTATTTTATATACGTGACCAACCAAGGTGAGTTACCTTTATTGGAACCAATCGTTAAAATAACGATTTGGTATTTCACTGAAATTAAACAATGGTTTAATTTCATCGGTTAAATCAACAAATAAGTATATAACTAGCAACCAACCAACCATTAGCAACCAGAACACACAAAATAAAAACCCAATTTATATAAAATATAAATTGGAAAAACTGAGTGAGTCTAACTCACCTTGATTTGGTTTGGCCATTAAATGCTGGTTTTTAATTAAATTAAATAGCGGTTTAATTTAATTAAAATTTTTACTTGATTCTAGTCCTGACTGACACTACTCTACCTCGAAGCTCCTGTCTTTACGGTTCCAATGTGACCGACTTTGCTTAAATCTGATAACATGTGCACATGCTATTGTATAAACAACTTATAAGGTAATTTAATTATTAAAAACATGAATTTCAAAATGGGCCTTTACCTTACTGTTTGGCCAGCATAACCCCTCCGAGCCCACTACCATAATTAAAACCCTACCATCGGTTTCACTTCCTCAGAAAAATCAACGCCTCCAGCAAATTCTCTCATTGCCTAAAATCCAGATCCACTTTCTCCTTATGTTCTTCAGCTCAAATCGGAACCAACACGTCGCATCCCCCTCTATGCCAGCATCTCCGACCTTCTCTTCGATCTCATCCTCCAACTGGTCTGACAAACCCCCAAATCAATTCCTTCGTCACCACAGTCTTCGACGATCAACGTCCGAGCCTTCCAAAACCACCACAACAAATCAAAGTTGTTATTCGAAGGCAATCGAACCCTAAGCCTTCACGTCGAACAAGGTCACAGAATTTCGAGCATGGCTTCTCGAGTATAGATAAGTATTTTTAATTCAATTTTTTTTCGTTTTGATTTTCTTTAAGTGGTTCGAGAAATTTTTTCTTGTTTACTGTGGTGTTCATATGGTTTTTCTGGAATGGTTTGTGCGTGGATACACATATTTATAGTGCGGTTTGGTTTAGATAGGATCAACGTCCATCAAAGTTTAGTTTAGATTGACTCAGCTACTAGGTTTAGGCCATTGGGTGTTTTCACCTATTCAGATTTGTGTACTGGTGGTTGATGGGAAATTGATACCTGCCTGATGGATTTATATCAGTGATTTTGTTGAGTTAAGTATTGAATTCAGTACTGTTGGTCTGAAAACGTGATTGAACTCAAGATTGTGACCATGAATTGTTTATTCATTACAGACTTTTGAAACTGTAAATCTTGTGTTGGATTTTGTATTTCTATTTAGTACAGTCGATCTATTCACTATGTATAGATTTGGTTAGATTGAGCTATGACTTTTCTAATCAAATTTTTGAAAATGTATTCTAGATTTTGAGTTCATATTTTTGTTCTTAAAAAAAAATAGTAGTCACTGTACAGACATGATATATGAATACATCCACATCTGTTTCCATTCAGCTATGAGTTTCCCACTGTTCCTTCGCTGTTCCTACCAATTCTATGGCTATTCATTCACTGTACATGTTATGTGTTACTGTTTTCTAGGAAGGAACGAGTCATGCTTGGATTTTAAAATTGGGATGAATATATATTTTAGTTGTCCATTTGATTTTGTTGTTTGTATATATATATAGATATATATATTTATTTATTTTTGTCTGTTTCATTTCAGTTTCATGGTTTATGTCACATTTCATTCCACTGTTTTCTATCATCTTTTCCCTGTTCATGATTTTAAAACGGATTGATATGTTTAGCTGCTTTGATTCTGTAAAAAAGTCGTTGGTACAAATATATACATGTATTGGATTTTCTAATGTATGGTTTAGTCTGGTTTTAATCTTGTAACGTCCCGTATTTTTTGTAGTCTAATATTTAATTTATTTTATTATTTAAAAATATTATATTTGGAATATTAAATGATTTTAATATTAAATTCGTTATTAAAACGAAGTTTGAACGTTATATATTTATATAATTATAAATCGAGCTCGAAATCGCTTGGTAGTTCGTGAATTGGAGTTTTGAACTTCAATCGAATATACAGGATCTGATATATGTCGGATTTCTGTGAAAACAAGAAACGTTGGAAGTATGTTGATTATAATTTTCGCACGGAAAAGAAAAATCCAGATTTCGTGTTATCATTTGTTAATTATGGCCAATTCAAATTTTAAAATAGTCGCTATGTAACACCCCACCTCCGCCAATGCCACTCTTGCAAGGACATTAGCTTTGGAGGGGCGTTAAACAAGGTAAACATGCATGCAGATATTACAAGACAGAACATATAAGTAAAACAGAGTAGTAAAGCAGCGGATAAAACTTAGCATTTCAAAACCATAGTCATGTTACAACAAAGTACTTGGTCATTATTTTCCAACAACAAAGTCTAGATAAAAGCATAAACTGAAATACATAAAGTACTATCCCCAAAATGAAGTGATAAACCATAGCTAGCTCAATGTCCAAAACCGTACATGAGCAAATCCAGTAAGCAAGCTGTAAAGATCCAAGCTAAGCTCCAATGTTCCCACCCTGAGAACCTGAGGGGGGGGGGGAACGGAAGAAAAGAGGCGAAAGAAAACAGGTCAGTCAATAAGACTGGTAAGCCCTACTACTATCTGTCTATGAACTAGTAAAGTTAACTGGCATGAGAAGCTGAGATGAACATAAGGATAACAACATACTAGCATGATGATTAACTAACAAGATAGATAAAGGTGTCATCGCATAATTAAGGTTAAGTTTTGCACCACGGGTGTACTAGCATTCTAACATGTCAAGTAAAAACAAGAATTGATCCCTTGGCCCAAGCTTGGCCCAATATCATGAGGTGACCTAAATCAAGGTCCAACTACACGGTCTAGTTGATCGGCTCCCTATAAGCCTAACTCGTCAAGTGTCGGTGTCATACGGCCCAAACATGAAATGTAGCTAACTGTGCTAGGTCCACCCCAGGGTGTATCAAGTCCTAGGGTGTAGACCTTGGACACCAATCAAGTATGCACAGCCTAGATCTACTGGTACCCGTGCCTGATTCTCCAACGCCGGACTATGTGCATGATCATAGTCCGCCTGGACCTACACCGGCGTACCTACACAGCCGTCGTTTTGGTCGCTTACATGTCAGCCCAGTAATCGTGCCCCACCATAGCCTAGTCCTAGGGTCTTATGATACTATCAAGAGGGTTACTGCTGCAAAGGACCACGCAACTAGGGTTTCCTTAACGGGTTAAATGTGGTTAACCCGATCCAAACATGGATTAAATTGGTTAAGTGTATCCAAGGTTCATGACTTAACCCCGATTAACCCATCCAGCCCAAATTGATTAAGTATTAAGTGGACCATGACTTAACCCTAATCAGGAGGCATTAATTAACTTAATGTGCTTTAACCTCTCACATTAGACCTTGTTGTGGTTACTAGTTAAGCCGAGCGGGTCCGGGTAGCTTTACACCACAACTTGGTCTAACCTCGGGTTCGAGCACAACATGACCAACTTCTCACATTGGGTCCTATTGTTTGTAGCCACTAGTTAAGCCGGGCGGGTCCGGGTAGATTTATGCTACAAACTCAACCCAACCTCGAGTTGGCCACACTCATATTTTCTAAGTGTCATGTCCATTATGTTTACAAAACGTAATTACAAGTTAACATATCACGCTATGTTATAAAAACCATGTTTATGTCATAATGTTACCCAACCCCAACGTAACCCCATCGTTTACATAATCGCATCAACGCATAAAGGATAAAATAGGGAACTTGGCATAATCATGACAAAAAGGTGTTGAAGCCGCAAGTTTAACATGGTGGCATATGAAATGTACATATGTTCATATACTTGCATATTGCATCATTAGGCTTCAAAAGCATGCATAAAACCAAACTTAGCATATGAGTGATACATGGTGATAAATGACATGTAGAAGTTGCTAGAAGTTCGCATTTAGCCTCACATGCAAGTTATCATAAGGGATATGATAACTTTCATGTTGCCAAATGCAACCTTCAATATAAAGCTTGGAGCTTTTATGCTCACGACATCAAGTTTAACTTGCATAACATGATAACATGATCAACCCAAACTTGCATAACATAGCAACATGTGTCATACATAATGATTAAACCAACTTGCATAATGATCATCCAAACTTGCATATAATGATCAACCAAACTTGCATATAATGATCAACCCCAAACTTGCATCATTCATTTAACTTTAGAGTTCAAAGAAAGAAAGTAGAAAAGGGCTTACAATGCTATGAAGACACAAATGAATATTTATTATAAAGATTGTGACGAAGCCCTTATGCAATCACCAAAAAGACCCAAATATGAATGCTCCAATGAAAACCCTTGAGCCAAATCAATAAAAACCCTTACTTTGAAATAGAAATGTTGCAAATTGACTAGAATGCAAACTAAGAACACTCATACAAGCTTGGAAGCACTTGTATGAACTCACAATCTCTCATAGAAATAGGCTTAGGAATTTTAGCATGAGAGTGGAGGCCATGAGAGGAACAAATTTGACATAGTTTAGTTGTAGGATTGAATAATGGTGATTTAGGCTAGGTTTAGGGGTCTTTTTATAGAGGATTAGGATAGTATTAGCCATAGGATTAACCCTAGATTCAATCCAAGCCATCAAAGCATGTCTTGGGGAAGAAGTCAAGTGTAGGAATCATCTAGGGCCTTTAGATTAAAGCTGAACCATGAGAACCATTCAAATGCAAAATCTGCATTTGAGCGAATCGGCCCACGGGTTGACAGCCAAACACCCTGGATTAACCCCTAGTCGACCCAGCGAGCTTGGGTCGACCTCAAAAATCGGCCGGTTCGGTTATTCCCCTCTCCCAATTCGCTGTTTTGAACATTTTTGCATATTTATTTATTTATTTAATTTTCAATTATATATATATCAATATATATATATTTCTCTGCGCAACCCATTTCACTTAATTAAGTATACTTTAATTTGTGAATTTTTATGTTCAAATTACGGGGTGTTACATTCTCCTCTCCTTAAAGGATTTCGTCCCCGAAATCTCCAAGTTAGGAAGAACGTATCCTACTATCCATAATCCATCTACTCAAAACATCATCCACGTGTAGTCATTGTCCTTAAAGGATTCTAAATGTTGTATGATCATATGCAAAGGTGTGTGTATATGTACTTATCTAGTGCAAAAATCAGGCGGTTACTGATACAGTAAACCTCCTTAATGCAAAATATGTTAGTGAAATGAGTCCATATGTATGCAAATTCCTAACATAATTTATAATCTCTACATGAGTGCACATAATATTCATCCATATGCAACATCCACGTGATAGCTCAACAAGTTTCATCCATGAATAAGTACAAGCACTCATGCATATGCAACATGAAAGTGTGTGAGCCGATCTTAGTGCCTAATGTGTATCATGCATCCACGAGTGTCCACGTGCAAACACTTGCAACCACTTGCAACCATCAAGCATAACATGTTTCAAATACATGTTTCAACCAAGGGTTTCTACCTAAGGTTCTCATGACAAGATCTACGAAACAAGATAAACTAGATAAACGCGGATAAAAAGAAAGATATGCTAATTAGGAAAAGAGATCGAGAATGTACCTTCAAAAAGAAATAGATAAAGCCCACGCATCTTCTCCTCGGTTTCCCAAGTTGCATCTTCGTCGGCTTCACCCCACTGAACTTTCACCAACTTGACCTCTTGATTCCTTACCTTCTTGATCTCTGTTCCCAAGATACGAATCGGAGCTCTTCTCAAGGTTGCTTCTTTCTCTACCTCAATGTCTTCAAGAATGCTTGGTTCAACCACCTCAGCGGACTCATGTAGGCACTTTCGGAGATGCGAGAAATGAAAGACATTATGCACTCCGGCTAGCTTCTCGGGCAATCCCACCTTATAGGCCATCTTTCCAATTCTCTCTATGATAGGGAAGGGTCCTACGAACCTTGGTGCCAGCTTCCCCGCTGCTCCAAAACGTACCACATTTCGCAAAGGAGAAACCTTCACGAAAACCATGTCTCCCACTTCGAATTCCAAATCTGCCCTTCGCTTGTCAGCATAGGATTTCTGTCTATCTTGGGCCGCTTTCATCCTTCTTCTTACTAATTCAACTTTCACGGATGTGTCTCGTATCATATCGGGCCTAAGTATAAGTCTATCTGTTGTCTCCCACCAACAAGATGGTGACCTACACGGCGTCCCATATAAAGCTTCAAATGGTGCCATCCCTATGCTGGCTTGTTAGCTATTTTTATAAGCAAATTCTACAAGAGGAAGGTGGTCTTCCCAAGTACCACCGAAGTCGAGAACACAAAGCCTCAAGAGATCTTCTAGCACTCTATTCACCCTTTCGGTTTGGCCATCCGTCTTGGGGTAATAGGCTGTACTCAAATTCAATCGCGTACCCATCGCTTCTTGCAAACTGTTCCAGAACTGGCTAGTGAAAATCGGGTCACGATCGCTAACTATGCTAGAAGGAACTCCATGCAACCGCACTATTTCTCGGAGATAAATAGACGTCAGCCCTGATGCGGTCCTCTTGCTCTTTACTGGGATGAAGTGAGCACTCTTCGTAAGTCTGTCAACTATAACCCATATGCTTGTGTTCCCTCTCCTTGACCTAGGCAATCCATCCACAAAATCCATAGAAATACTCTCCCACTTCCATTCTGGGACCTCCAATGGATGTAATAGCCCACCTGGTTTCTTTGACTCGGCCTTCACTTGTTGACACACCATGCACCTTGAAACATACTCTGCCACATCTTTCTTCATTCCATCCCAAAAGAAACTGCACTTCATATCTCTATACATCTTATCTCATCCCGGATGTATAGTCATCTTCGAGTGATGCGCTTCTTCAAGAACTCTATGGACCAAATCTCCCACCCGAGGAACACATAATCTCCCATCACGCCTTAGCCATCCTTTATCATCAATAGTATATCTGCCAAGGTGACTAGACGTCTCACCCCGAATCAACTTGTCCATAACTTCGACTTTCTGTGGATCTTTCCTCTGCGAAGCCCCAACTTGATCAAGAAGTGTGGGTCTAAGCTCAAGGGATGCTAATGAACCCGTCATCAACGCAACAGCCGTCGTGAAATCAAAGGTTGCCAAGAATTCCAAGTTCTTCATCTCAATGAACAAGGGGCTTAAAGTCAATCTCCTTCTGCTTAGTGCATTCGCCACAACATTACCCTTGCCAGGGGTATAAGCTATCTCGAAGTCATAAGATGCCAAAAATTCCATCCACCTTTGCTGCCTTAGATTCAGATCTTTTTGCGAGAAGAGGTATTTGAGTGACTTGTGATCAGTATACAACTCAAACCTTTCGCCTAGAAGATAGTGGCGCCAGGATTTGAGTGCAAAGACGATCGCCGCTAACTCCAAATCATGAGTGGGATAGTTCTTCTCATGAACTTTAAGTTGCCTACCCCCATAACATATCACTCTCCTCTCTTGCATCAGAACAGCTCCTAACACCGTGCCACATGCATCTGTGTACACGGTAAACATCTTACCACTATCGGGTAATGCCAAAACTGGAGCTGAGGTAAGGGCTCTTTTGAGCTTTTGAAAAGAAAGCTCACACTCCAAGTCCCATGCAAAGACTAAGTTCTTCTTCGTCAACTTAGTGAGAGGGGCCGAAATCTTAGCGAAGTCTCCGATGAACTTTCTATAGTAGCCCGCCAAACCGAGAAAGCTTCTTACTTCGGTCGAATTCCTAGGAGTCTTCCAATCTTGAACCACAACCACTTTCGCGGGATCCACCGCTATGCCTTGCTTAGAAACTATATGTCCAAGAAACCGAATTTCCCTTCTCCAGAAATGACATTTGGAGAACTTGGCTTTCAACTGATGCGCTCTAAGCGTATCCATCACTTCCTTGAGATGTCTGGCGTGTTCTTCCTCGTCCTTTGAGAAGATCAGAATATCATCCACGAAGACAACTACAAACTTGTTGAGGAACTCCCTGAACACCCTACTCATCAAGTCTACGAAGTAGGCGGGTGCGTTAGTCAATATGAATGGCATGACAAGCCATTCAAAGAATCCATCCGGAGTCCTAAATGCAGTTTTATCAATGCTATCCTCAGCTACTCTAAGCTGGTGGAATCCGGTGGCTAGATCGAGCTGAGAGAAAACAGAAGCACCTACAAGCTGGTCAAAGAGATCATCAATCCTCGGTAACGGGTGCCTATTCTTCTTTGTCAGCTTGTTCAACTCTCGATAATCAACACATAGACGAAGCGAACCATCCGCCTTAGTAGCGAATACCACCGGAGCACCCCATTCAGAAATGCTTTGTCTAATAAAACCCTTCTCAAGTAGCTCCTTGATTTGCTTACTGAGCTCCCTTCTCCCACGAGGGGCCATGTGCCTAACGGGCAATGATACTAGCTTGGCATTATCGACTAGATAAATGCGGAAATCTATCTCTCGTTTAGGGGAAACCCCTTAACTTCTTTAAAGATATCAGGATAGTCTCGGTCCACCCTTACAGATTGCAGATCATCGATGGACGAGTCGAGAGATTCAAGATAGCATAACATGACGGGACCTCTAGGGTTACAAGAAATTTCTACGGTATTACCGAGGCGAGTCATGAGCCTCACCACCCTATGCTCACAGTCAAGAACGGCTCCATAACTGGACAACCAATCCACACCCAAAATCAACCCGTATCCCATAAACCCGAGAGCCTAAACATTACACATGAATTCTATGCTCAAGATAGAGATTTTCAAATCCACACAAATCACAGGTAGATGGGCGGAACCCCCAATTGGATTTGAAACACTAACGGGACCTCAACTAGACTAGTACTTAGGTGCAAAACTTTCAATAAGATCAAAAATAAAACTATGCGATGTGCCAGAATCAAATAAGGTATGAACAGGGAAATCAGAAATGTAAACATGACTTTTTACAGAAACACTACCTCGACCAAAAGCTGGAAGAGTGAGGAGAGCCTGCAACTGCCATCCAGAGGGTCCTACTTGCTGAGTTCGTTCTTGCCCTTGTCCTTGCTTCTTGGGGCAATCCTTACTAAATTGTCCAGATTCTCCGCAATGGAAACACTCGCCTAACTTCCTCTTCCTCTTCCTGCAATCTTTGGCTATGTGCCCAACGATCCGACAGAACTTGCACTCCCTTGTTTCCCTGGTCTTGTTGTCATTGCGATTGCTGTTGCCCTTGTTCCCCTTCTTGTTGTTCTTGTCTCTTTTCTCGGTATCTTCCTCTTAAAGTAGGGCCATATTCACCAAACTCTCGAAGGTCGCCCCCAGGGGTATATGAGACATGGCCAAACCGCGCAATGGCTCATTCAATCCTAGAGCAAAGTGTAGGGCCTTCTTCCGAGCTGTGTTAACCAATTTTAGACCGAACTGAGCAAGTTGATTAAACATATCCACGTATTCCCTAACTGTCATGTCCCCTTGCTTTAGAGATAGGAACCTTTCCATCTGAAGGTTCTCTTCTGTCGATGATAGAAACTTTAGTCCAAACCTTCTCCTAAAGTCATCCCAAGTCTCAATTGGTCTAGTAGTGGTGGTGACTACCCACCAATAAGCAACTTCCCCTTTCAATAGCCATACCTCCAACAGAACTTTCTTATGATCTTCCACATCAAAGATAGCAAAGAGGTCTTCAGTTTCCTTTAACCAGTTTCTTGCCTCCACAGAAGTCTCTGTTCCGACAAAATTCTTGCAACCCATCGCCTTAAAGTCTTTGCAAAGCTTTGCAAAATCCTCTTGCGGATGCTGAGGGTGAGGAGGAAC
This sequence comes from Allium sativum, assembly GCA_030737875.1. Lineage (NCBI taxonomy): Eukaryota > Viridiplantae > Streptophyta > Magnoliopsida > Asparagales > Amaryllidaceae > Allium > Allium sativum. The sequence continues at coordinate 184,080,076 of CM060916.1, forward strand.
CTCAGCTACGGGAGGAGGAGAGATGTTAGCGACCGGGGAAGGAGGAGGAATGTTCGCGGGGCCGGCTTCATTCGCCCTTGCCTCCATAAATCTCCGGAACCAGACTGGTACTTGCACGCCTTCCGGGATGTTAAAGCGATCGGCCATACTAAAACGAAGAAAAAGATAGATTCAGAATGAAGAAACGAAGGATAGTGCTATGGCTTTTGGGGAATAGCCTTTTTAAAATAACTAGACTCTTCTTGGAAAATACTTAATTGGTTTTGAAAATAGTTTTTCAAAAGGTAAGTTTTAAAAACACTTTTGCTCAAATCTTGTAAACCTTATGCTCTGATACCAAATGTAACACCCCACCTCCGCCAATGCCACTCTTGCAAGGACATTAGCTTTGGAGGGGCGTTAAACAAGGTAAACATGCATGCAGATATCACAAGACAGAACATTTAAGTAAAACAGAGTACTAAAGCAGCGGATAAAACTTAGCATTTCAAAACCATAGTCATGTTACAACAAAGTACTTGGTCATTATTTTCCAACAACAAAGTCTAGATAAAAGCATAAACTGAAAAACTGAAATACATAAAGTACTCTCCCCAAAATGAAGTGATAAACCATAGCTAGCTCAATGTCCAAAACCATACATGAGCAAATCCAGTAAGCAAGCTGTAAAGATCCAAGCTAAGCTCCAATGTTCCCACCCTGAGAACCTGAGGGGTGAGGGAAACGGAAGAGAATATGCGAAAGAAAACAGGTCAGTCAAAAAGACTGGTAAGCCCTACTACTATCTGTCTATGAACTAGTAAAGTTAACTGGCATGAGAAGCTGAGATGAACATAAGGATAACAACATACTGGCATGATGATTAACTAACAAGATAGATAAAGGTGTCATCGCATAATTAAGGTTAAGTTTTGCACCACGGGTGTACTAGCATTCTAACATGTCAAGTAAAAACAAGAATTGACCCCTTGGCCCAAGCTTAGCCCAATATCATGAGGTGACCTAAATCAAGGTCAACTACACGGTCTAGTTGATCGGCTCCCTATAAGCCTAACTCGTCAAGTGTCGGTGTCATACGGCCCAAACATGAAATGTAGCTAACTGTGCTAGGTCCACCCCAGGGTGTATCAAGTCCTAGGGTGTAGACCTCGGACACCAATCAAGTATGCACAGCCTAGATCTACTGGTACCCGTGCCTGATTCTCCAACGCCGGACTATGTGCACGATCATAGTCCGCCTGGACCTACACCGGCGTACCTACACAGCCGTCGTTTTGGTCGCTTACATGTCAGTCCAGTAATCGTGCCCCACCCTAGCCTAGTCCTAGGGTCTTATGATACTATCAAGAGGGTTACTGCTGCAAAGGACCACGCAACTAGGGTTTCCTTAACGGGTTAAATGTGGTTAACCCGATCCAAACGTGGATTAAATTGGTTAAGTGTATCCAAGGTTCACGACTTAACCCCGATTAACCCATCCAGCCCAAATTGATTAAGTATTAAGTGGACCATGACTTAACCCTAATCAGGAGGCATTAATTAACTTAATGTGCTTTAACCTCTCACATTAGACCTTGTTGTGGTTACTAGTTAAGCCGGGCGGGTCCGGGTAGCTTTACACCACAACTTGGTCTAACCTCGGGTTCGAGCACAACATGACCAACTTCTCACATTGGGTCCTATTGTTTGTAGCCACTAGTTAAGCCGGGCGGGTCCGGGTAGATTTATGCTACAAACTCAACCCAACCTCGAGTTGGCCACACTCATATTTTCTAAGTGTCATGTCCATTATGTTTCCAAAACATAATTACAAGTTAACATATCACGCTATGTTATAAAAACCATGTTTATGTCATAATGTTACCCAACCCCATCGTTTACATAATCGCATCAACGCATAAAGGATAAAATAGGGAACTTGGCATAATCATGACAAAAAGTTGTTGAAGCCACAAGTTTAACATGGTGGCATATGAAATGTACATATGTTCATATACTTGCATATTGCATCATTAGGCTTCAAAAGCATGCTAAAAACCAAACTTAGCATATGAGTGATACATGGTGATAAATGACTTGTAGAAGTTGCTAGGAGTTCGCATTTAGCCTCACATGCAAGTTATCATAAGGGATATGATAACTTTCATGTTGCCAAATGCAACCTTTAATATAAAGCTTGGAGCTTTTATGCTCACGACATCAAGTTTAACTTGCATAACATGATAACATGATCAACCCAAACTTGCATAATATAGCAACATGTGTCATACATAATGATTAAACCAACTTGCATAATGATCATCCAAACTTGCATATAATGATTAACCAAACTTGCATATAATGATCAACCCCAAACTTGCATCATTCATTTAACTTTAGAGTTCAAAGAAAGAAAGTAGAAAAGGGCTTACAATGCTATGAAGACACAAATGAATATTTATTATAAAGATTGAGACGAAGCCCTAATGCAATCACCAAAAAGACCCAAATATGAATGCTCCAATGAAAACCCTTGAGCCAAATCAATAAAAACCCTTGCTTTGAAATAGAAATGTTGCAACTTGACTAGAATGCAAACTAAGAATACTCATACAAGCTTGGAAGCACTTGTATGAACTCACAATCTCTCATTGAAATAGGCTTAGGAAATTTAGCATGAGAGTGGAGGCCATAAGAGTAACAAATTTGACATAGTTTAGTTGTAGGATTGAATAATGGTGATTTAGGCTAGGTTTAGGGGTCTTTTTATAGAGGATTAGGATAGTATTAGCCATAGGATTAACCCTAGATTCAATCCAAGCCATCAAAGCATGTCTTGGGGAAGAAGTCAAGTGTAGGAACCATCTATGGCCTTTAGATTAAAGCTGAACCATGAGAACCATTCAAATGCAAAATCTGCATTTGAGCGAATCGGCCCACGGGTTGACAGCCAAACTGTAACAACCCGGAAAATCTGGGCCAGTTTAAAATTTTTATTTTGGCCATTTTAGCGAATTTTGATTATTTAAAATGAATTATTTTAAATAATATCGACGTGAAATTTATTTTGAATAATAATTCGAACGTATATATTATACGCGTCGTCGTTAGAATATAAATATTTATATATAATTATAAATAGAATTGAAAATGGCGCGGTAGTTCGATAATTCGATTTCAAACTTCAAATGAATGTACCGGGTGCAAAACATTCCGGATTTTAGTGAAACCAAAAACATTAGGATCTAATTGGTAACATCTTTCCAACGAATCCGAAAAATCAAAAGTTCATAGCGGGAATCAAAAGATATGTCCAGTTGAAAATTCTGAATAGTCGCTATGGAATTCAGGCCCTTAAAAATGGACATTTTGCAAATGACCTCGGATTTCGACGAAACCAGTTTTGTTGGATCCGCAGTGTCAAATTATTGCTAGGTTTCAAATTTCATAATTTTTCGAATCAATATGTGAGCGTGGCAAAGGAAAACGCGTTTGACCAGTTTTAGTTGATTTTAATCGACTGGAAATTGGCCATTTTTCCAACGGTATCAGAATTCGACGAAACTAGTTTTATTGGGACCGTATCGTCAATACGAAGCTAGAAAATATTTTTCAGGAATTTTTAAAGTTCGTATGTGACCCCGGTAATTTGAAATGTACGTTTAAAATTCAATATAGTGATTCAAATGTAAATTAAATAGAAACTGATCGAAACAGTCGAATCAGCTTACGATACATATCCCATTGAGTTCGGAATGGGGGTAAAACGTTATGGACGGCAGGCGGTGGGCCTCGTTTCGAGGTCGTATGTAAAAGTCAACTTTTTCATAATAAAATAAATAATATATAAATTATATTTCTCCCCCTTTTTTAACTCTGGCCCCCCCCCCCCCCCCCCCCCGTTTATTTTTTTCTCAGAAATCAAATATAAAAAAAAAGGAAAAGAGAAGAGGACGGAGCGGCCTCTTCCCTCGTCGCCGCCACCGGAGGCGCCCACCTCCGTCCAAGTTCGCCGCCCTCCCCTTCTGCTCCTCCTCCGTCACCTCGATGCGACGCAGACCCCCCCTGCATCGAAGAACGCGAGCGCCCAAACCCCCACGCCCAAGAACGAGCCGCCAGTCACCACCAACAGCCCCGACAGCCCCCCTTTTCTCCGCCTCCCCCATCTTCTTCCTCCTCCTGAAAGAAACCGACGCCCCCTCGAAAGCCGCGAATCGCCTAGGCCAGTCAACCCCCTCCCTAAGCGCAACCCTCTCTCTTCGGTTTAAACCGTCCTAAACCCCTCTCTTATTCGCTGAAAATAAACTGTATGTTTATTCATTTTATTTCCTTTTTGTGTTCCTAACTAATATAGTTAGCTTTAGACATAGAAATCAGTTTTTTTACAAATAGTAGAAGGAATAGAAATGATTGTCAGATTAAATATGATTTTTATATTTTTAAAGTAATAAAAATATGATTTTTATATTTTTAAAGTATTAAAAATATGATCTTTATTAAGTAGAAGTAGTAGAAATATGATTTTTGTTTATGTAGAGAATTAAAAATATCATCTTTGTGTATGTAGCAAAATAAAAATCTGATTTTTATTTTCTATACGTCGAAATAAAGTGCTGTTTTTTTTATAAAGATGAAATCTTTATAGTTGAAAAGGAGAGATCTTTATATATAGAATAACGATGTAAAAATAGAATTTTTTATCTATATAGTAGCGGTGTAAAAATAGCATTTTTATCCATATAGCGTGAAGGTAAAAATTCGATTTTTATATATTGAATAGCATGGTAAAAATTCGATTTTTAAATATATGAAGTGATTATAGAAATATGATTTTTAAATTGAAAGTGAATAAATAAAAATGTGATTTTTATTTCAAAGACATCGAAATATAAAAAGGTGTGATTTTTATATATGTAGTGGCTACGGGCAACAAAGGAGATGAAAAGGCGAGAACGACGAAGATCTCTACAATAGGAGTGTCATGGTATTGGATAGCTTTCGGTGAGAACTTCTCACCTTTCAATTTAATTTTTCTAGTTATATATATACTAGGATGCAGACGGTGTTTAGTAGCACCCGACACCCGTCATCCACAGACCATGGATGGCTTGTTTGTTAAATTGTTTGGTTGTGTAGTTGATTAGATGATTTGATTTGAAATTGAATTGTTTGTTGATTGTGATTGTTGTGTGAATGGCGTGGGCCTTCACTAGACCGGGGATAAGGCTAGGCCTCGTCCCGTTTCTAGTATCGTGTCGTTATGCCGCCGAAATTTTCTAAAATAAGTTAGATAAATAAAAATATCATTTTATTTAAAGAATGAACTGAATAGAAATTCATATGTTGGAATAAAATGTTTTGTCGTTAAAAATATAATTTTTAACGTGAATGTGAATAAATAAATATTCATTTGCAAACCAGACGGTTTGTTTATGTACACCTATTTGAAGGACATTGATTGGGTCGATAAATTTTACACATCGCCCAACTGCACAAATAAAATATGTGTTTGATTGTTTGAAACCCCACACGGGTGTTAGGATGAAATTTGCAGTTCACTCATCCTGATTGATTAAATATGTCGATCGATTGATTGACAGGCTGTTATAAGCGTTAGATATCTATATTTGATGCTTATACAGTGTAGTGCACTTTGGTTGATGGTTGATTATTTTTCAATGCTATTATATACATGTGTTGTAGAAAATCCATATAATTAACATTATATGGTAATTGATTGGGCCTCATTCCAGTTTTGAAAAAGAAATATTTGAAAAAGAAATATTTGAAATAGAATATTTGAAAATAGGAATATATGAAGCCGTATTGATTAGATTGACGCCATTTTGACGTGAACGATATATATATCGATTTTATTCATTTTATAATGAATATCGAAAGTGATTTCGAAATCTGAAATTTTGAAAAGAAATGAATTCGAATTGAAATTGAAAATATATGAATTCGAATTGAAATTGAAAATAAATGAATTCGAATTGAAATTGAAAATAAATGAAATTGAATTGAATTGAAAATGAATTCAAATTGAATTGAAATTTGAATTGAAAATAAATGAATTCGAATTGAAATTGAATTGAATTGAAAACGATTTCGAAATGAATTGAATTGAAAACGAATTCAAATTGAATTGAAAGCAAATTGAAATGAATTCAAATTGAATTGAAATTTGAATTGAATAGAAATGAATTTTAAAACGAATTTATAAAGAATAATTCAATTTTGATTTGAATTGAAAAGGAAGTTGAAATTGCTTTTGAAACGATTTTAAAACTATTTATATAATTCGTTTTAAATAGAAATCGACGAAGTATATATTATATATATATAATATAATGGCCTGAATAGAACGCGCCGCGCCGCGGCAGTTCATGAATTTCGACCATTTATTTCAAACGGACATTACGGGAGATCCGACCGTCGGATTCTCCTAAAACCGGAACCGTTGGGTTCGTATCGAAAAGAGCTTTCTAACGAATATTAGAAATTAGAAATCTAACGGTTGGATTTGGAATTATGTCCAAATCAAATTTGAAAAAGGTCGTTATAAGTGCAGTTCGATGGCCATTGATGGAAATCGACTGTACGGGCCTTGATAAATTATTAAAAATAGTAATAATTTGTGTAAAATCATAAGAAATGATTTAGAAAGAATTGGGATGAAAAACTCCATATTTGAAAAGATAAAAATGGATTTTTATCGAAATGAACTAGTTTTGAACTAGAATTATAATTCTATTTATTTTTAAATAAATAAATTGAATTTGAAATGGTTTTGAAAATAACCAAAATTTCCAATGATTGCATTGGAATGGATTTGAATCGAAATTGTCTTCGGAATATTTCGATGTTGGATTTCGTGATTATACAAATGTTGTTATGGAAATTTGAAAGATATATATATATATATCGTTATTTCCAATGCGATATTTGTTAGTCGTAGAATTTGATATTGAATATAAGCCGGTATATTTTCTATTCAGAGCCTTGTATTGAATATCAAATGTGATTTGGGTTTGTCGTGAATGGTGTCTACACTAACACTGTTCTTGAACCCAGTTGAGAAAAGATTAAATCTTTTTGTTTAGATTTAACGAAGTGTACCAATTAAATAATATTTAATTGGAATTGAATCGATATTGATTTTTGGGTTTATCGTGAACAGTGTTTTAAATAACACTCGTTCTTTAACCCGATAATTAATGAATGTGATTTTGGGTTTATCGTGAACCGTGTCTTAAATGACCCTGATTCTTTAACCCAGTCGAAGATTAAAACTAAGTGGAGCTTTAATGAATCTTTAATTAGATTGAAATGATCGAAAATGGAGTATCACCAGTTTTGCTCCAGGCGATAGTTAAATCTTTAATTAGATTTGAACGTGAAATGGTAATTGAATTTACCGATAACACTGTGGTGTTAGATATGAAGTATTACCAGTTTTACTTCATGGGATGAATAGGTTGGGATGGGGAAATTAAAATAAATAATTACTTCGGTAAGGTTCGCTAATCCCGACTAGTTTGAATTGAGATTCAAAAAAAAATAGAATAAAGAATAAATTCAAGGAATTTATCTTGGATAAAATTAATGGGAACCTTTCCCTATGAATGCGAAATTTAGAAACTAACTGTCGGTTAGCTAAGCAGAATGGTTTTCTGGATATTGATCTGATGTTGGTTTCGGCCTTCGGGGTTAATATTTGGGGAATTATTCTCTTGATTAATTTACGGTTAGTGACTGATGAATTGGAATGAGGCGTATGTTGTGTTTGTGTAACACTTATTTAAAATATACGCGAGTTATTCGGAAAGACCGGGTTTATCCCATTCTGAATAACTGATACGACGATAAGTCAAAGATGAAGACGATGGTCGAAGACCGGAAGTCTTCACGTCGTTTGGGTGATTACTGATGATCTTGATTGGGCTGTACACCCAAGAAGATGGAAACAGTTGGTGATCGTCCAGACGTACTTGGAGATCGATGGATATGCGGGGTACTAGGTGCCTCCGGTTTCGTTCAGCCCCAGAACGGACTTGTAAATGGACTGTGTGTCTGACATTGGATTTTAGTCCGTGTGATTGATCTCTATTAAATATATATCTGTTTGGCGGCGGAGAATTTATTCTCTTGCTTAACGCCCTTCTCTGAGACGTACGAGCTCAGGGGTTATATATTGATGGATATCAAACGCATGGAGTGAATTGCCTGTGTGGCATGCCTAAGTGGCAATTGATCGAGGCTTCTGTTGAAAAGCAAAGTCTTGTGGTGATGATCAAAGCACGGCCTTTGTGGCGTAGCTTTGTGTAACGTTTACCTCGCGTGTTTCACACCCGGTATGAACCAAAAACGGGAGAGGACCTCAGGGAGGGCATGCGTTTCCTTCTAGCTAAAAAGTGGCGTCAGTGGTTTTACACGCCCTGACGAGTTTGACTTATGTGGTTGTTGCTGTTGCGAGGCGCCTCGGATTGATCGGTCGTTCTCGAACCGATGGAGTCATTTAGTTGGCTCACCTACGCCCCATAGGGCGGGGAAACGTATGTTCAGGGTTTAAGTTTAATCCACATCGGTGGACTGGCCCTGACGATCCAAGGATCACTCGAGCTCTGATCCTGAGACATGGTAGGCTAGATTGTCTCGAATCGGTTGAGGACTATCTTTTGCCTCGGTTCATAGATGGAAACCCAATTTCCAAATACGTGACATTTGCGGTTTTAATTGTAGAACTAGTATGGCGACATGATATATGGTACCCATGCCGCCTATGATTGATACTTATGATTTGAAGTTGTTTTATACACTATGCACTTATTATAGTATCAAATAATCTGTTTTTAAACGTATCAAGCATTCTTTGGCTGTTATAAGGGAAAACCCTATCCCCCGGCTTGCGTTGCATTGTGTGATAGGACCTGGGTCTTATAACAGCTTCATTTTTCTTTATTTAGCAATGCGCTGTTGTTTTATGCACTGGTATTCTTGGGAGGAAACCCGTTCCGTGTTATACGGCGTGGTCCCTTGATTTACCTAGCTTTAAAAATAAAGATTAACTGTTTTAGTTCTCACACCAGTCCCATGACTGACCTGGAGTTTATTGTTTTAACCTAAACTCTGGGTGCCCCTATTTTGACACGGGCAGCTAGTAGTTTTGGTTTTGCAGATTTATATTCACAGGATCCTGGTTTACAGCTGGAACGATATCCGGAAAGCTTTGTATCCGTATATCTCATTCTAGTTGTGTATTGTATTATTTTCCGCTGCTATGTATTTAAATGTAATTTAATTCTCTGATATTTCTGTGTAATATTCATTTTTACTCTGTATATTCTTGTAATCTGATGCATTGTTGTAATATACAGTGAAATGTTCTTTTATATGCGTTCTGTTGTGGCTTGTTCTCGAACTATCCGACACTTTCCTTTACGGGGAAGTTACGAGTTTTCACACAAACACCCTGGATTAACCCCTAGTCGACCCAGCGAGCTCGGGTCGACCTCAAAAATCGGCCGGTTCGGTTATTCCCCTCTCCCAATTCGCTGTTTTGAACATTTTTGCATATTTATTTATTTAATTTTCAATTATATATATATATATATCAATATATATATATATATCAATATATATATATTTCTCTGCGCAACCCATTTCACTTAATTAAGTATACTTTAATTTGTGAATTTTTATGTTCAAATTACGGGGTGTTACACGCTATGAAATCGTTTTTAAATTATAATGATTTATTTATATAAAAGAATTAAATATAAATGGAATACCGTTTAAAACCAAAACTTGTAATGTTAAGTCTTGACTTTTATATTGTTTGAAATTGAAACTGTTATTTTAATTATTACGATGATATTAATTTATCATTAAATTTAGCGGTTTAATTTAATTTAATAATAAGATAAAATAAACCCGCATACATACCATATTTGTTCGACAAACTAATAAGTGCTACATGAACATAAAACCTGAAATATAATATGAAACTGGAAGGGTTCGTTACAAAGAAAACAACATATTTATATATTCTCTTGTCTGTACTAATCCGAACCCGAATGAACAAAACAGTTCATTTTAAATTATAATGTCAACATGTCTTGCTCTTTCAGTACGCCATGTCCTTCAATAAGAAAACATGAAAACAAACAGAGAAAACAGCTGGACAACTAAAGGAAATAAAATATGTGTACATCATAATCTATACAATGAACAGCTAAATATATTTTTACATATAGTCAAAATCTCATGAACCAATTCCACACTAGGATTGGTCGGCCACACATTTAATATAGAACGTATAGGTTACATATCAAATCTCAAATGGAATGAACAAGTCGATAGCTGCATAGTTTCACCAAGTCTATATCTGAACACACCAGTACACGAATATCCAATGCAAGGCTTGACATTCCCTGCTAAGCATATGCAGCCATAACGTGTCCATCACCATCAGTTCGATCACGTAACAGCTGAAATGATAGAAAAATTACCCCTAAGAAACAAAAAAAAAATTCAATGAATAGTTGGATACATTTAAACATCGAATCGCAATAGCTAAGGATATGGCTAAGTAACAGCTAAGAAAGAAAAGAAAGAGAACAAAAAGATATGTATCTTGATACATCAAGTCAGACAGCTAATTAAACAGCTAGATAAACAGCTAAGAAATGGTACAAGAACAACTAATAAAGAACATCGGAAAATAAATCATGAACAACTAAAACAGTACAATATACAGTTAATGAATTCATATGTGCAACAGCTTGGGTAACATCTACATATATGTAGTTATTTATGCATCAATCCTATAAGGGTATGAACAACCAAGCAAACAGACAGTGAATGGCTGATGAAAAACAGATATGTATATATATATCAAATCTGTATAGTACAACGAACAGGTAATATATATATATATATATATTCATATATACAGTCGATTACAAATTCACTGCTACTGTATATTTAAAAATATGAACAAAAACCATAATATGGTTTCAAAAATCTGTACTAATTAAACAATTCAGTCTCATCTAACCAACATTTCAATCACTGTTTGATGCGAATCCATCAATTTTCTATTAACCATCATGCATCAAATCTCATTACCAGTACACAAAACCAATCTGAAAGAACTAATGGCCTAAGCATAGGGCAGCATAATCTACATCAGAGAAGACTGATGGACGTTGATCTCTTCTAAATCCACAACTATATATATACATGCATCACACATATGTTTCATCCACTCCAGAAAAGCATACGAACAAATACAGTAGTAAACAAACCATTCGTAACACTTGATAATCAAAATAATACTTTGATAAAAAAAATCAGTAAAATACTTATCTGAATCTACGCAGTTCAGATCAGACGAGTCCCTTGATGTTGTTGATCGATGTCGTGGACCCAGGGTTCGGGAATATCTGCAAAACGGAAGCCTCGCTGGGTTGTCAAAGCTCGGTAGTGGGTACAGAAGGAAGTTGTGTTAGTTCTGGAAGGGGACAAGTTGATCAACGAAGCTGGGTGGTGGTTTGAAGGGGTCGCTGAGGGTAACAGACAGATCAGAAATAAAGAACGAAGGGAGAATCGAAGAAGGAGAGGCGCGTGGGGAGGGGTTGTGACTGTAACGACCCGCCATTTTTGACCACTCCAAGCCGGTAATTAAACCAACTCGAACTACTCAAAAATGACAGATTGTTATTAGCTTCCGAGGTAAAAAGAATAAATCATAGAATCACAAATCACAGACACAGATACAGTGCAATATGATATCTCGCAGCGGAAATAAATAATACAATAGTAGTTCATGAAGCTACTAAATAAAATTTTACATCAGAGTTTACATTAATAACACAGCGGAAGCCTAATACAAATGAATTCTAATACATGGATAAATGATATCAGTTTGAAATAGAAATGACAAGAACAGCTGAATGACTGGAACAACTGATCAACAGGTGGATATAATATGAGCAAAACCCAATATAACTTCAGACTCCAAAGTGAATCTCGAAAGCAGTAATCGATCTGACCCGAACCATAATGTAAAACAAAATAATTCGGATCAGGACTAACATTCTCATGGAAGTAAATCAATCAAATGAAATGTTCGATAAAATGCACTCAACAACTTAAAAGATGTTTGGGATAACCATCATTTAAGAATCTGTCCAACTAATAAACTAGATGAAATAATGTAAATCAGTTAAGTAAATATCAAAATAGCATAGGCGGGATTTCCATTATTACACCGTTGGTATATTTCGTAACAAAATTTATATTTCAGTTTCAACAAATCATATCATATTTCAATTTCAAGTCGAAAAGTCATATCATGTTTTAAAATTCCAAACATATAATTTGAAGTCTTTATTTATAAATTCAAATCAATTCATAAAAATCGAGTTTTAGCTTTATAAGAGTTCGCTTAAGTCGACTCAAAAATTCAATCGCTTCAGTTCAAATTCGATTTATAATTCAAATCAAATATTATCCTCAATTTCAATAAATTGTATCATATTCCGTAACTTATATATCGAATCAACTTCTTATACAACAATTCAAACAGTTCATATAATTTAAACCATTCTTATAAAATCGATTTAACAAAGTTTCTAATTCAAATCATATGATTATAAAATCAATTCCATATATAAAATCTATATATTCAAATTCACCTTTGGTCACATAAAATCGAATTTTCAATTCAATATTAATTATAATTTCAAATATAAATCAATTTACACAATTAACGTCCATTCCTTATAAAAGTTCAATATTCAAATCTTTTATCAGTTCATTCATTAAATCAAGTTTCGTTATATACATTCAAATCTCAAATCTGAAGTTCAAATCGCTAAAATCTTAACTTATCCACCTATTAGTTTGTTATTAAAGTTTGAAATATATGTACATAAAATAAAATTTAACTTTGAAAATAAATAAATATATATAAGTTTATAAAATTCTAAAACAAATTAGAAAAATAAATTATAAACATATATAAGATTAAAATAATATAGAAATATGTTTTAATAGGTTTTAAAGAATTTTTTTATGTATAAAAGTTTAAAATATTTAAAGTATAAAATATAAAATCTTAAGTTACTATTTAAAAATCAGGTTCCAAATCATTTTTCGTCGAAGCCTGACTAACTATGTCCGTGTTTACTATCCTACCCTATTGTAAAGTGATACAGATATTTATCATTTCAATCCGCAATCCCACATTCAATAAAAATCGTTTAGGTCTATCATTTCAACCCATAACAATTTTTCCCTACTCTAATGTCTATTCGGGTATGTATCATTTCAACCCTTAGTGATTTTCCTAAACTAGGGGTATCAACAATCACAAACAACAATCACATAACATCAATCATAGCATATATATCATCAGTGCCACTACGTGCCATATGAATATATCGTGTCACATATGAAATGTGCATACATATCAAATCAAACAATTTCTATAAGTAATCCTATACATTTCATATAATGTAACAACCCGTATTTCTGATAACCTGTTATATCGTAAATCGAGGCAGAATTTAATTTATAAATCTGAATCAAGGGAAATGGGCTATGCCATTGCGTTCGTCTCGGAAAAATACGCGAAATAGAGTCCGAAATTTTGTAAATCGGAGTCCGTATGACCCGGTTATGGCCCAAAGAAGTTTTCGGGAAATTTGAATTTCGAAACATGCAGAAATGGGGCCAGGCGGGAAAACTCCCGCCCAGCCAAGTCGACTTGGCGGTCGACAGGGCTGTCGACTTGCCTGTCGACATGCCTGTCGACTTGGCAGTCGACAGGGCTGTCGACTTGCCCTGTCGGCTGATTCTGGACTGGGTGCACCTGGTTGAGTTTTGGGCTGGGTTGGAGGGCTTGGGACGAAATCTGACGGACCTAAACTAACCTAGGGTTAATCTAAGGGTCTAAAACTAATCCTAATCTCTGTAAATAAGCCCCTAACCTACACCTAAATCATTAATATTCGTTCATGCAACTAAACTATGGCAAAATTATTTCTCTCATGGCCTCCACTCTCTCTTAAAAATCTCTAAGCTTATTCCTATGAGAGATTCATGTTCATTCTAGTGATTTCAAGTTTAAATGAGCATTATTAGCTTGCATTCAAGTCAAGTTACAATCTTTACATCATAAAGCAAGGGTTTTTATTGATTTGGAGCTTCATATTTGGGTTTTATGGTTGCATAAGGGCTTTGTCATATTTTTGTGTCTTCATAAGCATTGTAAGCCCTATTCTACTTTCATACTTAAACTCTAAATTTAAACGTATGAAATGCAAGTATGCCATGTTATGATATGCAAGTTTATGATGTTATGTTATGCAAGTATGTCATGTTATGATATGCAAGTTTATGATGTTATGTTATGCAAGTATGCCATGTTATGATATGCAAGTTTATGATGTTATGTTATGCAAGTATGCCATGTTATGATATGCAAGTTTACCATGTTATGCTATGCAAGTTTGCCATGTTGTGATATGCAAGTTTATCATATTATGTTATGCAAGTTTGATATGCAAGTTTGTCATATATGCAAGTTATGTTAGGCAAGTTTGGGTTGATCATTTTGTTCATGTTATCATGTTATGCAAGCTTATCTTGGGTTTATGAGCTTAAAGCTTCAAGCTTTATGCTAAAGGTTGCATTTTGGCAACATGTAAGTTATCATATCTCTTATGATAACTTGCATGTGAGGCTAAATGCGAACTTATGGCCATTTCTACATGTCATTTATCACCATGTATCACCAATATGCTAAGTTTGGTTTTATGCACGCTTTTGAGGCCTAAAAATGTAATATGCAAGTATATGAACACATGTACATTTCATATGCCACCATGTTGAACTTGTGGCTTCAACACCTTTGTGTCATGATTATGCCAAGTTCCCTCTTTCTATCCTTTATGCGCTATTGCGATATGTAAGCGATGGGATTGCGTTTGGGGTTGAGTAAACTTAAAAGACATAAAAACATAAGCTTGGGAATTTACCTATTAAGTTAGGTCTACCCTTTGGGAATTTACCTATTAAGTTAGGTCTACCCAAATGCTTGAAAACTTGTAACATGTTTTGGAAACATGATGGACATGACACTTAGAAAAGATAAGTGTGACCAACTCGAGGTTGGGTTGAGTTTGTAGCGTAAACCTACCCGGAACCGACCGGCTTAACTAGTTGCTACAAACAATAGGACCCAATGTGAGAAGTTGGTCATGTTGTACCTTGAACCTGAGGTTAGACCAAGTTGTGGTGTAAAGCTACCCGGACCCGCCCGGCTTAACTAGTAACCACAACGAGGTCTAATGTGAGAGGTTAAGGTGCATTAAATTAATTAATGTTACATGATAAGGTTAAGTAAATTTGATTTATGACACTTAGCCAATTTGACATGAATGGGTAGGTTAAGTGAAACCGGGCTTGATTTCTTAATGACACTTAACCGAAAAATTCGACTAGTGGTTAGGGTTAAGTTAACCTACACTTAACCAATCTGAACTCGGGAATTTAATGTGGTTAAGTTGAACTATACTTAGCCAATCCAACTCAGTAATTTGATAAGGCTGAGAACCGATTGGATACCTGGTCTGGATAAACTAACTTGATTGATAAATTAAACGAACCTGTTTTGCGGATCTGTAGGACCCACACCAAGTTAGGCAAGTTTGCAAATCTGTTATCTGATCCGTTAGTCTGAAAACTGATCATCTGAACCTGGTATGTCTGAACTCTGTTAATAAGTTAATCTGAATCTGATAGTCTGGGGACACAAGGGGGAATACTTGTGTCATCTGTTGTTTGGGACCCATATTAGTCAGTAACCCTTTCTGGTATCAAAACTTTGACCCAACTGTAGGTAGGGTCCGGGCACGCTTACTGAACTAATTATAAGTGGTTCATTCTGATAATGGCGATGGGTGTTGATGGTGCATTCCAACCGGGTCATGTGCGTGCATGGATCCCGGTCTGCCTCTGAGGATGTAAGACGCCGTGACATCTGTAAATACGCCTGTGCCAATTGGTTGCCACTTTAGGGAGTGATACACCCTATCGTGGGGCCGACATAGGGTATTTATGTATTAGGGAGCCGATCGCTTGGGTAGGATTTAGGGTACACTTAGCTCTGTCTGATTCTATTGGTACCATCTGTTTTGTTGGGTGGTAACACCCGTCTATTTCTGCGTGGTACCGTCTGTTAGGGTGGTAAAGGCCCACTACTAGTGTACACCTAATTGTAGTATTCCGTTTCTGTACTTTATCTGTTAGGGTGGTAAAGGCTCATTATTGTTAGCATTCCGTTTCTGTACTTTATCTGTTAGGGTGGTAAAAGCCCATTTTTCCCGAACTCTATCTATGGGCCATTCTGTTCCGTCCTGTTTCGATGTAGACATTAGGGTAACACCTAATCCTATTATACTAGTATTGGTGCTAAGAAGTTGGATTTTGACTTAGGTCAACACCTGATATTGGGCCAAGTTTAGGCCAAGGGATAAATTCTTGTTTATACATGACATGTTAGAATGCTGGTACACCTGTGGTGAAAAACTTCACCTTGATTATGTGATGACTCCTTTGAATTATCTGTTAGATATTCACCATGCTAGTATGTAATTATCCTTATGTTCATCCCTGCTTCTCATGCCAGTTAACTTTATCAGTTTACATTGATTGTAGTAGGGCTTACTCAGTCTTTTTGACTGACCTGTTTTTCTTTCGCCTCTTTTCTTCCGTTCCCCCCCTAGGTTCTCAGGGTGGGAATTTTGGAGCTTAGCTTGGCTTTCTGATCGCTTGCTTGTGGGATTTTAGCTCATGTACGGTCTTGACATGAAGCTAGCTATGGTTATCACTTATTTTGGGGATAGTACTTATGTGTTTCAGTTTTCCGGTGATGTTGTTTTTATCTAGACTTGTGTATTTGGAAAGTTGACATTATGTTGTACCAGACTTGTTTTGAAATAATTTGAAATCTTCCGCTGTTTTACTTATCTTATTTACTCTGTTTACATATATACATATGTTCTTGTTCTGCCTTGATATATCATTATGCATGTTTACCTGATTCAAACACCCCTCCAAAGTCAGAGTGCTTGCAAGAGTCACCTTGGCGAAGGTGGGGTGTTACATTTGGTATCAGAGCATGTAACGGCGCGATTTTCGACCCTCCGAAAATCGTGTCATTATTGAAAGAAATTAGAAGATGAGATAGAAAAGATAGAACTAATAGAATAGAAGAATAAGAAGTTATCAGAAATCTCACAGCGGAATTTAAAAATACAAATACATTACATCATAGGGTCTGGTACATCATAATACATCAACAACTTACATCATCATAGTACATTCATATAACAATACATCATGATATGGAAATACAAATCTAACTGGATACATAGGTGTAGTTAAACTACTAGACTTGTCCTGCAACTTGAACTTCGCAAGGTTCCATTTGCCTACCTGAATTACTTGTCTACTCATAATAAATATTATGAGTACCCAAGAGTTTAGGGAAAACACAGAAAATAAACTCCGGGTCAGTCAGGGGACTGGTGTGAGTAAACACAGTTAAAAAGATGTAAACAGGGAAATAAGGAATAAGGTGTTTAGTTATTTATAGATTCAATTACTTAGAAATCTTAAGCCCAACTCCATAATTAACATATGGAAAATGACCCTTGTATTTTGATATCAAAACGTTTGATATTTATGGTAATATTTGTCAAATAAATAATCATCTAGTGAATCGCTTGCATCTCACGTTCACGTATGTAGAATAAAATCTAACTCGTCGAGCGCTTATTGGAAATTTGGTTTCTAACTGACAGGGTATGGGAGCACCCACCGATCAGTGTACTCTAGAGAAGATACACTGGGGTTCAACAAGAACATCCTGCAACCCGGCCACACATGACCGTCCACTCATTTAGCTTGAGTGTAACGAATATATTACCACCTCCACGGTTGGGGATGACCCACCGATTACCGAAGGTAACAGCAGTGAAAATAGATTATGAAACAAAAGGAGTTTACTCTAGATGGTGATAATATACCCTGCTTGGGTATGACCCAACTAGCCATGCTGCCTAGCCCAACTATTGTCTTTCTCGGGTTGTGAGGTTTGAAGTCACGTTACCGTTGACGGATTATTCTTCAACGTCTTTGAATATCACACCGTCCTATCTGGCAGATCACTCATTTGTTTCCACAAACATATTCCGGGTATAAGGCTAAAGAAACGAATCTCTCCGCCACCAACGTAATACACTTATGTAAAGTCGATGTGTAAAATCTGATCGATATACGTTGTCAGACATCCGACTGTTCGGATCTGTTCTGGGATTTAACAGACCGTAGACACTATTTTGAAATAGTCCTTGTATTCTTCCTCATCGATTTCCGGTATACGTCGTATAATTCGAGTCGAAGTGGAATGTAAATTCCGGCCTCTTCGAAACGGTGTACGAAATATCTTTTATAGTCGATAATTTATTTTCAGTTACTGTCTTAAATTTAGTTTACACATTCTGTAATTAGTTTATATATACAATATATATAATTCTCTGGTTCAACTCGGATATGAAAAATATCCTTTATCATTGGTCAGTTGAAGTGTGTATGTCGTACACAAGTTGTTGTATTTATTTCTTTTATTTAAACTTAAACAAATTGTTTTATAAATTTATTTAAATTTATTTTCCTTATATCATAAGTTTCAACTCGTTGAACTTCTTCGGACGACTTCGATACTTGACCTCACTGTCACTTTCATTGTTCCACTTGCCTAAGACAAATAAAATAAAAATTCCATTTTTATTTAATTTATTAATTATCTATTAATTATATTTTTATTTACTAATTTAATTAAAACCAATTTTAATTAAAACGTTGGATTAAAATCCTTTTCCCTTTCATTTGCCAAGTCGAGTTCTGGCACTTCAAGAACTCGTGATCAACACGGGTTGATCACCGAAATTCCTTTGCTAAATCCGTTGCCTTCCCACCTTGCCAAGCCTCTCCGATCAGCTCCAAACCCCTTGCCAAAACTCGTGCCAGGCCCCTTGCCAAATCTTCGATTACCCTCAAAATCCACGGTGATCCATCGATGGATCACTACAATTTCATCGTACCAGGCCTTCCCCCTTCTTCTCCATTTTGCCCTCGACTTTCCTATGCAAACGTGCGCAGCTGTGCACGTGCACACCACCCCACGTCGCCATCTCATCGTCGAACCACCACCCACAAACTCCGTTGCCTTCACTGATCAACTCCGACCCATCACCACCACCTCCAGTCGCCTCCTCCTCAAAATCACCCTCCACCTATTTTCCAGTAAACTGCTTTTTAAACCACCTCGCCTAAACCGACCTCGCCTCGCCTCCTCCGACCACCGGAACACCTCGCGCCGCCGCCCATCGCTTCGTTATGTCCCAACGCCGCTCTACGTCCATCCTCAGCCAACTCGATCGCCTGTGGGGCCCCCACGTCTCCTTCAATTTCGACGAACCCATTCTGCCATTAAAATGTAAATCGAGCTCGACAGCCCCAACCACCCGATGGAAAAATCATTTAGTATTTTTCTCTTGTTCACCGATGTCTCCACCTCCTCCACGCTCCACGAATTGGCCATCCCGATCGTCATTCGCCGGAATTTGGTTAGAGTTCCATTTCCGACCATCTCAACCATCCTCTCTTGTTTCAAAGTTAAAATTCATGAAACCACTTTTAAAAATCATATTTTGGCACTACGATTACATTTATAACCCTGTATTTCATTTCCATAGTGATTGAAATTTCGGTGATTAAGTTTGAGTCAGAGAACATCCTGCTCCTTCTGTTTTTCTTCTTTTCAAAACATGTTCTTCATGCTCAAAAGTTTAAAACAGGTTGTAATTGATTTAGTATACATATTACTACTGTATATACTCGTATAGTTTGTGTTTTGAAATGATCAAGGTGTGGTTTAACAAACAGAGGTGTTTGTTCTTGATACAGACAAACACAGTATTTTCCTTGATCATGTTTAAAGTGATGAACTCATTACTCAAACCTCCTACCACTTGTATACTTGGTTAAATGATGAAATAAACTTGGTGTACTAACATCTTTACTGGTGATAACAATTTGATGAACTTGCAGTAATATATATAAACATGAAAGCATCCAAAAACTGTTTACAATAAACTTGAAATCAAACATGACTTAAGTGAGGTTTACTCACTGATTAAAAGCTCCTGAATTATTCTAGCTTGAAGGTGATAAAATTCTCAGCAACTTCCTTGTATTTGAGTAAAAAGAAAGTGCATGGAGTTGGTCATGTATTTATAGTTTTTCCCTTATGTTTTTAACAGTAAAAAGCCACATCTTCTACCTACCCTTTCTCTCTCATTCGAATGGATCAAAATGTACACAGCAAGATTAAAGTACTTTTCCACAAGGGATGATTCCTACCAACCCTTATTTCCCTCTTCAAAGTACACAAGGCTTACACCTTCATTAAATGCTCATCTTACTTTCATTTAATGCTCACTCTACACTTACAATCAAGACACAAGAGAACGGTCATCCCTTTTTGATATTTTGTGTGCACTTATAATTTCAGCCGCATATATTAGTATAGGGTGATTATGCGATGACTAAGTCCTAATCTATTCTTTAATGATGGGTTGGGCTTTGTTTTGCTTTTTGTTTTAAGCTCTCTTGTTTGTTGCTACTACATTTGGTGTATATAAGCTTATATATCCATGTTTTTGGCCGTAGCATATGTATATATATATATATATATGCTTTTTCCATGTTATACTTATATATATATAATATATATATAAGTGTTAATCCCCTTTGTTAAAACATAGATATGTACATAAGGGTTTAACTCTTTAACTTGTATGGTTTTGCTATGTGAATGACACTTATCCATGCTAGTTGTAAAATAGGATTTGTCACTCTAGTTTGTGTTGCCACACTTCTCATACTTCTCTGTGTTATGAATAGTGTTACTAATTGTTGCTTATGTATGTTGTAATATTAAACATTATACATACCTTATATATATCAAGTTCTAGTGCAAATCTTATATGTATATACATACATATAGGTGATTATACATATCTTAATCGTTTGAGTTCCCTAGATACATTTTAATTTTCTTATTAAAATGAATATCAGGTGCTTAAAAATATCCAGCCATTACAGACTACCCCACTTAAAAGAATTTCGCCCCGAAATTACATAAGAAAGATAGAAAGTTTCCAAAAGAAAATATTTCATAAACTGATTGCTTTAGTACACATACAAATACGACTAGTTCTGTATTAACACTAGTCTCGATACATACAATAATACTAGACTTGACTACTCAAGTTCTAAACTGTCCCAAAATATACATACGTAACTATCCTCCTCCAGTCTCTGTCCTACTACTCGTCGTCAGAGATATCTATTATCTCTACGACCTCCTCGTCATCAGATATATTAAGGACCTCAACTACGTCCTCTGCATCAGTCTCCTCCTCGTCATCCTCTATATAAATCAGACCCCCTGGTGGTATGAAATATAGCCTCACCACGGGATATCCATACTCACCGAATACTTGTACTCCTCCTCCTGCCATGCGAAACTCTACGAGAACTTGTTCCAATCTATTCCATATTTCTGTCCTTTGGGCTACTTGCTCTTCTTGTTGGTTTCCCGTAGCAATGACTGGGGTTCCTGGGACAATGACTGGGGTTCCTGGAACAACTTGGTCTTCTTCTTCCTCATATTCTTCTTCATATTCTTCCTCATATTCTTCTTCATATTCTTCCTCATATTCTTGTTCTTCTTCACCACCCTCATCTCCTTCCCCATAACCGTCAACACTTCCACCTTCTTCTATCGCTTCATCTTCATCAGTAAAGTCTTGGTGTCCTCCATTCTGTTCCATTGGTTCGTTCCTGCCCAGCACTGATCCTTCTGATGATATGTGTGTACCCTCGTCGTCGATGGGTGATCTCTCTCGGTTGTTGTCGGAATCTCCTACCCTTTGTCTCTTTGCTTGTAGTATAAGGAACTGGAGTGGTGTCACCCTCTTTCTTGCTGTGGTCTTCCATATTGGTTCCATCTAACAGTAAACAAGAAAATAGAACTCATCAGTGATGTAAACATACAAGAGAGTTCATAAATCCTAATAAACTGAATCATAACACACATATGCAAATGCTCACAGAAATGTAGAAATCGAAATTTCCTTACATTTTAATCATACCAAAGTAAATCATACCTATCCCATAGGAAAATCTGGGTATAATTTCTTTATCTGCTTCTCGGTCTCCCACGTACAGTCTTTCGGGTTTTCGCTCCACTGGATCTTTAGTAGCTTCACTACTTTGTTGCGAAGTTGCTTTTCCTCTCGGTCAATAATACTGAATAGATGTCTAATCACTGTCAAGTCTGGCTCAATCTCTATCTCTTGCTGAACAGAGGGTTCCAGAATTAATGATGGATTGTGCATGCATTTTCTCAAGTGCGATACGTGAAATACGTTATGAATTCCCGCCATATATTCTGGTAATTCAACTTTATATGCTTGAAAACCGATTCTCTCTAAGACACGGAAAGGTCCAACATATCTCGGTGCTAACTTTCCATTTTTCCCAAATCTTACTACTCCTTTCATGGGTGAGATCTTCACAAAGACTAGATCCTCTATTTCGAATACTAAATCTCTTCGCCTTTGATCGGCATAGCTTTTCTGGCGATCCTGGGCTTCTTTCATTCTTAGCTTCACTAATTCCACTTTCTTTGCCGCCTCTCGTATCATATCCGGACCAAGTACCAATTTGTTTCCGGACTCTACCCAACATGCAGGCGCTTTACAAGGTCTTCCATATAACGCTTCATATGGTGCCATTTGTATACTCGCCTGGTAACTGTTATTATATGAAAATTCTACTAGGTGTAAATGATCTTCCCATGATCCTCCAAAATCTAAAATACATGCTCTTAGAAGATCTTCCAATATACGATTAACTCTTTCCGTCTGACCGTCTGTTTGAGGATGGTAAGCTGTACTGAAATTTAACCTTGTTCCCAACGTTCTCTGTAAAGCTTCTCAAAATCTACTCATGAAAATGGTATCTCTGTCGCTTACAATGCTTGTTGGAATACCGTGCAGTCGTACTATCTCTTTCATGAATACTTCGGCTAATGTTATGGCAGTGCGCGTTGGTTTTACTGGAATAAAGTGCGCACTCTTAGTTAACCGATCTACGATTACCCAAATCCCTTCGTAGCCTCTCCTTGTTCTTGGCAAACCATCCATGAAGTCCATCGATATCATTTCCCACTTCCAGTTGGGAATCTCTAATGGCCGTAATAGTCCAGCAGTCTTTTGATGGTCTCCCTTGACTTGCTGACAACATAGACATTCATTTACGAAAGTAATGATATCTTTATTCATTCCTGACCACCAGAATACTCGTCTCATATCGTGATTCATTTTAGGAATTCCTGGGTGGATGCTCAACTTTGATGCATGGCATTCCTTTAAAACCTCCTGCCTTATTCCATCCACGTTAGGTACGCATAATCTGCCGTTTATTCTCAATACTCCTTGATTGTCCAACTCGAAGTCAGTCTCTTTTCCGTTTGTGACTCCTCGAATAATCTTTTCCAGTTTGACATCCCTTTCCTGATTACTCATTATCCTTTCTTGGAGAGTCGGTGTGACTTCCAAAAGTGATAATATCGCATTTCTACTCAAGGCGTCTGCCACTACGTTTGCTTTTCCCGGTGTATAAATGATATCTAAGTCATATGATGCAAGAAATTCCAACCACCGCTGTTGTCTCAGATTTAAATCTTTTTGCGTGAACAGATACTTCAATGGTTTATGATCGGTGAAAAGTTCGAATTTCCCACCTAGCAGGTAATGTCTCCACATCTTCAATGCGAAAACAACTGCCAATAACTCCAAGTCGTGAGTTGCGTAATTCTTCTCGTGAATCTTTAACTGTCTACTTGCATATGCAATCACCTGTCCCTTCTGCATTAACACCGCTCCTACTCCCCTTCCACAAGCATCGGTGTAAACTGCAAATCCGCTCGTTCCATCGGGAACAGCTAATACTGGTGCTTCTGTTAATTTCTTCTTTAGTTCTTGAAACGATTCTTCAAACCTTGGGTCCCACATAAACTTTTGACCCTTCTTTGTTAACTTGGTCAGATGTGACGATATTTTGGAGTAGTCTCGGATAAATCTTCGATAGTACCCCGCCAGTCCTAGGAAACTACGAATATCGGTTGGTGTTTGAGGTTGTTTCCATAGTTGTACTGCATTTACTTTAACTGGGTCTACTGATATCCCATCTCCGTTTACTACGTGCCCCAAAAATCTTACTTCCGATTTCCAAAAGTGACATTTTGAAAACTTTGCCTTCAACACGTGTTTTTTTAGAGTTTCTAGTACTACTCTAAGATGACCACGGTGCTCTTCTTCGGTTTTTGAAAAGATTAAAATATCGTCAATGAAAACGAGAACGAATTTATTAAGAATTTTCCTAAAGACTCTGTTCATCAGATCTACGAAGAAAGCTGGTGCGTTGGTTAGTCCGAACGGCATAACCAACCACTCATAAAAGAAGTCTGGGCCTCTGAATGCTGTTAGAGGAATACAATCTTCAGAGATTCTCAATTGGTGAAATCCCGTTGCTAAATCCATCTGGGAGAATACCGTTGCTCCATGCAATTGGTCGAAAAGGTCATCAATTCTAGGTAATGGATATCTATTTCGGATGGTTACTTTATTTAATTCTCGGTAGTCTACACACAGTCGTAAGGACCCATCATACTTTACTACAAAAACTACCGCAGAGCCCCAACTAGAAAAACTAGGTCGGATTAAGCCTTTACTCAGCAAATCCCGAGTTTGTTTCTCTAATTCCTGAACTTCCTTGGGAGCCATCCGTCTCTTTGGTTGAATTATTTGTCTAGCTCCTGGGACTAAATCAATTCGGAATTCGATCTCTCGATGCGGAGGTAAACCTCCGACTTCCTCGAATACGTCCTTGAACTCTCTTACTACTTCCAAAGTGTCGAGACTTTCTTGAGGTGCTTCTAAAGCGAATAGAAAACTACATGTGTGAATTCCCGGCTTTCCACAAGTTATTCTAGCTTTTCGCTCTAAGCTAGTTATAAGGGTTATGATTTCTTTATCACATTTTATCTTGGCTTGGAACTTGCTTAACCAGTCTAATCCAAGTATAAAATTGAAAATTTTGAAGTCTAGAACATAGAAGTCAAATCGAAAAGAGTGTGAGAGATATAAGAGAGTTATATCCTCACAACACATTTTAAGCTCAGTTTTTCCCCCTATGGGGTTTGATACGCAAATGGGGTTCGGTGATATAATTGGTTTAAGGACAAACTGATCTATGGTTTCGACTGAAATAAAACTGTGTGAAGCGCCGGTATCAAATAAAACACGAAGGTAAATTCCATTAAACTGTAAAGTACCTTCTAGCACTCCCTTCCCTTTCACATTCTGAGAAGTAGACGGTTCATCTTTGATTGTAAAAACCCTAGGCTGTGGTGCCCTCTTCATCAATGGACAGTCTTTCACCATGTGTCCTGGTTGATGACAATTGAAACAGAGATTCTTCACTACCATCTCGTTCCTCTAATTCTGGTTCTGGTTCTGATTCTGTTGTTGAGGTCTCTGTTGCTGTCTCGGGTATTGCTGGGGTTTCTGTTGCTGTTGCGGGTATTGCTGGGGTTTCTGTTGCTGTTGCGGGTATTGCTGGGGTTTCTTGTTCCCTTTTTGTTTGCAGAATCGTGCTATGTGTCCCTTTTGCTTGCAGATGTGACACCCCACATTCTTAAATTTATCGTCCATTTTCTGCTGCCCTGTCTTACCTTGGCCTTGGTTATTCGTCCAGTCTGGGTTGATCTTTCTTTTCAGATAATTCCCTCCACTTGACTCTCCGGTCTGAGCCTTTGCCCCTGATTTCTTTGCATCTAGTGCTTCATATCTAAGTGCTAGGTCTACTAGTTCCACAAATGGATCCTTCAAATGTCCCATCATCCTTCCTTGTAGATTATCTTTAAGACCAGCAACAAACATCTCGTTCTTCTTCAAAAGAGTATTTATCAGCTCCGGTCCAAAGATTGAAAGAGCGTTAAACTGGTTTTCGTACTCAGCGACAGACATGCTCTCCTGCTTTAAGTCAATGAAGTCTCGGTACATCCTTGTCCTCCCAGTAGCAGGTAGATACTGACTTTCAAAAGCTTCTTTGAACATGGGCCAAGTAAAGTTTTCCTCAGGAGTGTTAGCTGTCTGGGCATCCCACCATATTGTTGCGGCTCCTTCCAGATTCCATGAAGCTAAGAGACGCTTATGCTCGTCATCCAACCTCAGTCATTTAAAAATCTTCTCACATGATCTAATCCACGCTTGGACTCCGACCAGTGATTCAGTACCCCTGAAAATCCTTCCTCCCAGAGTGGTGTAATTCTTACATATCATAGCAAAGTTAGGCTGAGTTGGTGCTCGGATTACTTCAGTAGTGTCCACTTGTGTCTGGTTAACAGTGTGTCCGTTTGTCGTAGTTGCTCCGCTTGCTCCTCGGCCTCTTCCTCCACGAGAACTCATTTTCACTCCTGAGTACAAGGATTGAAAATTAATGACTCGTCAGAAAAATATGTCAAGGGATTACCTAAGTAACTACGATCTACCTATATCAAAATATAGTTTTTAGTAGAAATACGCTCTCTCACTATTCCAAAGCCTAAATGTTTCCAAAGAACATAGGCTCTGATACCATCTGTAACGGCACGATTTTCGACCCTCCGAAAATCGTGTCATTATTGAAAGAAATTAGAAGACGAGATAGAAAAGATAGAACTAATAGAATAGAAGAATAAGAAGTTATCAGAAATCTCACAGCGGAATTTAAAAATACAAATACATTACATCATAGGGTCTGGTACATCATAATACATCAACAACTTACATCATCATAGTACATTCATATAATAATACATCATGATATGGAAATACAAATCTAACTGGATACATAGGTGTAGTTAAACTACTAGACTTGTCCTGCAACTTGAACTTCGCAAGGTTCCATTTGCCTACCTGAATTACTTGTCTACTCATAATAAATATTATGAGTACCCAAGAGTTTAGGGAAAACACAGAAAATAAACTCCGGGTCAGTCAGTGGACTGGTGTGAGTAAACACAGTTAAAAAGATGTAAACAGGGAAATAAGGAATAAGGTGTTCCGTTATTTATAGATTCAATTACTTAGAAATCTTAAGCCCAACTCCATAATTAACATATGGAAAATGACCCTTGTATTTTGATATCAAAACGTTTGATATTTATGGTAATATTTGTCAAATAAATAATCATCTAGTGAATCGCTTGCATCTCACGTTCACGTATGTAGAATAAAATCTAACTCGTCGAGCGCTTATTGGAAATTTGGTTTCTAACTGATAGGGTATGGGAGCACCCACCGATCAGTGTACTCTAGAGAAGATACACTGGGGTTCAACAAGAACATCCTGCAACCCGGCCACACATGACCGTCCACTCATTTAGCTTGAGTGTAACGAATATATTACCACCTCCACGGTTGGGGATGACCCACCGATTACCGAAGGTAACAGCAGTGAAAATAGATTAAGAAACAAAAGGAGTTTACTCTAGATGGTGATAATATACCCTGCTTGGGTATGACCCAACTAGCCATGCTGCCTAGCCCAACTATTGTCTTTCTCGGGTTGTGAGGTTTGAAGTCACGTTACCGTTGACGGATTATTCTTCAACGTCTTTGAATATCACACCGTCCTATCTGGCAGATCACTCATTTGTTTCCACAAACATATTCCGGGTATAAGGCTAAAGAAACGAATCTCTCCGCCACCAACGTAATACACTTATGTAAAGTCGATGTGTAAAATCTGATCGATATACGTTGTCAGTCATCCGACTGTTCGGATCTGTTCTGGGATTTAACAGACCGTAGACACTATTTTGAAATAGTCCTTGTATTCTTCCTCTTTATCGATTTCCGGTATACGTCGTATAATTCGAGTCGAAGTGGAATGTAAATTCCGGCCTCTTCGAAACGGTGTACGAAATATCTTTTATAGTCGATAATTTATTTTCAGTTACTGTCTTAAATTTAGTTTACACATTCTGTAATAAGTTTATATATACAATATATATAATTCTCTGGTTCAACTCGGATATGAAAAATATCCTTTATCATTGGTCAGTTGAAGTGTGTATGTCGTACACAAGTTGTTGTATTTAGTTCTTTTATTTAAACTTAAACAAATTGTTTTATAAATTTATTTAAATTTATTTTCCTTATATCATAAGTTTCAACTCGTTGAACTTCTTCGGACGACTTCGATACTTGACCTCACTGTCACTTTCATTGTTCCACTTGCCTAAGACAAATAAAATAAAAAAATCTATTTTTATTTAATTTATTAATTATCTATTAATTATATTTTTATTTACTAATTTAATTAAAACCAATTTTAATTAAAACATTGGATTAAAATCCTTTTCCCTTTCATTTGCCAAGTCGAGTTCTGGCACTTCAAGAACTCGTGATCAACACAGGTTGATCACCGAAATTCCTTTGCTAAATCCGTTGCCTTCCCACCTTGCCAAGCCTCTCCGATCAGCTCCAAACCCCTTGCCAAAACTCGTGCCAGGCCCCTTGCCAAATCTTCGATTACCCTCAAAATCCACGGTGATCCATCGATGGATCACTACAATTTCATCGTACCAGGCCTTCCCCCTTCTTCTCCATTTTGCCCTCGACTTTCCTGTGCAAACGTGCGCAGCTGTGCACGTGCACACCACCCCACGTCGCCATCTCATCGTCGAACCACGACCCACAAACTCCGTTGCCTTCACTGATCAACTCCGACCCATCACCACCACCTCCAGTCGCCTCCTCCTCAAAATCACCCTCCACCTATTTTCCAATAAACTGCTTTTTAAACCACCTCGCCTAAACCGACCTCGCCTCGCCTCCTCCGACCACCGGAACATCTCGCGCCGCCGCCCATCGCTTCGTTATGTCCTAACGCCGCTCTACGTCCATCCTCAGCCAAATCGATCGCCTGTGGGGCCCCCACGTCTCCTTCAATTTCGACGAACCCATTCTGCCATTAAATTGTAAATCGAGCTCGACAGCCCCAACCACCCGATGGAAAAATCATTTAGTATTTTTCTCTTGTTCACCGATGTCTCCACCTCCTCCACGCTCCACGAATTGGCCATTCCCTTCGTCGTTCGCCGGAATTTGGTTAGAGTTCCATTTCCGACCATCTCAACCATCCTCTCTTGTTTCAAAGTTAAAAATCATGAAACCACTTTTAAAAATCATATTTTGGCATTACGATTACATTTATAACCCTGTATTTCATTTCCATAGTGATTGAAATTTCGGTGATTAAGTTTGAGTCAGAGAACATCCTGCTCCTTCTATTTTTCTTGTTTTCAAAACATGTTCTTTATGCTCAAAAGTTTAAAACAGGTTGTAATTGATTTAGTATACATATTACTACTGTATATACTCGTATAGTTTGTGTTTTGAAATGATCAAGGTTTGGTTTAACAAACAGAGGTGTTTGTTCTTGATACAGACAAACACAGTATTTTCCTTGATCATGTTTAAAGTGATGAACTCATTACTCAAACCTCCTACCACTTGTATACTTGGTTAAATGATGAAATAAACTTGGTGTACTAACATCTTTACTGGTGATAACCATTTGATGAACTTGCAGTAATATATATAAACATGAAAGCATCCAAAAACTGTTTACAATAAACTTGAAATCAAACATGACTTAATTGAGGTTTACTCACTGATTAAAAGCTCCTTAATTATTCTAGCTTGAAGGTGATAAAATTCTCAGCAACTTCCTTGTATTTGAGTAAAAAGAAAGTGCATGGAGTTGGTCATGTATTTATAGTTTTTCCCTTATGTTTTTAACAGTAAAAAGCCACATCTTCTACCTACCCTTTCTCTCTCATTCGAATGGATCAAAATATACACAGCAAGATTAAAGTACTTTTCCACAAGGGATGATTCCTACCAACCCTTATTTCCCTCTTCAAAGTACACAAGGCTTACACCTTCATTAAATGCTCATCTTACTTTCATTTAATGCTCACTCTACACTTACAATCAAGACACAAGAGAATGGTTATCCCTTTTTGATATTTTGTGTGCACTTATAATTTCAGCCGCATATATTAGTATAGGGTGATTATGCGATGACTAAGTCCTAATCTATTCTTTAATGATGGGTTGGGCTTTGTTTTGCTTTTTGTTTTAAGCTCTCTTGTTTGTTGCTACTACATTTGGTGTATATAAGCTTATATATCCATGTTTTTGGCCGTAGCATATGTATATAAATATATATATATATATATTTATATATATATGCTTTTTCCATGTTATACTTATATATATATATATATAATATATATATAAGTGTTAATCCCCTTTGTTAAAACATAGATATGTACATAAGGGTTTAACTCTTTAACTTGTATGGTTTTGCTATGTGAATGACACTTATCCATGCTGGTTGTAAAATAGGATTTGTCACTCTAGTTTGTGTTGCCACACTTCTCATACTTCTCTGTGTTATGAATAGTGTTACTAATTGTTGCTTATGTATGTTGTAATATTAAACATTATACATACCTTATATATATCAAGTTCTAGTGCAAATCATATATGTATATACATACATATAGGTGATTATACATATCTTAATCATTTGAGTTCCCTAGATACATTTTAATTTTCTTATTAAAATGAATATCAGGTGCTTAAAAATATCCAGCCATTACAGAGCATATGGTTTACGAGAAGGAACAAAAGAAAAGGTTTTTAGAAAACTTTTGGAAAACTATTTTCAAAACCAAGTATAAAGTATTTTCCGAAGAAAAGTCTAGTTTATTTTGAAGGCTATTCCCCAAAAAGCCATTAGCACAATCCTTAGCTATCTATTCTTAGTTCCCTCGTTCTGAATCTATCTTTTCCTTCATTTCAGTATGACAGATAACTTTGTTATCCCAGAGGGAGTGCAAGTTCCTGTTTGGTATAGGAGACTTATGGAGGCTAAGGCGACCGAAGCCGGCCCCGCAAATGTTACTCCTCCTCCGGTGGTTAATGTTCCTCCTCCTCCTGTCGCTGAGGTTCCTCCTCCTCCTCCCCCTCAGCTTCCTCCAGTAGAGTTCACGAAGATTTGCAAGGACTTCAAAGCAATGGGTGGCTAGAACTTTCTATGTACCGAGACTTTTGTAGAGGCCCGGAATTGGTTGAAAGAGACCGAGGATTTATTCGCTATCTTTGGATTAGATGATCAGAGAAAGATCTTGTTGGCGGTTTGGCTTATGAGAGATGAAGCCGCTTATTGGTGGGAAGTCACCAATGGTACTAGACCCGTTGAGACTTGGGCCGATTTCAGGACAAGATTCGGGCTTAAGTTTCTATCTTCTGCTGAAGAGAATTTGCAAATGGAGAGGTTTATTGCTTTGAAGCAAGGAGACATGTCTGTCAAAGAATATGTGAACAAGTTCAATCAGTTAGCTCGTTTTGGCTTGGATTTGGTGAGTACTACTCAGAAGAAGGCTCTTCGTTTTGCTAGAGGATTGAATGAGCCGTTACAGGAGTTAGCTATGTCTCATGTGCCCATGGGGGCCACGTTTGAGAGTTTGGTAGATATGGCCCTACTCAATGAAGAGAACAAGAGTGCAAAGAAGGAGGTCAAGGTGAATGAGTCTCAAAACAAGAAAACGGGGCCCAAAAAGGAAATGCAAAAGAAGGAGGAGAAGTTTGAAGATAAGAAGGAAAAGAAGTGCTTCACTTGTGGAAGCTCAACTCATCTAATCAAGGATTGCAGAAAGAGGAAGGGCACTTGCTTTAACTGTGGAGAGATGGGACACTTCACTAGGGACTGCCCGAAGAAGAAAAGGACTACATCAGAAGGAACAGTGAATACTCGCATGGCGAGTGAATAGATTAGGGCTAGAATAATTTGTCTGTAGGATGTTTAACTTTCCTTGTCTGATTTTCAGTTTGAAACTCTTTTTCTGGTATTTTGATTCTGTAATGGAAACTCGGTACTTTAATGCTAGTCTTGCTTCTGATCTGGTAATAGTCTCAAACTCCCTGAGAGTTATAACTCATCTGTTTGTGATAAATTGGGGTTTGAGAGTATCTGTGTTGGGCATGAGGGTGACTATGACGAATACATTCTGGGTTTCTACCATGCTTAGTTTCCTAAGAATCATTTGGGAAAAATCTGATCTGTACTGGTAGTCTGTAAGTATATGTACCAAGTTTTTGTTTTATCTGTACTCGCTTCCATCACTCGACTGTATCTTGTTGAGATAGGAATCCTATGGATGTAAACATGTGTTTGAGACATGTTATGTTTGATGGTTGCAAGTGGATGCAAGTGGTTGCTAGTGGTTGCTCGTGGATGCATAAACACACACTAGGCACTAGATCGGCTTGAAATACACTCTCATATTGCATATGGACGTGTGTACATTTTCAATTCTTATGGTTGCAAGATGGTTAATTCGGCACATGGATGTTGCATATGGATGAATGTTTGTGCACACATATAGTATTATATGATTAGGACTATTTGCATACATAATGGATTCATTTCACTAACATACTTTGCATTGAGGATCTTTGCATTAGATAAGAACATATACACACACCTTTTGCATATGTTCATACCGCATTAGAATCTTTAAGGACAATGATTGCTCGTGAATGATGATTTGAGTAGATGGATGATGGATGGTAGGATGCGTTCTTCCCAAATTGAAGATTTCGAGGACGAAATCCTTTAAGGAGAGGAGAATGTAACAACCCGTATTTCTGATAACCTGTTATATCGTAAATCGAAGCAGAATTTAATTTATAAATCTGAATCAAGGGAAACGGGCTATGCCATTGCGTTCGTCTCGGAAAAATACGCGAAATAGAGTACGAAATTTTGTAAATCGGAGTCCGTATGACCCGGTTAAGGCCCAAAGAAGTTTTCGGGAAATTTGAATTTCGAAACATGCAGAAATGGGGCCAGGCGGGAAAACTCCCGCCCAGCCAAGTCGACTTGGCTGTCGACAGGGCTGTCGACTTGCCTGTCGACATGCCTGTCGACTTGGCAGTCGACAGGGCTGTCGACTTGCCCTGTCGGCTGATTCTGGCCTGGGTGCACCTGGTTGAGTTTTGGGCTGGGTTGGATGGCTTGGGACGAAATCTGACGGACCTAAACTAACCTAGGGTTAATCTAAGGGTCTAATACTAATCCTAATCTCTATAAATAAGCCCCTAACCTACCCCTAAATCATTAATATTCATTCATGCAACTAAACTATGGCAAAATTATTCCTCTCATGGCCTCCACTCTCTCTTAAAAATCTCTAAGCTTATTCCTATGAGAGATTCATGTTCATTCTAGTGATTTCAAGTTTAAATGAGCATTATTAGCTTGCATTCAAGTCAAGTTACAATCTTTACATCATAAAGCAAGGGTTTTTATTGATTTGGAGCTTCATATTTGGGTTTTATGGTTGCATAAGGGCTTTGTCATATTTTTGTGTCTTCATAAGCATTGTAGGCCCTATTTTACTTTCATACTTAAACTCTAAAGTTAAACGTATGAAATGCAAGTATGCCATGTTATGATATGCAAGTTTATGATGTTATGTTATGCAAGTATGCCATGTTATGATATGCAAGTTTATGATGTTATGTTATGCAAGTATGCCATGTTATGATATGCAAGTTTATGATGTTATGTTATGCAAGTATGCCATGTTATGATATGCAAGTTTATGATGTTATGTTATGCAAGTGTAACACCCCGCCTCCGCTAGGGTCACTCGCAAAGAAATGCACTAGCTTTAGAGGGGCATTATTGGTAAACATGCACAGAAATATCACAAGACAGAACATATAAAATAGCGGAAGTAAAATCGAACTTTCATAAACATGAATACATAAGGTCTAAAGCCTTTTACATCAGAGTACATCAAAACCTGTCTTGCAATAGTAAAGAAGCATAAAGACTTTTTCATAAATTATTCCCCAAATAAAAACAGTAAAGTAGCCATAGCCAGGAAAAGTCCAAGCCATCAATGATGACCTTCAAGCAGAAGAAGTCCGAACTAAACAGCAGTGTTTCCTCCCTGTAACTTGGGGGGGGGGGGGAAACGGAAGAAAAGAGGCGAAACAAAACGGGTCAGTCAAAAAGACTGAGTAAGCCCTATCTACTATTAGTATAAAAACTAGTAAAGTTAACTGACATGAGAAACTGAGATGAACATAAGCATGATAACAAGATAGATAAGCTAAATCAAAATAACAGGATGAACTACTGAACTCAGATAAACTAGGGTGTCGTGATAAACTACGGTGTCAAGATAAAACAAGGTATCACATTGTCAGGTTTCTATCAAGTATAATATCCCAAGATATCTATCGCGTATAACGTCCCATGGCATCTATCCTGTATATCTGCTCTGCACCTACCGTACTAGTACCCCAACTGTATTACGTGTTATCCGTGAATGACCCTTACTCAAAAGTCGTGTAATGGTCCATGTCAACCTAATATGCCGCATATATAGGTTACTCAACTCATATGTTTCTTTCCATGTATAAGTTCAGTCCTTTGCCGTAGGCTGTACGGGCTTTCCCATGTAAACGGTTTATCCTTGAAGTTGTTTTGGACTGCAACCCTTGATCTAGTTGTGTTTCCTTACCATGAACTATCGCGCGTCCACTTATGATTTATGCCACCTAGGACCGCTAGGGATTATGCTACCTAATGAACATTTTCGTGTCTCGGTTTGGGTTTTGGCCACCTAGGACCACTAGGGATTACGCCACCCGTCAACCGCGCCCTTGATCCCACGTATGTATCGTGAATCGTTTTCCATGTCTAGATGCACATGTTCCCCAATGTGCCATCCGAGTTCCGTGCCAGGGCAAATCAAGAAATACGGAACTCGGTCGGGAGCTTTAAATCGTCTGCCGATGCAGATATCAAGGTCTGTTTTTGCACCCGTGGCTATGGTCCCACGTGACCCCTCCCTCAACTACTGAAAGGCAATCCAAGAAAAATCATGCATAAGAACCACTCCCCGGCCCCACTATAGCCCACTTTCCTACGGGCCAACCTCACCCATGACTCGATAGCAAGCACATGGTCTGTTGGGGGTTCCCTGCCTTTCCGCACGTACACGATTGACTAAAGATGGTAGGTAGTCGACGATGTGCTATCCAGGGCAAAAACAAGAATCGTCGATTCCACGCTAATCCATCCCAGTCTTTAGGTTGCTCGCATAGCAACCAAGGCATACTCTTGGTCCTTCTAACGCAGACCTTAACTTCTCATGGGCCTAGTATAATTACCTGGCATCCCACAGAGGGATCCCAAGAATATCCTCACGTCCCCCGAAGCTTCCACTTCGGCACCCAGTGCGCTGGAGCTTTTATCCAAGTCAGATAACTTGCTCCCCCTCGTATACTAAGCGATGACCTACCGTATCAGGTTACTCATCGTTTTGAGAATTAGTCCTATGTCCTTAGCTAAGAATTATTACTTAGTTACCATGTTATGATATGCAAGTTTACCATGTTATGCTATGTTATGATATGCAAGTTTACCATGTTATGATATGCAAGTTTACCATGTTATGATATGCAAGTTTGCCATGTTATGCTATGTTATGATATGCAAGTTTACCATGTTATGATATGCAAGTTTACCATGTTTTGAGAATTAGTCCTATGTCCTTAGCTAAGAATTAGTCCTATGCCATGTTATGATATGCAAGTTTACCATGTTATGCTATGCAAGTTTGCCATGTTGTGATATGCAAGTTTATCATATATTGTTATGCAAGTTTGATATGCAAGTTTGTCATATATGCAAGTTATGTTAGGCAAGTTTGGGTTGATCATTTTGTTCATGTTATCATGTTATGCAAGTTTATCTTGGGTTTATGAGCTTAAAGCTTCAAGCTTTATGCTAAAGGTTGCATTTTGGCAACATGTAAGTTATCATATCTCTTATGATAACTTGCATGTGAGGCTAAATGCGAACTTATGGCCATTTCTACATGTCATTTATCACCATGTATCACCAATATGCTAAGTTTGGTTTTATGCATGCTTTTGAGGCCTAAAAAGGTAATATGCAAGTATATGAACACATGTACATTTCATATGCCACCATGTTGAACTTGTGGCTTCAACACCTTTGTGTCATGATTATGCCAAGTTCCCTTTTTCTATCCTTTATGCGCTATTGCGATATGTAAGCGATGGGATTGCGTTTGGGGTTGAGTAAACTTAAAAGACATAAAAACATAAGCTTGGGAATTTACCTATTAAGTTAGGTCTACCCTTTGGGAATTTACCTATTAAGTTACGTCTACCCAAATGCTTGAAAACTTGTAACATGTTTTGGAAACATGATGGACATGACACTTAGAAAAGATAAGTGTGACCAACTCGAGGTTGGGTTGAGTTTGTAGCGTAAACCTACCCGGAACCGACCGGCTTAACTAGTTGCTACAAACAATAGGACCCAATGTGAGAAGTTGGTCATGTTGTACCTTGAACCCGAGGTTAGACCAAGTTGTAGTGTAAAGCTACCCGGACCCGCCCGGCTTAACTACTAACCACAACGAGGTCTAATGTGAGAGGTTAAGGTGCATTAAATTAATTAATGTTACATGATAAGGTTAGGTAAATTTGATTTATGACACTTAGCCAATTTGACATGAATGGGTAGGTTAAGTGAAACCGGGCTTGATTTCTTAATGACACTTAACCGAAAAATACGACTAGTGGTTAGGGTTAAGTTAACCTACACTTAACCAATCTGAACTCGGTAATTTAACGGGGTTAAGTTGAACTATACTTAGCCAATCCAACTCAGTAATTTGATAAGGCTGAGAACCGATTGGATACCTGGTCTGGATAAACTAACTTGATTGATAAATTAAACGAACCTGTTTTGCGGATCTGTAGGACCCACACCAAGTTAGGCAAGTTTGCAAATCTGTTATCTGATCCGTTAGTCTGAAAACTGATCGTCTGAACCTGGTATGTCTGAACTCTGTTAATAAGTTAATCTGAATCTGATAGTCTGGGGACACAAGGGGGAATACTTGTGTCATCTGTTGATTGGGACCCATATTAGTCAGTAACCCTTTCTGGTATCAAAACTTTGACCCAACTGTAGGTAGGGTCCGTGCACGCTTACTGAACTAATTATAAGTGGTTCATTCTGATAATGGCGATGGGTGTTGATGGTGCGTTCCAACCGGGTCATGTGCGTGCATGGATCCCGGTCTGCCTCTGAGGATGTAAGACGCCGTGACATCTGTAAATACGCCTGTGCCAATTGGTTGCCACTTTAGGGAGTGATACACCCTATCATGGGGCCGACATAGGGTATTTATGTATTAGGGAGCCGATCGCTTGGGTAGGATTTAGGGTACACTTAGCTCTGTCTGATTCTGTTAGTACCGTCTGTTTTGTTGGGTGGTAACACCCGTCTATTTCTGCGTGGTACCGTCTGTTAGGGTGGTAAAGGCTCACTACTAGTGTACACCTAATTGTAGTATTCCGTTTCTGTACTTTATCTGTTAGGGTGGTAAAGGCCCATTATTGTTAGCATTTCGTTTCTGTACTTTATCTGTTAGGGTGGTAAAAGCCCATTTTTCCCGAACTCTATCTATGGGCCATTCTGTTCCGTCCTGTTTCGATGTAGACATTAGGGTAACACCTAATCCTGTTATACTAGTATTGGTACTAAGAAGTTGGATTTTGACTTAGGTCAACACCTGATATTGGGCCAAGTTTAGGCCAAGGGATAAATTCTTGTTTATACATGACATGTTAGAATGCTGGTACACCTGTGGTGAAAAACTTCACCTTGATTATGTGATGACTCCTTTGAATTATCTGTTAGATATTCACCATGCTAGTATGTAATTATCCTTATGTTCATCCCTGCTTCTCATGCCAGTTAACTTTATCAGTTTACATTGATTGTAGTAGGGCTTACTCAGTCTTTTTGACTGACCTGTTTTTCTTTTGCCTCTTTTCTTCCGTTCCCCCCCAGGTTCTCAGAGTGGGAATTTTGGAGCTTAGCTTGGCTTTCTGATCGCTTGCTTGTGGGATTTTAGCTCATGTACGGTCTTGACATGAAGCTAGCTATGGTTATCACTTATTTTGGGGATAGTACTTATGTGTTTCAGTTTTCCGGTGATGTTGTTTTTATCTAGACTTGTGTATTTGGAAAGTTGACATTATGTTGTACCAGACTTGTTTTGAAATAGTTTGAAATCTTCCACTGTTTTACTTATCTTATTTACTCTGTTTACATATATACATATGTTCTTGTTCTGCCTTGATATATCATTATGCAAGTTTACCTGATTCAAACACCCCTCCAAAGTCAAAGTGCTTGCAAGAGTCACCTTGGCGGAGGTGGGGTGTTACATATAACAGTTCATTATTGATCCAACATCCATGAAAAATGTAAGTTAGGTGTGAGATAAACTCACATTTCGTGGCATAGATTTGAGATGGAAGACTAATTGAAGCAAAAAGATACGACGACTTCTAACGACGACTCGTAATGAATTTAATTCTTGTTAACCGCTCAAGACATATTTTTTTTCATAAGAGGAGGCTAGGTAATTTTCAAAGAATTGCTACGGCTAATGGGTTTTGAGACGGCACGGATATTGGTTTTGGAATAGTTGTCAACTCAACAATAAACTCGGCTAAAAAAACATAAATACAACAAATTCTTTTTTTTCATATAATATTATATACGTATACACATCGAAAAACAAATATATATATATATATATCTTTTAAAAATCAATCCAACGCTAAACACGAATACACAAAAACAAAACCATATAATATATATATGTTTAAAATTATAGATACACACCCAAAACTGATTATATATATATAATTTATTTATTTTGAAACGCACACACCAAATATTATATACAATATATAAATATACATATAATTTTCAAAATAGATTACCAAGCTACTCGCACCCTCATAAGAACTCTCACACACACTCACCACACCAAAACATGAACTCACGCAAACATACCAAAATCATATGCAAATAGAAAGCCACTCACACAATAACACAAACAAATATATATATTTTAAAACCACTCAACGCACATGCATGCATATTTGAAGGGTAGGGGATGGGACGTCTTACTGGCGGAGGCTGATCAGCACAGTTAGTGCTAGGCTGGGGCGAAGGTCAGCTTTGTGGGCGTAGTTGCGGAGCAAGTCGGATGTTGGCGAAGTCGGAAAGGCAGGGCGGAGGATGACTGCATCAAGTGGACGTGGTTTTGGAGGTGCGGTTCAGGACAATGGGCAGATGGTGGCGCTCGGTTTTGTCTGGTGGAAGGATGGAAGTCAGCGACGACTTCGGTTTCAGGTTGGGCACCCTTGCGGAGGCGGAGGAGGTCGGAGTGGCGGCTTTTGTTGTTGGGCTCGGCTTGAGGCGGTCAGCTCGGACAGGGAACAACAGCAGGTCGGAGGCTTCACTGACTGGGCAAGGCAAAGTGGGGCAGAAAAGAAAAAAAAAGCGGAGAGAGGGCGCTCCGCTTGGAGAGGATGGCAAGTTCAGAGGGCTATAGGGAAGGGGATGCTATTCATAGGAATGAAAAATATGGGATAGGAGCTGGAAAAAAAAACGCATGGAGGGGATAAATCATAAACAAAAAATGGGAGAGTGTGCTTTCCAAGAGACAAAAGAAAAGAGCTATTTTCTATATTTTTACTGTTCGCATGTTGGAATTTAGAGAACTGTAATGTGCTCATTTAGTTCATGAAGCGGTTTTAACTTCCCGAGGCATTGGAAACGGATAGTGTCCTTTTGATTTTATTTTTTAAGTATACAGCAAGATGCCTCATTGTTTTTACCATTTCATAAGGCAACAACATTGGAAATTTAAAAACAAAAGTAAGTGACGATTCTAGGGAAGAAGACGAAGCGGTTGCAGTCATCCAACATTTGAGAAAATGAAATGGCATATTGAAAACAAAAATAAAGCATGGATTTTGGAATGGTAACATAAGAGAACATATGCATGTAAAATAAAATGCATGGTTTGAAAAGAAAGTGGACCCCAGAATGGAAGAAATAAAAAGTAACGTGGCAAGGTTTTGAAACAAATAGAAATGGAAATTGACTATTACGTGCATGCATCTCAGACATGAAAAATATGGATAAGAAGTGTCCAATTTGCGAACAAAAAAAATATTTGGTTGGCTACCAAAATAAAAGAACGGGTTTTGCAGACACAAAATGACTAGAAATACGTGAGGGATCCGAATATGGACACTTCGAACTCAGATGGCTTTGTTTCAAAAATGAACCGCACAGCATTTCGGCTATTTCAGCGCGAATCGTGCACCGAAACTGACAAACGAATATACTTTGGAAATCAGCGCGACGAGACGGACACAACCGTATATAATTTGCAGTGTCAGGATGCTCCATTCAAAAGGGCATTACGGACCCCTTTTAAAAGGAAAAATGACACGAGAAAACAATTAAACGAAGATCAAAACATCCGAATTTTGCGAAACGAATTTCGCCGTCGTATTCGTGACAACGAATAGAATATTTTTCATGTTTTTTCGATCTGATTTCGGAGATATTTTACGGTTGCTAAAATTTGAACTGTTAGGTGCAGCTTTGCATTGAAAATGTGCGATCGACAAACATCCAAATTTTCCGATGAAATTAATTTCTACGCTATGTCTGGTTAGACGCATCTCAAATATAATTTTTTCGTATTTTTATTTTTATTTTACATTTTCATTTTTATTTGAGATATATCGGTTGCTGCTACCGCAAATAATCGTCAAAACTGATCCAAACGAACTGCCTAAAATTTGATGTTTTCAATATAAAATTATTTAAATCATTTCCATAATAAAATAACAAAATATTAAAGATAAACATTTCATTATAAAGCAATTTCATGTTTTAATTTTCCAGAATAAATTCAAATTTTAACTAAATAAACTCGATTTAATTTATATACTAAATTAGAACGAAATTGAAAATATTATTAAAATATACTTGTTTCAAATCAATTCATTCATTATATAAAAATAAAAATAAAATTTAATTCAAAATCAAAATAGTTATAAAAACAAACTGAGTTCTAAATGAATAAAAAAAACAAAATCTAAATTAAATAAACAAATAAAAATACATTTAAAATTGTGGGTTATTACATTCTCCCCCACTTAAACCTTTTCGTCCCCGAAAAGGAACAAGGAAGGAAAATAGTAATTAAATAATTAATATATTTAAAACAATAGTTTAAATTTATTCTCATATCCATATGTATTTTGAAAATTATATATATTTAAATCAATGTTAAAATATTTACTAACATTTCAAAACAATTTTAAGTATTCACTCGACGTCTTAATTGGCGATATATATCTATCCCACTTTCGAAACTCAAAAATAGATATCGATGATGCTGCGCAGTCATCACCAGAATCATTTTCAAGCGACTAGATTGTGACCCAATATCTACCAAATACATATATGATTTAACATATACGTTGATCAGACGTATACCCAAATCACTAGGTATTCGATAGGCCAATTTTTACGTCAGGTAAATACTCAAAACATCTTTCTATATTTAAATAGAATATATATCAAAATTTCAATACTACACTAAGGAAATTCTATATTATAATACTTTTTCAAAATAGTTACTTCAAATCAATATTTAGTAAAATGGACTCGCTGGAAAACTTACACTCTCCTTCTACTTCTTACCTTATTGTGGACAAGGATAAGTCATAGAATTCAAGTTAAAAGCTGAACGAACGAAAGAACCTAATCAAAGAGGATTGAAGAAGAAAGACGGATTCGAACGGAAAGGAAATTCCAGAAGAAGATTTAAATGTTAAACAAAATTTTATATACGGAAATATTTATTTTAAAACATCTAAAATCTCTTTCTTAATTTATTATGTTGAGGTTATATATAAATTTAATTGCAGGTTATTGGTTTGTTATTTAACGTTTGAAAATACTTGATAACTCGAAGTTTAATAAGTTTACTGTCGTTCTTACAGACGTTAGTTATACGCTGGCCAGACGCACGACTAAAATCTCTAAGTACTAAATATCCTTGTTTCAACTCCCAGTGCAAATACTTAAAACATTTAAAATAGACATGGAAAATACTTCCCCCATGGATCGCAGTTACTCGGCGGTTGCGCTACTATCCCAATAGAATCGCTTGTACCCGTAGGTATCACACCCCTCGAATTTCGCCATGGTTGTTGCCATAGATCGCAGTTACGCAGCGGTTACGTCACTATCCCAGTGAAATCGCTTGTAACTATAGGCATCGCACCCCCGAATTACGCTATGGTGTCCAGATCGCAGTTACGCGGCGGTTACGCCACTATCCCAGTGGAATCGCTTGTAACTGTAGGCATCGCGACCCCGAATTACGCTATAATAGATAAGTAATAATGTTCAATGTGATCTCACCGAGTGAGATTCCGATATCAATGGATACCCCAATCGACGGAGCACCAATGTAGATACAATTTCCGATTTCCGATGGACACTCCTTGACGAGCGCCAACACAATCCCTCTCTCAGGAATTGCGATTTCGATGGAAGGTACTTCCCATATCTTTATTTTGAAAATATATATACTATATATATAGTACTTCATTTCATGTTTCAAGCATATCGCACTTACATAAATATCAATTTACATAAGATTTTCTTTTCAACATCATGTTTCAGATATATCGTTCTTATATAAATTCCATTATATAAGGTTTCATTTTGAATCAATTAACTTCCAAATCAATAGCTTTTGAATTAATCATAATTCTACTATACATCTTCCATATATAAGGTTCGAATACTCATATCAAATATTCAATATAAAAATTTCTCGAAATTTCATTTCAGGACCAATTCAGTTTTGATTCATAATAAATTTGAATATTGAATGTCATTCCAAAACGTATTTCACAAAAGGTTGGATTATTTAAATAGTTGATAAACATATATTTCAATTTAATAATTGGAAACATTAGTTTCAATTGTTTCTTTTCAAAACATTTTCAAGATGTACAATTACACTATCCTATTATATAGGATTATCATTCGACCAAACGCGAGAATCAATTCCGGATTTCTTTCAATCTTTCAAAATGTACATATATGTTTATATCAAATCATGATCCACAAATCAAACTTCGTTGGAAAATCATGTAGCAAAGCTACCAAAGTGGTCTTCATTCATATTTTTCTTTTTCGAAAATATTTCATAAATTCATTTCAAACTTTTTATTCGAAAATACCGGTATATACTACTAATACATTTTCCAAAACCTTAGAAATCAATTTCAAAATATTCCGAAACAAAATTCTCAAGTTTTAGTCAAACGATATCCTTAGTTAAAACTAAATCATTTTATTCCACATCTTAAATTTATTTGCAAGATGTACCGTACTCTCATAATCTCGAAAAACCGCGATAACCCGAAGATGGATTTCAAATGGGATCAAGATTCAAATCAAGGGAGATCTTAACAAAGAAAGCTATCGAGGAGAACGAATTCGAAGAGTGGGAACTCTGAAAGGATTTAAATTTCAAAATACTTTATGTTTCAAAATAATTTATATTTTCAAAATACGCTCTCTCATAAGAAGGATTCTGCGACTGATTCCACTCATTCTAGGGTATCACTACCCTATCTCTAATAAGCTTTTACCCCATATGCTAAAGCTTTGATAAACCAAAGCTCTGATACCACATGTAACGACCCACCATTTTTGACCACTCCAAGCCGGCAATTAAACCAACTCGAACTAGTCAAAAACGACAGATTGTTATTAGCTTCTGAGGTAAATAGAATAAATCATAGAATCACAGATCACAGACACAGATACAGAGCAATAT
This sequence comes from Allium sativum, assembly GCA_030737875.1. NCBI lineage: Eukaryota > Viridiplantae > Streptophyta > Magnoliopsida > Asparagales > Amaryllidaceae > Allium > Allium sativum. Next base: position 184,124,195 of record CM060916.1, read on the forward strand.
GATATCTCGCAGTGGAAATAAATAATACAATAGTAGTTCATGAAGCTACTAAATAAAATTTTACATCAGAGTTTACATTATTAACATAGCGGAAGCCTAATACAAATGAATTCTAATACATGGATAAATGATATCAGTTTGAAATAGAAATGACAAGAACAGCTAAATGACTGGAACAACTAATCAACAGGTGGATATAATATGAGCACAACCCAATATAACTTCAGACTCCAAAGTGAATCTCGAAAGTAGTAATCGATCTGACCCGAACCATAATGTAAAACAAAATAATTCGGATCAGGACTAACATTCTCATGGAAGTAAATCAATCAAATGAAATGTTCGATGAAATGCACTCAACAACTTAAAAGATGTTTGGGATAACCATCCTTTAAGAATCCGTCCAACTAATATACTAGATGCAATAATGTAAATCAGTTAAGTAAATATCAAGATAGCATAGGCGGGATTTCCATACTTACACCGTTGGTATATTTCGTAACAAAATTTATATTTTAGTTTCAACAAATCATATCATATTTCAATTTCAAGTCGAAAAGTCATATCATGTTTTAAAATTCCAAACATATAATTTGAAGTCTTTATTTATAAATTCAAATCAATTCATAAAAATCAAGTTTTAGCTTTATAAGAGTTCGCTTAAGTTGACTCAAAAATTCAATCGCTTCAGTTCAATTTCGATTTATAGTTCCAATCAAATATTATCCTCAATTTCAGTAAATTGTATCATATTCCATAACTTATATATCGAATCAACTTCTTATACAACAATTCAACAATTCATATAATTTAAACCATTCTTATAAAATCGATTTAACAAAGTTTCTAATTCAAATCATATGATTATAAAATCAATTCTGTATATAAAATCTATATATTTAAATTCACCTTTGGTCACTTAAAATCGAATTTTCAATTCAATATTAATTATAATTTCAAATATAAATCAATTTACACTATTAACATCCATTCCTTATAAAAGTTCAATATTCAAATCTTCTATTAGTTCATTCATTAAATCAAGTTTCGTTATATACATTCAAATCTCAAATCTGAAGTTCAAATCGCTAAAATCTTAACTTATCCACCTATTAGTTTGTTATTAAAGTTTGAAATATATGTACATAAAATAAAATTTAACTTTGAAAATAAATAAATATATATAAGTTTATAAAATTCTAAAACAAATTAGAAAAATAAATTATAAACATATAAAAGATTAAAATAATATAGAAATATGTTTTAATAGGTTTTAACGAATTTTTTTTATGTATAAAAGTTTAAAATATTTAAAATATAAAATATAAAATCTTAAGTTACTATTTAAAAATCAGGTTCCAAATCATTTTTCGTCGAAGCCTGACCAACGATGTCCGTGTTTATTTTCCTACCCTATAGTAAAGTGATATAGATATTTATCATTTCAATCCGCAATCCCACATTCAATAAAAATCGTTCAGGTCTATCATTTCAACCCATAACGATTTTTCCCTACTCTAATGTCCGTTCGGGTATGTATCATTTCAACCCTTTGTGATTTTCCTAAACTAGGGGTATCAACAATCACAAACAACAATCACATAACATCAATCATAACATATATATCATCAGTGCCACTACGTGCCATATGAATATATCGTGTCACATCTGAAATGTGCATACATATCAAATCAAACAATTTCTATATGTAATCCTATACATTTCATATAACAGTTCATTATTGATCTAACATCCATGAAAAATGTAAGTCAGGTGTGAGATAAACTCACCTTTCGTGGCATAGATTTGAGACGGCAGACAAATTGATGCAGAAAGATACGACGACTTCTAACGACAACTCGTAATGAATTTAATTCTTGTTAACCGCTCGAGACATATTTTTTTTCATAAGAGGAGGCTAGGTAATTTTCAAAGAATTGCTACGGCTAATGGGTTTTGAGACGGCACGGATATTGGTTTTGGAATATTTGTCAACTCAACAACAAACTCGGCTAAAAAAACATAAACACAACAAATTCTTTTTTTCATATAATATTATATACGTATACACATCAAAAAACAAATATATATATATATATATATCTTTTAAAAATCAATCCGACGCTAAACACAAATACATAAAAACAAAACCATATAAAATATATATATTTAAAATTATAGATACACACCCAAAACTGATTATATATATATATATAATTTATTTATTTTGAACACACACACCAAATATTATATACAATATATAAATATACATATAATTTTCAAAATAGATTACCAAGCTACTCGCACCCTCATAAGAACTCTCACACACACTCACCACACCAAAACATGAACTCACGCAAACATACCAAAATCATATGCAAATAGAAAGCCACTCACACAATAACACAAACAAATATATATATTTTAAAACCACTCAACGCACATGCATGCAAATTTGAAGGGTAGGGGATGGGACGTCTTACTGGCGGAGGCTTGTCAGCACAGTTAGTGCTAGACAGGGGCGAAGTTCAGCTTTGTGGGCGCAGTTGCGGAGCAAGTCAGATGTTGGCGAAGTCGGAAAGGCAGGGCGGAGGATGATAGCATCAGGTGGATGTGGGTTTGGAGGTGCAGTTCAGGATAGTGGGCAGATGGTGGGGCTCGGCTTTGTCGTGTGGAAGGATGGAAGTCGGCGACAGCTTCTGTTTCAGGTCGGGCACCCTTGTGGAGGCGGAGCAGGTCAGAGTGGCGGCTGTTGTTGTTGGGCTCGGCTTGAGGCGGTCGGCTCGGACTGGGAACAACCGCAGGTCGGAGGCTTCACTGACTGGGCAAGGCAAAGTGGGGCAGAAAAAAGAAAAAAAAAGCAGAGAGAGGTTGCTGCACTTGGAGAGGATGGCAAGTTCAGAGGGCTATAGGGAAGGGGACGCGATTTATAGGAATGAAAAATATGGGATAGGAGCTGGAAAAAAAAACGCATGGAGGGGATAAATCATGAACAAAAAATGGGAGAGTGTGCTTTCCAAGAGACAAAAGAAATGAGCTATTTTCTATATTTCTACTGTTCACATGTAGGAATTTAGAGAACTGTAATGTGCTCATTTAGTTCATGAAGCAGTTTTAACTTCCCGAGGCATTGGAAACGAATAGTGTCCTTTTGATTTTATTTTTTAAGTATACAGCAATATGCCTCATTGTTTTTACCATTTCACAAGGCAACAACATTGGAAATTTAAAAACAAAAGTAAGTGACGATTCTAGGGAAGAAGACAAAGCGGTTACAGTCGTCCAACGTTTGAGAAAATGAAATGGCATATTGGAAACAAAAATAAAGCATGGATTTTGGAATGGTAACATAAGAGAACAAATGCGTGTAAAATAAAATGCATGGTTTGAAAAGAAAGTGGACCCCAGAATGGAAGAAATAAAAAGTAACGTGGCAAGGTTTGGAAACAAATGGAAATGGAAATGGACTATTACGTGCATGCATCTCAAACATGAAAAATACGGATAAGAAGTGTCCAATTTGCGAACAAAAAAATATTTGGTTGGTTTACCAAAATAAAAGAACGGGTTTTGCAGACACAAAATGACTAGAAATTGTGAGGGATCCGAATATGGACACTTCGAACTCAAATGGCTTTGTTTCAAAAATGAACTGCACAGCCTTTTGGCAATTTCAGCGCGAACCGTGCACCGAAACTGACAAACGAATATACATTGGAAATCAGGGTGACGAGACGGACACAACGGTATACAATTTGCAGTGTGTAACACCCCGTAATTTGAACATAAAAATTCACAAATTAAAGTATACTTAATTAAGTGAAATGGGTTGCGCAGAGAAATATATATATTGATATATATATATATAATTGAAAATTAAATAAATAAATATGCAAAAATGTTCAAAACAGCGAATTGAGAGAGGGGAATAACCGAACCGGCCGATTTTTGAGGTCGACCCGAGCACGCTGGGTCGACTAGGGGTTAATCCAGGGTGTTTGGCTGTCAACCCGTGGGCCGATTCGCTCAAATGCAGATTTTGCATTTGAATGGTTCTCATGGTTCAGCTTTAATCTAAAGGCCCTAGATGGTTCCTACACTTGACTTCTTCCCCAAGACATGCGTTGATGGCTTGGATTGAATCTAGGGTTAATCCTATGGCTAATACTATCCTAATCCTCTATAAATAGACCCCTAAACCTAGCCTAAATCACCATTATTCAATCCTACAACTAAACTATGTCAAATTTGTTCCTCTCGTGGCCTCCACTCTCATGCTAAAATTCCTAACCCTATTTCTATGAGAGATTGTGAGTTCATACAAGTGCTTTCAAACTTGTATGATTGTTCTTAGTTTGCATTCAAGTCAAGTTGCAACATTTCTATTTCAAAGCAAGGATTTTTATTGATGTGGCGCAAGGGTTTTTCAATTGGGGCTTTCATATTTTGGTGCTTGCATAAGGGCTTCGTCTAAATCTTTATAATAAATAATTATTTGTGTCTTCATAGCATTGTAAGCCCTTTTCTACTTTCTTTCTTTGAACTCTAAAGTTAAATGAATGATGCAAGTTTGGGGTTGATCATTATATGCAAGTTTGGTTGATCATTATATGCAAGTTTGGTTGATAATTATATGCAAGTTTGGATGATCATTATGCAAGTTGGTTTAATCATTATGTATGACACATGTTGCTATGTTATGCAAGTTTGGGTTGATCATGTTATCATGTTATGCAAGTTAAACTTGATGTTGTGAGCATAAAGCTCCAAGCTTTATATTAAAGGTTGCATTTGGCAACATGAAAGTTATCATATCCCTTATGATAACTTGCATGTGAGGCTAAATGCGAACTTCTAGCAACTTCTACATGTCATTTATCACCATGTATCACTCATATGCTAAGTTTGGTTTTATGCATGCTTTTGAAGCCTAACGATGCAATATGCAAGTATATGAACATATGTACATCTCATATGCCACCATGATAAACTTGTGGCTTCAACACCTTTTTGTCATGATTATGCCAAGTTCCCTATTTTACCCTTTATGCGTTGTTGCGATTATGTAAACGATGGGATTACGTTGGGGTTGGGTAAGATTATGACATGAACATGATTTTTATAACATAACGTGATATGTTAACTTGTAATTATGTTTTGGAAACATAATGGACATGACACTTAGAAAATATGAGTGTGGCCAACTCGAGGTTGGGTTGAGTTTGTAGCATAAATCTACCCGGACCCGCCCGGCTTAACTAGTGGCTACAAACAATAGGACCCAATGTGAGAAGTTGGTCATGTTGTGCTCGAACCCGAGGTTAGACCAAGTTGTGGTGTAAAGCTACCCGGACCCGCCCGGCTTAACTAGTAACAACAACAAGGTCTAATGTGAGAGGTTAAAGCACATTAAGTTAATTAATGCCTCCTGATTAGGGTTAAGTCATGGTCCACTTAATACTTAATCAATTTGGGCTGGATGGGTTAATCGGGGTTAAGTCATGAACCTTGGATACACTTAACCAATTTAATCCACGTTTGGATCGGGTTAACCACATTTAACCCGTTAAGGAAACCCTAGTTGCGTGGTCCTTTGCAGCAGTAACCCTCTTGATAGTATCATAAGACCCTAGGACTAGGCTAGGGTGGGGCACGATTACTGGGCTGACATGTAAGCGACCAAAACGACGGCTGTGTAGGTACGCCGGTGTAGGTCCAGGCGGACTATGATCATGCACGTAGTCCGGCGTTGGAGAATCAGGCACGGGTACCAGTAGATCTAGGCTGTGCATACTTGATTGGTGTCCGAGGTCTACACCCTAGGACTTGATACACCCTGGGGTGGACCTAGCACAATTAGCTACATTTCATGTTTGGGTCGTATGACACCGACACTTGACGAGTTAGGCTTATAGGGAGCCGATCAACTAGACCGTGTAGTTGGACCTTGATTTAGGTCACCTCATGATATTGGGCCAAGCTTGGGCCAAGGGATCAATTCTTGATTTTACTTGACATGATAGAATGCTAGTACACCCGTGGTGCAAAAACTTAACCTTGATTATGCGATGTCAACTTTATCTATCTTGTTAGTTAATCATAATGCCAGTATGTTGTTATCCTTATGTTCATCTCAGCTTCTCATGCCAGTTAACTTTACTAGTTCATAGATAGATAGTAGTAGGGCTTACCAGTCTTTTTGACTGACCTGTTTTCTTTCGCCTCTTTTCTTCCATTCCCCCCCCTCAGGTCCTCAGGGTGGGAACATTGGAGCTTAGCTTGGATCTTTACAGCTTGCTTACTGGATTTGCTCATGTACGGTTTTGGACATTGAGCTAGCTATGGTTTATCACTTCATTTTGGGGATAGTAATTTATGTATTTCAGTTTTTCAGTTTATGCTTTTATCTAGACTTTGTTGTTGGAAAATAATGACCAAGTACTTTGTTGTAACATGACTATGGTTTTGAAATGCTAAGTTTTATCCGTTGCTTTACTACTCTGTTTTACTTATATGTTCTGTCTTGTGATATCTGCATGCATGTTTACCTTATTTAACGCCCCTCCAAAGCTAATGTCCTTGCAAGAGTGGCATTGGCGGAGGTGGGGTGTTACATTTGGTATCAGAGCCTAAGGTTTACAAGATTTGAGCAAAAGTGTTTTTAAAACTTACCTTTTGAAAAACTATTTTCAAAACCAATTAAGTATTTTCCAAGAAGAGTCTAGTTATTTTAAAAAAAGGCTATTCCCCATAAGCCATAGCACTATCCTTCGTTTCTTCGTTCTGAATCTATCTTTTTCTTCGTTTTAGTATGGCCGATCTCTTTAACATCCCGGAAGGCGTGCAAGTACCAGTCTGGTTCCGGAGATTTATTGAGGCAAGTGCGAATGAAGCCGGCCCCGCGAACATTCCTCCTCCTTCCCTGGTAGCTAACATCTCTCCTCCTCCCGTAGCTGAGGTTCCTCCTCACCCTCAGCATCCGCAAGAGGATTTTGCAAAGCTTTGCAAAGACTTTAAGGCGATGGGTTACAAGAATTTTGTCGGAACGGAGACTTCTATGGAGGCAAGAAACTGGTTAAAGGAAACTGAAGACCTCTTTGCTATCTTTGATGTGGAAGATCGTAAGAAAGTTCTTTTGGCGGTATGGCTATTGAAAGGGGAAGCTGCTTATTGGTGGGTAGTCACCACCACTACTAGACCAATTGAGACTTGGGATGACTTTAGGAGAAGGTTTGGACTAAAGTTTCTATCATCGACAGAAGAGAAACTTCAGATGGAAAGGTTCCTATCTCTAAAGCAAGGGGATGTGACAGTTAGGGAATACGTGGATATGTTTAATCAACTTGCTCGGTTCGGTCTAAAATTGGTTAACACAGCTCGGAAGAAGGCCCTACACTTTGCTCTAGGATTGAATGAGCCATTGCGCGGTTTGGCCATGTCTCATATACCCCTGGGGGCGACCTTCGAGAGTTTGGTGAATATTGCCCTACTTCAAGAGGAAGATACCGAGAAAAGAGACAAGAACAACAAGAAGGGGAACAAGGGCAACAACAATCGCAATGACAACAAGACCAGGGAAACAAGGAAGTGCAAGTTCTGTCGGATCGTTGGGCACATAGCCAAAGATTGCAGGAAGAGGAAGTTAGGCGAGTGTTTCCATTACGGAGAATCTGGACATTTTAGCAAGGATTTCCCCAAGAAGCAAGGACAAGGGCAAGAACAAACTCAGCGAGTAGGACCCTCTGGAGGGCAGTTGCAGGCTCTCCTCACTCTTCCAGATTTTGGTCGAGGTAGTGTTTCTGTAAAAAAGTCATGCTTACATTTCTGATTTCCCTGTTCATACCTTATTTGATTCTGGCACATGGCATGGTTTTATTTCTGATCTTATTGAAAGTTTTGCACCTAAGTACTAGTCTAGTTGAGGTCCCGTTAGTGTTTCAAATCCAATTGGGGGTTCCGCCCATCTACCTGTGATTTGTGTGGATTTGAAAATCTCTATCTTGAGCATAGAATTCATGTGTAATGTTTAGGCTCTCGGGTTTATGGGATACGAGTTGATTTTGGGTGTGGATTGGTTGTCCAGTTATGGAGCCGTTCTTGACTGTGAGCATAGGGTGGTGAGGCTCATGACTCGCCTCGGTAATACCCTAGAAATTTCTTGTAACCCTAGAGGTCCCGTCATGTTATGTTATCTTGAATCTCTCCCAATGATGATCTGCAATCTGTAAGGGTGGCCCGCGACTATCCTGATGTCTTTGAAGAAGTTAAGGGGTTATCCCCTAAACGAGAGATAGATTTCCGCATTTATCTAGTCAATAATGCCAAGCCAGTATCATTGCCCGTTAGGCACATGGCCCCACGAGAAGGAAGAGAGCTCAGTAAGCAAATCAAGGAGCTGCTTGAGAAGGGTTTTATTAGACGAAGCATTTCTGAATGGGGTGCTCCGGTGGTATTCGCTACTAAGGCGGATGGTTCGCTTCGTCTATGTGTTGATTATCGAGAGTTGAACAAGCTGACAAAGAAGAATAGGCACCCGTTACCGAGGATTGATGATCTCTTTGACCAGCTTGTAGGTGCTTCTGTTTTCTCTCAACTCGATCTAGCCACCGGATTCCATCAGCTTAGAGTGGCTGAGGATAGCATCGATAAGACTGCGTTTAGGACTCCGGATGGATTATTTGAATGGCTTGTCATGCCATTCGGTTTGACTAATGCACCCGCCTACTTCGTAGACTTGATGAGTAGGATGTTCAGGGAGTTCCTCAACAAGTTTGTTGTTGTCTTCGTGGATGACATTCTGATCTTCTTAAAGGATGAGGAAGAGCATGCTAGGCATCTCAAGGAAGTGATGGATACGCTTAGAGCGCATTAGTTGAAAGCCAAGTTCTCCAAATGTCATTTCTGGAGAAGGGAAGTTCGGTTTCTTGGACATATAGTTTCTAAGCAAGGCATAGCGGTGGATCCCGCGAAAGTGGTTGTGATTCAAGATTGGAAGACTCCTAGGAATGCGACCGAAGTAAGAAGCTTTCTCGATTTGGCGGGCTACTATAGGAAGTTCATCAGAGACTTCGCTAAGATTTCGGCCCTCTTACTAAGTTAACAAAGAAGAACTTAGAATTCTTGGCAACTTTTGATTTCACGATGACTGTTGGGTCGATGACGGGTTCTTTAGGATCCCTTGAGCTTAGACCCACACTTCTTGATCAAGTTGGGGCTTCACAGAAGGAAGATCCGCAAATAGTCGAGGTCATGGATAAGCTGATTCGGGGTGAGACGTCTAGTCACCTTGCCAGATATACTATTGATGATAAAGGATGGCTAAGGCGTGATGGGAGATTATGTATTCCTCGAGGGGGAGATTTAGTCCATAGAGTTCTTGAATAAGCGCGTCACTCAAAGATGACTATACGTCCGGGAGGAGATAAGATGTATAGAGATACGAAGCGCATTTTCTTTTGGGATGGAATGAAGAAGGATGTGGCAGAGTATGTTTCAAAGTGCATGGTGTGCCAACAAGTGAAAGCCGAGTCAAAGAAACCAGGTGGGCTATTACATCCATTGGAGGTCCCGCAATGGAAGTGGGAGAGTATTTCTATGGATTTTGTGGATGGATTGCCTAGGTCAAGGAGAGGGAACACAAGCATATGGGTCATAGTTGACAGACTTATGAAGAGTGCTCACTTCATCCCAGTAAAGAGCAAGAGGAACGCATCAGGGCTGGCATCTATTTATCTTCGAGAGATAGTGCGGTTGCACGGAGTTCCTTCTAGCATAGTTAGCGATCGTGACCCAATTTTCACTAGCCAGTTCTGGAACAGTTTGCAAGAAGCGATGGGTACACGATTGAATCTGAGTACGGCCTATCACCCCCAGACGGATGGCCAAACCGAAAGGGTGAATAGAGTGCTAGAAGATCTCTTGAGGCTTTGTGTTCTCGACTTCGGTGGTACTTGGGAAGACCACCCTCCTCTTGTAGAGTTTGCGTATAATAATAGCTATCAAGCCAGCATAGGGATGGCACCAATTGAAGCTTTATATGGGAGGCTGTGTAGGTCACCATCTTGTTGGTGGGAGACAACAGATAGACTTATACTTGGGCCCGATATGATACGAGACACATCCGAGAAAGTTGAATTAGTAAGAAGAAGGATGAAAGCGGCCCAAGATAGACAGAAATCCTATGCTGACAAGCGAAGGGCAGATTTGGAATTCGAAGTGGGAGACATGGTTTTCGTGAAGGTTTCTCCTTTGCGAAATGTGGTACGTTTTGGAGCAGCGGGGAAGCTGGCACCAAGGTTCGTAGGACCCTTCCCTATCATAGAGAGAATTGGAAAGATGGCCTATAAGGTGGGATTGCCCGAGAAGCTAGCCGGAGTGCATAATGTCTTTCATGTCTCGCATCTCCGAAAGTGCCTACATGAGTCCGCTGAGGTGGTTGAACCAAGCATTCTTGAAGACATTGAGGTTGAGAAAGAAGCAACCTTGAGAAGAGCTCCGATTCGTATCTTGGGAACAGAGATCTAGAAGCTAAGGAATCGAGAGGTCAAGTTGGTGAAAGTTCAGTGGGGTGAAGCCGACGAAGATGCAACTTGGGAAACCGAGGAGAAGATGCGTGGGCTTTATCCATTTCTTTTTGAGGGTACATTCTCGATCTCTTTTCCTAATTAGCATATCTTTCTTTTATCCGCGTTTATCTAGTTTATCTTGTTTCGTAGATCTTTTCATGAGAACCTTAGGTAGAAACCCTTGGTTGAAACATGTATTTGAAACATGTTATGCTTGATGGTTGCAAGTGGTTGCAAGTGTTTGCACGTGGATACTCGTGGATGCATGACACACATTAGGCACTAAGATCGGCTCACACACTTTCATGTTGCATATGCATGAGTGCTTATACTTATTCATGGATGAAACTTGTTGAGCTATCACGTGGATGTTGCATATGGATGAATATTATATGCACTCATGTAGACATTATAAATTATGTTAGGAATTTGCATACATATGGACTCATTTCACTAACATATTTTGCATTAAGGAGGTTTACTGTATCAGTAACCGCCTGATTTTTGCATTAGATAAGTACATATACACACACCTTTGCATATGATCATACAACATTTAGAATCCTTTAAGGACAATGACTGCACGTGGATGATGTTTTGAGTAGATGGATGATGGATAGTAGGATACGTTCTTCCTAACTTGGAGATTTAGGGGACGAAATCCTTTAAGGAGGGGAGAATGTAACACCCCGTAATTTGAACATAAAAATTCACAAATTAAAGTATACTTAATTAAGTGAAATGGGTTGCGCAGAGAAATATATATATTGATATATATATATATAATTGAAAATTAAATAAATAAATATGCAAAAATGTTCAAAACAGCGAATTGAGAGAGGGGAATAACCGAACCGGCCGATTTTTGAGGTCGACCCGAGCTTGCTGGGTCGACTAGGGGTTAATCCAGGGTGTTTGGCTGTCAACCAGTGGGCCGATTCGCTCAAATGCAGATTTTGCATTTGAATGGTTCTCATGGTTCAGCTTTAATCTAAAGGCCCTAGATGGTTCCTACACTTGACTTCTTCCCCAAGACATGCTTTGATGGCTTGGATTGAATCTAGGGTTAATCCTATGGCTAATACTATCCTAATCCTCTATAAAAAGACCCCTAAACCTAGCCTAAATCACCATTATTCAATCATACAACTAAACTATGTCAAATTTGTTCCTCTCATGGCCTCCACTCTCATGCTAAAATTCCTAAGCCTATTTCTATGAGAGATTGTGAGTTCATACAAGTGCTTTCAAACTTGTATGAGTGTTCTTAGTTTGCATTCAAGTCAAGTTGCAACATTTCTATTTCAAAGCAAGGATTTTTATTGATTTGGCGCCAGGGTTTTTCAATTGGGGCTTTCATATTTTGGTGCTTGCATAAGGGCTTCGTCTCAATCTTTATAATAAATAATTATTTGTGTCTTCATAGCATTGTAAGCCCTTTTCTACTTTCTTTCTTTGAACTCTAAAGTTAAATGAATGATGCAAGTTTGGGGTTGATCATTATATGCAAGTTTGGTTGATCATTATATGCAAGTTTGGTTGATCATTATATGCAAGTTTGGATGATCATTATGCAAGTTGGTTTAATCATTATGTATGACACATGTTGCTATGTTATGCAAGTTTGGGTTGATCATGTTATGCAAGTTAAACTTGATGTTGTGAGCATAAAGCTCCAAGCTTTATATTAAAGGTTGCATTTGGCAACATGAAAGTTATCATATCCCTTATGATAACTTGCATGTGAGGCTAAATGCGAACTTCTAGCAACTTCTACATGTCATTTATCACCATGTATCAGTCATATGCTAAGTTTGGTTTTATGCATGCTTTTGAAGCCTAACGATGCAATATGCAAGTATATGAACATATGTACATCTCATATGCCACCATGATAAACTTGTGGCTTCAACACCTTTTTGTCATGATTATGCCAAGTTCCCTATTTTACCCTTTATGCGTTGTTGCGATTATGTAAACGATGGGATTACGTTGGGGTTGGGTAAAATTATGACATGAACATGATTTTTATAACATAACGTGATATGTTAACTTGTAATTATGTTTTGGAAACATAATGGACATGACACTTAGAAAATATGAGTGTGGCCAACTCGAGGTTGGGTTGAGTTTGTAGCATAAATCTACCCGGACCCGCCCGGCTTAACTAGTGGCTACAAACAATAGGACCCAATGTGAGAAGTTGGTCATGTTGTGCTCGAACCCGAGGTTAGACCAAGTTGTGGTGTAAAGCTACCCGGACCCGCCCGGCTTAACTAGTAACAACAACAAGGTCTAATGTGAGAGGTTAAAGCACATTAAGTTAATTAATGCCTCCTGATTAGGGTTAAGTCATGGTCCACTTAATACTTAATCAATTTGGGCTGGACGGGTTAATCGGGGTTAAGTCATGAACCTTGGATACACTTAACCAATTTAATCCACGTTTGGATCGGGTTAACCACATTTAACCCGTTAAGGAAACCCTAGTTGCGTGGTCCTTTGCAGCAGTAACCCTCTTGATAGTATCATAAGACCCTAGGACTAGGCTAGGGTGGGGCACGATTACTGGGCTGACATGTAAGCGACCAAAACGACGGCTGTGTAGGTACGCCGGTGTAGGTCCAGGCGGACTATGATCGTGCACATAGTCCGGCGTTGGAGAATCAGGCAGGGGTACCAGTAGATCTAGGCTGTGCATACTTGATTGGTGTCCGAGGTCTACACCCTAGGACTTGATACACCCTGGGGTGGACCTAGCACAGTTAGCTACATTTCATGTTTGGGTCGTATGACCCCGACACTTGACGAGTTAGGCTTATAGGGAGCTGATCAACTAGACTGTGTAGTTGAACCTTGATTTAGGTCACCTCATGATATTGGGCCAAGCTTGGGCCAAGGGATCAATTCTTGTTTTTACTTGACATGATAGAATGCCAGTACACCCGTGGTGCAAAAACTTAACCTTGATTATGCGATGTCACCTTTATTTATCTTGTTAGTTAATCATAATGCCAGTATGTTGTTATCCTTATGTTCATCTCAGCTTCTCATGCTAGTTAACTTTACTAGTTCATAGACAGATAGTAGTAGGGCTTACCAGTCTTTTTGACTGACCTGTTTTCTTTCGCCTCTTTTCTTCCGTTTCCCTCCCCCCCTCAGGTCCTCAGGGTTGGAACATTGGAGCTTAGCTTGGATCTTTACAGCTTGCTTACTGGATTTGCTCATGTACGGTTATGGACATTAAGCTAGCTATGGTTTATCACTTCATTTTGGGGATAGTACTTTATGTATTTCAGTTTTTTAGTTTATGCTTTTATCTAGACTTTGTTGTTGGAAAATAATGACCAAGTACTTTGTTGTAACATGACTATGGTTTTGAAATGCTAAGTTTTATCCGCTGCTTTACTACTCTGTTTTACTTATATGTTCTGTCTTGTGATATCTGCATGCATGTTTACCTTATTTAACGCCCCTCCAAAGCTAATGTCCTTGCAAGAGTGGCATTGGAGGAGGTGGGGTGTTACACAGTGTCAGGATGCTCCATTCAAAAGGGCATTACGGACCCCTTTTAAAAGGAAATATGACACGAGAAAACAATTAAACGAAGATCAAAACATCCGAACTTTGCGAAACGAATTTCGCCGTCGTATTCGTGACAACGAATAGAATATTTTTCATGTTTGTCCGCACTGATTTCGGAGATATTTTACGGTTGCTAAAATTTGAACTGTTAGGTGCAGCTTTGCACTGAAAATGTGCGATCGATAAACATTCAAATTTTCCGATGAAATTAATTTCTACGTTATGTCTAGTTAGACACATCTCAAATATAATTTTTTCGTATTTTTATTTTACATTTTCATTTTTATTTGAGATATATCGGTTGCTGCTACCGCAAATAATCGTCAAAACTGATCCAAACGAACTGCCTAAAAATTGACGTTTTCAATATAAAATTATTTAAATCATTTCCATAATAAAATAACAAAATATTAAAATAAATATTTCATTATAAAGCAATTTCATGTTTTAATTTTCCAGAATAAATTCAAATTTTAACTAAATAAACTCGATTTAATTTATATACTAAATTAGATCGGAATTGAAAATATTATTAAAATATACTTGTATCAAATCAATTCATTCATTATATAAAAATCAAAATAAATTTAATTTTTAATTCAAAAACAAAATCAAAATAGTTGTACAAACAAATTGAGTTCTAAATGAATAAAAAAAACCAAAATTTGAATTAAATAAACAAATAAAAATACATTTAAAATTCTGGGTTATTAAAGTGATGCCCTAACCTTTGATTTTTCTGAAGAAAACGGGGATTTAGGGATTTGATTTTTGGTCATGGGATTTATTTCTGGTGGAGGCGGATGGCTTGAATGAGGTAAAGGATCCGAAAATAGGGTTTTAAAGGGTAGCAGTTTGGATTTTTCTTGGGTTGTGGATTTAAGATAAAAGCCCATTTAAAAATATAAAATCCATGTTTTATAATTTAATTATTCTAATAAATTTATTCATAAGATATCTCGCGCGTATATTATTACATTTAAGCACGTTCAGTCTCGTTGGGACCGTAGAGACAAGATCTTCGAGATAGGGCAGTGTTGGTCAGGATCGGATGCAACTAGAAATTTTAGTGAAATTAAACGTTAGTGTAATTTGAATAAAACAGATCGTTTATCGATGAATTCAAATCAAGGTGAATTAAACTCACTCAGTTCTCCCCATTTATATTTTATATAAATTGGATTTTTATTTTGTGTAATCTGGTTGCTAATGGCTTACTATTTGCTAGTTATACATTTATTTGTTGATTTAACCAACGGTATTAAACCTTTATTTAATTTCAGTATTAAAATCAAATCGTTATTTTAACGTTTGATCCAATAAAGGTAACTTACCTTGTTTGTCACGTTTATAAAATAAACTTGTTTAATGGTTTGAATTGTTTAAACTGGTTGAATTGTTTTTTTTATTGGTTGATGTTAAATGGTCGTTATTTATTATTATCAAAATTATCAGTTAAATTGGATTTAATGATCAGATTTGAGATAACCTACGTACAGGGAAGAATAGGTTGGAAGGATCAAACAAGATTCCTCATATATATTATTTATTTTCATATATGAACTGATCCGATGGGTGATTGATTTGAGTATTGATTGTTGACTGAAATTTCAACATCTGTGTAATTTAAACCAATGGGTCGTATTGGTTGAGTATCTGGCAACATATGGCCTATAAAATCAATCGTTTTATAAATGTTGATTTACTGTAAGGCAAATCGACATAGATGAAGTTATAAATTTATTTTATAACTGGAGATAGATTTTGAAACTTATTATTTTGAATAAAAGTTTATAAAAGGGAAATAAATAAATGTTTTATTTAAGATTTGGTTTATTATTAATTAATTTTATAAAGTCAACTCTGATGTTAATTAGATTTATAAGTACGAGAATGAGAAATAAACCGAATTGTTAAGCCTGGATAATCGTTTTGCTAAGAAACTATTTAATGGAATTATTTAAATTAGTTATATTATTAAGTGAGAACTAATTGGAATTGATTAATGGAATAACCGCATTTGAGTTAACTAAATCGACCGTTTTTAATTAGAAGTGATTATTAAATTAGTGTGTTTTGAATAAAATAGTTTAATGATATTGTTTTAATTTTAATAAGATTTTAAAAGGGAAATTTACTATTTATTTTAGTAAATAAAGGAATTAACTACGAAAGTAGTTAACTACCAAAGTAAATTATTATTTTAATAATTTAGAGAAATACTTTTTAATTGACATTTATTTAAAAAGTACTCGAAGTTGAAATGGAATCCAATTGAATGGTGAAAGGGAAATAGGAACGGGTTTTATATTTAAAACCTGAATTTGTATAACAAGTTATAAAAGGAATTTTAAGCGAATATGATAGCTTAAAAATGAAAGTTACTTAATTATTTGAGTTAAGTGAAAAGGAATTTAGATCAAAAAGATTTATTATAATCAGGGTTATGTAAATAAGATTTAACGTGTAAAATTGTTAATTATGCATTAAAGTTACTTAATAATGGGATTAAGTAAAAAGGGGGGAATAAAAATAAGATTTTCAAATCAGGAATTGTTGAATGGATTTGAAAAGGGAATCATAAAAGTGGATTTGGTAAAAGAAGCGGATCATGGGATTTTGTAACCAAAATCAAATTATTAAATGAGTTTGGTTAAAGAGGAAGAGTTAAAAGTGATGTTACTTAATTAGTGAATCAAGAACTAATGGTATATTCGAGAAGGAGATTTTCCAAAAGGAAAGAAGGTTATGAAAACGTACTTTTGAATAAAATAGTTAAATGGAATTTGTGTTGAGATTAGGATGATATTAGTTGTAATGGTAAAAGGGATTAGTGATAACTTATTATTTCCATTAGTGAAATAATAATGTAAAAGTTGGGTTTTATTCAACAGGAATAAGCACTGGGTACTGTCAAGAAATGAATAAAAGATATTTCCTAATGTTGTTTATGAGTTGTTTCGAAGGGAAAAATAGAGAACGGGATATGATATAGGATTTTAATAAGTATTAAAATGAATTTGGTTAAATTATAAACTTAGGATAAATAAAGAAGCGAGAAAACTATATTTATAATATCGAAATATTTAAGAGTTTAAAATTTACATTTGTTCTAATTAAAGGGCCAAGTGGTGCTAAATACCGAACCAGTGAACTCATTGGATTATCATGATTGAATCACCAATTAATTGGATAGTTAAATCACTGACTATCAAATCTGTCCAATATGATTGTTGGTACAGAATGACCGGGATCGAATTTATATTAGAAAACCATTCCAACCAACAAATAGGTGAAGATATCAAAAGATGATCGAGATGGAGCATTGAAGACCGTAGAATTTCATAAACGGAAGGACTGCTAATAATCTTCGGTCTGCAGCCAAAGATGTACTGTGGTTCTGTCGAGATTGGAACCTACGGATTGCAAGTACTTCTCGCTACTGATCCCGGGGTGATTCCTATATTGGATGCAGTAGTAGAGCACCTTCGGTTCATCCTGTTCCTGGATGACTTGTATGGACGGATGCCCGATAGAGTATTTCCAAAGGTATCACGTACGTTGATTTCTTCAAAGGTACCATAGTTGGGTCGCTCCCAATCTGGGTATTTTTGTAGGCATCAATTAGTGATTTTCTGGCGGATCTGACAATGTGGCATTCAAAGTGAATGGTGGTGTCCTATCTGAAAAGATAATTCAAACCTCAAGCGTCACAACCGGGAAATGACAAAAATCGGGCAAGCAACATGGCTATGTGGGTCGCTCCCATTAGGGTGTATAATCACCTATCTAGAGAAACTCCATTTCCTTCTTTAATCTATCTCGATGCTGTCCCTTTCGGGAAACGGTGGTTTGAGCCCAACTGTTGGTGATATACATTCGATACACTCAAGCGAAATGAGTGGTCGGTCATGTGAGGGCCGGGTTGCCAGACTTTCTTGTTGAACCAGTGTATTCGCCTCTAGAGATACACTATCGGCAGGTAGTCCTTTACCTTGTCATAGTCGGAATCCAATCTCCAATAAGCTCCCACGGTTTTTGATTGTATACTATATATATGGAGCGTGAGATGTAAGCGTTCCGCTATATTAATATCTACTTGTATTTAGACACTATTATAATATCAGGAAAGATATTGATCTCAAAAATGTTTTGGGTTATCGTAAGGTAAAAATCGTCCGTATTTATGTGTGGATTTGGTCTTACGATTATCCTTTTCTTTCAAAAAGATTTTGACTTTAAAATCAAGTTGTGTGATAACCTTAATACTGTGCGAGTTTTTCTCACTCTGGTTCACCAGACTGACCAGTTGTTTTATAAATGCTCGGTTTAGCCCGGGGTGTACAAGTTCAGGTTATCGAATGCTGTGCAGAGACGAGCTGGAAGAGTTCAAACGTATGATATTATATAACTACTGTTCCGCTATGTGTTGTATATGAGGGCAGGTTATTATAACTGTCCAGGTGTGTGATGTACTCTGATAATTGTAAGTATTTTTAAAAGCTCTCAATAAAGATTTATTTATGTATTATATTTTGTTTTGCTGCGATGTGAGACTCTAATTCTGTGTTGTGTTCTTTCTTCTTCTTCTTCTTCTTCTTCTTCTTCTGTTCTAATATTTCTTTCTTTCTTATCTCATCCTCTAAATTCTTTCTATAACGTTCCAGTGTTTTCTGTGTTTGGAAGATCGGCATGAGTTATAGTAAAGATATTTATGTCAATTTTCGGGGCCGAAAATCTTTGGGCCGTTACATTGGTATCTGAACTATTGGTTTAGTAATAACCTTGGCTCTGTGGTATAACTCGATAGAGATAGGATTAGTAATATCCTAGATCGAGACTGAGTGTGTGTGTGTGCGTGTGTATATATATATATATATATGAGAGCGTATTTGTAAATTTTTATATAAATGTTTTGTATTGTGTTGGTTGATCGGTTCAAGTGTTGAGAAGCGTTGAACTAGCAATTGATACAATATTGTTTTGAAAAGAGGGTAAATGAAATAATTTTACCTGAATTATATTTTTGTATAGAAAAGGATTATTTTTCTCAATTTATTGAGCTATTGGTGTATTTGATGTGTTTGTCGATTTGGATAAATTCAAATTTGATTAAGAATTTGAATTGGAACTTAACTTGGCTAAGTGGAACTGAAGTAAGAATGACAATGGAATTTAATTAAACAAATTTGGAAATTTGAAATTTTAATTGAATAAATAATAATAATCAAAAGGAAATTAATCGGACATGAATCGATAAATGTTCAGTTATGTGAAACCAAAGTAAAATATTAATGTTGAGTGTAAATTCAATTATTTTGATTAAGATTGGTTGAATGAATTTGGTGTTGTTTGTTATTTGGATATTGAATATCTTGAATAAAATTCATCCATGGTTAATAAGAAATCCAATGGATTGAAGCTAAAGAAATAAATTCTAGTATTACAAATTGGAATGGAATCGAATGTGAATTAAAAACAAATGAGTCAACCTGGTATTTGAAATGAATTGTTGCTGTGTGTTTAATTTTGGAATTGTGTAGTTGTATGATTAGTGAAATATTATTTCAGAATTTCTTATATATGTTACTCATATGTGAATCGAGTTAAGTACAGGTGCCAGATGGCTAGACATATTGATATATGTTGAGCAAACCGCAAATTTGTTGAGCAAATATGCTCAATAGTGCTCGTAAACGGTACGCCTATAAGAAAATATAAAATTTTGGGTTTTGATTTTTTTTCCGACCGTGTGGGTCGATGTATATATATTATTTGTTCCTGCGATATCGAAGATGTCACTCCGTGCAGGGGAGACTCTACAGAATTTTTCCGGGAATTTAATATGTTAGAAAATTTTCGATATTTTTGAAAATTTATATTTATTACAATAAAATGGTTTTGATTTAAAATAAAATGGATTTAGAAATTAATGGGTTGTAACGTTCTTTCTTACCTTAGCAATTTCGAGGACGAAATTATTTTAAGGGGGAAAGTATGTAATGTCCCATATTTTTGGTAGTCTAATATTTAATTAAATTTATTATTTTAAAATATTATATTTGGAATATTAAAGGATTTTAATATTAAATTCGTTATTAAAACGAAGTTTGAACGTTATATATTTATATAATTATAAATAGAGCTCGAAATCGCGCGGCAGTTCATGAATTGGAGTTTTGAACTTCAATCGAATATACAGGATCCGATATAAGTCAGATTTCTGTGAAAATAAGAAACGTTGGAAGCGTGTTGATTACAATTTTCATACGAAAAAGAAAAATCCAGATTTTGTGTTATAATTTGTTAATTATGGCCAATTCAAATTTTAAAATAGTCGCTATGAAATCGTTTTTAAATTATAACGATTTATTTATATAAAAGAATTAAATATAAATGGAATACCGTATAAAACCAAAACGTGTAATGTTAAGTCTTGACTTTTATATCGTTTGAAATTGAAACTGTTATTTTAATTATTATGATGATATTAATTTATCGTTAAATTTAGCGGTTTAATTTATTTTAATAGTAAGATAAAATAAACCCGCATACATACCATATTTGTTCGACAAACTAATAAGTGCTACATGAACATAAAAACTGAAATGCAATATGAAACTGGAAGGGTTCATTAAAAAGAAAATAACATATTTATATATTCTTTTGTCTGTACTAATCCAAACCCGAATGAACAAAACAGTTCATTTTAAATTTTAATGTCAGCATGTCTCGCTCTTCCAGTACGCCATGTCCTTCAATAAGAAAACATGAAAACAAACAGAGAAAACAGATGGACAACTAAAGGAAATAAAATATGTGTACATCAAAATCTATACAATGAACATCTAAATATATTTTTACATATAGTCGAAATCTCATGAACCATTTCCACACTAGGATTGTTCGGCCACACATTAAATAAAGAACGTACAGGTTGCAGATCAAATCTCAAATGGAATGAACAAGTAGATAGCTGCATAGTTTCACCAAGTCTATATCTGAACACACCAATACATGAATATCCAATGCAAGGCCTGACATTTCCCTGCTAAGCATATGCAGCCATAACGTTTCCATTACCATCAGTTCGATCACGTAACAGCTGAAATGAAAGAAAAATAACCTCCAAGAAACAGAAAAAAAAATCAATGAATAGCTGGACACATTCAAACATCGAATCGCAATAGCTAAGGATATGGCTAAGTAACAGCTAAGAAAGAAAAGAAAGAGAAGAAAAAGATATGTATCTTGATACATCAAGTCGGACAGCTAATTAAACAGCTAGATAAACAACTAAGAAATGGTACAAGAACAACTAATAAAGAACATCGGAAAATAAATCATGAACAGCTAAAACAGTACAATACACAGTTAAATACACAATTAATGAATTCATATGTGCAACAGCTTAGGAAACAGCTTCATATATGTAGCTATTTATGCATCAATCCTATAAGGGTATGAACAACTAAGCAAACAGACAGTGTATGGCTGATAAAAAACAGGTATGTATATATATCAAATCTGTACAGTACAATGAACAGGTAATATATATATATATATATATTCATATATACAGTCGATTACAAATTCACTGCTACTGTATATTTAAAAAATCTGAACAAACCCCATAATACGGTTTCAAAAATCTGTACTAAATAAACAATTCAGTCTCATCTAACCAACATTTCAATCAGTGTTCGATGTGAATCCACCAATTTTCTACTAACCATCACGCATCAATTCTCATTACCAGTACACAAAACCAATCTGAAAGGGGAAGAAAAACTAATGGCCTAAGCATAGGGTAGCCTAATCTACATCAGAGAAGACTGATGGATGTTGATCTCATCTAAATCCACCACTATATATATATATATGCATCACACATATGTTTCATCCACTCTAGAAAAACATACAAACAAATACAGTAGTAAACAAACCAATCGTAACACTTGATAATCAAAATCAAAATAATACTTTGATAAAATAATTTAGTAAAATACTTATATAAATCTCCGTAGTTCAGATCTGACGAGTCCCTTGATGTTGTTGTTCGAAGTCATGGACCAAGGGTTCGGAAATATCCGCAAAACGGAATCCTCGCTGATTTGTCAAAGCTTGGTAGTGGGTACAGAAGGAAGTTGTGTTAGTTCTGCAAGGGGACAAGTTGATCGACGAAGCTGGAAGGTGGTTTGAAGGGGTCGCTAAGGGTAACAGACAGATCGGAAATAAAGAACGAAGGGAGAATCGAAGAAGGAGAGGCGTGTGGGGAGGGGTTGCGATGCCCTAACCTTTGATTTTGTTGAAGAAAAGAGGGATTTAGGGATTTGATTTTTGGTCATGGGATTTATTTCCGGCGGAGGAGGATGGCTTGAATGAGGTAAAGGATCCGAAAATAGGGTTTTGAAGGGTAGCGGGTTGGATTTTTCTTGGGCTGTGGATTTAAGGTAAAAGCCCGTTTAAAATATAAAATCCATGTTTTATAATTTAATTATTCTATTAAATTTATTTATAAGATATCTTGCGCATATATTATCAGATATAAGCACGGTCAGTCTTATTGGGACCGTAGAGACATGATCTTCGAGATACAGCAGGGTTGTTTAGGATCGGATGCAACTAGAAATTTTAGTCAAATTAAACGTTAGTGTAATTTGACTAAAGCAGGTCGTTTATCGATGAATTCAAATCCAGGTGAGTTAAACTCACTCAGTTCTCCCCATTTATATTTTATATAAATTGGGTTTTTATTTTGTGTAATCTGGTTGCTAATGGTTTACTGTTTGCTAGTTATACATTCATTTGTTGATTTAACCAATGGAATTAGACCATTGTTTAATTTCAGTATTAAAATCAAATCGTTATTTTAACGTTTGATCCAATAAAGGTAACTTACCTTGTTTGTCACGTTTATAAAATAAACGTGTTTAATGGTTTGAATTTTTTAAACTGGTTGAATTGTTTTGTTTATTGGTTGATGTTAAATGGTCGTTATTTATTATTATCAAAATTATCAGTTAAATTGGATTTAATGATCTGATTTGAGATAACCTACTTACAGAGAAGAACAGGTTGGAGGGATCCAACTGGATTCCACATATATATTATTTATTTTCATATATGAACTGATCCGATGGGGTGATTGATTTGAGTAATGATTGTTGACTGAAATTTCAGCATCTGTGTAGTTTAAACCAATGGGCGGTATTGGTTGAGTATCTGGCAACATATGGCCTATAAAATGAATCGTTTTATAAATGTTGATTTACCTTCAGGCAAATCGACATAGATGAAGTTATAAATTTATTTTATAACTGGAGATAGATTTTGAAACATATTATTTTGAATAGAAGTTTATAAAAGGGAAATAAATAAATGTTTTATTTAAGATTTGATTTATTATTAATTAATTTTATAAAGTCAACTCTGATGTTAATTAGATTTATTAGTACGAGAATGAGAAATAAACCGAATTGTTAAGCCTGGATAATCGTTTTGTTAAGAAACTATTTAATGGAATTATTTAAATTAGTTTTATTATTAAGTGAGAAATAATTAGAATCGGTTAATGGAATAACCGCATTTGAGTTAATTAAATCAACTGTTTTTAATTAGAAGTGATTATTAAATTAGTATGTTTGGAACAAAATAGTTTAATGATATTTTTTTAATTTTAATAAGATTTTAAAAGGGAAATTTAATATTTATTTTAGTAAATAATGGAATTTACTACGAAAGTAGTTAACTACCAAAGTAAATTATTATTTTAATAATTTAGAGAAATACTTTTTAATTGAGATTCATTTAAAAAGTACTCGAAGTTGAAATGGAATCCAATTGAATGGTGAAAGAGAATTACGAACGGGTTTTATATTTAAAACCCGAATTTGTATAACAACTTATAAAAGGAATTTTAAGCGAATATGATAGCTTAAAAATGAATGTTACTTAATTATTTGAGTTAAGTGAAAGGGAATATAGATCAACAAGATTTATAATAATCAGGGTTATGTAAATAAGATTTAATGTGTAAAAGTGTTAATTGTGCATTAAAGTTACTTAATAATGGGATTAAGTAAAAAATAGGGGAATAAAAATAAGATTTTCAAACCAGGAATTGTTGAATAGATTTGAAAAGAGAATAGTAAAAGTGAATTTGGTAAAATAAGCGGATCATGTGATTTTGTAACCAAAATCGAATTATAAAATGAGTTTTGCAAAAGAGGCGGAGTTAAAAGTGATGTTACTTAATTAGTGAATTAAGAACTAATGGTTTATTCGTGAAGGAGATTTTCCAAAAGGAAAGAAGGTTATGAAAACATACTTTTAAATAAAATAGTTAAATGGAATTTGTTTTCAGATTAGGATGATATTAGTTGTAATTGTAAAAGGGATTAGTTATAACTTATTATTTCCATTAGTGAAAAAATAATGTAAAAGTTGGGTTTTATTCAACAGGAATAAGCACTGGGTACTGTCAAGAAATGAATAAAAGATATTTCGTAATGTAGTTTACGAGTTTTTTCGAAGGGAAAAATAGAGAACGGGATATGATATTGGATTTTACTAAGTACTAAAATGAATTTTGTTAAAGTATAATCTTAGGATAAATAAAGAAGCGAGAAAACTATATTTATAATATCGAAATATTTAAGAGTTTTAAATTTACATTTGTTTTAATTAAAGCGCCAAGTGGTGCTGAATACTGAACCAGTGAACTTATTTGATTATCATGATTGAATCACTAATTATTTTGATAGTTAAATCACCGACTATCAAATCTGTCCAATACGATTGTTAGCACGGAATGACCGAGATCGAATTTATATTCGAAAACCATTCCAACCAACAAATATGTGAAGATATCAAAAGATGATCGAGATGGAGCGTTGAAGACTGTAGAATTTCATAAATAGAAGGACGGCTAATAATCTTCGGTCTGGAGCCAAAGATGTACTGTGGTTGTGTCGTGATTGGAATCCACGGATTGCAAGGACTTCTCGCTACTGATCCATGGGGTGATTCCTATATTGGATGCAGTAGGAGAGCACCTTCGGTCATCCTGTTCCTGGATGACTTGTATGGACAGATGCTTGACAAAGTATTTCCAAAGGGATCACATACGTTTATTTCTTCAAACGTACCATAGTTGGGTCGCTCCCAATCCGGGTGTTTTTGTGGACGTTAATTAGTGATTTTCTGGCGGATCTGACAATGTGGCATTCAAAGTGAATGGTAGTGTGCTATCTGAAAAGATAATTCAAACCTCAAGCCTCACAATCGGGAAATGACAAAAATCGGGCAGGCAGCATGGCTATGTGGGTCGCTCCCATTAGGGTGTATAATCACCTATCTAGAGAAAATCCATTTCCTTCATTAATCTATCTCGATGCTGTCCCTTTCAGGAAATGGTGGTTTGAGCCCAACCGTTGGTGATATACATTTGATACACTCAAGCGAAATGAGTGGTCGGTCATGTGAGGGTCGGGTTGCAAGACGTTCTTGTTGAACCCAGTGTATTTGCCTCTAGAGATACACTATCGGCAGCTGGTCCCATACCTTGTCATAGTCGGAATCCAATCTCCAATAAGCGCCGGCGGTTTTTGATTGTATACTATATGTGGAGCGTGAGATGCAAGCGTTCTGCTAGATTAATATCTACTTGTATTTAGACAATATTATAATATCAGGAAAGATATTGATTTCAAAAAAAAATTGGGTTATCGTAAGGTGAAAACCGTTCGTACTTATGTGTGGATTTGGTCTTACAATTATCTTTTTCTTTCGAAAAGATTTTGACTTTAAAATCAAGTTGTGTTATACCCTTAATATTGTGCGAGCTTTTCTCACTCTGGTTCACCAGACTGACCCGGTGTTTTATAAATGCTCGGGTTATCCCGGGGTGTACAGGTTCAGGTAATCGAGTGCTATGCAGAGACGAGCTGGAAGAGTTTAGACGTATGATATTATATAACTATCGTTCCGCTGTGTGTTGTATATGAGGGCAGGTTATTATAACTATCCAGGTGTGTGATGTACTATGGTAATTGTAAGTATTTTTAAAATCTCTCAATAAAGATTTATTTATGTATTATATTTTGTTCCGCTGCGATGTGAGACTCTGATTCTATGTTGTGTTGTTTCTTCTTCTTCTTTTGTTCTAATATTTCCTTCTTTCTTATCTCACCCACTAAATTCTTTCTATAACGTTCCACTGTTTTTGGTGTTTGGAAGATCGACATGAGTTACGGTAAAGGTATTTATGTCGATTTTCGGGGCCGAAAATCCTTGGGCTGTTACAAATTTTGTATATAGTTTATTATATGTACATGAATATATATCCTTCATTGTCTGTCAGATTGATGGTAACAATATATGCATATATTTTCTTCCTGCAGCTTTGTACAGTTTAGATGTAAATATATACGTATATTTTGATTCTTCTTAGCTGTTCTATACTATCTATTTCCGTTTCTTTAGCTGTTCAAAATCTTATATAGATTTCATAGTATCTTTGCTGTTTATTTCTTAAGCTGTCTAGTTTTGATGTAAACATATATTATTATTATTTTTTGAAATCTCAGCTTCAAGTATGTGTGTGTGTGTATATGTTAGGCTATTCTAATTTACTGTTTTCATGGGCTGTTACTATTTTCAGGAAAGGATGAGATAGAAGCAAGACATGCAGGAGGAAAATTTTGCTGAATGGTCATGCCTTTTTGATTTCGTATTGCACAGACAAATTGTTTGTATATAATTTTGTATTGGTATCAACAGCCGTGTACATGAATCTTTTGTTTTTCATTTGTACAAACAATAATGTATATGATTCTTTGTTTGCACAGACCGAATACATATGTGTTATGTTCAGACAATATATATGTGTTGTCTCTGTGTATTAACAGTTCTCGTTTAAATGTTGTAAATATTTCAGTTTTTATGTTCTGGTAGCAAAAATTTTCGTTCGTTGAGCTAGTGAGATGAAAGTATATATATACTCGGTTTCATAAGTATATACGTCTTCCAGCTTTCATATATACATATTTGGTTTGTTTTTATATGAATATATGTATGAATACATACATAGATTCATACTGAAAATATGGTATGTGATTTTGTTGTATACTGGTTTTAAATTGGTTTATTATTTTAAATTTCATAAAATCTTGAGATACTATAGATTTAAATCCAAATAGCTAAATTAACGATGATAAATTTATATCCTTGTATGTATTAAACAACATTTTTAATTAATAATAATATCGAATGTAAAACTCGACATTTAAAGTTCTGGGTTTAAATAACATTCCATTTATATATAAAAATTCTTTTTATAATTTATTAACTAAATGTTATTGGTTATAAATTGAAATCCATAGCGACTATTTTGAAATTTGATTTAGCCATATCTAACAATCTATAACACGAAAATCCGGAATTTTCTCTTTTATATGAAAATTATAGTCAACACGATCCCAACGTTTCTTGTTTCACAGAATTTCCGACTTAATACAGATTCTGTATATTCAGTTAAAGTTCAGAACTTCATATTATGAACTGCCGCGCCATTTCGAGCTCACTTTATATTATAAATAAAATTAACGTTAAGACTTCGTTTTAATAAACGAATTAAATATTAAAATCTATTACATTCCAAATATAATATTTAAATTAATTAATTAAATTAAATATTTGGCTACCAAAAATACGGGACGTTACATTCTTCCCCCCTTAAATTAATTTCGTCCTCGAAATTGCTAAGGTAAGAAAGAACGTTACCAAACCATTATCTTTACAAAATAAATAAATTTAAAACTCGATTTTGTTTCCAAAACTAATCTTATTGGTTTTAAAATCAATTTATTCCAAACAAAAGAATTTTCCAAAAATCTTCATAAAATTTCTAACACCTTAAATTTTGGAAATTTTTTTGGCAGAGTCTCCCCGGACATCTGCAATAACACAAGTTCAAGAAATATATATACATCGACCAACAGGGTCGGAAAAATTCAAAAACCAAACTCAAAACCAAAATTTCATATTCTTCATAGGAGTATCATTTTGCGAGCGTTATTATGCGGTAAGCAATATTTTTTATTCGAGCTTGCTTTGTTATCATGCAGCTCTATTCAAACTGGATTCAATTAACTCCAGAATTTTCTTTTGGATGGATTTTAAAATTGAATTTGTAATGACCCAGATTTCCGTAACATCGGAGTTGACTATATACATCATACGTCCAACCCAAATATCACGAAAATACGGAACATTTTTTTTTTAGAAGAAAGAGATAGAAGAAGAACATAAATATCAACACAGAATCTCACATCGTGGCGGAACAAAATATAATATATCATATCTTTGAAATACAAAATCTTAACTGTATAACATACACTTATCAGAGTACAATACTTACAACATAGCGGAACAACACTATAACTAGATAACGCTGAAGCCTCCTGCTCCAAGCTCCTTTAGATAGATCTGTAAAATCCTGAACTACTTGACTGCCCGTACAAATTTAGGCACCCAAGAGTTTAGGTAGAACAAAACAAATAAACTCCGGGTCAGTCATGGGACTGGTATGAGTAAACAGTTTAAAACAGTTTCAGAAACTAAATGATACCTCATAAGACCACGCCGCATAACACGGAACGGGTTTTCCCCTTATGAGAATCCAAAACACTTGACTTATCTTTATATCAAAACTCTTTTGATATTATAATAATGTCTAAATCAAGTAAATAACAATCTAGTGGAACGTTTGCATCTCACGTTCCACATATATATACAAATCATAAACCACAAGCACGTATTGGGTAATGGGTTTCCAACTATGACAAGGTATGGAACCACCTTCCGCTGGTGTATCTCTAGAGGAGAATACACCGAGTTCAACAAGAACATCTTGCAACTCAGCCACACATGACCGACCACTCATTTCGCTTGAGTGTATCGAATGTATATCACCAACGATTGGGATCAGCAACCGTTTCCCGAATGGGACAGCATCGACAATAGATTTTTAGAAATAAATGAAACTCTAGATCAGGTGATTATACACCCTAATAGTTGCGACCTACATAGCCATGCTGCTTGCCCGATTTCTGTCATTTACCGGTTGATGAGGCTAGAAGCTACGCTTTATCATCACACCAGATTCACTTCGAATGTCACATCGTCAAATCCATCAAATCACCGATTGACGTCCTCAACAGTACATTACGTGTCAGCTAAAAGAAGTTTCCTTCTCCGCTTCCACTCTTGGTACGGTTGAAGAAATCAATGTACGTGACTTTTCTGGAAATACTCTGTCATACATTCATCCATACAAGTCACCCAGGAACAGGATGAACTGAAGGCACTATTTCTATTAATAGAAAAAGTCCTTGCACTCTACTCCGTCTTCGATTATCTTTATATAATCTGATTCGCACGCTACTGCCGATATGGAGTGGTTCTTCGGATAATAATCCAACCGGTCTCTCCATATTGACAACGATGGTCAAAACTCCGATAGTCTGTGATTTAACTATCGAATAAAAACAAGTGTTTCGATAGTCGATGATTTAACTATCGAATAAAACAAGTGTTCATCCAAACATCCAACAAATCACTGAACCTTTAATTAATATTCCATTAATTAAATCTCTTCTCTATTTCTTATCAATATTTGCTAACCAAATATTTTCAATAACCATATTGGCCTTATACGTTATTTGGAAAACATTTCCATATATCGCATTCTTTTACTTTCTAGCTTTTAGAATATATCTTTTATTTATAATTGGAAAATACTCCAATTACTTATCTCTTTTCCGACTCGTTTATTTCTATACTTAGGAAGCGTTCATTATTCTATTTCCAAGCTTTGCACATATTTGGGTTAAAACAGATGTTGTGTAAAACATCGTTACGACAACCCAAATACAGTATTTAACTAATTCTTATTCCACATTGATCTTCGAGCCTGAATCTTGCTACTTATCGGTATATCATGAAATCAACCAAGTTGGGCTATAATTACCTCTCAGACCTTGACTGAATAACATTTAACGTCAAAACAGACAAGACTACTTACTCGAATAATCAATACCATACAACTGATTATTCACCTTAAAACACATATACACTTTCTCTTTCTATTCCTACGAGATTTTATTCTTATACTTCCCTTTATAATTATACTATTCTATTTCTAAGTTCGTTTCCTTATCGACTTCTATATATTTGATACGTTGATTTCTAACTATCAAATTATCTTAAAAATATTCTAACTCCTTAAATTCCCGGAAAAATTCGCCATAACCTCCTTTGTACCGGGAGCATCGGGAAATTTCAAATAGCTTTCCCGGTCCTTCTTATCTCAAAAAGAAAAAGAAAAAGCCAAGCGGCTTGCCGATACGGCGCATAAAATCTCATATATGGATTAAATACGTACCTTTTTGTCGGGCAATCTATATATATATACCTTCAAACACTTTATTCCAAACCTGTCTCCTGTATCTATACCTGCTCAATCTATTTAACTATACCAAATCGTTTTAACTCAATTTATTAATTAAATCTGTTAATTAACTTCTTAGTCTAATCCACTTCTATTTATCCAAATCTATTTATTATAAATCCCATTTGAATTTCTATATTCAAATTCCATTTGAAATACTATATTCAAATTCTATAGTTAAACTCCATTTGAATTTCTATATTCAAATCTATAGTTTAAAGTCCATTTGAATTTCTATATTCAAATCTATAGTTTAAAGTCCATTTGAATTTCTATATTCAAATCTATAGTTTAAAGTCCATTTGAATTTCTATATTCAAATCTATAGTTAAAAGTCCATTTGAATTTCTATATTCAAATCTATAGTTTAAAGTCCATTTGAATTCTCTGCATTATTTATAAACAACGTTTATAACTTCAATTCAAATCCCACCTTTCCATTTATAAACAACGTTTATAAATTCAATTTCCATCCCATCTCCCATTTATAAACAAAGTTTATAAATTTGATTCAAATCCCATATTTTCATTTATAAATAAAGTTTATAAATTCGATTCAAATCCCATATTTTCATTTATAAACAAAGTTTATAAATTCGATTCAAATCCTATATTTTCATTTATAAACAAAGTTTATAAATTCGATTACTTGTTTTATATACCTTCAAAACAAGTTAATATCTTCTATAGTTTTATTTAAAATTCAAATTCTATTTATAAAAATAGAATTTTCTTTTTTAATATCAAATACCCTTTCCGATATTTTTATGAATCAATATTCAAGCCCCATTGATAATTTAAAAAATCGAATCAACCAATTTCCAATCCTTTGATTTTTAACACATCATATATGAAATCAAACAAACAACAAACAGATAATATATTTTGAGGAATCCAGTTGGATTCCTCCAACCTGTTTTTCCTGCATCCACAGACGTTAGCACATAAATAATACCCATCCTGCTTCGAGGCAGGATATCGCGGTATAGAAGGTCATCCACTAATCATAGCGTGGGGCGTATAGGGTAATCATCCGCTATGAAACTGCGGGCATCCGCTAATGAGACTGCGGGAATCCAACCAATCATCAACCCAATATATATATATATATAATAGTCAACCAATCCTAAATAACTATATATATATTTTTAACAGCAATAAATAAATATTTAAAGCATCCAACAATCAACAAAACAATTATTTTTAACTGATAAAAATAAATTCTAAATAAAACAGAGTGAGATTACTCACCGTATTATCTTTTGTTGAATATCCATTCAAATTTCCATAACGTCTCGGCTATGAATTTACTCGAGTCGTCTACCTTGTACCTACGATAATTAAATTTAAATTTATTGATTAACATTTATTTATTTAAATTAACTATTCAAACGAATAATTAAATTTCCTAATCTCCTTTAATCACGGCTAAATATTGTATTTAAGTTATCGTGACTATATATATACATACATATATATATATATATACATATATATATAATCCATTTAGCAAATTTGACTAATCATATACATTAATCTATTTATTTTTATATAAACTAATTCCCTAAATAGTTTCAATTAGAAATAAAATAGATAAAATTACCTTAATCAAGAAAAACTTCCTCCTACATCAACAGCCTTCATCGCTATCATCCCCGAGATCATCACTCGACATCATCTGCCAATACTTACCCCACTGTCGCTCAGTTCCGTTCATCGTCCGTACCTCACCACCGAACATCTGGACATCGCAACAATTACCACACAACAACTCATCGCCTCATGGCTGTCGCGACTTCAAATCCTTGTTGACAGGACCAACCGCGACTTTGAACTACCACTCGAGATCCACGAGTCCCACCAGGGCTACTCTTCCCAGATCCCACGCAGCCAGTTGAAACCTCTCGAACTTTATTGTTTACCGGAACCAACGCCTAAATCACCGCGTCCCTCGCTCGATGATTGAATTCGTTGCACAAAAACGAACTCGATTGGGATTAGCAAAAGAAGGAGCGACCATTGATTTCGTATTGATTGAGATGCTCTGATTTTCGATTTGGATTTCCAGATGAGGAAGGGAAGAGGTCGGGCTTTGAATTGCTTTTATGGGTGAACGGATGGAAAATAAAAAGGCCACGGGTTGTTTTTGAGTTGTGGTGGAAATGAAGAGAGCACGGCTGTTTTATGTGCGGTAAGGAAGGAGCCATTGTTGTCTCGTTTTGGTCCACCAACAAATGAATATTTTATTTTATTCTATTTAAATTGCTATCCTCTAATTTAAATTACCACGTTGATTCTGAACTCCTTTCTGAACCCAACAACTGTCAATTCTAGGGTTTACCCACCATTCCGGACACACTGGGATAGGTCACGAAGTCCAATTTGATTCAGCTGTAAAAGATATTAATTTAATTCAATATAAATTAATTTCAGACAATTTATTTCCTCGATAAATGAATAAATATCATTATCGTTATAAATTCAAATAAAATTTATTTGAACTGTTTTCAATTCAAATTAAAATTTGAATTCAACTAAATCCATTTTCTTATTCTGATAATTTAATATATAAGATATTATATCGAAATCGATATTTAAATCGATAACATAAATATAAAAATTCATTTATATTATCAACTAAATATTTAAATCCATTCTAAATATTTAAAATTAGTTGGTCGAAAATCAAGGGTCATTACAATCTTCCCCACTTATAATAATTTCGTCCTCGAAATTGCTAAGGTAGAAAAAGTGCTACAAACCCATTTATCTTTTCAAAACTTATTTATGTTGATACTCAACATTTCAAACTTCCGTATGTAACTCTCTTTCGAATAAATCCTTATTCGATAACTCCTCCCTTCGAATAACTATATTTGGTAATCTCTCTTTCGAATAACTAGATTCGAAAACCTTTCTTCGAATAAACTATATTCGATTTTCTCTATTCAATTTACTCTTATCAATTAACTCTATTGGATTTAACTCTTTTCGATTAACTCCATCGAATAATTAAATTCTATAACTCACTTCGATTAAACTAATCGATAACTCCTTTCGATTAAATTATAATCGATAACATCTTCGATTGACTAATAATCGATAACTCCTTTCGATTAAATTATAATCGATCACTCATTTAATTCTATTCGAATAAACTAATATTCGATTTAACTCCATTCGCTTGACGCTAGATCGCAGCGATCACAATGGTTACGCCTGATTCCCCCAGGAAACATCCGACCGCCCTAGGCTATCTGCAGCCCTGCGAATTACGCTAGCAGTCGTACGAAATGGTAACTTATCCTGGGTAACTATTGTTTGACCAACTCTATCTCAATAACTATATTCGATCAACTTTAATTGAATAACTAACATTCAATTAAATCCTAATTCGATTAACTATGTTCAATTAACTCTATCTGGTTAATTCTAAATCTGAATAACAAATATTCGATAAATTCTAGTTGAATAACTAATATTCAATTAACTCTACGGATTAATCCTAACTGATCAACTCTAACTGGTTAATTCTTTCTCTAATCGATTTATTCTAACTCTAATCGATTATTTCTAACTCTAGTCGATTATTTCTAACTCTAATCGACTTCTCCTATTCGAATAACTCCTATTGGATAGCGTTTATTCATTTATAAAGATTTACTTTTAGTAACGGTTCTTCACTTTATAAATGTTCTCTTTAATTACGTTACTTCACTTATACAAGTGTTGTGCATCCCTTCTATTTAAAACTATCGGCGTAAAAAACCAATATCACTTCTCTATATAAGCTCAGACTTATATATTCCATTTATCGAATGATAAATATTTAATTTAATTTATAAACTGTTATTTATAAATAAATCTTTTCTATTTATCTATTAAAAACAGATTCCCATTTTCCCTTCATCTTCTGAATATTCCTTTGGTTTATTTCTATTTATTTAACAAATAAATATCTCATTTATAACATTCTATTTATTTACTATAAATAAATATTTCCATTGAATCTATTTGTAAATGTTTTACAAATATTTCCCTTTGAATTCTATTTGTTTGCACATAACTTCCTTTGTATTTGTGTTACAAATATATTTCCTTTATATTTACTTTACAAATATATTTTCTTTTTAACTCTTTTGGGTTTTTTTCTTAATTCACACCCAATTCATATTCACATTGATTTTACTCAGTTTATCCATTTCGATCCATTTAACTTACGTAAGTTAAATTTAATTTTAATCATTCAAATTCCCATTACTAGTTGCTAATTAACCGTTTTTCCTATTTCACCCTTTTTATTTGAATATAACTTGTTCAAATATATGTCAACTTAATTATAAACTAATCTAAATATATTTTCAACTCGAGTTATATATTCGATTTCGAATATAAATTCTCAATTTCCTTCAACTATCCAAAACCCAATTTCGATTCAAATTTCCTTTGAATAATTATTCTCCAATTTAGTTAATTCTATTTAACCATTTAAAATATGATTTTTGTCTTAAAAATCATTTCACTTACTTCATTGGAGTTCATATTTATTTTATATCCCCAGTCTGGAATTTTCTAATGGCAATTCGAATTTTATTTCCTAAAAATCCTTTTATTTATTTAATTAAACCGTTATGGTTTTATAATGGTTCTGCCGCTGCTTTTCTAAAAATTTGATTTTGACATAACTCAAAATCTATACGATGAAATTCAGATTTTTCTCTTTCATTAGAAAACTATTGTTCAACCGGTCCCGACGATTCTTGTTTCAAAGATTTCCGACTTCAATTGAGTTCTGTATACTACATTGAAGTTCCAATCGCCAATTTACGAACTGTCGGGCTACAGCGAGCTCGTTTTAATTATATTTATAAATATAAACATTTTACTTTGTCTATAATAATTTCAACTCCATCCTGATATATTTTTAATATGTATCAAATCCATTTTTCCATTTCAACATAATATTCCCGATCTATTTCACTTCTAATATTCAAATCCTATATATTTACAATATTTAAATTCCATTTGAATTTCTTTATTCAAACTCTATATTTGAATTTCCTTCTATTCAATTTCTATTTGAAATTTCTTCTATTCAAATTCTAATTCAACTTCTTATCTTCAAATTCTATTT
The DNA here is from genome assembly GCA_030737875.1 of Allium sativum. Classification (NCBI taxonomy): domain Eukaryota; kingdom Viridiplantae; phylum Streptophyta; class Magnoliopsida; order Asparagales; family Amaryllidaceae; genus Allium; species Allium sativum. Next base: position 184,159,992 of record CM060916.1, read on the forward strand.
GAAATCCTTTATTCAAATTTCTATTTAAATTCCTTTGTTCAATTTAAATTCTATTTCAAACTCTATATTTTCTTGAATTCTAATATTCAACCTCCACTTTATATTCACTTTGAAATTCTATTTAACCAAATTCCAATTGAATTCTAATATTCAAATCTCTATTTGACTTTTGTTTATTCAAATCCATTTGAATTCCATTGAATTCAATTCCATTTCAATTTATTCTTATACAATTTCTATTTGAAATTTTCTTTATTCAAACTCATTTGAATTCCTTTGAATTCAAATTCTATTTCACTTCTATTTGAATTATATATATATTCAAATTCCTTTATTTACTTCTATTTGAAATCTATATTCCCATTTCACATTTCAAAATTCCTTTGAAGTAATATAAATATATACATATATTTATATATATCCCAAATTCAAAATATTTGAATTTTCAAACAACTTGTTTCTTTTCAAAGAAATTTCCATCAAAACTTTTCTAAGGCAGCAATTCATCACTTAGAAACTCGAAAATGAACACTGCTGATGTTGCGACCATCATCAGAATTATTTTCCAGCCACTGAAGTGAGTTCGGTACTATATTTCTTTCAAACTTCATTTAGAAAAATATTTTCCAAACTCCCAGGATTTTAAATTTTGAATTCTGGTTGGAATTCAATTTCAGTTTATCTCATTTGTATATTTGATTTCATATACAAATTCCATTGGTTATATATAACTATTTCTTTTTTTATAATCTAATTTGATTATAATTTTAACAATCAACTTAACTATTTGAAAACAATATCGTGTCCAATCTTCTGTTCAAGTGTTCATAAACTCCTATCGACATCGTGGCATCCCACGATTCGACCAAAATTTATAAGCCACTCAACAGACTAGTCAACACAATATAAAACAGTTTTTATATCAAATAACAAATACGCTCTCTCGTATATATATATACACTCAACTCATTCTAGGATACTACTGATCCTATCTCTAATGAGCACATTCCAACAAGCCTAGGTATTCGCTCAACCTAAGCTCTGATACCAACTGTAATGACCCAGATTTCCGTAACATCGGAGTTGACTATATACATCATACGTCCAACCCAAATATCACGAAAATACGGAACATTTTTTTTAGAAGAAAGAGATAGAAGAAGAACATAAATATCAACACAGAATCTCACATCGTGGCGGAACAAAATATAATATATCATATCTTTGAAATACAAAATCTTAACTGTATAACATACACTTATCAGAGTACAATACTTACAACATAGCGGAACAACACTATAACTAGATAACGCTGAAGCCTCCTGCTCCAAGCTCCTTTAGATAGATCTGTAAAATCCTGAACTACTTGACTGCCCGTACAAATTTAGGCACCCAAGAGTTTAGGTAGAACAAAACAAATAAACTCCGGGTCAGTCATGGGACTGGTATGAGTAAACAGTTTAAAACAGTTTCAGAAACTAAATGATACCTCATAAGACCACGCCGCATAACACGGAACGGGTTTTCCCCTTATGAGAATCCAAAACACTTGACTTATCTTTATATCAAAACTCTTTTGATATTATAATAATGTCTAAATCAAGTAAATAACAATCTAGTGGAACGTTTGCATCTCACGTTCCACATATATATACAAATCATAAACCGCAAGCACGTATTGGGTAATGGGTTTCCAACTATGACAAGGTATGGAACCACCTTCCGCTGGTGTATCTCTAGAGGAGAATACACCGAGTTCAACAAGAACATCTTGCAACTCAGCCACACATGACCGACCACTCATTTCGCTTGAGTGTATCGAATGTATATCACCAACGATTGGGATCAGCAACCGTTTCCCGAATGGGATAGCATCGACAATAGATTTTTAGAAATAAATGAAACTCTAGATCAGGTGATTATACACCCTAATAGGTGCGACCTACATAGCCATGCTGCTTGCCCGATTTCTGTCATTTACCGGTTGATGAGGCTAGAAGCTACGCTTTATCATCACACCAGATTCACTTCGAATGTCACATCGTCAAATCCATCAAATCACCGATTGACGTCCTCAACAGTACATTACGTGTCAGCTAAAAGAAGTTTCCTTCTCCGCTTCCACTCTTGGTACGGTTGAAGAAATCAATGTACGTGACTTTTCTGAAAATACTCTGTCAGACATTCATCCATACAAGTCACCCAGGAACAGGATGAACTGAAGGCACTATTTCTATTAATAGAAAAAGTCCTTGCACTCTACTCCGTCTTCGATTATCTTTATATAATCTGATTCGCACGCTACTGCCGATATGGAGTGGTTCTTCGGATAATAATCCAACCGGTCTCTCCATATTGACAACGATGGTCAAAACTCCGATAGTCTGTGATTTAACTATCGAATAAAAACAAGTGTTTCGATAGTCGATGATTTAACTATCGAATAAAACAAGTGTTCATCCAAACATCCAACAAATCACTGAACCTTTAATTAATATTCCATTAATTAAATCTCTTCTCTATTTCTTATCAATATTTGTTAACCAAATATTTTCAATAACCATATTGGCCTTATACGTTATTTGGAAAACATTTCCATATATCGCCTTCTTTTACTTTCTAGCTTTTAGAAAATATCTTTTATTTATAATTGGAAAATACTCCAATTACTTATCTCTTTTCCGACTCGTTTATTTCTATACTTAGGAAACGTTCATTATTCTATTTCCAAGCTTTGCACATATTTGGGTTAAAACAGATGTTGTGTAAAACATCGTTACGACAACCCAAATACAGTATTTAACTAATTCTTATTCCACATTGATCTTCGAGCCTGAATCTTGCTACTTATCGGTATATCATGAAATCAACCAAGTTGGGGTATAATTACCTCTCAGACCTTGACTGAATAACATTTAACGTCAAAACAGACAAGACTACTTACTCGAATAATCAATACCATACAACTGATTATTCACCTTTAAACACATATACACTTTCTCTTTCTATTCCTACGAGATTTTATTCTTATACTTCCCTTTATAATTATACTATTCTATTTCTAAGTTCGTTTCCTTATCGACTTCTATATATTTGATACGTTGATTTCTAACTATCAAATTATCTTAAAAATATTCTGTCTCCTTAAATTCCCGGAAAAATTCGCCATAACCTCCTTTGTACCGGGAGCATCGGGAAATTTCAAATAGCTTTCCCGGTCCTTCTTATCTCAAAAAGAAAAAGAAAAAGCCAAGCGGCTTGTCGATACGGCGCATAAAATCTCATATATGAATTAAATACGTACCTTTTTGTCGGGCAATCTATATATATATATACCTTCTAACACTTTATTCCAAACCTGTCTCCTGTATCTATACCTGCTCAATCTATTTAACTATACCAAATCGTTTTAACTCAATTTGTTAATTAAATCTGTTAATTAACTTCTTAGTCTAATCCACTTCTATTTATCCAAATCTATTTATTATAAATCCCATTTGAATTTCTATATTCAAATTCCATTTGAAATACTATATTAAAATTCTATAGTTAAACTCCATTTGAATTTCTATATTCAAATCTATAGTATAAAGTCCATTTGAATTTCTATATTCAAATCTATAGTTTAAAGTCCATTTGAATTTCTATATTCAAATCTATAGTTTAAAGTCCATTTGATTTTCTATATTCAAATCTATAGTTTAAAGTCCATTTGAATTTCTATATTCAAATCTATAGTTTAAAGTCCATTTGAATTCTCTCCATTATTTATAAACAACGTTTATAACTTCAATTCAAATCCCACCTTTCCATTTATAAACAACGTTTATAAATTCAATTTCCATCCCATCTCCCATTTATAAACAAAGTTTATAAATTTGATTCAAATCCCATATTTTCATTTATAAATAAAGTTTATAAATTCGATTCAAATCCCATATTTTCATTTATAAACAAAGTTTATAAATTCGATTCAAATCCCATATTTTCATTTATAAACAAAGTTTATAAATTCGATTACTTGTTTTATGTACCTTCAAAACAAGTTAATATCTTCTATAGTTTTATTTAAAATTCAAATTCTATTTATAAAAATAGAATTTTCTTTTTTAATATCAAATACCCTTTCCGATATTTTTATGAATCAATATTCAAGCCCCATTGATAATTTAAACAATCGAATCAACCAATTTCCAATCCTTTGATTTTTAACACATCATATATGAAATCAAACAAACAACAAACAGATAATATATTTTGAGGAATCCAGTTGGATTCCTCCAACCTGTTTTTCCTGCATCCACAGACGTTAGCACATAAATAATACCCATCCTGCTTCGAGGCAGGATATCGCGGTATAGAAGGTCATCCACTAATCATAGCGTGGGGCGTATAGGGTAATCATCCGCTATGAAACTGCGGGCATCCGCTAATGAGACTGCGGGAATCCAACCAATCATCAACCCAATATATATATATAATAGTCAACCAATCCTAAATAACTATATATATATATTTTTAACAGCAATAAATAAATATTTAAAGCATCCAACAATCAACAAAACAATTATTTTTAACTGATAAAAATAAATTCTAAATAAAACAGAGTGAGATTTACTCACCGTATTATCTTTTGTCGAATATCCATTTAAATTTCCATAACGTCTCGGCTATGAATTTACTCGAGTCGTCTACCTTGTACCTACGATAATTAAATTTAAATTTATTGATTAACATTTATTTATTTAAATTAACTATTCAAACGAATAATTAAATTTCCTAATCTCCTTTAATCACGGCTAAATATTGTATTTAAGTTATCGTGACTATATATACACATATATATATATATACATATATATATAATCCATTTAGCAAATTTGACTAATCATATACATTAATCTATTTATTTTTATATAAACTAATTCCCTAAATAGTTTCAATTAGAAATAAAATAGATAAAATTACCTTAATCAAGAAAAACTTCCTCCTACATCAACAGCCTTCATCGCTATCATCCCCGAGATCATCACTCGACATCATCTGCCAATACTTACCCCACTGTCGCTCAGTTCCGTTCATCGTCCGTACCTCACCACCGAACATCTGGACATCGCAACCATTTCCACACAACAACTCATCGCCTCATGGCTGTCGCGACTTCAAATCCTTGTTGACAGGACCAACCGCGACTTCGAACTACCACTCGAGATCCACGAGTCCCACCAGGGCTGCTCTTCCCAGATCCCACGCAGCCAGTTGAAACCTCTCGAACTTTATTGTTTACCGGAACCAACGCCTAAATCACCGCGTCCCTCGCTCGATGATTGAATTCGTTGCACAAAAACAAACTCGATTTGGATTAGCAAAAGAAGGAGCGGCCATTGATTTCATATTGATTGAGATGCTCTGATTTTCGATTTGGATTTCCAGAAGAGGAAGGGAAGAGGTCGGGCTTTGAATTGCTTTTATGGGTGAACGGATGGAAATTAAAAAGGCCACGGGTTGTTTTTGAGTTGTGGTGGAAATGAAGAGAGCACGGCTGTTTTATGTGTGGTAAGGAAGGAGCCATTGTTGTCTCGTTTTGGTCCACCAACAAATGAATATTTTATTTTATTCTATTTAAATTGCTATCCTCTAATTTAAATTACCACGTTGATTCTGAACTCCTTTCTGAACCCAACAACTGTCAATTCTAGGGTTAACCCACCATTCCGGACACACTGGGATAGGTCACGAAGTCCAATTTGATTCAGCTGTAAAAGATATTAATTTAATTCAATATAAATTAAATTCAGACAATTTATTTCCTCGATAAATGAATAAATATCATTATCGTTATAAATTCAAATAAAATTTATTTGAACTGTTTTCAATTCAAATTAAAATTTGAATTCAACTAAATCCATTTTCTTATTCTGATAATTTAATATATACGATATTATATCGAAATCGATATTTAAATTGATAACATAAATATAAAAATTCATTTATATTATCAACTAAATATTTAAATCCATTCTAAATATTTAAAATTAGTTGGTCGAAAATCCCGGGTCATTACAAAATTACAAATATGCGCTCTCATATATATAAAACTCAATCTAGGGTATTATTAACCCCATCTCTATCGAGTTACGCCACAAAGCCAAGGTTAATACTAAACGAATAGCTCTGATACCACTGTAACGGCCCAGGGATTTTTGGCCCCGGAAATCGACATAAATACCTTTACCGTAACTCATACCGACCTTCCAGACACCAAAAACACTGGAACGTTTATTGAAAGAAATTAGAGGGCGAGATAAGAAAGAATGAAATATTAGAATAGTAGAAGAGGAAGAAACAACACAACACAGAGTCTCACATCACAACGGAAAAAAATATAAAACGGAAATAAATATTTATTGAGAGCTGTAAAAATACTTACAATATCAGAGAACATCACACAACGGGATAGTTATAATAACCTGTTCCCATATACAACACACAGCAGAATAGTAGCTATATAATATCATACGTCTGAACATTTCCAGCTCGTCTCTGGACTTCACAGCATTCGATAACCTAAACCTATACACTCCGGGATAACCCAAGCATTTACAAAACACCGGGTCAATCTGGTGAACCAGAGTGAGATAAACTCGCATAGTATTGAGGTATCACACAACTTGATTTTTAAGTTAAAATCCTTTCGATAGAAAAGGATAATCGTAAAACCAAATCCACACATAAATACGGACGGTTTTTACCTTACGATAACCCAAAACATTTTTGAAATCAATATCTTTTCTGATATTATAATAGTGTCTAAATACAAGTAAATATCAATCTAGCGGAACACTTGCATCTCACGCTCCACATATATAGTATATAATAAAAACCGCAGGCGCTTATTGGAGATTGGATCCCGACTATGACAGGGTATGGGACCACCTGCCGATAGTGTATCTCTAGAGGTGAATACACTGGGTTTAACAAGAATGTCTTGCAACCCGGCCCACACATGACCGACCACTCATTTCGCTTGAGTGTATCGAATGTATATCACCAACGGTTGGGAGCTACCCACCATTTCCCGAAAAGGGATACCATCGAAATAGATTAAAGAATGAAATGGAATTTCTCTAGATAGGTGATTATACACCCTAATGGGAGCGACCCACATAGCCATGGTGCCTGCCCGATTTCTATCGTTTCCCGGTTGATGAGGCTTGAGGTTTAGATTTACTCTTTGGAACATTTGGCCACCATTCACTATGAATGCCTCATCGTTAGATCCGCCAAGTCACTAATTGACATCCACAAATATACTCTGGATATAAAAGAAGCGCCACTCTTTGCCACCACTCGGTATATTTGTAAAAAAATCAACGTACGTGGTTTTAGGAAATACTTTGTTAGACATTCGTCCATACAAGTCATCCAGGAACATGATGAACCGAAGGCACTCTCCTATTGCATGCAATATAGGAATCACCCCATGGATCAGTAATGAGAAGTCCTTGCAACCCGTAGATTCCAGCCACGACAGAACCACAACTCATCCATGGGAGCTTACCAAAGATTATTAGTGGTTCTTCCATTTAATGAAGATCCACTGTCTTCAATGCTCCATCTCGATCATCTCTTGATATCTTCACGTATTTGTTGGTCGAAATGGTTTTTGAATATAAATTCGATCCCGGTATCTCCGTACCAACAATCGTATTGGACAGATTTGATAGTCGGTGATTTAACCATCAAAATAGACAGTGTTTCAATCATGACAATCCAGTGAGTTCACTGTTTCAGTATTCGGTCTCACTTGGCCTTTTAATTAAAGCAAATGTAAGTTCAAACTCTTAAATCTTTCGATACTATCAATATAGTTTTTCGTTTCTTATTAAACATAATATTATTCCTTAAACAAACTCATTCCATTACTTAGGAAAATTTCTATAACATATCCAGTCTTCTATTTCCACTTTCAACATTAACCACATTATTATCTAATATTGGTAAATCTATTAGAATTATTACTCGTAAAACAATATTACGAGATACCTTTTATCCATTTCTTGAGAACACTAATCCATGCTTATTCTTATCGAATAAAACTCATCTTTGTGTCTCCTTTCTAATTCGAATATACCGTTACACAACTCCTCTTTATTTCCCTTTTCATTTTGGAATTCTCACTATATATTTTTCAAATCTTCATTTCAAATGTTGCGTTATTATTTCTCTAATGAAATAATAAACTTTACTAATCTCTTTTACCATTACAATTTATATCATCCTCAGATAATTCCGAAGTCGTTCAAGTTGGTGTTATTTTAATCACCTCTCAGACCTTGATCAACAACGTTCATACCTTAAAATATATAAGTTGTAATCCAAAAACCCATATTTCATTTCAATCTCAAATCAAATTCCAATTAACTATTTTATTCAAATGGTTTCAAAACCCTTCTAATTATTTAGAAATTCTCTTTCTCGGATATAACCATCTTTCAAAATTAAATAATTAAGCAACTTCTTATAAAAATGCCACTTTTAACACCTTCCTCTTTTAAAACAAATTCACGTTATAATTCGGATTGGTTTACAAATCTTATGATTCACTTCTCCTACCAAATTCACTTTACCAATCCCGCTTTCGAAATCTCATTTCCATTAAGAATTAATTTTCTATTTTTTTATTAATTAAAATAATAATTTGGCTCAATCATTAGCTACATTAGTAGTTAATAAATAGTAATTCCCATTTAAAAATCTTATTAAAATTCAAATAATATTCATTACTATTTTATTGGATTAGTTCAATACAAACAATTTAATAATCATCTCCAGTTAAAATGGTTGATTTTGTTAACTCAAAACTCAATTACCTCATTAACCGATTCCAATTAGTTCTCACATTAAATTAATTAATAATATAATTAATATAAATAAGTTTCTTTTAATTATTTCTTAACAAACCAATTATCCAAATTTAATCGTTCGATAAATTTTTATCCATGAGTTGATAAATCTGATTAACATCAGAAGTTTCTTATAAAATCAATTTATAATTAATTATAAACTTAAATAATAAATATTTATTTCGTTTAAATAAATTTTATTCAAAATAATATATTCAAAATCTATACCCGGTTATAAAATAAATTTTATAACTTCATCTCTATCGACTCACCTGACGGTGAATCAATATTTATAAAACGATTGATTTTATAGGCCATATGTTGCCAAATACTCAACCAATATTGCCCATTGGTTTAAACTAGACAGATGTTGAATTTTCAGTCAACAATGCATAATCAAATCAATCACCCAAACAGGACAATTCATATGTTGATAATATGAAATAAATAATATATATTGAGGAATCCGGTTGGATTCCTCTAACCTGTTCTTCCCTGTATTCAAAACGGTTATCACAAACCAGATCATTCAGTTTCATTTGACTTATAAAATAAATAACGGCTATTTGACATTAACCACACACAATTCAAACAATTCAACAATTTAAACACATTTATTTTATAAACATGACCAACCAAGGTGAGTTACCTTTATTGGAACCAATTGTTAAAATAAAGATTTGGTATTTCACTAAAATTAAATGACGGTTTAATTTCATCGGTTAAATCAACAAATATATATATAATTAGCAACCAGTCTACCATTAGCAACCAGAGCACACAAAATAAAAACCCAATTTATATAAAATATAAATAGGAAAAACTGAGTGAGTTTTACTCACCTTGATTTGGTTTGGCAATTAAATGCTGGTTTTTAATTAAATTAAACAGCGGTTTAATTTAACTAAAAAATTTACTTGCCTTCAGTCCTGACTGACACTGCTCCACCTCGAAGCTCCTGTCTTTATGGTTCCAACATGACCGACTGTGCTTAAATCTGATAACGTGTGCGCATGATATTGTATAAACAACTTATAAGGTAATTTAATTATAAAAAACATGAATTTTAAAATGGGCTTTTACCGTACTATTTGGCCCTCATAACCCCTCCAAGCCCACTACCATAATTAAAATCCTACCATCGGTTTCACTTCCTCAGAAAAATCAATGCCTCCAGCAAATTCGCTCAAGGCCGAAAATCCAGATCCTCTTTCTCCTTATGTTCTTCAGCTCAAATCGGAACCAGCACGTCGCATCCCCCTCTACGCCACCATCTCCGACCTTCTCTTCGATCTCCTCCTCCAACTGATCTGACAAACCCCCAAATCAATTCATTCATCACCACAGTCTTCGACGATCAACGTCCGAGCCTTCCAAAACCACCACAACAAATCGAACTTGTTATTCGAAGGTAATCGAACCCTAAGCCTTCACGTCGAACAAGGTCACAGAATTTCGAGTGTGGCTTCTCGAGTACAGATAAGTATTTTTAATTCAATTTTTTTTCGTTTTGATTTTCTATAAGTGGTTCGAACCATTTTTTTCTTGTTTACTATGGTGTTCTTGTGGTTTTTCTGGAATGATTTGTGCGTGGATACATATATTTATTGTGGGGTTTGGTTTAGATAGGATCAACGTCCATCAAAGTTTAGTTTAGATGGATTCAGCTACTAGGTTTAGGCCATTAAGTGTTTTCACCGTTTCAGATTTGTGTACTGGTGGTTGATGGGAAATTGATACCTGCATGATGGATTTATAGCAGTGATTTTGTTGAGTTAAGTATTGAATTCAGTACTGTTGGTCTGAAACCGTGATTGAACTCAAGATTGTGACCATGAATTGTTTATTCAGTACAGACTTTTGAAATTGTAAATCTTGCGTTGGATTTTGTATTTCTATTTGGTACAGTCGATCTATTCACTGTGTATAGATTTGGTTAGATTGAGCTATGACTTTTCTAATCAGATTTTTGAAACTGTATTCTAGATTCCGAGTTCATATTTTTTTCTTAAAAAAAATAGTAGTCACTGTACAGACTTGATATATGAATACATCCATATCTGTTTCCATTCAGTTATGAGTTTCCCACTGTTCCTACCAATTCTGTGGCTATTCATTCACTGTACATGTTAAGTGCTACTGTTTTTAGGAAGGAACGAGTCATGCTGGGATTTTAAAATTGGGATGAATATATATTTTAGTTCTCCATTTGATTTTGTTGTTTATATATATATATATATATATATATATATATATATATATATATATTTGTTAGTTTCATTTCTGTTTCATGGTTTATGTCACATTTCATTACACTGTTTTCTATCATCTTTTCGCTGTTCATGATTTTAAAAGGGATTGATATGTTTAGCTGCTTTGATTCTGTAAAAAAGTTGATGGTACAAATAGATACATATATTGAATTTTCTAATGTATGGTTCAGTCTGGTTTAAATTTTGTATATACTTTACTATATGTACATGAATATATATCCTTCATTGTCTGTCAGATTGATGGTAACTATATATGCATAGATTTGCTTCCTACAGTTGTGTACTGTTTAGATGTAAATATATACATATATTTTGATTCTTCTTAGCTGTTCCTATACTATCTATTTCCATTTCTTTATCTGTTCAAAATCTTATATAGATTTGATAGTATCTTTGCTGTTTATTTCTTTAGTTGTCTAGTTTTGATGTAAACATATTTTTTTTGGAAATCTTAGCTTCAAGTGTGTGTGTGTGTGTGTATATATATATATGTTAGGCTGTTCTAATTTACTGTTTTCATGGGCTGTTACTGTTTTCAGGAAAGGATGAGATAGACATGCATGAGGAAAATTTTGCTGAATGGTCATGCCTTTTTGATTTCGTATCGCACAGACAAATTGTTTGTATATAATTTTGTATTGGTTTCAACAGCCATGTACATGAATCTTTTGTTTTTCATTTGTACAAACAATAATGTATATGCCTCTTTGTTTGCACAGACCGAATACATATGTGTTATGTTCAGACAATATATATGTGTTGTCTCTGTGTATTAACACTTCTCGTTTAAATGTTGTAAATATTTCAGTTTTTATGTTCTTGTAGCAAACATTTTCGTTCGTTGAGCTAGTGAGAAGAAAGTATATCTATACTCGGTTTCATATGTATATACATCTTCCAACTTTCATATGTACATATTTGGTTTGTTTTCATATGAATATATGTATGAATACATACATAGATTCATACTGAAAATATGGTCTGTACTTATGTTGTATACTGGTTTTAAATTGGTTTATTATTTTAAATTTCATAAAATCTTGAGATACTATAGATTTAAATCCAAATAGCTAAATTAACGATGATAAATTTATATCGTTGTATGTATTAAACAACATTTTTAATTAATAAAAATATCGAATGTAAAACTCGACATTTAAAATTCTGGGTTTAAATAACATTCCATTTATATATAAAAATTCTTTTTATAATTTATTAACAAAATGCTATCGTTTATAAATCGAAATCCATAGCGACTATTTTAAAATTTGATTTAGCCATATCTAATATTCTATAACACGAAAATCCGGATTTTTCTCTTTAATATGAAAATTATAGTCAACACGATCCCAACGTTTCTTGTTTCGTAGAATTTCCGACTTAGTACAGATTCTGTAAATTCAGTTAAAGTTCAGAACTTCATATTACGAACTACCGCGCCATTTCGAGCTCGTTTTATATTATAAATAAAATTAACGTTAAGACTTCGTTTTAATAAACGAATTAAATATTAAAATATGTTATATTCCAAATATAATATTTAGAATAATAAATAAATTAAATATTTGGTTACCAAAAATACGGGACATTACACTTCCCATTTTATTCTTCTGCTTCACATCTATCACTCACGTAATAAACTGGCCCGATTATTTTTCTTCTATGCACGTCCCTCAATTCGAAAAGCCACACCACCTCTTCCCAAAATACCGTACCTAGCTATGTTCCAACATGCCAGAACAACTTCTGCATCGTTCAAAGGATTTCCCCCACTGCATCGTTTATACCCAAAAGCACGGCTTCCCCCTTTGCTCCGTCATTCCAGAGAACTGCTCTCATTCAAAACTACTCTTGCACTTTGTCTTGTTATTTGGCCATGTATTTTCTTCTCTCATCCTTTCTTCAAATTGAAAATGCCCTGGCCCGGTCATCTACTACTCCCCATACCCACGTCTTTTTTCCGTCTCTTCATGTTTATATCCCAAACGGCCCATTGCTGCAACACCAGGCGTCACCTAGGTCACCATCCGACACCAATGTAACAACTGCCCCTCCATCCTCGACTATCTCCAACAACGCCGCCATCTAGGACTTCTCCGATCATCTACAACTTGCCATAAACCGCCACTGCTTCTAACCCCATTTCTGATCACCACCGCACAACAAGGGGATCTCGATTAACAAAAGAAATTTTTAGCTGGAAGCTTTACGAAAAAGGGAGTAGATCAGCAGATTTTAGGGGAGGAGAGTTCGTTGATTTCTGGCCATTTAAATTAGTAGGAGGTGGCATGGAACATTTGTTGACCACGCAGTATGTGCTGACTGAAAATTTAAGGTTTGGGGGAAGTACTCGGTATATATAGGAAAGAATAAATATTAAAATATTATATATGAAACTTCAAGACGAAGTAATGTATTAATACACTCACATACGATCCCCAACTGTGATGAAAAATGTAATCCTAGCATAGAAAAATATTCCGGACATGACGGGACAAGTTTCATCAAATTCCGAGGTCATTTGTAAAAATTCGTTTATAATTCGCAGGTGAAAAATCACAGGTTTAAATTTCCCATGATCAAAAAAATAAATACAAACAACTTGAAACTTGAAACACTACAACACTTCATCATTGCCGATTAAATAAAATTAGTTACGCTAAAAACGTAGTTCATTTGCATATCGGTTATTCAATTTTACGCATAAAACAACGCTATTTTGGATACCGAAATAACTTATCTCCAAAAATAAGAAAATTATATATGTATCCTGACTCTAAACGTCAATATGAATTCAACGGAATTCGTTTTGTAGCTTAATCACTTAATCCAATCATTATCTTAAGTTATGAATAAATTCCTTTCAAATCATATTAATATATATAATTAATCATTATAATTTATAATTAATTCCACAGCGACTATTTTAAAATTTGAATTGAATACAATTCACAATTTATAACCTGAAGTCTCCATTTTTCTCTTTCATTAGAAAATTATCATCAAATAGATTCAAACGTTTCTTGTTTCACAGAATTTCAACTTGAAATGGATTCTGTATATTCAATTGAAGTTCAAAACTAAATATTACGAACTACCGCGATGTTACGAGCTCGTTTTATAATTATATATAAATTAAATGTTTAAATTTCGTTTTATAAATGAATTATATATATTTTAAATCCATTTAAAATTCCAAAAAAATATTTAAAATAATAAATTATATTAAATATCAGACTAGGAGAATACGGGATATTACATCCAAGCATGCACATAAAAAATATATTAAATGTTGCATGTGTTTCATTCATTCATGCAAGTTCTTTAATTCTTTGCTTTCCCGTACTTCTTCCTTTCCTATTCCTATGCATTTCCATATTTCTCTCCCTATTCCCTTCATTTTTAAGTCTCCCCCATTTGCATATATAAGGAAGAAGGCCCGTTTTCTAAAATAAAATAAAATAAAACAATACAACTTGATATATATAATATTTGTACATACGTACAAATTTTGAAATTTGAAATGAAAATGAATATGGAATGAATGAGGACCAGTTATAATAATTTTGGTATTAAATTGTATACTTTTGGAAACAGCAATAAATTAAAATTAATAATCTTATTCATGCGTTAATAGTGGAAAGATTAAAGGCCTGATCATAATTTCTTACTTAATCATTGCACACGTGCAAATGTGTGTGTGTGTGTGTATAAATAAATAAATATATATATATATATAATTTATTACATTGAATTGGGAAGTAGTGAATTAGGCATCTCAGTAGAAAATAAAAGGAAACTACCTTGGGCAATGATGCAAGGTTCGATTTCAAAATATCTGTAATGTCCCGTATTTTTAGTAGTCAGATATATAAATTGTTTTATTATTTAAATAATTTATTAGGAATTTTAAATGGATTTAAAATATATAATTGTAACAACCCGGAAATTCTGAACCAGTTTAAAAATTTTAAATTGGCTGTTTCAGTGGATTTAAATATTTAAAATAAATTATTTTAAATAATAATGACGAAAAGTATGTTTGAATCGATGTTTGAAAATAAATATAATTATTTTAAATTATAAACACGGCCTGAAATGGCGTGGCAGTTTCAAAATTTGAATTCAAACTTTGACTGACTGTACCGGGTGCAAATTAAAACTGATTTTAGTGAAACCAAAAATATTTAATCTGTTAGTGAATATCTTTCTAACGAATTTGAAAAATCGAAGTTTCAAAGTGGGAATCAAAAGTTATGGCCAAATGAATTTTCATTAAGGTCGCTATAAAGAATATATAGCCCTTGAAAATAGACATTTTGCAAACGACCTCAGAATTCGACGAAACCACTTTTGTTGGATCTGGGATGTCAAATTATTGCTTCATTTCGAATTCCATAATTTTTGAAGTTAATATTTGAGCGTGGCGAAGGAAAATGTGTTTGGTCAATTATAGTTAAATTAGATCAACCAAAAAATGCCCATTTTTCAAACGGTCTCAGAATTCGACGAAACAAGTTTTGTTGGGACCGTATCATCAAGACATAGCTAGATTTATTTTGTGGGAATTTTTAGAATCAGTTTGTGGCCCCGGCAAATTGAAATGTATGTTCAAATCCAATATTGAATGATTTATATTTTAATTTGAAGGAAAACTGACTGAAACAGTCGAATGGGCCTATGTAACATATCCCATTGTGTTCGGAATGGGGGTATTTAGTTAGGGGCGACAGTCATTGGGTTTGAATTAGTGCTCATATGAAGAAAGGGGTATTTTTGAATTTAAAGAATTAAATAAATATATAAAAAAAGAGAGTGCCAATCATAATCTTCAATTTCAATTCTCTATCCCCAATACCATCAGCTACGCACGACGGAAATATCTCAAGGCCTGCTCTCTTCAAAATCTCCCAATCCACTTCACGAAATACACTACCACTGTTATGGATTTTGTAGTGCTCTTCAAGATCTACACATCCATATAGATTTTGTGATTTAGCGTCTCGTATTTTGTGAGAATCGCGCCTCCAAAGCTCCGGAGTTCAACCCGCCGCCGACGTCAGCACAGGCGACCGAAGTGGGCCCGCTTCCTAGCGCACACGCGCCTCTACTCCCTCTACCTCGTGGTGAAGTCCGACTGTGCAACCACTACACGGTTTGATCAGAAAATCGAAACCTAGTTTTGAACAAATTCAGAAAGGTATCGGCTTGTTTATTTTGAACTGATTTTAACATTTAAAAGTGTTTCAAACTTGTAAAAATCATATCTTTCTCGTTTTTGATGAAATTCAGTGAAACAAGAGACACCGGGACCGTGAGGACGTCGTCTACATTCTAGAAGAGACCAAATATTTTTCTGAGCTTCCAGCTATTTTTGGTGGAGTGGAACCCAATGTGATATTTCTGAATTATAAACAATATAGAAACGACGATGTATAAATTATATAGTCGATGTATGAGTTATATAAGTGTTGTACACCTCATGTATAAGCGTTGTATAAGTTGTATGTTCGATGTATAAGTTATATATGCGTTGTAAAAATTATATATGCGTTGAAATGATTGAAATGAAGTGAAATGAAATTGAATATATATTTATATACGAATATATATATATATATACACACACTCCCCTCATCCACAGACCATGGACGATATATATTGGTTGTGATACTGTTTGGATTGGTGGATGTGAAATTTTGTGAATATCATGAATGATTGATTGTGGTTGAAATCCCAATAGGATTAGTATATGGGAAAATTCGTCTGCGTACGAACTATATATTGAAATCCCCCGTAACAACCCGAATTTTAATAACATGTTGAAACAAGAAATCAAGGTATAATTAATTTTTAAAATGAGAATCAAGGGAAACGGGTTGTGCCAATGTGTTCGTCTCAGAATTCTACATGGAGTCGAGCCCAAGTTTTCGAAAATCGGAGTCCGGATGAAGAAGTTATGGCCTGGAGAAGATTCAGCAAATTTCAGGCAGCACAGAACCAGGCAGGTCGACCTGGGAGTCGACTTGGGGGTCAGGTCGACCAGGTGGTCGACCTAGGTATCGACCTACCTCCTATAGATCGACCATGTGGTCGACCTCCCCCCTTTCAGGTTGACCCGGTCGGCCTGTTTTGGCGCAGAACCCATTTTTGAAGCCCGGGACGTGTTTTGATGGTCTGGATTGATTTAAGGGTTGATCTACAGGCCCTAAATAGTTCCTACACCTATAAAAACACCCTAAGACTTAACCTAATTCACAAAAAATCATTCTTACACTGTTATGCTGCTTATGTACCTCTTGAACCATGGCCGCTGCCTACAAATTAAAGCTTAAGTATTCAAGCTCGATTCAAATCAAAGAACAGAGCCTCTACAACAAGATAAATCAACATTACTACAACGTTCCACAACAAAATTCAGTTCTTACTTCCTTGCCCATGATCTGTAAGTTCTAGTTATTATCAGATTAAAGTAATTAAATTTAATATGGACATGTGATGAAGTGAAATTGCACTTTTGATTCAAGTCTATTCTTGTTTCTTCTTGGATCTTGGTTTTGGGAACTTTTCTATCTTTATTCTCATGACAAGTTTATGGTCTATTCAGCTTGTTGTAAATCAATTCTCTTGGTTCATGTTGATATTATTATCAAGATCTATTCTTTATGCTTGAGATGATGTTTTTATGCCTCTTTCTCTCTGATCTTGTTTTTATTGCAACTTCTACCTCCCTATATTTATTTTCTTTTGATGAACCTAGGTCAATTTTGGACCTAGGCCTTAACTACGATATACGTGCGATGGTATACGGGGGAAATATTGGAATATTGCCTAGTGGAAAATATATGTTTGGTGGAATTGAAGGCATAATATGAAAATTGGATGTTTGGGGATAATTTACCATTAACATGAAACGGGGTAATTTTGTGTATTGTCATTATAATAGTTATTGCGCAATTGGAATTGATATATTTAATTTGACATGGATCTTGATACATGTCATTTTGGGTATAAAACTTGATCTATGTAAATTGAGCATAGCTTTGTAAACATGTAAATCATGAATCTTGACCTATGTAAAACGATATGAATTGAACATACGTAAATTAAATCACGAGTTCGGGCCTATGTAAATTAAATCAAAAGATTAGGCTTATGTTAATTGGGCATAAGTAGAATTGGGAATTTGAACATGAAAGCGATTGTAAACTTGATAATTGGCATAAATATGCATTATGAACTTGGGTAACTGGCATGTATTGTAATAAAAAGATTGTAGTTTGGGATAACTACATCATGAATCATGATTTGGGTTTATTTGGGCATGAAACTTGATACATGTAATTTTGGCTAGAACTTGATATGGGTAAAATGGCATAAACATGGCATACATGTAAATAGGCAAGAATTGGGCATATGTAAACTGACTAGAAATGGGTACATATATAAATTGGAATGTAATTTGGAACATTGGCATATGTTTATTAATATGTAAAGTTGGGAATTTTGATCTATACGACACATATGTAATTAACAATCTAACGGATGCCTTTGACACGAGGTTAGACTTGAGTTGTGGTGTAATTCTACCCGGAACTGCCCGACATATCCAGTGACCGCAACAAAAATAGTCTAATTTGAGAGATCGTAGGCAAGGATTAGGTTGTGATGATGCCTAACATGAGGTTAGACTGAGTTGTGGTGTAATTCTGCCCGGAACCGCCCGGCATATCCAGTGACCGCAACAATATGTCTAATATGAGAGGTTAGCGCATTGAATGCTTGAACCCGAGGTTGGAATGGGTTTGCGGTGTAATTTTGCCCGGAACTGCCCGGCATATCCAATGACCGCAAATAAGTCCAATGTGAGAGGTTGATGCATTAGTTAATAATAAATGCTAATAAAACCTGTTAAGTAGGGTAAGGTTAAGTAATATGACTAGACTAATGACACTTAACCGATATGACATGAATGGGTGGGTTAAGTAAACCTGAACTTGATCGCTTGAGAACGCTTAACCAACATAACATGTTAATTAGACCAGTGGGTGGGTTAAGTAATATGACTAGGCTAATGACACTTAACCAATATAACATGTTAATTAGGCAAGTGGGTAGGGTTAAGTTAAAAACACTTAACCGTTATAACATGACTAGTGGATGGGTTGAGTCAACTTGAATGAGTTGATAACATTCAACCAATATAACGTGACGCGTGGTAGGGTTAATTAAATACAAGAGAGTAACACTTAACCACCATAACATGATAAGTGGGTGGGTTGAGTTAACATATACTTAACCAATCAAACGTAGTGTGTGGTAGGGTTAAGTTAACTAAAACACTTAACCAATTCAACATGTTAATTAAACTGATGGGTGGGTTAGGTTAATACCGACACTTAACCACTTAACCTGTTTGACTAGAAAATCCTAGTAACGGGGGACTCATTTCAGCAGTAGCCCAATTAGGTATCATGGTACCCTGAAACTAGGCAGGGTGGGGCACGATTACTGGGCTGATTGTAAGCGGTCAAAAGCGATGGCGGTTGGTGCAGCAGTGTGGGTTCTAACGGAGTGCGGGCGTGCACACACTTTGGGGCAGACAAACATGGCACTGGGCACCAGTAGTATAACCTATGCATTATAGAATTGTGTCGGGTCGCCACCATGGGACTTGATACACCCCATGGTGGGATCAGCATAGGTATCTACAATCATGTGGGGTCGTATGACACATGAATAAAACGTTGCGAGTAAGAGCCGATCGATTGAGGTAGTAAGGATACATCTAACACTTTCATGGCAATTGGGCTGGTTGAGGTAAGATCCTCATATTAGATGTAGTCCTGGAGGCTACCACAACTACGGGGTTGGGATCACCTTATTGTATAACACGGGATACTAATTGGGACACTAGTAGGGGGAAAGGATCCTTGTTACACAGAACACTAGTTGGAACACTATTAGGAATACGAAACATTCCATGGAAGACACTTGTAAGATGCTAGTCAGCCTGTGTAGAGTAAAAAGATATCACTGAAATATTTTAATAATGAAGCTTAGAAATCTTGTGATGTTATACTTGATAGAAACCTTGCGATGTGGTACTTGGTAGGAATCTTGTGATGCTACTTTTGTTAGGAATTATGGGATGTTATACTTGATTCATCGTGCCTGTAGCTTATCTTGTCATCATGCTTATGTTTATTTTCAGTTTATTCATGCCATGTTATCTTACCTGTTTTTATGCTGAAAGTCACTAGGACTTACTTAGTCATTATGACTGACCCATTTTGTTTCACCTCTTTTTCTTCCGTTCCCCCCCTCCCGGTTTGCTGGGTGGGAATACAGCTTAGTTCGGATCTTACCAAGCTCCAAGGCTCTTTCATGTACGACTTAGATTTCTCTTGGCTATGGCTTGCTTTGCTTTATTGGGGAATATCACAATTTATTATTATGCTTCTTTGTTTTTGAGCAAGACCGATATTTTATCTATGTAATTGGGTAATTGGAAGTTGATGGGCTTTTATTGTAAACAATTATATTTAATAAATAATTTGAAGTACTTTTACTTTACTTTCCGTTGTTTTATATATGTCTATCTTGTAATATTTCGGTTCCAGTACCCATAATGCTCCATTGAAGTTAAGGCATTCCCCTTTGTGAGTGACCTTAAAGGATGTGGGGTGTTTACATTTGGTATCAGAGTAGAAGGTTACCAGACTGGGCAAAAGCTTTTAAAAAAGACCTTCTGAAACTAGTTTTCAAAACATTTACAAAGAAGCAAATTTTCAAGAAATGTTTTAATTTATGGAAGGTATATTCCCCAAAGTCATATGCACTATCTTTTGATTCTCTCTTTGAATCTCTTCTTTCTTTCTTTTTCGTAATAATTTTGTAGTTGTACGACACAAGTCGGAGGGCAAAGAAGTGCCCAACCTCCATCTATAGCCGCAGTAGTTCCATCTGCGACTAATCTTATTTCGAGCTTTGTAGGGTTGTAGTGTGATGGAGGTAGCTTTTGAGAAACCGGCCAACAAACTATACAAGGATAGTAAGAATGAGGATAAAGAACACATGCCTAAGGACGAGAAACTTGTTGATATGGCTTAATCCACGAAAGAGGAAAAAAGTAAAAGGAAAGAGGCCAAGTGAGAGAATAATAAAATCCATGACAAGAGAGAGTATCTTTAGTATGGTAAAAAAGGTCATGTAGTTAAGTATTATAGGACAAGGACAAGGGCAAAGGACAAGATCGTCGAGAGGGAAATTGTATGCTCTCACTACCAGCATACCTAAGAGAGGTTGTAAAGTTTTTGTTAAAAGTTTATCTTTTCTTTTCTATCATACCGTGGGAACTTTGTTTTTGAACATCGCGTCCTTTTAATTCTGCTTTGATAGTTGAGTCTCTGCACCTTAGTACTAGCGTAGTAGAGGATCCCATTTTTGTCTCAAAACCTATTGGGGAATCGACTCATTTATTCATGACTTGTTTGGATTTGAGAATGTCTATGCTAAGTGTTGAGTTTAGAAGTAATGCTTATGTTTTTGGGCTATGGGTTGATTCTAGGGATGGAGTGGTTGTCCAGAAATGATACCATTCTCGAGTATGAAAAGAGGGTAGTTAGGCTCTTGACTTGCCTCGGTAATGCCCTCGAAGTCTAGTGTAACCCTTAGGGTTCTGCCAAGCTTAGTTACCTAGAATCTCTTGATACATTTATTGATCTGCTCGAGTAATGTTCGCCACTAAGGCGGATGGTTCATTTCTCTTATGCATGAGTTATAGAAAATCACCTTAGTAAGTACATTTGGCAACATGGTTGACACTTGTTTGTTTTCAAGAGATAGTTCTTCTGCGTGGAATACCTTATAGTGAGTAAACGAGATCCAGGATTCACTAGTGAATTTTGGAAAGCTTGCATGAAACCATGAGTACGCAGTTATGTTTAAGCCGAGTATACTAGAAGCAGAATAAGTAAAAGTGAAATGAGAGGCAACAGTGAAATGAGTTCCAACTCATATTTTGGAAACAAGAATTAAGAAGCTACAAAATTGTGAAGTTAAAGACGGTCAAAGAACAATGGAGTTAAGCTCAAGGAAATGCGACTTAGAAGATTGAAGACTAGATACGCGCATGATATCTCTTTTTTGAAAAGTATAACCTCGATCCCTCTTTTCCTGTAGAGCTTACTTGCATGCTATCTTTTAATTATATCATCTCGGTCCTATTCTCAATCCTATTTCTGTTAGAAACCCCATAGGGAGCATGACTCATCTGTTGGTAATACATGTTGGGGCTTGAGGGTGTCCGTTGGGTCGACTAAACTTTTTGGGTTTTATAGGATATAGGTTGGTTTTAGGAAGCGATTTCTTATGACCTAAATGGAGTCCATCATGCTTAGTTTCCTAGAATCATATATATTGGTTAGGTTGAGTAATTCTTTGGGTGTCAGTCTGATGTTGATTTCGGTCTTTGGGGCTGGTGCTTAGGGAGTTCTTCTCCTAATCAGTATATATGTGACGTAGATTTCCAGTTTTGACATTGCCTAATAGGCACAAAGTTTTTACTTGCTTCTATCATTCGACTATATCTCAAGGTAGGAACAACTGGGGTGTAAACTTGTGTTTGAGACATGTTATGATTGATGGTTGCAAGTGGCTGCTAATGGTTGCTCGTGGATGCATATACACGCACATTAGACACTAGATCGGCTCCGTCACCTTTCATATTGCATATGCATATGCATGAGTGTTTTTATGGATAAAATTAAATTTGTTATCATGTGGATGTTGCATATGGATGGATGTTTGTGCACACATGTAGTGTTTATGTGATTAGGGCTATTTGCATACATGTTGGACTCATGGCACTAAACATATTTCGCATTAAAAAGATCAATCAGGCCTGATCATTTGCATTAGATAAGGAACATATACACACACTTTCTGCATATGTTCATACAACATTAGAAATCTCTTAAGGTCGATGGATGCCTATGATTGATGATTGAGTAGATGTATGATTGGATGGTAGGACACATTTTTCTTAACCTGAAGATTTCGGGGACGAAATCCTTTAAGGAGGGGAGAATGTAACAACCCGAATTTTAATAACATGTTGAAACAAGAAATCAAGGTATAATTAATTTTTAAAATGAGAATAAAGGGAAACGGGTTGCACTAATGCGTTCGTCTCGGAATTCTACATGGAATCGAGCCCAAGTTTTCAAAAATCGGAGTTCGGATGAAGAAGTTATGGCCTATAGAAGATTCATCAAATTTCAGGCAGCACAGAACCAGGCAGGTCGACCAGGTTGTCGACCTAGGGGTCGACCTACCCCCTATAGGTTGACCATCTGGTCGACCTCCCACCTTTCAGGTTGACCTGATCGGTCTGTTTTGGCCTAAAACCCATTTTTGAAGCCCGGGACTTTTTTTTATGGTCCGGATTGATTCTAGGGTTGATCTAAAGGCCCTAAATAGTCCCAACTCCTATAAAAACACCCAAAGACTTAACCTAATTCACAACAAATCATTCTTAGACTGTTATGCTGCTGATTTACCTCTTGAACCATGGCCGCCGCCGACAAATTAAAGATTAAGTATTCAAGCTCGATTCAAATCAAAGAACAGAGCCTCTACAACAAGATAAATCAACATTACTACAACGTTCTACAACAAAATTCAGTTCTTAATTCCTTGCCCACGATCTGTAAGTTCTAGTTATTTTCAGATTGAAATAATTAAATTTAATATGGACATGTGATGAAGTGAAATGACTTTTGATTCAAGTCTATTCTTGTTTCTTCTTGGATCTTGATTTTGGGAACTTTCCTATTTTTATTCTCATGACATGTTTATGGTCTATTCAGCTTGTTGTAAATCAATTCTCTTGGTTCATGTTGATATTATTATCAAGATCTATTCTTTATGCATGAGATGATGTTTTTATGCCGCTTTCTCTCTGATCTTGTTTTTATTGCAACTTCTACCTTCCTCTATTTATTTTCTTTTGATGAACCTAGGTCAATTTCGGACCTAGGCCTAAACTACGATATATGTGTGATGGTATACGGGGGAAATATTGGAATATTGCCTAGTGGAAAATATGTGTTTGGTGGAATTGAAGGCATAATATGAAAATTGTATGTTTGGGGATAATTTACCATTAACATGAAACGGTGTAATTTTGTGCATTGTCATTATAATAGTTATTGCGCGATTGGAATTGATATATGTAATTTGACATGGATCTTGATACATGTAATTTTGGGTATAAAACTTGATCTATGTAAATTGAGCATAGCTTTGTAAACATGTAAATCATGACTCTTGACATATGTAAAACGACATGAATTGAATATATGTAAATTAAATCACGAGTTCGGGCCTATGTAAATTAAATCAAAAGATTAGGCTTATGTTAATTGGGCATAAGTAGAATTGGGAATTTGAACATGAAAGCGATTGTAAACTTGATAATTGGCATAAATATGCATTATGAACTTGGGTAACTGGCATGTATTGTAATAAAAAGATTGTAGTTTTGGATAACTACATCATGAATCATGATTTGGGTTTATTTGGGCATGAAACTTGTTACATGTAATTTTGGCAAGAACTTGATATGGGTAAAATGGCATAAACTTGGCATACATGTAAATAGGCAAGAATTGGGCATATGTAAACTGACTAGAAATGGGTACATATATAAATTGGCATGTAATTTGGAACTTTGGCATATGTTTATTAATATGTAAAGTTGGGAATTTTGATCTATACGACACATATGTAATTAACAATCTAATGGATGCCTTTGACACGAGGTTAGACTTGAGTTGTGGTGTAATTCTGCTCGGAACCGCCCGACATATCTAGTGACCGCAACAAAAATAGTCTAATGTGAGAGGTCGTAGGCAAAGATTAGGTTGTGATGATGCCTAACACGAGGTTAGACTGAGTTGTGGTGTAATTCTGCCCGGAACCGCCCGGCTTATCCAGTGACCGCAACAATATGTCTAATGTGAGAGGTTAGCGCATTGAATGCTTGAACCCGAGGTTGGAATGGGTTTGCGGCGTAATTCTGCCTGGAACCTTCCAGCATATCCAGTGACCGCAAATAAGTCCAATGTGAGAGGTTGATGCATTAGTAAATAATAAATGCTAATGAATTCTGTTAAGTAGGGTAAGGTTAAGTAATATGACTAGACTAATGGCACTTAACCGATTTGACATGAATGGGTGGATTAAGCAAACCTGAACTTGATCACTTGAGAACGCTTAACCAACATAACATGTTAATTAGACCAGTGGGTGGGTTAAGTAAGATGACTAGGCTAATGACACTTAACCAATATAACATGTTAATTAGGCAAGTGGGTAGGGTTAAGTTAAGAACACTTAACCATTATAACATGACTCATTGTTGGGTTGAGTCAATTTGAATGGGTTGATAACACTCAACCAATATAACGTGACG
The DNA here is from genome assembly GCA_030737875.1 of Allium sativum. Lineage (NCBI taxonomy): Eukaryota > Viridiplantae > Streptophyta > Magnoliopsida > Asparagales > Amaryllidaceae > Allium > Allium sativum. The sequence continues at coordinate 184,185,650 of CM060916.1, forward strand.
CGTGGTAGGGTTAAGTAAATACAAGAGAGTAACACTTAACCACCATAACATGATAAGTGGGTGGGTTGAGTTAACATATACTTAACCAATCAAACGTAGTGTGTGGTAGGGTTAAGTTAACTAAAACACTTAACCAATCCAACATGTTAATTAAACTAATGGGTGGGGTTAGGTTAATACCGACACTTAACCACTTAACATGTTTGACTAGAAAACCCAAGTAACGGGGGACTCATTTCAGCAGTAATCCAATTAGGTATCATGGTACCCTGAAACTAGGCAGGGTGGGGCACGATTACTGGGCTGATTGTAAGCGGTCAAAAGCGACGGCGGTTGGTGCAGCAGTGTGGGTTCTAATGGAGTGCGGGCGTGCACTCCGTTAGAGCAGACAAACAGGGCACTGGGTACCACTTGTATAACCTATGCATTCTAGAATTGTGTCGGGCCACCACCATGGGACTTGATACACCCCATGGTGGGACCAGCATAGGTATCTACAATCATGTGGGGCCGTATGACACAGGAAGAAAACGTTGCGAGTAAGAGCCGATCGATTGAGGTAGTAAGGACACATCTAACACTTTCATGGAAATTGGGCTGGTTGAGGTAAGATCCTCATATTAGATGTAGTCCTGGAGGCTACCACAACTACGGGGTTGGGATCACCTTATTATATAACACGGGCTACTAATTGGGACACTGTAGGGGGTAAGAATCCTTGTTACACACGACACTAGTTGGAACACTAGTTGGAATACGAAACATTCCATGTAAGTCACTTGTGAGATGCTCGTCAGGTGGTGCAGAGTAAATAGATATCACTGAAATATTTTAATAATGAAGCTTAGAAATCTTGCGATGTAATTGATAGAAACCTTGTGATGTGATACTTGGTAGGAACCTTGTGATACTACTCTTGATATGAATTATGGGATGTTATACTTGATTCATCTTGCCTGTAGCTTATCTTATCATCATGCTTATGTTTATTTTCAGTTTATTCATACCATGTTATCTTTACCTGTTTTTAGGCTGAAAGTCACTAGGATTTACTCAGTCTTTATGACTGACCCGTTTTGTTTTGCCTCTTTTTCTTCCGTTCCCCCCTAGGTTCGCAGGGTGGGAATACAGCTTAGTTCGGATTTTACCAAGCTCCAAGGCTCTTTCATGTACGGCTTGGATTTCTCTTGGCTATGGCTTGCTTTGCTTTATTGAGGAATATCACAATTTATTTTTATGCTTCTTTGTTTTTGAGCAAGACAGATATTTTAGCTATGTAATTGGGTAATTGGAAGTTGATGGGCTTTTATTATAAAAATTATATTTAATAAATGATTTGAAGTATTTCTACTTTACTTTCCGCTATTTTATATATGTCTGTCTTGTAATATTTATGTTCCAGTACCCATAATGCTCCATTGAAGTTAAGGCATTCCCCTTTGTGAGTGACCTTAACGGATGTTTGGTATTACATCCCCATTGTCAAAAACCGCAAGGTTTTAGGATAGAGAGAGGAGTCGTACATCGATACGGTGCCAGTTTTAACTACCCTACCATTATGCTGCCGAAATTTTCTGAAATATATCTGTGTTTGATTTATATTCATGCGTTGAAACCATATTCATGTGTTGAATAGAATATTCATGTGTTGAATAGAAATTCATGTGTTGAATAAATTCTTTGAAAGATAAAAATTACATTTTTATCATCTATATGAAGTATATAAAATAATCGTGTTTTGAAATAAATTGTTTTAACAATAAAATTCAAATTTTTATTATATATATAAACCATAGAAAATATTCATGTGTTGAAACCATATTCATGTGTTGAATAGAAATTCATGTGTTGAATAAATTCTTTGAAAGATAAAAATTACATTTTTATCATCTGTATGAACTAAAGTAAATAATCGTGCTTTGAAATAAATTATTTTATAATAAAAATCAAATTTTTATTATAGATATGAATTGTTAAAAATAGTGATGTGTGGAAATAAATAACTGTTGGATAAAAATATCATTTTTTGTCAAATATATGAAATGAATAAGGTTTTGAAATCGAAGAATGAATTATATTCATATATATATAATTAAAATAAATTGAATAACGAAGCTGCGATTCGTATTTTGAAACCGTGATTTCAAACGATTATTGCGGGAGATCTGACCATCAGATTTTCCCGAAACCACAACCGTTGGGTTCACTTTGGAAATATCTTTCCAACGACACCAACTTTTTAATAACCCAATGGTTGGATTGTTTGGAATTTTTAATTCAAATCTGAAGAAAAACAGCGCCAGAATCGATTATATATATATATATATATATATATATAACTAAAATAAATCGAATAACGATGCTGCAGTTCGTATTTTGAAATCGTAACTTCAAACGATTGTACCGGGAGATCCAACTGTCGGATTTTCCAAAAACTGAAACTGTTGGATTCGTTTTGAAAAGATCTTTCTAATGATATAAAATTTCTGAAGATCCAATGGTTAGATTTTCAGATAGGTGTAAATCAAATCTGAAGAAAAACAGCGCCACGGCCGCGTTATGGCCTGAAGCGTCGTTTGAATGAATTGGCTATTTTTAAATAAATAAAAATAGTGTTAAATCATGATAAAATATTGTAAACGATATGGAATGGAAATAAATCGAATTTGCTCGATTTATTGGATATTTGATGGTTGAATGTGTTTGACGTGGAATTTACATTAATAAATTGAATTATTGATGTCGAATAATTTAACCATTGAAATGAATTGATTTGAAATTCTAAATATTCGTGAATTATTTGAAAAGGCAGAGTTAATTTTCATTTCAAATAATTGATCAACGATTAAAAGTCGAAGATATGAAGATGGTGCAAGACCGATGATCTTCACGTCGAATGGATGGGTGCTACTGATGCTCTTGATAGGAGTAGCTACCTTGAAGGGGCTAAAGTAGTAGCCGTCCAGACGTACATGTTGATTATATGGATGTGCGGGGAATAAAGATCCTCCGGTTTCGTTCAGACCCAGAACAGACTTGTAAATGGACTGTGCATCTTACATTGGATTTTATTCTATGTGATTGATGTCCATCAGTTGCATGGTGTGAATTGCCTGTGTGGCATGCTGAGATGCAGTGATCAAAGCTTTTTTTGAAAAGTATAGCTTTGTGGTTGATGATCAAAGCATGGCTTTGAATAGCTAGCTTTGTGTTCAGCATTGTTTTGCGAGACTCACACCCCGGTATGAGCCAGAAACGGGAGAGGACTTCAGGGAGGGCCTGCGTTTCTTTCTAGCTAGGAGTGGTGTCAGATTTTACATGGCTTGACATTTTACTTATGTGGATGATGGATTGCGAGGCACCTCGGTTAGATCGGTCTCTTTGGAGTCGATGATTTGGTCGGATATGACCAGTTTACACCCCATAGGGTTGGGAAATGCAGTATTCAGGCATTTTAATCCACATCGGTGGACCGGCCCTGACGATCCAAGGGTCGATGCATTCTGATCCCGAGGTGCGGGCTAGAGCGTCTCGAAGCGGTAAGGACGATCCCTGGCCTTGGTTCATGACGAAATCCAATTTCCAAATACGACATCGTGCGGTTTTGATTGTATACCTATATATGGCGAAATAGTGGTATGAGGCATTAATGCCGTCTATGATTTATAGTTATGATTCCAATTGTTTTTGAAACATATAAACACTAACAATAATATCAAATGATTTGTTTTGCTCGTATCAAGCATATTTTGGCCATTATAAGGGAAAACTCTATCCTCCGGTTTGTGTTGCATTATGTGATGAGAACTGAGTCTTATAATGGCTTCATTTTTATGAAAATCATTGTGATGTTTAAAAGATTTACTTGTTTTAAAGCACTGGCAATCCAATGGAGTAGACCTATTCTGCGTTAGCGGCGTGGTCCTGTGATTGGCCATATTGTAAAATAAGTTAAAATAAATTTCTCATACCAGTTCCATGACTGACTCGTAGTTTGTTTCACTTGCAAACTCGGGTGCCCCTATTTCTACACGGGCAGCCTTGTGTTCAGGTTTTAGCAGGCTCTTTCTAGATAGCTGGAGCTGAAGATGGATTCTATCATTTATCTCTTTTTACGTTGTTCAGCTCCTATTGTACATAATATGTTTTATTTACGCTGTAGACATTTACGTATAGCTGAGCTGTATTTTGTACTAAGTATGATCCTGTATACTATGTAACTCTGATGTTTATATTTACCCAGTATATTCTGTTGTACATTATCCGGTGTATTTATTTATTTATGTTTTGTTGTAATCGGTTTATGTGTTATATTCCAAAGATTACCCATGCCGCCGTGGAACGGGGTTTGGGTCGTCACAAACGTGGTATCGGAGCTTTGGTTAAGCTTAGTTCTGGAATATAACATATTAAGGAACTCGTCAGAAATAGAACCAGTAGTGTTCTAGGACGAATAACTCATTACAGATAGGATCAGTAATATCCTAGCATGAGTATAGCAGAATGGAATACACCTCGATTGATGAATTTACATTCAAGTATATGTTTCTATGCTTTAAAATATCTTTTCTGTTGACCTGACACTGGGTCTGCTATTTGCAGAAGTACTAGAAAATGAGTGTCAAAAACAGAAGAAGGAATACAGACCCATATATTGAATCTCTATTAAAGAAATATAGAAATTTGGGTGGAGCACTATTCTTGGGCGAAGAATCTATTATTAAAACACAAGCTTGGATTCGTTCTACTGAGAAAATCTTTGAAGGTTTAAAGCTGAGAGATGAGCAGAAAAGATTACTGGCATCTTGGGCACTCAAAGACGAAGCTTTGTTCTGGCGGGATTTGATTGTTAAAGATAATCCAGAAGGTGACATCACCTGGGATAGATTTAAAGAGGTTTTCAGTGAAAGATTTATTCCTCCAGAAGCAACTGAGCGGTTATGTGATGAATTCTATTATCTGATATAAGGAGATATGAACATTCCCAAATATCAGAAGAAATTTAATGAACTTTCTCATTTTTCCCCGCATTTAATTCAAGATCCAAAGAGGAAGAATCTGAGGTTTATTAATGGTCTTCAAAGAAATACCAGAATAGTGTAATGGGGAATGCGAGGCTTCCTTTTTCTGAAATGATATACATGGCTTATCAGTATGAAGATTTAGATAAGCGTGGCCTTTTTGTCGATGAAGAGGAAGTCGGATCTAGCAACAAAAGGAAAACTGAAACTGATAGTCCAGAGGCAAGGACACAGCCAGAGTGTAGCACGACATTTGGGGCTAGAAAGAATCCTAGAGCCCATAGGAAAAAGGTTAAACCTGAGAGGGACCAAGAACGACTGCCACATGCTCGAGCTGCAATAGACAAGGACATTTGGCGGTAAGTTGCAAGTCTTGGAACTAACGAAAGAAGGATAAATCTAGACCCAAGGGCAAGTTTCAAGAAAATAGAAAATGCAGTCAATGCCATCGGACTGGCCATCTTGAAAAGGATTGCTGACTATTTAAGAAATCGGAAAAGGTTCATGTAAATGAAGTGGTAGAAACTTTTGCATCCTCCGCTAGTCAGGAAAGGTCTGATGTTTTAGAAGGCACGCTTAATGTCAAAGATATTCCAGTTAAGGTATTATTTGATAAAGGCGCGTCGCGAAGCTTTGTTGCAAAGAATGTGGTTAAGAAGCTAGATTTGAATTTGAAAAAGCTCAAAGAACCAATGACTGTTCATAATCCAGTTGGGGGTTCCCTCGATCTTAGTTGGGTTTGTGGAGTTCTTGTTTCTTTCTCCCGTTATCGGTTCCCCACTATCGCGATCGTCATGAATTTTATAGAATTTGATCTTATCTTGGGATTAGACTGGTTAACCAAATATGAAGCTGAGTTTAAATGCGCCGATAGAGTTGTTAAGGCAAAAACAAAGGTCGGAAAATATATAACCATTCCATGTGAAGGACCGAATTCTGAGAGAAAAGACTTTTGGGCAGCTTTAGATGTTTCACCTGCTCAAATACAACCTGTTCCTACCGGTGCGGAGAATATTCCGGTCGACATTGAAGATATTCCAATGGTCAAGAATTATGGGGATGTGTTCGAAGAAGTTGTTAGCTTACCTCCGCAGGGAGTAATTGATTTCAAAATCTCTTTAGTCCTGAATGCAAGGCCAGTAGTTCATGCTATTCGAAGGATGATCTTGAAGGAAAAAGATGAGTTAGATAATCAAACTCGACAGCTAGTATGGAAGCGTCTGATAAGACCTAGTTTCTCTGATTGGGGAGCAGTAGTGGTATTTGTCCCAAAGTCAGACGGTACTCTCAGACTATGTGTGGATTATCGTGATTTGAATAAGCAGACATTGAAAAAAAAATTATCCATTGCCACGGATTGATGATTTGTTGGACCGATTGAATGGCGCGCAAGTATTTTCATGAATGGACCAAGCTATAGGCTTCCATTAGCTTCGTATTGCCGAAGAGTGTGTTCCTTTGACAGCATACAGAGGTCCAGACTTATTCTACGAGTGGTTAGTAATGTTGTTCGGCTTATGTAACGCTCCATCTTATTTTGTCAATTTGATGAACAGGGTATTCAGAGGAGTTTTTAATAAATTTGTTCTGGTTTTCATTGATGATATACTGATCTTCTCTAAGTCATAAAGCGAGCACGAAAAGCATTTGGAACAAGTGTTAGAAATTATGAGAAAGAATGTTTTAAAAGTAAATTTTTCCAAGTGTATATTCTGGCAGGAAGAAGTCAAATTTCTTGGCCACGTCGTGTCAAAGCAAGGAATTTCAGTGGATCCCAGTAAAATCACTGCTATTCAGAATTGGAAACAGCCTCGTACACCTACAAAAGTCAAAAGTTTTCTCGGATTGGCTAGTTATTATCGGAAATTCATTAAGGATTTCGCGAAGACATCTAGTTCCTTAACAAAGCTTACTAAGAAGCATTCGAGATTCAATTGGACTCCGGAATGTGAGGAGGCTTTCCAGAAGCTGAAGTTGAAACTGACGACTGCTCCAGTGCTAACGATAATTGATGGCAATCAGGACTTGAAAGTCTAGGCAGATGCTTCTAGAGATGGTCTTGGTGCAGTGCTAATGCAAAGAGGCCAAGTAGTCGCTTATGCCAGCTGTCAATTAAGGCCACATGAAAAGAATTATGTAGTTCGCGATCTTGAATTATTAGGCATCGTGTTTGCAATGAAAATCTGGAGGCATTATCTATTGGGTGAGAAGTTTGAATTATACACTGACCATCAATCTTTGAAGTACTTATTCACCCAGAAATATCTGAATATGAGGCAGCAGCGTTGGCTAGAATTTCTCGCAGCTTATGATCTAGATATTTTATATACTCCGGGGAAAGCAATGTTGTGGCTGATGCGCTCAGCAGGAAGAATGTGATCATCGCCAGTATTATCATTACACCATCATTGATTGATAAAATAGTTATTCTTCAGAAAGACGATATTTTTGTTAAAGAGATGATCAGAAGAATTCAAAGGGGCGAAGTCTCCTGTTTACAAGTGGATGGCGCAGGAGTTCTGAGAATGAAAGGTCGAATTTGTGTTCCCGACAATCATGAGCTCAATAGAGAGGTAATGGACGAGAGCCACAAGTCCAAACTGAGTATCCACCCAGGGGTTAGTAAAATGTATAATGACCTCAAGCGAACTGTCTGGTGGAAGGCGATGAAAAGAGATATCTCTATATATGTTAGCCGGTGTTCCACCTATTAGCAAGTCAAAAGCGATCAGCCGAAACTCGCTGGATTGTTGCAACCTTTAGAAATTCCCGGTGAAAAGTGGGAATAGATTTCTATGGATTTCATAGATGGTTTGCCCAGAACTAGGAAAGGAAATGACAGTATTTGGGTGATCGTAGATCGTTTCACGAAGACCACCCATTTCATACCTGTCAGATCGAATAGAACTGCACAAAGTCTGGCGCAAATTTATTTCAAGGAAATAGTTAGACTGCACGAAGTTCCCATAAGCATCGTTAGTGATCGTGACCCGATTTTTGCTAGTAAATTATGGGAAGCATTCCAAGCAGAATTGGGAATAAAACTGAAATTGAGCACCGCTTATCATTCTCAAACAGATGGTCAAACTGAGAGAGTGAATCGTATTCTTGAAGATTTGTTGCGGGCTTGTATTATTGATTTTGGCGGATCATGGGAAGACCATTTACATTTGGCCAAATTCTCATATAACAACAGCTACCAGGCGAGCGTGAAAATGTCTCCATTCGAAGTATTGTATGGTAGACCGTGTCGATCCCCTGCTTATTGGGTTGAAACTGGTAACAAACTTGTATTGGGGCCTGATATGATTCACGATGCTGTAGATAAAGTCGATTTCATTAAGAAACGATTACTAGCCTCTCAAAGCCGACAAAAGAGCAATGCGGATAAGAGAAGAAGAGATATAGCATTTGCTGTGGGTGACCATGTGTATTTGAAGGGATCTCCGATGAGAGGAGTCATCCGGTTCGGTAAAACAGGGAAATTGGCACCCAAATTCATTAGTCCGTTTCCTATTCTTGAACGGATTGGAACTCTCACTTATAGGGTTCAATTACCAGATTGGTTGCCAGGAGTACATGATGTATTTCACGCATCTCAACTTCGAAAGCATGTGCATGATCCAGACTTGATCGTGGAAGAAGCAGCGCAATAGGATATAGAAATTACTCCAGAATTGGCTGTGAGAAGAGAGCCGATCAAGATTATTGGCAAAGAAACCAAAGAGCTGAGGAACAAGAAGGTTCACTTAGTCAAAGTGCAATGGAGTGGATGTAATGACCCGGATTCTTATGGGTTAATTTTAAATATTTAGTACGGATTTAAATATTGGGTGGATAATATAAATGGAATTTTATATTGAGTTATTAATTTAATAACCAATTTCGATTTAGTATCAAATATATATATTAAATCATCGTTATGTGAAAAATATAATTCAGTTCGAGATTTACAACTGAATTAAATACACAGAATCCTGTTTGAATTAGAATAATAACATTAAATTATTATTGAAGAATTTATCGGTTTGAAATTAATTTATATTAGTTTAAATTAATATCTCCTTCAGATGATCGAATTAGACTACATGGCCTATCCTAGTGTGTCCGGAATATGGGTATTACCCTAGAATTGACAATTTTTGGGTTCAGAAAGGAGTTCGGCATCATGGGTATTTTAAATTTAAGGATACGGTTTTTAATTAAATTAAATTTAAAATAAAATATTAGGGTGGGTGGACCAAAACCAAACCCGTGTTTACTTTACATCCAAACAAAAACCACCCGTGCTTCTTTTCTATCGACAAACAAAAACTAACACCGTGCCCTCCTTTTTATCCAAACAAAAATCGAGCTTCAACAATATAAAAGGGGGCCGATTTCTTTTATCCCAAAGATAGATTTCAACTTCTCAAAAACCGATTCGGAAATGGTATCGCGATGGGAATCGCATACCTTGGAGCTCGACAACGAGATCGAAAACCGCAAATTCGCGAGGAGGCTTAAAACTCGAGTTCATAGCAGATGGATTTTTAGTAATCGATCTTTAGGGGGTGACGGTGTGAGGTTCAGAGTCTCGAAGTCTGAAGGGTTTGGGACTTGCGGTATAACAGAATTGGAAGGGGCCACTTTGTTTGGGGGTCACGAGTTTTACTGCTAAACTAACAGAAGTACGGGGAGGTAGGCTCGGCGGATGATGATTTGGGATTCTGATGTTCAGGAAGGGTCGATGAGTTTGGAGACCTAGTGAAGTTTTAGTGCGAATGGAATTTGCGAATGGAAAATGCGGTTTCTTGAGGAGGAACAGCCCTGTTGAAAAGCAGTTCGTCATTTTGTTGGGATGAATTTCCTACCAAGATGGTGACAGGAAGGAAGAAGATAATGAAAATATAAATTAAGGTAATCATTTTAATTTAGTAATTAATTATTTTAATTACATAGTTCACTAGTTAAATAATTAATATACATTGTTAAATTTATTCAAGATCAGATCGAAAGGAACCCGTCGTTTTAATCCGTAGCTTCGGGATAACTAAATCAGGAAATAAAATGGAATCAGAAAAGATCGCAATTAATTATCACGGTGAGTAAATCTCACCTGTTTGTTTAGAATTATTTTTATATCGTTAAAAATAATTGTTATGCTTGTTTGAATGCTTTCTGGTTGATTTAAATATATTAGTTATTTAGGGTTGACTATTATATTTATATATTGGGTTAATGATTGGATTGTTCCCGCAGTGTCATTAGCGGATGTACGCGGTTTCATTAGCGGATGATTACCCTATATGCCCCACGCTATGATAGTGGATGACCTTCTATACCGCGATATCCTGCCTCGAAGCAGGATGGGTATTACTATGTTGACTAACGTCTGTGGATGCAGGAAAACAGGTTGGAGGAATCCAACTAGATTCCTCAAAAATATAGTATTTGTTTGTTTATTTGTTTGCATATATACTGTCGTATAGGATGTGTTAGAAACCTAAAATAAGTAATTGGTTGTTTGAATATCACTTGACCTGAGTGTTAATTTATAAAAAAATATCCTGAGAGGGGCATTTGAGATTTAAAAGGGAAATTCTATTTTTCAAAAATAGAATTTGAATTTTTAAATAGATTTCGAAATAGGCTTGTTTAAATAAAACAAGGTAATTTATAAAATAGTGTTTATAAATATAACGAATAAATTATCAAGAGATAATTTGAATATTTGAATATAAAGGAATTTAAATATGGGATTTGAATTCAAAGGAATTAAAATAGAATTTGAATTCAAAGAAATAGAATTTGAATTCAAAGGAATAGAATTTGAATTCAAAAGAATTAAATTAGAATTTGAATTCAAAGGAATTCAAATGGATTTGAACAAAGAAATTCAAATAGAGAATTCAAATAGAATTAAAAATGAGTTTGAATATTTTAAATTCAAATAGAATTAAAAAGGAGTTTGAGTACAGGATTCAAATAGGAATTTTAAAATAGAATTTTTAAATAGAATTTGAATATCGAAATGTGAGAATAGAATTTGAATAAGAGAAATTCAAATAGAATTTGAATAAGAGATTTGAAATAGAATTTGAATATAGAAACTCAAATGTATTTTGAATATAGAATTCAAATGGAATTCAATTGGAATTTGAATATAGCATTCAAAGGGAATTTGAGGATTTATATTCGAAATAGAATATTAAGCGTAAGTTGAAATGGAGTTCAATTAGTTAATAAGCAAGTTAAAATATATTTGAACATGTCATGTTCAAATATAAAAGTGAAAGAGACTAAAGAGTTAATTAACAAATTAATTAATGAGTTGAGTTAAAATGATCGGGTGTAGTTGAAATAAATTGGACAGGTATAGACATACAGGAGACAGGTATTGATAAAGATAATGAAGGTATAAATAGAATGCTCAACAAAAAGGTACGTATTTAATGCATATATGAGATTTTATGCGCCGTATCGGCTAACCGCTTGGCTTTTCTTTTTCGTTTTGGATTGGTGAGGACCATGGGAGGCTATTTGAAATATCCCGATGCTCCCGTTACAAAGGAGGTTATGGCGAATTTTTCTGGGAATTTAAGGAGTTAGAATAATTTTAAGATAATTTGATAGTTAGAAATCAACGTATCGATATATATAGAAGTCGATAAGAAAACGAACTTAGAAATAGAATAGTATAATATAAAAAGAAGACTAAGAATAAAATCTAGTAAGAATAGAAAGAGAAGTATATACGTGCTTAAAAGTGAAAAAGTAGTTGTATGGTATTGATTATTCGAGTAAGTAGTCGTATCTGTTTTGACGTTATAAATGTTATTCAGTCAAGGTCTGAGAGGTAGTTATACCCCAACTTGATTGATTTCATTAAAAACAAATAAATAGTAAGATTCCAGGCTCGAAAATCAACGTTGAATAAGAGATAGTCGAATATAATATTTGGGTTGTCGTAACGATGTTTTACACAACATCTGTTTTAACCCAAATAAGTGTAAGCTTGGAAATAGAGTAATAAATATTTCCTAAGTATAGAAATAAACAAGATCGGAAAAGAGATAAGTAATTGGAATATTTTCCAATTATAATTAGTATATATTTTCTAAGTTTAGAAAATAAAGCAAGGCGATATTCGGAAATGTTTTCCAAATAGCATAAAAGGCCAATATGGTTATTGAAAATATTTGGTTAACAAATATTGGTAAAGAAATGGAAAAGTGATTTAATTAATGGAATAATAATTAAGGGCTCAGTGATTGTTTGATAATTGAATGAACACTTGTTTTCTTCGGTAGTTAAATCATCGACTATCGAAACACTTGTTTTTATTCGATAGTTAAATCACATACAATCGAAGTTTTGACCCTCGTTGTCAATATGGAGAGATCGGTTGGATTATTATCCAAAGAACCACTCTGTATTGGCATAAGCGTTGCGAATCATATATGCCAAAGATAATTGAAGACAGAGTAAAGTGCAAGGGCTGTTGTATGAATCTTAGTTAACAGTGCCTAAGATGGATATACTGAATAGTACCTTCGGTTCATCCTGTTCCTGGATGACTTGTATGGATGAATGTCTGACAGAGTATTTCCAAAAAGGTCACGTACATTGATTTCTTCAACCGTACCAAGAGTGGAAGCAGAGAAGGAAACTTCTTTTAGCTGACACGTAATGTATGGTTGTAGACGTCAAATTAGTGATTTTTGATGGATCTGACAATGTGGCATTCGAAGTGAATCTGATGTGATGAGAAATCGTAGCCTCTGGCCTCAACAACCGGGAACTGACAAAAATCGGGCAGGCAGTATGGCTATGTAGGTCGCACCTATTAGGGTGTATAATCACCTGATCTAGAGTTTCATTTACTTCTAAAAATCTATTGTCGATGCTGTCCCATTCGGGAAACGGTTGCTGATCCCAACCGTTGGTGATATACATTCAATACACTCAAGCGAAATGAGTGGTCGGTCATGTGTGGCTGAGTTACAAGATGTTCTTGTCAAACTCGGCGTATTATCCTCTAGAGATACACTAGCGAAAGGTGGTTCCATACCTTGTCATAGTCGGAATCCAATATCCAATAAGTGCCCACAGTTTATGATTGTATATTATATATGTGGAACGTGAGATGCAAACGTTCCACTTGATTGTTATTTAATTGATTTAGACATTATCATAATATCAAAAGAGTTTTGATATAAAGATGTTTTGGATTCTCATAAGGGAAAACCCGTTCCGTTATACGGCGTGGTTTTATGAGATATCATTTAGTTTCTCGAACTATTTTAAACTATTTACTCATTCCAGTCCATGTTGCGTGTTTGGGGCATGGGTCGCATGATAGGGGGTTCTCGCTTTTCGTTAGGTGGCGAACGGGCTCTTACCCCTACATGTCCCGAAAATGACGATTGGTTGTGAAGTCGAAAGGCTGGCCGTAAAATATGGTGCTGGGTACCAATGTAAGCCACAGTGGGGTATTACCTTGCTGCTTTGTGGGGAGGAGAGGATGGTTGCAAAGCCTACTTGAATCTTTGCGGTTCATTACAGTTGGTATCAGAGCTTAGGTTGAGCGAATACATAGGCTTGTTGGAATGTTCTCATTAGAGATAGGATCAATAGTATCCTAGAATGAGTTTAGTGTATATATATACGAGAGAGCGTATTTGTATTTGATATAAAAACTGTTTTATATTGTGTTGACTAGTCTGTTGAGTGGCTTATGAATTTTGGTCGAATCGTGGGACGCCACGATGTCGATAGTAGTTTATAAACACTTGAACAAAAGATTGGACACGATATTGTTATAAATAGTTGAGTTGTTTGCTAGGATTATAATCGAATTAGATTATAAAACAGAAATAGTTATATATAACCAAAGGGACTTTGTATATGAAATCAAATATACAAATGTGATAAATTGAAATTGAATTCCAACCAGAATTCAGAATTTAAAATCCTGGGAGTTTGGAAAATATTTTTCTAAATGAATGTCAAGTGATATAGCACTGAACCCACTTCAGTGGCTGGGAAATAATTCTGATGATGGTCGCAACATCATCAGTGTTCATTTTCGAGTTTCTAAGTGATGAATTGCTGCCTTAGAAAAGTTTTTGATGGAAATTTGTTTGAAAAGAAAACAAGTTGTTTCAAAATTCAAATGTTTTGAATTTGAGATGGATATAAATATATGTATATATTTATATTACTTCAAAGGAGTTTTGAAATAAAACACTGGGAATTTGAATGATTGAAATTAAATTTTACTTAAGTAAGTTAAATGGATCGAAATGAATAAATTGAGTAAAATCAATGTGAATGAAATATGAAATGGGTGTGAATAAAGGAAAAAGTAAAAGAGTTAAAAAGAAAATATATTTGTAAAACAAATATAAAAGAAAATATATTTGTAAAACAAATATAAAAGAAAATATATTTGTAAAACAAATATAAAGGAAATATATTTGCAAAACAAATACAAAGGAAGTTATGTGCAAACAAATAGAAGGAGAAATATTTGTAAAAACATTTACAAATAGGATTTAAAAGGAGATATTTGTAAAACAGTTACAAATAGATTAAATGGGATTATTTATTTATTGGTTAATAAATAGAAAAGGAAAAGTGATATTTATTTGTTAAATAAATAGATAAAGTTAAAAGGAAATATTTATTTGTTAAATAAATAGGAAAGATAAAAGAAATATTTATTTGTTAAGTAAATAGAATTGAGAAGAGAATAGTTATTTGTTAAGTAAACAAATAGAAAGGGATAAATAAAAGGAGTTAATTCAAATGAGTTAATCAAATATTAGTTATTCGATTTGAGTTAATCGAAGAGAGTAAATGAGTTAGAGTTAACCAGTTAGAGTTAATCAGTTAGGGTTAATTCGTAGAGTTAATTGAATATTAGTTATTAAATTAGAATTTATCAAATATTTGTTATTCAAATTAAGAGTTAACCAGATAGAGTTAATTGAACATAGTTAATCGAATTAGGATTTAATTGAATGTAAGTTATTCATTTAAAGTTGATCGAATATAGTTATTGAGATAGAGTTAGTCAAACATAGTTACTCAGGATAAGTTACCATTTCGTACGACTGCTAGCGTAATTCGCAGGGCTGCAGATAGCCTAGGACGGTCGGATGTTTCCTGAGGGAATCAGGCATAACCATTGTGATCGGTATGATCTAGAGTCAAGCGAATGGAATTAAATCAAATATTAGTTATTCGAATAGAATTAAAGGAGTTAATCGAATATAGTTTATTCGAATAGAGTTAAATGAGTTATCGAATATAGCTTATTCAGAAGGAGTTACGTGAAAAGAGCTAATCAAATAGGATTAATTGATAAGATTAAATTGAATAGAGTCAATCGAATATAGTTTATTCGAAGAAAGGTTTTCGAATCTAGTTATTCGAAAGAGGGATTATAGAATATAGTTATTCGAAGGGAGGAGTTATCGAATAGGGATTTATTCGAAAGAGAGTTACGTAAGGAAGTTTTAAATGTTGAGTATCAACATAAATAAGTTTTGAAAAGTTAAATGGGTTAGGATGAAATTATTTTAAGTGGGGAAGATTGTAATGACCCGGATTCTTATGGGTTAATTTTAAATATTTAGTACGGATTTAAATATTGGGTGGATAATATAAATGAAATTTTATATTAAGTTATTAATTTAATAATCAATTTCAATTTAATATCGAATATGTATTAAATCATCGTTATGTGAAAATATAATTCAGTTCGAGATTTACAACTGAATTATATACAGTTCAGAATCGTGTTTGAATTAGAATAATAATATTAAATTATTATTGAAGAACTTATCGGTTTGAAATTAATTTATATCATTTTAAATTAATATCTCCTTCAGATGATCGAATTAGACTATGTGACCTATCCGAATGTGTCCGGAATAGGGGTATTACCCTAGAATTGACAGTTGTTGGGTTCAGAAAGGTGTTCGGCATCATGGGTATTTTAAATTTAAGGATACGATTTTTAACTAAATTAAATTTAAAATAAAATATTCGGGTGGGTTGACCAAAACCAAACCCGTGTTTACTTTACATCCAAACAAAAGCCACCCGTGCTTCTTTTCTATCCACAAACAAAACTAACACCGTGCCCTCCTTTTTATCCAAACAAAAATCGAGCTTAAGCAATATAAAAGGGGGCCGATTTCTTTTATCCCAAAGATAGATTTCAACTTCTCAAAAACCGATTCGGAAATGGTATCGCGATGGGAATCGTATACCTTGGAGCTCGACAACGAGATCGGAAACCGCGAATTCGCGAGGAGACTTGAAGCTCAAGTTCATAGCAGATGGATTTTTGGTAATTGATCTTTACGGGGTGATGGAGTGAGGTTCAGAGTCTCGAAGTCTGAAGGGTTTGGGACTTGCGGTATAGCAGAATTGGAAGGGGCCACTTTGTTTGCGGGTCACGAGTTTTACTGCTAAACTGACAGAAGTACGGTGAGGTAGGCTCGGCGGATGATGATTTGGGATTCTGATGTTCAGGAAGGGGCGATGAGTTTGGAGACCTAGTAAAGTTTTAGTGTGAATGGAATTTGTGAATTGAAAATGGGGTTTTTTGAGGAGGAGCAACCATGTTGAAAAGCAGTTCGTCATTTTGTTCAGATGAATTTCCTACCAAGATGGTGACAGGAAGGAAGAAGATAATGAAAACATAAATTAAGGTAATTATTTTAGTTTAGTAATTAATTCTTTTAATTACATAGTTCAATAGTTAATTAATTAATATACATTGTTAAATTTATTCAAGATCTGATCGAAAGGAACCCGTCGTTTTAATCCGTAGCTTCGGGATATCTAAATCATGAAATGAAATGGAATTAGAACAGATCGCAATTAAATATCACGGTGAGTAAATCTCACCTGTTTGTTTAGAATTATTTTTATATCGTTAAAAATAATTGTTATGCTTGTTTGAATGCTTTCTGGTTGATTTAAATATATTAGTTATTTAGGGTTGACTATTATATATATATTGGGTTGATGATTGGATTGTTCCCGCAGTATCATTAGCGGATGCCCACGGTTTCATTAGCGGATGATTACCCTATACGCCTCACGCTATGATAGTGGATGACCTTCTATACCGCGATATCCTGCCTCGAAGCAGGATGGGTATTACTAAGTTGACTAACGTCTGTGGATGTAGGAAAACAGGTTGGAGGAATCCAACTGGATTCCTAAAAAATATAGTATCTGTTTGTTTATTTGTTTGCATATATAATGTCGTATAGGATGTGTTAGAAACCTAAAGTAAATAATTGGTTGTTTGAATATCACTGGACCTGAGTGTTAATTTATAAAAAAATATCCTGAAAGGGGCATTTGAGATTTAAAAGGGAAATTCTATTTTTCTAAAATAGAATTTGAATTTTTAAATAGATTTTGAAATAGGCTTGTTTAAATAAAACAAGGAAATTTATAAAATAGTGTTTATAAATATAATGAATAAATTATCAAGAGTTAATTTGAATATAAAGGAATTTAAATATGGGATTTGAATTCAAAGGAATTAAAACAGAATTTGAATTCAAAGGAATAGAATTTGAATTCAAAAGAATTAAATTAGAATTTGAATTCAAAGGAATTCAAATGGATTTGAATAAAGAAATTCAAATAGAGAATTCAAATAGAATTAAAAAGGAGTTTGAATATTTGAAATTCGAATAGAATTAAAAAGGAGTTTGAGTACAGGATTCAAATAGGAATTTAAAAATAGAATTTTTAAATAAAATTTGAATATAGAAATGTGAGTATAGAATTTGAATAAGAGAAATTCAAATAGAATTTGAATAAGAGATTCGAAATAAAATTTGAATATAGAAATTCAAATGTAATTTAAATATAGAATTCAAATAGAATTCAAATGGAATTTGAATATAGCATTCAAAGGGAATTTGAGGATTTATATTCGAAATTAAACATGAAGCGTAAGTTGAAAATGGAGTTCAATTAGTTAATAAGCAAGTTAAAATATATTTGAACATGTCATGTTCAAATATAAAAGTGAAATAGACTAAAGAGTTAATTAACAAATTAATTAACGAGTTGAGTTAAAACGATCGGGTATAGTTGAAATAAATTGGACAGGTATAGACATACAGGAGACATGCACTGATAAAGATAATGAAGGTATAAATAGAATGCTCGACAAAAAGGTACGTATTTAATTCATATATGAGATTTTATGCGCCGTATCTGCTAGCCGCTTGGCTTTTCTTTTTCGTTTTGGATTGGTGAGGGCCATGGGAGGCTATTTGAAATATCCCGAAGCTCCCAGTACAAAGGAGGTTATGGCGAATTTTTCCGGGAATTTAAGGAGTTAGAATATTTTTAAGATAATTTGATAGTTAGAAATCAACTTATCGATATATATAGAAGTCAATAAGAAAACAAACTTAGAAATAGAATAGTGTAATATAAAAAGAAGACTAAGAATAAAATCTAGTAAGAATAGAAAGAGAAGTATATACGTGTTTAAAAGTGAAGAAGTAGTTGTATGGTATTGATTATTCGAGTAAGTAGTCATTTCTATTTTGACGTTATAAATGTTATTCAGTCAAGGTTTGAGAGGTTGCTATACCCCAACTTGATTGATTTCATTATTAACAAATAAATAGTAAGATTTCAGGCTCGAAGATCAATGTTGAATAAGAGATAGTCGAATATAGTATTTGGGTTGTCGTAACGATGTTTTACACAATATCTGTTTTAACCCAAATAAGTGTAAGCTTGGAAATAGAGTAATAAATATTTTCTATGTATAGAAATAAATGAGATCGGAAAAGAGATAAGTAATTGGAATATTTTCCAATTATAAATAGTATATATTTTCTAAGTTTAGAAAATAAAGGAAGGCGATATTCAGAAATGTTTTCCAAATAGCGTAAAAGGCCAATATGGTTATTGAAAATATTTTGTTAACAAATATTGGTAAAGAAATGGAAAAGTGATTTAATTAATGGAATATTAATTAAGGGCTCAGTGATTGTTTGATAATTGAATGAACACTTGTTTTCTTTGATAGTTAAATCATCGACTATCGAAACACTTGTTTTTATTCGATAGTTAAATCACATACAATCGAAGTTTTGACCCTCGTTGTCAATATGGAGAGATCGGTTGGATTATTATCCAAAGAACCACTCTGTATTGGCATAAGCGTTGCGAATCATATATGCCAAAGATAATTGAAGACAGAGTAAAGTGCAAGGGCTGTTGTATGAATCTTAGATAACAGTGCCTAAGATGGATATACTAAATAGTACCTTCGGTTCATCGTATTCCTGTATGACTTGTATGGATGAATGTCTGACAGAGTATTTCCAGAAAGGTCACGTACATTGATTTCTTCAACCGTACCAAGAGTGGAGGCGGAGAAGGAAACTTATTTTAGCTGACACGTAATGTATGGTTGTAGACGTCAAATTAGTGATTTTTGATGGATCTGACAATGTGGCATTCGAAGTGAATCTGATGTGATGAGAAATCGTATCCTCTGGCCTCAACAACCGGGAAATGACAAAAATCGGGCAGGCAGCATGGCTATGTAGGTCGCACCTATTAGGGTGTATAATCACCTGATCTAGAGTTTCATTTACTTCTAAAAATCTTTTGTCGATGCTGTCCCATTCGGGAAACGGTTGCTGATCCCAACCGTTGGTGATATACATTCGATACACTCAAGCGAAATGAGTGGTCGGTCATGTGTGGCTGAGTTACAAGATGTTATTGTTGAACTCGGTGTATTCTCCTCTGGAGGTACACTAGCGAAAGGTGGTTCCATACCTTGTCATAGTCGGAATCCAATATCCAATAAGTGCCCACGGTTTATGATTGTTTATTATATATGTGGAACGTGAGATGCAAACGTTCCACTAGATTGTTATTTAATTGATTTAGACATTGTCATAATATCAAAAGAGTTTTGATATAAAGATGTTTTGGATTCTCATAAGGGAAAACCAGTTCCGTTATACGGCGTGGTCTTATGAGATATCATTTAGTTTCTGGAACTATTTTAAACTATTTACTCATACCAGTCCATGACTGACCCGGAGTTTATTTTGTTTTGTTCTACCTAAACTCTTGGGTGCCTAGATTTGTACGGGCAGTCAAGTAGTTCAGGATTTTACAGATCTATCTAAAGGAGCTTGGAGCAGGAGGCTTCAACGTTAGTTATATAGAGTTTTGTTCCGCTGTGTTGTAAGTGTTGTACTCGGATAAGTGTATGTATACAGTTAAGATTTTGTATTTCAAAGATATGATATGTTATATTTTGTTCCGCTGCGATGTGAGATTCTGTGTTGTTGTTTCTGTTCTTCTTCTATCTTCTTCTTCTAAAAAAAATGTTTCGTATTTTCGTGATATTTGGGTTGGACGTATGATGTATATAGTCAACTAAGATATTATGGATTTGCGGGTCATTTTAGTGGAGATCCGAGAGACTGTACTTGGGAAACCGAGGAAAGCATTAAGAAAGCCTATCCTAAGTGCAGGGTGGATATCTCTGATTGACTCTGGTGCAAGGTACATTTACCATATTTTGCAGTTTCCATTATGTTCTCTACTTTGTTGTTATTTTCTTTTCATGGATGAATTATTTTAATCGTATAGTCTGATGATTTTAAAAGAGTATACGAATTAATTAGTATATTTGTGAAAAGTTAAAAATAAATTGGCTGATGTTTGTGTTGTGTGATCATGGATTTGATTAATTAAATTATTAGAATGATAGTTAATTAAATCAATAAGAGAATGAATGGTAAAATTTATTCGATTAAATCACACACTAAACTGATTAGAGAATTAATTAGAAATATATACATGTGCATTATATATGTTTGAACAGGTAAATGGATTAGCTGTTGAGTAAGGAATTTATTCGTGTGCCCGACAAATAGGTAAACCTTAATGAGTTGGATGCACAATTTTATTATTATATCAATTCCTGTGAATGCCATTGGATGCAGAGTGCTGGTTATTCTGTGTGTAATTAATAAATGTCGCCATAGGATTGTAACAATTAATTTTGAACTACACTACATGGCATACTTCTAGAAGATAGGCATACTTCATCAGATACCACATAAGCATTTGGAGCTTGTGTGACAAGGTAAAATATTTACCATACGAGCGAGAGGCTTGTATGGCGATGACTATATTTTACAGGTTGAACTGATGAATGATATGGACCATATAAAAATGTAACGATAAATTGCCAAATTAATAAAAACCCCACACAGGTCTGGAGATGATAATAAACACGTCTCTCTAGTCTTTTAAGGCACAAAAACTATTTATAGGGTGACGAGAATTTATTCTCTGGAGTTATTATCTATACACACTCCCCCGTGGAAACTAGAATATATCACTATAAATATGTGTATGCTTATTAGGATTTATTGGGTACCTAATACGGCCCAATAAATTTTCAAATCCCTCCCCGTACAATGGAGGATATGGCGAAATTTTTTGAAAATTTAGGGTGTTAGCCAAAAATTTTAAGAATTTGAAAATTCTTAGAAACTGAAAAGTTGAAAAATGAAAGCCAGATTGAAAGTTTAGTTGGTTAATTAAACAACTTTCGACTTCGTTCCTTTTCGGGGACGAAAAGTTTTAAGTGGGGGAGATTGTAACAACCCGGAAAATCTGAACCAATTTTAAAAATTTTATATTGGCCATTTTAGTGGATTTAAATATTTAAAATAAATTATTTTAAATAATAACGATGAAAAGTATGTTTGAATCGATGTTTGAAAATAAATATAATTATAAACATGGCCTAAAATGGCGCGGCAGTTTCAAAATTTGAATTCAAATTTTGACTGACTGTACCGGGTGCAAATTAAAACGGATTTTAGTGACACCAAAATTATTTAAATCTGTTATTGAATATCTTTCTAATGAATCTGAAAAATCGAAGTTTCATAGCGGGAATCAAAAGTTATGGCCAAATGAATTTTCAGAAAGGTCGCTATAAAGAATATATAGCCCTTGAAAATAGACATTTTGCAAATGACCTTAGAATTCGACGAAACCACTTTTGTTGGATCCGGGATGTCAAATTATTTGTAGGTTTCAAATTCCATAATTTTTTAAATTGATATGTGAGCGTGGCGAAGGAAAATGTGTTTGGTCAATTACAATTATATTGGATCGACCAGAAAATGGCCATTTTTCAAACGGTCTCATAATTCGACGAAACTAGTTTTGTTGGGACCGTATCGTCAAAACATAGCTAGATTTATATTTCAGGAATTTTTAGAATTTGTATGTGGCCCCAGCAAATTGAAATGTACGTTCAAATCTAATATTGAATGTTTTATATTTTAATTTGAAGGAAAACTAACTGAAACAGTCGAATGGGCCTACGAAACATATCCCATTGTGTTCGGAATGGGGGTATTTAGCTAGGGGCGACAGTCATTGGGTTTGAATTGGTGCTCGTATGGAGAAAGCGGTATTTTTGAATTTAAAGAATTAAAAAAAAAGAGGGCCAATCATAATCTTCAATTTCAGTTCTCTCTCCCTGATACCATTAGCTACGCACGACAAAAACATCTCAAGGCCTTCTCTCTTCAAAATCTCCCGATCCACTTCATGAAATCCACAACCACTATTATGGATTTTGTAGTGCTCTTCAAGATCTACACATCCATATAGAGTTTGTGATTTATCGTCTCGTATTTTGTGAGAATCGCGCCTCCAAAGTTCCGGACTTCATCCCGCCACCGACGTCAGCATAGACCACCGAAGTGGGCCCCCTTCCTGGCGCACACGCGCCTCTCCTCCCTCTACCTCGTGGTGAATTCCGATCGTGCAACCGCTACATGGTTTGATCAGAAAATCGAAACCTAGTTTTGAACAAATTCAGAAATGTATCGGCTTGTTTATTTTGAACTGATTTTAACATTTAAAAGTGTTGCAAACTTGTAAAAATCAAATCTTTCTCATTTTTTGACGAAATTCAGTGAAACAAGAGACACCAAGACCGTGAGGACGTCTTCTACCTTCTAGAAGAGACCGGATATTTTTCTGAGCTTCCTGCTATTTTTGGTGGAGTGGAACCCAACGTGAGATTTCTGAATTATAAACGATATAGAAACGACAATGTATAAATTATATAGTCGATGTATGAGTTATATAAGCGTTGTACGCCTCATGTATAAGCGTTGTATGTTCGATGTATAAGTTATATATGCGTTGTAAAAATTATATATGCATTGAAATGAGTGAAATGAAGTGAAATGAAATTGAATATATATTTATATACGAATATATATATATATATATACTCCCCTCGTCCATAGACTATGGACGATATATATTGGTTGTGATATTGTTTAGATTGGTGGATGTGAAATTTGGTGAATATCATGAATGATTGATTGTGGTTGAAATCCCAATAGGATTAGTATATGGGAAAATTCGTCTTCGTACGAACTAGATATTGTAATCCCCATTGTCAAAAACCGCAAGGTTTTAGGATAGAGCGAGGAGCCGTACATCGATACGTTGCCGGTTTTAACTACCCTACCGTTATGCTACCGAATTTTTTTGAAATATTTCTGTGTTTGATTTATATTCAAGTGTTGAAACCATATTCATGTGTTGAATAGAATATTCATGTGTTGAATAGAAATTCATGTGTCGAATAAATTCTTTGAAAGATAAAAATTACATTTTTATCATCTATATGAAGTATATAAAATAATCGTGTTTTGAAATAAATTGTTTTAACAATAAAAATCAAAATTTTAACTATAGAAAATATTCATGTGTTGAAACCATATTCATGTGCTGAATAGAATATTCATGTGTTGAATAGAAATTCATGTGTTGAATAAATTCTTTAAAAGATAAAAATTACATTTTTATCCTCTGTATGAACTATAGAAAATAATCGTGTTTTGAAATAAATTATTTTACAATAAAAATCACATTTTTATTATAGATATGAATTGTTAAAAATAGTGATGTGTGGAAATAAATAACCGTTGGATAAAAATATCATTTTTTATCAAATATATGAAATGAATAAGGTTTTGAAATCGAAGAATGAATTATATTTATATATATATAATTCAAATAAATCAAATAACGAAGCTACAGTTCGTATTTTGAAACCGTGATTTCAAATGATTATTGCGGGAGATCCGACCATCGGATTTTCCCGAAACCACAACCGTTAGGTTCGCTTTGGAAATAACTTTCCAACGACACCAACTTTGTAAAGATCCAACGGTTGGATTGTCTGGAATGTTTAATTCAAATCTGAAGAAAAACAGCGCAAGAATCGATTATATATATATATAATTAAAATAAATCGAATAACGATGCTGCAGTTCGTATTTTGAAATTGTAACTTCAAACAATTGTACCGGGAGATCCGACCGTCGGATTTTCCAAAAACTGAAACCATTGGATTCATTTTGAAAAGATCTTTCTAATGATATAAAATTTGTGAAGATCCAACAGTTAGATTTTCAGATATGTGTAAATCAAATCTGAAGAAAAACAGCGCCATGGTCGCGTTATGGCCTGAAGCGTCGTTTGAATGAATTGGCTATTTTTAAATAAATAAAAATAGCGATAAATCGTGATAAAATATTATAAACGATATGGAATGGAAATAAATCTAATTTGCTCGGTTTATTGGATATTTGATGGATGAATGTGTTTGACGTGAAATTTACATTGATAAATTGAATTATTGATGTTGAATAATTTAACCATTGAAATGAATTGATTTGAAATTCTAAATATACGTGAATTATTTGAAAAGGCCTAGTTAATTCTCATTTCAAATAATTGATCAACGATTAAAAGTCGAAGATATGAAGACGGTGCAAGACCGATGATCTTCACGTCGAATGGAGGGGTGCTACTGATGCTCATGATAGGAGTAGCTACCTTGAAGGGGCTGAAGTAATAGCCGTCCGGACATACATGTTGATTATATGGATGTGCGAGGAATAAAGATCCTCCGGTTTCGTTCATACCCAGAACGGACTTGTAAATGGACTGTGTCTGACATTGGATTTCATTCTGTGTGATTGATAGCCATCAGTTGCATGGTGTGAATTGCCTGTGTGGCATGCTGAGATGCAGTGATCAAAGCTTTTATTGAAAAGCAGAGCTTTGTGGTTGATGATCAAAGCACGGCTTTGAATAGCTAGCTTTGTGTTTAGCGTTGTTTCGCGAGCCTCACACCCCGGTATGAGCCAGAAACGGGAGAGGACTTCAGGGAGGACCTGCGTTTTTTTCTAGCTAGGAGTGGTGTTAGATTTTACACGGCCTGACATTTTACTTATGTGGATGATGGATTGTGAGGCGCCTCGGTTAGATAGGTCTCTTTGGAGCCGATGATTTGGTCGGATATGACCAGTTTACACCCCATAGGGTGGGGAAACGCAGTGTTCAGGCATTTTAATCCACACCAGTGGATCGGTCCTGATGATCCAAGGGTCGATGCATTCTGATCCTGAGGGGCAGGCTAGAGCGTCTCGAAGCGGTAAGGACGATCCCTGGCCTTGGTTCTTGACGGAATCCAATTTCCAAATACGACATCTTGTTGTTTTGATTGTATACCTATATATGGCGACATAGTGGTATGGGGCATTAATGTCATCTATGATTTATAGTTATGATTCCAATTGTTTTTGAAACATATAAACACTAGCAATAATAGCAAATGATTTGTTTTGCTCGTATCAAGCATATTTTGGCCATTATAAGGGAAAACTCTATCCTCCGGTTTGTGTTGCATTGTGTGATGGGAACTGAGTCTTATAATGGCTTCATTTTTATGAAAAGAATTGCGATGTTTAAAATATTTACTTTTTTTAAAGCACTTGCAATCCAATGGAGTAAACCCGTTTCGCGTTAGCGGCTTGGTCCTGTGATTGTCCATATTGTAAAATAAGTTAAAATAGATTTCTCATACTAGTCCCATGACTAACTCGTAGTTTGTTTCACTTGCAAATTTGGGTGCCCCTATTTCTACATAGACAGCCTTTTGTTCAGGTTTTAGCAGGCTCTTTCTGGATAGTTGGAGCTGAAGATGGATTCTATCATTTATCTCTTTTTATGCTATTCAGCTCCTATTGTACATATTATGTTTTATTTCCGCTGTAGACATTTATGTATAGTTGAGCTGTATTTTGTACTAAGTATGATTCTGTATACTTTGTAACTCTGATGTTCATATTTATCCAGTATATTCTATTGTACATTATCCGGTGTATTTATTTATTTTTGTTCTGCTGTTATCTGTTTATGTGTTATATTCCAAAGATTACCCATGCCGCCGTGGAACGGGGTTTGGGTCGTCACAATAATTCGTTAATAAAAACGAAGTTTGAACATTAAATTGTATATAATATAAATCGAGCTCGAAATGGCACTGTAGTTCGTAATATTAAATTTTGAACTTTAACTGGATATACAGGATCCGATATAAGTCGGATTTCTAGGAAACAAGAAACGCTGGAATCTTATTGATTATAATTTTTATATAGAGGAGAAAAATTCATATTTCGTGCTATGCATTGTTAGTTATGTCCAAATAAAATTTTAAAATAGTCGCTATGGAAATCGTTATTAAAATATAACGTTTGTTAATTAATAAATAAGGATTTTTAATATAATTTGTATAACGATTAACTCGAAATTGATGATTTTGAGTTGTATAATTTATATCTGAAGTTGTATATATATTCTATTGGGATATATATGATAAAACAAATTTATTATTTTTCTATTGAATCATTTGGAAATTTAATTAGTATTTAATTAATATCATATAAGCATTAAAAATAGCCATTTTTGCAAATGGTCTCCGTTTTCAGTGAAATTAGTTTCAATGGAACCATATCGTCAAATTATTGCAAGAAAATCAAATTTTTTAACAAACCGATGTCGTATGTGACTTCGGTGGCCAAAACGTCCCTGCTTTTATTATATTTCTCATTGAAGTTTAGTAAATAATAAAATATTATATTTTCCTATCCACATACACTATATATACCAAACGTTATATGTGGAAACCCTATTTTGGGTCAACCTGCTACCGCGTGGTCAGAGGTTTACACCGCCTCCACAAATGTTTTCAACGGTCTGTAGCTCGCCGTTCTCTTCATCAAAATTCTTCCCAACCCCTCACTAAAATTAAATCATTTCAACATGAAAAAGGTCGAGCTCAGTTCGCTCTAGATTCTGGTCGATGGTGATGTGTTCTGGAGCTGCGTAGAGGCGGGAAAATGGTTTGAAGATGGCGGTGGTTTACAGGTTCACGCTGGCGATCGATAGCACCTAGGAAGTCATCCCTTGGGCCGAGGAGAGGTGGGGCCACAGCGCTTGTGCCAGCGGTCACCGATCATGGTCCGGCTATAGGAGGAAGGCACGGCAGGCCTGAGATGAAGTAGGGACATGTGGGAGCTAAACAAATGAAAGAACGAGACTGTGAAGAAAGTAAAAACTGTCGGATGTTGCTTAAAGCAAGAAGGAGATGGGCAAATAATTTCTTCAATGAAATTATGGTTGACCGCGGTTTTCATAATATAATTTAAGTATGTCATCAACTATACTGAGCATTCTAAGGGAAATAAACGTGAAGAAAGAATCACGGTTATAACCGTGAATTGAAAGTAATCAGTAAACTTAGATTAGAGAAGTTAATTTATTATTTTTAGTCACCGTTCGATTAAAGAATTGTTTAGTAAAATCCTATTTTGGTGAAACACAGGTGTAAATAACGAAGTGCAGTAGTAAAATCTGATCGGCCCCAATTTCTTTAAACATAATTATTTAACATTAACAATAGTTAATAAGTTTGTTAATTTAGTCGTATAAGTTACTAAAATAGGTTACTGAAATATAAATGTTGTAGGGCCTGAGTTTTGGGGTTGAAAGGAGCGTCACGAAACAAGGCAGTAAAATGATGAAAGAACTGCGTGAATTTGAACATCGGATCGACCCTGTTATTTCAAAATGATGGAACTAGTGAAAATGGGAGGAAGTTCTGAGCTTGTATGTTTTGAAGGGAAAGGATGATTTAAAAACCGTCGGCCTCTTTTATTTGATCAAGTAATTGGCTAATTAAGAAATTATTTAATATAATTAATTTAAATTAAAATCATAATTTCCTATATTCGTATATCTTGTACATATGATTGCAGAATTGGACCAAATAAGTTATGTTGCGATCAAGGCAACGAGCTCCACATCATGGAACTATTCTAGACAGTAATGGAGACAACTGAAATTTACATTTAAATTAAACGGTTGTTTAATTTAATTGTAACCGAACAATTTCAACAACGAATAAATCAAAGTGAGTTAAACTCACTCAGTTATCCCACTTATATTTTATAAAAGTCGGGTTTTTGTTTTGTGTGCTATGAGTGCTAATGGTTGCCTGTTTGTTAATTATGTACTCATTATTGATTTAATCGATGAAATTAAACCGTTGTTTAATTTCAGTGAAACACCAAATCGTTATTTTAACGATAGGTTCCAGTTAAGGTAACTTACTGTAACAACCTGGAAATTTTCAACCAATTCGAAATTTTTATTTTAACTGTTTTAATGAATTTTGAATATTTAAAATAATTTATTTTAAATAATAACGACTAAAAATTTATTTAAATCTAAGTTAGAACATAAATTTTAATTTAATTATAAAAGGAGTTTGAAATGGCGCGGTAGTTTGAAAATTCAATTTTAAACTTTAACTGAAGGTGCAGAATTCACTATAAATCAGAATTGGACGAAACAAGAAATATTTGAATCTATTTAATCATATCTTTCTAACGGATGTAAGAAGCTGAAATTTCACTTTATAATTTGAAAGTTATGTCCAGTTTAAAATTTAGAAAAGTCGCTGTAGAATTAATATATATTTTAATATAATATATTGGCCTTAAAAATAGTCATTTTACAAATGACCTCCGTTTTCGATGAAACAACTTTTGTTGGAACCGAAATGCAAAATTATTGCTAGGTTTCAATTTTCATAATTTTTCGACTTAATATGTGAGCGTGGCAAAAGAAAATGTGTTTTGTCAGTTTCGGTCAAATTTAATCGACTTGAAAATGGTCATTTTTCAAACGGTCTCTAATTCGACGAAATTAGTCTTGTTAGGACCGTGTCGTCAAGACAAAGCTAGATATATTTTTTCTGTAATTTTTAGAGCCAGTATGTGGCCCCGGTAATTTAAAATGTACGTTTAAATTTAATACATATTGATTTACATTTTAATTTAGAGAAAAACATATCGTAACAGCTGAATTGGGTTACTAAACTTGTCCCATTGTTTCCGGAATGGGGGTTATTAGCTAGTGGAGGCACTTGTTGGGTCTCATTTGGAGTTCTGATGGTTTAACAAGTTATTTTCTTGAATTAATTAATTAAATAATATAAAATACTCTATAAATACTCTATATAAATACCTAGGAATACGTAACCCTAGCCGTATCTTCTACCACCGCCAGTTCAGGGTTTAATGGCCGAAATGGTCCCAAATTCACATGTTATTTTCTCCTAATTGATTCAAAAAAAATCAAAACCTCTAAAGCAAAATTCAAGGGCTTTGTTTTATCATTGAATCCATACGGGCGAGATCAGTTTTCGGGGAGCATGTGTTCGATATTAGGGTTGGAAATACCAACGTTTGCGGCCGATTTCCGGTTGCCTGGGGTGCTCAAGTTTCGAGACAAGGGGGAAGAGGAAGGCGCCACGTAGGGCTTCAGGACAGTGGTGTCTGATCGGCACCGGCGTGGAGTATGGATGGCCGACGATATATTCTTGGTTGGAGCTATGGGTTAGTTAATTGCAGAGAGGGACAACGAGAAGTAGAAGAGAGGATTGGCGGCCCAGATTAGTTAGGTGATAATTAGTGAGGGGTTTTCATTAAATTAATTTAATTAAGTACCAATTTAATTATTAAATGTTAAAACCTCGATAACTTTCTCATACAGAATCGAAATCGAACGCTTTTCGTTGTGTTGGAACTCTCAAATCAAGCACTACAGCATAGAATAGATCAGATTTGAAACAGAGACCATTTGGATTTTGATAAAATTAAACACTGGTTTAATTTTATTAAAATAATCGCTATTCAACTATTAAAAAACAGACCACTGTGAGAACTCCTTTCACTCTAATTTTTTTACAGTTAAATTTATACTACGATGTAGACGGTGCTTAGCAGCACCCGACACCACTGATTGTACAAACCATGATTGTCTATTTGTATTGTGATTTGGATTGTTATTGCTTGATATTGTTGTACATAAAAAAATTATTTATATAAAATATTATACATAAATTATCATGAAATGAAAATAACATGTATAAACATTTTCATGTTAGCGATGTAGGAAATACGAATTTGTTAATTTAAACATTATCAAGTTAGCGTTGTAAAAAATATGGTTTTGTATATTTTCATGTTAGCAATATAGAAAAAGATCCATTTTTATGGTATAAAATGTTAACATAAAAAATGATTAGCAAAACAAAACATCATTTTTGTTATATAAAATGTTAACATAACAAAATTTATCATTTTTTTTTCATATAAAAGGTTAGCATAACAAAAGACCATTTTTGTTATATAAGAAGTTATCAAAATAAAAAGACCACTTTTGTTATATAAAAAGTTATCAAAATAAAAGGGCCATTTTCATTGTATGAAATGTAAACATTATAAAATTATCATTTTGTATGAAATGTGCCTCTATCATATTAGTTTAGAATAAAAACATTATATGTTAATCACATGTATTGTTCATACAAAAATGTCCCTTATCATATTAGTTTAGAAATTAAATCATTATTTGTTAACCATATGTTTATCTGACGAAGATGCTACATTTATCATGTTAGCTTAGAATAAAAGAATCACATGTTAAAATATGATTTTGTTTGATAAAAACATTATTTTTAACATGTATATGAAAGAGGTAAAAATGTCACATGTGGTGGAAACTATATTTGTTCGTTAAAAACATTATTTTTAACATGTATATGAAATAGATAAAAATAGCCATGTGTAGAAATTAATATTTGTTCACTAAAAATATTATTTTTAGCTTATATAGGTGATATATAAAATTATCATGAAATTATTTATATAAAATGTATATAAAATTATCATGAAAAGAAAATAAATATTCATTTACAAACCGGACAGTTTGTTTATGTACACCTATTTATCTGATGTTTGTTGGGACGATAAATTTTACACGTCGCCCAACTACACAAATATTAAACAGTATTTGTTGTTTGAAAACCCCACACGGGTCTGGGGAGGATATTCTGATCACACATCTCCCTTGTGATTAGTTAGACTGTTTTAAACATTATTTATTTATTTATTTCTTATACAGTCATAGGATGCACTCTGGATACTTTTGGATGTTTTAATGATTACTGATCATTAGTATAGAATACATGCGATGTATGAAATCCATATAATCAAATTATATGGTAATTGTTTGGGTCCCATTCAAATCTAGGAATAAATGAATGTTTTTAACATAATATTCAGTTAAAGGAATCAAATGGTGGTTTTGATGTCTTAAATTAAAAGATTATATTTTTATTGTCAATGTGTTACAATAAAAAGATTTGGATAAAAAGATTACATTTTTAGTGTCATTTTGTTACAATGAAAAGATTGGAATTAAAAAAAAAAATATTGTCATTATTTTTACAATAAAAAGAGTAAAATTAAAAGTTCATATTTTTATCGTCATTTTGTCAAAATAGAAAGATTAGAAATTAAAGCTTACATTTTTATTGTAACTTTGTTTCATTAAAAAGATTTGATGATGAAAATTATATTTTCATTGTATGTTTATGGCATTAAAAGAATTAGACATAAAAATATGAAGCCGATTAAGTAGCAAACGCCACTTTTACCCGAACGGGTTTATCGATCGATTTTATTCATTTAATAATGGATATAATATAAATATGTGATTTCAAAAGATAATATTTTGAAAATATTATCAAATGATAAAGATATAGAATATTCAATTTTTATTTAAAATTGAAAATGAAGTTAAAATCGTTTGGAAACGAATTTATAAAAGATTTATAAAATACGTTTAGAAAGGAAACCGACGATATAATGTAACACCCCACCTCCATTAGGGTCACTCACAAAGGGAATGCCTTAACTTTGGTGGAGCATTTTAGGTAAGCAGACACAGAATATCACAAGACAGATATTAAAATTTTGCAGCGGAAAAATAAACAAATTTATTATGTAACAAGGTATATTGGTGATTTAATAAAGTTGTTTATTTTTCCGCTGCAAAATTTTAATATCTGTCTTGTGATATTCTGTGTCTGCTTACCTAAAATGCTCCAACAAAGTTAAGGCATTCCCTTTGTGAGTGACCCTACTGGAGGTGGGGTGTTACACTTGGTATCAGAGCTGAAGGTTACCAGATTAGATAAAAGTTTTGAAAAATATTTTTTTCAAAAATGTTTTAAAAGAAAGTATTTTCAAAAAGGAAAGTCTGTTTTGAAAAACATTCCTCGAAAAGCCATATGTAGTATCCTTCGGTCCTTTATCTAAAATCTCTTCCTTTTTCTTCTTATCACATCTAGGGGGAACAGATTTTTCCCGAAAGGTGTCCCCATTTCGGCATAATGCCATAGGCATGTTTAACACATGTCGAAGGGCAATGAAGTGCCTAATCTCCATCTGTAGCTACAGTAGTATCGCCTACGACTAATTTTCTCTAGCTTCGTAAGGATTTCCATGAGATGGAGGCAGCTTTCGAGAGACTAGTTAGCTTGTTACACAAGAATGGAAAAGAAAGAAGAATAAGGGAGTTTGGACTAAAGAGCACAACCTAAGGATAAGATAAATGATGGCCCAAAAAGGGAGTGCGGATAAAGTTAAAATAAAGGAAAGAAGAATTTTTGTTTCAGTTATGGAGAAGTCAGACACTTTTCTAAGGAGTGCCTGAAGGAGCAAGGACAAGGTTAGAGGGTAAAATCTTTTGAGGGCAGGTGTGTGCTCTCGTAGACAGGGTACCAAACAGAGGTAGGAATGTTTTATTCCTCTTTCCAGTCACGCTATAACAACCTTTTTGATTCTGTAGCTTCACCCTCATTTTTATCTACTTCTGTAGCTGAATCTTTGCACTTTAATACTAGTCTTGTTTCTGATCCCGCTGTAGACTCAAACCCATGAGGGTTACGACCCATCAGTTTGTGATAACTTGGGGTTTGAGGGTATCTGTGTTGGGCGTTAAGTAGACTGTGATGCGTACATTCTGGTTTTTTTTAATCGTGCTTGGTTTCATAAGAATCATTTGATAATCTGATCCGTACCAGTAGTCTGTAAGTATATGAATATTTCTAATAAGGTTAAGGGTTTTTGCTCGAAGCATAAAGTAGATTTCCAGTTGGGCATTTGTTTAATGGAAGTGATTCTCTGAGTATCAATCTGATGTTGATTTCGGTCTTCAAGGTTGATACTTAGGGGGTTATTCTCTTAAACCGATGTCTGATAGGAACAAAACTTTTTTTTTAATCATACTTGCCTCGGTCACTCAGTTGTATCATATCGATCGAGTCTTCGACCTTTAGGTTGAAACATGTGTTTGAGACATGTTATGTTTGATGGTTGCAAATGAATGCAAGTGGTTGCTAACGGTTGCTCGTGGATGCATATTCACACACATTAGGCACTAGATCGGCTCAATCACTCTCTCATTCTACATATGGATGTATGTGCATTTTCTTTTATTTTTATGGATGAAAATAGATGAGCTAGCATATGGATGTTGCATTTTGGTGAATGGTTGGGCACACATGTAGAGATAATATGTATCGATAGGATTCTTTTGCATACATAATGGACGCATGACACTATCATGATTTGCATTAAGGAGGTCAACTGAATCAGCAGACCGCCTGATTTTGCATTAGATAAGAAACATATACACACACTCTGCATATGTTCATATGGCATTAGAAATCTTTTAAGGACAATGGATGCCTGTGATTGATGGTTGAGTAGATCGATGATTGGATGGTAGAATATGCATTATCCTTAACTTGGAGATTTCGGGGACGAAATCCTTTAAGGAGGGGAGAATGTAACACCCCATATTTTCTAAGAATATTAAAATAAGAAATTAAAGAATAATGTTTAGCATTGTTCTAAGGTTGGTAAGCAAAAGACTTAGTAGCTCATTGGTTGGAACACCTGACTTGCATACAAGGGGTACAGAGTTCGATCCCTGCCAGCGCCATATTTTTGTTTTAGGGGAATGGCTTAAGAATGGCTTAGTGTGAACGCAGTTCAAAAAAGTGGTTTAGTGTGAAAATGGTTAATTAGGAAGATAGAAATATATATTTTTATATTTATAAATAAAATAAAATTCAACCTAAAATTTAAGAAAAAAAATTCAAAACAGCGGAAGCGGGAAGGCAAAACACCAAACCGACCTATTTTATGAGTCGACCCGAGACCCGTTGGGTCGACCCCAGTATCGACTCAGGAGGTTTGGAATTGGTCCCATCAGCCCTGAATGGTCTATGACGAAATTTTATGTTTTGGGGCTTAGGTGGCGATTTCTGGTTGGTCTGTTGACATCATTTCTTGGTTTCTAAGGCCTAGATGGATCCTAGGATGATCAGATGGCTGTAAATAAATCTAACTTCTATATAAACACTACCAAACTTCATTCTAAAACCTAAATAAAATTAGAATCATGGCCGTCATGCTGTCACCTTGCAACCTAGAAGTAGCCGCCACCAATTAGAGAGGAATAAAGCAAATCAAATTCAATTCTATTCAACTCTAACAACGAATCTTCTTCAAAGGAAAGCTAATACAACTTCAGAACTCAGAATTCAGAACTCAAGACCTTCTTTGAGTTGTGAGTTAAATTTCTTTAATAAAATAATTGGGAATTTAGTTGGATTGAGTTATGATGTGGATTATATGGATATGATGTGAATTATTGACCGCATGTTAGTGTAAAATTGTGATATTATCATTTATGTTGTAAATTCTATGATGTTATGTTGTGATGTTATCATCTATGTTGTAAAGTTATGATGCTATCATCTATGTTGTAATTCTATGATTGGCTTATGTATAATCAAAACATCATGTTGTTTATATGCTAGTTTGGTTATGTTGATTCATATGATAGATCATTTTTAGTTATTGATTTAGACATGAATCACATGCAAGTTAGTAAAGATTATGTATAACCCTACATATTTCATGACATCTATTTTAGATCAAAAGTTAGGCTATGACATGTGTGAGTTATATGCTAAATTCTACATGTTAGTTTACATGTTTAGATGTAAGTATACACCCTTGTTATGTTGCATAAATCACATATGCAAGTTTATATAAATATATGAATGTGGAATATGAATCATGTTAAGAAAGTTTGTGGTTATTGCTTATGCAAGTTTGCACCTTTAGATGTAGATCTATGACATACATGATTTATGCAAGTGGTGGCCATTATCTAAACAAGTTTTCACCTTTAGATTTGGATCTATGACATATGTAGTTTTATGCAAGTTGTAACTTTGGCCTCTGCAAGTTTTAGATGTAGAACATCATTCATACACGCAAGTTCACCCTTATGTTTAGAACTAGTTTTATCTCTATGTATGTTGTGATGTTTTCTCTTTATTCCATGAGTTAGACTATTCGAGTCTAACGTATATTTTACGTTAAACGAACGAACGTACAACGTGGGGTAATGGGAATAATATTAAAATATTTAATATTGAGAATTGGCATAAATGCCTTAATTGGCATAAAATAATTTTGTGATCAAAATTGGTATGATTTTACATACCATAAGTGGATGGACATAATTGAGTCAATTATGGCCATTGTTAAATTTGGAATTAAATGATAATTTGAATAGGGAAAGTAATTTAAATTGGGGAATGATTAATTAGGTGTAATTAATCAACTAAGACACTAGGTTAGACTCGTTTATGGTATAAGACTGCCCGAACCCGCCCGGCAAATCCAGCTGCCATAAATGCCAGTCTAATGTGAGAGGTCTTAGACATAAATTAAATGCGTAACAAACTGTAAAGACACGAGGTTAGGCTCGTTTATGGTATAAGACTGCCCGGACCCGCCCGGCAAATCCAGCTGCCATAAATGTCAGTCTAATGTGGGATGTCTTTATAAGGTTACGGTCTTAATGAATTAAGAAACACTTAACCGGATACACATGTAGTGGGACATGAGGGGGTTAAGTGGGTGCCTTGGGTGGCATATGGAATCTAGTGGGTGCCTTCGGTGGCATTTGAAATACGATTAGAAACACTTAACCAAAATTTGAAACATGTAAGTGAACATGAATAGAAGTGGGTTAAGTGGGATGTACTAGAGGGGGGGACCAAGCTTAGGTGCATAGCTTGTGTCAAGTAATGGGGGCCCGTTTCAACCAGTAACCCATGAGTCTCTCTATGGGCTCGACCCAAGTCGAGGACGGGACACGCGTACTGGGCTTGACTGGAAGAGGCCAAAACGGTGAGCGGTGGCAACGCAAGTCCAACGGGTTCATGTGCATGTGTGGGCCCGGGCTGGTAGGTAAGACGTTGTTGCATCGTGTAGGTATAAGTCGTGCATATCTGGTAGTATCGGGTTGCCACTTTGGGGAGTGATACACCCCACTGTGGGACCAGCACGGGTATCTACGAGTTAGGGAGCCGATCGAATGGGGAGGGTAGTGGATACGCCTAGTGGAGATAGGAGCAGACGACACCTATGAAGACAGCTAGGAGAATAACTACCATATTCTGAATAGATATTGTAATTAGAATGGGGAGGGTAATGGGTACACCTAGTGGAGGTAGGGGCAGACGACACCTATGAAGGTAGCTAGGCGTACACTAAACTACCATTATCATTATTAAGTTCTGTAGACGGGATCAACCTTTAGGGTGACTAGTGGTAGTGCAGTATAGCAATTTCCTTATAAGTGGTTTAGGTGCGCTTCAACGTTATCTTAGTGCAATCTTATTTCCTTGTTTACTCTGTCATACTCAATTGTTCACAGTCATTTCCTTATTTTCCAACTTATGCCTTAGCCTAGTTATTTTGGTAATTATATTGTTAAAGTTATCGCACTCACCAGACGTATGTCTGACCTAGTTTGTTTCGCCTCTTTTCTTCTGTTTCCCACACAGGTTCTCAGGGAGGAAACACCCAGGTTTAGTCAGGATTTGGACATCATCTTCTAGGAGCTACTTCTGAAGTATGGCTCGAGTCTCTGTCTCTTGTATGACTTGCTCTTTAATATGGGGAATGATGTTTTTCTTTTAAATTCCTATGTAATCTGATAATGTAAGACAGAAGTATTTTGTTGTGATGGTTTTATGACTCAACTTTATTATGTAACAAAGTATATTGGTGATTTAATAAAGTTGTTTATTTTTCCGCTGCAAAATTTTAATATCTGTCTTCTGATATTCTGTGTCTGCTTACCTAAAATGCTCCACCAAAGTTAAGGCATTCACTTTGCGAATGACCCTAATGGAGCTGGGGTGTTACACTACCTTTGTGAGTGACCCTAATGGAGGTGGGGTGTATCACTCCCCAAAGTGGCAACCCGATACTACCAGAGATGCACGGCTTATACCTACACGATGCAACAACGTCTTACCCACCAGCATGGGCCCACACACGCACATGAACCCGTTGGACTTGCGTTGCCACCGCTCACCCGTTTTGGCCTCCTACAGTCAAGCCCAGTACGCGTGTCCCGTCCTCGACTTGGGTCGAGCCCACAGAGATACTAATGGGTTACTGGTTGAAACGGGCCCCCATTACTTGACACAAGCTATCCACCTAAGCTTGGTCCCCCATCTAGTACATCCCACTTAACCCACTTCTATTCATGTTCACTTACATG
The DNA here is from genome assembly GCA_030737875.1 of Allium sativum. NCBI lineage: Eukaryota > Viridiplantae > Streptophyta > Magnoliopsida > Asparagales > Amaryllidaceae > Allium > Allium sativum. The sequence continues at coordinate 184,223,653 of CM060916.1, forward strand.
TTTCAAATTTTGGATAAGTGTTTCTAATTGTATTTCAAATGCCACCCAAGGCACCCACTAGATTCCACATGCCACCCAAGGCACCCACTTAACCCCCTCATGTCCCACTACATGTGTATCTGGTTAATTGTTTCTTAATTCATTAAGACCGTAACCTTATAAAGACCTCCCACATTAGACTGACATTTATGGCAGTTGGATTTGCCGGGCGGGTCCGGGCAGTCTTATACCATAAACGAGCCTAACCTCGTGTCTTTACAATTTGTTACGCATTTAATTTATGTCTAAGACCTCTCACATTAGACTGGCATTTATGGCAGCTGGATTTGCCGGGCGGGTCTGGGCAGTCATATACCATAAACGAGTCTAACCTCGTGTCTTAGGCGATTAATTACACCTAATTAATCATTCCCCAATTTGAATTACTTTCCCTATTCAAATTATCAATTAATTCCAAATTTAAAATTGGCCATAATTGACTCAATTATGTCCATCCACTTATGGTATGTAAAATCGTACCAATTTTCATCACAAATTTATTTTATGCTAATTAAGGCATTTATGCCAATTCTCAATATTAAATATTTTAATATTATTCCCTTTACCCCATGTTGTAGGTTCGTTCGTTTAACGTAAAATATACGTTAGACTCGAATAGTCTAACTCATGAAATAAAGAGAAAACATCACAACATACATAGAAATAAAACTAGATCTAAACATAAGGGTGAACTTGCATGTGTGAATGATGTTCTACATCTAAAACTTGCATAGGCCAAAGTTACAACTTGCATAAAACTACATATGTCATAGATCCAAATCTAAAGGTGAAAACTTGTTTAGATAATGGCCACCACTTGCATAAATCATGTATGTCATAGATCTACATCTAAAGGTGCAAACTTGCATAACATGATTCATATTCCACATTCATATATTTATATAAACTTGCATATGTGATTTATGCAACATAACAAGGGTGTATACTTACATCTAAACATGTAAACTAACATGTAGAATTTAGCATATAACTCACACATGTCATAGCCTAACTTTAGATCTAAAATAGATGTCATGAAATATGTAAGGTTATACATAATCTTTACTAACTTGCATGTGATTCATGTCTAAATCAATATCTAAAAATGATCTATCATATGAATCAACATAACCAAACTAGCATATAAACAACATGATGATTTGATTATACATAATCCAATCATAGAATTACAACATAGATGATAGCATCATAACTTTACAACATAGATGATAACATTACAACATAAGTGATAACATCACAATTTTACACTAACATACTGTCAATAATTCACATCATATCCATATAATCCACATCATAACTCAATTCAATTAAATTGCCAATTATTTTATTAAAGAAATCGAACTCACAACTCAAAGAAAGTCTTGAGTTCTGAATTCTGAGTTCTGAAGTTGTATTAGCTTTCCTTTGAAGAAGATTCGTTGTTAGAGTTGAATAGAATTGAATTTGATTTGCTTTCTTCCGCTCTAATTGGTGGCGGCTACTTCTAGGTTGCAAGGCGACAGCATGACGACCATCATTATAATTTTATTTAGGTTTTAGAATGAAGGTTGGTAGTGTTTATATAGAAGTTAGATTTATTTACATCCATCAGATCATCCTAGGATCCATCTAGGCCTTAGAAACCAAGAAATGATGTCAACAGACCAACCAGAAATCGCCACCTAAGCCCCAAAACATAAAATTTCATCATAGACCATTCAGGGCCGACGGGACCAATTCCAAACCTCCTGAATCGATACTGGGGTCGACCCAGCGAGACTCGGGTCGACTCATAAAATAGGTCGGTTTGGTGTTTTGACTTCCCGCTTCCTCTGTTTTGAATTTTTTTTCTTAAATTTTAGGTTGAATTTTATTATATATATATATATATATATCTGTATATATATTTCTATCTTCCTAATTAACCATTTTCACACTAAACCACTTTTTTTGAACTGCATTCACACTAAGCCATTCCCCCAAAACAAAAATATGGCGCTGGCAGGGATCGAACTCTGTACCCCTTGTATGCAAGTCACGTGTTCCAACCAAATGAGATACTAAGTCTTTTGCTTACCAACCTTAGAACAATGCTAAACATTATTCTTTAATTTGTTATTCTCAGAAAAAACGGGGTGTTACATATAATGGCCTGAATAGAATGTTTCGCACAGCGACCGTTCGTGAATTTTGACCATTAACTTCGATTGGACGTAGCGGAAGATCCGACCGTTGGATTCTTCTTAAACGGAACCTACGGGTTCATATCGAAAAGAGCTTTCATATGATAATAAGAGATTAGAAATCCAACGGTTAGATTTTGAGAAATGTCAAAATCAAATTTGAATAAAAACAGTGTCAGTGAAGTTAAATGACCTGAAAAGTCATTTAACTGAATAGGCCTATTTTTGAATAAATAAAAATAGGGAAAATTTATGTAAAATCATAATAACTGATTTAAAATGGTTTTAGATGAAAAATTCGAAGTTTATAAAGATAAAAGGTATTTTTATAAGAAGGAGTGATTTATTTATTTTATAAATAAACAAAAGGATTTAAAATGGTTTTAATATAACCAGAGATTCCCAATAAATATATTGGAATGAATATGAATGGAAATTATCTACGGATTATTTCAATATTAAATTCCGTGATTATACAGATATCATTTTGGGAATTTGGAAGATATTCAATATCGTTATTTCCGATATGATATCCGTTGGTTTAAGAATTTGATATTGAATATAAGTCGATATATTTCTATTCAAAGCCTTACATTTAATATCAAATTGGATTTTGGGTTTGTCGTGAATGGTGTCTTAAATAACACTGTTCTTGAACCTAATTAAGAAATAATAAATCTTTTAATTAATATTTAAAGGATATTTGCAATTAATAAACATTAAATGGAAGTTGATTTTGGGTTGATTGTGAACAATGTTTTAAATGATGTTAGTTCTTAAAACCCAATTAACAGTGAATTTGTGATTTGTAATTCATTAATCCTTTAACTAGGGATTTAATGGAATTTTCTAAAGAAAGGTTTTCTTAAATTTAATACGTTAAATTGGAATTAAATAAGATATGATTTTAGGTTTACCGTGAACTATGTTTTTAAGGGACATTTGTTCTTTAACCCAGTTGAGATAAGATTAATTTCTTAAAATTGAATAATCATTAAATAATGATTTTTGGAAGATTAAAACCAAATAGAGTTTTAATGAACTTTAATTGGATTAAAGAAGGATTGAAGTAATTGAATTTACTAAATTCAATAAGTGACCGAAAATGGAGTGCCACCAGTTTTAAACTCCATGCGATAGCTAAATCTTTAATTAGATTTAAACGATAAACGGTAATTAAATTTACTGGAAACACATTTGGGTTTAGATATGGAGTGCCACCAGTTTTTAACTCCATGCGATAGTTAATCTTTAATTAGATTTAAACGATAAACGGTAATTAAATTTACCGGAAACGCATTTGAGTTTAGATATGGAGTACTACTAGTTTTACTCCATGTGGTGAATAGGGTGGAACAGGATAATAATAAATGATTACTTCGGTAACGCGTTATTCCCGACTAGTTGAATAAACCTTAATTTGGTGTCGAAGTTAAATCAAGAATATTCTTGGTTGGAATGAGGCGTTGGTTGTGTTTATAAGCACATGATTTTAAAATGCGCGAATTATTCTGAAAGACGGGGTTTAACCCATTCTGAATAATTCATACGACGTCTGAAGATCGACGATGAAGACGACCATTGAAGACGGGGAAATTTTCACGTCGGATGGATGATTATTGATATCTTGATTGGACCATACACCCAAGACGATGGAATAATTGGTGATCATCCAAACGCACTTGGAGATATACCGGATATGGTTTCGTTCAGACCCAGAATGGACTTGCAAATGGATTGTGTGTCTTACATTGTATTCCTTTATATTGTATCCATTGATCTCTGTTTAATATATATATATCTGATGGTGGCGGAGAATATATTCTCTTGCTTAACACCTAGTATATATGTTATTAGTTGATCAATGATATAATATGGTCTGACAATGTGGCATGCTAAGATGAATATGATCAAGGCTTTTGTTGAAAAGCAGAGCCTTATGGTTGAAGACCAAAGCAAGCTTTAAATAGCAAAGCTTTGTGTATAGCGTTACTTCGCGAGCCTCACACACCACGGTATGTGTAACAACACGGAAAATATGAACAAATTTAAAAAATTTATTTTGGAAATTTTAAAGAATTTTGAAGATTTAAAATGAATTATTTTAAATAATAGCGACGGAAAATTTATTTTTGACGAAGTTAAAAGAATAATTTTATTTTAATTATATAACGAGCCTGAAATGGCGCGGTAGTTTGAAAATTCGATTTCAATTTTCAAATGAATATACAAAAATCGATATAAGTCGGAATTGAACGAAACAAGAAATATTTGAATCTGATTGACGATACCTTTCTAACTGATGTAAGAAACTGAGATTTCACTTTATAGAGTGTAAGGAACTTCCAGATTAAAGTTCAGAAAAGTCGTTGTGGAATTTATATATATTTCAATATATATAAAGCCCTTAAAAATGGAAATTTTGGAAACGTCCTTCGTTTTCGACGAAACCACTTTTGTTGGATCCGGGATGTTAAATTATTGCTAGATTCCAAAATTCATAATTCTCTTAATCAATATGTGAGCGTGGCGAGGTTAAACGTGTTTTGACAGTTTCAGTCAATTTGGATCGACCAGAAAATGGCCATTTTTCAAACGGTCTTCAAATTTGATGAAATTAGTTTTGTTGGGACCGTATCGTTAGTACAAAACTAGAAATAATTTTTCTGGAATTTTTAGAATCAGTATGTAGCCTCGGTAAATTAAAATGTACGTTTGAATTGAATATATATAGATCTATATTTTAAAGTCAACGGAAACTAATCGAAACAGTCGAATTGGGTTACGAAATATATCCCATTGTGTTCGGAATGAGGGTAATGTGTTATGAGCGACAGTTGGCGGGTTCGATTTGGGGTTAGTATTAAAAAGTTACTTTAAGAGACAATAAAATAATAAATCAATTATATAGTCAACCCTCCTACTTTCTCTCTCCTCCCTCTTCCACTCCAGATCGAAAAGAAGAAACAAAAAAAGGAAACTGCTCGAATCAATCGGCCGCCGCCCAGCTTCTTGGCGCCGCCGTGCCCCCGACAGTGGCCAATGCCGCCTCGGGCGATGCCCCCCTCTGCCGCCCCTCCTCCTCTCCTCCACTCCCTCTTCCTCTCTCTGAAAATCCAACCGATTTGACACCAAATCACCAGAAACCGCCGCCGTGACCCCCTAGGGCTCGCCAGCGCGGTTGTGCCGCCTTCCCCCACCCCGGACCACCTCGGATTCGCCAACCCCTGCCTGTCACCGCCTTCCACAGCCACCTGCGCGAGTAAACCTCCCTCCCCCTCTTCAAAAATCGATGTAAGTCTTCATTTAAATTATTTAAAGTAATTAGATTTTTATAGTTAATAAATATTAGATTTATAAAACATGAAGAGTGGATTTTTATATGACATTGTTTATTAAAGTTGAGATTTTTTTTTATAGAGAGATCAGATTTTTTTTTAATTAGAAAAGGATAGTTTTTTAAACAAAGAAAGATGAGATTTTTAAATAAAGAAAGATGAGATTTTTAACATGTGAAAGTTTAGATTTTTAACACATTGAAGTTTCGATTTTTATAACATAAAGGATTGAGTTTTTTTTTATAAGTTAAAAGATTATATTTTTAGGTATGAAAGGTCGGATTTTGAATGAATGAAAGGTCGGATTTTTTGGGTGTGAAAGGTCGAATTTTTGAGGTAGGAAAGATCAAATTTTTGATGTAGGAAAGAAGTGATTTTTTAATTATATGAAAATATTATCTTTTCTATATTTGTAGCGTTTTAAAAATATGATCTTTATATATTCTTCATTGAAATAAAAATATGATTACATCGTGTATAAAATAGTTAAGCTATTAAAATATTTTTAGAAGGCTAAAAATACGATTTTTAGATTATGTATGTTATTGTAAAAATAGTTGAACTATGAAAATGTTTTTGAAAGGATAAAAATATGATTTTTATCGTATATATGCTATATATAAAATAGTCATACGAATGAATAATTGTTAATGGGTTAAAAATACTCTTTTTAACGTAGGAATGCGATGTAGATCGGCAATCAAAGAATGGTGGAGTGGATCCCCAAGGTGAGAACTTCTCACTTTAAAAATTTTTTCTAGTTAAAAATATATACTAGGATGCAGACGGTGCTTAGCAACACCCGACACCCGTCGTCCACAGACCATGGGCGACTTGTTTGTTTGGCTCTATAGTTGGTTAGATTATTTGTTTGAATTTGGTTGTTTGGGTGAAATGAAATTGATTAGATGGGTATGTGTATGGCGCAGGCCATTATTAGACGGGGGATAAGGCTAGGCCTTATCCCGTTTCTAGTATCGTGTCATTATGCCGCCGAAATTTTCTAAAATATGTTAGAAAAATAAAAATATCATTTTATCGAATAAATGAATTGAATAGAATATTCATAGGTTGAATAAAATATTTTGGTCGTTAAAAATATAATTTTTAACGTATATATGAATAAATATCCATATACAAATCAGACGATTTGTATATGTACACCCATTTGACTGATATGGATTGGGACGATATATTTTACACATCGCCCAACTGCACAAATTAAAATCTGTGTTTGTTGACTGGAACCCCACATGGGTATTGGGATGATATTTGACGTACACTAATCCCGATTGTTTAGTTGTATGTCAATCGATAGGTTGACGACAGTTGTGTAGTGCACTTTAGATGATGGTTGATTATTTATCATTGCTGTTATATACATGTGTTGTATGGAATCCATATAATTAACATTATTTGGTAATTGATTGGGCCTCATTCCAATTTGAAAAATAAAGAATATTATAGAATAAATATTCATGTGTGTTGAATAAAATATATATTCATGTGTTGAGAGTATTCATGTGTTGGAAGAAATATATATTCATGTGTTGAAGAAAATATTCATTTGTTGAATAGAATAACGAAGTTATTGAAATATATAAAAGTCGTGTTGATTAGATATGCGCCATTTTGACGCGAACGATATTTATATCGATTTTATTCATTTTTATAATGAATATCGAAAAAGAAGTGATTTCAAAATCTAATGTTTTGAAAATATTATCATTTATATGTTAATGATATGGAATATTCAATTTTGATTTGAAATTGAATATGAAGTTGAAACCGTTTTGAAAACGAATTTAAAACGATTTATAAAATACGTTTTGAAAGGAAATCGACAAAATATATTTAATAAATTTATTATATATATTTAATGGTCTGAATAGAACGCGCCGCGCCGCGGCAGTTCGCAAATTTCGACCTGTAACGACCCAGATTTTTCTGGCCGATTTATTTTGAATATTTAATATTTATTTTAAATATTGAGCTGATAATATAAATCGATTTTTATTGAATTATCAATATAACTATCGTAATACGAGGATCTTATATATGAAATGGAGTCAAATTGATTATATGAATTTTTATTTTGAATTTAAACGATAATAAATATTAATTTATTATCTAAGAATTTGTGGTTTTGAATTTAAAATATATTATATTAATTTAATATGGTTATTTTATAGTACGTTCGAATTAGATTTTTTAATCGTTTCTGTTCAGTTCAAAATAGTGTTATTCCATTTTAAAAACTGATTCCGTTAAGTTCAAATAGCGTATAATCTTGAAAATGACGGTCGTTAAGTTAACATAGGGTTCCATGGTTGAAGTCAAGGGACCGTAAGATATTTTGGTTATTTAATTAAACTAAATAATCAAATCAATTTAATTTAAATACTACCACCCTAAAACCAAACAAGCCGACCTCTTCTTCCAACGCAGACCTACCATCTACCTCGAGCTGAAGTATTTGCTCCTTCTCTTCAAGACAAAGTAAAACACACCATTTATGGCCATTGTACAACTGTTTTTCCTTCACAACTATATATATATATAGACAGCCGAGCCTTTGCATTTCCCATCCACTGAAAGCCATTTCCTCTTCCGTCATTTGGAAACCCAAATCCCCAATTTGAAATCAGAAACCACCGAAAGAAAAAAAAAAGAAGAAGAGGAAATCGCGAATACCCTAAGGCTCGAACCAACAGGAGACGCTTGCTAGGAGGATAGGTATTAGGTCAAAGGCGGTGCGACGCTCATTTTAACTACAAGACTTCGAACAACGATACAAGGGACTTCGGGTTCGTCGACAGGAAAGGAGATTGTTGCGGTCGCTTCTGGCAGGGTCGGAGTTGGTTCAGATCGCACTTTAGTGGAGTGCGATGTACTGGTAAAGGCTGGTGTCGCATGCCTGTACTGGAGGAGTTGGAGTCGTGAAGACTGGGTGTGTGCGATGCGTTTCAGAGTACGAAGGTGATGTAAGGACGAGTTGATTTCATGGGTGCTGGTTTTCGATGGGTCTTCGAGAATTGGAGCTCATGTATTTGTTCGTGAGGGAAGGTTGTTGTGGTATGCGGCCATATTGTTTTTACTGGAGAAGTCCTGTATGATTTAAAACGAGGAAGAAGTAAGGGGTTAGGTAAGTGGATTGTTCATTCATGAATTATTTTAAAAATCAATAGCATATAAATTTGTTACTCCTTTATATGATGTTAGATTGGAACAAATCAAATTATGTTAGATTCAAAAGGACGGGGCTCTATACAAATGAACTAGATTGAAGTGTGTTGGAGTCAGCAGGATTTTTCTAGTTTAGTTGGGACGATCAGTTTAAATTCAAATTTGGAATGGATCGCAAATTAAAAATCACGGTGAGTAAATCTCACTCACCTTTAGAATTATTTTTATTTCATTAAAAATAATTGTCTGTTGCTTGTGTGAATGTTTTCTGGTTGTTTTATATATATTAGTTATTTTGGCTATTATATATATATTGGGTTGATTGATTGGTTGGATTCCCGCAGTCTCATTAGCGGATGCCCGCAGTTTCATAGCGGATGATTACCCTATACGCCCCACGCTATGATAGTGGATGACCTTCTATACCGCGATGTCCTGCCACGAAGCAGGATGAGTATTATTTCTGTTGACTAACATCTGTGGATGCAGGGAAAACAGGTTGGAGGAATCCGACTGGATTCCTCAAAAATATATTATCTGTTTGTTTGCTTGTTTGCTTGATTTCATATATATTAATATATGACGTGTTAAAAAAATCAAATGATTGAAAATTTGGGTGATTTGATTGTTTTAAATATCACTGGGCCAAGTGTTAATTTATTAAAATATCATGAGAAGGATATTTGAGGTTTAAAAGGGAAATTCTATTTTTCTCAAATAGAATTTGAAATTCAAGTAGAATTTAAAAATATAGAAATTCAAAATATATTTTGAATAAAGGAAATTCAAAAGGGGATTTAAATAGTAGAATTTGAATAATAGAAGTCAAATGGAATTTGAATAGTAGAATTAGAAAAGGAGTTTAAATATTTGAATTTTTATAGAAAAGAAAAGAAGTTTGGATATTAGAAATTCAAATAGAAGTTCAAATAGAATTTGAATATGTGAAATTAGAATGAAATCTAGAAATTGAATTCAAATGAATTAAATAGAGTTTGAATCCATAGGAATTCAAATAAAGAAAATTCAAATAGAGATTTGAATATGAAAATTCAAATGGAGTTTGAAATGGGAAATTGAAAATAGTAAATTCAAATCGAGATTTGAATATTGAATTTCAATATAGAATTTGAAATAAACTTTGAAAATAGGATTTCAAAGTAGGATTGAAATAGGATTTCAAAATAGGAAATCCAAATAGTTTTGAAATGGAATTTGAATTCAAAGGAGTTCAAATGGATTTGAAATAAGGAAAATTCAAATGGGATTTAAATAATGGGTTTTAATAAAGAGGATTTAAATATAAGAATTTAAATAGAATTCAAATGGTGTTAAATATAAGAATTCAAACAAAACTCAAATGGAGTTTAAATAGAAAGAATTTGAATAAGAGGGATTCAAAGAGATTTGAAACATGATATTTGGATTCAAAGGAATATAAATGTGGTATTTGAAATCAAAGAAATAAAATATGGTATGTGAATTCACGAGAATTAAATTTGAATATTAGAATTCAAATGGTGCTAAAAATGAGTTTGAATATTAGAATTCAAATGGTATTGAAAATGAATTTGAATATTAGAATTCAAATGGAGATGGAAAATGAAATTTGAATATAGGAGATTCAAATTGAATTCAAATTGAATTTAAACTATGGGATTTGAATATGGAATTCAAATGAAATTGAAACTATGGATTTGAATATATTAAATTATATCAGAATGGAGTTGGATCATTTTAACGAAAGTTTAAAAGTTTTTATATATAAATAAAACGAACTCGCCGCAGCGCTGTAGTTCGTAAATTGGCGACTCGAACTTCAATCGAGTATACAGAACCCAATTGAAGTCGGAATTCTTTGAAACAAGGAACGTCAGGACCGATTTGATAATAGTTTTCTAATGAAGGAGAAAAATCTGGATTTCGTCGTATAGATTTTGAGATATGTCAAAATCAAATTTTCAGAAAAACAGCGCCAAAATCGTTTAAAACCCATAACGGTTTATTTAATTTTATAAAAGGATTTTAAACGAATAAAATTCGAATTTCTATTTAGAAAATTCCAGATTCTGAGTTGTAATTATATGTGAACTCAAGTGAAGTAATGAATTTGATTTTGAAACAGAAATCAGATTTTTGATTTGAATAGAACTAACTAATTTGAATAGTAATTAGTTAAATGGGATTTTGAATTGATATTGGGCTTTGAATAAGTGAATTCGATTTGAAAATTTACATTCGAAATCGAAAGGGAAACTAGAATTGGAAACTTGGAATTCAATTTGGATATAAGCTAATTGAATATTTTGTTTGAACATGTTATGTTCAACAAAGAAGTGAAATAGGCAAAAAGGCTAATTAAAGAATAATTGAGCGAAACTGAATTCAAACGATTCAAAATTGATTCAAACGAAGGGATTGAGTTGAATTGAATTGGAAACAGGTGAACAGGTGTTAAACAGATATGGGATGGAGTATATGAAGATTTTTATTTATGTGCCCGACAAAAAGGTACATGTTTAAATTCATATATGGGTTTTATGCGCCGTATCGGCTAGCCGCTTGGCTTCTTCTTTTTCTTTTTGAGATTAGAAGGACCGGGAAAGCTATTTGAAATTTCCCGATGCTCCCGATACAGGGGAGGTTATGGCGAATTTTTCCGGGAATTTAAGGAGTTAGAATATTTTTAAGAAATTTGACAATTAGAAATCTATATATCGATATATATAGAATTCGACAAGGAAACGAAATCAAAAATAGCGAAAAGGGCCAATATGGTTATTGAAATATTTGGATAACAAATATTGATAAGAGAATGAAGAAGAGATTTAATTAATGAAATATTAATTAAAGGGCCCAGTGATTTGTTTGATATGTTGGATGAACACTTGTTTTTATTCGATAGTTAAATCACAGACTATCGAAGTTTTTGACCATCGTTGTCAATATGGAGAGACCGATTGGATTATTATCCGAAGAACCACTCCGTATCGGCATAAGCGTTGCGAACCAAGTATGCTGAATATATTGAAGACGGAGTAAAGTGCAAGGACTCTTTCTATTACATAGAAATAGTGCCTTCGGTTTCGTTCAATCCCAGAACGAACGTAAATGGACGAATGTCTGACAGAGTATTTCCAATAATCAAATGGGTTGTTCTGTATGAATATATATGGTTGCAACGGATTTATCCCTTAGCATAATATCCAGAATATTTGTGCAAACTCAACTAGTGATTAACGGATCTGACAATGTGGCATTCAAAGTGATTATGCTATCAATGAATGGTAAGTATTAGTAGCCTCAGGCCTCAACAACCGGGAAAGGACAAAAATCGGGCAGGCAGCATGGCTATGTGGGTCGCTCCCATTAGGGTGTATAATCACCTATCTAGAGAAATTCCTTTTGTTTCTAAATCTATCGATTCTGCCCATTCGGGAAACGGTGGTTTGAGTCCAACCGTTGGTGATATACATTCGATACACTCAAGCGAAATGAGTGGTCGGTCATGTGTGGGCCGGGTTGCAAGACGTTCTTGTTGAACCCAGGTGTATTCGCCTCTAGAGATGCACTATCGGAAGGTGGTCCCATACCTTGTCATGTTGGAAATCCAATCTCCAATATGCGCCATGCGGTTTTTGATTTTATACTATGTATGTGGAGCGTGAGATGCAAGCGTTCTGCTGTTTGGTTGTTTACTTGATGTAGACATTATTATAATATCACTGGATTTTCGTATCAAAGTGTTTTGGGTTATAGTAAGGTAAAAACCGTCCGTGTTTTATGTGTGGGCTGGTCTTACTATTACCTTTTCTTTTGAAAGGATTTTTAAAAGTTAAACAAGTGGTTGGAGTTTACTCACACCAGTCCCATGACTGACCCAGAGTTTATTTTGTTTTGTTTTCCCTAAACTCTTGGGTGCCCAAATTTGTACGGGCAGTCAAGTAGTTCAGGTGTTTACAGATACCATTGGAGGAGCTCGGAGCAGGAGGCTTCAGCGTTAGTTACCTAGTGTTATTTTCCGCTGTATTGTAAGTGTTGAACTCTGATTCTGAATGTACATGTGTACAGGAATTTTGTATTACAAAAGTATATGATATATTATATTTTATTCATTCCGCTGTGAGGTTCATGTTTTTACCCTGATGTTGTGTATTCTTCTTCTTCTATTCTAATATTTCTTTCTTCCTATTTCTCATCTTCTAACTTCTTTCTATTAATGGTTCGTATTTCTGTGTTATTTGGGTTGGACGTGTGGTGTATTGAGTCAATTCAGATAGCACGGATTTGCGGGTCGTTACAGTGGTATCAGAGCTTAGGTTGAGCGAATACCTAGGCTTGTGTGGTATGTACTCATTAAAGATAGGACCAATAGTACCCTAGAATGAGTTGAGCGTATATATACGAGAGAGCGTATTTGTAAACTGATATAAAAGTTATTTTATATTGTGTTGGCTAGTCTGTTGAGTGGTTTATGAATTCTGATCGAATAGTGGGACGCCACGAAGTCGATATGAATTTCTAAACACTTGGCAGAAGATTGAACACAGTATTGTTTTAAAGTGGGTGAATGAAATTATTTTACCCAAAATTATATTTTGATATAGAAAGAATAATTTTTGAAATTATTATATTATATGGATGTGTTGATTGATATCATTATAATCAGATAAGATTATAAAAATTGAAATGGTTATTTATAACCAAACTGAATTTGTATATGAATGAAATATATACAAATGAGATGAATTAGAATTAAATTCGAACCAGAATTAAGAATTCAAAATCCTGGGAAGTTGAAAAATATTTTTCAAAGTAATTAAAATAATATAGTTTTATTTTGAAAGGGTTTTTGAATGAAAATCATTTTGAATTGATTTTTAAAGTAATAAAGCACTGAACTCACTTCAGTGGCTGGAAAATAATTCTGATGATGACTGCAGCCTCAACAGTGTTCATTTTCAAGTTTCTAAGTGATGGATTGCTACCTTAGAAAGTTTTTGATGGAAATTTGTTTTGAAAGAAAACAAGTAGATTGAAAATTCAAATATTTTGAATTGAGATGAAAATAAATATAAGTAAACATTTATGTATTTCAAAGGATTTGAAATGAAAACCCTGGGATTTGGATTCTGGAATTAAAATTTAACTGAAGCAAGTTAAATGGTTCGAGGTTAATAAATTGACTAGAATCAATTTGAAATAAATTGAAATGAATATGAATTAGAATGCATATGAATGGAAACCAAAAATTTTGGTTGAAATTAAAGTCATAGAAATATGAGGAGTTGAGTCTCAACATAAGTGAATTTTGAAAAGTAATGGATTTGTACCATTTTTCCTACCTTAGCAATTTCGAGGATGAAATTATTTTAAGGGGGGAAGAATGTAACGACCCAGATTTTTCTGGCCGATTTATTTTGAATATTTAATATTTATTTTAAATATTGAGCTGATAATATAAATCGATTTTTATTGAATTATCAATATAACTATCGTAATACGAGGATCTTATATATGAAATGGAGTCAAATTGATTATATGAATTTTTATTTTGAATTTAAACGATAATAAATATTAATTTATTATCTAAGAATTTGTGGTTTTGAATTTAAAATATATTATATTAATTTAATATGGTTATTTTATAGTACGTTCGAATTAGATTTTTTAATCGTTTCTGTTCAGTTCAAAATAGTGTTATTCCATTTTAAAAACTGATTCCGTTAAGTTCAAATAGCGTATAATCTTGAAAATGACGGTCGTTAAGTTAACATAGGGTTCCATGGTTGAAGTCAAGGGACCGTAAGATATTTTGGTTATTTAATTAAACTAAATAATCAAATCAATTTAATTTAAATACTACCACCCTAAAACCAAACAAGCCGACCTCTTCTTCCAACGCAGACCTACCATCTACCTCGAGCTGAAGTATTTGCTCCTTCTCTTCAAGACAAAGTAAAACACACCATTTATGGCCATTGTACAACTGTTTTTCCTTCACAACTATATATATATAGACAGCCGAGCCTTTGCATTTCCCATCCACTGAAAGCCATTTCCTCTTCCGTCATTTGGAAACCCAAATCCCCAATTTGAAATCAGAAACCACCGAAAGAAAAAAAAAAGAAGAAGAGGAAATCGCGAATACCCTAAGGCTCGAACCAACAGGAGACGCTTGCTAGGAGGATAGGTATTAGGTCAAAGGCGGTGCGACGCTCATTTTAACTACAAGACTTCGAACAACGATACAAGGGACTTCGGGTTCATCGACAGGAAAGGAGATTGTTGCGGTCGCTTCTGGAAGGGTCGGAGTTGGTTCAGATCGCACTTTAGTGGAGTGCGATGTACTGGTAAAGGCTGGTGTCGCATGCCTGTACTGGAGGAGTTGGAGTCGTGAAGACTGGGTGTGTGCGATGCGTTTCAGAGTACGAAGGTGATGTAAGGACGAGTTGATTTCATGGGTGCTGGTTTTCGATGGGTCTTCGAGAATTGGAGCTCATGTATTTGTTCGTGAGGGAAGGTTGTTGTGGTATGCGGCCATATTGTTTTTACTGGAGAAGTCCTGTATGATTTAAAACGAGGAAGAAGTAAGGGGTTAGGTAAGTGGATTGTTCATTCATGAATTATTTTAAAAATCAATAGCATATAAATTTGTTACTCCTTTATATGATGTTAGATTGGAACAAATCAAATTATGTTAGATTCAAAAGGACGGGGCTCTATACAAATGAACTAGATTGAAGTGTGTTGGAGTCAGCAGGATTTTTGTAGTTTAGTTGGGACGATCAGTTTAAATTCAAATTTGGAATGGATCGCAAATTAAAAATCACGGTGAGTAAATCTCACTCACCTTTAGAATTATTTTTATTTCATTAAAAATAATTGTCTGTTGCTTGTGTGAATGTTTTCTGGTTGTTTTATATATATTAGTTATTTTGGCTATTATATATATATTGGGTTGATTGATTGGTTGGATTCCCGCAGTCTCATTAGCGGATGCCCGCAGTTTCATAGCGGATGATTACCCTATACGCCCCACGCTATGATAGTGGATGACCTTCTATACCGCGATGTCCTGCCACGAAGCAGGATGAGTATTATTTCTGTTGACTAACATCTGTGGATGCAGGGAAAACAGGTTGGAGGAATCCGACTGGATTCCTCAAAAATATATTATCTGTTTGTTTGCTTGTTTGCTTGATTTCATATATATTAATATATGACGTGTTAAAAAAATCAAATGATTGAAAATTTGGGTGATTTGATTGTTTTAAATATCACTGGGCCAAGTGTTAATTTATTAAAATATCATGAGAAGGATATTTGAGGTTTAAAAGGGAAATTCTATTTTTCTCAAATAGAATTTGAAATTCAAGTAGAATTTAAAAATATAGAAATTCAAAATATATTTTGAATAAAGGAAATTCAAAAGGGGATTTAAATAGTAGAATTTGAATAATAGAAGTCAAATGGAATTTGAATAGTAGAATTAGAAAAGGAGTTTAAATATTTGAATTTTTATAGAAAAGAAAAGAAGTTTGGATATTAGAAATTCAAATAGAAGTTCAAATAGAATTTGAATATGTGAAATTAGAATGAAATCTAGAAATTGAATTCAAATGAATTAAATAGAGTTTGAATCCATAGGAATTCAAATAAAGAAAATTCAAATAGAGATTTGAATATGAAAATTCAAATGGAGTTTGAAATGGGAAATTGAAAATAGTAAATTCAAATCGAGATTTGAATATTGAATTTCAATATAGAATTTGAAATAAACTTTGAAAATAGGATTTCAAAGTAGGATTGAAATAGGATTTCAAAATAGGAAATCCAAATAGTTTTGAAATGGAATTTGAATTCAAAGGAGTTCAAATGGATTTGAAATAAGGAAAATTCAAATGGGATTTAAATAATGGGTTTTAATAAAGAGGATTTAAATATAAGAATTTAAATAGAATTCAAATGGTGTTAAATAGAAGAATTCAAACAAAACTCAAATGGAGTTTAAATAGAAAGAATTTGAATAAGAGGGATTCAAAGAGATTTGAAACATGATATTTGGATTCAAAGGAATATAAATGTGGTATTTGAAATCAAAGAAATAAAATATGGTATGTGAATTCACGAGAATTAAATTTGAATATTAGAATTCAAATGGTGCTAAAAATGAGTTTGAATATTAGAATTCAAATGGTATTGAAAATGAATTTGAATATTAGAATTCAAATGGAGATGGAAAATGAAATTTGAATATAGGAGATTCAAATTGAATTCAAATAGAATTTAAACTATGGGATTTGAATATGGAATTCAAATGAAATTGAAACTATGGATTTGAATATATTAAATTATATCAGAATGGAGTTGAATCATTTTAACGAAAGTTTAAAAGTTTTTATATATAAATAAAACGAACTCGCCGCAGCGCTGTAGTTCGTAAATTGGCGACTCGAACTTCAATCGAGTATACAGAACCCAATTGAAGTCGGAATTCTTTGAAACAAGGAACGTCAGGACCGATTTGATAATAGTTTTCTAATGAAGGAGAAAAATCTGGATTTCTTCGTATAGATTTTGAGATATGTCAAAATCAAATTTTCAGAAAAACAGCGCCAAAATCGTTTAAAACCCATAACGGTTTATTTAATTTTATAAAAGGATTTTAAACGAATAAAATTCGAATTTCTATTTAGAAAATTCCAGATTCTGAGTTGTAATTATATGTGAACTCAAGTGAAGTAATGAATTTGATTTTGAAACAGAAATCAGATTTTTGATTTGAATAGAACTAACTAATTTGAATAGTAATTAGTTAAATGGGATTTTGAATTGATATTGGGCTTTGAATAAGTGAATTCGATTTGAAAATTTACATTCGAAATCGAAAGGGAAACTAGAATTGGAAACTTGGAATTCAATTTGGATATAAGCTAATTGAATATTTTGTTTGAACATGTTATGTTCAACAAAGAAGTGAAATAGGCAAAAAGGCTAATTAAAGAATAATTGAGCGAAACTGAATTCAAACGATTCAAAATTGATTCAAACGAAGGGATTGAGTTGAATTGAATTGGAAACAGGTGAACAGGTGTTAAACAGATATGGGATGGAGTATATGAAGATTTTTATTTATGTGCCCGACAAAAAGGTACATGTTTAAATTCATATATGGGTTTTATGCGCCGTATCGGCTAGCCGCTTGGCTTCTTCTTTTTCTTTTTGAGATTAGAAGGACCGGGAAAGCTATTTGAAATTTCCCGATGCTCCCGATACAGGGGAGGTTATGGCGAATTTTTCCGGGAATTTAAGGAGTTAGAATATTTTTAAGAAATTTGACAATTAGAAATCTATATATCGATATATATAGAATTCGACAAGGAAACGAAATCAAAAATAGCGAAAAGGGCCAATATGGTTATTGAAATATTTGGATAACAAATATTGATAAGAGAATGAAGAAGAGATTTAATTAATGAAATATTAATTAAAGGGCCCAGTGATTTGTTTGATATGTTGGATGAACACTTGTTTTTATTCGATAGTTAAATCACAGACTATCGAAGTTTTTGACCATCGTTGTCAATATGGAGAGACCGGTTGGATTATTATCCGAAGAACCACTCCGTATCGGCATAAGCGTTGCGAACCAAGTATGCTGAATATATTGAAGACGGAGTAAAGTGCAAGGACTCTTTCTATTACATAGAAATAATGCCTTCGGTTTCGTTCAATCCCAGAACGAACGTAAATGGACGAATGTCTGACAGAGTATTTCCAATAATCAAATGGGTTGTTCTGTATGAATATATATGGTTGCAACGGATTTATCCCTTAGCATAATATCCAGAATATTTGTGCAAACTCAACTAGTGATTAACGGATCTGACAATGTGGCATTCAAAGTGATTATGCTATCAATGAATGGTAAGTATTAGTAGCCTCAGGCCTCAACAACCGGGAAAGGACAAAAATCGGGCAGGCAGCATGGCTATGTGGGTCGCTCCCATTAGGGTGTATAATCACCTATCTAGAGAAATTCCTTTTGTTTCTAAATCTATCGATTTTGCCCATTCGGGAAACGGTGGTTTGAGTCCAACCGTTGGTGATATACATTCGATACACTCAAGCGAAATGAGTGGTCGGTCATGTGTGGGCCGGGTTGCAAGACGTTCTTGTTGAACCCAGGTGTATTCGCCTCTAGAGATGCACTATCGGAAGGTGGTCCCATACCTTGTCATGTTGGAAATCCAATCTCCAATAAGCGCCATGCGGTTTTTGATTTTATACTATGTATGTGGAGCGTGAGATGCAAGCGTTCTACTATTTGGTTATTTACTTGATGTAGACATTATTATAATATCACTGGATTTTCGTATCAAAGTGTTTTGGGTTATAGTAAGGTAAAAACCGTCTGTGTTTTATGTGTGGGCTGGTCTTACTATTACCTTTTCTTTTGAAAGGATTTTTAAAAGTTAAACAAGTGGTTGGAGTTTACTCACACCAGTCCCATGACTGACCCAGAGTTTATTTTGTTTTGTTTTCCCTAAACTCTTGGGTGCCCAAATTTGTACGGGCAGTCAAGTAGTTCAGGTGTTTACAGATAACATTGGAGGAGCTCGGAGCAGGAGGCTTCAGCGTTAGTTACCTAGTGTTATTTTCCGCTGTATTGTAAGTGTTGAACTCTGATTCTGAATGTACATGTGTACAGGAATTTTGTATTACAAAAGTATATGATATATTATATTTTATTCATTCCGCTGTGAGGTTCATGTTTTTACCCTGATGTTGTGTATTCTTCTTCTTCTATTCTAATATTTCTTTCTTCCTATTTCTCATCTTCTAACTTCTTTCTATTAATGGTTCGTATTTCTGTGTTATTTGGGTTGGACGTGTGGTGTATTGAGTCAATTCAGATAGCACGGATTTGCGGGTCGTTACACGACCATTGACTTCGAATTGACGTTACGGGGGATCCGATCGTCGGATTCTCCTAAAACTGGAACCGTTGGGTTTGTATCGAAAAGAGCTTTCCAATGAATATTAGAAATTTGAAATCTAACGGTTGGATTTGGAGATACTTCCAAATCAAATTTAGAAAAGGTCGCTGTAAGTGCAGTTCGGTGGCCATTATTGGAAATCGACTGTACGGGCCTTGATAAAATTATTAAAAATATCAACAATTTGTGTAAAATCATAATAGATGGATTGGAAAGAATTGGGGTGAAAAATCCCATATTTAAAAAGATAAAAATATATTTTTATCGAAATGAACTAGTTATGAACTAGAATTATAATCCGATATTTTTTAATAAATAAATTGGAATTGAAGTGGATTTGAAAATAATCAGAATTTCCAATATACGAATTGGAATGGATTTGAATCGAAATTATCTTCGGAATATTTAGATGTTGGATTTCGTGATTTTACAGATATGGCTGTGGAAATTTGAAAGATATATTTATATCGTTATTTCCAATATGATATTTGTTGGTTTCAGAATTTGATATTGAATATAAGACGATATAATTTCTATTCATAACATTGTATTTAATATCAAATGGGATTTTGGGTTCATTGTGAATGGTGTCTTAAATAACATTGTTCTTGAACTCAATTTTGGAAAGAATAAATCTTTTAATTATGATTTAGTGAAATTGTGCAGTTAATTAGTATTTAATTGGAATTGAATTTAAATTGGTTTTTGGGTTTATCGTGAACGGTGTTTTAAATAACACTTGTTCTTTAACCCGATTATCAATGGAATGGAATTTTGGGTTTGTTGTGAACTGTGTTTTTAAACGACATTGGTTCTTTAACCCTGTTAAAGATAAGATTAACTTCTTAGCTTTGAATAATCATTACTATTGATTTGTGGGAAGATTAAAACTAAGTGGAGT
Source organism: Allium sativum (assembly GCA_030737875.1). Lineage (NCBI taxonomy): Eukaryota > Viridiplantae > Streptophyta > Magnoliopsida > Asparagales > Amaryllidaceae > Allium > Allium sativum. Next base: position 184,244,303 of record CM060916.1, read on the forward strand.
TTTAATGAATCTTTAATCAGATAGAAATGATCGAGAATGGAGTATCACCAGTTTTGCTCCAAGCGGTAGTTAAATCTTTAATTAGATTTGAACATGAAATGGTAATTAATTTTACCGATATCACTGTGGTGTTAGATATGGAGTATTACCATTTTTGCTTCATGGGATGTATAGGTTGGGATTTGAAAATTTAACAAATTATTACTTCGGTGTGGTTCGCTAATCCCGACTAGTTTGGAAAACCTTAACATGGTTTGAAATGATATCCAAAGGAAGATTAAAGAATAAATTTAAAAGAATTTATCTTTGATAAAATTAATGGGAACCTATTCCCTAATGATGTGAATATTTGAAAAAAAGAATATTCTAAATTGGATTGAGGCGTATGTTGTGTTTGTGTAACACTTGTTTATTATATACGCGGGTTATTCGGAAATGCCGAGTTTATACCCATTCTGAATAACCGATTCGACGATAAGTCGAAGATGAAGACGGTGGTTGAAGACCGGAGGTCTTCACATCGTTTGGATAATTACTGATGATCTTGATTGGGCTGTACACCCAAGAGGAGGGAATCAGTTGGTGATCGTCCAAACGTACTTGGAGATCGATGGATATGCGAGGAATAAGGTTCCTCCGGTTTCGTTCAGACCCAGAACGAACATGTAAATGGATTATATGTCTGACATTTTATTTTATTCTATGTTGATTGATTTCTATTAAATATATATCTGTTTGGTGGTGGAGAATTTATTCTCTTGCTTAATGCCCTTCTCTAAGACGTATGAGCTTAGAGGTTATATATCGATAGATATCAATCGCATGGCATGAATTGACTGTGTGGCATGCTGAGTTGCACGGATCAAGGCTTCTGTTGCAAAGCAAAGTCTTGTGGTTGATGATAAAAGCACGACCTACGTTGCATAGCTTTGTGTATAGCATTTATTCGCGAGCCTCACATCTCGGTATGAGTCAAAAAAGGGATAGTGACTGTAGGGAGAACACGACGTTTATTTCTAGCTATGGGTGATGTCAGTGACCTACCAGCCCTGACATTTATATTATTTTTACCTATGTGGTTGTTAGAATGCTAGGTGCCTCGGATATAGGTCTGATAGGACCGGGAAACGTGTTTTCAGGAATAGCCAATCCTCAAACGTAAGAGAGGACCGGCCCTGAAGATCCAAGGGTTACCCATAGTGTGTAGTCCTAAGGCATTTGCAAGAGTGTCTTGAAGCGGAGAGGATCTTACCCTTGCCTCGACTCATGACAGAAATCCAATTTCTAATACTTGATATTTCGGTTTTATTTGTAGAGCCTAGTATGGCGACATGATATATGGTACCCATGCCGTCTATGATTGATACATTTATATTTGAAGTTGTTTTCATCACTTATAGTAATAATAAAAGATGAAATTTAGCGTATCAAGCATTCTTTGGCTATTATAAGGTAAAACCCTATCCTCCGGCTTGCGTTGCATTGTGTGATTGGGCCTGGGTCTTATAATAGCTTCATTGTTCTTTATTTAGCATTGCGTTGTTTGTTTTATGTACTTGTATTCTTTGGAGGAAACCCGTTCCATGTTATACGGCGTGGTCCCTTGATTTACCTAACTTTAAAATAAAGATTAGTAACTATTTTAGTTCTCACACCAGTCACATGACTGACCTGGAGTTTATTGTATTAACCTAAACTCTGAGTGCCCCTATTTTCCACACGGGCAGCTAGTAGTTGGATTTTGCAGATTTATATTCACAGGTTCCTGATTTACAGCTGGAATGATATTCGGAAAGCTCTGTATCCGTATATCTCCTTCAGTTGTGTTTTGTATTATTTTTCCGCTGCAGTAATGCATTTAAATCTCTGATATTTTATAATGTGTAATATTTATTCATACTCTGTATATTCTTGTATTCTGATGGAATTGTTGTAATAAGCAATGAAATGTTCTTCTGTTTGAGTTCCGATGTGTGTTGTTCTCAAAGCAATCCGTTCTTTCTTTACCAGGGAAGTTACGGGTTCTTACAGTGGTATCAAAGCTCTGGTTTAGAGAGCTCGAGAACAAGAAACATTAGAACCAAACGAAAGAATTCATCAGAGATTGGACTAGCAATATCCAATAAGAATTACTCGTTAGAGATAGGATCAGTAGTATCCTAGAATGAGTGTGAAGAGTATATTTTTCAAATAAAAATGAAAACAAATTTTGTTTTGAAAATTAAATTCAATTATGCATATTTGAATATTTTATTTGTATTGAATTTGGATAATCTAGTATATGAAGATTTCGCATATACGCGTCATGAACGTATATTCGAACTCCCAAATATATTGGATAGATATAGAATCACATTCTAGACACCCGGGGATGATTCTGATGATGTGGCCACATCATTAGTATTTATGTTCGATTTTCGAAAGTGTGATATCTATATATTTCCATTAGACTGATGTGAGAACCAAAACTAGATAGGTTTATTGTTGTGATTTGGCATCAAAAACATGATTTTCTGTATATATATCAAAATTATGAATTTGAAACGTTAATTCACTAATTGATTGTTGATTGTGTTGTTTGATTATTGGTTTCATTTACTAAAATTTTGAACCGTTTAGCCTAATGGAACCAAATTTAGAACTGTATTGAAAAATGATTACAATTGCATGCATGTACATATATATGTGTGAACAGGTCATAGCAAGGAGGCTAGAGAAGAGGAATAAAATTGTTTGCCCAACAAATAGGTACATGTTTATTGTATATCTTGGGGATTTGATGATTTTATGAGCCGATTGGCTAGCTGCATGGCTTTTTCTTTTTCTTTTGGATTGATAAGGGCCATGAGAGGCTATTTAAAATATCCCGATGCTCCCGGTACAAAGGAGGTTATGGCGAATTTTTTCGAAAATTTAGGGTGTTAGCCAAATTTTTGAAAAATTTGAAAAGTTCTTAGAAACTGAAAAGTTGAAGAACTTAAACCATAATGAAAATAATGAAAGTTGAGTTGGTTAGTTAAACAACTTTCAGCTTCGTTCCTTTTCGAGGACGAAAAGATATTAAGTACGGGAGATTGTAACAACCCGGAAAATCTGAACCAATTTAAATTTTTTATTTTGGCAATTTTAAAGAATTTTGAATATTTAAGATGAATTATTTTAAATAATAACGACAAAAAATTTATTTTCGACGAAGTTAAAATGAATAATTTTATTTTAATTATATAACGAGCCTAAAATGGCGCGGTAGTTTAAAAATTCGATTTCAAATTTCAAATGAATATACAGAATTCGATATAAGTCGGAATTGAACGAAACAAGAAATATTTGAATCTGTTTGACGATATCTTTCTAAAGGATGTAAGAAACAGAGATTTCACTCTATAGAGTGTAAGATACGTCCAGTTTAAAATTCAGAAAATTCGTTGTGGAATTTACATATATTTTAATATATATAAAGCCCTTAAAAATGGAAAATTTTCAAACGTCCTTCGTTTTCGACGAAACCACTTTTGTTGGATCCGGGATGTCAAATTATTGCTAGATTCCAAAATTCAAAATTTTCTGAATCAATATGTGAGCGTGGCGAGGTTAAACGTGTTTTGACAATTTCAATCGATTTGGATCGACCAGAAAATGGCAATTTTTCAAAAGGTCTTCAAATTTGATGAAATTAGCTTTGTTGGGACTGTAAGTACGAAGCTAGAAATAATTTTTCTGGAATTTTTAGAATCAATATGTAGCCCCGGTAAATTAAAATGTACGTTTGAATTGAATATATATAGATCTATATTTTAAATTCAACGGAAACTAATCGAAACAGTCGAATTGGGTTACAAAACATATCCCATTGTGTTCGGAATGGGGGTAATGTGTTATGAGCGACAGTCGGCGGGTTCGATTTGGGGTTAGTATTAAAAAGTTACTTTAAGTGAGAATAAAATAAAATAAAAATCAATTATATAGTCAACCCTCCTACTTTCTCTCTCCCCCTCTTCCAGTCTAGATCCAAAAGAAGAAACAAAAAAAGGAAAGGAAACCGCTTGAATCAATCGGTCGCCGCCCAGCTTCTTGGCGTCGCCGCGCCCCCGGCGCTGGCCAATGCCGCCTCGGGCATTGCCCCCCTCCTCCTCTCCTCCATTCCCTCTTCCTCTCTCTGAAAATCCAACCCATTTGACCCCAAATCACCAGGAACTGCCGCGGTGGGCCCCTAGGGCTCGCTAGCGCGGCTGTACCGCCTTCCCCCACCCCGGACCACCTCGGATTCGCCAACCCCTGCCTGTCACCGCCTTCCACAGCCACCTGCGCGAGTAAACCTCCCTCCCCCTCTTCAAAAATCGATGTAAGTCTTCTTTTAAATTATTTAAAGTAATTAAATTTTTATAGTTAATAAATATTAGATTTATAAAACATGAAGAGTGGATTTTTATATGACATTGTTTATAAAAGTTGAGATTTTTATTTATAGAGAGATCTTTTTTTTTAATTAGAAAAAGATAGATTTTTAAACAAAGAAAGATGAGAGTTTTAAATAAAGAAAGATGAAATTTTTAACATGTGAAAGTTTAGATTTTTAACACATTGAAGTTTCGATTTTTATAACATAAAGGATTGAGTTTTTTTATATAAGTTAAAAGATTATATTTTTCGGTATGAAAGGTCGGATTTTTAATGAATGAAAGGTCGGATTTTTAATGGATGAAAGTTCGGATTTTTTGGGTGTGAAAGGTCAAATTTTTGAGGTAGGAAAGATCGAATTTTTGATGTAGGAAAGAAGTGATTTTTTAATTATATGAAAATATAATTTTTTTTCTATATTTGTAGTGTTTTAAAAATATGATCTTTATATATTCCTAATTGAAATAAAAATATGATTACATCGTGTATAAAATAGTTCCGCTATTAAAATATTTTTAGAAAGCTAAAAATATGATTTTTATATTATGTATGTTATTTTAAAAATAGTTGAACTATGAAAATATTTTTGAAAGGATAAAAATATGATTTTTATCGTATATACGCTATATATAAAATAGTCATACGAATGAATAATTATTAATGGGTTAAAAATACTCTTTTTAACGTAGGAATGCGATGTAGATCGGCAATCAAAGAATGGTGGAGTGGATCCCCAAAGTGAGAACTTCTCACTTTAAAATTTCTTTTCTAGTTAAAAATATATACTAGGATGCAGACAGTGCTTAGCAGCACCCGACACCCGTCATCCATAGACCATGGACGACTTGTTTGTTTGGCTGTGTAGTTGGTTAGATTATTTGTTTGAATTTGGTTGTTTGGGTGAAATGGAATTGATTAGATAGGTATGTGTATGGCGCATGCCATTATTAGACGGAGGATAAGGCTAGGCCTTATCCCGTTTCTAGTATCGTGTCGTTATGCCACCGAAATTTTCTAAAATATGTTAGAAAAACAAAAATATCATTTTATCGAATAAATGAATTGAATAGAATATTCATAGGTTGAATAAAATATTTTGGTCGTTAAAAATATAATTTTTAACGTATATATGAATAAATATCCATATACAAATCAGTTGATTCGTATATGTACACCCATTTGACTGATATGGATTGGGACAATATATTTTACACATCGCCCAACTGCACAAATAAAAATCTGTGTTTGTTAACTGAAACCCCACACAGGTATTGAGATGATATTTGACGAACACTAATCCCGATTGTTTAGTTGTATGTCAATCGATAGGTTGACAGACATTTGTGTAGTGCACTTTGGATGATGGTTGATTATTTATCATTGCTGTTATATACATGTGTTGTATGGAATCCATATAATTAACAATATATGGTAATTGATTGGGTCTCATTCCAATTTGGAAAATAAAGAATATTATAGAATAAATATTCATGTGTTGAATAGAATAAATATTCAAGTGTTGAATACAATAAATATTCATGTGTTGAATAAAATATATATTCATGTGTTGAAAGAAATATATATTCATGTGTTGAAGAAAAAATTCATTTATTGAATAGAATAACGAAGTTATTGATATATATAAAAGCCGTGCTGATTAGATATGTGCCATTTTGACGCGAACGATATTTATATCGATTTTATTCATTTTTATAATGAATATCGAAAAAGAAGTGATATCAAAATCTAATGTTTTGAAAATATTATCATTTATATGTTAATGATATGGAATATTCAATTTTGATTTGAAATTGAATATGAAGTTGAAACCGTTTTGAAAACGAATTTAAAACGATTTATAAAATATGTTTTGAAAGGAAATCGACTAAATATATATAATATATTTATTATATATATTTAATGGCCTGAATAGAACGCGCATTGCCGCGGCAGTTCGCGAATTTCGACCATTGACTTCGAATTGAGGTTACGTGAGATCCGACCGCCGTATTCTCCTAAAACTGGAACCGTTGGGTTCGTATCGAAAAGGGCTTTCCAACGAATATTAGAAATTTGAAATCTAATGGTTGGATTTGGAGAAAAGTCCAAATCAAATTTAGAAAAGGTCGCTGTAAGTGCAGTTCGGTGGCCGTTATTGGAAATCGACTGTCCGTGCCTTGATAAAATTATTAAAAATATTAACAATTTGTGTAAAATCATAATAGATGGATTGGAAAGAATTGAGGTGAAAAATCCATTTTTAAAAAAATAAAAATATATTTTTATCGAAATGAACTAGTTATGAACTAGAATTATAATCCGATATTTTTGAATAAATAAATTGGAATTGAAGTGGATTTGAAAATAATCAGAATTTCCAATATACGAATTGGAATGGATTTGAATCGAAATTATCTTCGGAATATTTCGATGTTGGTATTCGTGATTATATAGATATGGTTGTGGAAATTTGAAAGATATATTTATATTGTTATTTCCAATACGATATTTGTTGATTTCAGAATTTGATATTGAATATAAGCCGATATATTTTCTATTCAGAACCTTGTATTTAATATCAAATGGGATTTTGGGTTCATTGTGAATGGTGTCTTAAATAACACAGTTCTTGAACTTAGTTTTGGAAAAAATAAATCTTTTAATTAAGATTTAGTGAAATTGTCCAGTTAATTAGTATTTAATTGGAATTGAATTTAAATTGGTTTTTGGGTTTATCGTGAACGGTGTTTTAAATAACACTTGTTCTTTAACCCGATTATCAATGGAATGGAATTTTGGGTTTGTCGTGAACCGTGTTTTTAAACGACATTGGTTCTTTAACCCAGTTAAAGATAAGATTAACTTCTTAGCTTTCAGCAATCATTAATATTGATTTGTGGGAAGATTAAAACTAAGTGGAGTTTTAATGAATCTTTAACCAGATTGAAAGGATCGAGAATGGAGTATCACCATTTTTGCTCCAAGTGGTAGTTAAATCTTTAATTAGATTTGAACGTGAAATGGTAATTAATTTTACCGATAGCACCATGGTGTTAGATATGGAGTATTACCAGTTTTGCTTCATGGGATGTATAGGTTGGGATTGGGAAATTTAAAAAATGATTACTTCGGTGTGGTTCACTAATCCCGACTAGTTTGGAAAACCTTAACATGGTTTGAAATGATATCCAAAGGAAGATTAAAGAATAAATTTAAAAGAATTTATCTTTGATAAAATTAATGGGAACCTATTCCCTAATGATGTGAATATTTGAATAAAAGATTATTCTGAATTGGAATGAGGCGTATGTTGTGTTTGTGTAACACTTGTTTATTATATACGCGGGTTATTCGGAAAGGCCGGGTTTATACCCATTCTGAATAACCGATTCGACGATAAGTCAAAGATGAAGACGGTGGTTGAAGACCGGAGGTCTTCATATCATTTGGATAATTAATAATGATCTTGATTGGGTTGTACACCCAAGAGGAGGGAATCAGTTGGTGATCGTCCAAACGTACTTGGAGATCGATGGATTTGCGAGGAATATGGTTCCTCCGATTTCGTTCAGACCCAGAACGAACTTGTGAATGGATTGTGTGTCTGACATTGGATTTTATTTTATGTTGATTTATTTCTATTAAATATATAATTGTTTGGTGGTGGAGAATTTATTCTCTTGCTTATCGCCCTTCTCTGAGATGTACGAGCTTAGAGGTTATATATCGATACATATCAATCGCATGGCATAAATTGCCTGTGTGGCATGTTGAGTTGCATGGATCAAGGCTTCTGTTGCAAAGCAAAGTCTTGTGGTTGATGATCAAAGCAAGGCCGACATGGCATAGCTTTGTGTATAGCGTTGATTCGCGAGCCTCACACCTCGGTATGAGTCCAAAACGGGATAGTGACAACAGGGAGAACACGACGTTTCTTTCTAGCTATGAGTGATGTCAGTGACCTACCAACCCTGACATTTATATTATTTTTACCTATGTGGTTGTTGGAATGAGAGGCGCCTCGGATATAGGACCGATAGGACCGGGAAACGTGTGTTCAAGAATTGCCAATCCTCAAATGTAAGAGAGGACCGGCCCTAAAGATCCAAGGGTTACCCAGGGTGTGTAGTCCTGAGGCATTTGCTAGAGTATCTCTAAGAGGAGAGAAGCTTGCCCCTTGCCTCGACTCATGACGGAAATCCAATTTCCAATACGTGATATTTCGGTATTATTTGTAGATCCTAGTATGGCGACATGATATATGGTACCCATGCCGTCTATGATTGATACATTTATATTTGAAGTTGTTTTCTTTACTGATAGTAATAATAAAAGATGAAATTTAGTGTATCAAGCATTCTTTGGCTATTATAAGGTAAAACCCTATCCTCCGTCTTATGTTGCATTGTGTGATGGGACCTGGGTCTTATAATAGCTTCATTGTTCTTTATTTAGCAATGCATTGTTTGTTTTATGCACTGGTATTCTTGGGAGGAAACCCGTTCCATGTTATACGGCGTGGTCCCTTGATTTACCTAACTTTAAAATAAAGATTAATAACCGTTTTAGTTCTCACACCAGTTACATGACTGACCTGGAGTTTATTGTTTTAACCTAAACTCTGGGTGCCCCTATTTTCCACACGGGCAGCTAGTAGTCGGGTTTTGCAGATTTATATTCACAGGATCCTGGTTTACAGCTGGAATGATATTCGGAAAGATCTGTATCCGTATATCTCCTTCAGTTGTGTTTTGTATTATTTTTCCGCTGCAGTAATGTATTTAAATCTCTTATATTTCATAATGTGTAATATTTATTTATACTCTGTATATTCTTGTATTCTGATGGAATTGTTGTAATAAGTAATGAAATGTTCTTCTGTTTGTGTTCCGATGTGTGTGTTTCTCAAAGAAATCCGTTCTTTCTTTACCGGGGAAGTTACGGGTTCTTACAGTATGATGGTGAACGATTTGTTTGATGTCGGTCTGACCAATATACCTTTTTATATATACGAATTTGGTCAGCCGATGGCGGGCTAGGGTGGTCGCTCCACTCTAGAGAGGTGGGATAGGGCACACATTCCGAATCCTAATAGGATAGATCAGGCTGCTGCTCATCCAAGTGCGGTTAGAATGTATTACGTTGTTTTCTCTTGCCGAGACGTAAGCCGTGGAGATACATGACGCGATTGGTCTTTCGAATCAGCAGCCATCATACTAGAAATCCAATTTTCCAATTCGAGCTTTACGGTTTCAGTTGTATACTTGTATGGTGACATAATATATTATGCCGCTTACATAACATATTATGCCACCTAGGATTGATACATTTATATTCGAAATTGATTTCTACACTATGCACTTATAGTATAAAAGATGAACTTCGCGTATTAAGCATTTTTGACCATTGTAAGGTAAAACCCTATCCTTCGGCGTACGTTGCAAGGGATTGAGTCTTATAACGGTTTCATTTTTATTAAAAGCATTGCGCTGTTTATTTTATGCACTGGTATTCTTGGGAGGAAACCCGTTCCGGGTTAGCGGCGAGGTCCCTTGATTTACCTAACTTTAAAATAAAGTTAATAACTGTTTTTGAGTTCTCATGCCAGTCCCATGACTGACCTGGAGTTTATTGTTTTAACATAAATTCTGGGTGCCCCTATTTTCCACATGGGCAGCTAATAGTTTTGGTTTTGTAGATATTTATTCACAGGATCCTGGTTTATGGCTGAAGCGATATTCGGAAAGCTCTGTATCCGTGTATTTCCTTTCAGTGGTATTTTGTATTATTTTTCCGCCGCTATTTAAATGTAAATTTTAAATCTCTGGTATTATATTTCTAATGTAAAATATTTATTCATACTCTGTTATATTCTTGTACTCTGTTGTAATTGTTGTAATAGCAATGAAAATGTTCTTCTGTTTGTGTTCTGATGAGTGTTGTTGTCAAAGCAATCCGGGCTTTCCTTTACGGGGAAGTTTGGGTCGTTTCATTTGGTATCAGAGCTTTGGTTTATAAAGCTTGAGAACAAGACACATTAGAACCGAATGGCTAAATTCATCAGAGATTGGATTAGTAATATCAAATAAGAATAACTCCTTAGAGATGGGATCAGTAGTATCCTAGAACGAGTGTGAACAGTATTATTTATAAAAAAACAAATTTAGTTTTGAAATTTAACCTAATAATACATATTTGAGTATTTTATTTTATTTGGACTATCGAGTATATAGAGATTTGCATATACGCCTAGCTAGCGTATATACGAAGCCTCCAATATACTGGATAGATATAGAATCACATCTAGTCGCCCGGAGATGATTCTGATGATGAGCATGACATCATTAGCATTTATGTTCGAGTATTCGAAAGTGGGATATCTATATATTTCCATTGACTGGTGTGAGAACCAAAACTATCTAGGGTTTATTGCTGTGATTTGTACTGAAATATGATTTTTGACTATATATAAAAGTTAAATATATATATATATATTTCAAAAAAAATCACCTAATTGATTGCTGGTTGTGATGTTTGGTAATTAGTTTAACTTATTAAATATTGGAATGATAATTAATTTAACCAATATTAGAACGAATGATAGATTTAGTTAAATCAAATTTAATATTGGTTAGAATTGAAAATTGATTAGAATTGAAAGTTGAGTTGGTTATTTAAACAACTTTCAGCTCCGTTCCTTTTCGAGGACGAAAGGATTTTAAGTGGGGGAGACTGTAACAACCCGAAAATTCTGAACAAATTTAATTTTTTTATTTTAACTGTTTTAATGAATTTTGAATATTAAAAATAATTTATTTTAAATAATAACAACTAAAAATTTATTTAAATCTAAGTTAGAACGTAAAAATTTAATTAAATTATAAAAGGAGTTCGAAATGGCGGGTAGTTTGAAAATTCGATTTTAAACTTTAACTGAAGGTGCAGAATTCATTATAAATCAGAATTGGACGAAACAATAAATATTTGAATCTGTTTAATCATATCTTTCTAACGGATGTAAGAAGCTGAAATTTCACTTTATAATTTGAAAGTTATGTCCAGTTTAAAATTTAGAAAATCGCTATAGAATTTATATATATTTTAATATAATATATTGGCCTTAAAAATAGTCATTTTACAAACGACCTCTGTTTTCGACGAAACCACTTTTGTTGGAATCGGAATGTCAAATTATTGCTAGGTTTCTATTTTCATATTTTTTCGAATTAATTTGTGAGCGTGGCAAAAGAAAATGTGTTTTTTTTTCAGTTTCGGTCAAATTTAATCGACTTGAAAATGATCATTTTTCAAACGGTCTCTAAATTTGACGAAATTATTCTTGTTAGGACCGTATCATCAAGACAAAGCTAGATATATTTTTTTCTGTGATTTTTAGAGTTAGTATTGTGGCCCCAGTAATTTAAAATGTATGTTTAAATTTAATATATATTGATTTACATTTTAATTTAAAGAAAAACATATCGTAATAGCCGAATTGGGTTACGAAACATGTTCCGTTGTGTCCGAAATAGGGGTTATTAGTTACGGGAGACACTCGTTGGGTCTCGTTTGGAGTTCTGATAGTTTAACAAGTTTTTTTCTTGAATTAATTAATTAATTAATTAATATAAAATACTCTATATAAATACCTAGGAATATGTAACCGTAGCCGTATCTTCTACCGCCGCTAGTTCAGGGTTTAATGGCCGAAATGGTCCCAAATTCACATGCTATTTTTGTAACATCCCAGATTTTTCGGCCATTTAAATTCGAATATTTAAATTTGCTTATATATTATATAATGAATTTTTAATCAAATTTATTTATTTTAATGGAGTTCAAATATATATATTTATATATTAATTAAAAACGAGCTCGAAACATCGCGGTAGTTCGTAATTTTCGATTTGAACTTTAATTGAATATACAGGATCCGATATAAGTCGGATTTCTGTGAAATGAGACACGTTTGAACCGATTTGATTATATTTTTCTAATGAAAGAGAAAAATCGAAATTCCCGCTTATAGATTTCAAGTTACGTCTAATTCAAATTTTCAAATAGTTGCTGTGAAATCGTTTTTAAATTATATCGATTTATTTATTTTAAAGGATTTATTTTTATTTTTATGTAAATAACATATCATCGAAAACCAAAAATTTTATTGTTGAATTTTGAACTATATTAATCAGATTGAAGCTGTTTGTTTTAATCAACACCATAACATTAATTTCTTATCATTAAAATAGGCCGCTAGAATCTAATATTTCCAGGTCATTATGAATATCATACATATAATAAGAAAGAAACAGTAGCATTCCAAACACCGGTGATTGCACATGTATGAACTTTTTATACTAATGTTGCTCTGATTTCTGTTGTATTTAATTAATCATACCAAAGAGATACTACAGGTTGGTAATACACACATGTATATTTGACCACAACTGCCACTCTATATTGTTACAACATTTCATTTATATCATAACCATGGAAATGGTTTTATGTATTATTAGCTGCCAATGTTTTAATATAAAGGACCCATGTCGCTTTGGCTCATGGTACGAATTACTAGCCTTTTAGTTTATTGTGCTCATGTTACAAACCTCAATGTTATACACTTTAAACAAAAATTTCGATGTATGTATAAGAACCCATTATGAACAACATTTACATAACATAAGAAAAATGTAAAATCATGAGTAAATACCATACAAAGAAAAACAAAAATATGAATACATTATTACATCAGTTGTACAAGAACAGCTAACAAAGAACTAAAAGGATACATTATCTAATGTCAGCGGGCCTTTGTTGCTTTTGAGAAACAGGGAATCCATCTCGATCAACTTTGATCTGCGGAAAAAAAAACCCCATAAGAAGGGATGATTTCATAACAACAATAAAGAGTATAAGTGTAATAACCCGGAAATCTGGGCCAATTTAAAATTTTTATTTTGGCAATTTTAATGGATTTTGATTGTTTAAAATGAATTATTTTAAATAATAACGACGAAAAGGTTATTTTGAATAGAATTCGAATGTATATATTATATAGATCGTCGTTAGAATATAAATATTTATTTTAAATTATAAAAGGAATTGAAAACGGCGCGGTAGTTCGATAATTCGATTTCAATTTTCAATTGAATATACCGGGTGCAAAATAAACCGGATTTAAGTGAAACCAAAAATATTAGTATCTATTTGATAATATCTTTACAATGAATCCAGGAAATTGAAATTTCATAGCAGGAATCAAAAGATATGTCCAGTTGAAAATTCTAAATAGTCGATGTGGAATTCAGGCCCTTAAAAATGGGAATTTTGCAAACGACCTCGGATTTCGACGAAACCACTTTTGTTGGATCCGTGATGTCAAGTTATTCCTAGGTTTCAAATTTCATAATTTTTCGAATCAATATGTGGGCATGACAAAGGAAAACGCGATTGACCAGTTTCAGTCGATTTTAATCGACTGGAAAATGGCCATTTTTCAAACGGTCTCAGAATTGGACAAAACTAGTTTTGTTAGGACTGTATCTTCAATACGAAGCTAGACAATATTTTTCTGGAATTTTTCGAGTTAGTATGTGGCCCCGGTAAATTGAAATGTGCGTTCAAATTCAATATATAGAGTTATATTTTGATTTTGACGAAAACTGATCGAAACGATCAAATCAGCTTATGATACATATCCCGTTGTGTTCGGAATGGGGGTAATTAGTTATGGACGACAGGCGATGGGTCTCGTTTCATGTTAGAATGAAAAAGTCAACCATTTAGAAAATAATATAATATAAAATTAAAATATATATATTCTCTCAACCTTCTCTCTCTCACTTTAGAGCAAATTTGAAAGAAAAAAAATCGCCAGACACCCGTCATCCCCCCCCCCCCAATGTTCTGACCTCGCGCTCCGCCCGTCCAGCCAACATCCCTCCTGATCTACGCGCCCCCCTTCTCTTCTTCACCTCCTTCCTTTTCGCGATCTTCCCTCCTTCAGACGAGAACAGCCGCGTCCGGACCCTGTGCCACCACCGCACCTGCCGGAGCTGCCCCGCCACCTGCCACCTCCTCCTCCTCTGACCTTCTGCGAACCCAAATCCCCAGAACCCCCTCCAGTCCACGTCCAAACCCGCCGACCGCCCCAAATCAGACCGTTACCGCCATCCTGGAACTGCCACCAAACAATCTCCGCTATAGCACCCTCAGAGTCCGCTAGTCGACGCCGAGTCTCCCCCAAAGACTGCCTGTGAGTTTTATTTTACTTTTATTTCCAGTTTTATATATAGACGCATTTAAAAATCTGATTTTTTTTACATATAACCGTGTTTAACAATATAATTTTTATATAAATGAAAATATAATTTTTAACTATAGGAAGTTGAGATTTTTATAATATAGAAAGGATAAAAATATAATTTTTATATGAGTAGAAATATAAAAATCCGATTTTTACATTATAGAAGTGTTAAAGATTTGATCTTTATTTTGTAGAACGAGCAAAGATGTGATTTTTATATAAGTGGCGATATAAAAGTGTAATCTTTATTATATGAATAGCAAAGTAAAAATTTGATTTTTATATATTGAATAGCAAAGTAAAAATTCGATTTTTATATATTGAGTAGCATTGTAAAAATATATTCTTTATTGGAAGAAGAGCGATATAAAAATATAATTTATATATAGAGAATAGCGTGATAAAAATATGATCTTTATTATATATATGTTGAAATAAAAATGCGATTTTTATAGCGATGACATAAAATTCGATCTTTATATATAATTTTTATCTATATAGTACCGTTGTAAAAATATAATTTTTATCTATATAACAACAATATAAAAATGTGATTTTTTATATATGTAGTGGCTACGGGCAACGAAAGTGGCAAGAGGCGAGAACAGTGATGATTTCTACATAAGAAGAGTCGCGGCGTTGGGTTTAGCTTTCGGTGAGAACTTCTCATGTATAATTTAATATTCTAGTTAAAATATATGCTAGGATGCAGACGGTGTTTAGTAGCACCCGACACCCGTCGTCCACATACCATGGACGGCTTGTATGCTAGTTTGTTTGATTTTGATGTGTAGTTGATTGTGTGATGTGATGTGAAATGAAATAAAATATTTATATAGTTGAAATAAAATATTTTATAGTGGAAAAATTTTTATAGTTAAAAATAGAATTTTTAACGTGTATATGAAATGAAATAAAAATAAACAAATCGGACGATTTTTTTTTACACACATTTGACTGGTATTGATTGGGAAATTTTACACATCGCCCAACAGCACAAATAAAATATGTGTTTGATTGTTTGAAACCCCACACGGGTATTGGGATGATATTTGACGTACACTAATCCCGATTGTTTAGTTGTATGTCGATCGATTGATTGACAGGCTGTTATAAGCGTTGAATATTTATATTTGATGCTCATACAGTGTAGAATGCACTTTGGATGATGGTTGATTATTCATCGTTGTTATTGTATACATGTGTTGTAGAAAATCCATATAATTAACATTATATGGTAATTGATTGGGCCTCATTCCAGTTTTGAAAAAGAAATATTTGAATAGAAATATTTGAAAAGGAAATATTTAAAATAGAATATTTGAAAATAGGAATATATGAAGCCGTGTTGATTAGATTTACGCCATTTTGACATGAACAATATTTATATCGATTTTATTCATCTTATAATGAACATCGAAAGTGATTTCAAAATCTGATATTTTGAATAGAAATGAATTCGAATTGAAATTGAATAGAATTGAAATTGAAGAGAATTGAAATTGAATAGAAATGAATTCGAATTGAAATTGAATTGAATTGAAAACGAACTGATATTGAATTCAAAATCGATTTGAATTGAAATCAATTGGAAATGAATTTAAAACGAATTTGTAAGGGAAAATTCAATTTTGATTTGAATTTGAAAAAGAAGTTGAAATCATTTTGAAAACGAATTTAAAACAATTTATATAATACGTTTTAAAAGGAAATCGACGAAGTATATATTATATATTATATATATAATATAATGGCCTGAATAAAACGCGCCGCGCCGCGGCCATTCGCGAATTTCGACCATTGACTTCGAATGAATATTGCGGGAGATCCGACCGTCGGATTCTCCTAAAACCGGAACCGTTGGGTTCGTATCGAAAAGAGCTTTCTAAGAATATTAAAAATTAGAAATCTAGCGGTTGGATTTGGAATTATGACCAAATCAAATTTGGAAAAGGTCGCTGTAAGTGCAGTTCGATGGCCATTGATGGAAATCGACTGTACGGGCATTGATAAAATTATTAAAAATATCAATAATTTGTGTAAAATCATAAGAAATGATTTAGGAAGAATCGGGATGAAAAACTCCATATTTGAAAAGATAAAAATGGATTTTTATCGAAATGAACTAGTTTTGAACTAGAATTATAATTCTATTTATTTTTAAATAAATAAATTGAATTTGAAAAGGGTTTTAAAGGTAACCAGAATTTCCAATAATTGAATTGGAACGGATTTGAATCAAAATTGTCTTTGGAATATTTCGATGTTGGATTTCGTGATTATACATATATTGTTATGGAAATTTGAAAGATATATTTATATCGTTATTTCCATTACGATATTTGTTGGTCGTAGAATTTGATATTGAATATAAGCCGATATATTTTCTATTCAGAGCCTTGTATTGAATATCAAATGTGATTTGGGTTTGTCGTGAATGGTGTCTTTATTAACACTGTTCTTGAACCCAGTTGAGAAAAGATTAAATCTTTTTATTTAGATTTAATGAAGTGTATCAATTAAATAATATTTAATTGGAATTGAATTGGTATTGATTTTTGGGTTTATCGTGAACAATGGTTTAAATAACACTTGTTCTTTAACCCGATAATTAAGGGAACATGATTTTGGGTTGTCGTGAACGGTATCTTCAATAATACTGTTATTAGACGTAAAGGAGTTAAGAAAATCAGAAACTAACTGGAGATTAGTTAAGTTGAATGGTTTCTGAGGTATTGATCTGATGTTGGTTTCGGCCTTCGGGGTTAATACTTAGGGAATTGCTCACTTGCTAATCTACGGTTAGGGACTGATTGAAATGTGATGTGATTTTGTGGTTTATCGTGAACCATGTTTTAAATGAAACTAATTCTTTAACCCAATTGAAGATTAAAACTAGGTGGAGTTTTAATGAATCTTTAATTAGATTGAAAAGATCGAGAATGGAGTATCACCAGTTTTGCTCCAGGCGATAGTTAAATCTTTAATTAGATTTGAACGTGAAATGGTAATTGAATTTATCGACAACACCGTGGTGTTAGATATGAAGTATTACCAGTTTTACTTCATGGGATGAATAGGTTGGGATTGGGAAATTAAAACCAATGATTACTTCGGAGAGGTTCGCTAATCCCGACTAGTTTGAACTGATATTCAAAAGTAGATTAAAGAATAAATTTAAAGGATTTATCTTTGATAAAATTAATGGGAACCTTTCCCTATGAATGTGAAATTTAGAAACTAACTGTCGGTTAGCTAAGCAGAATGGTTTTCTGGATATTGATCTGATGTTGGTTTCGGCCTTCGGGGTTAATATTTGGGGAATTATTCTCTTGTTAATTTACGATTAGTGACTGATGAATTGAAATGAGGCTTATGTTGTGTTTGTGTAACACTTGTTTATAATATACGCGAGTTATTCGGAAAGACCGGGTTTATCCCATTCTGAATAACTGATACGACGATAAGTCGAAGATGAAGACGGTGGTTTAAGACCGGAGGTCTTCACGTCGCTTGGGTGATTACTGATGATCTTGATTGGGATGTACACCAAAGAACATGGAAACAGTTGGTGATCGTCCAGACGTACTTGGAGATCGATGGATATGCGGGGTACTAGGTTCCTCCGGTTTCGTTCAGATCCAGAACGGACTTGTAAATGGACTGTGTGTCTGACCTCGGATTTCATTCTGTGTGACTGATATCGGTTGCATAGAGTGGTTTGCCTGTGTGGCATGCTTAGATGCAAATGATCAAGGCTTCTATTGAAAAGCAGAGTCTTGTGGTTGATGATAAAAGCACGGCCTTTGTGGCGTACCTTTGTGTAGCGTTGATTCGCGAGCCTCACACCCCGGGGTGAACCAAAAACGGGAGACGGACCTCAGGGAGGACATGCGTTTTCTTCTAGCTAAAATTGGCGTCAGTGGTTTTACACGCCCTGACGAGTTTGACTTATGTGGTTGTTGCTATTGCGAGGCGCCTCGGATATATCGGTCATTCTCGAACCGATGGAGTCATTTAGTTGGCTCACCTACGCCCCGAAGGGCGGGGAAACGCAGTGTTCAGGATTTCGTCTAATCCACATCGGTGGACCGGCCCTGTCGCTCCAAGGGACGATGCGTTCTATTCCTGAGGGGCGGGCTAGAGCGTCTCGAATCGGTAGAGGACTATCTTTTGCCTCGGTTCACAGAAGGAAACCTAATTTCCAATACGTGATATTTGCGGTTTTATTTGTAGAGCCTAGTATGGCGACATAGTGGGATGGGGCGCTTATGCCGTCTGTGATTGATACTTATGATTTGAAGTTGTTTTATGCACTATACACTTATTAGTAGTATCAAAAGATTTGTTTTAAACGTATCAAGAATTCTTGGCTATTATAAGGTAAAATCCCTATCCTCCGGCTTGCGTTTCATTGTGTGATGGGACTTGGGTCTTATAATAGCTTCATTGTTCTTTATTTAGCATTGCGCTGTGGCTTTATGCACCAGTGTTCTTGGGAGGAAACCCGTTCCGTGTTATATGGCGTGGTCCCTTGATTTACTTAACTTTAAAATAAAGATTAATAACTGTTTTAGTTCTCACACCAGCCACATGACTGACCTGGAGTTTATTGTTTTAACCTAAACTCTGGGTGCCCTTATTTTGATATGGGCAGCTAGTAGTTTCGGTTTTGCAGATTTATATTCACAGGATCCTGGTTTACAGCTGGAATGATATCCGGAAAGCTTTGTATACGTATATCTCTTCTAGTTGTCTATTGTATTATTTTCCGCTGCTATGTAATGTATTGTAATCTCTGATATTTATCGAATGTAATATTTGTTTATACTATGTATATTCTGGTATTCTGATGGAATTGTTGTAATTTACAATGAAATGTTCTTCCGCCTGCGTTCTATTTTGTCGTGTTCTCAAAACAATCAAGCGTTTCGAACGGTCTGGGTCGGTTTAGAGACTGATTCGGATCGAGCGAAATTCCTTTTCGTCACAATTGGTATCAGAGCTTTGGTTTACAAAGCTCAGAGAACAAGACACGTTAGAACCCAATGAACGAATTCATCAGAGATTGGATTAGTAATATCCAACGAGAATGACTCGTTAGAGATGAGATCAGTAGTATCCTAGAACGAGTGCGGAATATATTTTTAAAAAGTGAAAACAAGTTTTGTTTTGAAAATTTAAATCAATTATTTGTATTTGATTATTTAATTTATATTGATTTGGACAATCCAGTATATAAAGATTTTGCATATATGTCTGATCCATAGGTATTCAATGTTTCAGTATAGTGGATAGATATAAAATCGCACTGTAGTCGCTCGGGGATAATTCTGGTGATGTCGCGACATCATCAGTATTTGTGTTCGAGTTTCGTAGGTGTGATATTTATATATTTCCTATAGACTGGTGTGAGAACCAAAATTAGATAGGGCCTATTGTTGTGATTTGGCATCAAAAACATGATTTTTGACTATATATCAAAATTATGAGTTTGAAATGATAGCCAACTAATTGATTGATGGTTGTGTTGTTTGATTATTGTTTGATTAATTAAATTTGTACCATATAGCCAAATTGAATCAAATAGTGAATTGTATTTGAATTTTATCGCATTTGCTTGCATATACATGTACTTACATTGAACAGGTCATAGCAAAGAGGCTAGAGCAGAAGAATAAAATTGTTTGCCCGACAAATAGGTACATGTTTACTATAATTTACTATTTTGTTTGGGTGATGATGATTTTATGAGCCGATTGGCTAGCCGCTTGGCCTTTTCTTTTTCTTTTTGAGATCAGAGGGCCTATATGGCAATTCCGGGATTTTCCCGGTGCTCCCGGTGCAGGGTAGGTTATGGCGAAATTTTTCGAAAATTTAGGGTGTTAGCCAAATTTTTGAAAATTTTGAAAAGTTCTTAGAAACTGAAAATTTGAAGAACTTAAGCCGTAGTGAAAATAATGAAAGTTGAGTTGATTAGTTAAATAACTTTCGGCTTTGTTCCTTTTCGGGGGCGAAAAGTTTTAAGTGGGGGAGATTGTAACAACCCGAAAATCTGGGCCAATTTAAAATTTTTATTTTGGCAATTTTAATGGATTTTGATTGTTTAAAATGAATTATTTTAAATAATAACGACGAAAAGGTTATTTTGAATGGAATTCGAATGTATATATTATATAGATCGTTGTTAGAATATAAATATTTATTTTAAATTAGAAAAGGAATTGAAAATGGTGCGGTAGTTCGATAATTCGATTTCAAATTTCAATTGAATATACCGGGTGCAAAATAAACCGGATTTTAGTGAAACCAAAAATATTAGGATCTATTTGATAATATATTTCCAACGAATCCGGGAAATCGAAATTTCATAGCGGGAATCAAAAGATATGTCCAGTTGAAAATTCTAAATAGTCGCTGTGGAATTCAGGCCCTTAAAAATGGGAATTTTGCAAACCACCTCGGATTTCGATGAAACCACTTTTGTTGGATCCGCGATGTCAAGTTATTCCTTGGTTTCAAATTTCATAATTTTTCGAATCAATATGTGGGCGTGGCAAAGGAAAACACGATTGACCAGTTTTAGTCGATTTTAATCGAGTGGAAAATGGCCATTTTTCAAACGGTCTCAGAATTCGACGAAACTAGTTTTGTTAGGACTGTATCTTCAATACGAAGCTAGAATTTTTTTTTTAATTTTTCGAGTTAGTATGTGACCCCGGTAAATTGAAATGTGCGTTCAAATTCAATATATAGAGTTATATTTTGATTTTGACGAAAACTGATCGAAACGATCGAATCAGCTTACGATACATTTCCCATTGTGTTCGGAATGGGGTAATTAGCAATGGACAACAGGCGGTGGGTTTCGTTTCGTGTTAGAATGAAAAAGTCAACCATTTAGAAAATAAAATAATATAAAATTAAAATATATATATTCTCTCAACCTTCTCTCTCTCACTTTAGAGCAAATAAGGAAGAAAAAAAATCGCCAAACACCCGTCGTCCCCCCTCCCCAACATTCTGACCTCGCGCTCCGCCGGTCCAACCACCATCCCCCCCCCGATCTACGCGCCCCCCCTTCTTCACCTCCTTCCACTTCTCGATCCTCCCTCCTTTAGACGAGAACAGCCGCGCCTGGACCCTGTGCCACCACCGCACCTGCCGGAGCTGCCCCGCCACCTGCAACCTCCTCCTCCTCTGACCTTCTACAAACCCAAACCCCCAGAACCCCCTCCAGTCCACGTCCAAACCCGCCGACCACCCCCAAATCCTCCCCAAATCAGACTGTTGCAGCCACCCTGGAGCTGCCACCAAACAATCTCTGCTACAGCACCCTCAGAGTCCGCTAGTCGACGCCAAGTCTCCCCCAAAGACTGCCTGTGAGTTATATTTTACTTTTATTTTTAGTTTTATATATAGACGCATTTAAAAATCTGATTTTTTTACATATAACCGTGTTTAACAATATAATTTTTATATAAATGAAAATATAATTTTGAACTATAGGAAGTTGAGATTTTTATAATATAGAAAGGATAAAAATATAATTTTTATATGAGTAGAAATATAAAAATATGATTTTTACATTATAGAAGTGTTAAAGATTTGATCTTTATTTTGTAGAAGGAGCAAAGATGTGATTTTTATATAAGTGGCGATACAAAAGTGTAATCTTTATTATATGAATAGCAAAGTAAAAATTCGATTTTTATATATTGAATAGCAAAGTAAAAATTCGATTTTTATATATTGAGTAGCGTTGTAAAAATATATTCTTTATTGGAAGAAGAGCGATATAAAAATATAATTTTTATATAGAGAATAGCGTGATAAAAATATGATCTTTATTATATATATGTTGAAATAAAAATGCGATTTTTATAGTGATGACATAAAAATTCGATCTTTATATATAATTTTTATCTATATAGTACCGTTGTAAAAATATAATTTTTATCTATATAACAAAAATATAAAAATATGATTTTTTATATATGTAGTGGCTACGGGCAACGAAAGTGGCAAGAGGCGAGAACAGTGATGATTTCTACATAAGAAGAGTCGCGGTGTTGGGTTTAGCTTTCGGTGAGAACTTTTGACGTTTAATTTAATATTCTAGATAAAATATATGCTAGGATGCAGACGATGTTTAGTAGCACCCGACACCCGTCGTCCACAGACCATGGACGGCTTGTATGCTTGTTTGTTTGATTTTGATGTGTAGTTGATTGTGTGATGTGATGTGAAATGAAATAAAATATTTGTATAGTTGAAATAAAATATTTTGTAGTTAAAAATAGAATTTTTAACGTGTATATAAAATGAAATAAAAATAAACAAATCAGACAATTTGTTTATATACACACATTTGACTGATATTGATTGGGACGATAAATTTTGTGCATCGCCCAACTACACAAATCTAATCTGTGTTTGATTGTTTGAAACCCCACACGGGTATTGGGATGATATTTGACGTACACTAATCCCGATTGTTTAGTTGTATGTCGATCGATTGATTGACAGGCTGTTATAAGCGTTGAATATTTATATTTGATGCTTATACAGTGTAGAATGCACTTTGGATGATGGTAGATTATTCATCGTTGTTATTGTATACATGTGTTGTAGAAAATCCATATAATTAACATTATGGTAATTGATTGGGCCTCATTCCAGTTTTGAAAAAGAAATATTTGAATAGAAATATTTGAAAAGGAAATATTTAAAATAGAATATTTGAAAATAGGAATATATGAAGCCGTGTTGATTAGATTTACGCCATTTTGACGTGAACGATAATTATATCAATTTTATTCATTTTATAATGAACATCGAAAGTGATTTCAAAATCTGATATTTTGAATAGAAATGAATTCGAATTGAAATTGAATAGAATTGAAATTGAATAGAATTGACATTGAATAGAAATGAATTCGAATTGAAATTGAATTGAATTGAAAACGAACTGAAATTGAATTCAAAATTGATTTGAATTGAAATCAATTTGAAATGAATTTAAAACGAATTTGTAAGGGAAAATTCAATTTTGATTTGAATTTGAAAAAGAAGTTGAAATCGTTTAGAAAACGAATTTAAAACGATTTATATAATATGTTTTAAAAGGAAATCGACGAAGTATATATTATATATATAATATAATGGCCTGAATAGAATGTGCCGCGCCGCGGACTTTCGCGAATTTCGACCATTGACTTCGAATGAATATTTCGAGAGATCCGACCGTCGGATTCTCCTAAAACCGGAACCGTTGGGTTCGTATTGAAAAGAGCTTTCTAACGAATATTATAAATTAGAAATCTAGCAGTTGGATTTGGAATTATGTCCAAATCAAATTTGGAAAAGGTCGCTGTAAGTGCCGTTCAATGGCCATTGATGGAAATCGACTGTACGGGTCTTGATAAAATTATTAAAAATATCAATAATTTGTGTAAAATCCTAAGAAATGATTTGGGAAGAATCGGGATGAAAAACTCCATATTTGAAAAGATAAAAATGTATTTTATCAAAATGAACTAGTTTTGAACTAGAATTATAATTCTATTTATTTTTAAATAAATAAATTGAATTTGAAAAGGGTTTTAAAGGTAACCAGAATTTCCAATAATTGAATTGGTATGGATTTGAATTGAAATTGTCTTTGGAATATTTCGATGTTGGAATTCGTGATTATACCTATATTGTTATGGAAATTTGAAAGATATATTTATATCGTTATTTCCATTACGATATTTGTTGGTCGTAGAATCTGATATTGAATATAAGCCGATATGTTTTCTATTCAGAGTCTTGTATTGAATATCAAATGTGATTTGGGTTTGTCGTGAATGGTGTCTTTATTAACACTGTTCTTGAACCTAGTTGAGAAAAGATTAAATCTTTTTATTTAGATTTAATGAAGTGTATCAATTAAATAATATTTAATTGGAATTGAATTGGTATTGATTTTTGGGTTTATCGTGAATAGTGGTTTAAATAACACTTGTTCTTTAACCCGATAATTAAGGGAACGTGATTTTGGGTTGTCGTGAACGGTATCTTCAATAATACTGTTCTTAGACCTAAAGGAGTTAAGAAAATCAGAAACTAACTGGAGATTAGTTATGTTGAATGGTTTCTGAGGTATTGATCTGATGTTGGTTTCGGCCTTCGGGGTTAATACTTAGGGAATTGCTCACTTGCTAATCTACGGTTAGGGACTGATTGAAATGTGATGTGATTTTGGGGTTTATCGTGAACCGTGTTTTAAATGACACTGATTCTTTAACCCAATTGAAGATTAAAACTAAGTGGAGTTTTAATGAATCTTTAATTAGATTGAAAAGATCGAGAATGGAGTATCAACAGTTTTGCTCCAGGCGATAGTTAAATCTTTAATTAGATTTGAACGTGAAATGGTAATTGAATTTACCGACAACACCGTGGTGTTAGATACGAAGTATTACCAGTTTTACTTCATGGGATGAATAGGTTGGGATTGGGAAATTAAAACCAATGATTACTTCAGTGAGGTTCGCAAATCCCGACTAGTTTGAATTGATATTCAAAAGTAGATTAAAGAATAAATTTAAAGGATTTATCTTTGATAAAATTAATGGGAACCTTTCCCTATGAATGTGAAATTTGGAAACTAACTGTCGGTTAGCTAAGCAGAATGGTTTTCTGGATATTGATCTGATGTTGGTTTCGGCCTTCGAGGTTAATATTTGGGGAATTATTCTCTTGTTAATTTACGGTTAGTGACTGAGGAATTGAAATGAGGCGTATGTTGTGTTTGTGTAACACTTGTTTTTAATATACGGAGTTATTCGGAAAGACCGGGTTTATCCCATTCTGAATAACTGATACGACGAAAATCGAAGATGAAGATGGTGGTTGAAGAACGGAGGTCTTCACGTCGTTTGGGTGATTACTGATGATCTTGATTGGGATGTACACCCAAGAAGATGGAAACAGTTGGTGATCGTCCCGATGTACTTGGAGATCGATGGATTTGCTGGGTACTAGGTGCCTCCGGTTTCATTTCAGATCCAGAACGGACTTGTAAATGGACTGTGTGTCTGACATCGGATTTCATTCTGTGTGACTGATATTGGTTTCATAGAGTGGTTTGCCTGTGTGGCATGCTAAGATGCAAATGATCAAGGCTTTTGTTGAAAAGCAGAGTCTTGTGGTTGGTGATCAAAGCACGACCTTTGTGGCGTAGCTTTGTGTAGCGTTGATTCGCGAGCCTTACACCCCGTGGTGAACCAAAAACGGGAGACGGACCTCAGGGAGTACATGCATTTTCTTCTAGCTAAAAGTGGCGTCAGTTGTTTTACACGCCCTGACGAGTTTGACTTATGTGGTTGTTGCTGTTGCGAGGCGCCTCGGATATATCGGTCGTTCTCGAATCGATGGAGTCATTTTGTTGGCTCACCTACGCCCCAAAGGGCAGGGAAACGCAGTGTTCAGGATTTCATCTAATCCACATCGGTGGACCGACCCTGTCGCTCCAAGGGACGATGCATTTTGTTCCTGAGGGACGGGCTAGAGCATCTCGAATCAGTAGAGGACAATCTTTTGCCTCGGTTCACAGAAGGAAACCCAATTTCCAATACGTGATATTTACGGTTTTATTTGTAGAGCCTAGTATGGCGACATTGTGGGATGGGGCGCTTATGCTGTCTATGATTGATACTTATGATTTGAAGTTGTTTTATGCACTATACACTTATTAGTAGTATCAAAAGATTTGTTTTAAACGTATCAAGCATTCTTGGCTATTATAAGGTAAAAACCCTATCCTCTGGCTTGCGTTGCATTGTGTGATGGGACCTGGGTCTTATAATAGCTTCATTGTTCTTTATTTAGCATTGCGCTGTGGTTTTATGCACCGGTGTTCTTGGGAGGAAACCTGTTCCGTGTTATACGACGTGGTCCCTTGATTTACCTAACTTTAAAATAAAGATTAATAACTGTTTTAGTTCTCACACTAGTCACATGACTGACCTGGAGTTTATTGTTTTAACCTAAACTCTGGGTGCCCTTATTTTGATACGGGCAGCTAGTAGTTTCGGTTTTGCAGATTTATATTCACAGGATCCTGCTTTACAGCTGGAATGATATCCGAAAAGCTTTGTATCCGTATATCTCTTCTAGTTGTGTATTGTATTATTTTCCGCTGCTATGTAATGTATTGTAATCTCTGATATTTATCGAATGTAATATTTGTTTATACTCTGTATATTCTGGTATTCTGATGGAATTGTTGTAATATACAATGAAATGTTCTTCCGTCTGCGTTCTATTTTGTCGTGTTCTCAAAAAAATCAGGCATTTCGAACGGTCTGGGTCGGTTTAGCGACTGATTCGGATCGAGCGAAATTCCTTTTCGTCACAATAAGAAAGTAGCTAAGCAGACAAGGAAAACATCATGAACAAGACAATACATAAGAATAGAAAAAGAAAACTTATAGAAACAGCGAAATCCATGCATAGGAACAACTTAAAGAATTGAAAGAAAACAGCTAGTATAGGGACAGCTACAAGAAAGAGGACATGAACAGCTAAGAGGAAACTGGTATGAATCTACACAAAATCTTTATCGAACAGTAAACTCACATGTATAAATAGTAAAATTCTGATACCAAAAATTCACTGGTTACTTGTATTTAAAAATGAAAATCAAATCTTTATGACAGATCACAAATCTCTGAATAAAACTGACAATTTAAAGCCACAAGCCTAGCCTAATCTAACACAGCATTATATATATTTTCACAATCGAATTCATATCAGAACCATACCACAAAATCTACCACAAACAATGTATAGTTCACTGTCATTTGATCAGTTCTATCAAATTTCCATTCGAACAGATCACCATCACGAAAACCCAACACTACCATTGTCAGTTCATACAATCTGAAAAGGGGATCAAAAAAATGGCCTAATCTTGTAGTAGCTAGCCTAAGAATTAGACGTTGTTCTTATCTAAATCTAAGGATACTATAAATAGACCTTCAAGCAGAAAGTGTTTCATACATCCCAAAACCACACAAACAAACACGGCCGAAAGTAAAACCCCATTCGAGACCATACGAAATCAAAACAAAGGAGTACATCAATTAAAAATCGAGTAGAGAAAAAACTTAGCTTAATTCAAGGGAGGCTCGAATTGGTTCGCTCGTCGTGGTTCTGGAAAGCTCGGGGTTGCTCGACAGTGTGGTGGCGGATCGTTGGAGGAGCTCGAAGGGGGTTGCGACGCCATTATTTTTGGTTTTGGCTAAAGAATCAAAAGGGTATTAGGATTTTTTTTACGTCGGCCTTCGTTAATTTAATGAGGCGGCTGAAACGATCAAAAGGGGAATGAAGTAGGGCTTTAAAAGGGATGGGTTTGGGATGTGTTGGGCCGTAATCAAAAGGTAAAGCCCGGTTTAAATTTAAAAAGAAAATCCATGTTTTAATTTAATTAGTTTATAAATTTGTTTATGCGATATTTCCTACATACTTTATCAGATTCAGACGCGGTCAGTATCGTTGGGACCATGGAGAAGAGAACTTCGAGATGGAGCAGGTCTAGTCCGGATCTGAAGTAACTGGAATTTTTATTCGAATTAAACGTCAGTTTAATTTGACTAAAACAGACTATTTTTTTCGACGGATTCAAATCGAGGTGAGTTAAACTTACTCAGCTCTTCCCATTTATATTTTATATAAATTGGATTTTTATTTTGCGTGTTCTGGTTGTTAGTGATTGACCGCTTGCTAGTTATATAATTATTGTTGATTTAATTACTGGAAATTAAACGGCCGTTTAATTTCAGAAGAAATACCAATCGTTTTGATTTGACCCGAACAAGGGAGTTTCCTTTGATTGATCACATTTATAAACGTGCTGGAATTGTTTGAATTGTTTGAATTGGCCGTAAATTGATTGATTATTATGGTTGATGGTTGAACCGTATTTCAACATTTATTCTGGTATGGACCATTGAATGGTACGGATTGGGTAATTAGCATCACCTGGCCGAGGAATCAATCAATTTTTAAATATGAATTTTATCGACTGTAAATCGACAGAGTTGAAGTTATAAATATATTTTATAACTGGAATAAGTTTTGAAAGCTGTCACTTTAAATAAAAGTATTAAAAAGGGAATAAATATTAATTATTTATTTAGTAAAGTTTATAAGTAATTATGGAATTTGTTTTATTAAACAATTTCTTATGTTGATAAAAATTATAAACAAAGGAAAATAACCTAGCGGTTAAGTATTCGAGTAATCGTGAACGATTAAATAATGTTATTTAAATTAATTATATTTTAATTGATTTTAAAGAAGAATTAAATGGAATTGGTTAGAAGAGTAATCATGTTTGTGTTGACTAAGTCAACCATTTAAAACTAAGTTAGATTTTAAATTAGTAAAATAACTTAGTGAATAATTGGTTAATCTTAGTAAGAGTTTAAAAAGGAAATTTATTATTTCAGTAAATAAAGGAGTTAATAAAATTTCAGTGATTAATGTTGAAGTAAATAATCTCTTCTTAAATGTAATACATTTAAGTAAACAAGTTTGAAATGAAATATGGTCGAGTGTTGGAAAAGGCTAGGGATGAGTTTATTTGAGCTCGAGTTTTATAGTGAAGCAATTAAAGGATTTAAGCAAATACATAGCTTAAATGAAAGGTCAACCTGACGTTTGAATTAAGTAAAGAGAGATGGAGGTATAAAGGGTTTATATTAAACTTGGAATTTATAAACAAGGTTAAAACGTTTTTTTAAATTGGAAATACTTAAAAAGGGTATTAAGTTAAATCAGTGGATTCAAAAGGGAATTTCTTGATAAAAAGGGGATTGAAAAGGGGTTTGTTTTGGGCTTGGTAAACAAGGATGGAAATGGTATTTGTAATTCAGTTTGTGAAACGAAGTAATTTGGATAAGTCCAGAGTAAATAAAGTGAAGTGTAGTAAGGAATTATTTAAATAACAAATTAAGCGATATTAATTATATTTAAAGAGGAATTTCCAAAAGATAAAGAGTACTATAAAGCGATATTTTAAATAGTGGGATGTGTTTAATATCGGTTCTTGAATTACAACTCGTATTTATCTGAAGATAAGAACGTTGTTGATCAAGGTCTGAGAGGTAATTAAAATACCCCAACTTGAACGACTTCGGGACTATCCAAGGATGATACTGGTTGGTATGTCAAGAATGTGTGATAAGATTTTCCAAAGTAAAGGAAATGATATGAGATTATATTTTCCCTAGTAACAGAATTAAAAAGAGATCGGGCGATAAATTTTAAAATCCAAGTGATGCTGAGTGCTTGACCAGTAAATCTATTTTTATGATTTCATGGATGTTTACTTCATAGTTAAATAACCGGCTATCAAGTCTGACCTTTACGATTGTTGGTATGGATAGACCGGGATCGAATATATATTTGAAAACCATTCTGACCAACAAATACGAAATGTAGAGAAGATATCAGACGACGATCGAGATAGAGCATTTGAAGACCATAGATCTTCATAAAGCGGAAGAACCACTTAAAATCTCCGATTCGACCCGGATATACTGGGGTTCGGTCGTGGTTGGAATTTGTGGAATGCAAGGACTACTCGCTACTGATCCATGGGGTGATTCCAATATTGGATGCAGTAGGAGGGTACCTTCGGTTCATCCTATTCCTGGATGACTTGTATGGACGGATGTCTGACGGAGTATTTCCAAAGGAATTACATGCGTTGATATCTCCAAACGTACCATAGTTGATAGCGGAGAAATGGTTATTCTTTAGCCAAATAAACTAGAGTATTTTTGTGGACATCAATCAGTGTGATCTGGCGGATCTGACGATGTGGCATTCAAAGTGTATGATGACCAGATGTGTTCTGACCTCAAGCCTCATCAACCAGGACATGACAAAAATCGGGCAGGTAGCATGGCTATATGGGTCGCTCCCATTAGGGTGTATAATCACATATCTAGAGAAAACCCATTTCATTCTTTAATCTATTTCGATATTGTCCCTTATCGGGAAACGGTGGTTTGAGTCCAACCGTTGGTGATATACATTCGATACACTCAAGCGAAATGAGTGGTCGGTCAAGTGAAGGGGGGGTTGCAAGACGTTCTTGTTGAACCCAGTGTATTCGCCTCTAGAGATACACGATCGGCAGGTGGTCCCATACCTTGTCATTGTCGGAATCCAATCTCCAATAAGCACTCACGGATTTGTTTGTATATATATATATATGTTGAGCGTGAGATGCAAGCGTTCCATTTGATTGATATTTACTTCTATCTAGACACTATTATAAAATCAGAAAAGATATTGATTTGAAAGGTGTTTTGGGTTATCGTAAGGTAAAAATCGTCCGTGTTTATGTGTGGATTTGGTCTTACGATTATCCTTTTCTTTCGAAAGATTTCTAACTTTAAAAATCAGGTTGTGTGATACCTTAATACTGTGCAAGTTCTTCTCACTCTGATTCACCAGACTGACTCGGTGTTTTGTAAATGCTCGGGTTAGCCCGGAATGTACAGGTTCAGGTTATCAGGTACCTTGAAGTCCAATGACAAGCTGAAGGTGTTCAGATATGATTACTATTCCTCTATGTGATTGTATATGAGGATAGATTATTATAACTATCCAGAGATGTGATGTACTCTGATATTGTAAATATTTTTCTAAGCTCTCAATAATGATTTATTTCTGTATTATATTTTGTTCCGCTACGATGTGAGGCTCTGTGTTGTGTTGGTTCTTCTTCTTCTCATATTCTAACTTTCTTTCTTTCTTATCTCACCCTCTAATTTCTTTCTATAAACGTTCTAGTGTTTTCGGTGTTTGGAAGGTCGGCATAAGTTATGGTGAAGGTATTTATGTCGATTTTCGGGGCCGAAAATTCTTGGGCCGTTACAATTTTCTCCTATCGGTTCAACAAAAATCGAAACCTTTAAAGTAAAATTCAAAGGCTTTGTTTGATCGTTGAATCCATACGGGAGAGATCAGTTTTCAGGGAGCAGGGCGTTCGATATTAGGGCTGGAACTGCCATCATTTGCGGTCGATTTCCAGTTGTCTGGGGCGCTCGAGTTTCGAAGCAAGGGGGAAGAGGAAGGCGCCACGTAGGGCTTCAGGACAGTGGTGTCTGATCGGCGCTGGCGTGGAGTATAGATGGCCAACATTAAATTCTTGGCTGGAACTATGGGTTTGTTAATTGCAGAGAGGGACAATGAGATGTAGAAGAGAGGATTGGCGGCCCAGATTAGTTAGGTGATAATTAGTGAGGGGTTTTCATTAAATTAATTTAATTAAGTACCAATTTAATTATTGAATGTTAAAACCTCGATAACTTTCTCATACAGAAGCGAAATCGAATGCTTTTCGTTGCGTTGGAACTCTCAAATAGAGCACTACAGCATGGACTAGATCAGATCTGAAACAGAGACCATTTGGATTTTGATAAAATTAAACAGCGGTTTAATTTTATTAAAATAATCACTATTCAACTATTCAAAAAATACCACTGTGAGAACTCCTTTCACTCTAATTTTTTTTACAGTTAAATTTATACTAGGATTTAGACGGTGCTTAGCAGCACTCGACACCACTGATTGTACAAACCATGATTGTCTGTTTGGATTGAGATTTGGATTGTTATTGCTTGACATTGTTGTACATAAAATATTATTTATATAAATTATCATGAAATGAAAATAACATGTATAAACATTTTCATGTTAGCGATGTAGGAAATACAGTTTTGTTAATTTAAATAATATCATGTTAGCAGTGTAGAAAATATGGTTTTGTATATTTTCATGTTAGCAACATAGAAAAAAATTCATTTTTATGGTATAAAATGTTAACATAGAAAATGATTAGCAAAACAAAACTTCATTTTTGTTATATAAAATGTTAACACAACAAAAATTATCATTTTTGTCATATAAATGGTTAGCATAAAAAAAGTCAATTTTTGTTATATAAGAAGTTATCAAAATAAAAAGACCACTTTGTTATATAAAAAGTTATCAAAATAAAAAGACCATTTTCATTGTATGAAATGCAACCATTATAAAATTATCATTTTGTATGAAATGTCCCTCTATCATATTAGTTTAGAATAAAAACATTGTATGTTAATCACATGTTTTGTTCATACAAAAATGTCACTTATCATATTAGTTTAAAAATAAAGTCATTTTTTGTTAACCAATGTTTATCTGACAATAATGTCACATTTATCATGTTAGGTTAGAATAAAAGAATCACATGTTAAAATATGATTTTGTTTGATAAAAACGTTATTTTTAACATGTGTATGAAAGAGGTAAAAATGTCACATGTGTTAGAAACTATATTTGTTCATTAAAATCATTATTTTTAACATGTATATGAAAGAGATAATAATAGCCGATTGTAGAAATAAATATTTGTTCGCTCAAAATATTATGTTTAGATTATATAGGTGATATATAAAATTGTCATGAAATTATTTATATAAAATGTATATAAAATTATAATGAAAAGAAAATAAATATTCATTTACAAACCGGACAGTTTGTTTATGTACACCTATTTATCTGATATTTGTTAGGACGATAAATTTTACACGTCGCCCAACTGCACAAATATTAAACAGTATTTGTTGTTTGAAAACCCCACACGGGTCTTGAGAGGATATTCTGATCACACATCTCCCTTGTGATTAGTTAGAATATTTTAAACATTATTTATTTATTTAATGCTTATACAGTCATAGGATGCACTCTGGATACTTTTGGATGTTTTAATGATTATTGATCATTAGTATAGAATACATGTGATGTATGAAATCCATATAATCAAATTATATGGTAATTGTTTGGGTTTCATTCCAATCTAGGAATAAATGAATGTGTTTAATATAATATTCAGTTAAAGGAATCAAATGGTGGTTTTGATGTTATAAATTAAAAATATTATATTTTTATTGTCAATGTGTTACAATAAAAAGATTTGGATAAAAAGATTATATTTTTAGTGTCATTTTGTTACAATGAAAAGATTGGAATTAAATGAACGTATTTTTATTGTCATTTTTTTTACAATAAAAAGAGTAAAATTAAAAGTTCATATTTTTATCGTCATTTTGTCAAAATAGAAAGATTAGAAATTAAAGATTACATATTTATTGTAACCTTGTTTCATTAAAAAGATTTGACGATGAAAATTATATTTTCATTGTATGTTTATGGCATTAAAAGAATTAGATATAAAAATATGAAGCCGATTAAGTAGCAAACGCCATTTTACCCAAACGGGTTTATCGATCGATTTTATTCATTTAATAATGAATATAATATAAAGATGTGATTTCAAAAGATAATATTTTGAAAATATTATCATATGATAAGGATATAGAATATTCAATTTTTATTTAAAATTGAAAATGAAGTTAAAATCGTTTGGAAACGAATTTATAAAAGATTTATAAAATACGTTTAGAAAGGAAATCGACGATATATATATATATATATATATATATATAATATATAATGGCCTGAATAGAACGTTTCGCGCAGCGATCGTTCGCGAATTTCGACCATCAACTTCGATTGAACGTAGCGGAAGATCCGACCGTCGGATTCTTTTGAAACCATAACCTACGGGTTCATATCGAAAAGAGCTTTCATATGATAATAAGAGATTTGGAACCCAACGGTTAGATTTTGAGAAATGTCAAATTTAAATTTGAATAAAAACAATGTCAGTCAGTTAAATGACTTGAAACGTCATTTAACTGAATAAGCCTATTTTTGAATAAATACAAATATGAAAAAATTATATAAAATCATAATAATTGATTTAAAATGGTTTTTGATGAAAAATTCCAAGTTTATAAAGATAAAAGGTATTTTTATCAGAAGGAGTGATTTATTTATTTTATAAATAAATAAAAGGATTTAAAATAGTTTTAATATAACCAGAGATTCCCAACAAATATATTGGAATGAATATGAATGGAAATTATCTACGGATTATTTCAATATTAAATTCAGTGATTATACAGATATCATTTTGAGAATTTGGAAGATTTTTAATATCGTTATTTCCGATATGATATCCGTTGGTTTTAGAATTTGATACTGAATACAAGTCGATATAATTCTATTCAAAGCCTTACATTTAATATCAAATTGGATTTTGGGTTTGTCGTGAATGGTGTCTTAAATAACACTGTTCTTGAACCTAATTGAGAAAGAATAAATCTTTTAATTAAGATTTAAAGGATATTTTCCAATTAATAAACTTTAAATGGAAATTGATTTTGGGTTGATTATGAACAATGTTTTAAATGATGTTAGTTCTTAAAACCCAATTAACAGTGAATTTGTGATTTCTAATTCATTAATTCTTAAACTAGGGATTTAATGGAATTTTCTAATGAAAAGTTTTCTTCAATTTAATACATTAAATTGGAATTAAATAAGATATGATTTTGGGTTTACTGTGAACTATGTTTTTACGGGACATTTGTTCCTTAACCCAGTTAAGATAAGATTAATTTCTTAAAATTGAATAATCATTAAATAATGATTTTTGGAAGATTAAAACCAAATAGAGTTTTAATGAATCTTTAATTAGATTAAAGAAGGATTAAAGTAATTGAATTTACTAAATTCAATAACTGACCGAAAATGGAGTGCCACCAGTTTTTAACTTCATGCGATAGTTAAATCTTTAATTAGATTTAAACGATAAACGGTAATTAAATTTACTGGAAACACATTTGGGTTTAGATATGGAGTGCCACCAGTTTTTAACTCCATGCGATAGTTAAATCTTTAATTAGATTTAAACGATAAACGGTAATTAAATTTACCGGAAACACATTTGGGTTTAGATATGGAGTACCACCAGTTTTACTCCATGTGGTGAATAGGGTGGAACGGGATAATAATAAATGATTACTTCGGTAAGGCGTTATTCCCGACTAGTTGAATAAACCTTAATTTGGTTTTGAAGTTAAATCAAGAATATTCTTAGTCGGAATGAGGCGTTGGTTGTGTTTACAGGCACATGATTTTAAAATGCGCGAATTATTCTGAAAGACCGGGTTTAACCCATTCTGAATAATTCATACGACGTCTGAAGATCGGCGATGAAGACGGCCATTGAAGACGGGGAAATTTTCACGTCGGATTGTTGATTATTGATATCTTGATTGGGCCGTACACCCAAGACGATGGAATAATTGGTGATCATCCAAACGCACTTGGAGATCTACCGGATATGGTTTCGTTCAGACCCAGAATGGACTTGCAAATGGATTGTGTGTCTGAAATTATATTCCTTTATATTATATCTGTAGATCTCTGTATAATATATATATATCTGATGGTGGCGTAGAATTTATTCTCTTGCTTAACACCCAGTATATATGTTAGTAGATGATCAATGATATAATATGGTCTGACAATGTGGCATGCTAAGATGCATATATTTTAAAGGCTTTTGTTGAAAAGCAGAGCCTTATGGTTGAATACCAAAGCAAGCTTTAAATAGCAAAGCTTTGTGTATAGCGTTACTTTGATGTAGGTTTGACCAATATACCTTTTTATATATATGAATTTGATCAGCGGATGGTGGGCTAGGGTGGTCGCTCCACCCTAGAGAGGTGGGATAGGGCACACATTTCGAATCCCAATAGGATAGATCAGGCTGCTGCACATCCAAGTGCAGTTAGAATGTATTACGGTGCGTAAGCCATGGAGATACATGACGCGATTTGTAACAAGCCGTATTTTTAATAACATGTTATAATGTAAATCAAGGCAGAATTAAATTCTAAAATCTGAAACAAGGGAAACGGGCTGTGCCATTGCGTTCGTCTCAGAAAAATACGCGCAATAGATTCCGAGTTTTCGAAAAACGGAGTCCGTATGACCAAGTTATGGCCCAATGAAGTTTTCAAAAAATTCTAAGCCTGAAAACAGTTCAAATTCGAATTCGGATTCGAATTTCAGCCAAACAGGATTGGTGGGAATTTTCCCGCCCCAGGCGGGGTCGACACCCATGTCGACCCATGGGTCGACACCCATGTCGACCCAGGGGTCGACCCCCCCGGTCGGACCAGTTTTTCTGGTGCACCATTTGTGACGTGTTGAGTCTGCTCTAGAAGCTTCTGACGAGATTTGACGGACCTGATGTGTTTTAGGGTTAATCCTATGGTCTAAACTAACCTAATCACCTATAAAAAGGCCCCTAGACCTAGCCTAAACCCTCATTAATCATTCCTACAACTAAACTATGTCAAAATGTTTCTCAATCATGGCCCCCATCTTCTTCATGAAAGCATGAGTGTCTCAAATCAATCTATGTCATAAAAGAGTCATCTTTCTTAAGTAAAAGAGCCTCCTTTCTTTGTCTTTGGGGTTATTACTTCTTGTTTCAAGGCGTTTAAGTGGAGCTTATTATTTTCTTTGCGGATTTTGCTTGTGGCTTCATCTCAATCTTTATATATATTAATCTAGATCGCATAACCGCTCATTGTAAGCCCTATACTACTCTTAGATTCTAACTATGAAGTTAAATGTGATATGTTGCAAGTTGAGTTTGGGCCTAAGTATGATATATGCTTTGATCTTATCATGTTATGCATGAATATATTCTATGCATGTTTGAAAACCTATCACCTTGACCTTGTGGGCTAAAAGCTATAAGCTTTATGTTGAAATGTTGCATTATATAACATGAGAGCTCTTATAACCTTTATGATAACTTGCATATAATGCTATATGCGAACTTTTAGCCATCGTCCTATGTCATTCATAATCATGTTTCACCTATTTGCTTAAGTTGATATTATGCATGTTTTGAGGCCTATGATGTAATATGCAAGCTTATGAACCTATTTATGCCTCATATGCCACCATGTTTAACTTGTGGCCAACCTTATTACCTTATGCCCTTTTTGTCATGCTTTTGCCAAGTTCCCTCTTTTGATCTATGTTATGTTATGCGAAACGCACATGCGATGGGAATGCGTTGGGTTTGGGTAATATTAATGACATGAAAACATGGTTTTAAAATATGACATGAACATTGACTTGTGATTATGTTTGTAAACATGAATTTGGACATGACTTCAAGAAAAAATGAAATGGCCAACTCGAGGTTGGGTTGAGTTAGCAACGTAAAACTACCCGGAACCGCCCGGCTTAACTAGTAGTTGCAAACAATAGGACCCAATGTGAGTAATTGGTCATGTAGCACCCAAAACCCGAGGTTAGACTCAGTTTGCAGCGGAAACCTGCCCAGAACCAACCGGCCTAACCAGTGGCCGCAAACTGTCAGTCTAATGTGAGAGGTTGGGTGCATTAAGTTAATAAATGCCACATGATAGGGTTAAGTCATGGACCACTTGAATATACTTAACCACGTGAACATGATGGGTTGATAGGGTTAAGTCAACATGGACACACTTAACCAACCCAATGCTTAGTTGGATAGGGTTAAGTCGTGAACCTTTTTAGGAACACTTAACCAACTTGATACATGGTTTGGATGGGGTTAACCACACTTAACCCACTAGAAAACCCTAGTTACGCGGTCCTTCTCAGCAGTAACCCACTAGGAAGTATCGGATACCCTTGGGACTAGGCTAGGGTGGGGCACGATTACTGGGCTGGAGTGTAAGCGACCAAAAAGACGGCAAAAGTAGGTGCGCCATAGTAGATTCCGATGGACCATGGTCGTGCACATTGTCCGAGGATGAAAGACAGACTTGGGCACCAGTAGGTTTTGACTGTGCGTGCTTCTTTCGTGTCAATGGTTGACACCCTAGGGCCGGATACACCCTAGGGTGGACCTAGCACAGTCGACTACATTTCATGTTTGGACCGTATGACACCGACACTTGACGAGTTAGGCTTATAGGGAGCCGATCGACTAGACCGAGTAGTTGGACCTCGATTTAGGTCATCTCATGATGTGGGCTAGCTTTGGGCCAAGGTATCATTTCTTGTTTATACTTGACATGGATTGGAATACTAGTACACACCTGGTGCAACTTAACCTTGTATATGCGATGCCACACTTGATCTATCCAGTTAACTTTTCACCATGCCAGTTATCACCCTACATCTCATCTCTGATTTACATGTTCAGTTAACTTTATTAGTTTTTATACTAATAGTAGATAGGACTTACCAGTCTTTTTGACTGACCCGTTTTCTTTCGCCTCTTTTCTTTCGTTCCCCCCCCTGAGGTTTGCAGGGTGGGAACACTGTTACTTAGCTGGATCTTTTGCTGCTTTTCTGGATAGCTCACGTATGGTTTGAGCATGCTATGGCCTTATGCTACTTTGGGGATAGTTAATTTATATTTCTTTTTCAAGTTTTCAGTTTATGTTCTAGACTTTGTTTTATGGGAAAATAATGAACAAGTACTTTGATGTAAATTGACTTTGGTTTTGAAATGCTAGTTTTATCCGCTGCTTTATTTACTCTATTTTACTTACATGTTCTGTCTTGTGATATCTGCATGCCTGTTTACCTTGTTTGACGCCCCTCCAAAGCTAGTGTACTTGCAAGAGTGGCATTGGCGGAGGTGGGGTGTTACATTTGGTATCAGAGCATAAGGTTTACATGATTTGAGCAAAAAGGTTTTTAAAACTTACCTTTTGAAAAACTATTTTTCAAAACCAATTAAGTATTTTCCTAGAAAAGTCTAGTTTATTTTAAAAGGCTATTCCCCAAGAGCCATTAGCACTATCCTTCGTTTCCTTGTTCTAAATCTATCTTTTCCTTTTTCAGTATGGCCGATCTTAACCTTCCCGAGGGAGTGACCATTCCTGGATGGTTCCGGAGGTACTTGGAAGCTAGGGCCAACAATGTGGGCCCAGCAACCACCCCCACCGTAATTGAGGTTCCTCCCCCTCCTCCTCCTCGGAATCCACAAGCATATTTCGCTAAGATTTGCAAAGACTTTAAGGCGATGGGTGGAAAGAATTTCATTGGGACGGAGACTTTTGTGGAGGCACGAAATTGGTGAAAGAAACTGAGGATCTCTTCGCTATCTTTGATGTGGAAGACCATAGAAAGGTTTTATTGGCAGCATGGCTATTAAAAGAAGAAGCTGCTTATTGGTGGGAGGTCACCAATGCTACGAGGCCTATAGAGACTTGGGCAGACTTTAGGACGAGGTTAGGGCTTAAGTTTCTATCATCTGCTGAGGCGAATCTACAATTGGAGAAGTTTATATCTTTGAAGCAAGGGGACATGACAGTGAGGGAGTATGTGAATCAGTTTAACCAGCTCGCTCGATTTGGTTTGGACATTGTTAATACCCCCCAGAAGAAGGCTTTACGCTTTGCACGAGGGTTGAATGAGCCATTACAAGGTTTAGCCCTATCTCATATACCCATGGGGGGCACTTTTGAAGGACTAGTAGACATGGCATTGCTTCAAGGAGACGATAATAATGGCAAGAAGGAAGTCAAGACTAATAAGACTCAAGCCAAGAAGACAGAACCCAAGTGGGGAGGAAATCAGAGCAATCAGAACAACAAGAACAACAAGGGCAACAAGGCCAAGGCAAAGGACCCAAGAAAATGCAACTTATGTGGGATTGTTGGACACATAGCCAAGGATTGCAGAAAGAAGAAGAGGAAGCGGGGCGAATGCTTTCATTGTGGAGAGACTGGACACTTTCGCAAGGATTTCCCCAAGAAGCAAGGACAAGGGCAAGGGCAGAATCGGCGTGCAGGACCTTCTAGAGGGCAAGTGCATGCTCTCAACGCTGCTCCAGTTCAGGACCGAGGTAGTATTTCTGTAGAAAGTCTTGTCTATATTTCTGGTTTCCCTGTTCGCACCTTATTTGATTTTGGCGCATCGCATAGTTTTATTTCTTCTGACATTGTTGAAAGTTTGCACCTAAGTACTAGTCTAGTTGAGGATCCCGTTTGTGTTTCATATCCAATTAGGGGTTCCGCCCATCTATCTATGGTTTGTGTGGATTTGAAGATTTCTATCTTGACCGTATAATTCACGTGTAATGCTTATGTTCTCGGGTTCACGGGATACGGGTTGATCTTGGGCATGGATTGGTTGTCCAGTTATGGAGCCATTCTCGATTGTGAGCATAGGGTGGTGAGGCTCATGACTCGCCTCGGTAATACCCTAGAAATTTCTTGTAACCCTAGAGGTCCCGTCATGTTATGTTATCTTGAATCTCTTGACTCGTCCATCGATGATCTGCAATCTGTAAGGGTGGTCCGAGACTATCCTGATGTCTTTGAAGAAGTTAAGGGGTTACCCCCTAAACGAGAGATAGATTTCCGCATTTATCTAGTCGATAATGCTAAGCCAGTATCATTGCCCGTTAGGCACGTGGCCCCACGAGAAAGAAGAGAGCTCAGTAAGAAAATCAAGGAGCTGCTTGAGAAGAATTTTATTAGGCGAAGCATTTCTGAATGGGGTGCTCCAGTGGTATTCGCTACTAAGGCGGATGGTTCACTTCGTCTATGTGTTGATTATCGAGAGTTGAACAAGCTGGCAAAGAAGAATAGGCACCTGTTACCGAGGATTGATGATCTCTTTGACCAGCTGGTTGGTGCTTCTGTTTTCTCTCAGCTCGATCTAGCCATCGGATTCCATCAGCTTAGAGTAGCTGAGGATAGTATCGATAAGACTGCGTTTAGGACTCCAGATGGATTCTTTGAATGGCTTGTCATGCCATTCAGGTTGACTAATGCACCCGCCTACTTCGTAGACTTGATGAGTAGGGTGTTCAGGGAGTTCCTTAACAAGTTCGTGTTTGTCTTCGTGGATGATATTCTGATCTTCTCAAAGGATGAGGAAGAACATGCCAGACATCTCAAGGAAGTGATGGATACGCTTAGAGCACATCAGTTGAAAGCCAAGTTCTCCAAATGTCATTTTTGGAGAAGGGAAGTTCGGTTTCTTGGACATATAGTTTCTGAGCAAGGTATAGCGGTGGATCCCGCGAAAGTGGTTGTGGTTCAAGACTGGAAGACTCCTAGGAATGCAACCGAAGTAAGAAGCTTTCTCGGTCTGGCGGGCTACTATAGGAAGTTCATTAGGGACTTCGCTAAGATTTCGGCCCCTCTTACTAAGTTGACGAAGAAGAACTTAGCCTTTGCATGGGACTTAGAGTGTGAGCTTGCTTTTCAAAGGCTCAAGAGGGCCCTTACCACAGCTCCAGTTTTGGCATTACCCGATGGCGGTAAGATGTTTACCGTGTACACCGATGCATGTGGTACGGGGTTAGGTGTTGTTCTAATGCAAGAGGGAAGAGTGATATATTATGGGGGTAGGTAACTTAAAGTTTATGAGAAGAACTATCCCACTCATGATTTGGTGTTGGCGGCGATCGTCTTTGCACTCAAATCCTGGTGCCACTATCTTCTAGGAGAAAGGTTTGAGTTGTATATTGATCACAAGTCACTCAAGTACCTCTTCTCGCAGAAAGATTTGAATTTAAGGCAACAGAGGTGGATGGAATTCTTGGCATCATATGACTTCGAGATAGCTTATACCCTTGGCAAGGGTAATGTCGTGGCAGATGCATTAAGCAGAAGGAGGTTGACTTTGAGTCCCTTGTTTATTGAGATGAAGAATTTAGAGTTCTTGGCAACCTTTGATTTCACGACGGCTGTTGAGTCGATGACGGGTTCATTAGCATCCCTTGAGCTTAGACCCACACTTCTCGATCAGGTTGGGGCTTCGCAGAAGGAAGATCCATAGATAGTTGAAGTTATGGACAAACTGATTCGTGGTGAGACGTCTAGTCACCTTGCTAGATATACTATTGATGATAAAGGTTGGCTAAGGAGTGATGGAAGGCTATGCGTTCCACAAGTAGGAGGCTTGGTGCATAAAGTTCTTGAAGAAGCACATCACTTGAAGATGACTATACTTCCGGGAGGAGATAAGATGTATAGAGATATGAAGCGCATTTTCTTTTGGCCCGGAATGAAGAGAGATGTGGCAGAGTATGTTTCAAAGTGCATGGTGTGCCAACAAGTGAAAGCCGAGTCAAAGAAACCAGGTGGGCTATTACATCCATTGGAGGTCCCGCAATGGAAGTGGGAGAGTATTTCTATGGATTTTGTGGATGGATTGCCTAGGTCAAGAAAAGGGAACACGAGCATATGGGTCATAGTTGATAGACTCACGAAGAGTGCTCATTTCATTCTTGTAAAGAGCAAGAGGACCGCTTCATGGCTAGCATCTATTTATCTCCGAGAGATAGTGCGGTTGCATGGAGTTCCTTCTAGCATAGTTAGCGATCGTGACCCAAACTTCACTAGCCAATTCTGGAATAGTTTGCAAGAAGCGATGGGTACGCGATTGAATCTGAGTACAGCCTA
This sequence comes from Allium sativum, assembly GCA_030737875.1. Classification (NCBI taxonomy): domain Eukaryota; kingdom Viridiplantae; phylum Streptophyta; class Magnoliopsida; order Asparagales; family Amaryllidaceae; genus Allium; species Allium sativum. The sequence continues at coordinate 184,287,410 of CM060916.1, forward strand.
TCACCCCCAGATGGATGGCCAAACCGAAAGAGTGAATAGAGTGCTAGAAGATCTTTTGAGGCTTTATGTTCTTGACTTTGGTGGTACTTGGGAAGACCACCTTCCTCTTGTAGAGTTTGCTTATAATAATAGCTATCAAGCCAGCATAGGGATGGCACCATTTGAAGCTTTGTATGGGAGGCTGTGTAGTTCACCATCTTGTTGGTGGGAGACAACAGATAGGCTTATACTTGGGCCCGATATGATACGGGACACATCCGAAAAAGTTGAATTGGTGAGAAGACGGATGAAAGCGGCCCAAGATAGACAGAAATCCTATGCTGACAAGCGAAGGGAAGATTTGGAATTCGAAGTGGGAGACAGGGTTTTCGTGAAGGTTTCTCCTTTGCGTAATGTGGTCCGCTTTGGAGCAGTGGGGAAGCTGGCACCAAGGTTCGTAGGACCCTTCCCTATCATAGAGAGAATTGGAAAGATGGCCTATAAGGTGGAATTGCCCGAAAAGCTAGCCGGAGTGCACAATGTCTTTCATGTCTCGCATCTCCGAAAGTGCCTACATGAGTCCGCTGAGGTGGTTGAACCAAGCATTCTAGATGACATTGAGGTAGAGAAAGAGGCAACCTTGAGAAGAGCTCCGATTCGTATTTTGGGAACAGAGATCAAGAAGTTAAGGAATCGAGAAGTCAAATTGGTGAAAGTTCAGTGGAGTGAAGCCGATGAAGATGCAACTTGGGAAACCGAGGAGAAGATGCGTGGGCTTTATCCATTCCTTTTTGAGGGTACATTCTCAATTTCCTTTCCTAAGTAGCATATCTTTCTTTTTGCTATCCGTGTTTATCCTGTTTATCTTGTTATCTCGTTAACCTTGTCATAAGAACCTTAGGTAGAAACCCTTTGGATGAAACATGTATTTGAAACATGTTATGCTTGATAGTTGCAAGTGGTTGCAAGTGTTTGCACGTGGATACTCGTGGATGCATGATACACATTAGGCACTAAGATCGGCTCACACACTTTCATGTTGCATATGCATGAGTGCTTATAATTATTCATGGATGAAACTTGTTATGATATCACGTGGATGTTGCATATGGATGAATGTTATGTGCACTCATGTAGAAATTATAAATTATGTTAGGAATTTGCATACATATGGACTCATTTCACTAACATGTTTTGCATTAAGGGGGTTTACTGAATTAGTAACCTCCTGAATTTTGCATTAGATAAATACATATACACACACCTTTGCATATGATCATATAGCATTTAGAATCCTTTAAGGACAATGACTGCACGTGGATGATGTTTTGAGTAGATGGATGATGGATGGTAGGATACGTTCTTCCTAACTTGGAGATTTCGGGGACGAAATCCTTTAAGGTGGGGAGGATGTAACAACCCGTATTTTTAATAACATGTTATAATGTAAATCAAGCAGAATTAAATTCTAAAATCTGAAACAAGGGAAACGGGCTGTGCCATTCTGTTCGTCTCGGAAAAATACGCGAAATAGAGTCCGAGTTTTCGAAAAACGGAGTCCGTATGAACAAGTTATGGCCCAATGAAGTTTTCAGAAAATTCTAAGCCCAAAAACAGTTCCAATTCGAATTCAGATTCGAATTCAGATTCGAATTTCAGCCAAACAGGATGGGCGGGAATTTTCCCGCCACAGGCAGGGTCGACACCAGTGTCGACCCCCCCAATGGGTCGACACCCATGTCGACCCATGGGTCGACACCCATGTCGACCAGGGGTCGACCCCCCCGGTCGGACCAGTTTTTCTGGTGCACCATTTGTGACGTGTTGAGTCTTCTCTAGAAGCTTCTGACGAGATTTGATGGACCTGATGTGTTTTAGGGTTAATCCTATGGTATAAACTAACCTAATCACCTATAAAAAGGCCCCTAGACCAAGCCTAAACCCTCATTAATCATTCCTACAACTAAACTATGTCAAAATGTTTCTCAATCATGGCCTCCATCTTCTTCATGAAAGCATGAGTGTCTCAAATCAATCTATGTCATAAAAGAGTCATCTTTCTTAAGTAAAAGAGCCTCCTTTCTTTGTCTTTGGGGTTATTACTTCTTGTTTCAAGGCGTTTAAGTGGAGCTTATTATTTTCTTTGCGGATTTTGCTTGTGGCTTCGTCTCAATCTTTATATATATTATTCTAGATCGCATAACCGCTCATTGTAAGCCCTATACTACTCTTAGATTCTAACTATGAAGTTAAATGTGATATGTTGCAAGTTGAGTTTGGGCCTAAGTATGATATATGCTATGATCTTATCATGTTATGCATGAATATATTCTATGCATGTTTGAAAACCTATCACCTTGACCTTGTGGGCTAAAAGCTATAAGCTTTAAGTTGAAATGTTGCATTATATAACATGAGAACTCTTATAACCTTTATGATAACTTGCATATAATGCTATATGCAAACTTTTAGCCATCGTCCTATGTCATTCATAATCATGTTTCATCTATTTGCTTAAGTTGATATTATGCATGTTTTGAGGCCTATGATGTAATATGCAAGCTTATGAACCTATTTATGCCTCATATTCCACCATGTTTAACTTGTGGCCAACCTTATTACCTTATGCCTTTTTTGTCATGCTTTCGCCAAGTTCCCTCTTTTGATCTATGTTATGTTATGCGAAACGCACATGCGATGGGAATGCGTTGGGTTTGGGTAATATTAATGACATGAAAACATGGTTTTAAAATATGACATGAACATTGACTTGTGATTATGTTTGTAAACATGAATTTGGACATGACTTCTAGAAAACATGAAATGGCCAACTCGAGGTTGGGTTGAGTTTGCAACGTAAAACTACCCGGAACCGCCCGGCTTAACTAGTAGTTGCAAACAATAGGACCCAATGTGAGTAGTTGGTCATGTAGCACCCAAAACCCGAGGTTAGACTCAGTTTGCGGCGGAAACCTGCCCGGAACAACCGGCCTAACCAGTGGCCGCAAACTGTCAGTCTAATGTGAGAGGTTGGGTGCATTAAGTTAATAAATGCCACATGATAGGGTTAAGTCATGGACCACTTGAATATACTTAACCACGTGAACATGATGGGTTGATAGGGTTAAGTCAACATGGACACACTTAACCAACCCAATGCTTAGTTGGATAGGGTTAAGTCGTGAACCTTTTTAGGAACACTTAACCAACTTGATACATGGTTTGGATGGGGTTAACCACACTTAACCCACTAGAAAACCCTAGTTACGCGGTCCTGCTCAACAGTAACCCACTAGGAAGTATCGGATACCCTAGGGACTAGGCTAGGGTGGGGCACGATTACTGGGCTAGAGTGTAAGCGACCAAAAAGACGGCAAAAGTAGGTGCGCCATAGTAGATTCCGACGGACCATGGTCGTGCACATTGTCCGGGGATGAAAGACAGACTTGGGCACTAGTAGGTTTTGACTGTGCGTGCTTGTTTTGTGTCAGTGGTTGACACCCTAGGGCCGGATACACCCTAGGGTGGACCTAGCACAGTCGACTATATTTCATGTTTGGACCGTATGACACCGACACTTGACGATTAGGCTTATAGGGAGCCGATCGACTAGACCGAGTAGTTTGACCTCGATTTAGGTCATCTCATGATGTGGGCCAGCTTTGGGCCAAGGGATCATTTCTTGTTTATACTTGACATGGATTGGAATACTAGTACACACCTGGTGCAACTTAACCTTGTATATGCGATGCCACACTTGATCTATCCTGTTAACTTTTCACCATGCCAGTTATCACCCTACATCTCATCTCTGATTTACATGTTCAGTTAACTTTATTAGTTTTTATACTAATAGTAGATAGGACTTACCAGTCTTTTTGACTGACCAGTTTTTCTTTCACCTCTTTTCTTCCGTTCCCCCCCTCCCAAGGTTTGCAGGGTGGGAACACTGTTACTTAGCTGGATCTTTTGCTGCTTTTCTAGATAGTTCACGTATGGTTTGAGCATGCTATGGCCTTACGCTACTTTGGGGATAGTTACTTTATATTTCTTTTTCAAGTTTTCAGTTTATGTTCTAGACTTTGTTTTATGGGAAAATAATGAACAAGTACTTTGATGTAACTTGACTATGGTTTTGAAATGCTAGTTTTATCCGCTGCTTTATTTACTCTGTTTTACTTACATATTCTTTCTTGTGATATCTGCATGCATTTATACCTTGTTTGACGCCCCTCCAAATCTAGTGTACTTGCAAGAGTGGCATTGGCAGAGGTGGGGTGTTACACGATTGGTCTTTCAAATCAGTAGCTATCATACTAGAAATCCAATTTTCCAATACGAGCTTTACGGTTTTAGTTGTATACTTGTATGGTGACATAATATATTATGCCGCTTACATAACATATTATGCCACCTAGGATTGATACATTTATATTCGAAATTGATTTCTACACTATGCACTTATAGTATAAAAGATGAACTTCGCGTATTAAGCATTTTTGACCATTGTAAGGTAAAACCCTATCCTTCGGCGTACGTTGCAAGGGATTGAGTCTTATAACGGTTTCAATTTTTTTAAAAGTATTGCGCTGTTTATTTTATGCACTGGTATTCTTGGGACGAAACCTGTTTCGCGTTAGCGGCGAGGTCCCTTGATTTACCAAACTTTAAAATAAAGTTAATAACTGTTTTTGAGTTCTCATATCAGTCCCACGACTGACCTCGAGTTTATTGTTTTAACCTAAACTCTGGGTGCCCCTATTTTCCACATGGGCAACTAGTAGTTTTGCTTTTGCAGATATTTATTCATAGGATCCTAATTTACAGCTGAAGCGATATTCGGAAAGCTGTGTATCCGTGAATTTCCTTTAAGTTGTATTTTGTATTATTTTTCCGCTTCTATTTAAATGTAAATTTTAAATCTCTGATATTATATTTCTAATGTAAAATGTTTATTCATATTCTGTTATATTCTTGCACTCTAATGTAATTGTTGTAATAGCAATGAAAATGTTCTTCTGTTTGTGTTGTGATGAGTGTTGTTCTCAAAGCAATCCGGGCTTTCCTTTACGGGGAAGTTTGGGTCGTTTCATTTGGTATCAGAGCTTTGGTTTACAGAGCTCAAGAACAAGACACCTTAGAACCGAACGGCTGAATTCATCAGAGATTGGATTAGTAATATCCAATTAGAATAACTCGTTAGAGATGGGATCAGTAGTATCCTAGAACGAGTGTGAAGTGTATTATTTGTTAAAAAAAATTATTTAGTTTTGAAATTTAATCTAATAATACGTATTTGAGTATATTGTTTTATTTTGGACAATCGAGTATATAGAGATTTGCATATATGCCTAGCTAGCGTATATACGAAGCCTCCAATATACTGGATAGATATAGAATCACAATCTAGTCGCCCGAAGATGATTCTGATGATGAGCATGACATCGTCAGCATTTATGTTCGAGTATTCGAAAGTGGAATATCTATATATTTCCATTGACTGGTGTGAGAACCAAAACTAGCTAGGGTTTATTGCTGTGATTTGCACTGAAATATGATTTTTGACAATATATAAAAGTTATATATATTTAAAAAATTAGTCACCTAATTGATTGTTGGTTGTGATGTTTGATAATTAGTTTAACTAATTAAAATATTGGAATGATTATTAATTTAACCAATATTAGAACGAATGATAAATTTAGCTAAATCAAATTTAATATTGATTAGAATTGAAAATTGATTAGAACTGAAGGTTGAGTTGGTTATTTAAACAACTTTCACCACTGTTCCTTTTCGAGGACGAAAAGATTTTAAGTGGGGGAGATTGTAACAACCCGGAAATTCTGAACCAATTTAATTTTTTTATTTTAACTGTTTTAATGAATTTTGAATATTTAAAATAATTTATTTTAAATAATAACAACTAAAAATTTATTTAAATCTAAGTTAGAACGTAAAAATTTAATTTAATTATAAAAGGAGTTTGAAATGGCGCGGTAGTTTGAAAATTCGATTTTAAACTTTAACTGAAGGTGCAGAATTCATTATAAATCAGAATTGGATGAAATAAGAAATATTTGAATTTGTTTAATCATATATTTCTAACGGATGTAAGAAGATGAAATTTCACTTTATCATTTGAATGTTATGTCCAGTTTAAAATTTAGAAAAGTCGTTGTAGAATTTATATATATTTTAATATAATATATTGGCCTTAAAAATAGACATTTTACAAACGACCTCCGTTTTCGATGAAACCACTTTTGTTGGAACCGGAATGTCAAATTATTACTAGGTTTCAATTTTCATAATCTTTTGAATTAATATGTGAGTGTGGAAAAGAAAATGTGTTTTGTCAGTTTCGGTCAAATTTAATTGACTTGAAAATGACCATTTTTCAAACGGTCTCTGAATTCCTTGAAATTAGTCTTGTTAGGACCGTATCGTCAAGACAAAGCTAGATACGTTTTTTCTGTAATTTTTAGAGTCAGTATGTTGCCCCGGTAATTTAAAATGTACGTTTAAATTTAATATTTTAATTTAAAGAAAAACATATCGTAACAGCCGAATTGGGTTACAAAACATGTCCCATTGTGTCCGGAATGGGGGTTATTAGCTGGGGGAGACACGCGTTTGGTCTCGTTTGGAGTTCTGATGGTTTAACAAGTTATTTTCTTGAATTAATTAGCTAAGTAATATAATATACCCTATAAATACTTTATATAAATACCTAGGAATACGTAACCCTACCCGTATCTTCTACCGCCACCAGTTCAGGGTTTAATGGCTGAAATGGTCCCAAATTCACACGTTATTTTCTCCTTATCGATTCAACAAAAATCGAAACCTCTAAAGGAAAATTCAAGGGCTTTGTTTGATCATTGAATCCATACGGGCAAGATCAGTTTTCGGAGAGCAAGGCATTCGATATTAGGGCTAGAACTGCCATCTTTTGTGGCCAATTTCCGGTTGTCTGGGGCGCTCGAGTTTCGAGGCAAGGGGGGAAGAGGAAGGCGCCACATAGGGCTTCAGGACAGTGATGTCTGATCGGCGTCGGCATGGAGTACGGGTGGCAGACGTTAAATTCTTGGTTGGGAGCTATGGGTTTGTTAATTGCAGAGAGGGACAACGAGATGTAGAAGAGAGGATTGACGGCCCAGATTAGTTAGGTGATAATTAGTGAGGGGTTTTCATTAAATTAATTTAATTAAGTACTAATTTAATTATTAAATTTTAAAACCTCGATAACTTTTTCATACAGAAGCGAAATCGAACGCTTTTCGTTGCGTTGGAACTCTCATGTCGAGCACTACAGCATGGACTTGATCAGATCTGAAACAGAGATCATTTGGATTTTGATAAAATTAAACACCGGTTTAATTTTATTAAAATAATCGCTATTCAACTATTCAAAAACAGACCACTATGAGAACTCCTTTCACTCTAATTTTTTTTTACAGTTAAATTTACACAAGGATGTAGACGGTGCTTAGCAGCACCCGACACCACTGATTGTACAAATCATGATTGTCTGTTTGTTGTTGTACATAAAAAAATTATTTATATAAAATATTATATATGAATTATCATGAAATGAAAATAACATGTATAAACATTTTCATGTTAGCGATGTAGGAAATACGATTTTGTTAATTTAAACATTATCATGTTAGCGGTGTAAAAATTATGGTTTTGTGTATTTTCGTGTTAGCAACATAGAAAAAGATTCATTTTTATGGTATAAAATGTTAACATAGAAAATGATTAGCAAACCAAAACTTCATTTTTGTTATATAAAATGTTAACATAACAAAAATTATCATTTTTGTCATATAAAAGGTTAGCATAACAAAAGACCATTTTTGTTATATAAGAAGTTATCAAAATCAAAAGACCATTTTTGTTATATAAAAAGTTATCAAAATAAAAAGACCATTTTCATTGTATGAAAGGTAAACATTATAAAATTATCATTTTGTATGAAATGTCCCTCTATCATATTAGTTTAGAATAAAAACATTATATGTTAATCGCATGTTTTTTTCATACAAAAATGTCCCTTGTCATATTAGTTTAGAAATAAAATCATTATTTGTTAACCATATGTTTATCTAACAAAAATGTCACATTTATCATGTTAGCTTAGAATAAAAGAATCACATTTTAAAATATGATTTTGTTTGATAAAAACATTATTTTTAACATGTATATGAAAGAGGTAAAAATGTAACATGTGTTAGAAACTATATTTGTTCGTTAAAAACATTATTTTTAGCATGTATATGAAAGAGATAAAAATAGCCATGTGTAGAAATAAATATTTGTTCGCTAAAAATATTATTTTTAGCTTATATAGGTGATATATAAAATTGTCATGAAATTATTTATATAAAATGATTTAAAATTATAATGAAAAGAAAATAAATATTCATTTACAAACCGGACGATTTGTTCATCTACACCTATTTATCTGATAATTTTTAGGACGATAAATTTTACACGTCGCCCAACTACACAAATATTAAACAGTATTTGTTGTTTGAAAACCCCACACGGGTCTTGGGAGGATATTCTGATTGCATATCTCCCTTGTGATTAGTTAGACTGTTTTAAACATTATTTATTTATTTAATGCTTATACAGTCATAGGATGCACTCTGGATACTTTTGGATGTTTTAATGATTATTGATCATTAGTATAGAATACATGCAATGTATGAAATCCATAGAATCGAATTATATTGTAATTGTTTTGGTCTCATTCCAATCTAGGAATAAAAGAATGATTTTAATATAATATTCAGTTAAAGAAATCAAATGGTGGTTTTGATGTTTTAAATTAAAAAGATTATATTTTTATTGTCAATGTGTAACAATAAAAAGATTTGGATAAAAAGATTACATTTTTTGTGTCATATTTTTACAATGAAAAGACTGGAATTAAAAGAACATATTTTTATTGTCATTTTTTGCAATAAAAAGAGTAAAATTAAAAGTTCACATTTTTATTGTCATTTTATCAAAATATAAAGATTAGAAATTAAAGGTTACATTTTTATTGTAACTTTGTTTCATTAAAAAGTTTTCACGATGAAAATTATATTTTCATTGTATGTTTATGGCATTAAAAGAATTAGATATAAAAATATGAAGTCGATTAAGTAGCAAATGCCATTTTTACCCAAACGGGTTTATCGATCGATTTTATTCATCTAATAATGATAATAATATAAAGATGTGATTTCAAAAGATAATATTTTGAAAATATTATCATATGATAAAGATATAGAATATTTAATTTTTATTTAAAATTGAAAATGAAGTTAAAATCGTTTCGAAACGAATTTATAAAATATTTATAAAATACGTTTAGAAAGGAAATCGACGATATATATATATATATATTATATTTAATGGCCTGAATAGAACGTTTCGCGCAGCGACCATTCGCGAATTTCGACCATTAACTTCGATCGGACGTAGCGGAAGATCCGACCGTCGGATTCTTTTGAAACCAGAACCTATGTGTTCATATAGGAAAGAGCTTTCATATGATAATAAGCGATTTGAAATCCAATGGTTAGATTTTGAGAAATGTCAAATTCAAATTAGAATAAAAACAGCGGCAGTGCAGTTAAATGACTTGAAACATCATTTAACTGAATAGGCCTATTTTTGAATAAATAAAAATAGGGAAAAATTACGTAAAATCATAATAACTGATTTAAAATAGTTTTTGATGAAAAATTTCAAGTTTATAAAGATAAAAGGTATTTTTATCAGAAGGAGTGATTTGTTTATTTTATAAATAAATAAAAGGATTAAAAATGGTTTTAATATAACCAGAGATGCCCATAAATATATTGGAATGAATATGAATGGAAATTATCTACGGATTATTTCAATATTAAATTCCGTTATTATACATATATTATTTTGGGAATTTGGAAGATATTTAATATCGTTATTTCTGATATGATATACGTTGGTTTTAGCATTTGATATTGAATATAAGTCGATATAATTCTATTCAAAGCCTTACATTACTATCAAATTGGATTTTTGGTTTGTCGTGAATGGTGTCTTAAATAACATTGTTCTTAAACCTAATTGAGAAAGAATAAATCTTTTAATCAAGAATTAAAGGATATTTGCAATTAATAAACATTAAATGGAAATTGATTTTGGGTTGATTGTGAACAATGTTTTAAATGATGTTAGTTCTTAAAACCCAATTAACAGTGAATTTGTTATTTGTAATTCATTAATCCTTTAACTAGGGATTTAATGGAATTTCATAAAGAAAAGTTTTCTTCAATTTAATACATTAAATTGGAAATAAATAAGATATGATTTTGGGTTTACCGTGAACTATGTTTTTAAGGGACATTTGTTCTTTAACCCAATTAAGATAAGATTAATTTCTTAAAATTGAATAATCATTAAATAACGATTTTTGGAAGATTACAACCAAATAGAGTTTTAATGGATCTTTAATTAGATTAAAGAAGGATTGAACTAATTGAATTTACTAAATTCAATAAGTGACCGAAAATGGAGTGCCACTAGTTTTTAACTCCATGCGATAGTTAAATCTTTAATTAGATTTAAACGATAAACGGTAATTAAATTTACTAGAAACACATTTGGGTTTAGATATGGAGTGCCACCAGTTTTTAACTCCATGCGATAGTTAAATCTTTAATTAGATTTAAACGATAAACGGTAATTAAATTTACCGGAAACACATTTGGGTTTAGGTATGGAGTACCACCAGTTTTACTCCTTGTGGTGAATAGGGTGGAACGGGATAACAATAAATGATTACTTCGGTAAGGCGTTATTCCCGACTAGTTGAATAAAACTTAATTTGGTTTTGAAGTTAAATCAAGAATATTCTTGGTTGGAATGAGGCGTTGGTTGTGTTTATAGGTGCACGATTTTAAAATACTCGAATTATTCTAAAAGACCGGGTTTAACCCACTTTGAATAATTCATACGACGTCTGAAGATCGGCGATGAAGACGACCATTGAAGATGGGGAAATTTTCACGTCGGATGGATGATTATTGATATCTTGATTGGGCCGTACACCCTAGACGATGGAATAATTGGTGATCATCCAAACGCACTTGGAGATCTACCGGATATGGTTTCGTTCAGACCCAGAACGGACTTGCAAATGGATTGTGTGTCTGACATTGTATTCCTTTATATTATATCCGTTGATCTCTGTTTAATATATATATATATATATATCTGATGGTGGCGAAGAACTTATTCTCTTGCTTAACACCCAGTATATATGTTAGTAGATGATCAATGATGTAATATGGTCTAACAATGTGGCATGTAAGATGCATATGATCAAGGCTTTTGTTGAAAAGAAGAGCCTTTGGTTGAAGACCAAAGCAAGCTTTAAATAGAAAAGCTTTGTGTATAGCGTTACTTCGCGAGCCTCACACTCCACGGTATGATGGTGAACGATTTGTTTGATGTCGGTCTAACCAATATACCTTTTTATATACGAATTTGGTCAGCCGATGGCGAGCGAGGGTGGTCGCTCTACTCCAGAGAGGTGGGATAGGGCACACATCCCGAATCTCAATAGGATAGATCAGGCTGCTGTTCATCCAAGTGCGGTTAGAATGTATTACGGTGTTTTCTCTTGCTGAGACGTAAGCCGTGGAGATACATGACGTGATTGGTCTTTCGAATCAGAAGCCATCATACAGGAAATCCAATTTTCCAATACGAGCTTTACGGCTTCAGTTGTATACTTGTATAGTGACATAATATATTATGCCGCTTACATAACATATTATGCCACCTAGGATTGATACATTTATATTCGAAATTAATTTCTACACTATGCACTTATAGTATAAAAAATGAACTTCACGTATTCAGCATTTTTGACCATTGTAAGCTAAAACCCTATCCTTCGGTGTACGTTGCAAGGGATTGAGTATTAGAACGGTTTCATTTTTTTTAAAAGCATTGCGCTGTTTATTTTATGCACATGTATTCTTGGGAGGAAACTCGTTCCGCATTAGCGGCAAGGTCCCTTGATTTACCTAACTTTAAAATAAAGTTAACAACTGATTTTGAGTTCTCATACCAGTCCCACGATTGACCTGGAGTTTATTGTTTTAACCTAAACTCTGGGTGCCCCTATTTTCCACACGGGCGGCTCGTAGTTTTGGTTTTGCAGATATTTATTCACAGGATCCTGGTTTACAGCTGAAGCGATATACGGAAAGATCTATATCCGTGTATTTCCTTTCAGTTGTATTTTGTATTATTTTTCCGCTGTTATTTAAATGTAAATTTTAAATCTCTGATATTGTATTTCTAATGTAAAATATTTATTCATACTCTGTTATATTCTTGCACTCTGATGTAATTGTTGTAATAGCAATGAAAACGTTCTTCTGTTTGTGTTTTGATGAGTGTTGTTCTCAAAGCAATCCGGGCTTTCCTTTACGGGGAAGTTTGGGTCGTTTCACTTACCTTATTGGTCATGTTTATAAAATAAACGTGTTAATTGTTTGAATTGCTTTAATTGTTTTGTTAGTTGGTTAGTGTTAATTAGTCGTTATTTACTATTATAGAAATAATCAGTTAAACTGAATTGAATAATATCATTTGAGATAACATAGTTGGATATAGGGAAGAACAAGTCGGAGGGATCCAACAGGATTCCTCAAATATATTTAATGTTATTTATATTCATATTATAATTATATGAACTGTTTAAACCCATATGTTTGGATGATTGATTTGATTGTTAACCATTGACCTGAAATTTAACATTTGCTTTGTTTAAACCAATGGGTGATATTTGTTGAGTAATTGGCACTATAAGGCCTATAAATCGATAGGTTTTCCAAATATCGGCTTACCATCAAGTGAATCGATGGAAATGAAGTTATAAAATTTATTTTATAACTGAACATAGATTATTTTTAAGTCTGTTATTTTGAATAAAAGTTTTCTAAAAGAAAATAAATATTTATTATTTAAATTTATAAGTAATTATTAAATGTTATTATAAAGTAAAATCTGATATTAATCAGATTTATAAGCAAATGGGTAGAACTTAACCCAACGGTTAAGAATTGGATAATTGTTTTTTAAAACAATTAGATGGAATTATTTAAATTAATTATATTATTAATTAATTTAAAGTGAGAACTAATTGGGATCGATTTAAGGATTAATCGTGTATTGAGTTGGCTAAGTCAACCGCTGGGGTTGTTTATTAAATTAATTAATTTTGAATTAATTTAATAAAATAGTTAAATGAATAATTGTTTAAATTTTAATAAGATTTTAATAGGGAATTTATTATTTATTCTAGTTAATAAAGAAATTAACTACTGATACTGTAGTTAATGATTGAAGTAAAATATTATTTTAATTAATAATAATTTAAGAGATTACTTTTTAATTGTAATTCATTTAAAAATGAGATCGAAGTCGAAATGAAACTAATCGAAATGTAAAAGGAGTTTATGAACGGGTTTTACGTAAAACTCGTGTTTTTTATAACAAAGTTGTGAAAAGAATTTTAAGTGAATCTGATAGCTTAAATCAAATATTTACTAAATATTTGAAGTTAGAAAAAGGGAATTTAGAAATTGGGAAATCGTATGAAATAACGAAGTGGGATTCATTCCAAGGTTCAGAATGTGATATTCCGAAGTTCGGAATGTTAAGCAGAGTTGAGTGAATAAGCTAAGTACAAGATTTTGGAAATGACAACGAATATAAGATGTCGTAAATGATAGTTACGAGTTTAGAAATATAATCCAAATATTAGTTGTCGATAATATTTTTTTAATGGAATTTGAAAATAAAATAAGAGTATTGAATAATGAATTGTAACAATTGTTACAATTGATAAATCGAACTATTTGATTTATAACTGTAGATCCTAAATAAAGGTCGCTACAGGATTTTCGACAACGCATAAGTTATCGTAATGATTTGAAAAGAGTACAAATAAAGATCGCTACAGGATTTTCGACAGCGCATAAGTTATCGTAATGATTTGAAAGGAGTATAAATAAAGAAAGGAAAAAGGTTTTGAAATGAAATCTGTAACGTTTGTTACAGATGATAAGTTAAATTGTTTTGTTAAAAATAAAAATACAATGATTCATAAGAAACGTCAATTATAAGATTTGTAAAGATATTTATATATGATTTAAACCAAATATGGTATTGTTGTTCAAACAAGTTAAAGAATGTTTATATAGAGATGTTGAAGATATTTTACAAAGGATTCTATTTATAATGGAGTCGAAGTTCGAGTTTAACATTGTAAAGGATTTTTAAAAGATTTATAGAGAAGAATAAAAATAGTTTACTTAATAATTAATTAAGTAAACGTTGTTGAGATTTAAATATGGTTTCAAAGGAAACGTGTAGTTAATAAACTTCTATTTACTCTGAAGTTATGAATGTTGTTGGTCAAGGTCTGAGAGGTAAATAAAATACCCCAACTTGAACGACTTCACGATTGTCCAAGAATGGTATTAGTTTATAAACGAGGGCAATTGAGGGAAACACAAGTTATGATTTCCGTAAATAATATTATAAACTGTATTCGAAAAGTTTATAAGCGAGTGAAATGATTTTTAAGGATATTATTATTTATAATAAGAAATAAAAGATAAACTCCAAATATTGGAAGATTTAAAGAATGGAATTAACAGATATTTAATTAAAGGGGCCAAGTAATGCCGAGTACTGAAGCAGTAAACCCATTTCATCAACATGGTTATTTATTTGATAGTTAAATAACCGACTATCAAATCTGGCTAAATACGGTTGTTGGTACAGAAAGGCCGGGATTTAATTTATATTCGAAAACCATTCTGAACCATCAACTACGTGAAGATGCAAATTGAAGATGGAGCAATTGAAGACCGTGGATCTTCATAAATGGAAGCACCACTGGTTGAATTTCTCTGGTTTAGCAGTCGGAGATATTTTGACTTGGGATTCTGTCGTGATTGGAATATGCGGATTGCAAGGACTACTCGCTACTGATTCTTGGGGTGATACCTATATAGGATGTGGTAGGAGGGTGCCTTAGGTTCATCCTATTCCTGGATGACTTGTATGGACAGATGTCTGACAGAGTATTTCTTAAGAATCACGTACATTGATTTTACAAACGTACTTCTGTCAGCTGCAGAGTATTTTTGTGGACGTCAATTAGTGATTTGATGGATTTGACGATGTTGCATTCAAAGTGAATGGAGATGTGCTGTTATGAAGGATAAGCCAAATGTTCTAAATTAAATGAAATTATTTAATTTATTAATGTAATGTCCCGGTTTTTAGCTCCTCTTTGTTAATGATAAATAATGGTTTAATGAGTAATTAAATCATAAAATATATTTACTTAACAAACTAAAACAATTAAATATATAGATAAAAATGTAAAGTATATGTGTATACTAATATGCATATGAAGTTATGTTTAAAAACATAATATAAGTTGCCACTAAAACCTTAACCATTCACATACAAATGATATCATATATGTATGGCATTTAACCCCTAAGCTAGTATGGACATCAAGAAGAAAATCTTGCAACAAGTTTGCACAAGAAAAACAAAGTTCCATGTCATTGAACGTAAAGTATATGATAAAATTACTTAGTAAAATATCAAAAGGGAAATCCATGTACAAACAAAAGAAAGAAAGCCAAAGACAATATCTTAATAAGATCTTACCTTGAATAGATAGCTAAGTATAGCTAAAACCATCACCTAAGGATCCTAAGCAACAACTTGCAAATATAAAATTTCTTGTTTGCAAAATATCTAACCATTTTATATAGCAAATAAAATCTATGAAATCTAAACCATGTGCAGCAAATTTATAAATTATGGCTTTGATAGATTATGTTTCTAGAAGCATAACTTAGGGCAAATTGATTGGTCCATCTCTTAATAAACAACCGTTTCCTTCATGCATAAGTAATAGGAGCTAAAGAAAGGAGTAAGCCTAAGGATTTAAATACTATAGCTTAAAATGTAAGAAAAATATTGAATAATAAAATGCCCCTATAAATAACATTTGAAACCCCTGCATATCTCTCACAAACAATGGAGTTTAAGAAAGCTTATTTCAGGAAAAAGGAAAGCATTTTATAGTAAGTAGACTTATACTATATTCTTTCCATTAGAAACCATCTCTGATTTTGTAATACAAATTTATGCCACTAATATATTCATTTAGTTGTTAAAAACTTGGAGAAATAGTTGATAACATACAAATGTTGATATCTGGAAATGACAATGTATATGCATGTATACATTGTGAGTAAACCTCTTTCATACAAACAGTAAGAATAAATTGTAAGTAAACACCTCACTTTTCTCTACTATTTATACATTTAACATCTCAAGATTTAAGTTAGTTATATGCTTGTATGTATTCAGCATACTGGATGCGATCATTATGTTGTTTTAAAATAGTTAAATGATCAGGATTTAAGGGCTGAACCAAAAATAGAGGATAACCCATAATACAAAGACAGTAAAAATGAACTAGGTGAGCAAACTTTCCTATCTCTCTTGTATGATTGATGATCAACTACCTATGTATTATGTATATATTTGAAATCTGCATATAATGATACATAACATAGATAGATTGGAGACCGGATCTCTGTTTAATGTTAAAAACAGTGTCAAGAACAGCGGGTAAATTTAGTAAGTAGACGCCTAAAATTTCTCTCCACCATTTATATTTAAATGCCCGTGAATTCAAGTGTATGTATACTGATGTGAATCCATTATATTAAATACAAATATTGAAGTAGTTACAATAGTTAGATTAGGAGTTTAAAAGTAAATAAATAGCCCGAGATAGTAAAAGAAAAGAAGAAAAGAGGAGATAGAAGAAATCATAGGTAACTAGTTTGCATAGAAGGAAAGAGATTTCGGCTAAAGTAGGCATCTTAGTTTGACTCTTTTAATTTACATGTGAAAACTGCACATGCTAATCAGGTTCACACACACAATTTAATGACTACAAGATAGATTAAGATAACCCCTTATACGCAAAGAGTGCCTACTGTGTTACATGACAGCAAGTACCTTAGCCATTAGGGCATTAATATATATTTATATATACGAAATGTGGGTTAAAACAATAACACATGAGAACTGGCGCAAGAAATGAGGTTCTGGGTTTGGGAATAGGTTAGCGGAGATAAATGGAGTTAGTTAAGATTATCAGGGAAGCGAGATCACCAGAGAGGTTGTGGTGCATGTGCATGGTGCACACCGTACACTAGGAAATGGAAAAGCAGCAACAGGAAAAGAAGTAAGAAAAGGGAAAAGATTATAAAAGAATTGGATGCATCATATTGATGCATGATACCGGGGGAATGAAACAGCCATGCAAACCCGGTCATAGCATTCATGAAGTGAACGAAACAGCAGGGACTTACCTTGGGTTGCTGTGTAAAACAGGGTAACATGGCCCATCGCAAAAATCAAAGGAAGCAAAGAATTAACGTCTAGCATTTGTTTAAATCTGATATGTGCTTTTATTATAAATAATTTGGTCACATGGAGGACTGCAGTAAAGAAAAGATGAGTATGGCAGCAGAGCTTGTTTAGCATGTTGAGCCATAAAGCAAGTGGCGATGAAGGAGAAACAAATGCAAATATCAAAGAAAAAAAAAACAGTATGAATTGAAGCCAGGAGGAGAGCAGCAGGGAAATAATAAAGAAAAGATAAACTTCAATATATGATAATGGTAATTGCTAAAAGAAATTAAAGATAAAAGAAAATGGGTATGCCTGTATTAAGGTAAACACGTGAGAAGGGGAAGTATGCGTTCGGGTTGTAGCAGAAGGATTGTGGGTTTTGGTATAATAAAAAAAAAGGTGTTTAAATTATAAACAAAATGAAAAGAAGAAACCAAACAGAATAAAGAAACATGAAATAGAGTAAAAGAGAGGATGGGAATAAGAAGGGTGAAATGGAGCGTGGAAGCAGGCAAATAAGAAGGGTGAAATGGAGCGTGGGCTTAGGGTATTTGGGACTTGTCTGATCTCAACATCAAATGGTATTTGACCAAACATAACGTGTTATACTTCTTTTTAGAAACGGAGAATGTAGTGCGTAGGCTGATAACTAGCGAACACCGTTGTTTAACACTTGTTTGATGGACAAAAATTTTCCACACTTAACGTTAATATGCGAACGTTTACCAGTAATAGTGCAGCCATAAATTTACTTTTGAACTTCTTTAAAAAGAAGGAAAAATTGGCACTTTACGAAGGGGTACTTAGGAAAAATGGAGATACACGGTTGTGGCATCAATTTTGGAAGAAGAACACGGGCGCAGGAAGACATGGTACTCGGCACTTTGCAAAGTACCAGGTGGTACTTTGAAAAACACGGTCGTGGCATTGGAAATTTGAAGGAACGCACGGTGACTGGCAACTGGCACTTTGCCAAGTACCAGGTGGTACTTTAGAAAACACGATCGTGGCAAGGAAAATATGAAGGAACGGACGGTGACTGGAGAAGTAGTACTTTGGTACTTTGGTAAACTGGCAAAGTACCAGGTGGTACTTTGGCACAGCAGGAAAATACGGTCCTGGCAAGGAAATTTTGAAGGAACGGACGGTGACTGTAGAAGTGGTACTTTGGTAAATTGGCAAAGTACCAAGAGGTACTTTGGCAAATGCATGCGTAGCCTTAGGATTTGAAGCGAAATCAAGGCGTTTTGAAGCTGGAACTTTGGCAAACTGGTACTTTGGTCAATACGCTTTAAAATGAGTTTTTGAACGAAGTTTTTAATTAAAATTTGTTTTAATTAAAAATGAAAACTAAAATTAAAAAATAATTAAATAATTAAATAAAAATAGAATTTTTATTTAATTTGTCATAGGCAAGTGGAAAGAGGAAAATGGCAAGAAGATTGGGTACAGAAGTTGATCGAAGAATTTCAACGAGTTTGAAAATTTAAATATAAAGGAAATAATTTAAATAAATTATTAAATTAATTTATTTATGATAAATTAGAAGTAATAAAATAACTTACCAGAAGAAATGGAGTATTGAGCATCGTTTAAACATCGACGATGAACGAAGCAAAATACCGTGTGTGAAGCACGTGCTTTATTTATCCAATTCTAAATAGTGAGCAAAAACTGAATAGAGTACCGTGTGCAGTGCACACACTTTAACTGTTCATTTTTAAAAGACGATACTGATATCCAGATATGAACAAGATAAAACATATACGGTTTGTGTGATGATAATTAATGTGTACACTGAGTTATAATCAGATTAAGCTGATAATTATTTATCGACTATAAAAGACATTTCGCACATCGTTTCGAAGAGTCTGGGATAAACATCCCACTTCGACTCGAATTATCCGACGAATGTCAGAATACTGAAGACGACGATATGCAAAGGCTATAGTACCTTCAGTCTGTTCAGTCCCAGGACAAACCCGAATGGACGAGTGTCTGACAACGTATATCAGTTAGATTCTACACATCGAATTTACATAAGTATATTTCGTTGGTGGCGGAGAAATTTGTTTATCATAGCTTTATTGCCCGCAATATATCTGGGTAATCAAATGAGTGTTCTGACGGATATGATGATGTGACATTCAAAGTAATTGAAGAAATAAATCTATCAGAAGAATAAACATGACCTCAAAACCTCACAACAAGAAAGTAACAAAAGTTGGGCTAGGCAGCATGGCTAGTTGGGCCATACCCAAGCAGGGTATATTATCACCATCTAGAGAATATTCATATTTGTTACTTCTTTTCAATTCTGTATCTCCCGGGAACGGTTATGTTGGTACCAACCGTAGAGGTGGTAATATATTCGTTACTCTCAAGCTAAATGAGTGGACGGTCATGTGTGACCGGGTTGCAAGACGTTCTTGTTTAACCCCAATGTATCCTCTCTAGAGTACACTGATCGGTAGGTGCTCCCATACCTTGTCTGTTGGAATCCAGTCTCCAATAAGCGCTCTGCGACTTTTGATTTTATACTATATACGTGAACGTGAGATGCAAGCATTTCACTAGATGATTATTTATTTGATAAAAACTATCGTAATATCAAACGTTTTGATATAAAATACTTGGGTCATTATCCATATATTAGTTATGGATTGGTCTAAAGATTTATAAAAGTAAATGGATCTGAAAAACCTTATTCTTACTACCATGTTAACATCTTTTAACTATGTTTACTCATACCAGTCCCATGACTGACACAGAGTTTATTTCTTGTGTTTCCTAAACTCTTGGGTACTCATAATATTTGTTATGAGTAGACAAGTAGTCTAGGTAGGCAAGTGGAACCAATGAAGTTCAAGTCAAGACCAATAGTATATCTATACCTATGAATCCAGATCAGTTATCTGTATTATCTTAGTCATGATGTATAATTATGTTGTTGTACTATGATAATGTATTATGATGATGTACCATGATGTAGCAGATCCAGTATTGTAATATATTATGCATTTTTGAAATTCCGCTGTAAGATTCTGATGTTTTCTTATTCTTCTATTCTATTAGTTCTATCTTTTCTATCTCATCTTCTAAATTCTTTCAATAATGACACGACTTTCGAGGCATCGAAAATCGCGCCGTTACAATTAATAAATTTGTTAATAAATTTTGACCTCTAGTCTCATCATCCGGGAAATGGTATAAAATCAGATAGGTCACATGGCTATGTGGGTCGCACCCATCAAAAGGGTATATCAATACTTGGTCTGGTGAAATCAAATGCCTTCGGTTGTCCCTTTTATTTTATATGTATGCTATCGGTTCGGTTGGCTGGCCCCCAATCGTGGTAATGATATATTCGGTACTCTCAAGCGAAGTGACGGGCCGGTCATGTTTAGCCGGGGTTGCAAGATGTTCTTGTTGAATCCCCAATGTATTCATCTCCAGAGATACATTGTCGGAAGGTGGTCCTATACCCTGCCGTAGTTGGAAATCCATTCTCCAATAAGCGCCCGTGATTTTGATTGTATACTATATATGTGGAGCGTGAGATGCAAGCGTTCTGCTAGATTGATATTTATTTGTATTTAGACAGTATTATAATATCAGAAAAGATTTGATTTCAAAAATGTATTGGGTTATCGGAAGGTAAAAACCATCCGTATTTATGTGTGGATTTGGTCTTACGATTATCTTTTCTTTCAAAAAGATTTTTGACTTTAAAATCAAACTTTGTGATAAATTTTAATCTTAGTGGTTTTTCTCACTCTGGTTCACCAGACTGACCCGTCGTTTGTAATACTCGGGTTAGACCGGGTCGTACAGGTTCAGGTTATTGGATGTTGCGAAGTCCAGAGATGAGCTGGAGAAGTCCAGATGTATGATATATGGTTGTTATTCCGCTGTGTGTTGTATATGAGGACAGGTTATTATAAATATCCAGATGTGTGATGTACTTTGATGATTGTAAGTATTTTAAAGCTCTCAGTAAAGATTACTTCTATATTATATTTTGTTCCGCTGCAATGGGAGACTCTGTGTTGTGTTTGGTTCTTTTTCTTCTTCTATTCTAATATTTCTTTCTTTCTTATCTCACCCTCTAATTTCTTTCTATTAACCTTCCAGTGTTTTCGATATTTGAATAGTCGATATGGTGTTTTTATGTCGATTTTCGGAATCGAAAATCCTTGGGCTATTACAGTGGTATCAGAGCTAGTGGTTTAGTTATAACCTTCGCTCTGTGGTATAACTCGATAGAGATGGGATTAGTAATATCCTAGATTGAGTTGAGTGTGTGTGTGTGTGTATATATATATATAAGAGCGTATTTGTAGATTTCATATACAAATGTTTTGTATTGTGTTTGCTGATTGGTTCAAGTGTTGTGAAGCATTGAACTAGCAATAGTCACGATATTGTTTTGTAAAGAGGGTAAATGAAATAATTTTACCCAAATTGTATTTTTGTATGGAAAAGAAATAATTTATCAGATTATTGAGATATTGTGTGACTGTAATGGAATTCAAATTGGATTATAAAATCTGAAATGGTTTAATATAACCAGAAGATGTCCATATGAAATTAATAAATGAGAATAATAATATGGGATTAATGAATCAAAATTTAACTTAATATAAGTTAAATCATAATGAATCAGAATGAATGATTTTTGAAATAAAATCAGAATTGGGATTATGAAATGAAAAGTGAAGTAATTGAAAGATGAATTAGTAATGGAATATGAAATGATACTTAACTTAATTAAGTAAATATTAGTTTTTAATGTTATTCAACTGATTGGGTTAAGTTGGTTGTGCAAGGTTGATTTAGTGTTTGTTATTTGTATGTTAGATTGATAGAAATAAAATTCATCAATAACTTAAAGAACTGAATGAATTGAAAACAAATCCCAGTATTATAAACTGGAATGAAACTGCATACGAATTAAAATAAATTAGTTAACCCTGTATTTGCATATGAAGGATGTTATATAGTTGATTTTGGAAATTGGTTTAGTTAGAAATTTGGATTAGTGAAGTATTATTGAAATTTCACATATATGTTACTTATATGTTAAACTGAGTCAAGTACAGGTGCTAGACGACTAGCGGATTGATTTTGGTTGAACAAATCGCAATAAATTAAGTAGTATGCTCAATAGCGCTCGCATAAGGTATGCCTACGCAAAAATATAAAATTTTGTCTTTTGATTTTGTTTTCCGACCATATGGGTCGATGTATACATATTATTTGTTCCTGCGATATCACAGAAGTCACCTGCCGAATTTTTCCGGGAATTTAATGTGTTAAATTGTTTTTGAAAATTTTGAAAATTTATATTGATTATAATGAATTGGTTTCGATTTAAAATAAAATGGATTTTTAAAGATAATGAATTTATAACAATTTTCTAGCTTAGTAATTTTGGGGATGAAATTCTATTAAGGGGGAAAGATTGTAATATTCCATATTTTTAGTGATCAGATATTTAAATTATTTTATTATTTAAATATTTTATTAGTAATTTTAAATGGATTTAAAATATATAATTCATTAATAAAAACGAAGTTTGAACGTTAAATTATATATAATATAAATCGAGCTCGAAATGGCGCTGCAGTTCGTAATATTTAATTTTGAACTTTAACTGGATATACAAGATCCAATATAATTCGGATTTCTATCGTGACGACCCCAAAC
This sequence comes from Allium sativum, assembly GCA_030737875.1. Taxonomy (NCBI): domain Eukaryota; kingdom Viridiplantae; phylum Streptophyta; class Magnoliopsida; order Asparagales; family Amaryllidaceae; genus Allium; species Allium sativum. The sequence continues at coordinate 184,310,624 of CM060916.1, forward strand.
CCCCGTTCCACGGTGGCAAGGGTAATCTTTGGAATATAACACATAAACAGAAACAACAAAACATAAATATAGAATTACACCAGATAATGAACAACAAAAATTACACTGAATACATAACAACATCAGAGTTACACAGTATAACAAGATCATACTTAGTGCGAAATACAGTTTCAGAGTAATATAAAATGTCTGTAGCGGAATCAAACATAATATACATAACAGAGTCTGAAACAGTAAGTAGAAATGATAAAGCCCATCTCCAGCTCCATAGCTATCCAGAATGAGTCTGCTAAAACCTGAATACAACGGTGCCCATGTAGAAATAAGGGCACCCGAGTTTGCCAGTGAAACAAACTACGAGTCAGTCATGGGACTGGTATGATAAATCTACTTAACTGGTTAAACAATAATAAAAGGGCAAATCATAGGACCACGCCACTTTCGCGGAACGGTTTTACTCCAGTGATTGCCAGTGCAGGTAACAAAGCAAATCTTTTTAAACAATGCAATGATTTTTAGAAAGAATGAAGCCAATATAAGACTCAAGTATCATCATACAATGCAACGCAAACCGGAGGATAGAGTTTTACCTTATATTGACCAAAATTTGCTTGATACGTATGAAACAAAGTCATTTGATATTATTACTAGTGTTTATATGTTTCAAAAACAATTTCAATTATAAGTATCAATCATAGACGGCATGGGTACCATATATCATGTCTCCATATGTAGGTTTACAATCAAAACCGCACGATATCGTATTTGGAAATTGGATTTCCGTCATGAACCAAGGCAAAAGATAGTCTTTACCGCTTCGAGACAATCTAGCCTACCATGTCTCAGGAACAGCCGCAACTGCACCTTGGATCGTCAGGGTCGGTCCACTCAATTTGGATTACAATTAAACCCTGAACAATACGTCTCCCCGCCCTATGGGGCGCAAATGAGCCAAATGACTCTATATCCGAGGCGCCTCGCATTCCAACAACCACACAGGTGAAAATAATATAAATGTCAGCCAGTTCAAGCACTGACACCACCTCTAGCTAGAAAGAGACGCATGTCCTCCCTAAGGTCTTCTCCTGTTTCTGGTTCATACCGGGTGCGAGGCTCACGAATTTACGTTATACACAAAGCTATGCCATATAGGCGGTGCTTTGATCATCAACCACAAGACTTTGCTTTTCAACAAAAGCCTTGATCCTTTGCATCTCAGCATGCCACATAGGCAATTCACGCCATGCAACTGATGGCTATCAATCACATAGAATGAAATCCAATGTCAGACACACAATCTATTTACAAGTCCGTTCTGGGTCTGAACGAAACCAGAGGCACACAATACCTTGCATATCCGGTCGATCTCCAAGTACGTCTGGACAATCACTGCTTTTTCCATCGTCTTGGGATGCCTCCCAATCAAGATCTCAGTAATCATCCAAACGATGTGAAGCTCTTCGGTCTTCGACCACCGTCTTCATCATCGACTCCTTATCGTCGATCGATTATTTGAAATGAGGTTTAACTCGGCCTTTTCAAATAATGCACGTATATTTAGAATTTAAATCAATGCATTTCATGGTTAAGTTATTCGACATCCACATTTCAGTTCTTTATATAATTTTCATGTCAAACACATTCAACCATCAAAATATCAACCAACACAAGTAATATCGGTTTATTTCCATCCCATATCGCTTATAATATGTTATAACGATATCTGACTATTTTTATTTATAATAAAAATTGCCAAATTAATTAAACGGCGTTTCAGGTCGTGCCGTAGCACTGGCGCTGTTTTTCTTCAGAATTGATTTACACATATCTGAAAATCTAACCGTTGATAGACACCATTGGAAAGATCTCTCCAAGGCGGATCCAATGGTTCCAGTTTCGAGAAAATCCGACGGTCGGATCTCTCAGTATAATCATTTAAAGTTACGATTTCAAAACAAGAACTGCTGCGCGCGATTCGATTAATTTATATATATATATATATATGTATGTATATATATATATATGTATGTATATATATAATCCATTCTGGGGCTGTTTTTATTCAGATTTGAGTTAAACATTTCTCACGATCCAACCATTGGATCCTATATATAATAAAAATGTGAATTTTATTGTTTAAAGATTTTATTCAACACATGAATGGTTTCAACACACGAATATTCTCAGCACATGAGTATTGTCAACACATGACTATTTTTAATGGTTCATATACTTGATAAAAATAATATTTTCATCGATCTAAATATTTATTCAACACATGAATATTTTTTATATTTCATTCAAGTGATAAAAATGTGATTTTTATCGTTAAGAGATTTTATTCAACATATGAATATTTTCAACACAAACCATCATAATCAACCATCATAATTATCAACCATTCGTAATATTCAACCATTCGCAATATCACATATTTTCACGCCAATCACAATCAATAAATATCGTCCATGGTTTGTGGACAAGGGGAGTATACATATATATTCGTATATAAATATATTTCTATTCTATTCCATCTCGCTTTTCAACAAATATATAATTTATACAACGCTTGTATAATTTATACATCGCTCATATAACTTATACAACACATGTACATGAGGTATACAATGCGTGTATAATTTATACTTCGCTTATATAACTTATACAACGCATTTCCAGTTCAGTTTGAATTTTGAAATCTAACATTGGGTTCCACTCCTTCAAAAATCGTAGGAAACTCAAAAAAATATTCGGTCTCTTCTAAAATGTAGAAGACGTCCTCTCGGTCCCGGTGTCTCTTGTTTTACTGGATTTCGACCACACATGAAAAAGATACGATTTTTATAAGTTTGCAACACTTTTAAATGTTAAAATCAGTTCCAAAATACCAAACCCGTTACCTTCAACTATGGTTCAAAACTAGGTCAGCCAAAATCCTCCAATCCAAAGCACGATAGCCAAATCGAGTTGCGCCACGTTAAAGGGGCTGGAAGGCCGCGTCCATCGATGGGGGTGGCGCCAGGATCGATGCAGGGTAGAGGGCTAGGCGGCGCGACGAAGTTCGGGATTTCAAGGGCGCGGTTCTCACGAAATACGAAACGAGGGGAACGAGGCTATTATTGATTTGATGAGGAAGAGATGAGCTTCAAAAAGTTGCAAAGGAGCAGGGTCAAATTCTTGATGGATTGGCCGAAAAATGGATGGGAAGGGAAGAACACTCTTCCGCCGTCGACAGTGAAGGGTATCACGGTTTTTTTATTTTTTTAGAAAATATAATTAATGAATGGATTAATTTGATTGGTCGATATTTATATATTTTGAAAATTAGGGTTTTCTCCAAACGAACTCCAATCCAAACCCAACGACTATCACCCCTAGCTAAATACCCCCATCCCGAACACAATGGGATATGTTTCATAGGCCCATTCGACTGCTTCAGTCAGTAATTCTTCAAATTAAAGTATAAAACATTCAATATTTGATTTGAACGTACATTTTAATTTGTCGGGGCCATATACTGATTCTAAAAATTCCTGAAAAATTAATCTAGCTATGTTGGGGCGATACGGTCCCAACAAAACTGATTTCGTCGAATTCTAAGACTGTTTGTAAAATGACCATTCTCTGGTCGACCCGATTTGACTTAAATCAACCAAACACGTTTTCCTTTTCCACACTCACATATTGATTTCAAAAATTATGAAAATTTAAAATTAGCACTAAATTGACATCCCGGATCCAACAGAAGTGGATTCGTCGAAAACAGAGGTCGTTTGCAAAATTGCTATCTTTGAGGCCTTTATATATTATTAATATATATATAAATTCCACATCAACTTTTCTGAAAATTCATTTGGCTATATCTTTTGATTCCCGCTATGAAATTTCGGTTTTTCAGATTCGTCAGAAAGATATTTTCAAACAGATTTAAATATTTCTTGTTTCGCTGAAATCCGATTTATTTTGCATCATGTACATTCAGCCAAAGTTCAAAATCAACTTTTCAACCTGTCGCGCCATTTTAGGCTTTTTTTTATAGTTAAAATAAGTATTTATATTCTAACTTCGATTCAGATAACTTTTTAATCGTTATTATTCAAAATAAATCATTTTTAAATATTCTAAATTCACTAAAATAGCCAAATTAAAAAAATTTAAATTGGCTCTGATTTTCCGGGTTGTTACAATCTCCCCCACTTAAAACTTTTCGTCCCTGAAAAGGAACGAAGCTGAAAGTTGTTTTACTATTCAACTCAACTTTCACTCTGGCTAAATTTATCTTTCATTTACATATTGGTTTCAATAATTTTATTAGCTAAAATAATAAACAAACAACACAACCAACAATCAATTAGTTGATTAACTTTTCAAATATATCCTTTATATATTCAAAAATCATATTTCTAAAACCAAACTATATATATATATAATCACAAATACGTTATTTATAAACGTATAACTCTCAACTCGTTCTGGGGCATTTCTGACCCCATCTCTAACGAGTTATTCTGATTCTGCTATACTCATACTAGGATATTACTGATCCTATCTGTAATGAGTTATTCATCTTAGAACACTACTGGTTCTATCTCTGACGAGTTCGTTAATATGTTTTATTCCTAAGCTGAGATTAACCAAAGCTCTGATACCACGTGTGACGACCACAAACCCCCGTTCCACGGTGGCAAGGGTAATCTTTGGAATATAACACATAAACAGAAACAACAGAACATAAATATAGAATTACACCAGATAATGAACAGCAAAATACACTGAATACATAACAACATCAGAGTTACACAGTATAACAGGATCATACTTAGTACAAAATACAGTTTCAGAGTAATATAAAATGTCTGCAGCGAAATCAAACATAATATACATAACAGAGTCTAAAATAGTAAATAGAAATGATAAAGCCCATCTCCAGCTCCATAGCTATCCGGAATGAGTCTGGTAAAACCTGAATACAAGGCTGCCTGTGTAGAAATAAGGGCACCCGAGTTTGCAAGTGAAACAAACTACGAGTCAGTCATGGGACTGGTATGAGAAATCTACTTAACTGGTTAAACAATAATAAAAGGGCAAATCATAGGACCACGCCACTTTCGCGGAACCGGTTTACTCCAGCGATTGCCAGTGCATGTAACAAAGAAAATCTTTTTGAACAACGTAATGGTTTTTAGAAAGAATGAAGCCAATATAAGACTCAAGTCCCATCACACAATGCAACAAAAACCGGAGGATAGAGTTTTACCTTATATTGACAAAATATGCTTGATACTTATGAAACAAAGTCATTTGATATTATTACTAGTGTTTATATGTTTCAAAAACAATTTCAATCATAAGTATCAATCATAGACGGCGTGGGTACCATATATCATGTCGCCATATATAGGTTTACAATCGAAACCGCACGATGTCGTATTTGAAAATTGGATTTCCGTCATGAACCAAGGCAAAAGATAGTCCTTACCGCTTCGAGACAATCTAGCCTACCATGTCTCAAGGACAGCCGCATCTACACCTTGGATCGTCAGGGCCGGTCCACTCGTTGTGGATTAAACTTAAACCCAGAACAATGCGTCTCCCCGCCCTATGGGGCGCAAATGAGCCAAATGACTCCATATCCGAGGCGCCTCGCATTCCAACAACCACACAGGTGAAAATAATATAAATATCAGCCAGTTCAAGCACTGACACCACCTCTAACTAGAAAGAGACGCATGTCCTCCCTAAGGTCCTCTCCCGTTTCTGGTTCATACCGGGGTGTGAGGCTCGCGAATTTACGTTATACACAAAGCTATGCCACATAGGCGGTGCTTGGATCATCAACCACAAGACTTTGCTTTTCAACAGAAGCCGTGATCCTTGCATCTCAGCATGCCACACAGGCAATTCACGCCATGCAACTGATGGCTATCAATCACACAGAATGAAATCCAATGTCAGACACACAGTCCATTTACAAGTCCGTTCTGGGTCTGAACGAAACCGGAGGCACCTAATACCTCGCATATCCGGTCGATCTCCAAGTACGTCTGGACAATCACTGCTTTTTCCATCGTCTTGAGATGCCTCCCAATCAAGATATTAGTAATCATCCAAACGATGTGAAGCTCTCCGGTATTCGACCACCGTCTTCATCATCGACTTCTTATCGTCGATCGATTATTTGAAATGAGGTTTAACTCGGCCTTTTCAAATAATCCACGTATATTTAGAATTTAAATCAATTCATTTCATGGTTAAGTTATTCGACATCCACATTTCAGTTCTTTATATAATTTTCATGTCAAACACATTCAACCATCAAAATATCAAACAAAACAAGTAATATCGGTTTATTTCCATCCCATATCGCTTATAATATGTTATAACGATATCTCGCTATTTTTATTTATAATAAAAACAGCCAAATTAATTAAACGACGTTTCAGGTCGGGTCGTGGCACTGGCGTTGTTTTTCTTCAGATTTGATTTACACATATCTGAAAATCTTACCGTTGGATCTTAACAAAGTTGACACCATTGGAAAGATCTCTCCAAGGCGGATCCAACGGTTCCAATTTCGAGAAAATCCGACGGTCGGATCTCTCGGTATAATCGTTTAAAGTTACGATTTCAAAATGCGAACTGCCGTGCACAATTCGACTAATTTTATTATATATATATATATAATCCATTCTGGTGCTGTTTTTATTCAGATTTGAATTAAACATTTCTCACGATCCAACCGTTGGATCCTAGAAAATTTTATATCGTTGGAAAGATATTTCCAAAGTGAACCCAACGGTTCCGCTTACGGGAAAATCCGATGGTCGGATCTCTCGGTATAATCGTTCAAAGTTACGATTTCAAAACGCGAACTGCAGCGGGTCGATTAGTTTTATTTAATTTATATTTATATATATAAATATAATTCATTCGACGATTTCGATATCGTTTTCCACTTCAAATATTTCACTAACGCCTTTAAATTTCTGAAAATTTCGCCATAACTTCCTTTGTACGGGAAGGGGTTTGGAAATTTATCAGGCCGTATTAGGCACCCAATAAATCCAGTATAAGCATACACAATTTTTACTGACCTAATCTATGCCCGAGGGAGAGTGTAGGTCATTACTCTAGAGGATAAACCTGCGTCAGCTCGTCCAGTGTTGGAAAATAAATGGTCCATGTGCCGTATCTAATAACTAGAGAGACGTGATTATTATCAACTCTACACCCGTGTGGGGTTTTAATTTTTCTGGCAAATTACCATTATATTTTATATAGCCCATATCAATCTTCAGTTCAACCTGAAATATAGTCATCGTCATACAAGCCTCTCGCTTGTATGGTAATCTTCAACCTCGTCACATAAGCTCCAAGTGCTTATGTGGTATATGATGAAGTATTCTATCTTCTCTCAATATGCCATGTAATGTGGTTCAAAAGTAACTGTTGCTATCCTATGGCAACATTAATTATTTCACACAGGACAACCAGCACTCTACATCCGATGGCATTCACAGGAGTTGATATAATAACAAAATTGCGCAGCCAACTCATTTAGGTTTACCTATTTGTCGGGCACGCAAATATATTCTTTACTCAACAGCCAATCCATTTCCCTGTTTAGTGACGTGTATATATATATATGCACATCTATGCTAAAAATAATATTTCTAGCAAACAAAAGTTTATTTCTATACATGGTTATTTTTAACACTTCCTACATGTGTTAAAAATAATATTTCCAACTCACAAATATTTATTTGAACAAGTGGTTATTTTTAACACTTCATATTCCATATAAAAATGATATTTTTAGCGAACAAAAATATATTTCAATGCATGACTATTTTATTTAGTTCATATACATGTTAAAAATAATATTCATAGTAACCAAATATTTGTTTCACCACTTGTGTATTTTTACCGAGTCGTATACATGATAAAAATGGTATTTTTATCATTCAAAATATTTATTAAACACATGAATGTTATTAACACTTCATATACACAATAAAATGCGAATTTTATTGTTCAACTCATATATCCAACACATGAATGTTTTCGACTTCACCCATACGATAAAAATATGATTTTTTATCGTTCTAGTCATTTATTCACACATGACTGTTTTCTATAGTTCATATATATAATAAAAATGTGAATTTTATTGTTTAAAGATTTTATTCAACACATGAATGGTTTCAACACATGAATATTCTCAACACATGAGTATTGTCAACACATGACTATTTTTAATGGTTCATATACTTGATAAAAATAATATTTTTATCGATCTAAATATTTATTCAACACATGAATATTTTCTATATTTCATTCAAGTGATAAAAATGTGATTTTTATCGTTTAGAGATTTTATTCAACATATGAATATTTTCAACACAAACCATCATAATCAACCATCATAATTATCAACCATTCGTAATATTCAACCATTCGCAATATCACATATTTTCACGCCAATCACAATCAATAAATATCGTCCATGGTTTGTGGACGAGGGGAGTATGTATATATATTCGTATATAAATAAATTTCTATTCTATTCCATCTCGCTTTTCAACACATATATAATTTATACAACGCTTGTATAATTTGTACATCGCTCATATAACTTATACAACACATGTACATGAGGTATACAATGCGTATATAATTTATACGTCGCTTATATAACTTATACAACGCAATTCCAGTTCAGTTTGAATTTAGAAATCTCACATTGGGTTCCACTCCTTCAAAAATCATAGGAAGCTCAGAAAAATATACGGTCTCTTCTAGAATGTAGAAGACGTCGTCACGGTCCCGGTTTCTCTTGTTTCACTGGATTTCGACCACACATGAAAAAGATACGATTTTTATAAGTTTGCAACACTTTTAAATGTTAAAATCAGTTCAAAAATACCAAACCCGTTACCTTCAACTATGGTTCAAAACTAGGTCAGCCAAAATCGTCCAATCCAAAGCACGATAGCCAAATCGAGTTGCGCCACGTTAAAGGGAATGGAAGGCCGCGTCCACCGATGGGGGTGGCACCAGGATCGATGCAGGGTAGAAGGCTGGGCGACGTGACAAAGTTCTAGATTTCAAGGGCACGGTTCTCACGAAATACGAAGCGAGGTTGAGCGAGGCTGGTATTGATTTGAAGAGTTGGAGATGAGCTTCAAAAATTTGCAAAGGAGCAGGGTCAAATTCTTGATGGATTGGCCGGAAAATGGACGGGAAGGGAAGAACACTCTTTCGCCGTCGCTAGTGAAGGGTATCGGGTTTTTTTTTTATTTTTTTAGAAAATATAATTAATGAATGGATTAATTTGATTGGTCGATATTTATATATTTCGAAAATTAGGGTTTTCTCCAAACGAACTCTAATCCAAACCCAACGACTGTCACCCCTAGCTAAATACCCCCATCCCGAACACAATGGGATATGTTTCATAGGCCCATTCGACTGCTTCAGTCTGTTATTCTTCAAATTAAAGTATAAAACATTCAATATTTGATTTGAACATACATTTTAATTTGCCGGGGCCACATACTGATTCAAAAAATTCCCGAAAAATTAATCTAGCTATGTTGGGGTGATACGGTCCCAACAAAACTGATTTCGTCGAATTCAGAGACTATTTGTAAAATGGTCATTCTCTGGTCGACCCCATTTGACTGAAATCAACCAAACACGTTTTCCTTTGCCACGCTCACATATTGATTTCAAAAATTATGGAAATTTAAAATTAGCAATAAATTGACATCCCGGATCCAACAGAAGTGGTTTTGTCGAAAACAAAAGTCGTTTGCAAAATTTCTATCTTTAAGGCCTTTATATATTATTAATATATATAAATTCAACAACGACTTTTCTGAAAATTCATTTGGCCATATCTTTTGATTCCCGCTTTGAAATTTCGATTTTTCAGATTCGTTAGAAAGATATTTTCAAACAGATTTAAATATTTCTTGTTTCGCTGAAATCCGATTTATTTTGCATCCTGTACATTCAGTCAAATTTCAAAATCAAATTTTCAAACTGTCGCGCCATTTCAGGCTTTGTTTTATAGTTAAAATAAATATTTATATTCTAACTTCGATTCAAATAACTTTTTAATCGTTATTATTCAAAATAAATCATTTTTAAATATTCTAAATTCACTAAAATAGCCAAATTAAAAAATTTTAATTGGCTCTGATTTTCCAGGTTGTTACGTCTATAAAACAAGAAGGAAGAGGTAGCGTAGCTGTATATTAATTGCGGGGACAACCGGCCAAGTATATTAATCTGGGCCTAATAGTTTAGTTGACTCGGCCTTACTCAATAAGAGTCACCTAATCCAGTGAGAAGCCACTCGTGGAAGCCCATTCGTTTGTTCAGGTCCCAATTAATATACTGGCCTTCCTTCGGGCGCCTTGTTGTTGCTGATGAGTCAAGGGCTGCTGTCACTAAAATTAAATCATTTCAACATGGAAAAGGGCGAGCTCAATTCGCTCTAGATTTGGTCGGTGGTGATGTGTTCTGGAGTTGCGTGGAGGAGGGAAAATGGTTCGAAGATGGCAGCAGTTTATGGGTTCACGCTGGCTATCGACAGCACCTGGGAAGTCAGCGCTTGGGCCGAGGAGAGGTGGGGTCACAGCGCTTGTGCCAACGGTCACTGATCATGGTCCGGCTATAGGAGGAAGGCGCGATAGGCCTGAGATGAAGTCGGGACATGTGAGAGCTAAACAAATGAAAGAAAGAGACTATGAAGAAAGTAAAAACTGTCGGCTGTTGCTTAAAGTAGGAAGTAGATGGGCCAAAAATTTCTGCGATGAAATTAAGGTTGACCGCTGTTTTCATAATATAATGAAAGTATATCATCAACTATACTGAGCATTATAAGGGAAATAAACGTGAAGGAAGAATCACGGTTGTAACCGTGAATTGAAAGTAATCAGTAAATTTAGATTAGAAAAGTTAATTTATTATTTTTAGTCACCGTTCGATTAAAGAACTGTTTAGTAAATCCTATTTTGAGGAAACACAGGTGTAAATAACGAAGTGCTGCAGTAAAATCTGATCGGCCCCAATTTCTTTAAACATAATTATTTAATATTAACCATAGTTAATAAGTTTGTTAATTTAGTCGTATAGGTTACTAAAATAGGTTATTGAAATATAAATGTTGCAGGGCATGTGTTTTGGGGTTGAACGGAGCGTCACGAAACAAGGCAGTAAAATGATGAAAAACCGCATGATGTTGAACATCGGATCGACCCTGTTATTTCAAAATGATGGAATCAGTGAAAATGGGAGGAAGTTCTGAGCTTGTATGTTTTGAAGGGAAAGGATGATTTAAAAACCGTCGGCCTCTTTTATTTGATCAAGTAATTGGCTAATTAAGAAATTATTTAATATAATTAATTTAAATTAAAATCATAATTTCTTATATTGGTATATCTTGTACATATGATTACAGAATTGGACCAAATAAGTTATATTGCGATCAAGGCGACGAGCTCCACATCATGGAACTGTTCTGGATAGTAATGGAGACAGCTGAAATTTACAGTTAAATTAAACGGTTATTTAATTTAACTGTAACCGAACCATTTCAACAACGAATAAATCAAAGTGAGTTAGACTTACTTAGTTATCCCACTTATATTTTATATAAGTCGGGTTTTTATTTTGTGTGCTATGATTGTTAATGGTTGCCTGCTATCCATTATTGATTTAACTGATGAAATTAAGCCGTTGTTTAATTTCAGTGAAACACCAAATCGTTATTTTAAAGATTGGTTCCAATTAAGGTAAATTACCTTATTGGTCAAATTTATAAAATAAACGTGTTTACTTGTTTGAATTGTTTTGTTAGTTGGTTGGTGTTAATTAGTCGTTATTTACTATTATAGAAATAATCAGTTAAACTGAATTGAATAATATCATTTGAGATAACGTAGTTGGATACAGGGAAGAACAGGTTAGAGCGATCCAACGAGATTCCTCAAATATATTTAATGTTATTTATTTTCATATTATCATTATGTGAATTGTTTAAAACCATCTATTTGAATGATTGATTTGATTGTTAACTGTTGACCTGAAATTCAACATTTGCTTTGTTTAAACCAATGGGTGATATTGGTTGTGTAATTGGCAGTATATGGCCTATAAATCAATCAGTTTTCTAAATGTCGACTTACCAACAAGTGAATCGACGAAAATGAAGTTATAAAATTTATTTTATAACTGAAAATATATTATTTTTAAATCTATTAATTTGAATGAAAGTTTGCTAAAGGAAAATTAATATTTATTATTTATTATTTAAATTTATAAGTAATTATTAAATGATATTATAAAGTAAAATCTGATATTAATCTGATTTATAAGCAAATGGGCAGAACTTAACCAACGGTTAAGAATTGGATAATTGTTTTATTTAAACAATTAAATGGAATTATTTAAATTAATTATATTATTAATTAATTTAAAGTGAGAACTAATTGGGAATTATTAAAGGATTAATCGTGTATTGATTTGGCTAAGTCAACCGCTAGGATTGATTATTAAATTAATTTATTTTGAATTAATTTAATAAAATAGTTGAACGAATATTTGTTTAAATCTTAATAAGATTTTAAAAGGGAATTTATTATTTATTCTAGTTAATAAAGAAATTAACTACTGATACTATAGTTAATGATTGAAGTAAAATATTATTCTAATTAATATTAATTTAAGAGATTACTTTTTAATTGAAATTCATTAAAAAATGTGATCGAAGTTGAAATGAATCTAATCGAAATGTGAAAGGAGTTTATGAACGAGTTTTACATAAAAACCGAGTTTTTATAACAAAGTTGTAAAAATAATTTTAAGCGAATCTGATAGCTTAATCCAATATTTACTGAATATTTGAAGTTAGAAAAAGGGAATTTAGAAATTGGGAAATGGTATGAAATAACGAAATGAGATTCATTCCGAGGTTCAGAATGTGATATTTTGAAGTTCGGAATGTTAAGCAGAGTTGAGTGAATAAGCTAATTACAAGATTTTTGAAATGACAACGAATATAAGTTGTCGTAAATGATAGTTAAGAGTTTAGAAATATAATCAAAATATTAGTTTTTGATAATATTTTTTAAATGGAATTTGTAAATAAAGTAAGAGTTTTGAAAAATGAATTGTAACAACCTGGAATTTTGGAACCAATTTAAAATTTTTATTTTAGAAATTTTAATGGATTTTTAATATTTAAAATAATTTATTTTAAACAATAACGACTAAAAATTTATTTTAATTGAAGTTAAAAAAATAATTTTATTTTAATTATAAAAGTAGTAAGAAATAGCGTGGTAGTTTGAAAATTTAATTTTGAACTTTAACTGAATGTACATGATTCAAAATAAATCGGATTTCAGTAAAACCAGAAATATTTAAATCTTTTTAACAATATCTTTCTAATGAATATAAGAAACTGTGATTTCACTTTATAAATTGTAAGTTATGTCCAGTTTAAAATTCAGAAAAGTCGCTGTAGAATTTATATATATTTTAATATAATATATAACCCTTAAAAATAGCCATTTTGCAAATGACCTCCGTTTTCGATGAAACCACTTTTGTTGGATCTGGAATGTCAAATTATTGCTAGGTTTAAATTTTCATAATTTTTAGAATTAATATGTAAGCGTGGGAAAAGAAAATGTGTTTTGTCAGTTTCAGTCAAATTGGATCAACCAGAAATGGCCATTTTTCAAACTATCTAGAAATTCGACAAAATTAGTTTTGTTAGGACCATATCGTCAAAACCTAACTAGAAATAATTTTTCTTTAATTTTTAGAGTCCGTATTCGGTCCCGGTAAATTTAATTGTACGATCGAATTAAATAAATAAATAAATAAATTATATATTAAATTAAAGAAAACAGGCTGAAGACGATCGTTTGGGCTAATGGGACCTAGCCCATTGCGTCTGGAACGGGGGTATTTGCCTACGGACAACTTTTGTTGGACTGAAATTGGATCTGAAACCCTAATTCACAAATACAACATCCGCCATAGCTTCCAACGAATGACCGACATCATCCCCACTTAATCCCTTATGCTATCCCGATCTACCAAAAATTATAACATGAATCCAAAGACAAAATCAAAGAACTCAACAAGCTCTCCCATCTCAACGGTTAAGATGAGGAATGGCATCAGGGTTTGCTCGAAATTCTGGTTCAAAATCGTGACATTTGGGTTCTTTTTCTGGTGCCATAGGAGGGCCGAGCTCAGAGCCGTTCAGGGCGGCGGTAGACCAAAGGATGGCGCCCGAGGTGATGAGCACAGTTCGGGGTACGACGGCTCGGGTTGTGGTGCACAGGAGGGTTTAGAATTCGAAGTTGGGTTCCGACGTGTTTCAGATGAGAACGATAAGGAAGAAAGGCAAAACAAAAAGGGCAACGTTTCTTAAGTGTAATTAACCTCGTTTAATTATTTAAATTAATTGTTATATAATTAAAAGTTTAAAACTGATGTATCCAACTCAAACAGAAACAAAATTCAGAAATTTCAGTTGCGTTGGAATCAGAAAAACGAGATCTAGACGATGGAACAGACCAGATCTGGAACCGAACTTGTTGAAAATTCAGAAAAAAAGCAATGTGAGAATTCTGATTCAATAATTAAATTAAATTTTAATTATTTTTCTCGCTTTTAAAAATCATTGTATGTATGTTGATAATTCAGAACTGCGATGTTTGTGATTTAGATTTTATTGATCATGTTTGTGGTGTATTCTGATGTTCATAATTTACTAGGTCTACTATGAAATTTCATTTTTGGTTGAATCTCTAGTTGCGAATAAAAATCATGTTTTTATTTTAGATCTATAGAAATTGATTGGATTTGAAATAAAAATCATATTTTTATTTTAGATCTACGAATATTGATTGGGATTTGAAATAAAAACTTTACTTTCATTTTAGATCCAAGAATATAGATTTGTTTAGATATAAAGACTTCATCTTTTATTCAGATCCGTGGGTATTGATTTGTTCAATAATAAAAATATCATTTTTATTTAGAAACCTGAAAATGGATTTGCTTAGAGTTTGTTTCAATAACTAAAGTATTCAATTAAAAGATTATATTTTCAAATAGTTACAATAAAAGATTAGATTTAAAAGATTATATTTTTTTATTGTCGAATAGTTACAATAAAAAGGATTAGAAACAAAAGAGTCATTTTTTTTCAGTTAGCTACAAAGATTAGAATTGGGATAAAAGATTTCATTTTTATTTTCAATTAGTTACAAGATTAGAATTGGAATAAAAGATTCCATTTTTATTTTCAATTAGTTACAAAGATTAGAATTGGAATAAAAGATTTCATTTTTATTTTCAATTAGTTATAATGAAAAAGAGTTGAGATTTAAAAGTAACATTTTTATTTTCATTTTATATACAATAAAAAGTGTAGATTAAAAGTAACATTTTTATTGCCATTTTATATACAATAAAAAGTGTATATTAAAAAGTAACATTTTTATTGTCATTTTATATACAATAAAAAGTGTAGATTAAAAAGTAACATTTTTATTGCCATTTTATATGCAATAAAAAGAATGGATTTAAAGTAACATTTTATTTGTCAATTTAGTTACAATAAAAAGGATAGATTTAAAAATAACATTTTTATTGTCAAGTTAGTTACAATTAAAAGAATTGATACAAAAGAAACATTTTTATTGTCATTTTAGTTGTAATAAAAAGAATAGATTTTAAAGTTGCATTTTTATTGACATTTTATATGCAATAAAAATAGAAGATTTAAAGGTAACATTTTTGTTGACATTTTATATGCAATAAAAATAGAAGAGTTGAAAGTTACATTTTTGTTGTCATTTTATATGAAATAAAAATAGTAATTTTTGTCAAACATGTTAGTTTAAATAAAAAGTCATTTTTGTCAAACATGTTAGTTGAAATAAAAATAGTCATTTTTTTCAAACATATTAGTTGAAATAAAAATAATCATTTTTATCAAACATGTTAGTTGAAAACAAATTATCATTTGCGTCAAAACACAAATAGCATCTTTGTTAAATAAATTTGTGTTACAACAAAAGTATCACTTTGATTCATCTTGTTAAATTAGAATTGTTAACAATATAAATTACTACTTTTTATTCATTTTGTTAAACTAGAGCTGTTAACAAAATGAAATTACCACCTTCAAATCATTTTGTAGAAATAGAATTATCAACAAAATGAATGTATCACTTTTTATACAATTTGTTGAAATAAAATTTATATGTAAACATAAGAATCATTTTTATTTGCATAACATACAATGCAATTTATATGCAAATATAAGAATCATTTTTATTTGCATAACATACAATAGAATTTATATGCAAATATAAGAATCACTTTTATTTGCATAACATACATTGGAATCTATATGCAATTATAAGAATCATTTTTATATTGCATAACATACAATAGAATTTATATGCAAACATAAGAATCATCTTTATTTGCAAAACATGCATTAGAATTTGTATGTGAAATAAAGAATCAATTGTATTGTCACAACACACCTTAGAATTTGTATATTAGTAAAAGTGATATTTTTATATGTTAATTTATACATTAGAATGCGTATGCTATTTAATATAGACATTTATATGTGTCTTGTTATACATTGAAAACTTATACAAATAAAAATATTTCTTTTATTTGTTAAAAATAAAAATAGAAATTGCATACAAATAAAGTAAAATAAAAATTATACTTTTATTTGTCATCAGCAATAAGGTCATGTGAATAAATTACAGTTTATTAGACATTAGAAATGTATAGGGAAACTATACGAGTAAAATATATTTTTATTCGGCACTAGGAATATAATAACATGTTTGTTCATTATCATCAACATGTTAGCAGAATTAAAATTGGTTAAATTCATTAACCAATCATTTATTTATATGAACAATTGTTGGCTGAAAACCCCATACGGGTATTGGGATGATTTTTGACATACACTAGCCCCAATATTTAGTTGTATGTTGATCAATAGATTGACAGGCTGCGATGAGCGTTATTATTTCATTTTAATGCTCTCACAGTTGTAAATTACACTTTGGATGTGAATTGATTGCTTAATGTTTATTTATCATTATTGTCATGTTCATACGATGTATGAAATCCATATAACCGAAATTATATGGTAAATGATTGAGTCGCATTCCGATTCAGGATTTATTTTAAATAAAGAATATCTTTTAAAATAAAGAATATTTTGAATAAAGAATATTTTAAATAAATAACATTTTAATATAAAGAATATTTTAAATAAAGAATATTGTAATGTAAAGAATATTTTTAAATAGAGAATCTTTTTATATAAAGAGTATTTTTAATTAATGAATATTTTAAAATAATATTCAATGAAGGATAAAATGATGATTTTTTTTTATGTCCGTTTTGAATGGACACAAAAGATTAAAATATATTTTTATCGAAATGAACTAGTTATTAACCAGAATAAATCCTTTAAATTAAGATTTAATGAAGTCTTCCAATTAACTAATATTTAATTGGAATTAAATAAATGAATTAGATTTTGGGTTGTCGTGGATGGTGTCTTAAATAACACTATTCTTAATCCCTATATGAAAATAATAAATCTTTTAATTAAGATTATTAGAGTTTCCAGTTATATTAAGTAATTGGAATAAAATGATATATGAATTGGGTTTATTGTGGATTGTGTTTTAAACAACATTTGTTCTTTAATTCAATTAATAGTTAAATTATAATTTGGAATTTATAAAAAAAATATTAAGATTTAAAAAGAAATTTTCCAAAGTCGAGTTTTCCAATTTAATATATTAAATTGGAATTGAGTGGAAATTCGATTTGATAATAATCAAGATAGTCTTCTGTAAAAGAAGATTATTACTATATATGGAATTTAAAAGGCTTTGCCGTTATTCCATTTATATTATTAGTCTGATCAGAAATTTATATCGGTTATATATTAATTTGATTTCTGTGGAAATTCCATGTAACAACCCGCAAATACGAACCAATTTAAGATTTTTATTTTAAATGAATTGGTTAGAAAATGTGCCCAAATTCAAAAATTCTATTTTTAAATAATATTAAAGCCAGTGAAAGTAGTCAATTTTCAAACGACCTCTGTTTTCAATGAAACCACTTTTGTTGGAACCGGAATGTCAAATTATTGCTAGGTTTAAATTTTGAGGATTTTCCGATTTAGTATGTGAGCGTGGCAATATAAACTGTGTTTGGTCAAATACAGTCAAAATTGATCGACTAGAAAATAGCCATTTTTCAAACAGTCTCAGAATTCAATGAAAATAGTTTTGTTGGATTCGTATCATCAAGACATAGCCAAAAATATTTTTTTGGGATTTTTCGGGGTTCGTATGTGGCTCCGGTGGGTTTTTGAATATGTCAAAAATTAATAATAAAAAGAATTAATTTTAAATTTGAAAAATGAGGGCTGAGATGACCTCATGGGTCTGCGAGACATGGTTAGATGGATCCGGAATAGGGGTTGTTGGGTGGGGTAGCTTCTTGTTGGACTGAATTCTGAATTCCTTAAGAGATTTAGTTTTTTTTTGTAAAATTAACATTTTATTATTATAAAAGAGATTGTAAAAACCTTAAATGAAAATCCACTATTCATCTTCCTCCCACAGACGCTGCCCCCCCCCCCCTTTCTATGGCTGAAATTCCCCCCTTTAATTTCTTCCAATCCATAACGAATTAAAATCCAAACCTTATACCACTTCGAAGAGATTCTTCTCCTCTTCATTTTCATATGGTTAGATCTTCTCTGGAGCCACCATCTCCTTGAACGACGTACTCAAACTCGTCGCCTATCCCTCGCGTCGCTCCCTCCTAGGCTCAGCCGAGCTCCACCATTCCGGGTCCCACGTGTGTGCCTCTCCGTCCTCTTCGTTGTAGCATCCTCTGATCGAACACTGGTGGCTTGAATTGGGAGAAAAGTTTAACCCTAGTTCTGAACAAAGGAATAAGGTGTCGGCCGAGATACTGTAAGGAAGAAGATGATCTATGCTAATTATTTTGACTTTGTTTAATAATTAAATTAATCCCTAATCTTATTTTACCCATAACTTTGTCAAATAAACTCAGAATTACACAATTTCTGAAGCGTTGGACTCGTACGGTCCTGAACTACAGTTCTAGACCGAAACGGGGAATTTCTGAGCAGTTGGAATTTCGGCTAAAATCACAAACGACTATGAGATATCTCTTGTTTTAATTAATTAATTAAATTTTTTTATTTATAGTTATTCATTTTCAGATCTGATTGTGTAGATGTTGTATGATGTTTGTCTGTTGGATATGTTGGATGATTATATTGGTTGTCATGTATTATTCAAATATATTTTTTATCGCTTATTCTATTTTATTGAATTGAATTAGATAATCAACTCAATATTTATTCATATATTGAATAATCATAGATCTACATGTGGGGAAAATAATAATATTAATAATAATAATATTATTGAATTGATTTAGATCATCGATTCAATCATACAATGTACTTCTTCAAGGAATTGATTAAATTTATCAATTCAACCTATAGAAAATAAATATTGCTTTTTATTTGAATTGATCTAGTTAATCAATTCAATATAGAGAAAATAAATTTGCCTTTCTATTGGAATTGATTTGTTTGAACTATACATAGAAAAATAAGTTATTCTTTTATTTGTGTTTCAACACAAAAATGTACATAGAAAAACAAGTTATTCTTTTTATCTGTGTTTCAACACCAATATATACATCTTATATTGCATAATATTTTACTTGTGTTCTTAAACACAAATATCACCTAGAACATTGAATTACATTTTATTTGAAACACAAATATTACATAGAACATTTAATTGCATTTTATTTGTGTCCATAAACACAAATATGTCATAGAAGGAATCTAGATAGATTATCATTTAATTGAAATATCATTTTTGTTGCATTCCTTAATGCGAACAAACTGTAGAAAGATAAATTATCATCTTTTGTATTTCTTAATGTAACGAGATAGAAAATAAAAATATAAAATTACATTTTATGTTTGCATTCCAAAATGCAACCGTTACAAAAAAAGAGAAAAGAGATTTATGTTATGTTTGCATTCTACAATGTAAACAATGCATGTAAATTAAAAATTCACATATTTATTTGCCTTCTACTATACAACAAATTATAAATAAAAAGATACATTTTGTTTGCAATTTTAGATGCTAACAAATTGTAAATAAAAAGATACATTTTTGTTTGCAATCTTAGATGCAAACAAATTAGTAGAAGGAATCTAACTGCGAACAAAATATTAAAAGAAAATTACATTTTTCTTTTATTTATTTACATCCCTTAATGTAAATGAACATGAAATAATGATTTGTTCTTTATTTACATTCCTTGTTGTAAATAAAATTATAAATTTAAAGATACATTTTTATTAGCCTTCCTCAACGCAAATAAATCATGAATAGGATAATATACATTTTTATTTGCAGTCCCGAATGCAAATAAAATATGACATTTAAAGGTTGCATTTTTAATGTAATTTTAAAAAGGAAGAGAATAAGAATCATATTTCATTTAGAAATATATTTTGTATTAAATACAATTTTAATGTAAGGTTAGAAGCATAGGAAGGAATTCACATTTTGTTCATAAAAAGGATTGAACAAAAATATTCATTTTTGTTCATTGGATGGAAATCAACAATTTCGTTCTTTAAAATAAAATGGGTAAAATATGCAAATTTGTTTATTTTAAAAGAAATTTACACTTGGTATAGGTACGGAAGTTGAAACATGAATTGACATTAAAAAAAAAATCATGAATGAACGAACAATACAATTTATAGTCAATATACTATCAAATTGGTGTATAAAATAAAAACACGTTTTAGCTTACGTAATAAACATGAATATATGATTTGTATATAATTCACACCTTTATTTGTTGTGATATTCACGTGAATGTAATCGCTTAAGGAATTATATATATAAATATAAATAGAAATTAAGTTCATTTTTGTATTTGTATTTCCAATACAAATATGACATAGGAATAAGTTCATTCTTTTATTTGTGTTCTTAACACAAAAACAACATAGAAATAAAGTCCATCCTTTTATTTGTATTTTTTTCAATACAAATAGGGCGTAGAAATAAAGTCCATCATTTTATATGCATGCTACAACACAAATATGAAATGCAAATAAAAGTGCATCTTTTTATTTGTGTTCTCTAACACAAATATGACATAGAAATAAAAATGCATCTTTTATTTGTACTCGCTAATGTAAATATACGATGAAATTAAAGTTTATTCTTTTATTATATATTTGTTCTTTCATTTGCATTCACAAATGCAAATATATATTGAAAATAAAATTTACTCTTTTATTTGCATTCACCGATGCAAGTATACTTTAAAAATGAAATTTGATTTTTATTTGCATTCACAAATGCAAACACATATTGAAAATAAAGTTTTGTTCTTTTATTTCATTCACAAATGCAAACATATTTTGAAAATGAAGTTTGTTCTTTCTTTTTATATTCACTAATACAAAATATACATTTTTGTCAATTTTCATTAGTTAACACAAAATATATATTTTTTCAATTTTCATTAGTGAAAACAAATTATACACTTTTTTCAATTTTCATTAGTTAAAACAAATTATACACTTTTGTCAATTTTCACTAGTTAAAACAAATTATTCACTTTTGTCAATCTACACTAGTTAAAACAAAATGAATATATCATTTCTTATACATTTTGTTGGAATAAACTTATATGCAAATATTATAATCATTTTTATTTGCATAACATATAATAGAACTAATATGCAAATATAATAATTATTTTTATTTGCATAACATGTAATAGGATTTATAAGTAAAATTAAAAAATCAATCTTTATTGGTAAACTTACATTTGAAATTTTATTCAAATATAAGAAACATATTATTGGTTAAACATACATTGAAACACATACACATAAATTATAACTTTATGTGTTAAAGTTAAAAATATTTGTATACAAATAAAAGAAAATGGGAATTATCTTTTATTTGTCATCTACAATAATGACATGTGAATAAATTACAGTTTATTTGACTTTAGTAATGTATAGGGAAATTATACGAATAAAAATACAATTTTATTCGGCATTAGAAATAAATAACAAGTTATTCCGGTATCATCAACAGGTTAGTAGTATTAAATTGGTTAAATTCTTTAACCAATCATATATTTGTATGAATTGTTATTGGCTGAAAACCCCACACGAGTGTTGGGATGAAAATTGACATACACTAGTCCCAATATTTAGCTGTATGTCGATCGATAGATTGACAGGCTGTGATGAGTGTTATTATTTCATTTTAATACTCACACAGTTATAAACTTCACTTTGGTTGTGAATGGATGCTTGATGATTATTCATTTTCATTGTCATGTACACGAAATGTATGAAACCCGTATAACCAATGTTATATGGCAACTGATTGAGTCACATTTCAGTTCAGAATTTCTTTAAATAAAGAATATCTTTTAAAATAAGAATATTTAGAATAAAGAACATTGCAAAATAAATATCTTTTAAAATAAAGAATATTTTATATTAAGAATCTGTGTATATAAAGAATATTTTTAAATAATAAATATTTTAAATAATATTTACAAAGAAAAAATATATGATTTCTTTGCCCGTTCTTGAATGGACAAAAGATAAAAAATATTTCTATGGAAGTAAATTAGTTATTAACAAGAATCAATCTTATAATTAAGATTTTTAGAGTTTCAATTATATTTTGTAATTAAAATAAAATGTTATGTGGATCGGGTTTACCGTGAACTATGTTTTAAATGACATTTGTTCTTTGACCCAATTTACAGTGATAATATGATTTAGAAATTATAAATCTTTTATTAAAGATTTAAAAAAGAAATTCTCTAAAGTAAAGTTATCCAATTTAACAAATTAAATTGGAATTGAGTGGAAAACTGTAACACCCCACGCCCGCTATGGTTACTCTCAAAGGGAATGCCATAACATCGGTGGAGTATCTTGAGTGAATATAGAACAGAGTAATTACGGCAAGACAGATATAAGTAATACTTGAAAATTTAAAACATCATTTCAATTGCAGCGGAAAATAAAACATGTCTTGTTACATCACAAAACCATAATAGAAGTCAAGTACAAATATCCATCCTGCTAAGTAAAAATACATAATCCCAATACATGAACTGATAGCCATAAAAGAAAAGGGTAAGCTGAGCTCTACATCTAGGATCCAAGCTCCAAGAGAGTAATAAAAGCAGCCTGATCAAAGCCCACTCGTGCTGGGCCCACTCTGAAAACCTGAGGGTTGGGAAAAAGATAAAAACAACGGGGTCAGACATAAGTCTGAGCGAGTCCTATAACTTTAACAATGTAATCATTAAAGTAATAAGGATATGATATAACTTGGTACGGTGTGACTGGGGATAAATGACTACAGTCAGTAGCCAATCAGACCTAGAGTGAACTAAGATAACGATAAAGACGCATTTACCCACCCAAGGATAATTACTACACTGCACCACACCAGTCATTCCTACTTAAAGGTTGATCCCTCCCAAGGACTTAGAAATTCACCCAGTAGTTTCGTATACCCCTAGCTGACTACATAGGTGCCGTCTGCCCCTATCTCCACTAGGTGTACCCACTACTCCCAAGCGATCGGCTCCCTACCGTAGATACCCGTGCTGGCCAAACAGTGGGGTGTATCATTCCCCAAAGTGGCAACCCGATACAATCAACGGTGCACGGCTTATACCTACACGATGCAACAACGTCTTACCTACCAGCCCGGGTCCACACACGCATATGAAACCCGTTGGACTTGCGTTGCCACCGCTAACCCGTTTTGGCCTCTTATAGTCCAGTCCAGTATGCGTGTCCCGTCCTCGACATGGGTCGAGCCCAATAAGATACATATGAGTTACTGGTTGAAATGGGCCCTCATAAGCTACCCACCTAAGCTTGTTCCTTTTTCTAGTGCATCCCACTTAACCCTTTAATCATGTTTAATTACATGTTTCCACTTGGTTAAGTATTCTAATCGTATTTTCTATTGCCACCCAAGGCAACCCACTAGATTTCCATATGCCGCCCAAGGCACCCACTTAACCCCTCATGTCCCTCTACATGCTAATATGGTTAAGTGTTTCTTAATTAATTAATTAAGATCATGACCTCATAAAGACCTCTCACATTAGACCATCTTTTTATGACCGCTGGATATGCCGGTTGGTTCCGGGCAGACTTCTGTCATAAAAGGGTCTAACCTCGTGTCTTTACCTTAATCACGTATTTAATTTATGACTAAGACCTCTCACATTGGGCCAATCATTTGTAGCCGCTGGGTGGCCGGTCGGTTCCGGGCAGACTTCCGCTACAAAAGGGTCCAACCTCGTGTCTTAGTTGATTAATTACACCTAATTAATCACCCCCATAATTAATTATCCCTAATTAATTACACATTTTTAAGAATATGGGTAGACCTAACTCAATAGGTAAATTCCCAACTCCATAATGTGGGTAGACCTAACTTAATAGGTAAATTCCCAATTATGTCCATTCATTTTATGTTATGCTTAATCATAACAACTTTACACCTTTTTATAATCATGCATATTAACCCCATCGCTTCCCACGCAATTCGTTTACATAACATGTCATACATAGGGGCAACCTTGCATATGTTATGCACATCATAAAAAGAGACAAACTTGCATATGAACTTGCATATAAACTTGCATAAAACTTGCATATGAACTTGCATATGAACTTGCATAAAACTTGCATATGAACTTGCATAAAACTTGCATATGAACTTGCATACGAACTTGCATATCAACTTGCATATCATGTCATATCACAAAGGCAAACTTGCATATGTTATGCATATCATAAAAAGAGACTAACTTGCACATGAATCATGTCATATCACAAAGGCAAACTCGCATATGTTATGCATATCATAAAAAGAGACTAACTTGCACATGAATCATGTCATATCACAAAGGCAAACTCGCCTATGTTATGCATATCATAAAAAGAGACTAACTTGCATATGATCTTACATATAAACTTGCATAAAACTTGCATATGAAATTACATAACACATCATATCATAAAAAGAGGCAAGTTTCCATATGAACTTATAACATATGACAACCACAACTTGCATAATCCACATTTACATCCATAGCCTCCTAATATCCTATCCTAATTAGTTTAGCAATTACTTGCTAAAGGCATAGGAACTCACCAAAACCAAGATTAGCAAACTTATGAAGTAGAACTAGTTGCTAAATATGAAGAAGATGATGATTAGAGGTTGATTAGCTTGCAACTTCCTTCATAAACTAGTGGAGGCTCCTCTTAGGTTTGATTTTGGCGGCATGATGGCATCATTTCTATTTTTAGTATGGATTAGGCTTGCATTAGGGTGTATTTATAGGATTAGGGTGTGTTTTAGACCATAGGATTAACCCTAGGTTAGATTAGGTCCGTCAGATTTAGGAAGTCTCTAGAACACAGCCCAGCCCTAGCCAGAAAACCAGATCTGGTGCACCCAAGCCAACTGGCTCGACACCCTGTGTCGACAGGCAAGTCGACAGGGCAGTCGACTCCCCAGTCGACAGTCCTGTCGACAGCCCTGTCGACATGGGTAGGGCGGGAAGTTTCCCGCCTGGCCCCGTGCTGGCTCCAATTTCGAAATCTGATTTTTAATTTTTAAATCTGTTTTTAACTTTGAATTTTCTGCAAACTTCATTGGGCCATAACTGGGCCATACGGACTCCGATTTACAAAATTTCGGACTCTATTTCGCGTATTTTTCCGAGACGAACGCAATGACGCAGCCCGTTTCCCCCAATTCTCACATTTGAGATTATTTATTCTGCAATTAGTGAATTTTAGCATTAGCTGAAATTCGGGGTGTTACATTCTCCCCTCCTTAAAGGATTTCGCCCCCGAAATCTCTAAGTTAAGGAGAATGCATATCCTACCATCCAAACAACCATCTACTCAATCCATCAAACACGGGCATCCATTGTCCTTAAAACAATTTCTAATGATGTATGAGCATATGCAAAGAGTGTGTGTATATGTTCCCTATCTAATGTATGAACATATGCAAACCATGATAGTGCCATGCATCCATTATGTATGCGAGAGGACCCTATCGACACATACAATATCTACATGAGTGCACAAGCATTCACCAAAATGCATCATCCATATGATAACACAATCATTATACATCCATAAATATAGCTTCCTACACACAATTTTATGCAATATGCAATATGAAGTGATTGAGCTGATCTAGTGCCTAGAGTGTGTGTATATGCATCCGCGAGCAACCACTAGCAACCACTTGCATCCACATGCATCCATCAAACATAACATGTCTCAAACACATGTTTCAACCATAGGTTTACCCTATCTAAAGGTCAAAGGTACAAATGAGAGGACATACTAAAGATAAGATAAGTACTAGGCAAACGATAAAGGGGAAGTTAAAAGACATACCCTCAAAAAGGAATGGGTACAATGAACGCATCTTCGCTTCCGTCTCCCAAGTAGCGTTGCCCTCGTCTTCTCCCCATTGTACTTTGACTAGTTGAACCTCTCGATTCCTCAGTTTCCTAGTCTCCGACCCAAGGATGCGGGTAGGAGCTCGTCGAATAGTCGCATCACGCTCTACTTCCACTTCTTTAAGCAAGCTCGGCTCTACCACCTCTGCGGTCTCATGTAAGCACTTCCTCAAATGGGACACATGGAATACATCATGTACACCACTAAGTCTGTCGGGCAACTCCACTCTATATGCCATCCGTCCAATTCTTTCCTTAATGGGAAATGGCCCTACGAACCTTGGTGCTAACTTCCCAACAGATCCAAAGCGAACCACATTTCGTAACGGAGACACTTTGACAAAGACCATGTCCCCAACTTCAAACTCAAGACCCGTCCTTCTCTTGTCCGCATAAGATTTTTGCCTATCCTGCGCTGCTTTCATCCTTCTTCGAATCAAGTCAATCTTCTCAGAAGTCTCCCTAACCATATCAGGCCCAAGCAAGATCTTATCCGTAGATTCCCACCAACATGCAGGTGATCGACAAGGCCTTCCATAAAGAGCTTCGAAAGGAGCCATACCAATACTGGACTGAAAGCTATTATTATATGCGAACTCTACCAATGGAAGATGCTCTTCCCATGTACCTCCAAAATCCAAGATACAAAGCCTCAAAAGGTCTTCTAGGACACGATTCACCCTCTCAGTCTGGCCGTCCGTCTGAGGATGATATGCGGTGCTCAGACATAATTGAGTCCCCACTGCTTCTTGTAAGCTTCTCCAGAACTCGCTAGTGAAGATAGGATCTCGATCACTCACTATGCTAGAGGGTACCCCATGCAATCGAACTATCTCTCGAAGATATACTGAAGCTAGCCATGGAGCCGTCCTCTTGCTCTTTACAGGTATGAAATGGGCGCTTTTAGTAAGTCTGTCTACTACAACCCAAATTCCCGTATTACCCTTTCTTGATCTGGGTAACCCGTCAATAAAATCCATCGAGACGCTATCCCACTTCCATTGCGGAACTTCCAATGGGTGAAGCAACCCACCAGGTTTCTTTTGCTCCGCCTTCACTTGTTGGCACACCAAGCATCGAGCGACATATTCGGCCACATCTTTCTTCATACCGGCCCAGAAGAAAACCCTCTTCATGTCTTGGTACATCTTGTCCCCACCGGGATGAATGGTCATCCTAGAACGGTGTGCATCATCAAGAATAACCTTCCTCAAACCCTCGTCTTGCGGTACACAAAGTCTACCGTCTCTACGCAAGCACCCCCTATCGTCCAGGGTGTACCTACTAAAATGGCTGGACGACTCCCCCCTTATGAGCTTCTCCACCAACTCAACCAACTGTGGGTCGTCCCTCTGTGCTTCTCCAATTCGCCTCAAAAGAGTAGGTCTAACCTCCAAGGAAGCTAGCAAACCGGGTACATAATCAATGGAAGGTCTGAAATCAAACATCGAGATAAATTCCAAGCTTCGTTGTTCCATGAACAATGGACTCAAGGACAACCTTTTTCTGCTCAAGGCGTCCGCCACCATGTTACCCTTGCCAGGGGTATACGCTATCTCGAAATCATAGGATGCTAAGAACTCCATCCACCTTTGCTGTCTCAAATTCAAATCCTTCTGAGAAAACAAGTACTTCAATGATTTGTGGTCAGTGAACAATTCGAATCTCTCACCAAGAAGATAATGGCGCCAAATCTTAAGCGCAAAAACAATAGCGGCCAACTCTAAATCATGGGTAGGGTAATTTTTCTCATGCACTCTCAACTGCCTTCCACCATAGGCTATTACCCTTCCCTCTTGCATTAAGACTGCGCCTAGTCCTGTCCCACAAGCATCGGTATAGACAACAAATGGCTTGCTCCCATCTGGCAATACTTAAACTGGAGCAGTGGTTAAAGCTCTCTTTAACCGTCGGAACGCATCATCACAATCTACGTCCCATGCGAAAACAAGATTCTTCTTCGTTAAGCGGGTTAATGGGGCTGATTTCTTCGCGAAGTCTTTGATAAACTTCCTATAATAACCCGCCAACCCCAAGAAACTTCTTACTTCGGTAGCATTCTTCGGAACCTTCCAATCCTGAATTGATACTACCTTCGCGGGATCCACAGCTATCCCTTCCTTGGAGACCACGTGCCCCAAGAACCGCACCTCCTTCCTCCAGAAGTGACATTTAGAGAATTTAGCCTGAAGGCTATGTGCTCGAAGAGTCTTCAACACCTCCCCAAGATGTAGGGCATGCTCTTCTTCACTCTTAGAAAATACTAAGATATCATCCACAAAGACCACTACGAATTTATTAAGGAACTCCCTGAACACCCTACTCATCAAATCAACAAAGTATGCAGGGGCGTTCGTCAACCCAAATGGCATCACCAGCCACTCATAGAAACCATCCGGAGTCCTAAAGGCAGTCTGGTCTATGCTATCCTCAGCCACCCTCAACTGATGAAACCCCGTGGCTAAGTCCAACTGAGAAAATACTGAAGCGCCAACCAACTGATCGAAAAGATCATCAATCCTCGGCAATGGGTGTCTATTCTTCTTTGTGAGCTTGTTGAGTTCTCTATAGTCTACACAAAGTCTGAGGGACCCATCCGCCTTCGTAGCAAAAACTACTGGAGCACCCCACTCCGATATACTTCGTCTTATGAACCCCTTCTCAAGCAACTCCCCTACTTGCCTATGGAGTTCCCTTCTCTCACGAGGAGCCATGTGGCGCACTGGTAAAGATACAGGTTTAGCATTATCCACCAGATATATTCGGAAGTCAATCTCCCGCTTCGGAGGTAAGCCCTTCACCTCCTCAAACACATCCGAGTATTCCCGGACCACTCTAACAGATTGCAAACTCTCGGCCGAAGCGTCCAACGACTCAAGATAACTTAGCATAACAGAATCCATGGGATTACAAGAGATCTCGAGAGTGTTACCCAAGCGGGTCATGAGCCTAACAACTCTCCTTTCGCAATCAAGAACGGCACCATTACTGGATAACCAGTCCATGCCCAAAATCAACCCATAGCCCGTGAAGCCCAAAACAAAAGCATCACATCTAAACTCAATGCTAAGTATAGAAATCTTCAAACCCAAACATATCATGGACAAATAAGTGGAGCCCCCAATTGGGTTTGAAACAACCAAGGGATCATCTACAAGACTGGTGTCTAAGTGCAGTGACTCAACTAATGATGATGAGATAAACGAATGCGATGCGCCTGAATCAAACAATGTACGGACAGGATGATCAAATAGAAAAACCAGACTTTCAACGGAAATAGTTCTACCTCTTTCCAGAATCGGTGGAACCGCGAGAGCCTGTACTTGCCCCCTAGCCTGACCCGGTGCCATAAGAGCTTGCACCTGTCCTCCTGAGGTAGATCCCGTCCTTTGCCCCTTCTTAGGGCAATCCTTCACTAGATGCCCTGCTTCGCCACAGTGAAAGCAACCAGTCTTCTTCTTCTTTCTACAATCTTTGCTTATGTGGCCTGGTATCCCACAATTGAAGCACTTCTTCTTCCCCTTGCCACCGTTGCCTTTCCCCCCTTTGTTTTGTTGTTGTTGCTGAGGTCTCTTTTGATCTCCCTTCTTCTCGGGTGCCTTATTAGCATTGGGACCCTTCTCTTCTTCATGCATGAGTTCCATGTCAACTAGCTTCTCAAAGGTGGCCCCCATAGGGATATGAGTCATAGCCAACCCATGCATCGGTTCATTCAAGCCTTTCACGAACCTCAAAGCCTTCTTCTCCGGTGTATTCACCATGTCTAGGCCAAACCTTGCCAATTGATTAAACTTGTTGACATATTCCTTCACTGAGAGATTTCCTTGCTTTAGAGTCAAGAATCTTTCCATATACAAGTTTTCCTCCGCCCTTGAGAGAAACTTTACCACAAATCTTTCTCTAAAATCCGCCCAAGAGTCAACGGGGCGTTCTCCATTAGTGACCTCCCACCAGAATGAGGCCTCTCCCTTCATTAACCAAGCAGCTAACTTGACTTTCTTTCCTTCTTCCATCTCAAAGATATCTATCAACTCTTCCACCTCCTTAAGCCAATCTCTAGCCTCCACAAAAGTTTCAGATCCTTGAAAAGGTTTTCCTCCCATAGCTTTGAATTCCTTACAAGTCTTAGCAAAAGTATCCGTGCGAGGAGGAGGGGGAGGAGGAAGATCGGGTGCTACGGTTGGTGGAGGAACATTTGCTGGACCCGCAGTGGTGGCCCTGGCCTCCATCAATCTCCTATACCATACTGGTATCGTCACACCCTCCGGAAAGTTAAGATCCTTAGCCATGCTGAAACGAAAAAGGAAAGATTCAAAACGGAGAATTCGAAGGATAAAGATATGGCTATTGGGGATTATGTTTTTCTTTCAAAACTTTTCTCTTTAAAGACATGTTTTTGAAAATATTTCTTCCAAAAATGTTTTTAGAAAAATAGTTTTCTAAAAATTTTATCTGTTCCGGTAACCTTTGCTCTGATACCACGTGTAACACCCCACGCCCGCTATGGTCACTCTCAAAGGGAATGCCATAACATCGGTGGAGTATCTTGAGTGAATATAGAACAGAGTAATTACGGCAAGACAGATATAAGTAATACTTGAAAATTTAAAACATCATTTCAATTGCAGCGGAAAATAAAACATGTCTTGTTACATCACAAAACCATAATAGAAGTCAAGTACAAATATCCATCCTGCTAAGTAAAAATACATAATCCCAATACATGAACTGATAGCCATAAAAGAAAAGGGTAAGCTGAGCTCTACATCTAGGATCCAAGCTCCAAGAGAGTAATAAAAGCAGCCTGATCAAAGCCCACTCGTGCTGGGCCCACTCTGAAAACCTGAGGGTTGGGAAAAAGATAAAAACAACGGGATCAGACATAAGTCTGAGCGAGTCCTATAACTTTAACAATGTAATCATTAAAGTAATGAGGATATGATATAACTTGGTACGGTGTGACTGGGGATAAATGACTACAGTCAGTAGCCAATCAGACCTAGAGTGAACTAAGATAACGATAAAGACGCATTTACCCACCCAAGGATAATTACTACACTGCACCACACCAGTCATTCCTACTTAAAGGTTGATCCCTCCCAAGGACTTAGAAATTCACCCAGTAGTTTCGTATACCCCTAGCTGACTACATAGGTGCCGTCTGCCCCTATCTCCACTAGGTGTACCCACTACTCCCAAGCGATCGGCTCCCTACCGTAGATACCCGTGCTGGCCCCACAGTGGGGTGTATCATTCCCCAAAGTGGCAACCCGATACAATCAACGGTGCACGGCTTATACCTACACGATGCAACAACGTCTTACCTACCAGCCCGGGTCCACACACGCATATGAAACCCGTTGGACTTGCGTTGCCACCGCTAACCCGTTTTGGCCTCTTATAGTCCAGTCCAGTACGCGTGTCCCGTCCTCGACATGGGTCGAGCCCAATAAGATACATATGAGTTACTGGTTGAAATGGGCCCCCACAAGCTACCCACCTAGGCTTGTTCCTTTTTCTAGTGCATCCCACTTAACCCTTTAATCATGTTTAATTACATGTTTCCACTTGGTTAAGTATTCTAATCGTATTTTCTATTGCCACCCAAGGCAACCCACTAGATTTCCATATGCCGCCCAAGGCACCCACTTAACCCCTCATGTCCCTCTACATGCTAATATGGTTAAGTGTTTCTTAATTAATTAATTAAGATCATGATCTCATAAAGACCTCTCACATTAGACCATCTTTTTATGACCGCTGGATATGCCGGTTGGTTCCGGGCAGACTTCTGTCATAAAAGGGTCTAACCTCGTGTCTTTACCTTAATCATGTATTTAATTTATGACTAAGACCTCTCACATTGGGCCAATCATTTGTAGCCGCTGGATGGCCGGTCGGTTCCGGGCAGACTTCCGCTACAAAAGGGTCCAACCTCGTGTCTTAGTTGATTAATTACACCTAATTAATCACCCCCATAATTAATTATCCCTAATTAATTACACATTTTTAAGAATATGGGTAGACATAACTCAATAGGTAAATTCCCAACTCCATAATGTGGGTAGACCTAACTTAATAGGTAAATTCCCAATTATGTCCATTCATTTTATGTTATGCTTAATCATAACAACTTTACACCTTTTTATAATCATGCATATTAACCCCATCGCTTCCCACGCAATTCGTTTACATAACATGTCATACATAGGGGCAACCTTGCATATGTTATGCACATCATAAAAAGAGACAAACTTGCATATGAACTTGCATATAAACTTGCATAAAACTTGCATATGAACTTGCATATGAACTTGCATAAAACTTGCATATGAACTTGCATAAAACTTGCATATGAACTTGCATAAAACTTGCATATGAACTTGCATAAAACTTGCATATGAACTTGCATACGAACTTGCATATCAACTTGCATATCATGTCATATCACAAAGGCAAACTTGCATATGTTATGCATATCATAAAAAGAGACTAACTTGCACATGAATCATGTCATATCACAAAGGCAAACTCGCCTATGTTATGCATATCATAAAAAGAGACTAACTTGCACATGAATCATGTCATATCACAAAGGCAAACTCGCCTATGTTATGCATATCATAAAAAGAGACTAACTTGCATATGATCTTACATATAAACTTGCATAAAACTTGCATATGAACTTACATAACACATCATATCATAAAAAGAGGCAAGTTTCCATATGAACTTATAACATATGACAACCACAACATGCATAATCCACATTTACATCCGTAGCCTCCTAATATCCTATCCTAATTAGTTTAGCAATTACTTGCTAAAGGCATAGGAACTCACCAAAACCAAGATTATCAAACTTATGAAGTAGAACTAGTTGCTAAATATGAAGAAGATGATGATTAGAGGTTGATTAGCTTGCAACTTCCTTCATAAACTAGTGGAGGCTCCTCTTAGGTTTGATTTTGGCGGCATGATGGCATCATTTCTATTTTTAGTATGGATTAGGCTTGCATTAGGGTGTATTTATAGGATTAGGGTGTGTTTTAGACCATAGGATTAACCCTAGGTTAGATTAGGTTCGTCAGATTTAGGAAGTCTCTAGAACACAGCCCAGCCCTAGCCAGAAAACCAGATCTGGTGCACCCAAGCCAACTGGCTCGACACCCTGTTTCGACAGGCAAGTCGACAGGGCAGTCGACTCCCCGGTCGACAGTCCTGTCGACAGCCCTGTCGACATGGGTAGGGCGGGAAGTTTCCCGCCTGGCCCCGTGCTGGCTCCAATTTCGAAATCTGATTTTTAATTTTTAAATCTGTTTTTAACTTTGAATTTTCTGCAAACTTCATTGGGCCATAACTGGGCCATACGGACTCCGATTTACAAAATTTCGGACTCTATTTCGCGTATTTTTCCGAGACGAACGCAAT
The DNA here is from genome assembly GCA_030737875.1 of Allium sativum. Taxonomy (NCBI): domain Eukaryota; kingdom Viridiplantae; phylum Streptophyta; class Magnoliopsida; order Asparagales; family Amaryllidaceae; genus Allium; species Allium sativum. Next base: position 184,344,785 of record CM060916.1, read on the forward strand.
GACGCAGCCCGTTTCCCCCAATTCTCACATTTGAGATTATTTATTCTGCAATTAGTGAATTTTAGCATTAGCTGAAATTCGGGGTGTTACAAAAACCGATTTGATAAAAAAACGAGATAGGTTTCTGTGAAGGAAGACTGATACTATATATGGAATTTAAAGGGGCTTTGCCGTTATTCCATTTATATTATCGGTCTGATACAGAAATTTATAGTGATTATTTATTGGCTTGATTTCTATGAAAATTCCATATTTAATGGAAGATGACTTTGGGGTTTATCGTGAACAATGTTTCTAAATGACATTGATTCTTTAACCCAAATTAAAGACACATTAAGAGTTAAATAATCAATTAATAATGATTTTTGATATTAAAATCAAATTGGAGTTTTAATGAATAAATTTATCAGAATTTATGTTTGATTTAATTTATGTGGGATCTTTCCCTTTATTATGAATATTCTATTAAAGAATATTCTGAATTGGAATGAGACGTTGGATGTGTTCTTTAACACTTGATTTTCAATTATTAAATACGTAAGTTATTCGGGAAGACTGGGTTTAACCCATTTCGAATAATGATTACGACGATGAAGAGTCGAAGATGAAGACGGTGGTCGAAGACCGACGATCTTCACATCGAATGGGTAACTAGTGTTGAGGCCCTAGATTGATTTGCTCCCAAGATAGGGCCAAGATGGTAGTTATCCGGACGTAGTGTTGATTTGTACGGATTTGGCTTTCGCTCAGACCCATAGCATAAGCTTATAAATGGATTGTGTGTCTGACATTGTATTCCTTTCTACAGTATTCGTTGAACGCTACTAATTATATATTTCTGTTTGGTGGTGAAGAATTTATTCTTTACTTTACACCCTTCTCTAAGACGTATGAGCTTAGAGGTTATATATATATATTGGTAGATGATCAATAATATGGTAGGGTTTGACAATGTGGCATGCTAAGATGCAAATGATCGAGGCTTTATTGGAAAGCAGGCCTTGTGGTTGATGATCAAAGCACAGTCTATTTAGGCATAGCTTTGTGTATATCGTGACTTCGCGAGCCTCACACACCAGTTGAGTCTAAAACGGGAGAAGGGAACGCAGGGAGTGCACACGTTTCTTTCTAGCTAGAAGTGGTGTCGGTGCTTAAACTGGCTGACATTTGCTTATGTGGTTGATGGAATTTTTGCGAGGCCCCGGTTTATTCTTATCGGTCGCCCTCGGCTGATTTGTAGGTCCAATAGGATCGGGATGCGTGTGTTCAGGCATAACTAATCCACTAAAGTATTTTTGGACCGGCCCTGCTGTATCCAAGGGTTCGCCAACGTCCGAATCCTGAGACATTGCTAGAGTGTCTTGAATCGTTAAGGAGCTCCTCCCTAGCCTTGACTCATGATGGAAACACAATTTCCAATACGCCCCTTGCGGTTTTGATTGTATAACTAGTATGGCGACATAGTATATGGTAGCTATGCCGTTAAGGATTGATATTATATTTGAAATGTTTTAAATATATATATATATATATATACACACACTAATAATATTGTTTTTACGTATCAAGCAACTTTTGACCATTATAAGGTAAAACCCTATCCTCCGGTTTGCGTTGCATTGTGTGATGGGACCTCGGTCTTATAATGGTTTCATTTTTCTAAAAAGTATTGCATTATTTGACGGTTTACTTTATTTTTTCATTGGCAATCCAATGAAGTAAACCCATTCCGCGTTAGCGGCGTGGTCCTATGATTAGCCTTATTATTAGATAAGTTAAGTTAAGATTTCTCACACCAGTCCCACGACTGACCTATAGTTTGTTTCACTTTGCAAACTCGGGTGCCCTCTTTCCACACGGGCAGTCGAGTAGCTTTTTGCAGATATAGTTAAGCAGGATCCTGGATTGAAGCCTGGAGCTGGGTCCAGAATATTGATGGCCTTCCGCTGAGATTAGTTCCGCTGCAATGTGTTAATGTATTGTAATTTATCTTTTGCTGTAATTTTATTTCGATGTACTCCGATATATTCTGTACTCTGATGTAACATTTATTATTGATGTTATAAAAGTCTGTGTTGTTGTTCTGATGTGTTGTATGCCCAAAGTTAACGTATGCGGAATTTGAACGGTCTTGATTGGTCTTGCGATCGATTGGGGTCGGGCAAAATCCAGGTCGTTACATTCCATATTTTATGGAAGATGATTTTGGGTTTATCATGAACAATGTTTTTAAATGACATTGATTCTTTAACCCAGTTAAAGATAAGATTAATTTCTTAAAAGTTGAATGATTACAAAGTAATGATATTTGGTATTTAAAACCAAATTGGGGTTTTTAACAAATCTTTAAAAGAAAGATTTAAGAATAAATTTAAAGAATTTATCTTTGAAAAAATAATATGAATATCTTATTAAAAGAATATTCTGAATTGGAATGAGGCGTATGATGTGTATTTATAGCACTTGATTTTTGATTATAAAATATGTGAGTTATTCGGAAAGACCGGGTTTAACCCATTCTGAATAATTACTACGACGATTAAAAGTCGAAGACATTGAAGACTGTGATTGAAGACTGGCGATCTTCACATTGAATGGGCAACTACTTATGTCCTGAACTGGATCGCTCCTAGGAAAGGGTTAAAGTGGTAGTTGTACGGACGTACTTTTTGATTGTTCGGATATGCGAGCACCTCACATCCGTATTCGACATACGGGACGAGGAATAAGGCGACTTCGATTTCGTTCAGACCTAGAATGGACTTGTATATGGATATGTGTCTGACATTGGATTTCATTCCATGTAACTGAAATTGATTCTATTTAATATACATCTATGGTGGTGGAGAATTTATTTTCTTGCTTAACACCCTTCTCTGAGACGCACGAGCTTAGAGGGTATATGTTGCTAGTTATCGATTGCATGGCGTGAATTGTCAATGTGGCACGCTAAGATGAAAATGATTAAGGCTTTTGTTGAAAAGCAGAGCCTTGTGGGATGATCAAAGCATAGCCTATTTCGGCACAGCTTTGTGTATAACGTTACCTCGCGAGCCTCACACCCCGATTAGAGTCTAAAACGGAGCAAGGGAACGCAGGCAGTGCACACGTTTCTTTCTAGCTAGAAGTGGTGTCAGCGACTTACCAGCCCTGACATTTTTACTTGTGTGGTTGATGGATTGAGGCGCCTTGGGTTTTATAGGCCGATAGTGGTCATATTATAGGTTCAATAGGACCCGGAATCATGTGTTCAGGAATTGCCAATCCACTAAAGTATTTATGGAACGGCCCTGCAGGATCCAAGGGTTCGCCAGCGTCCGAATCCGGAGACATTGCTAGATTGTCTCAAATCGGTAAGGACATCGTTCCTAGCCTTGGCCCTTGATGGAAATCCAACTTCCAATACAATACCATACGGTTTTGATTGTATAACTAGTATGACGACATAGTATATGGTAGTTATGCCGTCTATGATTGATACATTATGATTGAAATGTTTTTGAAACATATATACATTAGTAATAATATCAAATTCGTTTTACCGTATCAAGCATTTTTGACCATTATAAGGTAAAACTCTATTCTCCTGTTTGCGTTGCATGGTGTGATGGGACTTGAGTCTTATAATGGTTTCATTTTTCTAAAAAGCATTGCGTTATTTAACGATTTACTTTAATTGGTGCACTGGCAATCCAATGGAGTAAACACATTCTGCGTTAGCGGTGTGGTCCTGTGATTAGCCTTATTATTTGATAAGTTAGAAAAGATTTCTCACGCCAGTCCCATGACTGACCTGTAGTTTGTTTCACTTTGCAAACTCAGGTGCCCCTTTTTCCACACGGGCAGTCGAGTAGCTTATTTTGTAGATATATTGAGCAGGATTCTGGATCGAAGCTTAAAGCTATGTCTAGAGGATTGATAGTCTTTTGTTGTGTTGTAACGACAACGGATTTCGCCCGGACCTAATCGATCGCTAAATCGACCAATGTTGACTTATATATAATATAATTTAATATTATTAAATTTGGGAATTTACTTGTTTAACGCCATGAACGCTAAATAAATCCCAACGACTGTCATCCCCAGCGTTTTACCCCCATTCCGAACACAATGAGATATGTTTTGTAGGCCCATTCGACTATTTCAGACCGTTTCCATTCAAATTAAAATATAAAACATTCAATATTCAATTTGAACGTACATTTCAATTTCCAGGGCCACAAACTGATTCGAAAAATTCCAGAAAAATAAATCTGGCTATGTTTGAGGATACGGTCCCAACAAAACTAGTTTCGTCGAATTCTGAGACCGTTTGCAAAAAGGCCTATTTTTGGTCGATCCAATTTAACTGTAATTGACAAAAACACATTTTCCTTTGCCACGCTCACATACTAGCTTCAAAAATTATGAAATTTGAAACCTGGCAATAACTTCTCATCCCTGATCCAACAAAAGTTGTTTCGTCGAATTCCGAGGTCGTTTGCAAAATGGCCAAGTTCACGGGCTATATAAATTCCATTGCGTCCTTTCAGAAAATTCATTTGGCCACAACTTATGCTTTCCGCTATGAAACTTTGATTTTTCAGATTCGTTAGAAAGGTATTCACTAACATATTTAAATATTTTTGGTTTCACTCAAATCCGTTTTGTTTTGCACCCGGTACAGTCCGACAAAGTTTGAATTCAAATTTTGAAACTACCGCGCCATTTCAGGCCTTGTTTATAATTAGAATTAATTATATTTGTTTTTGAATGTCTATTCAAACTTACTTTTCATCACTATTATTTAAAATATTTATTTTAAATACTTAAAATCCACTATTTTAGCCAATTTAAAAAATTTAAATTGGTTCATATTTTCCGGGTCGTTACATGTGTTAATTTTTGTTTCCGTTGCAATGTATTACATTCATTGTAAATTTATCTTCCGCTGTGTTATATTTTATTTACCAATGTACTATGATGTTGCATTATTGTAATGTAATAAAAGTCTTCTTTTATTTGTTCTAATGTGTTGTATTCCCAGAGTTAACATATTCGGGTTTTGAACAGTCTGGGTCGATTAGGTCCAGGCGAAAGTCGAATCGTTACAGTTGGTATCAAAGCTCTGGTTAGCTCAAATTTTTGGGGTACAACTCGTTAGAACTAAACAAAAGACTCGTCAGAGGTAGGATTAGAAATATCCTATAAAAGAATACTCATTAGAGATAGGATCAGCAGTATACTAGAATGAGAAAACTCGTTAGAGATGGGGTTAGAAATGCCCTAGAATGAGTTGAGAGTAACAAGTTTATAATTAACGTATTTGTGATTATATATATAATCTGATCCTGGAAAATATAATTTTTTATATATATTTGAAAAGTTAATCAAATAATAAAATTATTAAAACCAATAAATTGAAAGTTGAGTTGGTTAATTGAACAACTTTCAGCTCCGTTCCTTTTCGTGGACGAAAAGATTTTAAGTGGAGGAGATTGTAACAACCTGGAATTTTGGAACCAATTTAAAATTTTTATTTTAGAAATTTTAATGGATTTTTAATATTTAAATTAATTTATTTTAAATAATAACAACTAAAAATTTATTTTAATTGAAGTTAAAACAAATAAATTTAATTTGATTATAAAAGGAGTTAGAAATAGCACGGCAGTTTGAAAATTTAATTTTGAACTTTAATTGAATGTACAGGATTCAAAATAAATTGGATTTCAGTAAAACCAGAAATATTTAAATATGTTTAACAATATATTTCTAACGAATACAAGAAACTGAGATTTCACTTTATAAATTGTAAGTTATGTCCAGTTTAAAATTCAGAAAAGTCATTATAGAATTTATATATATTTTAATGTAATATATAACCCTTAAAAATAGCCATTTTGCAAACGACCTCCATTTTCGATGAAACCACTTTTGTTGGATCCAGAATGTCAAATTATTGCTAGGTTTAAATTTTCATAATTTTTAGAATTAATATGTGAGTGTGGCAAAAGAAAATGTGTTTTGTTAGTTTCAGTCAAATTGGATCGACCAGAAATGGCCATTTTTCAAACGGTCTCGAAATTCGATGAAATTAGTTTTGTTGGGACCGTATCATCTAAACATAACTAGAAATAATATTTATGTAATTTTTAGAGTCCGTATGTGGTCCCGGTAAATTTAAATGTACGATCGAATTAAATAAATAAATGGTTTATATATTAAATTAAAGAAAATAGGCTGAAGACGATTGTTTGGGCTGACGGGACCTAGCCCATTGCGTCCAGAACGGGGGTATTTGCCTGGGGACAACTTTTGTTGGGCAGAAATTGGATCTGAAAAGAAGTAACGGGTTTATTTTTAAAATGGAACATTAAATATTATAATATTACAAATATATAATTATCCAAAACCCTAATTCACAAATATAACAGCCGCCATAGCTTTCAACAAATGGCCAACATCATCCCCACTTAATCCCTTAAGCTCTCCCAATCTACACAAAATTATAACATGAATCCAAAGACAAAATCAAAGAACTCAACAAGCTCTCCCATCTCAATGGTTAAGATGAGGAATGGCATCAGGGTTTGCTCGAAATTCTGGTTCGAAATCGTGACATTTGGGTTCGTTTTCTGGTGCCATAGGAGGGCCGAACTCAGAGCCGTTCAGGGCGGTGGCAGACCAGAGGATGGCGCACGAGGTGATGGGCGTGGATCGGGGTACGACGGCTCGGGTGGTGGTGCGCAGGAGGGTTTAGAAGTCGAAGTTGGGTTTCGACGTGTTTCAGATGAGAAAGATAAGGAAGAAAAGCAAAACAAAAATGTCAATGTTTCTTAAGTGTAATTAACCTCGTTTAATTATTTTAGTTAATTGTTATATAATTAAAAGTTTAAAACTGATGTATCTCACTCAAACAGAAAAGAAATTCAGAAATTTCAGTTACGTTGGAATCAGAAAAACGAGATCTAGACGATGGAACAGACCAGATCTGAAACCGAGCTTGTTGAAAATTTAGACAAAAAGCAATGTGAGAATTCTGATTTAATAATTAAATTAAATTTTAATTATTTTTCTCGCTTTTAAAAACCATTGTATGTATGTTGATAATTCAGATCTGCGATGTTTGTGATTTAGAATTTATTGATTGTTGTTTGTGGTGTATTCTGATGTTCATAATTTACTAGGTCTACAATGAAATTTCATTTTTGGTTGGATCTCTAGTTGCGGATAAAAATCATTTTTTTTAGATCTATAGAAATTGGATGGATTTGAAATAAAAATCATATTTTTATTTTAGATCTATGAATATTGATTGGGATTTGAAATAAAAATTTACTTTCATTTTAGATCCAAGAATATAGACTTGTTTAAATATAAAGACTTCATCTTTTATTCAGATCCATGGGTATTGATTTGTTTAATAATAAAAATATCATTTTTATTTAGAAACCTGAACACGGATTTGCTTAGATTTTGTTTCAATAACAAAAGTATTCAATTAAAAGATTATATTTTCAAATAGTTACAATAAAGGATTAGATTTAATAGATTATATTTTTTTTATTGTCAAATAGTTACAATAAAAAGGATTAGAAACAAAAGAGTCATTTTTTTTCAATTAGCTACAAATATTAGAATTGGGATAAAAGATTTCATTTTTATTTTCAATTAGTTACAAGATTAGAATTGGAATAAAAGATTCCATTTTTATTTTCAATTAGTTACAAAGATTAGAATTGGAATAAAATATTTCATTTTTATCTTCAATTAGTTACAACGAAATAGAGTTGAGATTTAAAAGTAACATTTTTATTGTCATTTTATATACAATAAAAAGTGTAGATTAAAAGTAACATTTTTATTGTCATTTTATATACAATAAAAAGTGTAGATTAAAAAGTAACATTTTTATTGTCATTTTATGTACAATAAAAAGTGTAGATTAAAAAGTAACATTTTTATTGCCATTTTATATGCAATAAAAAGAATGGATTTAAAGTAACATTTTATTTGTCAATTTAGTTACAATAAAAAGGATAGATTTAAAAATAACATTTTTATTGTCAATTTAGTTACAATAAAGAGAATTGATACAAAAGAAACATTTTTATTGTCATTTTAATTGTAATGAAAAGAATAGATTTTAAAGTTGCATTTTTATTGACATTTTATATGCAATAAAAATAGAAGATTTAAAGGTATAATTTTTGTTGACATTTTATATGCAATAAAAATAGAAGAGTTAAAAGTATCATTTTTGTTGTCATTTTATATGAAATAAAAATAGTCATTTTTGTCAAACATGTTAGTTGAAATAAAAATAGTCATTTTTGTCAAACATGTTAGTTGAAATAAAAATAATCATTTTTATCAAACATGTTAGTTGAAAACAAATTATCATTTGTGTCAAAACACAAATAGCATCTTTGTTAAATAAATTTGTCTTACAACAAAAGTATCACTTTGATTCATCTTGTTAAATTAGAATTGTAAACAATATGAATTACTACTTTTTATTCATTTTGTTAAACAAGAGCTGTTAACAAAATGAAATTACCACCTTCAAATCATTTTGTTAAAATAGAATTGTCAACAAAATGAATGTATCACTTTTTATACAATTTGTTGAAATAAAATTTATATGCAAACATAAGAACTATTTTTATTTGCATAACATACAATAGAATTTATATGCAAATATCAGAATCATTATTATTTGCATAACATACAATAGAATTTATATACAAATATAATTAGAATCACTTTTATTTGCATAACATACATTGGAATCTATATGCAAATATAAGAATCATTTTTATTTTGCATAACATGCAATAGAATTTATATGCAAACATAAGAATCATCTTTATTTGCAAAACATACATTAGAATATGTATGTGAAATAAAGAATCAATTGTATTGTCACAACACACCTTAGAATTTTTATTTAAGTAAAAGTGACATTTTTATATGTTAATGTATACATTAGAATGCGTATGCAATTTAATATAGACATTTATATGTGTCTTGTTATACATTGAAAACTTATACAAATAAAAATATGTCTTTTATTTGTTAAAATTAAAAATAGAAATTACGTACAAATAAAGTAAAATAAAAATTATACTTTTATTTGTAATCAGCAATAAGGTCATGTGAATAAATTACAATTTATTAGACATTAGAAATGTATAGGGAAATTATACGAGTAAAATATATTTTTATTCGGCACTAGGAATATAATAACATGTTTGTTCATTATCATCAACATGTTAGTAGAATTAAAATTGGTTAAATTCATTAACCAATCATTTATTTATATGAACTATTGTTGGCTGAAAACCCCACACGGGTATTGGGATGATTTTTGACATACACTAGTCCCAATATTTAGTTGTATGTCGATCGATAGATCGATGGGCTGCGATGAACGTTATTATTTCATTTTAATGCTCACACAGTTGTAAATTTCACTCTGCATGTGAATTGATTGCTTAATGTTTATTTATCATTATTGTCGTGTTCATACGATGTATGAAATCCATATAACCGAAATTATATGGTAATTGATTGAGTCGCATTCTAATTCAGGATTTCTTTTAAATAAAGAATATCTTTTAAAATAAAGAATATTTTGAATAAAGAATATTTTAAATAAAGAACATTGTAATATAAAGAATATTTTAAATAAAGAATATTGTAATGTAAAGAATATTTTTACATAGAGAATCTTTTTATATAAGGAGTATTTTAAATTAATGAATATTTTAAAATAATATTCAACGAAGGATATATGATGATTTTTTTATGTCTGTTTTGAATGGACACGAAAGATAAAAATATATTTTTATCGAAATGAACTAGTTATCAACTAGAATAAATCCTTTAAATTAAGATTTATTGAAGTCTTCCAATTAACTAATATTTAATTGGATGGTGTCTTAAATAACACTGTTCTTAAATCCTGTATGAAAAGAATAAATCTTTTAATTAAGATTATTAGAGTTTCCAATTATATTAAGTAATTGGAATGAAATGATATATGAATTGGGTTTATTGTGAACTGTGTTTTAAACAACAATTGTTCTTTAACCCAATTAACAGGGAAATTATGATTTGGAATTTATAAAAAACAATTATTAAGATTTAAAAAGAATTTTTCCAAAGTCAAGTTTTCCAATTTAATATATTAAATTATAATTGAGTGGAAATTGGGTTTGATAATAATCGAGATAGGCTTCTGTAAAAGAAGACTGTTACTACATATGGAATTTAAAAGGCTTATTCGTTATTCCATTTATATTATTAGTCTGATACGAAAATTTATATCGGTTATATATTATTTTGATTTCTATGGAAATTCCATATTTTATGGAAGATGATTTTAGGTTTATCGTAAAAAATGTTTTTAAATGACATTGATTCTTTAACCCAGTTAAAGATAAGATTAATTTCTTAAAAGTTGAATAATTACAAAGTAATGATTTTTGGTATTTAAAACCAAATTGGGGTTTAATATGAATATCTTATTAAAAGAATATTCTGAATTGGAATGAGGCATACGATGTGTATTTATAGCACTTGATTTTTTATTATAAAATACGAGAGTTATTCGGGAAGACCGGGTTTAACCCATTCTGAAAAATTACTATGACGATTAAAAGTCGAAGACATTGAAGACGGTGATTGAAGACCGGCGATCTTCACATCGAATGGGCAACTACTTATGCCCTGAACTGGGTCGCTCCTAGGAAATGGTTAAAGTGGTAGTTGTCCGGACGTCCTTGTTGATTGTCCGGATATGCGAGCACCTCACTTCCGTATTAGATATGCGGGACGAGGAATAAGGTGACTCTGGTTTTGTTCAGACCCAGAACGGACTTGTAAATGGATGTGTGTTTGACATTGGATTTCATTCCATGTAACTAAAATTGATTCTATTTAATATATATCTTTGGTGGCGTAGAATTTATTCTCTTGCTTAACACCCTTCTCTGAGACGCACGAGCTTAGAGGGTATATATTGGTAGTTATCGATCGCATGGCGTGAATTGTCAATGTGGCACGCCAAGTTGCAAATGATCAAGGCTTTTGTTGAAAAGCAGAGCATTGTGGGATGATCAAAGCGTAGCCTATTTCGGCATAGCTTTGTGTGTAACGTTACCTCGCGAGTCTCACACCCCGATTAGAGTCTAAAATGGAGCAAGGGAACGCAGGGAGTGCACATGTTTCTTTCTAGCTATAAGTGGTGTTAGCGACTTACCAGCCCTAACATTTATACTTATGTGGTTGATGGATTGAGGTGCCTCGGGTTTTATAGGCTGATAGTCGTCATATTATAGGTTCAATAGGACCAAGAAGCGTGTGTTCAGGAATTGCCAATCCACTAAAGTATTTGTTGACAGGCCTTGCAGGATCCAAGGGTTTGCTAGCATCCGAATCCTGAGACATTGCTAGAGTGTCTCGAATCGGTAAGGAGATCGTTCCTAGCCTTGACTCTTGATGGAAATCCAACTTCCAATACAACACCATACGGTTTTGATTATATAACTAGTACGGCGACATAGTATATGGTAGCTTTGCCGTCTATGATTGATACATTATGATTGAAATGTTTTTGAAACATATATACACTAGTAATAATGTCAAATCCGTTTTATCGTATCAAGCATTTTTGACCATTTTAAGGTAAAACTCTATCCTCCGGTTTGCATTGCATTGTGTGATGGGACTTGAGTCTTATAATGGTTTCATTTTTCAAAAAAGCATTGCGTTGTTTAACGATTTACTTTAATTGGTGCACTGGCAATCCAATGGAGTAAACCCGTTCCGCGTTAGCGGCGCGGCCCTGTGATTAGCCTTATTATTTGATAAGTTAGAAAAGATTTCTCACACCAGTCCTATAACTGACCTGTAGTTTGTTTCACTTTTCAAACTTGGGTGCCCTCTTTTCCACACGGGCAGTCGAGTAGCTTATTTTGCAGATATATTGAGAAGGATTCCGAATCGAAGCTTAAAGCTATGTCCAGAGGATTGATAGCCTTCCGCTGTGTCAGATTTTGTTTCCGCTGCAGTGTATTACATTCATTGCAAATTTATCATCCGCTGTATTATATTTTATTTACCAATGTACTCTGATATATTCTGTAATATGATGTTGCATTACTATAATGTAATAAAAGTCTTCTGTTATTTGTTCTAATGTGTTGTATTCCCAGAGTTAACGTATTCGGGTTTTGAACGGTCTTGGTCGATTTAGCGATCAATTAGGTCCGGGCGAAAGTCGAATTGTTACATGAATTGTAACAATGGTTACAAATGATAAATTGAACTATTTGATTTATAACTGTAGATCCTAAATAAAGTTCGCTACAGGATTTTCGACAACGCATAAGTTATCGTAATGATTTGAAAGGATTATAAATAAAGATCGCTACAGGATTTTCGACAGTGCATAAGTTATCGTAATGATTTGAAAGGAGTATAAATAAAGAAAGGAAAAAGCTTTTGAAATGAAATCTGTAACGTTTGTTACCGATGATAAGTTAAATTGTTTTGTTAAAAGTAAAAATACAAGGATTCGTAAGAGATGTCAATTATAAGATTTGAAAAGATATTTATATAAGATTTGTTAAGATATTTATATATGATTTAAACCAAATATGGTATTGTTGTTCAAACAAATTAAAGAATGTTTATATAGAGATGTTAAAGAAATTTTACGAAGGATTCTATTTATAATGGAATCGAAGCTCGAGTTTAACATTGTAAAGGATTTTTAAAAGATTTATAGAGAAGTATAAAAATAGTTTTCTTAATAATTATTTAAGTAAACGTTGTTGATATTTAAATATGATTTTCAAAGGAAACGTGTAGTTAATAAACTTCTATTTATTCTGAAGATATGAATGTTGTTGGTCAACGTCTGAGAGGTAAATAAAATACCCCAACTTGAACGACTTCACGATTATCCAAGAATGGTATTAGTTTATAAACGAGGGCAATTGAGGGAAACATAAGTTATGATTTCCGTAAATAATATTATAAACTGTATTTGAAAAGTTTATAAGCAAGTGAAATGATTTTTAAGGATATTCTTATTTCTAATAAGAAATAAAAGATAAACTCCAAATATTGGAAGATTTAATGAATGGAATTAATAGATGTTTAATTAAAGAGGCCAAGTAATGCCGAGTACTGAATCAATAAACCCATTTCATTCACACGATTATTTATTTGATAGTTAAATAACCGACTATCAAATCTGGCCAAATACAGTTTTTGGTACAGAAAGACCGGGATTGAATTTATATTCGAAAACCATTCCAAACCATCAAATACGTGAAGATGCAAATTGAAGATGGAGCAATTGAAGACTGTGGATCTTCATAAACGGAATAACCACTGGTTGAATTTCTCTGGTTTAGCGGTCGGAGATATTTTGACTTGGGATTCTGTCGTGATTGGAATCTGCGGATTGCAAGGACTAATCGCTACTGATTCTCGGGGTGATACTTATATAGTATATGGTAGGAGGGTGCCTTCGGTTCATTCTATTCCTGGATGACTTGTATGGACGAATGTCTAACAGAGTATTTCTTAAGAATCACGTACATTGATTTTTACAAACGTACTTCTGTCAGCTGTAGAGTATTTTTGTGGACGTCAATTAGCGATTTGATGGATCTGACGATATGGCATTCAAAGTGAATGGAGACGTGCTGTTCTGAAGGATAAGCCAGATGTTCTAAATTAAATGAAATTAATTAATTTATGAATAAATTTTGACCTCTAGTATCATCAACTAGGAAATGGTAAAAAATCGTGTAGGTCGCATGGCTATGTGGGTCGCACCCATCAAAAGGGTATATCATTACCTGATTTGGTGAAATCAAATACCTTCGGTTGTCCCTTTTATTTTATATGTATGCTATCGGTTCGGTTGGCTAGCCCCCAACCGTGGTAATGATATATTCGGTACTCTCAAGCGAAGTGCGGGGCTGGTCATGTTTAGCCGGGGTTGCAAGATGTTCTTGTTGAATCCCCAATGTATTCATCTCCAGAGATACATTATCGGAAGGTGGTCCTATACCTTGCCATAGTTGGAAATCCATTCTCCAATAAGCGCCCGCGGTTTTGATTGTATACTATATATGTGGAGCGTGAGATGCAAGCATTCTGCTAGATTGATATTTATTTATATTTAGACACTATTATAACATCAGAAAAGATATTGATTTCAAAAATGTTTTGGGTTATCGTAAGATAGAAAACGTTCGTATTTATGTGTGGATTTGTTCTTACAATTATCTTTTCTTTCAAAAAGATTTTTGACTTTAAAATTAAGCTGTGTGATAAATTTTAAACTTAGTGGTTTTTCTCACTCTTGTTCACCAGACTGACCCATCGTTTGTAATGCTCGGGTTAGACCCGGTCGTATTGGTTCGGGTTATCGGATGCTGCGAAGTCCAGAGACGAGCTGGAGAAGTCCAGACGTATGATATATGGTTGTTATTCCGCTGTGTGTTGTATATAAGGACAGGTTATTGTAACAACCCGTATTTTTAATAATCTGTTATAACATAAATTGAGGCAGAATTAAATTATAAAATGGGAATCAAGGGAAACGGGCTATGCCATTGCGTTCGTCTCGGAAAAATACGCGAAATAGAGTCCGAGTTTTCGAAAATCGGAGTCCGTATGACCCAGTTAAGACCCATTGAAGTCTTCAGAAAAATCCTAAGTAAAAACAGATTCAAATTTAAAGAATTGGGCCAGCTGGGCCAAGGCGGGAAAACTCCCGCCAGGGGCCCCATGTCGACAGGCCTGTCGATAGGGTCCTCAGGGAGTCGACTGCCCTGTCGACAGCCCTGTCGACAGGGGGTAGCCAGGCAGATTAGCCTGGCGCACCTCTTTGGTTTGGGCTTGGTTGTGTGGTCTGGTTCTAGAGAGTTCCTAAATCTGACGGGCCAAAATTCACCTAGGGTTAATCCTATGGTCTAAATCACTCTAATCTTCTATAAATAAGCTCCTAATCCTACCCTTAAACCCCATTAATCATTCTAGCAACAAAACTATGCCACAATCTAAACTCTCATGGCCTCCACTTAGAAACCCTAGCCTCCAATCTCTTCATTAATAATTCCTAAGTGATTTTCCATGCATACAAGCATATTTAGGCTTGTATGATCCTCCTTAGCTTGCATTAAAGGCTTGTTTTTCAATTGGCATCATAAAGGAGGAGTCTTGATCAAGTTTGCTTGCATTTGGGGGTTTTAATTAGTTGCATAAGGGGTTTCTTGCATTTGTTATACTCATTTGAGTCCGCATAAGCATTGTAAGCCCTCTTACCTTCATTTTAGAAACTCTAAAGTTAATATGTGGTGCAAGTTGGGATTTATGTATGTTTATTGAGTTATGCATGTTTATGCAAGTTTACCAAGTCATGATTTGCAAGTTTAACAAGCTATGCATATTTATGCAAGTTTAAAATGACAAGTTGTGCATGTTTGACAAGTTATGCAAGTTTAAAATGACAAGTTGTGCATGTTTGACAAGTTGTGCATGTTTGACAAGTTATGCAAGTTTAAAATGACAAGTTGTGCATGTTTGACAAGTTATGCAAGTTTAAAATGACAAGTTGTGCATGTTTGACAAGTTATGCATGTTTATGCAAGTTCCCTATGCCATGTTAGGCAAGTTTAACATGTTATGCATGTCTATGTTAATATGCAAGTTCACTATGCTAAGTTATGCAAGTCTAACATGTTATGCATGTTTATGTTAATATGCAAGTTCACTATGCTAAGTTAGGCAAGTCTAACATGTTATGCATGTTTGTTGTGATATGCAAGTTCATCATGTATGATTATGCCAAGTTCCCTCTTCCTATCCTTTATGCGTTATTACAAATATGTAAGCGATAGAATGACGTTGGGGGGGGGGGTTTGGGTAAACTTAAAATACATGAAAATATAAGATTGGGAATTTACCTATTAAGTTAGGTCTACCCCTTGGGAATTTACCTATTAAGTTAGGTCTACCCAAGTAATTGTTGACTTGTAATTATGTTTTGAAATAAAGTGGACATGACACTTAGAAAACATAAGTGTGGCCAACTCGAGGTTGGGTTGAGTTTGTAGCGTAATTCTACCCGGAACCGACCGGCTTAACTAGTGGCTACAAACAATAGGACCCAATGTGAGAAGTTGGTCATGGGGTGCCAAGACCCGAGGTTAGACCAAGTTGTGGTGTAAAGCTACCCGGACCCGCCCGGCCTAACTAGTAACCACAACAAGGTCTAATGTGAGAGGTTAAGGTGCATTAAATTAATTAATGCCTCATGATCAGGTTAAGTCAGGGTCCACTAATACTTAACCAATTTGGGGGATTCGAGGGATTAGAATGTGGTTAAGTTGTGAACCATTGGTTACACTTAACTAGTTTAATCCATTTGGGAGTTCAAGGGATTAGAATGGGGTTAAGCCACACTTAACTAGTTTAATCCAGGATTAGTGAAGGGTTAAATCACACTTAACCCTCTTAGGAAACCCTAGCGGCGGGTCTGTTCCGGCAGTAATCCCAGTTTGGTATCATCACAACCCTAGAGACTAGGCTAGGGCGGGGCACGATTACTGGACGGATGTAAATGACCAAAGGGCGATGGCCGAGTGGTACAGCGGTGCGGGTCCGGCGGGCTACGGACGTGCACGTAGTCCGATGTTGGACAAACTCGAGGCACGGGTACCAGTAGGTTAGGGCTGTGCATTATTGCTTAAGTGTCCGGGGTTGACACCCGAGGGCTTGATACACCCAATGGTGGACCCAGCACAGACTAACTACATCCGTATGTGGGCCGTATGGACATCAACACTTGACGTGTTAGGCTTAGAGGGAGCCGATCGACTAGACCGTTGGGTTGGACCTTTTATTAAGGTCACTTCATGTTATTGGGCCAAAGTTTGGGCTAAGGGATCAATACCTGTTATGTTGGTTTTGCTAGTACACCGTGGTGCAAAAACTTAACTCTGTTTATGCGATGACACCTCTATCTATCTTGTGGTTGATTTATCATGCCAGCATGTTGTTATTTGTGATCCTCTCAGTTTCCATCATGATGTTAACTTTATTAGTTTATAGACTGATCGTAGCAGGGCTTACTCAGTCTTTTTGACTGACCTGTTTTCTTTCGCCTCTTTTCTTCCGTTTCCCCCCCCCCCAGGTTCTCAGGGAGGGAATACTGGAGCCTAGCTTGGATTTTAGCTGCTTCCTTGGATAGCTCAAGTATGCTTTGGACTTGAGCCGCTATGGTTTATCACTCTTATTTGGGGATAGTACTTATGTATTTTCAGTTTATCAGATGATGTATTTATCTAGACTTGAAATTTTGGGAAAGTGACATTTTGATGTACCAGACTTGTGTTTTGAAATGGTTTATAAATCTTCCGCTGTTTTATTTACTTACTCTGTTTATTCACATATATATATATGTCATGTCCTGCCTTGCTATATCATTATGCATGTTTACCAATAATGCCCCTCCAAAGCTAGTGCATTCCTTTGCGAGTGACCCTGGCGGAGGTGGGGTGTTACATTTGGTATCAGAGCCAGGTTTACGAGAAGGGATAAAAAGGTTTTTAAAACTCTTGGAAAAACTATTTTCAAAACCAAGTATAAAGTATTTTCCAAAGAAAAGTCTAGTTTATTTTAAAAGGCTATTCCCCAAAAAGCCATTAGCAAAATTCCTTCGTTTTTCTCCATTCTGAATCTATTTTTTTTCTTCGTTTCCAGTATGGCCGACAACTTTGCCATTCCGGAGGGAGTTCACGTACCTGTTTGGTATAGGAGGCTTTTGGAGGCCAGGGCGATCGAAGCCGGCCCCGCAAATATTACTCCTCCTCCGGTAGTTGATGTTCCTCTTCCTCCTTCCCCTCAGCATCCTCAAATTGACTTCGCCGAGATTTGCCAAGATTTTAAGGCGATGGGCTGCAAGAATTTCTTTGGAACCGAGACTTTTGTAGAGGCAAGGAATTGGTTGAAAGAGACCGAAGATCTTTTAGCCACCTTTGATATAGGTGACCGCAGGAAGGTTTTATTGGCAGTATGGTTGCTAAAGGAAGAAGCTGCACGTTGGTGGGTAGTCACCACCGCTACTAGGCCAATTGAGACTTGGGATGACTTTAGAGGAAGGTTTGGACTGAGATTCTTATCACTGAAGCAAGGGGACATGACTATTAGGGAATACATAGATAAGTTTAATCAACTGGCTCAGGACGATTTAGACTTGGTTAATACAGCTCAGAAGAAGGCCCTACACTTTGCTCTAGGATTAAACGAGCCATTACGTGATTTGGCCCTGTCTCATATACCCTTGGGGGCGACTTTCGAGAGTTTAGTGAATTTGGCCCTACTTCAAGAAGAAGGTAGCAATGACAAGAAAGAGGTCAAGGCGAATGAGTCTCAAGGCAAGAGAGTAAATTCCGGGAAACGGGGCAAGAATATGAAATGTAACTTCTGTGGTGAAGTTGGGCATATAGCCAGGGAATGTAGGAAGAAGGAGAAGAGAAAGCGGGGCGAATGCTTTGATTGTGGTGAGTTTGGACATTTCAACAAGGATTGCCCGAGGAAACAAGGGCAAGGTCAGACTCAGTGTGCAGGACTATCTGGAGGGCGAATTCATCCCCTCAACCCCGTTCTTCCAGCTCATGATAGAGGTAGTGTTTCTGTTGAAAATCTTGTTTACATTTTCTGATTTTCCCTGTTCGAACTTTGTTTGATTCTGGCACATCGCATAGTTTTATTTCATCTGATCCGGTTGAAAGTGTTGCACCTAAGTACTAGTGTAGTTGATGATCCCGTATGTGTTTCAAATCCAATTGGGGGTTCTGCCCGTTTGTCTATGGTCTGAGTGGATTTGAAAATTTCTATCTTAAGTATAGAATTCTCGTGGGATGTTTATATTCTCGGTTTCAGGGGATATGGGTTGGTTTTGGGCATGGAATGGTTGTCCTGTTTTGAAGCCATTCTTGGTTTTTGTATATAGGGTTGTGAGGCTCATGATCCGCCTCGGTAATACCCTAGAAATTTCTAGTAACCCTATGGGTCCCGTCATGTTATGTTATCTTGAATCCCTCAACTCGTCTATCGATAGTTTGCAATCTGTGAGGGTGGTCCGAGAATATCCTGATATCTGGGGATAGATTTCCGTATTATCTGGTTGGTAATGCCAAGCCAGTTTCGTGGCCGATTAGGCACATGACCTCACGAAATGAGAGTTAAGAAAGCAAGTCGAGGAGTTGCTTGAGAAGAACTTCCTAAGACGAAGCATTTTCGAGTAGGGTGCTCCAGTAGCATTCGTTACTAATGTGGACGGTTTGCTTCGCTTATGTGTTGGTTATTGTGAGAAGAATAGACAACCGTTACCAAGGATCGATGATTTATTTGATCAGCTAGTAGGAGCGTCTGTTTTCTTTAGATCTAGCTACCCAATTCCATCAGCTTAGATGACTGAGAATGGAATTGACAAGACTGCGTTTAGGACTCTAGATGGATTTTTAGAATGGCTAGTCATGCTATTTGGTTTGACTAATGCACCCGCATATTACGTGGACTTGATGGGTAGGGTGTTTAGGGAGTCCTTGAACAAGTTTGTCGTGGTCGTCGTAGACGATATTTTGATCTCCTTAAAAGAACGAGGAAGAGCATGCTATACATCTCAAGGAGGAGATGGACACGCTTGGAGCCACCAGTTGAAGGTCAAGTTCTCCAAATGTCACTTTGGAGGAAGAAAGTTGGATTTCTTGGGCACATAGTTCCTAAGTAAGGCTTAGCGGTGGATTCCGCTAAAGTGGTTGCGGTTTAAGACCGGAAAACTCTGAGGAGGGCAATTGAAGTAAGAAGCCTCCTCTGTTTGGCTAGTTAGTTAGCATTCCCGGAGCTTAGACTTACTCTTCTGGATCAAGAAGGGGGTTTCGCAGGAAGAAGATCCGCAGTTAGTCAAGAACATGGACCAGATGGTTCGAGGCGAGATGTTAAGTCACCTCACTAGATATATTATAGATGACAAGGGATGACTAAGGCACGATGAGAGATTATGTGTTCCTCGAGTGAAAGACTTGGTAAAGAAGGTTCTTGAAGGTGCGCATCACTCGAGGAGGTGGCCGAGTTGGTCTCTGGATGCATGTTGTGCCACCAAGTTAAGGCCAAGTCATAGAAGCCCAGTGGGCCATTACCTCTATTGGGGGTTCCGCAAGGGAAGTATGAAAACATCTCGATAGATTATGTGGATGGACTACCTAGATCAAAGAAAGGGAATACGGGTATGTGGGTAGACTCACGGAGAGCGCTCATTTCAGTTCGGTGAAGAGCGAGAGGACTGCATCATGGTCAGCAACGATTTACCCTCAAAAAAAGTTGGCCAGTTTTGGAATAGCCTATAGGAAGCCATGGGTAGGCAATTGAATCTAGGTATGGTCTATCACTCATAGGCGGATGGTTCATTTCGATTAAGCATGAGTTATAGAAAATCACGTTTATAGGGCAATTGGCAACGTGGATTGGTATTTTCAAGAGAAAGTTCTGTTGCATGGAATACTTTATAGTAAGAAGACGAGATCCAGGATTCACTGGTGAATTTTGGAGAGCTTGCACGAATCATGAGGTTATAATTATGTTTAAGCCAAGTATACAGAAAGAAGAATAAGTGGGAAAGAAAGACGAGAGGCAATAATGAAATGAGTTCCAACTCGAATTTGGGAAATAGGAGTTAGGAAGCCAAGGAATCATGAAGTGGAAGATAGTCAAAGCACAGTGGAGTTAAGCTCAAGGAAACGTGACCAAGAAGAGTGAAGACTAGATACGCGCATCATATCTCTTTTTAAGAGTGCATCCTTGATCCTCGTTTTCCTGTGGAGCTTGCTTGCAAGTTGTCTTTTGCATATATCCTCTCGGTCCCATTCTCGATCTTATTTCTGTTGTAAACTCCATAAGGGGGTTATGACTCATCGGTTAATACTATATGTCAAAGTTTGAATGGATTTCCTGTAATCCAAAAAGGAGTTTATCTAGTTTATCTAGTTTATCGTGTCTATCTTGTCATGAGAACCTTTGGTAGAAACCCTTTTGTTGAAACATGTGTTTGAAACATGTTATGCTTGATGTTTGCAAGTGGTTGCAAGTGTTTGCAAGTGGTTGCTCGTGGATGCATTATACACGATTAGGCACTAGATCGGCTCACACACTCCTCATATTGCATGTACATGAGTGTTTATGCTTATTCTTGGATGAAATTCGTATGCTATCACATGGATGTTGCATATGGATGTATGATTGAGCACGCATGTAGGTATTATACATTATGTTAGGAATTTGCATACATATGGATTCATTTCACTGACATACATATGCATTAAGGAGGTTTACTATATCAGTAACCGCCTGATTTTTGCATTAGGTAAGTACATATACACACACTTTTGCATATGTTCATCCAGCATTTAGAATCTTTTAAGGACAATGATTGCTCGTGGATGATGCTTTGAGTAGATGGATGATTGGATGGTAGGATACGTTCTTCCTAACTTGAAGATTTCGGGGACGAAATCCTTTAAGGAGGGGAGAATGTAACAACCCGTATTTTTAATAATCTGTTATAACATAAATTGAGGCAGAATTAAATTATAAAATGGGAATCAAGGGAAATGGGCTATGCCATTGCGTTCGTCTCGGAAAAATACGCGAAATAGAGTCCGAGTTTTCGAAAATCGGAGTCCGTATGACCCAGTTAAGACCCATTGAAGTCTTCAGAAAAATCCTAAGTAAAAACAGATTCAAATTTAAAGAATTGGGCCAGCTGGGCCAAGGCGGGAAAACTCCCTCCAGGGGCCCCATGTCGACAGGCCTGTCGACAGGGTCCCCAGGGAGTCGACTGCCCTGTCGACAGCCCTGTCGACAGGGGGTAGCCAGGCAGATTAGCCTGGCGCACCTCTTTGGTTTGGGCTTGGTTGTGTGGTCTGGTTCTAGAGAGTTCCTAAATCTGACGGGCCAAAATTCACCTAGGGTTAATCCTATGGTCTAAATCACTCTAATCTTCTATAAATAAGCTCCTAATCCTACCCTTAAACCCCATTAATCATTCTAGCAACAAAACTATGCCAAAATCTAAACTCTCATGGCCTCCACTTAGAAACCCTAGCCTCCAATCTCTTCATTAATAATTCCTAAGTGATTTTCCATGCATACAAGCATATTTAGGCTTGTATGATCCTCCTTAGCTTGCATTAAAGGCTTGTTTTTCAATTGGCATCATAAAGGAGGAGTCTTGATCAAGTTTGCTTGCATTTGGGGGTTTTAATTAGTTGCATAAGGGGTTTCTTGCATTTGTTATACTCATTTGAGTCCGCATAAGCATTGTAAGCCCTCTTACCTTCATTTTAGAAACTCTAAAGTTAATATGTGGTGCAAGTTGGGATTTATGTATGTTTATTGAGTTATGCATGTTTATGCAAGTTTACCAAGTCATGATTTGCAAGTTTAACAAGCTATGCATATTTATGCAAGTTTAAAATGACAAGTTGTGCATGTTTGACAAGTTATGCAAGTTTAAAATGACAAGTTGTGCATGTTTGACAAGTTGTGCATGTTTGACAAGTTATGCAAGTTTAAAATGACAAGTTGTGCATGTTTGACAAGTTATGCATGTTTATGCAAGTTCCCTATGCCATGTTAGGCAAGTTTAACATGTTATGCATGTCTATGTTAATATGCAAGTTCACTATGCTAAGTTATGCAAGTCTAACATGTTATGCATGTTTATGTTAATATGCAAGTTCACTATGCTAAGTTAGGCAAGTCTAACATGTTATGCATGTTTGTTGTGATATGCAAGTTCATCATGTATGATTATGCCAAGTTCCCTCTTCCTATCCTTTATGCGTTATTACAAATATGTAAGCGATAGAATGACGTTGGGGGGGGGGTTTGGGTAAACTTAAAATACATGAAAATATAAGATTGGGAATTTACCTATTAAGTTAGGTCTACCCCTTGGGAATTTACCTATTAAGTTAGGTCTACCCAAGTAATTGTTGACTTGTAATTATGTTTTGAAATAAAGTGGACATGACACTTAGAAAACATAAGTGTGGCCAACTCGAGGTTGGGTTGAGTTTGTAGCGTAATTCTACCCGGAACCGACCGGCTTAACTAGTGGCTACAAACAATAGGACCCAATGTGAGAAGTTGGTCATGGGGTGCCAAGACCCGAGGTTAGACCAAGTTGTGGTGTAAAGCTACCCGGACCCGCCCGGCCTAACTAGTAACCACAACAAGGTCTAATGTGAGAGGTTAAGGTGCATTAAATTAATTAATGCCTCATGATCAGGGTTAAGTCAGGGTCCACTAATACTTAACCAATTTGGGGGATTCGAGGGATTAGAATGTGGCTAAGTTGTGAACCATTGGTTACACTTAACTAGTTTAATCCATTTGGGAGT
Organism: Allium sativum; assembly: GCA_030737875.1. Lineage (NCBI taxonomy): Eukaryota > Viridiplantae > Streptophyta > Magnoliopsida > Asparagales > Amaryllidaceae > Allium > Allium sativum. Next base: position 184,368,262 of record CM060916.1, read on the forward strand.
TCAAGGGATTAGAATGGGGTTAAGCCACACTTAACTAGTTTAATCCAGGATTTGTGAAGGGTTAAATCACACTTAACCCTCTTAGGAAACCCTAGCGGCGGGTCTGTTCCGGCAGTAATCCCAGTTTGGTATCATCACAACCCTAGAGACTAGGCTAGGGCGGGGCACGATTACTGGACGGATGTAAATGGCCAAAGGGCGATGGCCGAGTGGTACAGCGGTGCGGGTCCGGCGGGCTACGGACGTGCACGTAGTCCGATGTTGGACAAACTCGAGGCACGGGTACCAGTAGGTTAGGGCTGTGCATTATTGCTTAAGTGTCCGGGGTTGACACCCGAGGGCTTGATACACCCAATGGTGGACCCAGCACAGACTAACTACATCCGTATGTGGGCCGTATGGACATCAACACTTGACGTGTTAGGCTTAGAGGGAGCCGATCGACTAGACCGTTGGGTTGGACCTTTTATTAAGGTCACTTCATGTTATTGGGCCAAAGTTTGGGCTAAGGGATCAATACCTGTTATGTTGGTTTTGCTAGTACACCGTGGTGCAAAAACTTAACTCTGTTTATGCGATGACACCTCTATCTATCTTGTGGTTGATTTATCATGCCAGCATGTTGTTATTTGTGATCCTCTCAGTTTCCATCATGATGTTAACTTTATTAGTTTATAGACTGATCGTAGCAGGGCTTACTCAGTCTTTTTGACTGACCTGTTTTCTTTCGCCTCTTTTCTTCCGTTTCCCCCCTCCCCCCAGGTTCTCAGGGAGGGAATACTGGAGCCTAGCTTGGATTTTAGCTGCTTCCTTGGATAGCTCAAGTATGCTTTGGACTTGAGCCGCTATGGTTTATCACTCTTATTTGGGGATAGTACTTATGTATTTTCAGTTTATCAGATGATGTATTTATCTAGACTTGAAATTTTGGGAAAGTGACATTTTGATGTACCAGACTTGTGTTTTGAAATGGTTTATAAATCTTCCGCTGTTTTATTTACTTACTCTGTTTATTCACATATATATATATGTCATGTCCTGCCTTGCTATATCATTATGCATGTTTACCAATAATGCCCCTCCAAAGCTAGTGCATTCCTTTGCGAGTGACCCTGGCGGAGGTGGGGTGTTACAGTTATTATAACTTTCCAGATGTGTGATGTACTCTGATGATTGTAAATATTTTAAAGCTCTCAGTAAAGATTATTTCAATATTTTATTTTGTTCCGCTGCGATGTGAGACTCTGTGTTGTGTTTGGTTCTTCTTCTTCTTCAATGCTAATATTTCTTTCTTTCTTATCTCACCCTCTAATTTCTTTCTATTAATGTTCCAGTGTTTTCGATATTTGAATAGTCGACATGGTGTTTTTATGTCGATTTTCGGGATTGAATATCCTTGGGCCGTTACAATATCAGTCGCGTGTGCTATTCTTACTTTATACATTAACATACTCGTATTCTTTTCATGTCTACCTCTCTCCTTTCCCATTTCTTTTCTTCTTTGTTTTTTCCTCTTCTTCATTCCAGATCTAGCCTTTATAACAAAAAAATAGTGGAAGAAAAAAAGACGCCTTCCTTTCACCGCAAATTAAAAATCAATCTTCGTTCCCAAACCCAAATTAACCACCGCAACTTAAAGCTCTACAACCATCGTTTGCCTCCAGAATCAAACATCGGCGAATTGCCTTATCCAAATCCATTCAAAGTGAGTATTGGCTCGTGATTAATAATTGTTTCAAGCTTATTAACCTCAGTAAATTAACAAAATAGAATAGTTAATTGATTTTGGGTTTTTCTGCCTTTGTATTTGTCAAACTATCAATTAGCTTGTGGAAGCTTGGCATGATTTCCTTATGTTTGTCTCCTATAGTGTCTACATCTGAAAATAACAAATGCATGTTATATATTTTGTTCCCATCTACACCTACCCTATCACACACGTATAAATGTACATTACTTGTGCACTTGATCATTTGAAGTTGAACTGTTGTAATATATTGGGCCTTGCGTTGCCTTGTTAGGAAAAGGTACCATGCTATTGAAACGGTTTTGCACCCACAGCCTTAGTATTGATGCATATGTACTAGAATGGGTTAACCAAAAAGTTGTGATGTAGGCTAAACATTATATATTTATATACATACATCTGGATCATATATACCTCAAATTTTACTGAACCTATGTTGGGTTGGCTTGTGTCTTTTTATTTGTGTGTGCTGTGTATTGGTTCAAGCGTGTGGGTATTATGTATAGGTTTGTGTTTATCATGAAGGTGGTAACATTAAAGCATGTTAATATTGACTACTTTGTTTTCATATTGCATGCCCTTATTATGCATGTTTGGCACTCTCTCTCGCTTGCCTATAACCGCTGCATTGCCTTTCATATTGTACTGGGCATGCTTGTTGCTTTATGTGATTTATAGCCTCAGTCTAGTTTACATTTCGTAGTGCCACCTTTCATATCAATTGATTTTGGGCCTCCTCAAATTATAGCTTACTGTTAATAAAAGGAGATATGTATTGTAATGTCCCGACTTTTTACGATTGTTAACAATTGATTTTAATAAGGAAATTAAAATCAAATATGCTATTTAAACAAACTAAAGTGATTCTTAATATATGTATAAATACATGGATACTAGTTTATGTTTTAATTTTGACATAAGAATGCAACATTCAAATAAAGCATAACATAAATATATACTGATAATGATTGTTAAATGATCTTTAACATATACATGTGGATTTAATAGCATATATATATATATATATATATATATGTAAAATTTACATGAATTCAAAGTAGAATTTGAAACCAAAGCCTTAACTAAAATACAAAAAGGTGATGACAAAAGGGGACATTGGTTTACTTTGAAAATGAAAAGGGTTTTTGCAACAAACAAAGATAACAATTTAGTAAATGTGTGCAAGTAGAACAATTCGGCCATGCATGTAACATAACATATAAATTAACATTTTGCTCACAAATTGTTTTGGGAAAATGACAAAGTAAAAATCTAAGAAGATCATACATGAAACAACAAGACAAATGCTAGTCATTTGAAGTCAATATTTTTAAGGTGATTTAACATGAATAGTATAACTAAGATATAGGAGAGAACATCACCTAAGAAAGCCTAAGCAACAACTTGTAAATATAAAATCATTTTTAACAAAATATCTAAACACTTATAGGGTAAGTAACCATTGTTTATTGCAAATAAAATCAAGGAGAAATATGAACCAAGTGCATCATTTAAGGAGTTAAGGTTTGATAGATTTGGCTTCTAGAAGGAAATAAATAAGACAAGGCTATTGGCTAGAATCCTAGGATAAACAAACATTTTCATGCATGTGCTCTCCTTATAATAAGCACTAGAGAGGGGTGAGGCTAAAGGGGGAGATTACTGTTGAATCATGTGGAGGAAAATGGTTTTTAAAACACTTGGGTTTGGCTATAAATACCACACAAAGACCCATTCATTTTCTTCACAGTTCAAACAAAATTACTGAAGTTCAAGTAGCAGGGAGAGGAAAGCAATTCATGTGAGTAAACTAACTTCTATTTTGATCTTAAATTCTTTTCTAAGTTGGTATATGATTTTATGTTGGTCATGATATTTATATAAACAATTATCTGATGATTTACAAATGCTCAAGAACACCTGTAAATGAATATTGCCCTGTATATCTTCGGAATGAGAAAAATCAGTCATCACTATGATCTTAAAAAAATCTATAACTTGAATGCAAACAAGATTTAAGGCTTGATTTATACAACAAATATGTTCACCTTGGATCCTAGTATGCAGTAAAAATAGATCTAGGTTTTATCGGGTTGTGGGGTTAAGAAACAAACTTGATTTCCTTTATAACACTAGAACTACAAAGTTTTCGAGTAAAACGAATTCGAGTTCTGATCATACAGATGTATTCATCATACAAAATGATGATTTTTAATAGTCATTTCGCGATTTTTAAATGTGTGATTGCTGAGATAAATGGGGATGAATGAAAAACGTTCATGGGCCAATTTCCATCGACCTACGCCACCGAGTTGAACGGAAATGGTCCTGGAGGAGTGTTTTGAGTCGGAGAGTACGTGAAAAATGGTGGATAATTTTTCTAATGTGTAAATCGGTTGATCGAAGTGGATATAGGTTTTTTAAGACGAGTTTGGGTTTCGAGATTTTGAGCGTCTTGTATAGCGTTTTCTGATGATCGAGTCCAGCATGGCTTGGTGGGAAGATGCGTGAGGGGTTGGAGAGTTGGTCGGTGGCGGTGGAAGGTGGTTACTTGGCCGGAGGCGATGTGGAGAGGTCATTTTTTTAGCGACCTGATACTGTTTTTCTTATTTGAATGGCTGAAGGTGCTTTTCGAGAAGAAGGGGACTTGGGGCTTGGATGATGGGTCGGTGACGACCCTGAGTGGTGATGTGACATATGGAGATGGTGGTGGAGGCGTGATGGTCAGTGGCGAAGCTGTGCTCATGCACGTGCATGTTGAACAATGACGAGAAGAAGGAAGGTAATGGCAGAGAAAGGAAGGAGAAGAAGGAGTGTGTTTGAACAAGAACTAAAAGGGATCACCTGAGTTAATGAAGTACGTCATTAAGAATTGCCAAATCAGAGGTTTAACCTGTGTTCGATCATTTTGGATTGGCGATTGAAGTAATATGGTCACTATTTTGGTAATGGCTGTGCGCTAGGCCATTGAACCTAGAAGAAAATAAAGAAATTGTTTTAATTAAATCCTAAAATGTTTTTACATTGAAAAAGAAACTTAGATTAAAACAAAACAAGAATAAGAAAGAAACAACAACCATTAAAAAGGAATGAAGAGGGTGGCTGTTGCGTCATACAGGAAAAGAATGGTATTAATGGAAGTGATCAATATGTATGTGAGCATGAAACCTGAACGAAGAAGGAAGGACCGAGGAAAAATATATAGAAAATAAATAGAAAAAGGAAATTAAAGAAAATTAAGGAGAAAAAGAATAAAGAAAATAAAGAAGAAAAAAAAGAGAAAAGGAAAAAAATGTTAAAGGAAGAAAAGTTGGCAAAATGGTACTTGGCGAAACTGGCAAAGTGGTATTGGCGAAGTGGTTCATGGCGAAGTTAGCGAACCAGGGTAGTACATTGGCCAAACAAAGAACCATAGTCGTGGTAGTAGTTTGGAGGTGGTCAGCACGGTCGTAGCAAGGTCTGGCACCTGGTACTTTGGCAAGTACCAGGGTGGCACTTTGGCATTTGACGAAAACACAGTTGTGGCAAGGACTTTTTGAGTGAAATCACACGCGCGGGGGGGTGGTACTTCTGGTAAATCTGGTACTTCCGGTAAACTGGTACTTCCGATAATGTGGTACTTTGGCAAAACAAGAAATCATGGTCGTGGCAGCAGTCTGGAGGTGATCAGCACGATCGTGGCAAGGGGTGGTACCCGGTACTTTGGCAAGTACCAGGGCAGTACTTTGGGCAAAGAAGAAAACGCAGTCGTGGCAAGGATTTTTTGAAGGAAATCACAGTGTTTTGAAAAGTGGCACTGGTACTTTGGTAAAATCGTTAGTGAATGAATTGCTGAACGAGATTTTAAATTCAAAACGGTTTTAATTTAAAATCTGAAAATAAATAAATTATGAAAATAAACAAAAAATTGAATAAAAATAGAATTTTTATTTAATTTATCATAGGCAAATGGACGGAAGAAAATGTCAGAAAGATCAAGCACAGAAGTTGACCAAAGAATTTCTACGAGTTTGAGATGTAGAAATATAAGGAGAATAAATTTAATAAATTATTAATTTAATTTATTTAAGATAAATTAGAAGAAATAAATTAATCTACCAAAAGAACAGGAGTATAAAACATCGTTTAAACAACGATGATAAACGAAACAAAATACCGTGTGCGACGCACGTGCACTACAACAAAAACATGTTTTACAATGCTAAATTTATGACAATTCACTAAACCGTTGTAGAAAATGTGAATGTATTACAACATTTGTTTTAACGCATCGTCAAAAAACCTTTGATTGCAACAAATTTTCACTAAATGTTGTAATTGATTTTTTTCTTACAACGTTTCGCAAAATCATTATAAAAACTATTTTCAACAACATATTAACAACATCATGATATGTAAAAAAGTTCATATCATTTTTTACATATTGTTAAAGTGCTTAAACAAAACAATATCTTTCCAGTATTGTAAAAATATCATATTTAGCAATAACTTTAAGATATTGCAAACATCTTTGCATATGCAACCAATTTTATGCATTGTGAACTATTTGTTTTGTTTCACAATATTACATATTGTTGTAGAAGTATGAAATACAAAAGTATATTAAATGAGTAACAAATTAGGAAAAAAATATAAATTATGATTGAGCACCTTAGGTTATCAGAATTTTATCGATATAAAATATTTCTCAGCTAATAGTATTCATCCAGTGATATTAAAGTATATGACACGAAACTTCATAATATTCCAAAATGAAATATAAAAAATATTCCAAGTATTCGTCAAATTTCAGAACAGAATTATCAAGAATTTTTTTGTTCTATAATGCCCATTGTCTTAGTCATTGATCCATGTACTGAAGGACGTTAACAGAATCATTCCGTGTACTTGAAGAGGATCTTGACCGTTTAAAAAAACGTTGATCGGTGAATCAAATTTTGGCTCCATCGGTGTTTTGGGATTCCCGCCTCACCCAAATATTTTATGATATACTGCCTTCCCCATATTAACCGCTACTTTATTTTCTCTCTCCAGTAATCCAAGATTAATCCCCAATTTCTGTCCTCACCATCAACAGCCACCGTCATTCTCCGTTTGCCCCCTTTCCAATCCAAAGGAAATGCATAACAATCCTTATCCCTTCTTACGGAATCTCGCACATGATGCTCCCAATCTCACAAAGTAACTAAGCTCAATTTCCATTTCCACGCCTATTTTACGTTCTTCATAATCAAGAAGAACAGCACACATCTTTCTCTCGTTCCTTTTGTTTCTACATCAGTATTTAATATTTTTGCAGCAGCTCTTTTCTTCAATTTTCTTTGCTCAAATGGCTCCTTTGTTGGTTCTGCTCTTTCTATTTGCAATAACTGGAAGTTCATGTATCCCTTTTCTTTGCTTTTACTTGCTTCTCATCCTTTTCTCCTTCTTTAGCTACAATCATATTGTATATGCTTAACTTCCTTGTTAGTTGACTGATTCTGTACCTCTAGAATCAATTTACTTTGGTACTCGCAACTCCAACTGCGCCTCCTCTGAATAGCCGCATCACAACCACCGGAATCTTCTCAATTCCTGTCACATGCACTGAGATTTCTCTACATAACATCATCCCTTCCACAAGAAGGTCCATGATTGAGGCGTGAACTTCAGGATCTATGTGTATTTTTAATATTCTAGTTCATTTCCAGGTATGTAGTTTGAATAGAAGAATTACTTCTTTTCTTTTAGTTCACTTGTTATATGTTAATGTTGGTTTGTTCAACTGGAACAAAATGATATTGTGGGTAAATAAGTACATGCAATATGTTTTTATAATACTATGGAATTGTTTGAGATATTTAGAATAATATGTAAATGGAAATTTTGGTACATTGTGCTAGACGCAGATACAACAGTAGGATAAATATTTGGTTTCAAAATATTTTGAATGATTGGAATTTTAATAAATAAATGTGAATTTATGCTACATTTAGCGTTGTTTTATCATCATGTACTACTCATGAATGTGTTCCTACTGATTCCTTCTTTACAGTCAGTAGTTGAGCGCTCGACTCTCGACATTAGGATGAGACTCTATACATGGGCACACATCAGCAACTAAGATGAGTCTTAAAACATGAGCATACAACAAACAAGCAACATTGGCATACAATAGCACGTTGCAGTAGGAGAAAAGAGGTCATGTGGATTTATAAAAACAGAAAACACATGTGTACCACCTTAACTTCGGATAAAGAAAGATGCAGAGATAAGAAACAGCCGAGGTAGACCATCCGCTTTGATCACAAACAAAAAGTTCATTTCTGAAGAAGATAATACAAATGCAATCAAAAGAGAGGACAAAGCTGATGCACTTGTGGATTGCATAAATTTTCTTTTGGTTTAGTGGAGAAAGTACACTACTAAGAGGGGTCTTTTTGGAACTTTGAGATATCATAGCTAATTAAAAATTTGCTATGTACAAAAAACTCCTAAGATATTGTTTTAGTTACTGAGAGCATGAATTATACAAGCTATTGTACTAAATTTTCTAATATAAAATTTCTTTTTGTGTTTGAGTCTTCTTGTGATTTGGCATATTATTACAGTTTGTTTACATTTGTATTTTGAAGTGGATAGTTTTTTAAGTGAGGACTACTTCCGAAAAGATGTTAATATTTCCAATGTTAGTTAAAAAAAATTGTAGTTAAAAGCTATATTTATAATGTTTGGAAATCATTAAAATAGCACGATTGACATTGTTTGTAAATTGTTATGTATTTTTCTATTGTAATATTTTACAAATGTTTTCGATTATTTTTATTAACTTTAAAAACGCTTGAACGATGTTATAAAATATATATTTACAACACTGTATGCAACATTCACCGAAACATAGTGAAAAACAACCCCTTTTAAACAACAATGGATAACACAACATTAACACAAATGTTGTTGAAGTACTTCTACGACATTTATTCAACATTGTAATAGGGGTATTTTCTTGTAGTGGTGCTTTGTTTATCCATTCGAAATGTGGGTCAAAACTGGATATAAATACCGTGTGCAACGCACACGCATTAATTGTTCATTTATAAAAGATTTTAATAATATCCCGAAATGAACAAGATTAACATATACTATTATGTTAACTAAAAGTCCATAAATACAGAACGTATAAACGAGATTAAAATCAGATTAAGTTGATAATTATTTATCGACTATAAAAGACATTTCGTACATCGTTTCGAAGAGTCCGGGATAAACATCCCACTTCGACTCGATTTATAGGACGCATGTCAGAATACTGAAGACGACGATATGCAAAGGCTATAGTATCTTCGGTCTGTTCAGTCCCAGGACAAACCCAAATGGACGAGTGTCTGACAACGTATATCAGTTAAATTCTACACATCGAATTTACGTAAGTATATTACCACTACAACAAAACAGTCCTTTTACAACGGGCAAAAACCGTTGTTATATGCTTTTCACAACGGGCGAAATCCCGTCCTAATATGCGTAATCGTTATAGGTCCTTTCTAATTTACAACGGTCAATGACTGTTGTAAAAGACCGTTTTAATAATGTGCTCTGTCACGTGCACGGACTTTATGACAATGGCTATAAACCTGTTGTAATAGCTAATTAATTACAAGCGGCTTTTGCCCATTGTAATACATTATATTACAAAAGGTTTTGCCCGTTGCGAAATAAATGAAGATTTATATATAATTGCTGCCATATAGATTCATAATAATAGTATATATATTTTAACATGCAATAACTATTGATGCAACAATCAAAATCACATAATAACACATAATAAAAGACAAACAAAAGTCTTAAAATTCCAACACATTTCAAAAAGTTAGATAAGTTTACATCCAAAAGATTTAGATAAGTTTCATCGACATAGTTCTAACATAAATTACATATCTTCCAAGTATCAGTCCAAGCTTTTTATAACGTACTAAAGCACCGGGATCGGTACTTGCTATCGTCCCCTCTGCAATTATGTTTTCCTCCCAACCCAATAGATTGCACTTTTTGTTCACCAAACCGTCCAAAGTAACCCGATCCAATCGATCTTGAGCCTGCATATTGTTACTAGCACGATATGACTGCAGAAAAAAAAAAAATTGTTAACCAAATGCAGAAAGAATATATTATTATACACCATTTAAAACATTTTATATAGCATTTAAGTCTTTCATTGGCTGATATCTCTAACCTGGAACACTTAGGGCCTGACCCGAGTGTCCCATGCAAAATACACAAAACACCTGAGTCAGGATTAAACTTATTTCAAGTTAGCGCACTTCGATAAACACATAAATACAATTAGTTTAACCCAATAATTATTAAAAACTTTGAGTATAATACCCATGAACTGTCGAAGTATAAAAAAAAACATGGAGCAATCAAGCAACGCAACATACGGTATAGTTTCATGCGTGAAACATGCAAATAACATGGGCGGGTATACAACAACACTCGATCTTTCTTGCCAAAATGGTTAGTGCAACAAGCAAGGGTTAGGCTCAAGGGGAGAGGTGGCTTAAATAGCTAAAGCTCAAATGTCCAGCAGGTACAGTATGCATATGGATTTATTCATGAAGGAAGGTGTCAAATAATAACTAATATTGCATGCGGCATAAGGACAAGGAAACACTAAGTGATGTAAAGTGGCAGTAGGAAAATAGAAACCTGGAAGCCAACTAAAATCATGCAACAAACATCTAAACAGTCTCATGCATGTGCCAAAAATTCAAATTTTGACAACTAAAGTGAGTGGCCGGTTCATTGTACTAAGTTTATTCACTCATTATATTTGAAAATTTATGCCTGTGTATGAAAATGAGTTTTTGTTGAGCCACCAAGTTACATAAACAGGGGAGGTCATAGCTAAACTATGCTGCATATAGTCCATGCATGCAGTCCATGCATGTGTCCGAACGCGTGCGCAGGTCAAGAAAACTACAACAAAATGGTTTCCAGTTACTTATGTATAAATTTTAAGGCTGACATACTACTCTACAGTTCATATGTGATGATTACAGACTCACAGAAATAAATAGCATAGCATGTATGAGGTGGGTGAGTAGTTTGGTCACATAGCAAATATCAACTACTGCGTGTGAAGCCTTAAAAGGGTAAGTTGGTAGTCAGGACAAGCACTCCTAATATGCTATCGGTACATGCCAAAAGAATTGGATCATTTGCATGCACTAACCATGAAAAGGTTTGAACAGCATGTAGCGTGTAGCATAGTATTTTGTTTAGTTCAAGGTGCCAAAATTCATATAGGAATATGACAGTAAGCAATCGGAAAAAAATAATAATAATCCAAATTGCTCAAACAAAAAATAAATCATGCTAGGCAGCGTATCGACATATTCATGGGTTAACGTTTGTACCCAGTAACATGAAGCGCTCAATAACTGGTCTTGGTTTAAAGCAAAGATCATAGAAATATGATTAAGGTGCACATGGCGGTGTCCATACGTTTCAGTGGCCAACAACGATGAGATTTTAAAGTAAGGTACATATGCATTAAGGGTTTGCAAGTTCAAAGTGTGACAGATCCATAGCAAGTGCGGAGTATATGAAAATGACGAAGCAAAAGTGGCCAAAATAAGTGTTTGAACCCAAGTCAAATTACACACAACATGGTATGGCGCAAGTTATGGAAAAGTAGATAAATTCCTTTGCTCGAAGAGTGCAATCAGGAATGAGCAGTATGCCCTGAACTGTTGCATGTTCACAGTGCAACCTATGTCCCTAATCGTGGTGAGTACATACAGGGTAGCAAGGGGATATTTGAGGAAGACCAAAATACTTAAATTTTGACTAACAGGAGGGTACAACAGGATCTAAAATAAGGAGCCACTACAAACATCATGCATATCTATCGTGAGGCATGAAAAAAGGACTCAGGGCCCAAGCAAATAATGTATATGCATAAGGTGAGTATTAACAGGTAAATCACTACGTAATATTGACAAGTTCAAGGCAAAATTAGACTGCCATGATGTCCATATGAAACAGGTCGGTATAAACAAAAAAATTGTATATGCAGTAATATTTGAAATTTCTACATGCAAGCCTAAAACAACCCATAACCGAATTAAATTCAAAGTGCACAGGAAAGCAATAAACAAACGACCAACTACTGATATCAGTGTAAACCGGAGTTGTATAATTTAAATAATTTAATCGTAAGCTTTGCTTACCATCAATGACGACAGGGACCGGGATTTTGCCATAGTCTGGCGCAGCAAGGTGAAGCCGCCGTTGCCTCAACGAGCGAACTCGGATGCCCTTTACAAAGAATAATACAAATATATTGAAATTAAAACTGTAATCGTGGAATGTGCCAATATTTTGCAATCAAAAATGAACTTTACATGTTGATCTTTAATTTATTAGTAAGATTTAATAGATACTAATTGAACAAATTTACTTGACTATTCTTGTGTATTTTTCCAAACTGTTTCATATATAAAGGAATTGTAACTAACATTTTGACCAAGTAAAGAGAAACTATACTGACATGCATGAATTGGTACCAAATATAATAACAATCAGTGGATATATTTTAGGTCTTTTTAGATATAAATTGAATGTAACCAGATTTTGTTTCTAATATGGTTAAAATTGTCTGACGTCATAGATTAGTAAAATTACACATATTGGAGGTCAAGTTTAATAAAGGTTAGGCGTACAACCAATACAAAGCTTTGAAAAATAAAAATTCAAATTACAAAGTACCATTACAGCCAAAGCATATAAGAATAAAAAACACAGAATTACTATTTCCATTGCAGTAAAGGTCATTAACACTAGCTGACTCACAACATTATTTCCTAAATACCAAAGAACACATATTTGTGCATTTATTTCCTGAGTAAAATTCCTTACATAAGGTTTTGCATATTATTTCTTACATTTTTGTTCTTGCACTGTAAGATGCAGTTCATTTCAGCTAATAATTTATGGCAGCCAATAGTAAGCTATATATAAAAGTTATAATTATAGTAATTTAAATTTTCCTCTCCTTTCGTCGAGTTTCATCCAATTTTCTATTGAAAGCATCACTATTTAAGTTTACAGTAGATTAACATAATATTTTCTGTCTTTTTAGCTTTGTAAATGTACGCAGTACGCAGCACTAAAAGCAATGTCGTAATTCATTTCGAAGGCAAGTGAGTGCTTTCTTTACCATTAAGCTTCTATTTATGTACTATGAACATGTCAATTTTCTATTTTTACCCGTATCTTATTGGCTTAGTCTCTTGCCTTTCTCCCAACCTTGCAGTATTTATCACAATTGGATTCTAATCATTTTTAGATAAAAAAATAGATATGAACTGTCTTAATTTTATCCGTAGTACTTTACAAGAACTGTAATTTATTGGCATATAGAGACCATGTCAAAAAGAAAAGGGAAAAAGGGGATCAACAAACCACTACTGATAAAAACCGAGTGATGAGCAGTTTGTTATAGAATAGAAAGAACTCACTAGAATATATTACTCGTATAATTTAGATTTAAATCAAAAGAGAAAAACTCAGATTAAAGAACGAACAATTGAAGATTGGAATGATAACAACGAATTAAAGAAGAAAAAGCATACCTTTGTCGAAGTATCGAGAAGAACTCGAGCGTTTTTGGATGAACGAGGTAATCAAGAAAAATCGCTTTCAGTGGATTGGCCTTATTTTCAGTGAAATTCATTGTGGTTGATCATGGCAACTGTGGGAAGAGACAATTTCCACCTGAACTCCAAAAAAAATATGTAACACCCCACCTCTGCTAGAGTCACTCACAAAGAGAATGCACTAGGTTTGGTGAAGTATTATCGAGGTAAACATGCACAGAAATATTACAAGACAGAACATATATAAAACAGCGGAAGTAAAACAAATTTCATTACCTTATAAAATATGGTCTAAAGTGTAACACCCCGCCTCCGCTAGGGTCACTCGCAAAGGAATGCACTAGCTTTAGAGGGGCATTATTGGTAAACATGCACAGAAATATCACAAGACAGAACATATAAAATAGCGGAAGTAAAATAAAACTTTCATAACATGAATAAATAAGGTCTAAAACCTTTTACATCAGAGTACATCAAAACCTGTCTTGCAATAGTAAAGAAACATAAAGACATTTTCATAAATTATTCCCCAAGTAAAAACAGTAAAGTAGCCATTAGCCAAGAAAAGTCCAAGCCATCCATGATGACCTTCAAGCAGAAGAAGTCCGAACTAAACAACAGTATTTCCTCCCTGTAACCTGGGGGGGGGGGGGGGGGAAACGGAAGAAAAGAGGAGAAACAAAACGGGTCAGTCAAAAAGACTGAGTAAGCCCTATCTACTATTAGCATAAAAACTAGTAAAGTTAACTGACATGAGAAACTGAGAAGAACATAAGCATGATAACAAGATAGATAAGCTAAATCAAAATAACAGGATGAACTACTGAACTCAGATAAACTAAGGTGTCATGATAAATTACGATGTCAAGATAAAACAAGGTATCACATCATCAGGTTTCTATCAAGTATAATATCCCCAAGATATCTGTCACGTATAACGCCCCGTGATATCTATCCTGTATTTTAGCTCTGCACCTACCGTACTAGTATCCCCACCGTGTCATGTGTTAACCAAGAATGACCCTCACTCAAAAGTCGTGTAATGGTCCATGTCAACCTAATATATCGCATATATAGGTTACTCAACTTGTATGTTTTATTTCATGTAAATGTTCAGTCCCTTGCCGTAGACCATACGGGCTTTTCCATGAGATTCTATATTACTTTAACATAGTTCCATGATCCTTAAGATCGGTTTGGACTGTTACCCTAAACCTAGCTATGGTCTTCCAACATGAATTATTGTTTGTACAATTAGGACTTATGCTACCTAGGGCTGCTAGGGATTATGCTTACCTATTGCACGTTTTCGTATCTCGGTTTGGGTTCAACCACCTAGGGCCACTAGGGATTACGCTAACCGCCAACCGCGCCCTTTTTCCCACGCATTCATCGTGAATCGCTTTTCCATGACTGTATGCACATGTATCACATCGTGCCATCCGAGTCCTGTCCCAGGGCAAATCAAGAAATACAGGACTCGGTCGGGAGCTTTCGATTTATCTGCCGATGCAGATGCTAAGGTCTGTTTTTCTTATACGTGGCTATGGTCCCACGAGACCACTCCCTCAACTAGTGAAAGACAAGACAGGATAAATCCTGTATGAGAACACAACACTGGCCAACCCACATCCAAGCCTTACCGCAACCATAATTAGATAGCAATTATGGTCTTTTGGGTGTTCTCTGCCTTTCCGTATGTACACGCTTGACCAAAGATGGTAGGTAGCCTGACGAAATGCTATCTAGGGTACGACCGTGTATCGTCGACTATCCCCTATCCATCCCCGTCTTTAGGTCGCTCGTATAGCAACCAAGGCATACTCTTGGTTCTTCTAACACAGACCTTAACCTCTCATGAGCCTAGTATAATCACCTGGCAGCTCATAGAGGGATACCAAGAATATCCTCACGTTCCCCGAAGCCGCTGCTTCGTTACCCAGTTCGCTGGAGCCTTTATCTAAATCAGATACTTGCTCCTACTCGTATACTTAAACGATGACCTACCGTATCAGGTTACTCATCTATCTATGAACTGGTCTAAATTTCCTTGACTAAGAATCATTACTTAGTTATTCTTCAACTAAGGTTTACCACTTAGCATTGTTCCCGTTATCCTTGTTAACTACGGTTATCCACCTAATCCTCAGAACTAGGGTTTACATAATGGATTAAGTGTCACTTAAGTTCATGACTTAACCCGTCTACAAATCCTGTCAAAATTGGCTAAGTATCCAAGTTCAAGGCTTAACCCTACAAACCATGCTCAAGTTGGTTAAGTATATTAAGCAATTCACGACTTAACCTCGTCCAATTATCATTCTAGATTGGTTAAGTATATATTAACTTGACCCTATCAATTTACTTAGTCAAATCGGTCAAGTGTATTCAAGCGATTCGTGACTTAGCCTTATCATGTTTTCACGTTATATTGGTTAAGTATTGGTTAACTTAACCACAATAAATTAACGAGTTAGATTGGATAAGTATAGGTCACTTAACAACATCAATTTATCATGTTTAGATTAGTTAAGTGTTTAACTTAACCCCATTAAACTACCAAGTGGGATTAATTAAGTCTAGGCTAACTTAACCCCATCCGATTTCCATGTTTAGACTAGTTGAGTCTAATCTTAACCCCATTCGTTAACCGTATTTTTCGGTTAAGCGTCATTAAGAAAACTTACTTAACCTTACCAAGTTATCGCGTTGGATTGATTAAGTGTTGGTTAACTTAACCCCATCCACTAGTCATATAAAAATGGTTAAGTGTCATTAGAAAAATCAAGTTACTTAACCTACCCAACCTTGTCATGTTTTGTTAAGTATCATTAGCCTAATCAAATTACTTAACCCATTTGTCCATGTCATATTTGGTTAAGAGTCATTAATCAAATTAACTTAACCCTATCATGTGGCATTAATTACTTAATGCACCTTCACCTCTCACATTAGACTTTGTTGTGGTTACTAGTTAAGCAGGTCGGTTCCGGGTAGCTTTACACCACAACTTGGTCTAACCTCGGGTTCAAGCACAACATGACCAACTTCTCACATTGGGTCCTATTGTTTGCAACTACTAGTTAGGCCGGTCGGTTCCGGGTAGTTTTACGTTGCAAACTCAACCCAACCTCGAGTTGGCCACACTTATATTATCTAAGTGTCATGTCCATCATGTTTCCCAAAACATGTTACAAGTTTTCAAGCATTTGGGTAGACCTAACTTAATAGGTAAATTCCCAAAGGGTAGACCTAACTTAATAGGTAAATTCCCAAGCTTATGTTTTTATGCATACTTACATGTCAACTTCCATGTTATATTTCAAGTCATGTTTTCAAGTTGTATTTTCATGTCATTAGAAATTACCCATAACATAACCCAACGCTTTTAAACTCGCATATACGTTCGCGACAACGTAATGGATTAAAAGAAGAGACTTGGCAAAGGCATGACAAAAATGGATATTAAGCCACAAGTTAATCATGGTGGCAAATGAGGCACAAATGTGTTCATTAACTTGCATGTTACATTCTTAAGCCTCAAAACATGCATAAATCCAAACTTGGCACATAAGCGAATCATGGTGACAAAAGATATGGAATGTTGACTAGTAACTCGCATATATCATCATATAAGGGTTATGACTTCATATGCAAGTTGACATAAAGGTTATGAGGGTTCTCATGTTGCCTAATGCAACATTTCAACATAAAGGTTGTAGCTTTTAGCTCACAAGATCAAGATAATGACTTCATAAACTTGCATGACATGATAGCATGTATCATACTCAATGATCAAATCCAAACTTGCAACATGAACATTTAACTTCATAGTTAATATCTAAGAGTAGGGAAAGGGCTTACATTGCTATGAAGGCACAAAAGATATGACAAAGCCCTTATGCAATCAAATAGACCCAAAATGCAAGCTCTAACATAAAAACCCTTGAGCCAAAATGATCAAAACCCTTGCTTTATGATGCAAAGATAGAAACTTGACTTGAATGCAAGCTAATGACACTCATACAAGCTTGAAAACACTTGTATGCATGGAAAATCTCTCATAGAAACCATTTAGAAATTTTATGAAGAGAGTGGAGGCCATGAGAGGTAAAATTTTGCCATAGTTTAGTTGCATGAATGAATAATGAGGATTTAGGATAGGTTAGGGTCTTATTTATAGATTAGGCAAGTGTTTTAGGCCATAGGATTAAACCTAGATTCAATCCAAGCCATCAAAGCATGTCTTGGGGAAGAAGTCAAGTGTAGGAACCATCTAGGGCCTTTGGATTAAAGATGAACCATGAGAACCATCCAAATGCAAAATCTGCATTTGAGCGAATCGGCCCACGGGTTGACAGCCAAACACCCTGGATTAACCCCTAGTCGACCCAGCGAGCTCGGGTCGACCTCAAAAATCGGCCGGTTCGGTTATTCCCCTCTCCCAATTCGCTGTTTTGAACATTTTTGCATATTTATTTATTTAATTTTCAATTATATATATATATATATATATCAATATATATATATTTCTCTGCGCAACCCATTTCACTTAATTAAGTATACTTTAATTTGGGAATTTTTCGTGAAACTTCGCGAGGCCATATCTTGGTCATACGGACTCCGATTTTCGAAAACTCGGACTCTATTTCGCGTATTTTTCCGAGACGAACGCAATGGCATAGCCCGTTTCCCTTGATTCAGATTTTACAGTTTAATTCTGCCTCCATTTATGTTATAACAGGTTATTGAAAATACGGGTTGTTACATTCTCCCCACCTTTTAGGATTTCGTCCCCGAAATCTCCAAGTTAGGAAGAACATATCCTACCATCCATCATCCATCTACTCAAAACATCATCTACAAGCAACCATTGTCCTTAGATGATTTCTAATGCTGTATGAATATATGCAAAACGTGTGTGTACATGTTCCTTAGCTAATGCTAATGATCAGGCCTGAATAATCTTTCTAATGCAAAATATGTATAGTGCCATGAATCCAACATGTATGCAAATAGTCCTAGTCATATAGATACTATATGCGTGCACAATCATTCATTCATATGCAATAACCGCATGATAATACATTCGATTTCATCCATAAACAAGTATAAATACTCGTGCATATGCAATATGAAATGTGACCGAGTCGAGCTAGTATCTAATGTGTATTCGCGCATCCACGAGCAACCACTTGCAACCACTTGCAACCATATCAATCATAACATGTTTCAAATACATGTTTACATCCATAGGGTTCTACCTAGAATTCCCTGAAACAGTGTAACGGCGCGGAATTTTCGACCTAGAAAATCAACATAAAAACACACTGTTGACTATTCAAGCATCGAAAACACCAGGACATTAATAGAAGAATTTAGAGGGTGAGAAAGAAAAGATAGAACTAATAGAATAGAAGAAGAAGAAGATCACAACTGAACAGAATCAGAGTAACACGAAACTCGCAGCAGAACAAATTAAGATGTATTATATAACATAACTTTGAATACAAAACTGTATTGTATATACATACCATTATCAGAGTACAATACATCATATCACAGCGGAAATAACTCTACATAACTAATGGTGAAGCTTCCTGCTTTTGAGCTCCTCCAAGTGAATCTGCAAAGCCTGAAACACTTGACTGCCCGTACAAATTTGAGCACCCAAGAGTTTAGGGAAAACAACAAAATAAACTCTGGGTCAGTCATGGGACTGGTGTGAGTAAATTCCAACCATACTGTTTAACTTTGAAAATTCTTTTCAAACAAGAAGATAATAGTAAGACCAGCCCACACATAAACATGGACGGTTTTTATCTTACTATAATCCAAAATACTTTGATGTCAAAACCAGTGATATTATGATAATGTCTAAGCACATAAATATCCAAGTAGCAGAACGCTTGCATCTCACGTTCCACATATATATGTTATAAAACCATAAACCGCAGGGCGCTTATTGGAGAATGAATTTCAACAGACAAGGTATGGGAGCACCTTCTGAATAGTGTACTCTAGAGGGGATACACTCAGGGTTCAACAAGAACGTCTTGCAACCCGGCCACACATGACCGCTCACTCATTTAGCTTGAGTGTCGCGAATATATTGCCACCACGGTTGTAGGCCATCCAACCATCATCCGAAGATACAGAATCGAAAAGAAGTATAAATATGAATTTTCTCTAGATTGGTGACAATACACCCTGCTTGGGGATGACCCAACTAGCCATGCTGCCTAGCCCAACTTCTGTCACTTCCTGGTTGTGAGGCTAGAGGCTACGTCTATCTTCAGAACATCTGATCACCATTCACTTTGAATGTCACATCGTCAAATCCGTAATCACACATTGATTACACAAATGCACACTGGGTGTAGAATAAAGAGAAGTCACCTTCTCCCCACCAACTTGGTATATTCATAAAATCAACGGCGTGACCGTTGGAAATACTCTGTCAGACACTCGTCCATACAAGTTGTCCTGGGACTAGACAAACAAAGACACATCATCCTATAAGTGGACGATCCTTGCATTTTACTCCGTCTTCAATTATCTTCAGCATATCTAATTCGCAACGATTATGCCTATACGGAGTGGTTTCGGATAACGTATCCAACCGGTCTCTCCATATCGACAACGATGGTCAAACACTTCGATAGTCGGTTATTTAACTATCGGAGTTAAAACAAACATCCATTCACAAACACTGGCCCTTTTATTTAATACTAACTTTCTAGTTTCCCATATTTCTATAAATTCTTCCTTACTTCCCTTCATTTCTACTCTATTAGTTCCTCGTTATAAATCGGTAAGTGAATAAATTCCTAAGTATCAACCCCGAAGGCCGAAACCAACATCAGATTGACGCCTCGAAAGTTACTCAACTCAACCAACGTACAACGGGTTCTAATTTCTTTAAAAACTATATCACCTTCCTTTATAACATTATAACTTATCGACTTACTTTAAAACATTATAACTTATCGACTTACTTTAAAACCGTTATATTTTAACTAATGCTGTTATCTTTTCCTTTATAACTAATGCAATATGCTACTATATTCTCTTTTATAACTACTGCAATACGCTGTTGTATTCTCTTTTATGGCTACTGCAATACGCTGCTATATTCTCTTTTATAACTACTACAATACGCTGCTATATTCTCTTTTATAACTACTGCAATACGCTGCCATATTCACATTTCATTTGATAAACTCTGTTTCTAAGTCAGGTTCTCATTAAATCAATATCAGGTTTATAACTAAATACTGATTACATATCCTATTATAATTTGTTGGTTTAAAACTAAATATTAACTAGCCTATCCGATAATAATTCCTAATAATGTTATTTAGGTTCAGGTCGTATATATAAATACTATACAACAAACAGTACATAACAATATTGAGGAATCCGGTCGGATTCTTCCAACCGGTTTCCGCATCCACAGATGTCAATCAACACAATTTTCACTAACTCTATACTAGGGGATATTCTAATCGATGGAATCAGTGTTCAACCGATGATGTGTACATATCTAACAGTATATAATATCCAACCAAATTAATTGTAATCTACCTAATCGACCATCACACAACATTCAAACAACATTAAAATATAATTAAAATATTTTAAAATAGATCAGAGTAGTGAATTTACTCACCTTTGCGGGTTAACCGTTAAATAACGATTTGCGTCATTCCTTGCTTCCTCTTACTGACGTTCAGTGAACCGTTTATGACTGACCCGCTTGCGCTTCTTTCCATATTCTTCCACCATGCCTTGCTCACGCAAGCTCCTGTGCATCTCCCCCTTGGCCAAACTTCTACGCACTCTCTTTTGTACGCACTGTCTTCTTTACTTCATGACTCTACCACTCTATGTTCACGGTCACATGTTCCTTCAACTCACGTTCACGGCCCCATTTCAACATGGACTCTACCACTCCAACCTGTACATGCGTGTACATCCCTCTCAATTCCATCCTCTTTTCCCATGAGTTTTACCCGCTCATTCACTAACTGACGTCACCCAACATAATGCTCCCCACGTGTCCTTTCTGCATGCTTCATGCATGCACTTCCTGTTAACCACTTCCATCCTTCAAGTCTCCACCCTTCCTTCATTTCGCACTTCCATCTCTGGCCGAGTTAGCCCGCTGCAGCACCAGACCCCGTCCTCGGCCACCTTAAACTTCACGCATATACCACTGGCTTCACGGACAACCGCTTCATGCATTTTCTCCACCCAGTAACAGATCGCACCACGTACCGGTGCTGCTAAGCGTGAAGCTTTGGGCTTGAGGGGGTTCGCTGAATCAATGTTTTCACTTTGTTCTATGTTAGATTGTGGAGGAACGAAAAGGGGCTGAGTCTCCTTTTTATAATTGCTGTTTTCCAATGGAATGAGTACGAGGTCCATGCTGCCACGTATAGCCTAGGATTTGAATGTAATTGGGTAGGGAAATGGCATGTACTTACTTAGGGTATGGGTTTTAAGGTATGGGTGTTCGCTTCATTCTTAAGTTATAGGCTACTGTTTACTACATAGACAGGCACGTTCACATTAATGTATGTATGGGTGACATGTTCACATCATAAATGCAAGTATGGATGGCTGTAGGTAGGTATTCATTTACACGTAACATAGCTAGGGTAGGTTCTCCATTTAATTATAGAGATAACATGCTAGTCTTTGAGTTAGATTTATAGTGTACACCGTTACGTACAACTTCGTTCTTGTCCGAGCAGCCGCAGACAGAAGTAAGGATACGGTCGTGTCCAGTGAGAGGTCACGATCCCAAAAATATAATAATACCGGTAGTTTGACTTATATTTTGAAACCCCGAAATATCGATACAGGGTGCACAATACTCCAAATAAAAAGTTGCATATTTAATTAATCAAAAATTAAAGTAAAATTATAAAAATTAAATTATCACTATGTCCCAAAAGAACCTTGTCCATATTTAAAACCGATATCTAGTTATTTCAAATAAACCGTTACGGTCGACATACGATTCTACAGCGACTTTTTGAATATTTGATTTGGACATATCTTGCAATCTATACGACGAAATCTTGCTTTTTCACTTCTGTTAGGAAGATACAGTTCAACAGATTCCAACGTTTCTTGTTTTCGAAGAAATCCGATTCAAAACGAGTCCGGTACACTTAGTTGAAGTTTAGAACGTTAAATTACGAACTGCAGCGTCGTTCTGAGCTCGATTATAATTAATATATATTTTTATACGTTCAACTTCGTTTTAATTAATATATAAATCCACTTATATTTCGAATTCGATATTTAAACTGATTTAAATATTCAAATATAAACCGACAAAAATGCGGGACGTTACAGACCTTCCCCCTTAAAATAATTTCGTCCTCGAAATTGCTAAGATGGGGAAAATGCTACAATCTCTGTTATAACATGGTTAAAAATCTTTTTGGTTTACTTCATAATTCCAGTTTCCACTGAACTGATTATTTCCAATTAAAATATTAATTCCTTATTATTTCGAATATTTTCAAAATTTTCTGAAAATTTCCTAACAGCTTAAATTTTCAGAGAATCTCGCCAGCATCTCCTCTGCACGGCTCACTCGTTACTACAACAACTTGCCACCCCGGGCCTTCTCCAATCCAAAAGAAAATCAAACAGCCAAACGGTTTGCCCAAACTGACTCATAAAAATTCTCATACTCGTATATAAACGTGTACCTTCTCTATTGGGCATTCAACTCTATCTCTGCCATCTGCTATCAAACCAGCATATATCCAAACATTTCCAGCTGATCTCCAATCCATTTATTTTCCAATCCAATCATTCGCTTTTACTAAGCCAAATTTCTATTTCAACTCTTATTTCATTTACTGATTTATTTCTCAAATCAGTCATCTCCATCTCTAATTCAAAATTCGATTCTTATTCTCCAAGAATCAATTCATTTTTAATAACTCGAATCTCCAATATTTTTCTTTTATAATTTTCATTCTGGATCTTTCCAAATTCAGTCCAGTTTTGTTATCTTTGTTTAAATTCCATTTTTACCATTTTAACTCCATAAGTTAAATTTTTATTTCAGAATTCAAATTCCTGGGATTTGTTTCAAATCAGTTTGAAATCATATATAATTCAAAACATTTGAATTTCTGACAACTTGTTTCTCAAACAATACAAAACAAAATCTTTGGTAGTAATCCGTCACTTACCAGCTCGAAAATGAACACCGATAATGTCGCGATCATCATCGGAATTTATTTTCCAACCATCGAAGTGAGTTCAATACTATATTGCTTTAAAAACTCATTAATAATCACTCTATTTTTGAAATTACTTCAAAATATCTTTCATAGCACTTGGAAAACAAATTTTCAAATCTCCCAGGATTTTAAAATTCCCTTATATTTAATTCAAATTCAATTTCAATTCTTTTCCAAGTTTCTAGAGTTTTATTTCAATTCTGGTTTTTAATTCAGATTCAGCTCATCTGATTTTGCATATCATACTTATATAATATTTCGATTGGTAGTTTATATAACCAACTCAATTATAATCCTGTTCGATCATAATAATGATCACATATCCAATATATTATATTAATATCAAGATATACACTTCTTTTTATATCAAAATATACTTTGGGTAAAATTGTTTCATTTACCCTCTTTTCAAAACAATATCATGTCGAATTACTCTGTTCAAGAGTTTAGAAACACCTATCGATCCAGTTTGCATTACTGTTTCGACCAGAATTCATAAACCACTCGATTGACCAGTCAACACAATATAAAACAGTTTTTATATTAATTACAAATACGCGCTCATATATATACACTCAACTCAATCTAGAGTATTACTAACTCCATCTCTATTGAGTTACGCCATAGAGCCAAGGTAATCACTTAACCTTCAGCTCTGATACCATCTGTAACGGATGGAATTTTCGACCCAGAAAATCAACATAAAAACACACTGTTGACTATTCAAGCATCGAAAACACCAGGACATTAATAGAAGAATTTAGAGGGTGAGAAAGAAAAGATAGAACTAATAGAATAGAAGAAGAAGAAGATCACAACTGAACAGAATCAGAGTAACACGAAACTCGCAGCAGAACAAATTAAGATGTATTATATAACATAACTTTGAATACAAAACTGTATTGTATATACATACCATTATCAGAGTACAATACATCATATCACAGCGGAAATAACTCTACATAACTAATGGTGAAGCTTCCTGCTTTTGAGCTCCTCCAAGTGAATCTGCAAAGCCTGAAACACTTGACTGCCCGTACAAATTTGAGCACCCAAGAATTTAGGGAAAACAACAAAATAAACTCTGGGTCAGTCATGGGACTGGTGTGAGTAAATTCCAACCATACTATTTAACTTTGAAAATTCTTTTCAAACAAGAAGATAATAGTAAGACCAGCCCACACATAAACATGGACGGTTTTTATCTTACTATAATCCAAAATACTTTGATGTCAAAACCAGTGATATTATGATAATGTCTAAGCACATAAATATCCAAGTAGCAGAACGCTTGCATCTCACGTTCCACATATATATGTTATAAAACCATAAACCGCAGGGCGCTTATTGGAGAATGAATTTCAACAGACAAGGTATGGGAGCACCTTCTGAATAGTGTACTCTAGAGGGGATACACTCAGGGTTCAACAAGAACGTCTTGCAACCCGGCCACACATGACCGCTCACTCATTTAGCTTGAGTGTCGCGAATATATTGCCACCACGGTTGTAGGCCATCCAACCATCATCCGAAGATACAGAATCGAAAAGAAGTATAAATATGAATTTTCTCTAGATTGGTGACAATACACCCTGCTTGGGGATGACCCAACTAGCCATGCTGCCTAGCCCAACTTCTGTCACTTCCTGGTTGTGAGGCTAGAGGCTACGTCTATCTTCAGAACATCTGATCACCATTCACTTTGAATGTCACATCGTCAAATCCGTAATCACACATTGATTACACAAATGCACACTGGGTGTAGAATAAAGAGAAGTCACCTTCTCCCCACCAACTTGGTATATTCATAAAATCAACGGCGTGACCGTTGGAAATACTCTGTCAGACACTCGTCCATACAAGTTCTCCTGGGACTGGACAAACAAAGACACACCATCCTATAAGTGGACGATCCTTGCATTTAACTCCGTCTTCAATTATCTTCAGCATATCTAATTCGCAACGATTATGCCTATACGGAGTGGTTTCGGATAACGTATCCAACCGGTCTCTCCATATCGACAACGATGGTCAAACACTTCGATAGTCGGTTATTTAACTATCGGAGTTAAAACAAACATCCATTCACAAACACTGGCCCTTTTATTTAATACTAACTTTCTAGTTTCCCATATTTCTATAAATTCTTCCTTACTTCCCTTCATTTCTACTCTATTAGTTCCTCGTTATAAATCGGTAAGTGAATAAATTCCTAAGTATCAACCCCGAAGGCCGAAACCAACATCAGATTGACGCCTCGAAAGTTACTCAACTCAACCAATGTACAACGGGTTCTAATTTCTTTAAAAAATATATCACCTTCCTTATCATGCTCAGTATATCTTTTTAAAACATTATAACTTATCGACTTACTTTAAAACCGTTATATTTTAACTAATGCTGTTATCTTTTCCTTTATAACTAATGCAATACGCTACTATATTCTCTTTTATAACTACTGCAATACGCTGTTGTATTCTCTTTTATAGCTACTGCAATACGCTGCTATATTCTCTTTTATAACTACTACAATACGCTGCTATATTCTCTTTTATAACTACTGCAATACCCTGCCATATTCACATTTCATTTGATAAATCTGTTTCTAAGTCAGGTTCTCATTAAATCAATATCAGGTTTATAACTAAATACTGATTACATATCCTATTATAATTTGTTGGTTTAAAACTAAATATTAACTAGCCTATCCGATAATAATTCCTAATAATGTTATTAAGGTTCAGGTCGTATATATAAATACTATACAACAAACAGTACATAACAATATTGAGGAATCCGGTCAGATTCTTCCAACCGGTTTCCGCATCCACAGATGTCAATCAACACAATTTTCACTAACTCTATACTAGGGGATATTCTAATCGATGGAATCAGTGTTCAACCGATGATGTGTACATATCTAACAGTATATAATATCCAACCAAATTAATTGTAATCTACCTAATCGACCATCACACAACATTCAAACAACATTAAAATATAATTAAAATATTTTAAAATAGATCAGAGTAGTGAATTTACTCACCTTTGCGCGTTAACCGTTAAATAACGATTTGCGTCATTCCTTGCTTCCTCTTACTGACGTTCAGTGAACCGTTTATGACTGACCCGCTTGCGCTTCTTTCCGTATTCTTCCACCATGCCTTGCTCACGCAAGCTCCTGTGCATCTCCCCCTTGGCCAAACTTCTACGCACTCTCTTTTGTACGCACTGTCTTCTTTACTTCATGACTCTACCACTCTATGTTCACGGTCACATGTTCCTTCAACTCACGTTCACGGTCCCATTTCAACATGGACTCTACCACTCCAACCTGTACATGCGTGTACATCCCTCTCAATTCCATCCTCTTTTCCCATGAGTTTTACCCGCTCATTCACTAACTGACGTCACCCAACATAATGCTCCCCACGTGTCCTTTCTGCATGCTTCATGCATGCACTTCCTGTTAACCACTTCCATCCTTCAAGTCTCCACCCTTCCTTCAGTTCGCACTTCCATCTCTGGCCGAGTTAGCCCGCTGCAGCACCAGACCCCGTCCTCGGCCACCTTAAACTTCACGCATATACCACTGGCTTCACGGACAACCGCTTCATGCATTTTCTCCACCCAGTAACAGATCGCACCACGTACCGGTGCTGCTAAGCGTGAAGCTTTTGGCTTGAGGGGGTTCGCTGAATCAATGTTTTCACTTTGTTCTATGTTAGATTGTGGAGGAACGAAAAGGGGCTGAGTCTCCTTTTTATAATTGCTGTTTTCCAATGGAATGAGTACGAGGTCCATGCTGCCACGTATAGCCTAGGATTTGAATGTAATTGGGTAGGGAAATGGCATGTACTTACTTAGGGTATGGGTTTTAAGGTATGGGTGTTCGCTTCATTCTTAAGTTATAGGCTACTGTTTACTACATAGACAGGCACGTTCACATTAATGTATGTATGGGTGACATGTTCACATCATAAATGCAAGTATGGATGGCTGTAGGTAGGTATTCATTTACACGTAACATAGCTAGGGTAGGTTCTCCATTTAATTATAGAGATAACATGCCAGTCTTTGAGTTAGATTTATAGTGTACACCGTTACGTACAACTTCGTTCTTGTCCGAGCAGCCGCAGACAGAAGTAAGGATACGGTCGTGTCCAGTGAGAGGTCACGATCCCAAAAATATAATAATACCGGTAGTTTGACTTATATTTTGAAACCCCGAAATATCGATACAGGGTGCACAATACTCCAAATAAAAAGTTGCATATTTAATTAATCAAAAATTAAAGTAAAATTCTAAAAATTAAATTATCACTATGTCCCAAAAGAACCTTGTCCATATTTAAAACCGATATCTAGTTATTTCAAATAAACCGTTACGGTCGACATACGATTCTACAACGACTTTTTGAATATTTGATTTGGACATATCTTGCAATCTATACGACGAAATCTTGGTTTTTCACTTCTGTTAGGAAGATACAGTTCAACAGATTCCAACGTTTCTTGTTTTCGAAGAAATCCGATTCAAAACGAGTCCGGTACACTCAGTTGAAGTTTAGAACGTTAAATTACGAACTGCAGCGTCGTTCTGAGCTCGATTATAATTAATATATATTTTTATATATTCAACTTCGTTTTAATTAATATATAAATCCACTTATATTTCGAATTCGATATTTAAACTGATTTAAATATTCAAATATAAACCGACAAAAATGCGGGACGTTACAAACAGGGTCGAGAAGATAAACAGGACAAACTCCTTACAGGGTTTGTAACGGAGAATAGGACCGAGAGGATGTCCACAAAAGATAGCCTACAAGTAAGCTCTACAGAAAACAGGGATCAAGGATATACTCCCAAAAAGAGATATCATGCGCGTATCTAGTCTTTGACCATCAAAGTCGTCTTTTAACTTCGCGATTTTGTAGCTTCTTATTCCTGTTTCCATAACATGAGCTGGAACTCATTTCTTCGTCGCCTCTCGTTCCACTTGCACTTATCCTTTTCCTAGAATACTTGACGCAAACATGACTGCGTACTCATGATCTCATGCAAGCTTTCCAAAATTCACTAGTGAATCTTGGATCTCGTTTATATACTATAAGGCATTCCATGTAGAAGAACTTTCTCTTGAAAGTAAACAGATGTCAATCAGGTTATCATGCGCACTTACTAGGGTGATCTCTATAACCCATGCATAAATGAAGTAAACCATCCGTCTTATTGGCGAACACCACTCGATCGGGCTTCAAATTTCCAATAAAGGCATCAAGGGATTCTAAGTAACTAGTCATGACAGAACCTCAAAAAGGTTACCCGATACTTCGAAGGCATTACCAAGGCTAGTCAAAAGGTCTAACTACCCTCCTACCAAAACCTAGAGTGGCACCCCCTACTGGATAACCACTTCATCCCTAGAATCCATCCATAGCTTATAAACATAAGCATTATTTCCAAACTCAACACTTGGCATAGACATTCCCAAATCCAAACAAGTCATGTATAAATGGACTGATTCTCCAATAGGACTTTGAGACAAAAATGGGATTCTCTATTACGCTAGTACTTAAGGTGCAGAGACTCAACTATCGAAGCAGACTTAAATGATACAAACAACGAAGTCCTAACGGGATGATAGAGAAGAAAAGCTAAACCTTTAACAAGATCGTTACCCTCCTTCCGAGGTACTCTAGAAATGAGAGCATACTACTGCCCTCCCGATGATCTTGTCCTTGTCCCATAATACTTAACTATCCGCCCCGTTTTACCATGCCAAAGGTACTCTCTCGTCATGGGTTTCATTGTTCATCTTTCTCCCTCCTTTGAGGACTAAGCCATACCAACAAGTTGCTCATCCTTAAGCTCGTATCCTTTATCCTTCTTTCTCACGATCCTTTCTTATAACGCGGCCACTGGTCTCTCGAGAACCACCTCCATCGTATGGAAAGCACTTTCGTAGGTAGAAAAGACTAGTCGCAGTTAAAACTACTGTGACTACAGATGGAGGAAAGAAAGGAAAAGAGACTCAATTAAGGAAACAAGGATAGTGCTAATGGCCTTTGGGGAATAGCCTTTTTCTTTTAAAAGAAAATTTTCTTGAAAAATGCTTCTTTGTAAACGGTTTTTTTTTTCTTTTTCAAATAGTTTTCAGAAGGTCTTTAAAAACTTTTGCCCAGTCTGGTAACCTTCTGCTCTGATACCACGTGTAACACCCCGCCTCCGCTAGGGTCACTCGCAAAGGAATGCACTAGCTTTAGAGGGGCATTATTGGTAAACATGCACAGAAATATCACAAGACAGAACATATAAAATAGCGGAAGTAAAATAAAACTTTCATAACATGAATAAATAAGGTCTAAAGCCTTTTACATCAGAGTACATCAAAACCTGTCTTGCAATAGTAAAGAAGCATAAAGACATTTTCATAAATTATTCCCCAAGTAAAAACAGTAAAGTAGCCATTAGCCAAGAAAAGTCCAAGCCATCCATGATGACCTTCAAGCAGAAGAAGTCCGAACTAAACAACAGTATTTCCTCCCTGTAACCTGGGGGGGGGGGGGGGGGGGGGAAACGGAAGAAAAGAGGAGAAACAAAACGGGTCAGTCAAAAAGACTGAGTAAGCCCTATCTACTATTAGCATAAAAACTAGTAAAGTTAACTGACATGAGAAACTGAGATGAACATAAGCATGATAACAAGATAGATAAGCTAAATCAAAATAACAGGATGAACTACTGAACTCAGATAAACTAAGGTGTCATGATAAATTACGATGTCAAGATAAAACAAGGTATCACATCATCAGGTTTCTATCAAGTATAATATCCCCAAGATATCTGTCACGTATAACGCCCCGTGATATCTATCCTGTATTTTAGCTCTGCACCTACCGTACTAGTATCCCCACCGTGTCATGTGTTAACCAAGAATGACCCTCACTCAAAAGTCGTGTAATGGTCCATGTCAACCTAATATATCGCATATATAGGTTACTCAACTTGTATGTTTTATTTCATGTAAATGTTCAGTCCCTTGCCGTAGACCATACGGGCTTTCCCATGAGATTCTATATTACTTTAACATAGTTCCATGATCCTTAAGATCGGTTTGGACTGTTACCCTAAACCTAGCTAGGGTCTTCCAACATGAATTATTGTTTGTACAACTAGGACTTATGCTACCTAGGGCTGCTAGGGATTATGCTTACCTATTGCACGTTTTCGTATCTCGGTTTGGGTTCAACCACCTAGGGCCACTAGGGATTACGCTAACCGCCAACCGCGCCCTTTTTCCCATGCATTCATCGTGAATCGCTTTTCCATGACTGTATGCACATGTATCACATCGTGCCATCCGAGTCCTGTCCCAGGGCAAATCAAGAAATACAGGACTCGGTCGGGAGCTTTCGATTTATCTGCCGATGCAGATGCTAAGGTCTGTTTTTCTTATACGTGGCTATGGTCCCATGAGACCACTCCCTCAACTAGTGAAAGACAAGACAGGATAAATCCTGTATGAGAACACAACACTGGCCAACCCACATCCAACCCTTACCGCAACCATAATTAGATAGCAATTATGGTCTTTTGGGTGTTCTCTGCCTTTCCGTACGTACACGCTTGACCAAAGATGGTAGGTAGCCTGACGAAATGCTATCTAGGGTACGACCGTGTATCGTCGACTATCCCCTATCCATCCCCGTCTTTAGGTCGATCGTATAGCAACCAAGGCATACTCTTGGTTCTTCTAACGCAGACCTTAACCTCTCATGAGCCTAGTATAATCACTTGGCAGCTCATAGAGGGATACCAAGAATATCCTCACGTTCCCCGAAGCCGCTGCTTCGTTACCCAGTTCGCTGGAGCCTTTATCTAAATCAGATACTTGCTCCTACTCGTATACTTAAACGATGACCTACCGTATCAGGTTACTCATCTATCTATGAACTGGTCTAAATTTCCTTGACTAAGAATCATTACTTAGTTATTCTTCAACTAAGGTTTACCACTTAGCATTGTTCCCGTTATCCTTGTTAACTACGGTTATACACCTAATCCTCAGAACTAGGGTTTACATAATGGATTAAGTGTCACTTAAGTTCATGACTTAACCCGTCTACAAATCCTGTCAAAATTGGCTAAGTATCCAAGTTCAAGGCTTAACCCTACAAACCATGCTCAAGTTGGTTAAGTATATTAAGCAATTCACGACTTAACCTCGTCCAATTATCATTCTAGATTGGTTAAGTATATATTAACTGGACCCTATCAATTTACTTAGTCAAATCGGTCAAGTGTATTCAAGCGATTCGTGACTTAGCCTTATCATGTTTTCACGTTATATTGGTTAAGTATTGGTTAACTTAACCACAATAAATTAACGAGTTAGATTGGATAAGTATAGGTCACTTAACCACATCAATTCATCATGTTTAGATTAGTTAAGTGTTTAACTTAACCCCATTAAACTACCAAGTGGGATTAATTAAGTCTAGGCTAACTTAACCCCATCCGATTTCCATGTTTAGACTAGTTGAGTCTAATCTTAACCCCATTCGTTAACCGTATTTTTCGGTTAAGCGTCATTAAGAAAACTTACTTAACCTTACCAAGTTATCGCGTTGGATTGATTAAGTGTTGGTTAACTTAACCCCATCCACTAGTCATATAAAAATGGTTAAGTATCATTAGGCAAATCAAGTTACTTAACCTACCCAACCTTGTCATGTTTTGTTAAGTATCATTAGCCTAATCAAATTACTTAACCCATTTGTCAATGTCATATTTGGTTAAGAGTCATTAATCAAATTAACTTAACCCTATCATGTGGCATTAATTACTTAATGCACCTTCACCTCTCACATTAGACTTTGTTGTGGTTACTAGTTAAGCCGGTCGGTTCCGGGTAGCTTTACACCACAACTTGGTCTAACCTCGGGTTCAAGCACAACATGACCAACTTCTCACATTGGGTCCTATTGTTTGCAACTACTAGTTAGGCCGGTCGGTTCCGGGTAGTTTTACGTTGCAAACTCAACCCAACCTCGAGTTGGCCACACTTATATTATCTAAGTGTCATGTCCATCATGTTTCCCAAAACATGTTACAAGTTTTCAAGCATTTGGGTAGACCTAACTTAATAGGTAAATTCCCAAAGGGTAGACCTAACTTAATAGGTAAATTCCCAAGCTTATGTTTTTATGCATACTTACATGTCAACTTCCATGTTATATTTCAAGTCATGTTTTCAAGTTGTATTTTCATGTCATTAGAAATTACCCATAACATAACCCAACGCTTTTAAACTCGCATATACGTTCGCGACAACGTAATGGATTAAAAGAAGAGACTTGGCAAAGGCATGACAAAAATGGATATTAAGCCACAAGTTAATCATGGTGGCAAATGAGGCACAAATGTGTTCATTAACTTGCATGTTACATTCTTAAGCCTCAAAACATGCATAAATCCAAACTTGGCACATAAGCGAATCATGGTGACAAAAGATATGGAATGTTGACTAGTAACTCGCATATATCATCATATAAGGGTTATGACTTCATATGCAAGTTGACATAAAGGTTATGAGGGTTCTCATGTTGCCTAATGCAACATTTCAACATAAAGGTTGTAGCTTTTAGCTCACAAGATCAAGATAATGACTTCATAAACTTGCATGACATGATAGCATGTATCATACTCAATGATCAAACCCAAACTTGCAACATGAACATTTAACTTCATAGTTAATATCTAAGAGTAGGGAAAGGGCTTACATTGCTATGAAGGCACAAAAGATATGACAAAGCCCTTATGTAATCAAATAGACCCAAAATGCAAGCTCTAACATAAAAACCCTTGAGCCAAAATGATCAAAACCCTTGCTTTATGATGCAAAGATAGAAACTTGACTTGAATGCAAGCTAATGACACTCATACAAGCTTGAAAACACTTGTATGCATGGAAAATCTCTCATAGAAACCATTTAGAAATTTTATGAAGAGAGTGGAGGCCATGAGAGGTAAAATTTTGCCATAGTTTAGTTGCATGAATGAATAATGAGGATTTAGGATAGGTTAGGGTCTTATTTATAGATTAGGCAAGTGTTTTAGGCCATAGGATTAAACCTAGATTCAATCCAAGCCATCAAAGCATGTCTTGGGGAAGAAGTCAAGTGTAGGAACCATCTAGGGCCTTTAGATTAAAGATGAACCATGAGAACCATCCAAATGCAAAATCTGCATTTGAGCGAATCGGCCCACGGGTTGACAGCCAAACACCCTGGATTAACCCCTAGTCGACCCAGCGAGCTCGGGTCGATGTAACAACCCGTAAAATGCGAGCCAGTTTGAAATTTTTATTTTGGCAATTTTAGCGAATTTAGTATATTCAAAATGAATTATTTTAAATAATATCGACGAGAAAATTTATTTTGAATATAAATCGAACGTATATATTATATACGTCGTCGTTAGAATATAAATAATTATATATAAAATTATAAATAGAATTGAAAATGGCGCGGTAGTTCGATAATTCGATTTCAAACTTCAATTGAATGTACCGGGTGCAAAACAATCCGGATTTTAGTGAAACCAAAAACATTAGGATCTAATTGATGATATCTTTCTATCGAATCCGAAAAATCAAAATTTCGTAGCGGGAATCAAAAGATATGTCCAGTTGAAAATTCTGAATAGTCGCTATGGAATTCAGGCCCTTAAAAATGGACATTTTGCAAACGACCTCGGATTTCGACGAAACCAGTTTTGTTGGGTCCGTGATGTAAAGTTATTGCTAGATTCCAAATTTCATAATTTTTAGAATCAATATGTGAGCGTGGCAAAGGAAAACGCGTTTGACCAGTTTCAGTTGATTTTAATCGACTGGAAATTGGCCATTTTTCTAACGGTGTCAGAATTCGACGAAACTAGTTTTGTTAGGACCGTATCGTCAATACGAAGCTAGAAATAATTTTTCGGGAATTTTTAGAGTTGGTATGTGACCCCGGAAATTTGAAATGTACTTTCAAATTGAATATAAATTGATTTATATTTTATTTTAAAGCAAAACTGATCGAAACGATAGAATTGGCTCACGATACCTATCCCATTGTGTCCGAAATAGGGGTATTACGCTAGCGGCGACACTCGTTGGGATCCGTTTGGAGATTGGAATGTTAAATTTCGAAATTTTGAAAAAAATGAATAAATAAAAAAATTGGTCAAACCCCTCATTTTCGTCTTCATTGGTCAATTCCTCTCAGCCGCTCTCTTCCCTTCTTCAGCAAACGATAATCGTGGTTTGCAAATTCAAATTAAAATCAAATAAAAATCTGAAAATCTCAAATCATATGTTTATGAAATCCTTGTCATCTGTTCTTTAATTCCATACTTGTTTCTTCTATTTCGAAGCTGTTCAAGTTCGCTGGAACTTTCCACTACGCGCTAGGGTTCAACATATATGACGAAGGAGATGTCAATTCAAGAATTTGAGTTCGTTTTTGAGTTGAGGGAAGAGAGTAGTGTTTGTTGTGATTTATTGGGGTGTTTCGATGCAAAGAAAAAAAAAAGTTTCGCACTTTCCTGTAGAGCGTCGGTGAGGGTAGTGCGACGCCTTTTGGTCCTTGAGCTCGAGTTGTACGATGTTGGATGGAGGTCGATGCATTTGTGAAGAGGAGTTCGTTTATGGTATTCGTTTAAGGTTTCGTTGAGTGTCGAGGCTATTGGGAAGAGGGAGAGGAGCACGGTGATACATGGTTGTACAGGAATGGGGGAGGAGCAGATTTCTGAAAGGAGGAAGAAAGGTTTTGTTCTTTTATTTATTTATTTATTTATTTATTTATTTATTTATTTAAGCTAATTATTTTGTTCAACCTATGCATAGTTTGAATCAGTTTTTATATAAAAGCATTGAAAATAAAATATGATTTTGAATTTAAAAATAGCATGATTTAAAAATAATGAGTTTGCATTGTTCAAAAATATAAATTAGCATTATTTTTGAAAGTTTAAAAATATGATTTTTATAAATAAAAATGGCATTGTTTTAAAATTTATAAAAATTCAGATCTTTTAAATATAAAAACAGGGTTTTTGTTTAGTTTGTTTTTATATAAAACCATGATTTATTTTCAGTTTTGAAGGAATGAAAAAAATTTGATTTTTATATATTGAACTTCGAAATAAAAATTCGATTTTTATATATTAAATAGCGAAGTAAAAATGTGATTTTTGCATGTAGAGAATAAGGGCAAAGAAAGTGAAAGGAGGCGAAACGACGAAGACTTCTGCAAATGAAGAGCCGTGGAGTTGGATAGCTATTTGTGAGAATTTCTCACCTTTCAATTTATTTTTCTAGTTATATATATATACTAGGATGCAGACGGTGCTTAGTAGCACCCGACACAATCGTCCACAGACCATGGACTTGTTTGTTTGGCTGTGTTGTTAGTTAGATTGTTTGAGTTGATTTGAATTGTTTGGTGAAATTGAATTATTTGGTGAATTGAATGGATTGATTGATGTGTGAATGGCGTGGGCCTTCACTAGACCGGGGATAAGGCTAGGCCTCGTCCCGTTTCTAGTATCGTGCCGTTATGCCGCCGAAATTTTCTAAAATATGTTAGAAAATAAAAATATCATTTTATTGTGTAAATGAATAATAGAAATTCATATGTTGGAATAAAATGTTTTGTCGTTAAAAATATGATTTTTAACGTGAAGTGAATAAAATAAATATTCATTTACAAACCAGACGGTTTGTTTATGTACACCTATTTGAAGGACATTGATTGGGTCGATAAATTTTACACATCGCCCAACTGCACAAATAAAATATTTGTTTGATTGTTTTGAAACCCCACACAGGTGTTGGGATGAAATTTGAAGTTCACTCATCCCGATTGATTGAATATGTCGATCGGTTGATTGACAGGCTGTTTTTAAGCGTTGGATATCTATATTTGATGCTTATACAGTGTAGTGCACTTTGGTTGATGGTTGATTATTTTTCCATGCTATTATATACATGTGTTGTATGAAAATCCATATAATTAACTTTATATGGTAATTGATTGGGCCTCATTCCAGTTTTAAAATAGAAATATTTGAAATAGAAATATTCGAAATGGAATATTTGAAAATATCAATATATGAAGCCGTGTTGATTAGATTGACGCCATTTTGACGTGAACGATATTTATATCGATTTTATTCATTTTGAAATGAATTGAATTGAAAACGATTTCGAAATGAATTGAATTGAAAACGATTTCGAAATGAATTGAATTGAAAACGATTTCGAAATGAATTGAATTGAAAACGATTTCGAAATGAATTGAATTGAAAACGATTTCGAAATGAATTGAATTGAAAACGAATTCAAATTTAATCGAAAGTGAATTGAAATGAATTCAAATTGAATTGAAATTTGAATTGAATAGAAATGAATTTTAAAACGAATTTATAAAGAAGAATTCAATTTTGATTTGAATTGAAATGGAAGTTGAAATTGCTTTTGAAACGAATTTAAAACTATTTATATAATTCGTTTTAAATAGAAATCGACGAAGTATATATTATATATATTATATATATAATATAATGGCCTGAATTGAACGCGCCGCGCCGCGGCAGTTCGTGAATTTCGACCATTTATTTCAAACGGACATTGCGGGAGATCCGACCGTCGGATTCTCCTAAAACCGGAACCGTTGGGTTCGTATCGAAAAGAGCTTTCTAGCGAATGTTAGAAATTTGAAATCTAACGGTTGGATTTGGAATTATGTCCAAATCAAATTTGAAAAAGGTCGCTGTAAGTACAGTTCGATGGCCATTGATGGAAATCGACTGTACGGGCCTTGATAAAATTATTAAAAATAGTAATAATTTGTGTAAAATCATAAGTAATGATTTGTGAAGATTTGGGATGAAAGACTCCATATTTGAAAAGATAAAAATAGATTTTTATCGAAATGAACTAGTTTTGAACTAGAATTATAATTCTATTTATTTTTAAATAAATAAATTGAATTTGAAAAGGGTTTTGAAAATAACCAAAATTTCCAATGATTGCATTGGAGTGGATTTGAATCGAAATTGTCTTCGGAATATTTCGGTGTTGGAATTCGTGATTATACAGGTGTTGTTATGGAAATTTGAAAGATATATATTTATATCGTTATTTCCAATACGACATTTGTTAGTCGTAGAATTTGATATTGAATATAAGCCGATATATTTTCTATTCAGAGTCTTGTATTGAATATCAAATGTGATTTGGGTTTGTCGTGAATGGTGTCTTCACTAACACTGTTCTTGAACCCAGTTGAGAAAAGATTAAATCTTTTTATTTAGATTTAATGAAGTGTACCAATTAAATAATATTTAATTGAAATTGAATTGATATTGATTTTTGGGTTTGTCGTGAACAGTGTTTTAAACAACACTCGTTCTTTAACCCGATAATTAATGAATGTGGTTTTGGGTTTATCGTGAACTGTGTTTTTAAATGACACTGATTCTTTAACCCAGTTAAAGATTAAAACTAAGTGGAGTTTTAATGAATCTTTAAATAGATTGAGATGATCGAAAATGGAGTATCACCAGTTTTGCTCCAGGCGATAGTTAAATCTTTAATTAGATTTGAACGTGAAATGGTAATTGAATTTACCGATAACACTGTGGTGTTAGATATGAAGTATTACCAGTTTTACTTCATGGGATGAATAGGTTGGGATTGGGAAATAAAATAAATGATTACTTCGGTGTGGTTCGCTAATCCCGACTAGTTTGAATTGATATTCAAAGGAGATTAAAGAATAAATTTAAAGAATTTATCTTGGATAAAATTAATGGGAACTTTTCCCAAAGGATAGGAATATTTGAATAAAAGAATATTCTGAATTGGAATGAGGCGTATGTTGTGTTTGTGTAACACTTTTATAATATATACGCGAGTTATTCAGAAAGACCGGGTTTATCCCATTCTGAATAACTGATTCGACGTGGTGTCGAAGATGAAGACGGTGGTCGAAGACCGGAAGTCTTCACGTCGTTTGGGTGATAACTGATGATCTTGATTGGGCTGTACACCCAAGAAGATGGAAACAGTTGGTGATCGTCCAGACGTACTTGGAGATCGATGGATGTGCGGGGTACTAGGTGCCTCCGGTTTCGTTCAGACCCAGAACGGACTTGTAAATGGACTGTGTGTCTGACATTGGATTTTAGTCTGTGCGTTTGATTTCTATTAAATATATATCTGTTTGGCGGC
Source organism: Allium sativum (assembly GCA_030737875.1). NCBI lineage: Eukaryota > Viridiplantae > Streptophyta > Magnoliopsida > Asparagales > Amaryllidaceae > Allium > Allium sativum. Next base: position 184,407,219 of record CM060916.1, read on the forward strand.
GGAGAATTTATTCTCTTGCTTAACGCCCTTCTCTGAGACGTACGAGCTCAGGGGTTATATATTGATGGATATCAAACGCATGGAGTGAATTGCCTGTGTGGCATGCCTAAGTGGCAATTGATCGAGGCTTCTGTTGAAAAGCAAAGTCTTGTGGTGATGATCAAAGCAAGGCCTGTGTGGCGTAGCTTTGTGTAACGTTGATTCGCGAGTTTCGCACCCCGGTTGTGAACCAAAAACGAGAGAGGACGTCAGGGAGGGCATGCGTTTCTTTCTAGCTAGAAGTGGCGTCAGTGGTTTTACACGCCCTGACGAGTTTGACTTATGTGGTTGTTGCTGTTGCGAGGCGCCTCGGTTATATCGGTTTCGGCCGATGCATTCTGGTCGGCAGACGGACCAGACTTACACCCTATAGGGTGGGGAGACGCATGTTCAGGCATTTTAATCCACATCGGTGGACCGGCCCTGAGGATCCAAGGGCCCACCTGTGTCTGGGTCCTGAGACACGGGCTAGAGCGTCTCGAATCGGTTGAGGACTATCTTTTGCCTCGGTTCATAGACGGAAATCCAATTTCCAAATACGTGACATGTGCGGTTTTATTTGTAAACCTATATATGGCGACATATTGGCATGGGACGCTCATGCCGCCTATGATTGATACTTATGATTTGAAGTTGTTTTATACACTATGCACTTATAATAGTATCAAATGATTTGTTTTAAACGTATCAAGCATTCTTTGGCTGTTATAAGGGAAAACCCTATCCCCCGGCTTGCGTTTGCATTGTGTGATAGGACCTGGGTCTTATAACAGCTTCATTTTTCTTTATTTAGCATTGCGCTGTTTGTTTTATGCACTGGTATTCTTGGGAGGAAACCCGTTCCGTGTTATACGGCGTGGTCCCTTGATTTACCTAATGATTTAAAATAAAGACTAATAACTGTTTTAGTTCTCACACCAGTCACATGACTGACCTGGAGTTTATTGTTTTAACCTAAACTCTGGGTGCCCCTATTTTGACACGGGCAGCTAGTAGTTTTGGTTTTGCAGATTTATATTCACAGGAACCTGGTTTACAGCTGGAACGATATCCGGAAAGCTTTGTATCCGTATATCTCCTTCTAGTTGTGTATTGTATTATTTTCCGCTGCGATGTAATTAAATGTAATTTAATCTCTGATATTTCTGTGTAATATTCATTTATACTCTGTATATTCTTGTAATCTGATGCATTGTCGTAATATACAATGAAATGTTCTTCTGTATGCGTTCTGTTGTGGCTTGTTCTCGAACTATCCGACGCTTTCCTTTACGGGGAAGTTGCGGGTCTTTACACGTGGTATCAGAGCTTTGGTTTACAAAGCAGAGAACAAGGCACATTAGAACCATACGAAAGAATTCATCAGATATTGGGTTAGTAATATCCAATGGGAATGACTCGTTAGAGATAGGATCAGTAGTGTCCTAGAACGAGTGTGAAGAGTATATTTTTCAAATGAAAACAAATTTTGTTTTGAAAATCTAAATCAACTATTCGTATTTGGTTATTTATTTATATTGATGTGGACAATCCAGTATATATAGATTTTGCGTATACGTCTGATCCGCGTGTATTCGAATTTTTAATATACTGGATAGATATAGAATTACACTCTAGTCGCCCGGGGATGATTCTGATGATTGATCGATCATCATCCGAATTTATGTTCGAGTGACGAAAGTGGACTTTCTATATATTTCCTATTGACTAGTGTGAGAACCAAAATTAGATAGGGCCTATTGTTGTGATTTGGCATCAAAAACATGATTTTTGTATATGTATCAAAATTATGAATTTGAAACTCTAATTCACTAATTGATTGATGTTTGTGTTGTTTGTTTAATTGTTTGATAATTTTGAACCATTATGCCTAATTTGATCGAATAATGAATTGTATTGAAAATTGGTCGCATTTGCTTGCATATACATGTATATCATTGAACAGGTCATAGCAAGGAGGCTAGAGCAGAGAATAAAATTTGTTTGCCCGACAAATAGGTACATGTTTACTACATAATTTCCTGTTTTGTTTGGGTGATGATGATTTTGTGAGCCTATTGGCTAGCCGCTTGGCTTTTTCTTTTTCTTTTTGAGAACTGAAGGACCGGGGAAGCTATTTGAAATTCCCCGATGCTCCCGGTGCAGGGGAGGTTATGGCGAAATTTTTCGAAAATTTAGGGTGTTAGCCAAATTTTTGAAATTTTGAAAATTCTCAGAAACTAAAGAGTTGGAGAATGAAAGCCCGACCGAACGTAGAGTTGATTAATCAAACCACTTTCGACTTTGTTCCTTTTCGGGGACGAAAAGTTTTAAGTGGGGGAGATTGTAACAACCCGTAAAATGCGAGCCAGTTTGAAATTTTTATTTTGGCAATTTTAGCGAATTTAGTATATTCAAAATGAATTATTTTAAATAATATCGACGAGAAAATTTATTTTGAATATAAATCGAACGTATATATTATATACGTCGTCGTTAGAATATAAATAATTATATATAAAATTATAAATAGAATTGAAAATGGCGCGGTAGTTCGATAATTCGATTTCAAACTTCAATTGAATGTACCGGGTGCAAAACAATCCGGATTTTAGTGAAACCAAAAACATTAGGATCTAATTGATGATATCTTTCTATCGAATCCGAAAAATCAAAATTTCGTAGCGGGAATCAAAAGATATGTCCAGTTGAAAATTCTGAATAGTCGCTATGGAATTCAGGCCCTTAAAAATGGACATTTTGCAAACGACCTCGGATTTCGACGAAACCAGTTTTGTTGGGTCCGTGATGTAAAGTTATTGCTAGATTCCAAATTTCATAATTTTTAGAATCAATATGTGAGCGTGGCAAAGGAAAACGCGTTTGACCAGTTTCAGTTGATTTTAATCGACTGGAAATTGACCATTTTTCTAACGGTGTCAGAATTCGATGAAACTAGTTTTGTTAGGACCGTATCGTCAATACGAAGCTAGAAATAATTTTTCGGGAATTTTTAGAGTTGGTATGTGACCCCGGAAATTTGAAATGTACTTTCAAATTGAATATAAATTGATTTATATTTTATTTTAAAGCAAAACTGATCGAAACGATAGAATTGGCTCACGATACCTATCCCATTGTGTCCGAAATAGGGGTATTACGCTAGGGGCGACACTCGTTGGGATCCGTTTGGAGATTGGAATGTTAAATTTCGAAATTTTGAAAAAAATGAATAAATAAAAAAATTGGTCAAACCCCTCATTTTCGTCTTCATCGGTCAATTCCTCTCAGCCGCTCTCTTCCCTTCTTCAGCAAACGATAATCATGGTTTGCAAATTCAAATTAAAATCAAATAAAAATCTGAAAATCTCAAATCATATGTTTATGAAATCCTTGTCATCTGTTCTTTAATTCCATACTTGTTTCTTCTATTTCGAAGCTGTTCAAGTTCGCTGGAACTTTCCACTACGCGCTAGGGTTCAACATATATGACGAAGGAGATGTCAATTCAAGAATTTGAGTTCGTTTTTGAGTTGAGGGAAGAGAGTAGTGTTTGTTGTGATTTATTGGGGTGTTTCGATGCAAAGAAAAAAAAAAGTTTCGCACTTTCCTGTAGAGCGTCGGTGAGGGTAGTGCGACGCCTTTTGGTCCTTGAGCTCGAGTTGTACGATGTTGGATGGAGGTCGATGCATTTGTGAAGAGGAGTTCGTTTATGGTATTCGTTTAAGGTTTCGTTGAGTGTCGAGGCTATTGGGAAGAGGGAGAGGAGCACGGTGATACATGGTTGTACAGGAATGGGGGAGGAGCAGATTTCTGAAAGGAGGAAGAAAGGTTTTGTTCTTTTATTTATTTATTTATTTATTTATTTATTTATTTATTTATTTATTTATTTAAGCTAATTATTTTGTTCAACCTATGCATAGTTTGAATCAGTTTTTATATAAAAGCATTGAAAATAAAATATGATTTTGAATTTAAAAATAGCATGATTTAAAAATAATGAGTTTGCATTGTTCAAAAATATAAATTAGCATTATTTTTGAAAGTTTAAAAATATGATTTTTATAAATAAAAATGGCATTGTTTTAAAATTTATAAAAATTCAGATCTTTTAAATATAAAAACAGGGTTTTTGTTTAGTTTGTTTTTATATAAAACCATGATTTATTTTCAGTTTTGAAGGAATGAAAAAATTTGATTTTTATATATTGAACTTCGAAATAAAAATTCGATTTTTATATATTAAATAGCGAAGTAAAAATGTGATTTTTGCATGTAGAGAATAAGGGCAAAGAAAGTGAAAGGAGGCGAAACGACGAAGACTTCTGCAAATGAAGAGCCGTGGAGATGGATAGCTATTTGTGAGAATTTCTCACCTTTCAATTTATTTTTCTAGTTATATATATATACTAGGATGCAGACGGTGCTTAGTAGCACCCGACACAATCGTCCACAGACCATGGACTTGTTTGTTTGGCTGTGTTGTTAGTTAGATTGTTTGAGTTGATTTGAATTGTTTGGTGAAATTGAATTATTTGGTGAATTGAATGGATTGATTGATGTGTGAATGGCGTGGGCCTTCACTAGACCGGGGATAAGGCTAGGCCTCGTCCCGTTTCTAGTATCGTGCCGTTATGCCGCCGAAATTTTCTAAAATATGTTAGAAAATAAAAATATCATTTTATTGTGTAAATGAATAATAGAAATTCATATGTTGGAATAAAATGTTTTGTCGTTAAAAATATGATTTTTAACGTGAAGTGAATAAAATAAATATTCATTTACAAACCAGACGGTTTGTTTATGTACACCTATTTGAAGGACATTGATTGGGTCGATAAATTTTACACATCGCCCAACTGCACAAATAAAATATTTGTTTGATTGTTTTGAAACCCCACACGGGTGTTGGGATGAAATTTGAAGTTCACTCATCCCGATTGATTGAATATGTCGATCGGTTGATTGACAGGCTGTTTTTAAGCGTTGGATATCTATATTTGATGCTTATACAGTGTAGTGCACTTTGGTTGATGGTTGATTATTTTTCCATGCTATTATATACATGTGTTGTATGAAAATCCATATAATTAACTTTATATGGTAATTGATTGGGCCTCATTCCAGTTTTAAAATAGAAATATTTGAAATAGAAATATTCGAAATGGAATATTTGAAAATATCAATATATGAAGCCGTGTTGATTAGATTGACGCCATTTTGACGTGAACGATATTTATATCGATTTTATTCATTTTGAAATGAATTGAATTGAAAACGATTTCGAAATGAATTGAATTGAAAACGATTTCGAAATGAATTGAATTGAAAACGATTTCGAAATGAATTGAATTGAAAACGATTTCGAAATGAATTGAATTGAAAACGATTTCGAAATGAATTGAATTGAAAACGAATTCAAATTTAATCGAAAGTGAATTGAAATGAATTCAAATTGAATTGAAATTTGAATTGAATAGAAATGAATTTTAAAACGAATTTATAAAGAAGAATTCAATTTTGATTTGAATTGAAATGGAAGTTGAAATTGCTTTTGAAACGAATTTAAAACTATTTATATAATTCGTTTTAAATAGAAATCGACGAAGTATATATTATATATATTATATATATAATATAATGGCCTGAATTGAACGCGCCGCGCCGTGGCAGTTCGTGAATTTCGACCATTTATTTCAAACGGACATTGCGGGAGATCCGACCGTCGGATTCTCCTAAAACCGGAACCGTTGGGTTCGTATCGAAAAGAGCTTTCTAGCGAATGTTAGAAATTTGAAATCTAACGGTTGGATTTGGAATTATGTCCAAATCAAATTTGAAAAAGGTCGCTGTAAGTACAGTTCGATGGCCATTGATGGAAATCGACTGTACGGGCATTGATAAAATTATTAAAAATAGTAATAATTTGTGTAAAATCATAAGAAATGATTTATGAAGATTTGGGATGAAAGACTACATATTTGAAAAGATAAAAATAGATTTTTATCGAAATGAACTAGTTTTGAACTAGAATTATAATTCTATTTATTTTTAAATAAATAAATTGAATTTGAAAAGGGTTTTGAAAATAACCAAAATTTCCAATGATTGCATTGGAGTGGATTTGAATCGAAATTGTCTTCGGAATATTTCGGTGTTGGAATTCGTGATTATACAGGTGTTGTTATGGAAATTTGAAAGATATATATTTATATCGTTATTTCCAATACGACATTTGTTAGTCGTAGAATTTGATATTGAATATAAGCCGATATATTTTCTATTCAGAGTCTTGTATTGAATATCAAATGTGATTTGGGTTTGTCGTGAATGGTGTCTTCACTAACACTGTTCTTGAACCCAGTTGAGAAAAGATTAAATCTTTTTATTTAGATTTAATGAAGTGTACCAATTAAATAATATTTAATTGAAATTGAATTGATATTGATTTTTGGGTTTGTCGTGAACAGTGTTTTAAACAACACTCGTTCTTTAACCCGATAATTAATGAATGTGGTTTTGGGTTTATCGTGAACTGTGTTTTTAAATGACACTGATTCTTTAACCCAGTTAAAGATTAAAACTAAGTGGAGTTTTAATGAATCTTTAAATAGATTGAGATGATCGAAAATGGAGTATCACCAGTTTTGCTCCAGGCGATAGTTAAATCTTTAATTAGATTTGAACGTGAAATGGTAATTGAATTTACCGATAACACTGTGGTGTTAGATATGAAGTATTACCAGTTTTACTTCATGGGATGAATAGGTTGGGATTGGGAAATAAAATAAATGATTACTTCGGTGTGGTTCGCTAATCCCGACTAGTTTGAATTGATATTCAAAGGAGATTAAAGAATAAATTTAAAGAATTTATCTTGGATAAAATTAATGGGAACTTTTCCCAAATGATAGGAATATTTGAATAAAAGAATATTCTGAATTGGAATGAGGCGTATGTTGTGTTTGTGTAACACTTTTATAATATAAACGCGAGTTATTCAGAAAGACCGGGTTTATCCCATTCTGAATAACTGATTCGACGTGGTGTCGAAGATGAAGACGGTGGTCGAAGACCGGAAGTCTTCACGTCGTTTGGGTGATAACTGATGATCTTGATTGGGCTGTACACCCAAGAAGATGGAAACAGTTGGTGATCGTCCAGACGTACTTGGAGATCGATGGATGTGCGGGGTACTAGGTGCCTCCGGTTTCGTTCAGACCCAGAACGGACTTGTAAATGGACTGTGTGTCTGACATTGGATTTTAGTCTGTGCGTTTGATTTCTATTAAATATATATCTGTTTGGCGGCGGAGAATTTATTCTCTTGCTTAATGCCCTTCTCTGAGACGTACGAGCTCAGGGGTTATATATTGATGGATATCAAACGCATGGAGTGAATTGCCTGTGTGGCATGCCTAAGTGGCAATTGATCGAGGCTTCTGTTGAAAAGCAAAGTCTTGTGGTGATGATCAAAGCAAGGCCTGTGTGGCGTAGCTTTGTGTAACGTTGATTCGTGAGTTTCGCACCCCGGTTGTGAACCAAAAACGGGAGAGGACGTCAGGGAGGGCATGCGTTTCTTTCTAGCTAGAAGTGGCGTCAGTGGTTTTACACGCCCTGACGAGTTTGACTTATGTGGTTGTTGCTGTTGCGAGGCGCCTCGGTTATATCGGTTTCGGCCGATGCATTCTGGTCGGCAGACGGACCAGACTTACACCCCATAGGGTGGGGAGACGCATGTTCAGGCATTTTAATCCACATCGGTGGACCGGCCCTGAGGATCCAAGGGCCCACCTGTGTCTGGGTCCTGAGACACGGGCTAGAGCGCCTCGAATCGGTTGAGGACTATCTTTTGCCTCGGTTCATAGACGGAAATCCAATTTCCAAATACATGACATGTGCGGTTTTATTTGTAAACCTATATATGGCGACATAGTGGCATGGGACGCTCATGCCGCCTATGATTGATACTTATGATTTGAAGTTGTTTTATACACTATGCACTTATAATAGTATCAAATGATTTGTTTTAAACGTATCAAGCATTCTTTGGCTGTTATAAGGGAAAACCCTATCCCCCGGCTTGCGTTTGCATTGTGTGATAGGACCTGGGTCTTATAACAGCATCATTTTTCTTTATTTAGCATTGCGCTGTTTGTTTTATGCACTGGTATTCTTGGGAGGAAACCCGTTCCGTGTTATACGGCGTGGTCCCTTGATTTACCTAATGATTTAAAATAAAGACTAATAACTGTTTTAGTTCTCACACCAGTCACATGACTGACCTGGAGTTTATTGTTTTAACCTAAACTCTGGGTGCCCCTATTTTGACACGGGCAGCTAGTAGTTTTGGTTTTGCAGATTTATATTCACAGGAACCTGGTTTACAGTTGGAACGATATCCGGAAAGCTTTGTATCCGTATATCTCCTTCTAGTTGTGTATTGTATTATTTTCCGCTGCGATGTAATTAAATGTAATTTAATCTCTGATATTTCTGTGTAATATTCATTTATACTCTGTATATTCTTGTAATCTGATGCATTGTCGTAATATACAATGAAATGTTCTTCTGTATGCGTTCTGTTGTGGCTTGTTCTCGAACTATCCGACGCTTTCCTTTACGGGGAAGTTGCGGGTCTTTACAGTCGACCTAAAAAATCGGCCGGTTCGGTTATTCCCCTCTCCCAATTCGCTGTTTTGAACATTTTTGCATATTTATTTATTTAATTTTCAATTATATATATATATCAATATATATATATTTCTCTGCGCAACCCATTTCACTTAATTAAGTATACTTTAATTTGGGAAATTTTCGTGAAATTTCGTGAGGCCATATCTTGGTCATACAGACTCCGATTTTCGAAAACTCGGACTCTATTTCGCGTATTTTTCCGAGACGAACGCAATGGCATAGCCCGTTTCCCTTGATTCAGAATTTACAGTTTAATTCGGCCTCCATTTATATTATAACAGGTTATTGAAAATACGGGTTGTTACATAAAGCCTTTTACATCAGAGTACATCAAACCTGTCTTGCAATAGTAAAGAAGCATAAACCATTTCATAAATTATTCCCCAAGTAAAACAGTAAAGTAGCCATAGCCAAGAAAAGTCCAAGCCATGCGTGACGACCTTCAAGCAGAAGAAGTCCGAACTAAATAACAGTGTTTCCTCCCTGAAAATCTGGGGGGGGGGGGGAACGGAAGACAAAGAGGCGAAAACAAAACGGGGTCAGTCATAAAGACTGGTAAGTCCTTTCTCCTTCCAGTATAAAAACAGGTAAAGGTAACATGACATGCATAAACTGAAAGTAAACATAAGGATGATGACAAGATAGATAAGCTAAACCAAGATAACCGGATGAACTACTATAACAAGATAAACTAAGATTTCATGATAAACTACGGTGTCAAGATAAATCAAGGTATCACATCGTCAGGTTTCTATCAAGTATACTATCCCAAGGTATCTATCATGTATAACATCCCACGGTATCTATCATGTATACCATCCCAAGGTATTTATCATGTATATTTTCTCTGCACCTCTCGTACTAGTATCCCAACCCGCGTCATGTGTTAACTATGAATGTCCCTTGCCCAATGTCATGTAATGGTCCATGTCAACCTAATATATATAGCATATGTAGGTTTCCCAACTCGTATGTCCCTTTCCATGTATAAGTTCAGTCCTTTGCCGTAAGCCGTACGGGCTTTCCTATGTAAATCTATACCACCCTAATGTGGTACCATTTTATCCTTGAAGTTTTTTTGGACTGCTACCCTTGATCTGGTTATGTTTTCTTACCATGAACTATCGTGTGTTCACTTAGGATTTATGCCACCTAGGACCACTAGGGATTATGCTACCTAATGATCGTTTCTGTGTCTCGGTTTGGGTTCAAGCCACCTAGGGCCACTAGGGATTATGCCACCCGTCAACCGCGCCCTTTATCCCATGTATGTATCGTGAATCGTTTTCCATGTCTAGACGCACATGTATCTCAATGTGCCACCCGAGTTCCGTGCCAGGGCAAATCAAGAAATATGGAACTCGGTCGGGAGCTTTAAGTCATCTGCCAATGCAGATATCAAGGTCTGTTTTTGTATTCGTGGCTATGGTCCCACGTGACCCCTCCCTCAACTACTGAAAGGAAATCCAAGAAAAATCATGTATGAGAACTACATCCCGGCCCCACTATGCCCCACTTTCCTATTGGCCAACCTCACCCATGACTCGATAGCAAGAACATGGTCTGTTGGGAGTTCTCTGCCTTTCCGCTTGTACACGATTGACTAAAGATGGTAGGTAGTCGGCGACGTGCTATCCAGGGCAAAAAAAAGTATCGTCGACTCCACGATAATCCATCCCAGTCTTTAGGTCACTCGCATAGCAACCAAGGCATACTCTTGGCTCTTCTACCGCAGACCTTAACCTCTGTGAGGCCGGGTTTCATGGACCATCTACCACCTCACAGAGGGATACCAAGAGTACCCTCACGTCCCCTGAAGCTACCGCTTCGTCACCCAGTTCGTTGGAGCCTTTATCTAAGTCAGATAATTCGCTCCTCCACGTGTGTTCAAGCAATGACCTACCGTATCAGGTTACTCATCTATTTATGAACTAGTCCCATGTCCTTGGCTAAGAATTATTAATTAGTTATCCTTGACTAAGGTTTACCACTTAGCTTCTCTTCCCGCTATCCTTGTTAACTACGATTTTCAACCTAGTCCCCTGAGCTAGGGTTTTGTCTAATGGTTTAAGTGTTGTCATTCAAGTTCATGACTTAGCCCGCCTACGAATCATGTCAAGATTGGCTAAGTACTCAAGTTCGAGGCTTAGCCCTACATGTTGTTTAAGTATACCAAGAAGCTCATGACTTAACCCTATCAAGTCAAATCGGTTAAGTATTTGTTTGTCTTAACCCTATCAGATTATCGTGTCAGATTGATTAAGCATAAATTATCTTAATCCCATCAGATTATCGAGTCGGATTGGCTAAGTATGGGTTAGCTTAACCCCATCCACTAATCGTATTACAATGGTTAAGTATATTTAAAAGGTCTTGTGACTTAACCCTATCAAGTCCGCATATTAGATTGGTTAAGTATAGGTTACTTAACCTCATCAAATCATCATGTATACTTGGTTAAGTATAAGTTACTTAACCCCATTAAATTATCATGTTAAGTTGGTTAAGTATTGGTTACTTAACCTCATTGAATTACCAAGTTTAGATTGGTTAAGTGTTTAACTTAACCCCATCGAATTACCGTGTTTAGATTAGTTAAGTGTAGGTTACTTAACCCCATCTAATTACCGTGTTTAGATTAGTTAAGTCTAAGTTACTTAACCCTTTCTAATTACTGTGTTTAGATTAGTTTAGTCTAAGTTACTTAACCCCATCTAATTACCAAGTCGGATTAGTTAAGTGTAAATTACTTAACCCCATCCCCTAATTGTCTTATATGGGTAAGTGTCATTAAGAAACCAAGTCCGGTTTAACTTAACCTACCCATTCGTGTCATATCGGTTAAGTGTCATTAGTCAAAATTACTTAACCTTTTCATGTGGCATTAATTAGATTAATGCATCCCAACCTCTCACATTAGACTTTGTTGTGGTTACTAGTTAAGCCGGGCGGGTCTGGGTAGGTTTATACCACAACCTAGTCTAACCTCGGGTTTTAAGTGCTATGTGACCAACTACTCACATTGGGTCCTATTGTTTGTAGCCACTAGTTAAGCCGGGCGGGTCCGAGTAGATTTATGCTACAAACTCAACCCAACCTTGAGTTGGCCACTTTCATGTTTGGTCTAGTGTCATATTACACTTACAACCCATACGTGTCTAGTTTCAAGTCCAATGTTTACCTCCCCCCCCATGTCATGTCCACATTTTGGTGTATCATGAGTGTCATATTTTCATGAAATCCCATGTCAAATTATCGTGTCATAATCACGCTCGTCTAACCTACCCCAAATCGTGTTTCCAACTTAAGTAAAAGCGAGTCAACATAGTAAGGATACTATGCTACATATTTGCCTCAAAACATGCACGATGCCGAAAAGGGATTGGCCACAAACATGCATAGTATCATAAGGGAATTTGACCACAAACATGCATAGTATCATAAGGGGATTTGGCCACAAACATAAATAGTATCATAAAGCGATTTGGCCACAAACATGCATAGTTTCATAAGGGAATTTGGCCACAAACATGCATAGTGTCATAAGGGAATTTGGCCACAAACATGCATAGTATCATAAGTGAATTTGGCCACAAACATGCATAGTATCATAAGTGAATTTGGCCACAAACATGCATGATAACATAAGGGGTTTGGGTTCATTTACATGCATAAGCCCCAAAGTCAAGTCTTTGCCAATGTTTCACAAGTCAAGTGGTTCCCAAAGGTTCATGCTAACATTCCATAGATAAAGATTCAAACTTGCAAGATAAACTAAGTTAACATAACATAAGTGGCATGATTTAGTCACTAAGCATAGCCCAAAGTCATAGGTTCAAGCAAAAGAGGCATGACAAGGTTCATATAGGCTAGCATACTTATGTTTCATCGCATTTTATCCCATGTCACATTAGAACCACCGTTAGAATTTACAAGTAGCTAGAACTTACATGGCGAGGCTTAGGGAAGGATCATGCATCGTCTTGACGAAGAAAGGTGGCTCCTTTGTGGAAGAATCATCATGAAGTTTGCATAGCAACGTTGATCTACCCTCGATTTGGTGTAGCAAGCTTGCATCTTTTGATTTGGATCCGATTTGAATGCATAGTCTCTTGGAGTTGAAGATGGTGGCCATGATCACTTGGCATTTGGTCGGCACATCGTGGCAAGAGTGATTTGTGCGGGTTTAGGGTAGGCTTAGGGGTGTTTTTATAGAGATTAGGAGTAGTTTAGGCCCTTAAATTAACCCTAGGATAGATCTGAACCCTCAAAATCCGTCACAGGCCCATAAAACAAGTCTTGAGGAACAAGTCAGGGTCACCCAGGCCAAACTGGCCGACCACCCAAGTCGACAGGGGTGTCGACTGGGCAGTCGACACCACCTGGGGTGTGTCGACTCCCTAGTCGACTTGGGGGTGGCGGGAATTTTCCCGCCTGCCCTGCTTGGCTGAATTTGAGTTTCTGAATTCAAATTTGAACTGTTTTTGAACTTGAAATTTTCTGAAAACTTTGACGGGCTATAACTAGGTCATACGGACTCCGATTTTTGAAAACTCCGACTCTATTTCGCGTATTTTTCCGAGACGAACGCAATGGCGCAACCCGTTTCTCCTGATTCAGATTTTATATTTTAATTCTGCCTTGATTCTTGTTTTAACACATTATTAAATTTCGGGTTGTTACATTCTCCCTCCTTTAAGGATTTCGTCCCCGAAATCTCCAAGTTAGGAAGAACGTATCCTACCATCCATCATCTATCTACTCAAAACATCATCCATAGGCAACCATTGTCCTTAGATGATTCCTAATGCCATATGAACATATGCAAAACGTGTGTGTATATGCTCCTTAGCTAATGCTAATGATCAGGCCTGAATGATCTTTCTAATGCAAAGTATGTTTAGTGCCATGAGTCCAACATGTATGCAGATAGTCCTAGTCATGTAAACACTATATGTGTGCACAAACATTCATCCATATGCAACATCCGCATGACAACACATTCAATTTCATCCGTAAACAAGTATAAATACTCGTGCATATGCAATATGAAACGTGACCGCGTCAAACTAGTATCTAATGTGTATTCGTGCATCCACAAGCAACCACTTGCAACCATTTGCAACCATATCAATCATAACATGTTTCAAATACATGTTTACATCCATAGAGTTCTACCTAAGGTTCCCAAGGTAGGATCGAGAAGATAAACAAGACAAACTCCTTACGGGGTTTGTAACAGAAACAGGACCGAGAGGATATCCGCCAAGCGATAACATGCAAGCAAGCTCTACAGGTGAACCAAGGATCAAAGATATACTCTTAAAAAGAGACATGATGCGCGCGTCTAAGCCTCATTTCCATGAGCTTAATTCCATTGTGCCTTGACCGCCTTTGACTTCATGATTTCGTAGCTCCTTGATTCCTATTTCCAAGGTATGAGTTGGAACTCATTTCACTGTCGCCTCTCGTTTCACTTTCACTTATTCTTCCCCTAGTATAATTGGCTCAACCATATCTGCGTACTCATGCAAGCTCTCCAAAATTCACTAGTGAATTCTGGATCTCGTTTACCGATGCCAATCCATGTTACCACGTGCACTTACTAGGGTGATTCCTATAACCCATGCTCAAGCGGAATGAACCATCCGTCTTATTGGCGAACGTTACTCGATTGGATCAGAGATTTTCGATAAATGCATCAAGAGATTCTAGGAAACTAACCATGATAGAACTCATAAGGTTACACGAGACTTCGAGGGTATTACCAAGGCAAGTTAAGAGTTTAACTACCCTCCTTTCAAAACCGAGAATGGCATCCCTTACTGGATAACCACTTCATCCCTAGAATCCATCCATAGCTCAACAATAGAAGTATTGCTTCTAATCTCAACACTTGGCATTTACACTCTCAATTCCAAACAAGTCATGAATAAATGGACCGACTCTCCAACCAGATTTTGGGACCAAAGTGGGATCTTCTACCATACTAGTACTAAGGTGCAAAGACATAACTATCGAGGCAGACTTAAATGATGCGCTGATCAAAACAAAGTCTAGGCGGGACGATAGAAAAGAAAGGCTAAATTACCTTTAATAGAAACGGTACCATTCCTCTTAGGTACGCTAGAAATGAGAGCATAAAATTGCCCTCTCGCTGATCTTGTCCTTATCTTCCTTTATGGACTAATCCATACCAACAAGTTGCTTATCTTAAGCTCGTATCCGTTATCCTTGTTCTTACTATCCTTTCTTATAACGCGGTAACAAGTCTCTCGAGAACTTCCTCCATCGCACGGGAAAACACTTACGTAGCTAGACAAGGATTAGTCGCAGTTTAAAACTACTGTGACTACAGATGGAGGAAAGAAAGGAAAAAGTGGTTCAATCAAGGAAACAAAGGATAGTGCTAATGGCTTTTGGGGAATAGCCTTTAGAAACTTTTCTTGAAAAATGCTTCTTTGTAAACGGTTTCTCAAATAGTTTTCAGAAGGTTTTAAAAACTTTTGCCCAGTCTGGTAACCTTCTGCTCTGATACCAAATGTAACACCCCACCTCTGCTAGAGTCACTCACAAAGGGAATGCACTAGGTTTGGTGAAGTATTATCGAAGTAAACATGCACAGAAATATTACAAGACAGAACATATATAAAACAGCGAAAGTAAAACAAATTTCATTACCTTATAAAATAAGGTCTAAAGCCTTTTACATCAGAGTACATCAAACCTATCTTGCAATAGTAAAGAAGCATAAACCATTTCATAAATTATTCCCCAAGTAAAACAGTAAAGTAGCCATAGCCAAGAAAAGTCCAAGCCATGCGTGACGACCTTCAAGCAGAAGAAGTCCAAACTAAATAACAGTGTTTCCTCCCTGAAAACCCCGGGGGGGGGGGGGGAACGGAAGACAAAGAGGCGAAAACAAAACGGGGTCAGTCATAAAGACTGGTAAGTCCTATCTACTTCCAGTATAAAAACAGGTAAAGGTAACATGACATGCATAAACTAAAAGTAAACATAAGGATGATGACAAGATAGATAAGCTAAACCAAGATAACCGGATGAACTACTATAGCAAGATAAACAAAGATATCATGATAAACTACGGTGTCAAGATAAATCAAGGTATCACATCGTCAGGTTTCTATCAAGTATACTATCCCAAGGTATCTATCATGTATAACATCCCACGGTATCTATCATGTATACAAACCCAAGGTATTTATCATGTATATTTGCTCTGCACCTCTCGTACTAGTATCCCAACCCGCGTCATGTGTTAACTATGAATGTCCCTTGCCCAATGTCATGTAATGGTCCATGTCAACCTAATATATATAGCATATGTAGGTTTCCCAACTCGTATGTCCCTTTCCATGTATAAGTTCAGTCCTTTGCCGTAGGCCGTACGGGCTTTCCCATGTAAATCTATACCACCCCAATGTGGTACCATTTTATCCTTGAAGTTGTTTTGGACTGCTACCCTTGATCTGGTTATGTTTTCTTACCATGAACTATCGCGTGTTCACTTAGGATTTATGCTACCTAGGACCACTAGGGATTATGCTACCTAATGAACGTTTCTGTGTCTCGATTTGGGTTCAAGTCACCTAGGGCCACTAGGGATTATGCCACCCGTCAACCGCGCCCTTTATCCCACGTATGTATCGTGAATCGTTTTCCATGTCTAGACGCACATGTATCTCAATGTGCCACCCGAGTTCCGTGCCAGGGCAAATCAAGAAATACGAAACTCGGTCGGGAGCTTTAAATCATCTGCCGATGTAGATATCAAGGTCTGTTTTTGTATTCGTGGCTATGGTCCCACGTGACCCCTCCCTCAACTACTGAAAGGCAATCCAAAAAAAATCATGTATGAGAACTACATCCCGGCCCCACTATACCCCACTTTCCTATTGGCCAACCTCACCCATGACTCGATAGCAAGAACATGGTCTGTTGGGAGTTCTCTGCCTTTCCGTTCGTACACGATTGACTAAAGATGGTAGGTAGTCGGCGATGTGCTATCCAGGGCAAAAACAAGTATCGTCGACTCCACGCTAATCCATCCCAGTCTTTAGGTCGCTCGCATAGCAACCAAGGCATACCCTTGGCTGTTCTACCGCAGACCTTAACCTCTGTGAGGCCGGGTTTCATGGACCATCTGCCACCTCACAGAGGGATACCAAGAGTACCCTCACATCCCCCGAAGCTACCGCTTCGTCACCCATTTCGTTGGAGCCTTTATCTAAGTCAGATAATTCGCTCCTCCACGTGTGTTCAAGCGATGACCTACCGTATCAGGTTACACATCTATTTACGAACTAGTCCCATGTCCTTGGCTAAGAATTATTACTTAGTTATCCTTAACTAATGTTTACCACTTAGCTTCTCTTCCCGCTATCCTTGTTAACTACGATTTTCAACCTAGTCCCCTGAGCTAGGGTTTTGTCTAATGGGTTTAGTGTTGTCATTCAAGTTCATGACTTAGCCCGCCTACGAATCATGTCAAGATTGGATAAATACTCAAGTTCGAGGCTTAGCCCTACAAGTTGGTTAAGTATACCAAGAAGCTCATGACTTAACCCTATCAAGTCAAATCGGTTAAGTATTTGTTTGTCTTAACCCTATCAGATTATCGTGTTAGATTGATTAAGCATAAATTATCTTAATCCCATCAGATTATCGAGTCAAAGTGGCTAAGTATGGGTTAGCTTAACCCTATCCACTAATCGTATTACAATGGTTAAATATATTTAAAAGGTCTTGTGACTTAACCCTATCAAGTCCGCATATTAGATTGGTTAAGTATAGGTTACTTAACCTCATCAAATAATCATGTATACTTGGTTAAGTATAAGTTACTTAACCCCATTAAATTATCATGTTAAGTTGGTTAAGTATTGGTTACTTAACCTCATTGAATTACCAAGTTTAGATTGGTTAAGTGTTTAACTTAACCCCATCGAATTACCGTGTTTAGATTAGTTAAGTGTAGGTTACTTAACCCCATCTAATTACCGTGTTTAGATTAGTTAAGTCTAAGTTACTTAACCGTATCTAATTACCGTGTTTAGATTAGTTAACTCTAAGTTACTTAACCCCATCTAATTACCAAGTCGGAATAGTTAAGTGTAAATTACTTAACCCCATCCCTTAATTGTCTTATGTGGGTAAGTGTCATTAAGAAACCAAGTCCGGTTTAACTTAACCTACCCATTCGTGTCATATCGGTTAAGTGTCATTAGTCAAAATTACTTAACCTTTTCATGTGGAATTAATTAGATTAATGCACCCCAACCTCTCACATTAGACTTTGTTGTGGTTACTAGTTAAGCCGGGCGGGTCCGCGTAGCTTTACACCACAACCTAATCTAACCTCGGGTTTTAAATGCTATGTGACCAACTACTCACATTGGGTCCTATTGTTTGTAGCCACTAGTTAAGCCGGGCGGGTCCGGGTAGATTTATGCTACAAACTCAACCCAACCTCGAGTTGGCCACTTTCATGTTTGGTCTAGTGTCATATTACACTTACAACCCATACATGTCTAGTTTCAAGTCCCGTGTTTACCCCCCCCATGTCATGTCCACATTTAGGTGTTTCATGAGTGTCATATTTTTCATGAAATCCCATGTCAAATTATCGTGTCATAATCACGCTCGTCTAACCTACCCCAAATCGTGTTTCCAACTCAAGTAAAAGTGAGTCAACATAGTAAGGATACTATGCTACATATTTGCCTCAAAACATGCACGATGCCGAAAAGGGATTGGCCAGAAACATGCATAGTATCATAAGGGAATTTGACCACAAACATGCATAGTATCATAAGGGGATTTGGCCACAAACATGCATAGTATCATAAGGGGATTTGGCCACAAACATGCATAGTGTCATAAGGGAATTTGGCCACAAACATGCATAGTGTCATAAGGGAATTTGGCCACAAACATGCATAGTATCATAAGTGAATTTGGCCACAAAATGCATAGTATCATAAGTGAATTTGGCCACAAACATGCATGATAACATAAGGGGTTTGGGTTCATTTACATGCATAAGCCCCAAAGTCAAGTCTTTGCCAATGTTTCACAAGTCAAGTGGTTCCCAAAGGTTCATGCTAACATTCCATAGATAAAGATTCAAACTTGCAAGATAAACTAGGTTAACATAACATAAGTGGCATGATTTAGTCACTAAGCATAGCCCAAAGTCATAGGTTTAAGCAAAAGAGGCATGACAAGTTTCATGTAGGCTAGCATACTTATGTTTCATCGCATTTTATCCCATGTCACATTAGAACCACCGTTAGAATCTACAAGTAGCTAGAACTTACATAGCGAGGCTTAGGGAAGGATCATGCATCGTCTTGACGACGAAAGGTGGCTCCTTTGTGGAAGAATTGTCATGAAGTTTGCATAGCAACGTTGATCTACCCTCGATTAGGTGTAGCAAGCTTGCATCTTTTGATTTGGATCCGATTTGAATGCATAGTCTCTTGGAGTTGAAGATGGTGGCCATGATCACTTGGCATTTGGGCGGCAAATCGTGGCAAGAGTGATTTGTGAGGGTTTAGGGTAGGCTTAGGGGTGTTTTTATAGAGATTAGGAGTAGTTTAGGCCCTTAAATTAACCCTAGGATAGATCTGAACCCTCAAAATCCGTCACAGGCCAATAAAACATGTCTTGAGGAACAAGTCAGGTGCACCCAGGCCAAACTGGCCGACCACCCAAGTCGATAAGGGTGTCGACTGGGCAGTCGACACCACCTGGGGTGTGTCGACTCCCAAGTCGACTCCCTAGTCGACTTGGGGGTGGCCGGAATTTTCCCGCCTGCCCTGCTTGGCTGAATTTGAATTTCTGAATTCAAATTTGAACTGTTTTTGAACTTGAAATTTTCTGAAAACTTTGACGGGCCATAACTAGGTCATACGGACTCCGATTTTCAAAAACTCGTACTTTATTTCGCGTATTTTTCCGAGACGAACACAATGGCGCAACCCGTTTCTCCTGATTCAGAGTTTATATTTTAATTTTGCCTTGATTCTTGTTTTAACACATTGTTAAATTTCGGGTTGTTACAAAATACATACTCAAAATTAGGTGAACCCAGAAAAATGTGAAACAACAAGTTAACATGCATATATAAAATGAGACAATAAAGTAAAGCATGCATGCATATGCTATAAAACATGCATGCATAAACAAATTATTCATAATTTCCATTGGGTTAAAAAATTTATTCATTAGTATTTCAGTTTGTCATTTGGGTCGTAGGATTTTTAAATGATTATAGCAGGGCCTTGAGAGCTAGCATATTATCTTCCTATTATGCTATTCTATTGAATTTATAACAGTGATCAATTTATCTTCCTATTATGCAGGGCCTTGATAAGGCAAGTAGTGCATGTTAACAAAGTGTATATCCAGCATGTAGGTGTTGAATGATTTCAGTCCAAACTGTAAGGCTTCAGGTAACTAGTTCCCATTGAATGAATAAAAATACATGCTTTAGGTACTCGTTTACAATTTGAGCCAACATATTCTTCAGGTAATTCCATTTACAAATGGGTAAACATGGTTTCAAATAAACTAATGGGTGACATGTTTCAAGTAACAAATGAACATCAGGCTTCCAAGTAAACAAATGAGTAAACATGGTTTTCTATTAACAAGTCAAACTGAAACCGAAGTGTTCGTCTACATATATATTCAGTTGCGATACTTTTTAAAAACATGGTTCGAAATTTTAGGAACTGACAACCACATTCAGGTTCCACGAGATCAGTTCAAGTTCATTCAAGCCCCTTTCTATTAATTTTCAACAAGAAAAAAGGTGCCACATTTCAGTTTTATTTTTCAAACCATGATTAACGAGATCAAATCGGTATGCAATACGGACATATGGAACCACAATCAAAACCCCAATTAAAATCATGCAACCATTCAAGAAAACAAAAACAACGGAACCAACTATTATATTATAGTTTAAATATCGAGCTTAATCTACTTTAAACAGATTTAATCGTCAGTGAGATCTCACCTTGGATGCAGCAGGAAGACGATGCAAGCAGCGAAGCAGCGGAGTGACTGTGTTAGCGCTCAGGTGGAGACTTCAAGTGGCTCAAGGAGGAGATAAATGCAGAGCGAATCTGGGGCATTAGAGTCTTGGGCTTGTAGCTGAGGCGGAGTGTTGACTTTGAGCAAGGAGAGCCACGGACTACTGCTTGGTCGGCGGAGTTGATACGCTCGGTGACGCTGGAGAAGTTGATTTGATGGAGGCTATGGATTAATTTGTGGATTCAATTTGCGGTGATGGTGAGACTGCTGAAAGGCGGAGAGGCTTGATTGAGAGGAAGGAAGAATTATTTTTGTCAGAGTTTTATTTAGGGAAAATAGTTCGGCAATTGCTTGATTTTGATTTTCCGATTTGGGGATGAAATAATTTACTAAGAGAAAGAAGAGAGGGTATACGGCTACCATTAAAAGAATTTGGGGAAAAAATAATTTTTAGATAGAAGGAGAAAATGAAGACAGAAAGAAAGGGATGGAATAAAATAAGGAACGGTCGAAAAAGGTAACGGTGGGCACGCGTGATTTCAAATGAAGACAAGTGTCCATATTTCTCCTATTTGATACAAGTGTCCAAATTTATTTTAAAATATTATTTCTCACATATAAATATAATTTATACTATACATATGAATTCAATACAAATAATTGAAACATATCAATAGTTGAAAACATAAAATCAAAACAAAATGATTACGAAATGTTTGTGTTTCATTATTACTTTTAAAATTCATAGTTGTACCAAAACAAGAGCAAATGAGTGAAACTACTTTTAAAAACAATAGATCTCCTTCAGAAAATTTTAAAAATTTTAAACTATGAAACGTAAATAATTATTCAATTATTAAATATCAAATACAAGATAATTAAAATTACTTGTTAATTATATTAATTACTAATTAATTATTAGTCTTACTTAATAATTATTTGATACACACTATTTAATAGTATTAATTATTAGAAAATACTGGTTTTTATTTATTAGTTATTTATTATCAGTTGTCACTTATTACTTGTTGATTATAACTGAATATTAATTATTAAGTACTAATCATTATATGCATATTATTAATTATTATTTCTTAATCATAAATAAACATTAACTATAATTTACTAATTACTAACGACTAATCATAATATATTATTGAATATAAAATATAATTAATGGTTATAGAAAACAATTATCTATGGCATATCTATAATACAAAATTATATTTTATAATCATTTTAACTTTTTAAAATTTAGAATAATGTTTATAATTTTTATTTTTAAATTTTTGTCAAATTTCAAATTTTAATTCTATTTTTTTAATATAAGAAAATTTATCTTAGAAATTTTTAAATCTTAAATTTTTTGTAACATTAAATATAAATTATAACAAGTATTTACATTATTTGTAACATCAAATACATATTAAATATTAATTATTAGTTATTAATTCTATAGTATTTAATAAAAATTATCAAATGTTAATTACTAAGTAATAAATATTAATTATTACTATAAATAACTTAGTATTTATTATTGTTATTTATTTATTAGCATCTCTTACAACGGGCATTATGACTGTTGTAAAATTAGCACCTCTTACAACGAGCATTTTATGACCGTTGTAAAATTGACACCTATTACAACGGGCATTTTGTGAACGTTGTTAAATTGACATATATTACAACGAGCCAAAAATGACCGTTGTAATAGCAATCAACTACAATGGACAGTCATTGCCCGTTGTAAAAAGAGTGTTGTATAGGGCATATATTACAACTGGGTTGAATGGACCGTTGTAATAACACTCTATTACAACGGGTTTTTACTGCCCATTGTAAAAGGGACGTTGTAATAGGGTGTTTTTGTTGTAGTGTACGTTGGTGGCAGCGAAATTCGTTTCTCTTAGCTTTATTGCCCGTAATATAATTGGGTAATCGAATGAGTGTTTCTGACGGATAGGACGATGTGGCATTCAAAGTAATTGAGAAAATAATCTGTTAGAAGGATAAGTGTGACCTCAAACCTCACAACCAGAAAGTAACAAAAGTTGGGCTGGGCAGCATGGCTAGTTGGGTCATACCCAAGTAGGGTGTATTGTCACCGATCTAGAGAAAATTCATATTTATTCTTCTTTTCTATTCTGTATCTTCGAATTTGGTTGGATGGCCAACAACCATGGTGACAATATATTCGATACACTCAAGCTAAATGAGTGGTCGGTCATGTGTGGCTGGGTTGCAAGACGTTCTTGTTGAACCTGCAGTGTACCTCTCTAGAGTACACTGATCGGTAGGTGCTCCCATAACTTGTCTGTTGGAATCCAATCTCCAATAAGCGCTCTGCGGTTTTTGATTTTATACTACATACGTGAACGTGAGATGCAAGCATTTCACTGGGTGGTTATTTATTTGATAAAAACTATCGTAATATCAAACATTTTGATATAAAATACTTGGGTCATTATCCATATATTAGTTATGGATTGGTCTAAAGATTTCTAAAGTAAATAAATCCGTCAAAAATGGAAAACCTTATTCCTTATTCTCTGATTACAATCTTTTTACTGTGTTTACTCACACCAGTCCACTGACTGACCCAGATTTTACTTTCTATGTTTCGTAAACTCTTGGGTACTCATAACGCTTGTTATCAGTAGGTAAGTAATTCAGGTAAGGCAAGTGGAACCCAATGAAGTTCAAGATTCAAGACCAGTAGTATATCAATATCTACGTATCCAGTTTGACATCCGTTTTATCCTAGTCATGATGTATAATTAAGCTGTTGTATTATAGTATTGTATTAAGGTGATGTACTCTGATGTAACAAACCCAATATTGTAACATATTATGTATTTTGTGATATTCCGTTGTGAGATTCTGATAATTTCTTATTCTTATATTCTATAAGGTCTACCTTTTCTATCTCATCTTCTAAATTCTTTCAATAATGACATGACTTTCGAGGTATTGAAAATCTGGTCGTTACAGTTGGTATCAGAGCTTAGGATTTCTGAATAGATTAGTGTTGAGAGAGCGTATTTTTACTAAAAACTATTAGTATAGGACGACCCTAGTTATTGACTTAAGTTATCCCTAAGACATCTTCTGATTGTGTATTAACTTTCAAATCATATACTCAGAAAGTTGAAAATGAGTTGTCAAGGAAGACGAGGCCGAGGAGCAAGCAGGGCAACCACGACAAATGGGCACACTGTTAATCAAACCGAAGTGGATACAACCGAAGTAGTTCAAGCTCCAACGCAGCCAAATGTCGCTATAATTTGCAAGAACTACACTACTCTGGGAGGAAATGTTTTTAAGGGAACTGAATCACTGATTGAAGTCCAAGCATGGATTAGATCATGTGAGAATATTTTTAAGGGACTGAAGTTGGATGACGAGTATAAACGTCTCTTAGCTTCATGGAATCTGGAGGGAGCTGCAGTAATCTGGTGGGACGCTCAAACTGCAAACACTCCTGAGGAGAATTTTACTTGGGCCATGTTCAAAGAAGCTTTTAAAGCCCAGTATCTGCCAGCCACTGGGAAAACAAGGATGTACCGAGACTTTATTGACTTGAAGCAAGGAGACTTGTCAGTGACCGATTATGAAAACAAGTTCAATGCACTGTCAAGCTTTGGACCGGAGTTGGTAAATACTTCACTGAAGAAGAACAAAATGATTGTAGCTGGACTGAAGGATAGTCTGCAAGGACGTATGATGGGACATCTGAAATACCCATTTGTTGAATTAGTGGATTTAGCACTCAGGTATGAAGCCTTGGATGCTAAGAAACCAGTAGAAAAGGCTCAGACTGGAGAAAGCAGTGGAGAGAATCCCCGGAAGAGGAAATTCAATCCAAATCGGGAGAACAAGGAAAAAGGAGATACAGGGGAGGAGAAATATGAAAATCTTTTCAAGAATGTTCTATGTCACAACTGCAAACAAAAGGGGCATATCGCTAGATTTTGTAAGGAGCCAAAGGATAAGGAACCCGAACAAACCCAGCAGCAAAAGAAACCTCAGCAACAGCAGCAGCAGAATCAGAATCAGAGAAATAAGATGGTGATAAAGAACCTTTGTTTCAATTGCCATCAGCTAGGATACAGGATCAAGGATTGCCCATTGATGAAAAAGGCACCACAGACTAATGTTTATGCTATCATGAATGAGCCGTCAAATTCTGGGGACATGAAAGGAAAAGGAATCGTGAAAGGTACCTACACAGTGTCAGAGAAGTAGGATGGAAAGATATATCGAACTATATATATTATATGGTAGCATATGACTTAAATCAGTCAAGTATAACCCTATGTATGGTAGTATGGTATGTATGCCTAGTACGAGTATGGAACTAGTGTATAATTATAATGTACTAAGTAGTTATGAAGTATCATCGTTTGTAAAAGTTTTCTATCTTTCTTACTTTAATTTCGGGGACAAAATTCTTTTAAGGGGGGTGGACTGTAATGTCCCAACTTTTTCCAACTGTTAACAATTGATTTTAATAAGGAAATTAAAATCAAATATGCTATTTAAACAAACTAAAGTGATTCTTAATATATGTATAAATACATGGATACTGGTTTTTGTTTTAAATTTGGACATAAGAATGCAAAATTCAAATAAATCATAACATAAATATATATTGATAATGATTGTTAAATGATCCTCAACATATACATGTGGATTTAATAGCATATATATATATATATATATGTGTGTAAAATTTACATGATTTCAAAGTAGAATTTGCAACCAAAGCATTAACTGAAATACAAAAAGGTGATGACAAAAGGGGACATTGGTTCACTTTGAAAATGAAAAGGGTTTTTGCAACAAACAAATATATCAATTTAGTAAATGTGTGCAAGTAGAACAATTCGGCCATGCATGTAACATAACATATAAATTAACATTTTGCTCACAACATGTTTTGGGAAAATGATAAAGTAAAAATCTAAGAAGATCATACATGAAACAACAAGACAAATGCTAGTCATTTGAAGTCAATATTTTTAAGGTGATTTAACATGAATAGTATAACTAAGATATAAGAGAGAACATCACCTAAGAAAGCCTAAGCAGCAACTTGTAAATATAAAATCATTTTTAACAAAAATATCTAAACACTTATAGGGTAAGTAACCATTGTTTATTGCAAATAAAATCAAGGAGAAATATGAACCATTTGCATCATTTAAGGAGGTAAGGTTTAATAGTTTTGGCTTCTAGAAGGAAATAAATAAGACAAGGCTATTAGCTAGAATCCTGGGATAAACAAACATTTTCATGCACGTGCTATCCTTATAATAAGGACTAGAGAGGGGTAAGGCTAAAGGGTGAGATTACTGTTGAATCATGTGGAGGAAAACGGTTTTTAAAA
Source organism: Allium sativum (assembly GCA_030737875.1). Taxonomy (NCBI): domain Eukaryota; kingdom Viridiplantae; phylum Streptophyta; class Magnoliopsida; order Asparagales; family Amaryllidaceae; genus Allium; species Allium sativum. The sequence goes on from CM060916.1 coordinate 184,433,386, forward strand.
CACTTGGGTTTGGCTATAAATACCACACAAAGACCCATTCATTTTCTTCAAAGTTCAAACAAAATTACTGAAGTTCAAGTAGTAGGGAGAGGAAAGCAATTCATGTGAGTAAACTAACTTCTATTTTGATCTTAAATTCTTTTCTAAGTAGGTATATGATTTTATGTTGGTCATGATATTTATATAAACAATTATCTGATGATTTACAAATGCTCAAGAACACGTGTAAATGAATATTGCTCTGTATATCTTCGGAATGAGAAAAATCAGTCATCACTATGATCTTAAAAAAATCTATAACTTGAATGCAAACAAGATTTAAGGCTTGATTTATACACCAGAGATGTTCACCTTGGATCCTAGTATGCAATAAAAATAAATCTAGGTTTTATCAGGTTGTGAGGTTAAGAAACAAACATGATTTCCTGTATAACACTAGAAATATAGAGTTTTCGAGTAAAACGAATTCGAGTTCTGATCATATAGATGTATTCGTCATACAAAATGATGATTTTTAATAGTCATTTTGTGATTTTTAAATGTGTGATTGCTGAGATAAATGGGGATGAACGGAAAACGTTCGTGGGGCAATTTCCGTCGACCTACGCCACCGAGTTGAACGGAAATGGTCCTGGAGGAGCGTGTTGAGTCGGAGAGTATGGGAAAAATGGTGGATAATTTTTCTAATGTGTAATTCGGTTGATCGAAGGGGATTTAGGTTTTCAAGAGGAGTTTGGGTTTCGATATTTTGAGCGTCTCGTATAGCGTTTCAGATGATCGAGTCCAGCATGGCTTGGTGGGGAGATGCGTGAGGGGTTGGAGAGTTGGTCGGTGGCGGTGGAAGGTGGTTACTTGGACGGAGGCGATGTGGAGAGGTCATTTTTTTAGCGACCTGGTACTGGTTTTCTTATTTGAATGGCTGAAGGTGCTTTTCAAGAAGAACGGGACTTGGGGCTTGGATGATGGGTCGGTGACGACCTTGAGTGGTGATGTGATATATGGAGATGGTGGTGGAGGCGTGATGGTCAGTGGCGAAGCTGTGCTCATGCACGTGCACGTTGAACTATGATGGGAAGAAGGAAGGTAATGGCAGAGAAAGGAAGGAGAAGAAGGAGTGTGTTTGAACAAGAAACAAAAGGGATCACCTGAGTTAATGAAGCACATCATTAAGAATTGCCAAATCAGAGGTTTAACCTGTGTTTGATCCTTTTGGATTGGCGATCGAAGTAATATGGTCACTGTTTTGGTGATGGCTGTGCGCTAGGCCTTTGAACCTGGAAGAAAATAAAGAAATTGTTTTAGTTAAATCCTAAAATGTTTTTACATTGAAAAAGAAACTTAGATTAAAACAAAACAAGAAGAAGAAAGAAACAGCAACCATTAAAAAGGAATGAAGAGCTGTAGTGACCCGGATTTTGAGCGACTTTGGTTATCGACGTAAGCTCGACGTCGATAACCAAACATCGAAAAATCCCGGTAATTAATGAAAGAAATTAGAAGGTGAGAATAGATAAGATTGAAACTTAGAATAGAAGAAGAAGAAGAACACAACATCAGAGTAACACGAACCTCACAGCGGAACGAATAAAATATAACATAACATATCTTGGAAATAACATCAGTATATGTATATAATAACACTTATCAGAGTACAACACTTACAACAACAGCGGAAATAATAATAGCTATAGAATCCTGAAGCCTCCTGCTCCAAGCTCTTCAAGTATACCTGTAAATCCCGACTACTTGACTGCCCGTACAAATTTAGGCACCCAAGAGTTTAGGGAAAACAACAAAATAAACTCCGGGTCAGTCATGGGACTGGTGTGAATAAACTCAAATCATTTAAACAGGTATATGATATCTCATAAGACCACGCCGTGAATACGGAACGGGTTTTTCCCTTATGAGAATCCAAATAACTTTTCAAAGCAATATCATTCTGATATTATAATAATGTCTAAGTACAAATAAATATCAATCTAGCAGAAACGCTTGCATCTCACGTTACTACATATATAGTATACAATCAAAATCGCAAGCACGTATTGGATGATTGGATTTCCAACTATGACAAGGTATGGAACCACCTTCCGATCAATGTACTCTAGGAACGATACACTGGAGTTCAACAAGAACATCTTGCAACTCAGCCACACATGACCGACCACTCATTTCGCTTGAGTGTATCGTATGTACATCACCAACGGTTGGGATCAGCAACCGTTCCCGTATATATATGGGACAACATTGATAGATTTAAGAAACAAATGAATATTCACTAGATAGGTGATTATACACCCAACTTCGGTGCGACCGACTTAGCCATGCGGCCTGCCCGATTTCTGTCATTTACCGGATGTGAGGCTAGAAGCTACGCTTTATCATCACAATAGTTTCACTTCGAATGTCACATTGTCAGATCCATCGAAAATCACTAATTGACGTCTACAACAATACATTACGTGTCAGCTAAAAGAAGTTTCCTTCTCCGCTTCCACACTTGGTACGGTTGAAGAAATCAATGTACGTGACCTTTCTGGAAATACTCTGTCAGACATCCATCTTCATTCACTTAAAATGTCACATCGTCATACCCGCCAAATCACAAATTGACTTATCCAAAAATAACACGGGTATACAGCTAAGAGAAACGAATTCCTCCGCCACCAAACGTGAATACGTTTGAACAGATCAACTTACGCGATCCATTGGATATACTCTGTCAGACCTTCGTCCATACAAGTTGTCCTGGGACTGGACAAACCGAAGGCACTATTCTGTAAACAGGATAGCCCTTGCATTTTACTCCGTCTTCAATTATCTTTGGCATATATGATTCGCGACGCTTATGCCAATACAGAGTGGTTCTTTGGATAAAAATCCAACCGGTCTCTCCATATTAACAACGTTAAAATGGTCAAAACTTCGATAGTCTGTGAGTTAACTATCAAACAAAAACAAGTGTGCAAACAACGATATTATTTCCAGATGGAAATTATATCAAACAAACATCATTTAACATTTATCTCTTTAGTTCATTTTACATCTCCTGTTTCCCTATATTCAACATTTGCTATTTTCTATATTTAGAAAATATATGTTATCAACACTGGAAACATTTCCATTCCTTGTTTTCTGAATTTAGAAAACATTTCTGATTCTTGTTTGGAAAACATTTCCAAAACTCCTTTACGATCAAACCTTACCATTTCTTAGTTAAGAAGGAAGTCACTCAAGTTTGGGTATAATTACCTCTCAGACCTTAACTGAACAACGTTATAACTTCGAAATGGTCAAAGTTTATCTTTTAATCTTTAACAACTTCTTTACTCCTTTCTCGGATCCAATTTTACTAATCTACTTCTATATTTAAAACATGGGTTATAACGATAACGTTATAATCCCTACTTTCGAATTATCTAACTTTAATTATAACTTCTATTCTTATTAGTGAATAATTAACCTAACTTATTTATTTATAAATAAATAAATCTCTATTTAAACACCGGAAAGTATAAGTACTTTCCCGAATTCGCTATAATTGAATTTGCCGATTAACTCTCTTCGAGAAATCTCTATTTGATTAACTCTTCTTCGAATAACCTATATTCGATTAACTTCTTCTCGAATAAACGATATTCGAAAATCTCTCTCTTCGAATAACTAATATTCGATAACTCTTCCTTTTCAAATATCTCATATTTGAAAATCTCACTTCGATTAAACTATAATCGATAACTCCCTTCAATGAAACTAACATCGATAACTCATTTCGATGAAACTAACATCGATAACTCCTTTCGATGAAACTAACATCGATAAATCCTTTCGATGAAACTAACATCGATTTATTTAACTCGACGAACTTAACTCGACTAACTTAACTTGACTCAACTAACTCGACTTACTTGGTTCGACCAATTCGATTCGATTAACTAGGCTCGACTAACTTGACTAACTAACTTGACTAACTTAACTCGACTTACTTGGTTCGACCAATTCGATTCGATTAACTAGGCTCGACTAACTTGGTCGAACCACCCGATCAACTCAACTTATTTCTCAACTCGATCAACTCGATTAACTCCTATTGAATAACTAATATTCGATTAAACTCCATTCGCTTGACTCTAGATCGCAGCGATCACAATGGTTACGCCTGACTCTCTCAGGAAACATCCGACCGCCATAGGCTATTTACAGCCCTGCGAATTACGCTAGCAGTCGTACAAGATGGCAACTTACTCTGAATACTATGTTTGACTAACTCTGTCTCAAATAACTATATTTGATTAACTCTAGTTCGTTTTAACTCTAATCGATTAACTCTAACTAATTAACTCCAACTGGTTAACTTTATTTGATTAACTCTAACTGGTTAACTCTAACTGATTAACTCTAACTGGTTAACTCTAACTGATTTACTCTAACTGGTTAACTCTAACTGATTAACTATAACTGGTTAACTCTATTTGACTAACTCGACTTGACTAACCCCTTTCGAATAACATATTCGATTAACTAACTTCGAATACCATATTCGATTAACTCCTTTCGAATGTCTATATTCGATTAACTAACTTTGAATACCATATTCGATTAACTAACTTCGAATACCATATTCGATTAACTTTATTCACTTTATAAAGATTTCCTTTTTTTTATGTTCCCTTTCCAATTCTATTTGTAAATGGTTTACAAATATCCCCTTTTCAAATTTATTCTTGAAATATTCTAACTCCTTAAATTTTTGGGAAAATTCGCCATAACCTCCTTTGTAACGGGAGCATCGGGAAAATCCCCAAACTCGCCACACAGGCCTTTCCATTCAAAAAGAAATGTTTTGAATTTATTTCCTTTTCAAATATCTCTTATTTATAAATATTCCAAATTTATAAATATTCCTTATTTATAAATATTCCTTTCAATGTCACTTTGAAAATCCCCTTATCAACATTTCGGTATGTTATGGTCTTCAATCACATCAAATCACGATGTTCAATATCGTCCATACACACAAAATCAACAACATGTTATAATTCACATCATATATCAAAATATATGAAAAACAATAAAATAACTGTTGAGGAATCCAGTCGGATTCCTCCAACCTGTTTCCCTGCATCCACAGATGTTACACAACATGATAATTTCACTTTCAGTTCCATATGATATATTCTGTTAAACAGAATCAATATAGAAATTTAACTAACTGACTAGCAGTTCAATCAAACAATCAACACACAGTAAATCAGACAAATTTCTAACAGTTCTAAAGATACAACATGAAATTATAAACTGTTTAGAGTTGGTGAGATTTACTCACATTGGACGATCATCGTTAATAACGATAACCATCGCTTGATTCTGCGTTGTTTTATTTAATTTCAAATAGGTTTTTGAAATTAAATAAAATTCCGAACTCTTCAGAATACTACCAATCCACAACGTACACGAAGTACTCGACGATACGAACCCAACGCAACTGACGGCTCGTCGATCCGATTCCATATGAGCTAGATACGACGATCACAAGTTAGACGAGATTAAAAGTAAATTAACTTAAACAAATTAAAACACTTGGGCCTTTACCCATTCACGTGGCCCATTACTCCTCCTCACAACCCAGACCCGACTTCCACCTTCTCCCACAAAGCCGTGCTCCAGTCGTTCACAACAATGGCCGAACTTCCACCCACTGCTCCTTCGTCACTCCACGGTTTTCAACTCGAAGACCACCAAACTTCTTTCCATCCGTAACCGCACCTCCCTGTACTCCTTTCGACAAGCTCGCACCACCTCATCCATGTCCGTCGCAACCCAAAACCCGTCATACAGTGAAAAGGTACCGAACATTTTCCACCCCAAATCGAACTAAAAACCCACGAAATGCTCACAACTCCCTCACGGGTTCCAATATAAACTCGAATACACCCATCGATGCCTGAATCCTTCGAACGATGTAACCCTAGAATTACTGACCCAACTCGAGCGTGAAAGAACCGGAATCGAATGCTACAAAACTGGCGTAGGATTGAAGAGCAGGTTACAAGGATTCCATATATATATGTATTAGGATTTTCAGGATTTTATATGAAATTTAGGAGGATCGAAATAATTTACTGGAACAAAAATACTTGCGGCGGAACCTTTGACCAGAAAATGAAAAGTGAATTAGGTTTTAGAGAGTTAAGGGGATACTTATAGAAGTAATAAATTATTTTTAAAATGGATTATTTAATTTATTTTATAACAACCGTTGATTTTATCCGTCCTTTAAAATTCCTATGATCACACATGACACCCAAAAATCATGAAAATTGACATGTAGCTATAACTAGACATTACGGTCCCAACGAAACTGGTTTCGTCGAATTCCGACTCCGTTTGCTCACACAGCGTATTTTTAACTGTCGAAATACTGACTGTTCTTCACTATAAAAATCCGTACGGCCACACAGTGACTCTAAAAATCACGAAACTTGACATCGAGCAACTATTTGATATTGCGGATCCAACAAAACTGGTTTCGTCAAATTCCGACTTTGTTTGCAAAAGTGGCTATTTTTAAAGCTCTAAATAGCCTATTTAAATATATAAATATATTTAAATATAATTAAATTAAATATTTAAAATTAAATATTATCGTATATCTTCACATATGATATCGTACAGCTCCAGAATATCATATCAGAATATACAGTTTGATATTTCAGATTCCAGATTATCCCGATATTCAATTTACATTGAAAAATCCTTTTATAACGTATATAAAGCGTCGCAAATTATAAAGGAATTCCACAGCGACTTTTCTGAAATTTGATTTGGACGTAAATCAAAATCTACACGATGAAATCCTGATTTTCCTCTTCCACTAGAAAGATATACTCCACCAGCTCCACACGTTTCTTGTTTCATAGAAATCCGACTTGAAATGAATCCTGTACATTCAGTTTAAGTTCAAATCGCCAAATCGCGAACTACAGCGCCATTTCAAGCTCGATTTTAGTTATAATATAATTATACGTTCAAACTGTCGTTTTTTTAAATATATTCGTCAATATAATTCAACTTTAAGCTGAATTAAATCCAAGGGGCGACCCCGTTCACAGAATATTGTGATTTCCAATATTTTGATTATTTCGACATTATAATATATTATTCTATTATTTAATTTAATTAAATATTCACTATAATTTAATTAGCGATGGTTTAATTCCCTAAATGACTATCTATATAATTAAATAAATTAATTATAATACCTCTGACAATGCGGGTCATTACATTCTTCCCCACTTAAAATAATTTCGTCCTCGAAATTGCTAAGTTAGAGGACAACCCTATCTATTTGGTGAAAGTTTATCGATTTACCCCTTATTTCTGATTTCTACTGAACCAACTGATATCGATTAAAATATTAACTCCTTCCGACTAACTAAAATTTACAAAAATTATGAAAATTTTCTAACACTTTAAATTTTCGGAAAATTTCGCCATAACCTCCTTTGTACAGCCCTATTGGTAAAACCACAACTCGCCTCTCTGGGCCATCTCCAATCCAAAAGAAAATCAAGCAGCCAAGCGGCTTGCCAATTCGGCTCATAAATCTCATGCTTATATCAAATATAAACTTGTACCTTTTTGTCGGGTATATTAACTCTATCACTTGTATCTGTTACTAATTCAACCTATACTCATGTTATCTTAATCGAACTCCTCAGCTCAAACACTTGGTTTTATTCAATTCAAATTCCATTCAAACTCCGATATCAGATTTTAAACTCTTAACCCTTCAACTCAATTCCAATCCAGATTATCTTCAAATCCATTTCAGTTTTACTTAACTCCACGAGTTACATTTAAATTCTAGAATTTAAATTCCTGGGTTTTTCAAATCAACCTGAAATCATAATAGCGATTCAAAATTTTTGAACTCCTGAACACCTTGTTTTCGCAAACAATTTGAAAAAAAAACCTTGGTAGTAATCCTTCACTTATAACTCGAAAATCACACTAATGATGTGTACAACATCATCAGAGTTATTTCCCAGCGATCAATGTGAGTTCAATACTATATTCCATTTCAAAACTGAAACTTAAACACTTCCATCTTGAATCAGTTCAAAATATCCTTACTAAAACAAATTTAAACCCCCCCCCCTAGGATTTTAAAATTCACCTATATCTAATCCTGATTCAATTAAAAACACTTATCTGAATTTCTAGTTTTTAATTTCAATTTTGACTTTAATTTCAGATTTAATTCGCTTCGTAATACTTATTTGAAATTTGACTTGTTATTTTCATAACCGTTTCACTTTTATAATCTTACTCGATTATAATAACAACCAACACATTATAATAATTCCAATATATAAATACTTCGGGTAAAATTATTTCATTTACCCTCTTTTCAAAACATACTGTGTCGACCCATCGTATTCAAGTGTTTATTTACTCCTACCGATACAGTGGATCAAACTAATCGACCAGAACTCATAAACAACCCAGCCAATGAATCTCCACAATATAAAACCATTTTATTTATATCAAATACAAATACGCACTCGTATATATACACTCAAACTCAATCTAGGGTGTTACTAACCCTATCTCTACCGAGTTACGCCACAGAGCCAAGGTAATTCTTAACTTAAGGTCTGATACCAACTGTAGTGACCCGGATTTTGAGTAGGCTTTGCAACCGTCCCCATCCTCCAAAGCAGCAGGTAAAACCCCACTGTGGCTTACATTGGTACCCCAATACCATATTTTACGGCCAGCCTTTCGACTTCACAACCAACCCTACCAAAGGGACATGTAGGAGTAAGAGTCTCCCGTTCGCCACCTAACGAAAAGCGAGAACCCCCTATCATGGGACACATGCACTAAGCACGCAACATGGACTGGTGTGAATAAACTCAAATCATTTAAACAGGTATATGATATCTCATAAGACCACGCCGTGAATACGGAACGGGTTTTTCCCTTATGAGAATCCAAATAACTTTTCAAAGCAATATCATTCTGATATTATAATAATGTCTAAGTACAAATAAATATCAATCAAGCAGAAACGCTTGCATCTCACGTTACTACATATATAGTATACAATCAAAATCGCAAGCACGTATTGGATGATTGGATTTCCAACTATGACAAGGTATGGAACCACCTTCCGATCAGTGTACTCTAGGAACGATACACTGGAGTTCAACAAGAACATCTTGCAACTCAGCCACACATGACCGACCACTCATTTCGCTTGAGTGTATCGAATGTACATCACCAACGGTTGGGATCAGCAACCGTTCCCGTATATATATGGGAAAGCATTGATAGATTTAAGAAACAAATGAATATTCACTAGATAGGTGATTATACACCCTACTTCGGTGCGACCGACTTAGTCATGCTGCCTGCCCGATTTCTGTCATTTACCGGATGTGAGGCTAGAAGCTACGCTTTATCATCACAATAGATTCACTTCGAATGTCACATTGTCAGATCCATCGAAAATCACTAATTGACGTCTACAACAATACATTACGTGTCAGCTAAAAGAATTTTCCTTCTCTGCTTCCACTCTTGGTACGGTTGAAGAAATCAATGTACGTGACCTTTCTGGAAATACTCTGTCAGACATCCATCTTCATTCACTTAAAATGTCACATCGTCATACCTGCCAAATCACAAATTGACTTATCCAAAAATAACATGGGTATACAGCTAAGAGAAACGAATTCCTCCGCCACCAAACGTGAATACGTTTGAACAGATCAACTTACGCGATCCATTGGATATACTCTGTCAGACCTTCGTCCATACAAGTTGTCCTGGGACTGGACAAACCGAAGGCACTATTCTGTAAACAGGATAGCCCTTGCATTTTACTCCGTCTTCAATTATCTTTGGCATATATGATTCGCGACGCTTATGCCAGTACAGAGTGGTTCTTTGGATAAAAATCCAACCGGTCTCTCCATATTAACAACGTTAAAATGGCCAAAACTTCGATAGTCTGTGAGTTAACTATCAAACAAAAACAAGTGTGCAAACAATGATATTATTTCCAGATGGAAATTATATCAAACAAACATCATTTAACATTTATCTCTTTAGTTCATTTTACATCTCCTGTTTCCCTATATTCAACATTTGCTATTTTCTATATTTAGAAAATATATGTTATCAACACTGGAAACATTTCCATTCCTTGTTTTCTGAATTTAGAAAACATTTCTGATTCTTGTTTGGAAAACATTTCCAAAACTCCTTTACGATCAAACCTTACCATTTCTTAGTTAAGAAGGAAGTCACTCAAGTTGGGGTATAATTACCTCTCAGACCTTAACTGAACAACATTATAACTTCGAAATGGTCAAAATTTATCTTTTAATCTTTAACAACTTCTTTACGCCTTTCTCGGATCCAATTTTACTAATCTACTTCTATATTTAAAACATGGGTTATAACGATAACGTTATAATCCCTACTTTCGAATTATCTAACTTTAATTATAACTTCTATTCTTATTAGTGAATAATTAACCTAACTTATTTGTTTATAAATAAATAAATCTCTATTTAAACACTGAAAAGTAAAAGTACTTTCCCGAATTCGATATAATCGAATTTGCCGATTAACTCTCTTCGAGAAATCTCTATTTGATTAACTCTTCTTCGAATAACCTATATTCGATTAACTTCTTCTCGAATAAACGATATTCGAAAATCTCTCTCTTCGAATAACTAATATTCGATAACTCTTCCTTTTCAAATATCTCATATTTGAAAATCTCACTTCGATTAAACTATAATCGATAACTCCCTTCAATGAAACTAACATCGATAACTCCTTTCGATGAAACTAACATCGATAACTCCTTTCGAAGAAACTAACATCGATAACTCCTTTTGATGAAACTAACATCGATAACTCCTTTCGATGAAACTAACATCGATTTATTTAACTCGACGAACTTAACTCGACTAACTTAACTTGACTCAACTAACTCGACTTACTTGGTTCGACCAATTCGATTCGATTAACTAGGCTCGACTAACTTGACTAACTTAACTCGACTTACTTGGTTCGACCAATTCGATTCGATTAACTAGGCTCGACTAACTTGGTCGAACCACCCGATCAACTCAACTTATTTAACTTAACTTATTTCTCAACTCGATCAACTCGATTAACTCCTATCGAATAACTAATATTCGATTAAACTCCATTCGCTTGACTCTAGATCGCAGCGATCACAATGGTTACGCCTGACTCTCTCAGGAAACATCCGACCGCCGTAGGCTATTTACAGCCCTGCGAATTACGCTAGCAGTCGTACAAGATGTCAACTTACTCTGAATACTATGTTTGACTAACTCTGTCTCAAATAACTATATTTGATTAACTCTAGTTCGTTTTAACTCTAATCGATTAACTCTAACTAATTAACTCCAACTGGTTAACTTTATTTGATTAACTCTAACTGGTTAACTCTAACTGATTAACTCTAACTGGTTAACTCTAACTGATTTACTCTAACTGGTTAACTCTAACTGATTTACTCTAACTGGTTAACTCTAACTGATTAACTATAACTGGTTAACTCTATTTGACTAACTCGACTTGACTAACCCCTTTCGAATAACATATTCGATTAACTAACTTCGAATACCATATTCGATTAACTCCTTTCGAATGTCTATATTCGATTAACTAACTTCGAATACCATATTCGATTAACTAACTTCGAATACCATATTCGATTAACTTTATTCACTTTATAAAGATTTCCTTTTTTTATGTTCCCTTTCCAATTCTATTTGTAAATGGTTTACAAATATTCCCTTTTCAAATTTATTCTTGAAATATTCTAACTCCTTAAATTTTTGGGAAAATTCGCCATAACCTCCTTTGTAACGGGAGCATCGGGAAAATCACCAAACTCGCCACATAGGCCTTTCCATTCAAAAAGAAATGTTTTGAATTTATTTCCTTTTCAAATATCTCTTATTTCTAAATATTCCAAATTTATAAATATTCCTTATTTATAAATATTCCTTTCAATGTCACTTTGAAAATCCCCTTATCAACATTTCGGTATGTTATGGTCTTCAATCACATCAAATCACGATGTTCAATATCGTCCATACACACAAAATCAACAACATGTTATAATTCACATCATATATCAAAATATATGAAAAACAATAAAATAACTGTTGAGGAATCCAGTCGGATTCCTCCAACCTGTTTCCCTGCATCCACAGATGTTACACAACATGATAACATCACTTTCAGTTCCATATGATATATTCTGTTAAACAGAATCAATATAGAAATTTAACTAACTGACTAGCAGTTCAATCAAACAATCAACACACAGTAAATCAGACAAATTTCTAACAGTTCTAAAGATACAACATGAAATTATAAACTGTTTAGAGTTGGTGAGATTTACTCACATTGGACGATCATCGTTAATAACGATAACCATCGCTTGATTCTGCGTTGTTTTATTTAATTTCAAATAGGTTTTTAAATTAAATAAAATTCTGAACTCTTCAGAATACTACCAATCCACAACGTACACGAAGTACTCGACGATACGAACCCAACGCAACTGACGGCTCGTCGATCTGATTCCATATGAGCTAGATACGACGATCACAAGTTAGACGAGATTAAAAGTAAATTAACTTAAACAAATTAAAACACTTGGGCCTTTACCCATTCACATGGCCCGTTACTCCCCCTCACAACCCAGACCCGACTTCCACCTTCTCCCACAAAGCCGTGCTCCAGTCGTTCACAACAATGGCCGAACTTCCACCCACTGCTCCTTCGTCACTCCACGGTTTTCAACTCGAAGACCACCAAACTTCTTTCCATCCGTAACCGCACCTCCCTGTACTCCTTTCGATAAGCTCACACCACCTCATCCATGTCCGTCGCAACCCAAAACCCATCATACAGCGAAAAGGTACCGAACATTTTCCACCGCAAATCGAACCAAAAACCCACGAAATGCTCACAACTCCCTCACGGGTTCCAATATAAACTCGAATACACCCATCAATGCCTGAATCCTTCGAACGATGTAACCCTAGAATTACTGACCCAACTCGAGCGTGAAAGAACCGGAATCGAACGCTACAAAACTGGCGTAGGATTGAAGAGCAGGTTAAAAGGATTCCATATATATATGTATTAGGATTTTCAGGATTTTATATGAAATTTAGGAGGATCGAAATAATTTACTGGAACAAAAATACTTGCGGCGGAACCTTTGACCAGAAAATGAAAAGTGAATTAGGTTTTAGAGAGTTAAGGGGATACTTATAGAAGTAATAAATTATTTTTAAAATGGATTATTTAATTTATTTTATAACAACCATTGATTTTATCCGTCCTCTAAAATTTCTATGATCACACATGACACCCAAAAATCATGAAAATTGGCTTGCAGCTATAGCTTGACATTATGGTCCCAACGAAACTGGTTTCGTCGAATTCCGACTCCGTTTGCTCACACAGCGTATTTTTAACTGTCGAAATACTGACTGTTCTTTACTCTAAAAATCCGTACGGCCACACAGTGACTCTAAAAATCATGAAACTTGACATCGAGCAACTATTTGATATTGCGGATCCAATAAAACTGGTTTCGTCGAATTCCGACTTCGTTTGCAAAAGTGGCTATTTTTAAAGCTCTAAATAGCCTATTTAAATATATAAATATATTTAAATATAATTAAATTAAATATTTAAAATTAAATATTATCGTATATCTTCACATATGATATCGTACAGCTCCAGAATATCATATCAGAATATACAGTTTGATATTTCGGATTCCAGATTATCCCGATATTCAATTTACATTGAAAAATCCTTTTATAACGTAAATAAAGCGTCGCAAATTATAAAGGAATTCCACAGCAACTTTTCTGAAATTTGATTTGGACGTAAATCAAAATCTACACGACGAAATCCCGATTTTCCTCTTCCACTAGAAAGATATACTCCACCAGCTCCACACGTTTCTTGTTTCACAGAAATCCGACTTGAAATGAATCCTGTACATTCAGTTTAAGTTAAAATCGCCAAATCGCGAACTACAGCGCCATTTCAAGCTCGATTTTAATTATAATATAATTATACGTTCAAACTGTCGTTTTTTTAAATATATTCGTCAATATAATTAAACTTTAAGCTGAATTAAATCCAAGGGGCGACCCCGTTCACAGAATATTGTGATTTCCAATATTTTGATTATTTCGACATTATAATATATTATTCTATTATTTAATTTAATTAAATATTCACTATAATTTAATTAGCGATGGTTTAATTCCCTAAATGACTATCTATATAATTAAATAAATTAATTATAATACTTCTGACAATGCGGGTCATTACAGGGTAGCTGTTGTGTCATACAAGAAAAGAATGGTATTAATGGAAGTGATCAATATGTATGTGAGCATGAAACCTGAACGAAGAAGGAAGGACCGAGAAAAAATTATATAGAAAATAAATAGAAAAAGGAAATTAAAGAAAATTAAGGAGAAAAAGAATAAAGAAAAAAAAGAAAAAAAAGACAGAAGTAAAAAAATGTTAAAGGAAGAAAAGTTGGCAAAATGGTACTTGGCGAAACTGGCAAAGTGGTATTGGCGAAGTGGTTCATGGCGAAGTTAGCGAACCAGGGTAGTACATTGGCCAAACAAGAAACCATAGTCGTGGCAGCAGTTTGGAGGTGATCAGCACGGTCGTGGCAAGGTCTGGCACCTGACACTTTGGCAATTACCAGGGTGGCACTTTAGCATTTGACGAAAACACAGTCGTGGCAAGGACTTTTTGAGGGAAATCACACGCGCAGGGGGGTGGTACTTTAAATGTGTTACTTCCGGTAAATCTGGTACTTCCGGTAAATTTGGTACTTCCGGTAAACTGGTACTTCCGATAATGTGGTACTTTGGCAAAACAAGAAATCATGGTCGTGGCAGCAGTCTGGAGGTGATCAGCACGGTCGTGGCAAGGGGTGGTACCCAGTACTTTGGCAAGTACCAGGGAAGTACTTTGGGCAAAGAAGAAAACGCAGTCGTAGCAAGGATTTTTTGAAGGAAATCACAGTGTTTTGAAAAGTGGCACTGGTACTTTGGTAAAATCGTTAGTGAATGAATTGCTGAACGAGATTTTAAATTCAAAACGGTTTTAATTTAAAATCTGAAAATAAATAAATTATGAAAATAAATAAAAAATTAAATAAAAATAGAATTTTATTTAATTTATCATAGGCAAATGGATGGAAGAAAATGGCAGAAAGATCAAGCACAGAAGTTGACCAAAGAATATCTATGAGTTTTAGATGTAGAAATATAAGAACAATAAATTTAATAAATTATTAAATTAATTTATTTAAGATAAATTAGAAGAAATAAAATAATCTACCAAAAGAACTATCGTTTAAACATCATTTAAACAACGATGATAAACGAAACAAAATTTGTTTATCCATTCGAAATGTGGGTCAAAACTGGATATAAATACCATGTGCAATGCACACGCTTTAACTGTTAATTTATAAAAGATATTAATAATGTCCCGATATGAACAAGATTAACATATACTATTATGTTAACCAAAAATCCATAAATACAAAACGTATAAACGAGATTAAAATCAGATTAAGTTGATAATTATTTATCGACTATAAAAGACATTTCGTACATCGTTTCGAAGAGTCCGGGATAAACATCCCACTTCGACTCGATTTATACTACGCATGTCAGAATACTTAAGACGATGATATGCAAAGGCTACAGTATCTTCGGTCTTTTCAGTCCCAGGACAAACCCAAATGGACGAGTGTCTGACAACGTATATCAGTTAAATTCTACACATCGAATTTACGTAAGTATATTACATTGGTGGCGGAGAAATTCGTTTCTCTTAGCTTTATTGCCCGTAATATAATTAGGTAATCAAATGAGTGTTTCTGACGGATAGGACGATGTGGCATTCAAAGTAATTAAGGAAATAACCTATCAGAAGGATAAACGTGACCTCAAACCTAACAACCAGGAAGTAACAAAAGTTGGGCTAGGCAGCATGGCTAGTTGGGTCATACCCAAGCAGGGTGTATTATCTCCGATCTAGAGAAAATTCATA
Source organism: Allium sativum (assembly GCA_030737875.1). Lineage (NCBI taxonomy): Eukaryota > Viridiplantae > Streptophyta > Magnoliopsida > Asparagales > Amaryllidaceae > Allium > Allium sativum. The sequence goes on from CM060916.1 coordinate 184,449,568, forward strand.
TTTATTCTTCTATTCGATTCTGTATCTTCGGATTCGGTTGGATGGCCAACAACCGTGGTGACAATATATTTGATACACTCAAGCTAAATGAGTGGTCGGTCATGTGTAGCTGGGTTGCAAGATGTTCTTGTTGAACCTGCAGTGTATCCTCTCTAGAGTACGCTGATCGGTAGGTGCTCCCATACCTTGTCTGTTGGAATCCAATCTCCAATAAGCGCTCTGCGGTATTTGATTTTATACTATATACGTGAACGTGAGATGCAAGCGTTTCACTACATGGTTATTTATTTGATAAAAACTATCGTAATATCAAACGTTTTGAAATAAAATACTTGGGTCATTATCAATATATTAGTTATGGATTGGTCTAAATATTTCTAAAGTAAATAAATCCGTCAAAAATGGAAAACCTTATTCCTTATTCCCTGATTACAATCTTTTAACTGTGTTTACTCACACCAGTCCCCTGACTGACCCAGAGTTTATTTTCTGTGTTTCCTAAACTCTTGGGTACTCATAACGCTTGTTATGAGTTGGTAAGTAATTCAGGTAAGGCAAGTAGAACCCAATGAAGTTCAAGATTCATGACCAGTAGTATATCAATATCTATGTATCCAGTTTGAAATCTGTATTATCCTAATCATGATGTATAATTATGTTGTTGTATTATGGTATTGTATTAAGGTGATGTACTCTGATGTAACAGACCCAGTATTGTTATATATTATGTATTTTGTGAAATTCCGCTGTGAGATTCTTATAATTTCTTATTCTTCTATTCTATAAGTTCTACCTTTTCTATCTCATCTTCTAAATTCTTTCAATAATGACACGACTTTCGAGGTATTGAAAATCTGGCCGTTACATGTATAGTTAGTTACCCTCTGTAGTTAAAAAGGCCAAATACAACTTATCGTAAGTTGCATATAAAGCACCGTTTATGTATACGCATGCTACCCTGACTTTTACCATGCATATTTAAAAAAAAAAGGAAAATAGGAAACAGACACAACTAGCTTATATGTTTGCCGTTTAAATATTATATGGCGCCATTCGTTATTACACCTTGCTGTGAAATTTAAATGCATGCATGCAACCCCGTAAAGCCTTTACCATTTGCATCTAAATTTATATAAATCAGGCATGTTATTTGACCATCGGCATCTTTTATTTGACTAAAGGTGTATGGATTTATGTTACCTGCGCATGTTATTTGTATTGCTGAAACATATATAACATTTATTTTGTTACAGTTTAATGCATGCGGACCCTATGACTATATAGATATCTAGCTTGTATTTTTGTATTTAGTGATTTTTAAATCGGATGTTAGGATAATTGTTACATTTTGGTGTTTTATTCAAAGTTAATCTACTTGAACAAAGATTAATCCTGACTCGAGTATTTTATGTTTTTTCATGGAACGCTCGGGTCAGATAGCAGTGTTGCAGATTATAGATTTCAGCTCGTAGAGAAGAGAGGCACGTGAAGACGCATGCACACGCACACAGATTTGAAAAATTTGCTAAAAATTTATTTTGTTTAAAATCTGTGTACTTCCGCTGTGTAAAGTTTTTTTATACAAACTCTGATATTTTGTGTAAAAATTTTCCGCTGTGAGATTTTGTAGCTTATTTATTCTGTGATTTCTTTTCTGATTCTATTTAAACCCTTAAGATAAATAACAATCTGTCGTTTCAAACGGTTCGAGTTGGTTTAACTACTGACTTGAAGCGGTCGAAAAGGCAGGTCATTACATAATTCCATCGAATGTAGCATGACTGTATATGTGATAACGTCTACTATACCAAGAATATCAATGAACCCGATTCTCAAAATTGCTTAGGGTACCTTCTTTTAGCTTCCAGGCCTATTTCTTAGTTCAAGATCCCTTTTGCTAACCGGAATAATAGAATTAGTAGACCTGTTCCATCCAAAATGGGTTGGGGTTATGAATTCCATTAACTCGATCATTAGATTATAAGTTAATTCCATATTGGACCGTATCGGAATAGGGTTATGTACATTCTTATTATGAGAAGGGGTCATTCAAGCGTATGTAAATAGATACAATGTTTCCATATGGATCCCTATTGTCACATTCTATTTAGGATAAGGAACAGGAGTAATTGAACCTGCTTTTGACATATCAATCGTTATTTGGTTACCATATTCACTTCTTTGGGCTTCTATTGAATCAAGAAATAGGTTTGATTGTACATCTTTTTGGTATATAGGATATCCTATGGATAATTCAAATTGAAGCAATTTGATGTCTGATTCGGGCCCGTATGAAATGACCGATTGGTAGAAATACCCCCAACACTCCATCCACCTTTGTTCATATATTCCATACATCACATGTAATGACCCGCATTGGCAGAGGTAGTATAATTAATTTATTTAATTATATAAATGGTGATTTAGAGAATTAAATGGTCGTGGAATTTAATTATGGTGAATATTTAATTAAAATAATAAATTAAATAATATATTTAATTCTGAAATAATCAGAATTGGCCGAAATGACGATATGGTGTGAACCGGATCATCTGTGATATGTAATTCAGCATGGAATTGAATTTGAATAACGAATATATTCAATCGTCGACAGTTGAACGTATAGTTTATAATATAATTAGAAACGAGCTCGAAATGGCGCTGCAGTTCGTAAATTGGCAATTCGAACTTCAACTGGATGTACATGATTCGTTTTAAGCCGGATTTCTGTGAAACAAGAAACGTGTGGAGCTGGTGGAGTATATCTTTCTAGTGGAAGAGAAAAATCGGGATTTCGTCATGTAGATTTTGATGTATGGCCAAATCAAATATTCAGAAAGTCGCTATGAAATCGTATATGGACCATAACGGTTATTTCAAAATAACTAGATATCGGGTGTGAATTCAGACAAGGTTCTTTTGGGAAATAGCGATAATTTAATTTTTAGAATTTTATAGTGATTTTTACTTAATTAAATAAGAAACTTTTTATTTAGAGTATTGGGCACCCTTTATCGACATTTTTGGGGTTTCACAAGATGAGTAAATATACCGGTATTATTATATTTTTGGAATCCTGGCACATCGCTGATCACAACGGTAATTTTGTTTTCGTTGTTCGTGGCTCATATGTATAGGAGATAGTGTGCAATGGGGTACCGTTATACTTCATTTTTACAAAACATAGGCACGTTTCTTCCTATGTCCGTCATGTGTGTTTGCCTGTCCCATTTTCAATTACTAAGTGTTGTTTAGCTCAGGTCCTCTCACCATCGTGTATGTTCTGCGTGTTGTTTACCTCAGGACCTCTCACCGTCAATACAAACGCATGTACAAGCAAACACCATTTATATATATGTAAGAACAAATCAAGTCCACGCATCACTTTTCTCAACCGCTAGATTTCCTTGGCTTGCAAGGCTCGTACGTTGTTCCTTCCAACGCAGCTACGTAGTGTCTGTTCCTACCATCAAGATGATAAGCTTCTCGTTTATAAATACTCACGTCCTCAACTTCGATATTCCGGTTTTCAGAAATTGAAAGAACAAACCGAAACTTCATGGCCTCTAGAAAGAATTTAAAGAAATCCAAACTCCAAGAAAAATCTAAAACCTAAGGCGTTTTTCTTCTCTCAGGGTACTTTCGTGTATTCAAACAAAATACAGTTCACATAAAAACAAGACAGTGGAGATTTTGGGTTCGGTGGTCCTATGAGTTGAAGCTTCAAGGAATCGGCCAGGGCCATTGGTACATGAGCTGACAGTGGAGTTTGGTGTGTGGCTTGTGCGTGGAGCAGTGGAGGTCCACCTCGAGTTTTGGAGAAGGTGGAGATTTGAGAGTGTTAAGGGGTTCGGTATGGGATTTTGAAAGGGATAGTAGCAGGTTTAATGTGTTTAAGGAAAGACAGAAGTGGAGGGGGGCATGCGAAAGCAAGGTGACAGTAGCATGGCGGGTTATGCATGGTACATGGGATTTAGTGTTTTGGTGTTGAAGGATTTACCTGCACGTGTTCAAGAAGAGAAGGTTCGGAGATCGTAGGGCATTGAAAGGGAGGAGTTGTGGTGTTTTCCGTGTCTTTTTGTGGAGAGGGAGGAGAACCATAGCAGTTCGAAGGAGACAGGCACGTTACTGAAAAGGAGTCTTCATGAATATGGGAGTAAATATTGTGGAAGATGAGATAGACAGGCGGTAGTGGGAGTGAAGCATGCGGGTCATTTTCGAATGGGTTTTGGGCCGGTTAAGTATTTGAAGCCCAGAAGAAAATATGAAAGATAAACAAAGAAAAGGAAAGGGAAAAATACGTGAACAAAGTGATGGGCAAAAAGTCTATTTGGCTGCCGCGTTTTCCAGAAATAAGATAGTGAAATCATGGTATATATTTTACATTTAAGTATAGTTAAATAATAGTTAATTGATTTAATAAAAATCGTTAACTTATAATTGTCAATAAACCATTGATTTACGAGGTCCGAATGGAACGAGATAATAGACTCCGAAATGTGTAGTGCTGAATGCTACAGTATGGGGCTGAACTGGATGGTACAGGAGGCAACCGAGACCTTCCAGTTAAATTAAACAACCGTTTAATTTAACTATGACTGAACCGAATCAACTATCGATTATCGTTATACAACAATAACCGTCCAATGTGAGTAAGTCTCACTAACTCTGAACAGTTTATAATTTCATGTTGTATTTTTAGAACTGTTAGATATTGGCTGATTGACTGTGTGTTGACTGTTTGATTGAACTGCTAGTCAGTTAGCTAAATTTCTATATTGATTCTGTTTAACAGAATGTATCATATAGAACTGAAAGTGATGTTATCTATATTGTTTAACATCTGTGATGCAGGGAAACAGGTTGGAGGAACCCAACTGGGTTCCTCAACATTTATTTTACTGTTTTTCATATATTGTGATATATGATGCGATATATAATCCGTTGTCGATTATATGTGTTGGGACGATACTGATCATCGTGATTTGATATGTTGAATACCATAACATACCGAATGTTGATAAAGGAATATTTTCAAAGTGTATTTTTGAAAATGAATTATTTATATAAAATCGATGGATTTTATATAGAAAAGAAAAAGATTTTTTATAAAAGAAATATTTATAAAATCAAAGGATAAGTTAGAATAAAAGGAAATCATTTGTAAAGTGAAGAACTGTTACTAAAAGTAAATCTTTATAAATGAATAGTTTATTCGAAGAGAATAAAGGAGTTAATCGATGTTAGTTAATCGATTAGTGATAAAGTTAAAAGGAGTTAATCGATGTTAGTTAATCGATTAGTGTTAAAGTAAAAGGAGTTAATCGATGTTAGTTTAATCGATTAGAGTTAAAGTAAATGGAGTTAATCGATGTGAGTTAATCGATTAGAGTTAAAGTAAAAGGAGTTAATCGATGTTAGTTAATCGATTAGAGTTAAAGTAAAAGGAGTTAATTGATGTTAGTTTAATCGATTAGAGTTAAAGTAAAAGGAGTTATCGAATATAGTTTATTCGAAAGGAGTTAAGTGAACCTTGCCTATTTCAAAGTTAGAAATGTTGTTTAGTTAAGGTCTGAGAGGTAGTTCTACCCCAACTTGGTTGGCTTCGTTTTAACGAAGGAATAGTTAATGTTCGGCAGTAAAGGAAATGGTTTGAGTTGGCATCGCGATGGTTTGTTTAAACATCTGTCTAAGTCCAATGAAGAAGCTTTGGAAATGTTTTCCAAATAAGAAACCAGAAATGTTTTCAAATAAAGAAAACAAGAAATGGAAATGTTTTCCATTGTTAATAACGTATATTTTTCCCAATTTAGAAAATAAGGAATATTGAATATAGGAAAACAGGAGATGAAAAATGAACTAAGGATATAAATGTTAAAAGATGTTTGATCGATATAAATTTCCATTTGGAAACAATATCGTTGTTTGCACACTTGTTTTTATTTGATAGTTAAATCACAAACTATCGAAGTTTTGACCATTTTAACGTTGTTAATATGGAGAGACCAGTTGGATTATTATCCAAAGAACCACTCTGTATTGGCATAAGCGTTGCGAATCATTTATGCCAAAGGAAATTGAAGACGGAGTTATGCAAGGGCTATCCTGTTTACAGAATAGTGGCTACGGTTCATCCTGTTCCTGGATGACTTGTATGGACGGATGTCTGACAGAGTATTTCCAGACGATCACATATATTGATTTCTCCAACTGTACCAAGAGTGGAAGCGGAGAAGGAAACTTCTCTTAGCTAACACATAATGTATGGTTGAGGACGTCAATCGGTGATTTGATGGATTTGACAATGTGGCATTCAAAGTGAATCTGATGTGATGTTAAAGCGTTGCTTCTAGCCTCATCATCCAGTAAATGACAGAAATCGGGCAGGCAGCATGGCTAAGTCGGTCGCACCGAAGTAGGGTGTATAATCACCTGATCTAGAGTTTTATTTACTTCTAAAAATCTATTGTTGATGCTGTCTCATTCGGGAAACGGTTGCTGATCCCAACTGTTGGTGATATACATTCGATACGCTCAAGCGAAATGAGTGGTCGGTCATGTGTGGCCGGGTTGCAAGATGTTCTTGTTGAACCCAGTGTATTCCTCTCTAGAGGTACACAAGCGAAAGGTGGTTCCATACCTTGTCATAGTTGGAAATCCATTACCCAATACGTGCTTGCGGTTTTGATTGTATACTATATATGTAGAACGTGAGACGAAAGCGTTTCTGCTAGATGATTATATATATATTGTGGTTGATAGACATTATTATATTATCAAAAAGGTTTTTGATATAAAGATAATTTGGATTCTCATAAGGGAAAAACCCATTCCATTATACGGCGTGGTCTTATGAGATATCGTTTACTTGTTCGGACTGTTTTTAAACTGTTTTACTCACACCAGTCCCATGACTGACCCGGAGTTTACTTTGTTGTTTCCCTAAATTCTTGGGTGCCTAAATTTGTACGGGCAGTCAAGTAGTCGGGTTTTACAAATATACTGGAAGAGCTTGGAGCAGGAGGCTTCAGGATCATATAGCTATAGTTATTTCTGCTGTGTTGTAAGTGTTGTACCTTGATAATGATATGTATATTCAAGTAACAATTTTGTATTTCAAAGTTATGTTATGAAATATATTTATTCGTTCCGCTGTGAGATTCGTGTTACTCTGATATTGTGTTCTTCTTCTTCTTCTATTCTAAGTTTCTATCTTATCTTTCCTCACCCTCTAATTTCTTTCACTAATTACCAGGATTTTTCGATGATTTGGTTATCGACATCGTGTTTATGTCGATAACCAAAGTCACCGAAAATCGGGGTCGTTACAGTTGGTATCAGAGCGAGGTTAATTGATTAACTTGGCTCTGTGGCGTGACTCGGTAGAGAAAGGGTTAGTAATACCCTAGACTGAGATTGAGTGTATATATACGAGTGGACGTATTTGTTATTGATATAAAAATTTGTTTTATATTGTGGAGATTCATTGGTTGAGTTGTTTATGAGTTCTGGTCGATCAGTTTGATCCACTGTATCGGTAGGAGTAATTAAACACTCGAATACGATGGGTCGGCACGATATGTTTTGAAAGAGGGTAAATGAAAATAGATTACCCAACGTATATTTTGATATATATTGGATATATTAGTTGTCATTATAATCGAGTAAGATTATAAATTAAATGGTTATGTAAATAACCAATCAGAATTCATATAAGTGAAATACGAGAAATCAGATGAGTTAAATCTGAAATTTAAGCCAGAAATCGAATTAAAATTCTGGAAAATTGGATAAGTGTTTGTAAATGGATTGAGATTAAAAATAAGGAAAATTTAAGATCCTGGGAGATTTTAAATTGTTTTACAAGCAGTGTGAATTATATTTTGAAATGAATTTCAAAGTGGAAATGTTTAAAAATGGTTTTATAGTATTGAACTCACTTCGATCGCTGGAAAATAGATTCTGATGATGACGGCTGCATCATCAGTATTCATTTTCGAGTTGTAAGTGACGAATTACTACCAAAGGTACTGTTTTGAAATTGTTTTGGGAAAGACAAGTTGTGTTGAATTTCAAATGGGATTTATAATAAAGAATGAGTAAAGAAAGTTTGAAAAGGAATTTGAATAAAGGAAGTTCAAACATAGGATGTAAATAAGAAAATTCAAAGGGGATTTGAATATAGAAATTAAAAGGGAGTTTGAATATATGAAATTCAATGGAATTGAAATAGAGTTTGAATATAGAAATTCAAATGGAATTCAAATATAGAATTTGAATATAGGAAATATAAAGGAATCCAAATACAGGAGTTGAATATCGAAAGTGAAAATGAAATTTGAATATAGAAGATTTAAATAGAATTGAAATGAAATTCAAATATAGAATTTGAATAAGGAAATTGAAACGAAATTCAAGTATAGAATTTGATTAAGAGATTTGAAATGAAATTCAAGTATAGAATTTGAATAAGAGAATTGAAATGAAATTTGAATATAGGAAATTCAAATAAAATTGAAATGGAATTCAATTAGTTGATAAACAAGTTAAACCTTTATTTGAACAAGTATATTCAAATAAAAAGGTGAAATGGGCAAACCAGTAATTTGAAAATCACTTAACGAACTAAGTTAAAATGATTGGATTAAGTTGAAATGAATTAGAAATGTATAAATATACATGAGATATGTATGGATAAGGTATGAAGGTATATAAATAGTATGCCCGACAAAAGGTATGTATTTAATTCATATATGATATTTTATGCGCCGTATCGGCTAGCCGCTTGGCTTTTCTTTCTCTTTTGGATTGGTGAGTGCCATGGGAAGCTATTTGAAATATCTCGATGCTCTGGTACAAAGGAGGTTATGGCGAATTTTTCCGAGAATTTAAGGAGTTAGAATATTTTAAAGATAATTTGATAGTTAGAAATCAACGTATCAATATATATATAAAAGTCAATAAGGAAATGAACTTAGAAATAGAATAGTAAAATCAAAAAGGGAGTATAAGAATAAAATCTAGTAAGAATAGAAAGAGAAAGTGTATACGTGTTTAAAAGTGAATCAGTAGTTGTATGGTATTGATTATTCGAGTAAGTAGTCATATCTGTTTTGACGTTATAAATGTTATTCAGTCAAGGTCTGAGAGGTAGTTATACCCCAACTTGATTGATTTCATTATTAACAAATAAATAGTAAGATTTCAGGCTCAAAGATCAATGTTGAATAAGAGTTAGTTGAATAAGAGTTAGTTGAATATAGTATTTGGGTTGTCGTAGCGATGTTTTTACACAACATCCGTTTTAACCCAAATAAGTGTAAGCTTGGAAATACAATAAAGAATATTTCCTAAGTATAGAAATAAATGAGATCGGAAAAGAGATAAGTAATTGGAATATTTTCCAATTATAAATAGCATATATTTTTCTAAAGTTTAGAAAATAAAGGAAGACGATATTCGGAAATGTTTTCCAAATAACATAAAAGGCCAGTATGGTTATTGAAAATATTTGGTTAACAAATATTGATAAAGAAGTAGAGAAGTGATTTAACTAATGAAATATTAATTAAGGGCTCAGTGACAGGTTCAAAAGGAAATTTTGATTTTTGAAAGGAGTAAACTGTGTAAGAACTCCCAGGGAGAGACTATTTGAATTAAAAACAAATTTAACAGAAATTTGTGAAAGCAAAAATTGAATTAAAGTAAAGCCAGTAAAGTGGTAAGTGAATTGAATTAGAATGATATCAAGACCAATTAGATTGTGAGATTCAAATGTGAAGTGTAATGTGATAATCAAATTAAGAGTTAGGAATCAAGAAGAAACTTGAGTTTGAGATGAAAATTTGGCTTGGTAAAAGCGAATGGTTGTGTTGGAGATAAAAGTAATTTCAGAATTTGATTGGGATAACATTGGTATATGCTGAGTGATAGCATATGGAAGTAATAGAGTTGATTTGCCCGACAAAAAGGTACAAGTTTATATTTCTATTGGATATAAGATTTATGAGCCGAATTGGCAAGCCGCTTGGCTGTTTGATTTTCTTTTGGGATGGAGATGGCCCAGAGAGGCGAGTTGGAGTTTGACCGGTTGACCAGTACAAAGGAGGTGCTGGCAAAATTTTTCGAAGAGTTAAAGCGTTAGAAAATTTTCAGGATTTTTGAAAATTTTCGTTGATAAGAATTAATTAATAATTTAATTGAAATTAAATTGGTTCAGTTGAAACTGAAGTTAAGAAGTGAACAAATATGTTCTAACCAGTCGATAGGGTCGTCCCCTACTTTTTAGCAATTTCGAGGACGAAATTATTTTAAGTGGGAAAGATTGTAATGACCCGCATTGGCAGAGGTAGTATAATTAATTTATTTAATTATATAAATGGTGATTTAGAGAATTTAATGGTCGTGGAATTTAATTATGGTGAATATTTAATTAAAATAATAAATTAAATAATATATTTAATTCTGAAATAATCAGAATTGGCCGAAATGACGATATGGTGTGAACCAGATCATCTGTGATATGTAATTCAGCTTGGAATTGAATTTGAATAACGAATATATTCAATCGTCGACAGTTGAACGTATAGTTTATAATATAATTAGAAACGAGCTCGAAATGGCGCTGCAGTTCGTAAATTGGCAATTCGAACTTCAACTGGATGTACAGGATTCGTTTTACGCCGGATTTCTGTGAAACAAGAAACGTGTGGAGCTGGTGGAGTATATCTTTCTAGTGGAAGAGAAAAATCGGGATTTCGTCATGTAGATTTTGATGTATGGCCAAATCAAATATTCAGAAAGTCGCTATGAAATCGTATATGGACCATAACGGTTATTTCAAAATAACTAGATATCGGGTGTGAATTCAGACAAGGTTCTTTTGGGAAATAGCGATAATTTAATTTTTAGAATTTTATAGTGATTTTTAATTAATTAAATAAGAAACTTTTTATTTAGAGTATTGGGCACCCTGTATCGACATTTTTGGGGTTTCACAAGATGAGTAAATATACGGGTATTATTATATTTTTGGAATCCTGGCACATCGCTGATCACAACGGTAATTTTGTTTTCGTTGTTCGTGGCTCATATGTATAGGAGATAGTGTGCAATGGGGTACCGTTATACTTCATTTTTACAAAACATAGGCATGTTTCTTCCTATGTCCGTCATGTGTGTTTGCCTGTCCCATTTTCAATTACTAAGTGTTGTTTAGCTCAGGTCCTCTCACCATCGTGTATGTTCTGCGTGTTGTTAACCTCAGGACCTCTCACCGTCAATACAAACGCATGTACAAGCAAACACCATTTATATATACGTAAGAACAAATAAAATCCACGCATCACTTTTCTCAACCGCTAGATTTCCTTGGCTTGCAAGGCTCGTACGTTGTTCCTTCCAACGCAGCTACGTAGTGTCTGTTCCTACCATCAAGATGATAAGCTTCTCGTTTATAAATACTCACATCCTCAACTTCGATATTCCGGTTTTCAGAAATTGAAAGAACAAACCGAAACTTCATGGCCTCTAGAAAGAATTTAAAGAAATCCAAACTCCAAGAAAATTCTAAAACCTAAGGCGTTTCTCTTCTCTCAGGGTACTTTCGTGTATTCAAACAAAATACAGTTCACATAAATACAAGACAGTGGAGATTTTGGGTTCGGTGGTCCTATGAGTTGAAGCTTCAAGGAATCGGCCAGGGCCATTGGTACATGAGCTGACAGTGGAGTTTGGTGTGTGGCTTGTGCGTGGAGCAGTGGAGGTCCACCTCGAGTTTTGGAGAAGGTGGAGATTTGAGAGTGTTAAGGGGTTCGGTGTGGGATTTTGAAAGGGATAGTAGCAGGTTTAATGTGTTTAAGGAAAGACAGAAGTGGAGGGGGGCATGCGAAAGCAAGGTGACAGTAGCATGGCGGGTTATGCATGGTACATGGGATTTAGTGTTTTGGTGTTGAAGGATTTACCTGCACGTGTTCAAGAAGAGAAGGGTCGGAGATCGTAGGGCATTGAAAGGGAGGAGTTGTGGTTTTTTCCGTGTCTTTTTGTGGAGAGGGAGGAGAACCATAGCAGTTCGAAGGAGACAGGCACGTTACTGAAAAGGAGTCTTCATGAATATGGGAGTAAATATTGTGGAAGATGAGATAGACAGGCGGTAGTGGGAGTGAAGCATGCGGGTCATTTTCGAATGGGTTTTGGGCCGGTTAAGTATTTGAAGCCCAGAAGAAAATATGAAAGATAAACAAAGAAAAGGAAAGGGAAAAATACGTGAACAAAGTGATGGGCAAAAAGTCTATGTGGCTGCCGCGTTTTCCAGAAATAAGATAGTGAAATCATGGTATATATTTTACATTTAAGTATAGTTAAATAATAGTTAATTGATTTAATAAAAATCGTTAACTTATAATTGTCAATAAACCATTGATTTGCGAGGTCCGAATGGAACGAGATAATAGACTCCGAAATGTGTAGTGCTGAATGCTACAGTATGGGGCTGAACTGGATGGTACAGGAGGCAACCGAGACCTTCCAGTTAAATTAAACAACCGTTTAATTTAACTATGACTGAACCGAATCAACTATCGATTATCGTTATACAACAATAACCGTCCAATGTGAGTAAATCTCACTAACTCTGAACAGTTTATAATTTCATGTTGTATTTTTAGAACTGTTAGATGTTGGCTGATTGACTGTGTCTTGACTGTTTGATTGAACTGCTAGTCAGTTAGCTAAATTTCTATATTGATTCTGTTTAACAGAATGTATCATATAGAACTGAAAGTGATGTTATCTATATTGTTTAACATCTGTGATGCAGGGAAACAGGTTGGAGGAACCCAACTGGGTTCCTCAACATTTATTTTACTGTTTTTCATATATTGTGATATATGATGCGATATATAATCCGTTGTCGATTATATGTGTTGGGACGATACTGATCATCGTGATTTGATATGTTGAATACCATAACATACCGAATGTTGATAAAGGAATATTTTCAAAGTGTATTTTTGAAAATGAATTATTTATATAAAATCGATGGATTTTATATATAAAAGAAAAAGAATTTTTATAAAAGAAATATTTATAAATCAAAGGATAAGTTAGAATAAAAGGAAATCATTTGTAAAGTGAAGAACTGTTACTAAAAGTAAATCTTTATAAATGAATAGTTTATTCGAATAGAATAAAGGAGTTAATCGATGTTAGTTAATCGATTAGTGATAAAGTTAAAAGGAGTTAATCGATGTTAGTTAATCGATTAGTGTTAAAGTAAAAGGAGTTAACCGATGTTAGTTTAATCGATTAGAGTTAAAGTAAAAGGAGTTAATCGATGTTAGTTAATCGATTAGAGTTAAAGTAAAAGGAGTTAATCGATGTTAGTTAATCGATTAGAGTTAAAGTAAAAGGAGTTAATCGATGTTAGTTTAATCGATTAGAGTTAAAGTAAAAGGAGTTATCGAATATAGTTTATTCGAAAGGAGTTAAGTGAACCTTGCCTATTTCAAAGTTAGAAATGTTGTTCAGTTAAGGTCTGAGAGGTAGTTCTACCCCAACTTGGTTGGCTTCGTTTTTAACTACGGAATAGTTAATGTTCGGCAGTAAAGGAAATGGTTTGAGTTGGCATGGCGATGGTTTGTTTAAACATCTGTCTAAGTCCAATGAAGAAGCTTTGGAAATGTTTTCCAAATAAGAAACCAGAAATGTTTTCAAATAAAGAAAACAAGAAATGGAAATGTTTTCCATTGTTAATAACGTATATTTTTCCCAATTTAGAAAATATGGAATATTGAATATAGGAAAACAGGAGATGAAAAACGAACTAAGGATATAAATGTTAAAAGATGTTTGATCGATATAAATTTCCATTTGGAAACAATATCGTTGTTTGCACACTTGTTTTTATTTGATAGTTAAATCACAAACTATCGAAGTTTTGACCATTTTAACGTTGTTAATATGGAGAGACCGGTTGGATTATTATCCAAAGAACCACTCTGTATTGGCATAAGCGTTGCGAATCATTTATGCCAAAGGAAATTGAAGACGGAGTTATGCAAGGGCTATCCTGTTTACAGAATAGTTGTAGTGACCCGAAAATCCGGTAGAATTTGAGCTGACCAAAAACACAAGTCCAACCCCAAATATCACGGAAATTCGAACCATTAATAGAAAGAAGTTAGAGGGTGAGGATAGATAAGATAGAAACTTAGAATAGAAGAAGAAGAAGAACACAACATCAGAGTAACACGAATCTCACAGCGGAACGAATAACAAATAATATATATAACATAACTTGAAATATACATCTGTACTTGAATATACATCAATATCAAAGTACATCACTTACAACACAGCAGAAACAAACTATAACTAGATAACGCTGAAGCCTCCTGCTCCAAGCTCCTTTAGATATATCTAAAAAATCCTGCACTACTTGACTGCCCTTACAAATTTAGGCACCCAAGAGTTTAGGTAGAACAATACAAAATAAACTCCGGGTCAGTCATGGGACTGGTATGAGTAAACAGTTTAAAAACAGTTTCAGAAAACTAAATGATATCTCATAAGACCACGCCGTATAACACGGAACGGGTTTTTCCCTTATGAAAATCCAAACACTTGACTTATCTTTATATCAAAACTCTTTTGATATTATAATAATGTCTAAATCAAGTAAATAACAATCTAGTGGAACGTTTGCATCTCAAGTTCCACATATATATACAATCAAAACCGCAAGCACTTATTGGGTAATGGATTTCCAGCTATGACAAGGTATGGAACCACCTTCCGCTGGTATATCTCTAGAGGAGAATACACCGAGTTCAACAAGAACATCTTGCAACTCAGCCACACATGACCGACCACTCATTTCGCTTGAGTGTATCGAATGTATATCACCAACGGTTGGGATCAGCAACCGTTTCCCGAATGGGACAGCATCGACAATAGATTTTTAGAAGTAAATGAAACTCTAGATCAGGTGATTATACACCCTAATAGGTGCGACCTACATAGCCATGCTGCTTGCCCGTTTTCTGTCATTTACCGGATGTTGAGGCTAGAAGCTACGCTTTATCATCACACCAGATTCACTTCGAATGTCACATCGTCATATCCATCGAAAATCACTAATTGACGTCTACAACAGTACATTACGTGTCAGCTAAAAGAAGTTTCCTCCTCCGCTTCCACTCTTGGTACAGTTGAAGAAATCAATGTACGTGACCTTTCTGGAAATACTCTGTCAGACATCCATCCATACAAGTCACCCAGGAACAGGATGAACTGAAGGCACTATTTCTATTAATAGAAAAAGTCCTTGCACTCTACTCCGTCTTCGATTATCTTTATATAATCTGATTCGCACGCTACTGCCGATATGGAGTGGTTCTTCGGATAATAATCCAACCGGTCTCTCCATATTGACAACGATGGTCAAAACTTCGATAGTCTGTGATTTAACTATCGAATAAAAACAAGTGTTTCGAGAGTCGATGATTTAACTATCGAATAAAACAAGTGTTCACCCAAACATCCAACAATCACTGAACCTTTAATTAATATTCCATTAATTAAATCTCTTTTCTATTTCTTATCAATATTTGTTAACGAAATATTTTCAATAACCATATTGGCCTTTTACGTTCTTTGGAAAACATTTCCATATATCGCCTTCTTTTATTTTCTATACTAGGAAATATTCATTATTCTATTTCCAAGCTTTGCACATATTTGGGTTAAAACAGATGTTGTGTAAAACATCGTTACGACAACCCAAATACAGTATTTAACTAATTCTTATTCAACATTGATCTTCGAGCCTGAAATCTTACTATTCATTTGTTAATAATGAAATCAATCAAGTTGGGGTATAACTACCTCTCAGACCTTGACTGAATAACATTTATAACGTCAAAACAGATATGACTACTTACTCGAACAATCAATAACATACAACTACTTCTTTACCTTTAAACACGTATACACTTTTTCTTTCTATTCTTACTAGATTTTATTCTTATACTTCCTTTTTGATTATACTATTTTATTTCTAAGTTCGTTTTCTTATCGACTTCTATATATTTTGATATGTTAATTTCTAACTATCAAATTATCTTAAAAATATTCTATCTCCTTAAATTCCCGGAAAAATTCGCCATAACCTCCTTTGTACCGGGAGCATCGGGAAATTTCAAATAGCTTTCCCGGTCCTTCTCATCTCAAAAAGAAAAAGAAAAAGCCAAGCGGCTAGCCGATACGGCACATAAAATCTCATATGGAAATTAAATACGTACCTTTTTGTCGGGCATTCTATTTATTTCACTTCTATACTTTATTCCATACTTGTCTCCTGTATGTCTATACCTGTCCAATCTATTTTAACTATACCAATCGTTTTAACTAAATTCGTTGATTAAATCTGTTACTTAACTTTTCAGTCTATTTCACCTTTCATATTTGAACATGACGTGTTCAAATATATTTTAACTTGCATATTAACAAATTCTAATTATACTCATACTCTCGTTTCCTTATCGACTTCTCTCTTCAAATTCCAATTCAATTCTATTTGAATTCTCTTTATTTAAACTTCATTTGAATTCTATTTTCAAATTCTATAGTTTAAAGTCCAATTGAATTCTCTATTCAAATCTATAGTTTAAAGTCCATTTGAATTTTATATTCAAATTCTATAGTTAAAGTCCATTTGAATTCTATATTCAAATTCTATTTGAATTCTCTACATTATTTATAAACAACGTTTATAACTTCAATTCAAATCTCACCTTTCCATTTATAAACAACGTTTATAAATTCAATTCAAATCCCATATTTTCATTTATAAACAACTTTATAAATTCGATTCAAATCCCATATTTTCATTTATAAACAACTTTATAAATTCGATTCAAATTCCATCTTCTCATTTATAAACAAAGTTTATAAATTCAATTCAAATCAAAGTTTATAAATTCAATTCAAATCCCATCCTTTTCATTTATAAACAACTTATAAATTCATATTTGTTTTATATACCTTCAAACAAGTTAATATTTTCTATAGTTTTATTTAAAATTCAAATTCTATTTATAAAAATAGAATTTCCTTTTTAAATATCAAATACCCTTTTCGATATTTTTATGAATCAATATTCAAGCTCTAGGGATATTTTAAACAATCAAACCAACCAATTTTCAATCATTTGATTTTTAACACATCATATATGAATATATATGAAATCAAACAAACAACAAACAGATAATATATATTTTTGAGGAATCCAGTTGGATTCCTCCAACCTGTTTTCCTGCATCCACAGACGTTAGTCAACATAGTAATACCCATCCTGCTTCGAGGCAGGATATCGCTGTATAGAAGGTCATCCACTAATCATAGCTTGGGGCGTATAGGGTAATCATCCGCTATGAAACTGCGGGCATCCGCTAATGAAACTGCGGGAATCCAACCAATCATCAACCCAATATATATATATATATATATAATAGTCAACCAATCCTAAATAA
This sequence comes from Allium sativum, assembly GCA_030737875.1. Lineage (NCBI taxonomy): Eukaryota > Viridiplantae > Streptophyta > Magnoliopsida > Asparagales > Amaryllidaceae > Allium > Allium sativum. Next base: position 184,467,099 of record CM060916.1, read on the forward strand.
CTATATATATATATATTTTAAAACAATCAGACGGCATTCAAACAAGCATAATAATTATTTTTAATGATATAAAAATAATTCTAATTAAAGAGCGAGTGAGATTTACTCACTTGATTTTTAATTTGCCGATCCATTTTGACTTCAAAATTAATTCCAGCTTATATCATCCTCAGCTATGAATTTTCTCGACTAGTCTCAAGATCAATCCTTAATCCATTTTACTCTTTCTGAAAAAAATACAGTGCCTCCTCTCTTTGATTTAAACTGCACAAGACTCCTTTCCAGTAATGACCGAGACCCCTGACTGTTTCGAATATCCACTGCCGAACTGCTGTTATCCCTGTCCCTCCTCAACCAACAGTCGACCCACCATTGCATTGAACTCCTTTTCTGCCGAACCTCCACTGCCTTCGCAGTACCATGCTCCTCGTCTAATCGCACCCTTCTACCATCTCCTGACCTCGCGAGCTTCAACTTCAACCCCCAGACAACATCAAGCTGGGTTGAAACCCTCTCGTCGATGCGCTTCTCTGAAATCGAACTCCAAGATCATCGCAAGCCCCTATCGCCATGAAGTTCGAACTCGACTATCCTAGAACCTCCTTGCTTCGACCTGAATACCCATGTCGCGACTTCCAACAACATCCGTAGCCCCTCAGAATCGAACTCGAGCTTCCAGTGATTTCAGACTCCATCGCGGTTTGATTCGATGCGCGAGTTTTGATTCTGAAACAATCGAGCCCCCTTGAATTTTCGAACGGAAAGGGTTTTTGAGGAGATAAGTGCAGCCATTTTCTTTTGTATCTGAACCTTCGATTTATTGAAAAATGAAGGGAATGGAATCGCGATTTTATAAAGGAACTGATGGAAACAAACAGGCCACGAGTTGTTTTTATTTGTGAAGGAGAAAGGAAGATGTGTTAAATTTTCTTCCTTATGATTTTATTTTTAAGGGTTATTAAATTTAATTTAACTTAACAAATAAAATTAAACCAATCTATATGTTTTCAACATTAAACCATATATATCCAACTCTTACTTAAGTAAATAAATAGCAAATTTAATTACCCCTTTTTCTTTTATCATTCAATTTAATGATAAATAAAATTGTCTTTTCCTTAATTCAAATTTCTAGTTTTCACAATTAAATTACTACAACAATTTAATTTTAACTTCGAATTGAATTATTCGTTGATTTCTCATTTAGATAATTTAATATATATGATAGAAAATCGAAATCGATATTTAAATTGATAACATAAATATAAAAATTCATTTATATTATCAACTAAATATTTAAATTAAATACTAAATATTAAAAATTAACCCATAAGAATCCAGGTCATTACAATAGTGCCTTCGGTTCATCCTGTTCCTGGATGACTTGTATGGACGGATGTCTGACAGAGTATTTCCAGACGATCACATATATTGATTTCTCCAACTGTACCAAGAGTGGAAGCGGAGAAGCAAACTTCTCTTAGCTAACACATAATGTATGGTTGAGGACGTCAATCGGTGATTTGATGGATTTGACAATGTGGCATTCAAAGTGAATCTGATGTGATGTTAAAGCGTAGCTTCTAGCCTCATCATCCGGTAAATGACAGAAATCGGGCAGGCAGCATGGCTAAGTCAGTCGCACCGAAGTAGGGTGTATAATCACCTGATCTAGAGTTTCATTTACTTCTAAAAATCTATTGTTGATGCTGTCCCATTCGGGAAACGGTTGCTGATCCCAACTGTTGGTGATATACATTCGATACGCTCAGGCGAAATGAGTGGTCGGTCATGTGTGGCCGGGTTGCAAGATGTTCTTGTTGAACCCAGTGTATTCCTCTCTAGAGGTACACAAGCGAAAGGTGGTTCCATAACTTGTCATAGTTGGAAATCCATTACCCAATACGTGCTTGCGGTTTTGATTGTATACTATATATGTAGAACGTGAGATGAAAGCGTTTCTGCTAGATGATTATATATATATTGTGGTTGATAGACATTATTATAATATCAAAAAGGTTTTTGATATAAAGATAATTTGGATTCTCATAAGGGAAAAACCCGTTCCGTTATACGGCGTGGTCTTATGAGATATCGTTTACTTGTTCGGACTGTTTTGAAACTGTTTTACTCACACCAGTCCCATGACTGACCTGGAGTTTACTTTGTTGTTTCCCTAAACTCTTGGGTGCCTAAATTTGTACGGGCAGTCAAGTAGTCTGGTTTTACAGATATACTGGAAGAGCTTGGAGCAGGAGGCTTCAGGATCATATAGCTATAGTTATTTCCGCTGTGTTGCAAGTGTTGTACCTTGATAATGATATGTATATTCAAGTACCAATTTTGTATTTCAAAGTTATGTTATGAAATATATTTATTCGTTCCGCTGTGAGATTCGTGTTACTCTGATATTGTGTTCTTCTTCTTCTTCTATTCTAAGTTTCTATCTTATCTTTCCTCACCCTCTAATTTCTTTCACTAATTACCAGGATTTTTCGATGTTTTGGTTATCGACATCGTGTTTATGTCGATAACCAAAGTCACCGAAAATCCGGGTCGTTACATCACACCAGATAGATATCATATTCATGGAATACAATTAACTTTCAAGATACCTTGATGGTGAAATGGTAGACATGCGAGACTTAAAATCTCATGCTAAATAGCGTGTAGGTTCGAGTCCCCTTCAAGGCATAATATTGAGAATGCTCATTGAATGAGCAATTCAATAACATGTTTTGGATCTAATCAATATTGATATACCGAGTATCTTATCTGTTGATATGAAGTATTCTGGCGATCCTCACGATCTAAGTCCGAGCTGTTGGAATTGGAATAGGTTCGGCAGCAGATCATGAAATCTTAGTGATCTTCTCTATCTAATTAATGAGGAGTCCGAATCATCCGCACCTGCCACCCCCGAATATATGATTCAATAGGAATCACATAGGTGTAGATTGATAGAAACCTTTAGTAAATTACCTACCAGTACCCATAACCTAGCAGATAAAGTACATTACATAGTACATTTTTAGGGAATGGCGAATCACCCATTCAGTGACTTTGGCACTGGACGTTCCTAAAATGGGTACTATAGGGTCGGGTGAATTAGAGAATAGACAGATGCCTATTGGCATTCTTGCTTTCCTTCTCTTTTCAGGGCCTATCCGAAAGAGAATCCAGCAACTCTAGGTTGTAAATTGGACGAACCACCTCCATGGATATGTTTTCTACGGAACAAAACAATTCGAATAGGGCTCGATCAATCGGAATATGTATTATCCATATAGGGGATCTTCTAATTAAGATGATCCATCGACCTAATACGAAGAGAAAGGTCTATATATTTTCTTTAGTTATTCAGTTAAACCAATGATTCATTATTGGAGCAGTAGCAACAATCATTTCATCGGACATGCGTGTTTTTTTCCTTTTCGACGGATTTCCATGGTTTCATTAATGGAAATTCTTTGATGTAGTGAGTAATAGGCTCTGGTTGTTCACCTTCAAGAATTCTTGTTTAGGCAGTTCATATCATCCATACATAGTGTTTTGATATAAAATTTCAATTCTTCTATGCTTCAGTAGTAGCATATTGCTCCATGGAGCTAAGGTCCAAAATATGGAATATACAAGTGTTTCCACGACTCTACCACCCGGCCAATTATGTTCCTCTTAATCCCTTTTCATGGCCACATATCTTTACAGCTAAGGAATGGGAAATCTTTCCCTTGTTACATGAATCAAATATTTCATTTCATCAAGGAAAAGCCATCTCTTTCTTCATAATGTCTTTGCCATTTGACCCAGTAGCCTTCCGTTAGATAGGAAGAGATTTGATAAATATTGATAACTATCAGATGGAGTACTAAAATGGAAAGATCCATTAGATAACGAACTATTAGTTCTAAGCCATCTCTGGTGATGAATCAACAATTCGAAGTGCTTTTCTTACATATTCCTGATGAACTAGTGTCTAGATATAGATGTAGAAGAATTTTGTTTGGGAAGTAATAAGCCCTTTTGATATCTCTTCATCTACAAAGAATTCGCGATGTGAAAACACATAGATAAAGGGCTGATCTTTGAATAGGAAAAAGAATGATCTGCAGGGTCCCAAATGAATTGGCTTATTCGAAAAAAGCCTTGTTCTTTGGACGATCTATCTCGTGCCTAGTACTGCATGGTTGGTTCCACTCTACAAGAACTCCGAATCATTCTCTTAAAGCTCATTACTTTTATGATAAATGATTTGCTTGCTCTGAAATGACCCAGCCATATAGGGAAATTCCAATTCAGTGGACCTATTGATATAGTCAAATAGATGGCCATAAGGGCACCATATTTTAGGAGCCCAAACTATGTGATTGAATAAATCCTCCGCTATCTGTTGCCGGTCGAGGGGTCCTTCCCCTTCTTCAAACTCCGATTCGTATTTTTCATAGAAAAATCTCTGATCAACGATACAAAAGGATCCATTTTGCATTATATCTAGCAGATTCTTTGGTTACGGTCGAAGAAGTAATGTCATTAGATAATTATCAAACTGACTACAATCCTTTTTTCTGTGAGGATCCCGCTAGAGCGCCTTCTACTTCTAGTAGGCCACAAATTAGATCAGAAGCATACTTAACGAATCCATAAGAAGTGATCCTATTTTTTTATCGGATTTGGGCCTGGGTGAAGACCAAAGACCTAGAGCGTCCATCCCGGCAGAACAACTCAAAAGATAAAGAAGTATTGTTAATTTCTTCATGCTCTTTCCTAGTTTGAAGTACCATTTATACAAATAGAAATCTCCTTCCTTGCATGATTTCTTCTTTATATAGATAGATATAGGATCTATGTGGCAATTACTTAGGAGTACATTTTATGCAACAACCCTTCTTATCTAATAGAAAAAGACCCCATGATCCTGAACCGATCTTATAAAGGATTGCAAATACAAAGGTTGTCTATGAAGAGAGAATCTAATTGTATTAGTTTCTATAATTGATTTTCTTCTATGTATTACTAATTAATAGGGCCTTATTGATAAGTGTTACAAGATCTCGTGCATTAGAACCCATGGCTATGGATCCATATCCGTTAGTATGGAACATTTTCTTTTCCAAGTAAAGTCCCCTAGTATATGAAAGAATGAAAAGTGCTTTCATTGTTATGGAAATAGAAGCCTTCATATCTTACTGCATGTATTTAATTTATTCAGAGATATTAGAGCGGGATCCACTTTTTGGGGAATATGAGTCGAGCCAATTGTAAGAATATTTCTAGTGGAACATCTTTCACAATCCCTAGAGAGATTGTTCTTTAATAAACCAAGGGACAAGTAATTCGACTTATTCACACATAGATAATGAATATTTGGAATCCATATTATGCAAGGAGACACTGCTTTTGCTAATTCGAATTGAAGGGTGATATCAAATCAGTCTATTATCGGCGTCATATACATAGTTAGCACATTCATCAAAGTTAGCAGTCCGTATTGAAGTCATCACAAATATCGTAACTATCATCAATATCAATATCCTAAATAAGATACTCTTTAGGAATGTCATCCAGGAACTTAATAGTAAACCACTTCTACGAATAGCCCGTAATGTTGCGACTCTTCCGAGACCAGGACCATTTATCATAACTTCTGCTCGTTGCATACCTTGATCTACTAGAGTATGAATAGCATCTAAAGCAGCTACTTGAGCAACATAGGGGGTTCCCATTCTTGTTCCTTTGAATCCTGAAGTACGGGCGAAGGCCCAAGAACCACTTGACCTCGTACATCTGTAACAATTACAATGGTATTGTTGAAACTGGCTTGAACATGAATAACTCCTTTGGGTATTATACGAACAGTTTTATGTAAAGTAATACGCCCATTCCTATGCAAACCAATTTTTTGTATAGGTTTTACCATATTTTATCATCTCATAAATATGAATCAGATATAAAAAGATATGGAGATTTCCATTTTATGCTAAAATAAAAAAATTTATTTTTACATACCCATCTTTGAGAAACTTTAGAAATATTATCCTTGTCGCTGTTTATGTCTCGGATTAGAACAAATCAGTATGATTCGTCCGTGCCTACGGATTAGTCGACATTTTTCACAAATTTTACGAATAGATGCCCTTATTTTCGTATTTCTTATACCGTAATTTAATTTTGAATCTATTCCTTGGTAGAAAATAAATTTCTCGTTTTTTCCCTCAAATTGTATCTTTGATGAAAGGGACTTTTTCAAAAAGAATCTATCTAATCGTTCGAATCTTTTTCCAAAGTTTATAAATTAGACGTCCCCTGATAGCCTTGTTTTTATTTTTATTCTATCCTCCGGTAGTGTTTGTATCAAACTGCATTGGACCTTCCTCGAAATATAACTTAGAATTAGATCTTTATTATATAAAATACTTCCTCGAAATATAACTTAGAATTAGATCTTCATTATATAAAATATAAACGGATTCTGAGAGCATACCATTGGAAAATGATTCAAAAACTAAACCTTCATGAATTACTATTTTCAATCCAGGAAACATTTTTGAAGTATCAACTAACGAAACAATTATTATATAACTCACTTTTGCTCCCTATTACACAAATAGGAAGTTAGAGATAAAATTAGGATACCAAAGGAGGATCAGCATATATAACAAAAATTTCTCCTCCAATTTTTTCTAGTTTAGTTTCACAATCTGTCATTAAGACTTGAGAAGTGGAAAGAATTACAATTCCCATTCCACCTAAAATCTTAGGATTTTTTTTATAGTTGGAATAAATTCGTAGACCAGTCAACTGTTACGTTTTTAAACAATTTTATATATTCCTTTCCTAGATTTTTCACGATGCAAGGTTGAAACCAAGAAATTTTTATTACTTTCTTGATGTTTTCTAACATTTTCAATAGAACCCACTCGTAGGAGTGTTTTATCAATTTTTTCGGGGATATTTGTTGAAATATTCGAACTGTTCCATTTTTACTCATGTTAGTATTTCTTCTAGAAGTTATTATATTAGCAATAGCGTCTCTGCCCCTGACAAATTTTAATTATTGATGCTTCTAATTTTGATATGGCCAACATTGTTTTTATTTGAAAACTTCAAAGTATTCATTATTTTATTTTAAATTTATTATTAAATTTAGTAATTTTTGTAAAAGTATACGTGTGAGACACATTCTATTAATTTGGTTTATTTCAGATATCCTACTAGAACAATAACCTAATTTGATCTATGAACATGAGTCTTTTTAATACGTCGGGAGCTAATGAAACTATTTTAATAAAATTCAACTGTCTCAAATCTCGAGCAGTCGAGCCATAAACTCGAGTTCCTTTTGGATTTCCCTCTAGATCAATGACAACCAATGCATTTTCATCATATCGTATTATCGTACCGTTTTCACGTTTGAGCTGTTTACATGTACATAAATTTATAGATCTTATTACTTTTGATTTTCCTAGAGGTATATTAGGCACTGCTTCTTTAATTACAGCAACAATAACGTCACCAATATGAGGATATCTATGTTTACTAGCTCATATGATTCGAATACACATTAATTCTCGAGCTCTACTATTACCTGCTATATTCAAAAGAGTATGTAGTTGAATCATATCATTTTTATTTAAATTTATTATGTCAATGCAAAGGAGGAAAAAGAAAGAAATAGTATTTTTCTAGAAATAAAGAAACTCGTGGTTGTTCATTCATCCCTTTTTCATATTTAGTTCTACATCCCTATCCTGAAATAAATAATTGAGTTTTTATAGGCATTTTGCACGCAGCTATTGAAATTGCTTTTCTGGCAACAGTTATGAGGCTGTGCCAGTTTCATAAAGTATTTGACCGGGTTTAACAACAAATATCCAATATTCGAGTGACCCCGTTCTCGACCCCATTCGTGTTTTTGCGGGCCTTACTATAATAGGTTCATCCGGAAAAACACGTACCATATTTTTTTCCACCACAATGCGCATATCGTGTCATTGCTTTTCGCCCTGCTTCTATTTGTCTAGCGGTAATCCAAGCAGGTTCAAGTGCATGAAGAGCATATCTGCCAAAGCAAATATGATTACCCCGGTTAAATATTCCTATCATTCTTTCTCTATGTTGCTTAAGAAATCTGGTTCTTTTGGGGTTGTAATTGATGGTATTTTCCCACCTCTACTACAGAACCGGACATGAGAGTTTCTTCTCATCCTTCTCCTTATGAATGAAAGGATTCGATTATATTACAGATGCGTATGTATTTAATAATTAATGCATTAACCTAAGTAATGGGATTTATTGATATCATATTTCAATTATCAGATAAGAAGATGTATATACGGTTATATTTGTTTATTTATAAATTTAAATAATTTTATTTTTTATAATGGATCCTTATTTTTTTAATTTTCTTTTAATAAATTATTGAATCAAGACAATATTGGAGTCCAATAAATAAGAAATAAGGGTTTTGCGAGCAAAAATTAACTCTTTGTTTCCTGCTTTATTCGTAGGATCAAACCACAACCTCTCCAAGTAAAAAAATTGTTCTTGTTTCATTCTGCCATCCCGCCTTCTCAATCAATTGGATTGTTTAAATAGAATCTTAGAAAGACACAGGTATCATTGTTCCAATAGCTTCTCCATTAATGATTAGGCCTAAACTCTGCAATGGAATTCTCAACAAAATCTGTTTCCGAGTCAGTCTCCTCAGTTTCGATTAATTGGAAGCTCTTTATTATTAATATATCATTTATTATTTATATCAATCGATACAATATTAAACAAAAAATATCAAAACAATATAAAATTAATTCTTTATTAACAATATAAAATTTATACTTTACGCAATGGCCCGGAAAAACGTACCAATTGATTTGACTAAATACGCCACATGTCCAACCCAAATGTCACAGAAATATGAATCATTATTAATAAAGAAGAAAAAGGTGGAAGAAGAACAAAAACAATAATACAAAATCTCACATCGCAACGGAACAAAATATAATATATATATCAACTTTTGAAGTACAATTTTTTTATATATACATATCATCATCAATGTACAACACTTACAACACAACAGAAAAACAATAACTAAATAACGTTGAAGCCTCCTGCTCCAAGCTCCTTTGGTTACATCTATAAAATCCTGAACTACTTGACTGCCTGTACAAAATTTGGGCACCGAAGAGTTCAGGAAAAACAAAACAAAATAAACACTGGGTCAGTCATGGGACTGGTATGAGTAAACAATTTAAAAAAATTTGAGAAAATAAATGATATCTCATAACACCATGCCATATAATACGAAACGGGTTTTTCCTGTAATAACCCGGATTTTCAGAACCAATTTAAAATTTTTATTTTAGCAATTTTAATGGATTTTGAATATTTAAAATGATTTATTTTAAATAATAATGACTAAAAATTTATTTTAATCGAAGTTAGAACGAAAAATTTTATTTTAATTATAAAACGAGCCTGAAATGGCGCGGCAGTTTTAAAATTCTATTTTAAATTTCAAATAAATATACAAAATTCATTATAAATCGGAATTGGATGAAACAAGAAATATTTGAATCTATTTAATAATATCTTTCTAAAGAATGTAAGAAACTAAGAATAGTCGCTACAGAATTTATAAATATTTTTAATATAACATATATCCCTTAAAAATAACCATTTTGCAAACGACATTTGTTTTCAACGAAACCACTTTGGTTGGATCCGGAAAGTCAAATTATTGCTAGATTCCGATTTTCATAATTTTTGGAATTAATATGTGAGTGTGGTGGATTTAAACGTGTTTGGTAATTTCAGTTTGATTTAATTGACTGGAAAATGACTATTTTTCAAACGGTTTCCAAATTCGACAAAATTAGTTTTGTTAGGACCGTATCGTCAAAACATAAACAGATTTATTTTTTTGGAATTTTTGGAGTCAGTATGTGGCCCCGGTAAATTAAAATGTAAGTTTAAATTAAATATACATCGAATTATATTATAATTTAACGAAAAAATGATCGTAACTGCCGAATTGGGTTAGGAAACATATCCCATTGTGTCCGGAATAAAGGTATTTGGCTAGGGGCGACATTCGTTGGAGTCCGTTTGGAGTTCAGAGACGAAATTCACTTTCTAGAAATCAGAAGAATAAGAAATTAATAAAATATTATTATATATACCCCTTAGAAACCCTAACCCCCCCTTTTACATTTTCTGCCGCCGCCAGTGATAATCAAAGGCCGAAATCATCCAATACTCAATCCTCAATTTCTTCCTATGTAATTCGAATTTGATTATTCTTCCAAACCAAAAATCAAAGAGATTTCTGAGCTCTTCAAAATCATAAAGACGTGATCGAAAATCGTTTAGTATTTTGTGCGAATTGGGGCTCCAAAACCCGCTGCGTTTGAGCTTGTTTTCAGAGCAGGTCGGGGCATCGATTTGCGAGCGGCTTGGGGGTGGTGGTGGCCGAGCCTGCGGTGCTTCAGGTGGTGTGGTTGGATTCAAGTCCGGCTGCTTTGATTTGGTGCGAGAGGAGGGAGAACATAGCGTAGATGGGTGGAGCGGTTTCCTGTAGGTCATGGCGAGGAAGAAAGGGGGAAGGCAGTGGTTTTTACTAAACATTGTTAATTAAAGGGTAATTAAAGTTTAATTAATATTTAATTATTCAATTAAGTAATCAACACAAATAATAACATATCCTTTTCATACGAGGTCCAAATCGCTCGAAACTGGATCCTTGCGATCGTGGAGACGAGAGCTTCACAACAAAACTAGCCGGGCCCAATTTGGAGCTAGTTAGAATTTTGGGAAAATTCAAATTCAAACTGTTCAGAAACTCAAAAATAAAACTTACATTGTGGAAACCGACTGTGAGAAATCCTTCTCACTTAATTTTTTTTACAGTAAAATATATACTTGGTTGCAGACGAGGCTTAGTAGCTCCTGACACCGTCATCCACAGACCTGGACGACTCGTTTGATTGTATTTTGTTATGGAAATTGATTATGATTGTGATGTGAAATGGAAATAAAATATTCATGTGTTGAATAAAATATTTGAACAATAAAAATATCATTTTTATTGAATATATGAACTACATAAAATAGTGATGCTTTGAAATAAATATTCATTTACAAATCGGACGATTAGTTTTTGTACACCCATTTGACTGACATTGATTGGGACGATAAATTTTACACATCACCCAACTGCATAAATAAAATCTGTGTTTGTTAATTGAAACCCCACACAGGTATTGGGATGATATTTGATGTACACTAATCCTAATTGTTTAGTTGTATGTCAATCGATTGGTTGACGGACTATCATAAGTGTTGATTATTTATATTTAATGCTTATGCCATTGTGTAGTGCACTCTGGATGATGGTTGATTGTTTATCATTGTTATTATATACATGTGTTGTATGAAATCCACATAAATAACATTATATGGTAATTTATTGTGTCTGATTCCAATTCAGGAATAAAGAATATTTTAAAGTAACTAATATTTTAAAATAAGGAATATTTTAAAATAATATTCAGTATTAGATTAAATAGGTGAATTCGATGTCCGATTTTGGATGGAGACGAAAATATTGAAATGTGTGAAGCCGTGTTGATTAGATATGCGCCATTTTGAAGTGAACGATATTTATATCGATTTTATTAATTTTTATAATGAATATCGAAAAGGAAGTGATTTCAAAATCTAATGTTTTGAAAATATTATCATTTATATATTAATGATATGGAATATTCAATTTTGATTTAAAATTGAACATGAAGTTGAAATCATTTTTAAAACGAATTTAAAACGATTTATAAAATATGTTTTAAATGGAAATCAACGAAATATATATTATATATATATATATATTATATATAAATAATGGCCGGAATAGAACATGCCGCGACCGTTCTCGAATTTCAACCATTGACTTCGTATTGACATTACGGGAGATCCGACCGTAGGATTCTCCTAAAACCAGAACCATTTGGTTCGAATTGAAAAGAGAATTTCAACGAATATAAGAGATTTGAAATCTAATGGTTGGATTTGGAATTATGTCCAAATCAAATTTGGAAAAGGTCGTTGTAAGAGCAGTTCGATGACTGTTTATGGAAATCGACTGAAAGGGCCTTAACAAAATTATTAAAAATATTAATAATTTGTGTAAAATAATAATAAATGATTTGGAAAGAATTGCGATGAAAAATTCAATATTTGAAAAGATAAAAATATATCTTTATCGAAATGAACTAGTTATTAACTAGAATAATAATCCAATATTTTTAAATAAATATATTGGATTGAAATGGTTTTAATATAACCAAAATTTTCCAATGTATGAATTGGAATGGATTTGAATCGAAATTATCTTCGAAATATTTCGATATTGGATTTCGTGATTATACGAATATTGTGGAGTAATTTGAAAGATATATATATCGTTATTCCCAATAAGATATTTGTTGATTTCAGAATTTGATATTGAATATAAGCCGATATTATTTTCTATTCACAGCCTTGTATTTGATATGAAATTGGATTTCAGGTTTGTCTTGAATGGTGTCTTTAATTAACACCGTTCATAAACCCAGTTGAGAAAAGAATAAATCTTTTAACAAAGATTTAAAGAGGTTTACCAATTAATTAATATTTAATTGGAATTGAATTGAAATTGGATTTTTGAGTTGCGTTTTAAATAACATTTGTTCTTTAACCCGATTAATAGTGAGATATGATTTGGAATTTTATAAATCTTTTATTAAGTTTTATTGGAGATTTTCCATAGTAAAGTTTACCAATTAATTAATATTTAATTGGAATGGGATGGAATTTGATTTGGAAATAATCGAAATGAGCTTCTATGGAGGAAGACTGTTAATATATATGGAATTTAAAAGACTTTATCGTTATTCCATTTATATTATTAGTCAAATACGGAAATTGATATCGATTATATATTGATCTATTTTCCGTGAAGATTCCATAATTAATGGAATGTGATTTTGGGTTTATCGTGAACTGTGTTTTAAATGACATTAGTTCTTTAACCCAGTTAAAGACAAGATTTATTTCCTAAAGTAGAATAATCATTAATATTGATTTTTGGGAAGATTAAAACTAATTGGAGATTTAATGAATCTTTAATTAGGTTAAAATGATCGAGAACGGAGTATCACCAGCTTTGCTCCAAGTGATAGTTAAATCTTTAATTAGATTTGAATGAGAAATAGTAAATAATTTTACCGATAACATCGTGGTGTTAGATATGGAGTATTACCAGTTTTGCTCCATGGGATGAATAGGCTGGGATTGGGAAATGTAATAAATGATTATTTCGGTAAGGTTCGCTAATCCTGACTAGTTTGGATAAACCTTAATTTGGTTTGAAATCCAAAGGAAGATTAAAGAATAAATTTTAAAGAATTTATCTTTGATAAAATTAATCGGAACCTGTTAGATCAAAATTTGGACCTAACACCCAAATTGTTCTGAATCTTGTAGAATTTTAACTGAAGAATGAAGAAAAAGAAAATAACACACGGAATTTATAGTGGTTCGGCGTTAATGAGCCTACGTCCACTTTATATGTTATTGATTATACTTCGAATGCTGGTACAATCAATGATTTCTCTCTAGCTCCCTTTTACAATTGTGATTTCTCTCAGTAATCTAGTAATAAAACTGATAAGAAATGGTAGTATGACAATAATGGCGGAATCAGTCTTCAATATTGCCAAAAGGATCCCCAAAAAATGCCAAGCTCCGGGCTATTTATAGCTGATTTTGTCAGGCGGGTCGTGATAACACGTGGCACGAATCCCGAGAACATCGGATCGCATCGCTACCGTTGAAGAAATAGTCAAATTAGCCGTTGTAGACAGGTGTCGCGATCCCCTTGAAAAACGGATCGAGCAAACGAGGAGAATCAGTCAAAGTGACGGTTAGGGACACGTGTCGCTGGATCCGTGCATCTTGGATCGCTGAAGACTAGCTCGTGTTTGAACGTGTCAGAGGTTTCGCCGTTCATTAGTGGATCGGATCGGTAAATACTGGGCAATAATGCATGTACGGATCGAATCGCATTGAGGTGTCGTTTCGCTGATGAAATGGGGGCAATCCGTTGAGGCGCTATCTGATAAGGGGCGATCCGATGAGGGGCGAGTCAATGGTGTGATCCGTTCCTTCATGTACTTAGGGGATGTGGTTTCATACTTTTCTTCTTGTGAATGAGCCTGGGTGGCTTGGTCAAAAAGCTAGCCAACATTTTGCCCCCTCGAAGTATGTTTTATCGATGATGGAACATGCTTCGAATGCTTTAGGATCGTCTTTTCACAACGAGTCGCCAATCAGTGAACGATTCCTTTTCTGGGACTTTTCAGAATCTTCATCACTGGATCCGTCGGTTATTTATCGATTCGTATCGCGTAGTCGAGTCGCGGTCCATTAGCAAGCCATTCGTCTCGTTCTTTGGTGAGCACTTGGGCTTCTTCACGGAACGGAACGAAATGGGCTTCTCTCCGAGACGTGGTGGGCTTTTGGTTCGCGGCCTGTCTACTTTCGCGGATCGAATAAGACAAAAAAAGGGGAGACAAACGGTCGCCCTTTTGCCTATATAAGTCAACCCTCCTCTTCACTTTCTTCCTTCTTCCTTCTTTCGTATCGTATCGCCTGCATCATTGAGGAAAAACCCTCGTTTTTCAAACCTCCAAAAATCTGATTGTTTTCCCTATTTTTAGAAAGGTAATTCTACCGAAAGCACCCTTATTCGATATCGCTCTTGTTTTTATAAATTTTTCGACTGGTTTGAGGGAAGAAACGATGGAATATTGTGATTTTTGGGGGAACCAGCGAAGCACCATGTCTGATAGGTTCAGAGGTTAGAGTTCGGAAATGAGAAGGAGAGGAGGAAAACGGAGGAGGAAGGAGAAGAAAGAAGGCCGGTTCGGATCGTGGGCAAGGAGAGGAGAGGAAGAAGATGAAGGTGAGTGGCGAGACGGAGGGTCGTGGTGACGGCAGAGGCGTGTATCGTGGGGGGCTGTAGCGATTCGGCAAAGACCCCGATCACTCAATTTCACGATCCGTGAGGGGGCGATCCCTCCGCCCTGCGATTCGAAGGAGGGTGATCCCTCTACCCTGCGATCCGAAGGAGGGCGATCCCTCTGCCCTGCGATCCGTAAGAGGGCGAATTGTCATACACATCGCGGTCCAACTCGTAGTTCACGATCCAAACAAATTTTGAAACTTAGACGATGCCTTGTCACCATAAAATTCTGAACAGTTAGGCTAGGGCCTTGATGTCGGACTTTCTGGACTAAATGACCACAAAATTTTACTGCATATGACGACTAATATTTTGATGATCTTGATAGCTTTTACGTTTTATCTTTAATGCATGCACAAGCACACACACCGGCACTTGCACACACGGGGGACGGATAGTTTTAATCTCATTTTTCATGTTTTCTCACCTAGCAGTAATGTCGGATAATCAATCTTCTTCAAGATCCGCTACAGAAACGGAGTCCGAGGTTCCTGAGCAATACAACCCTGAGGTCCCTCCAATTAACCCAGGAGGTGAAGATTCTGGCTCTGAATACGAGGCAACGGAGTCAAATCCGTCTGAAAGTACTTCATCTAGTGAAGAATCTGAGATAGACAGGCGAGCTCCCGACGAGTTTCCTGGCGCGCTCGGAATAGATAAATTTTCTGATTCTTTAGCATCTAAACTCGATGATATAAAGCTTAAAAGAATCTTCCTGAGACATGGGATCACTTGGGATGATGTCATGACACCCGGTAGCGAAGATATGCCCCACTTAGCTCCGGAAGGGTATATGGCAATCAGTCGAACCATGTGCTTGGTAGGAGCTATTCCTTCGTTTCCTTCAATTGCCATCGAGACTTTAAAACGACTGGGTATCGCTCCGATGCAGCTTCATCCCAATGCCTACGCATCTCTATACACCTTATAAATTGCATATGCGGAGATCCTACATACCGAACTCACATTCAGTGATTTGACATTCTTCTTTCTTTTCAAGCATCGTTCCTCGGCAACCCCAAATTTCTCTTTCTTTGAATCGGTGGCGAATAGGAAAGTTCTGTATGATGGATATAGCAATATAGGGGATCATAAGTCTGATTGGTTCTATATAAAGAAACAGGCCGGATGCTCAAGAAGATGGCTTAAATCAAGTAAACTTCAAGCTTTTAACTGAATATCTTGTTCAAGAAGTCGAAGTATTAACATTCTTCCTCCTTTTTCTTTGTCTTAAACAGATCACGTCTTCCCGAAAACGGAGGGTCCGTTATACAACAATCGATTGTCTATTCTTCTTAAAAGCAGGTCTGACTTTCTAAGGATAAAAAAATGCATTACTGATGAGAATCTTCATAAGCATCGTCTTCTGGATATAAGATTTGGACTTGGCGCTGGCGGCAAACCCTATAAGTACGTGCCCCCAACGGAGGGAGAGGGAACATCACAAGCAATAGAAACAACTAAGTTCCGCAAGAGTCCTTCCCCGATAGTCATCCAAGACGATGAGGATCTGAATATATACAAAGGGGATGAGGCCCGTGGTGACAAGTCCAAGGAAATTCCAGTTTCTACTCCAATCGAATCCACTGCTCCCGATGACTTGACAGACGAACATCTATTCAAAGAGGATAGCAAAATTCCTCTGCCCGACGATGTATATACAGAGAGGGACTTTGAAGGGGAGCCATTCTTCCCTGGTTCCGAGGAGGCCATCGCTCCAACTAGAGAACAAGAAACTAGTCAGATGAGCCTGTCTTTAGGCCCGGGTCAGTTAGGGGGAATTATATGGGATGCACAAATCACACACACTATCTGACCCCGCACTCTTATATCGTCAGTATTCAAGGTTTTAATATGCTCTTTTCTTTTTTGCAGGAAAGATGTCCCATAGGCGATCCTATCCTTATTGTTCCCTGCGTGAGGGCACACCCAGTCTTCATCCGGGTACTGAGCGTTCTCGCGGCCCTTCTCACAAGCCGACTTCCTCGCAACCCCGGTCTCCACCAAAATCGACCTCTGCCAAGCCTTCCAGTTATCCGGTAGTTCCTACAGGGGGGAAGTAACTTCCTAAAGAGTTAACTCCTCCAAAGAGTGCACCATCCCACAGCAGGTCGTCAAAAGGGCATCACGAATCTAAAGATAGAAGCAAATATCCAATCAAAGAGTCTGAAATAGAGAGGAGTGACGTCGTCCCTTCCAGCCAGCCAGAGTTGGCTGCCCCCGGGTCACGGGACTACTTCCATGGTCCCGAGATTCAAGGTAGGCTGGAAAAGCTGAGGGAACAATTCCCAGACATATTCTTTGACAGGATGACGTTTGTTCCAGCCTTGGAACTGGTCCCTAAGAACTGGGATTATGAAGTCGTCGGGCACATCCGTCACGTTGCCAGGCAGTATGAGATGATGAAAAAACATGCAGTTAACCTCTCAGAAGTCATCCGATCGCTTGAAATAGAAGCACACAGATCTAAGGCAAAACTTGAAATCAACGAAAGGGCCACGAAAAAGATGGAGAAGGACCTGGAAGATGCTCAATCCCAGCTTGCTTTAGCGCGGAGAGACGTCGAGAAATATAAAACCGAATTGGAGAATACTAAAAAACGCTTTCATTTGGAACTTGACTCCAATAGCCAAGAGAAAATGGCCTTAAAGAAGGAGGTTGAAGATCTCAAAATGGCCAACATTGAGTTGAAAATAGCGCAAGGCCATTTCGAAGCTGAGAGAGCTGCTTGGGAAGCAGAAAGAGCAAGTTTGAAAGAAAGTTTGGCTTTGGCTAAAGCGGAAACGCTGACTTTGAATGATCAAGTCGCAGATGCGGAGAGACGGGCAGCTCTCGCCGAAAAGAATGTTGAAAGTGCCATTGAGATGGCTACTGCCTCAAACAACAAGCTCCTCGAGAGAGAGAAGGATATCGAGGGGTTAGAAGAGATGATTTTTGACTTCCTTGGCCAAGTCCTCAAAACCCGCAACATTTGTGGATCCCAGATTACCATGTTACTTTAGCCAATTTATGGGATGCGATTGTTGAGGGTGAAAAGCAGAGGTTGGGAGTCGAAGAAATTGATGAAGATGAGTTGATGAAGAGCATCTTGAGGGATAACGAGCCTGAGGACCTGGCAGAGGGTCGTCGTCTGATTCTAGCGGAGATGGAAAAGGAGAGGGCCCTAGCTAAGGGTAAAGGCAAAGCTGATGAAGGTTCGAGTTCATCCGTGGAGCCCAAAACCTCGGGAGTTGAGGAGTACCATCCTGATGATCCACTAATCCCTTTGGGCCTAACTCCTGTAGTTGTTGGGGCTCCTACAACTACCCAAGAAAGAGGATCTGCAGAAGGTATCTCCCTTTTTTCTCCACAATTCGTCAAAGCAATTGTGAATTGTCGTCGTCTGGTAGAACAACCAATTGAATTAGTAACGTGTGTTGTTCATAATACAGGTGGTGAGCCCGTCGACAAGGGTGTTGAAAAAGAAAAAGAGGCGGAGAAGGAGGCTGTCTCGCCAGGTGTCGGTATTGATATATCAAAGCAGGCTGAGGTCATAACAGCAAAGAAAAGCATCCTGGCACATAGTACTGACGCTCCCAAGGATGCTGAAACCATCGAAGCCTTAATAGACATGGATGGGCGCCATGTAGAGGTTGAGGAAGATACTACTGGCGCCAAAGAGACCGACGACGATGACAACGAAACTTTGGCCAGTAGAAAAGCTAGGCAGGAAAAAGAGATAGCTTCGACGAAGGTGGGTGAAGAGCCTTTGGACGTAGTCCCTATCGCAGAATTTGATCCCAAAACTGGAATGATTTTGAAAGTCCAACCCAAATCCATCAGCAGACAACTTCATTTTGCGAATCCTGATGACTTCCCGGCTTCCCTTTCTGATAGGAGGAAGAGAAAGGAGGTGGAAGAGGAATCTTCTGAAGAGTCGGATGTTCCTCTCATAGATAAAAGGAAGAGGAAGAAAGGAGATCAAACCGATGTCGACAAGGCGAAGCTGGAGAGACAGAAGCAGGAAAAGAGGTCGAAGCGTAAATAGGATACCGTTGCTGGTTTATATTTTGTCTTTAGGTTTTCCACTGGCCAGGAAGTGTAATTGTGAGACTGACCCTCACTTTCGTTTTCTAGGTTATTTTTCACTTTGTAAGCTTGCAGTATATAAAGGAAAGTTTTATCTCTTTTTGCATCATTGTGTACCTGGATTTAAATAAACTTTCCATGTTTAGTCATAGATCATTTAATTATAACTACAAATCAGTCAAACAACAGAAAGAAAACTTTTGTGCTGCATTGCTGTATTAAAGTTCATATATGTATATGAGTATATGTGCCCCCAATCAGTTGTTATCATAGCGCCTGACTGGGGTTTACTAAGGATTGGTTAGTATTGTCGGCAGGTTGCCCCCTATTTATGAATATGGGGGACTTAGAAGATTTCATAGGATAACTGTTCTTGTGTACCGAATTTCTGGCACCTTTCTCAGTGCTTAATCATAGACTTCTTTATACTCTCCTGACGGTTGCCAAGGTTAGAGTTTGAATTCAGTAATTCAGTCGGTCCCTGTTCCTTTAGCAGGGAATAAGTTCTTTCTCAATGCTCAATCGGAGACGCTTTTATACTCTCTCTCTCTCTCCGGAGAGTTAGAGTTTGAGCTCAGCGATTCATTCGCTCCCCGATCCTTCAGCGGGGAAGGATCTCTTTCTCAGCGCTCAATCGGAGACGCTTTTATACTCTCACTCTCCGGAGAGTTAGAGTTCGAGCTCAGCGATTCATTCGCTCCCCGATCCTTCAGCGGGGAAGGAGCTCTTTCTCAGCGCTCAATCGGAGACGCTTTTATACTCTCTCCCTCTCTGGAGAGTTAGAGTGCTATCAATGATATAATTTACTTTATCGTATCCTCAAAATTTTGACTTGCGATTACATTCCATTCTGATGGAAGGCATTTATGATTATATGCTTCTGGGATCGTTGGATTATTCACAGCGATTTCCATAAAAATAAACAAGCAGATAAATAAAGGTGCAATAAAGGTAAATGACACACAATATTTTTATAGTGGTTCGGTCGAATCATGACCTACATCCACTTTATAGTTTATTGCTTTAAGGAATCAGAATATTCTAGGCAAGTCGTGCCTTGTAAATAGTTTTCAATAAAGCAAAGGAATAGATTTGAAACTTTCATGTTAAGTATGGCCGTAAATGTTGGGCATTCCACACTCTGGGGATTTCCTTTCCATCTACGGTTGCCAGCTTGAAGGTTCCATTATCAAGCTTGCTCAGAATGGAGAACGGTCCTTCCCACTTCGCTCCCATATGAGTTGGGGGTGGAAAGACACGTTTCAGAACCAAGTCTCCAGGTTCCCATGTTCGGGCTCGAACCTTTTTGTTGTAATATCGAGCGACCTGTTGTTTGCATCTCAAGGCACGCAGGTTTGCTTCATCCCTCTTTTCTTCGATCATATCCAAGGACTCAAGGAGAAATTCATTATTGGTCATCGGATCATAATAAGTCACCCGGTGAGAAGGTACCTCTATCTCAACCAGGATGACCGCTTCCGTTCCAAAAGCAAGGGAAAAAGGGGTATGTCCTGTTGCAGATTTATATGTTGTCCTGTAGGCCCATAGTGCCGAGGGCAATTCATCAGCCCACATGGCTCTGGCTCGCTTCAGTCTCCTTTTCAGAATGGACTTAATCACTTTATTCGCCGGTTCGACTTGTCCGTTCGATTGCGGGTGCGCCACAGAGGCATACCGATTCTCAATGTGGTAGTTTTGGCAGAAATTTCTGAATTCAGCGCTATCGAACTGAGTTCCGTTATCCGTTATCACAATCTTTGGAATCCCAAATCGACAGATGATGTTTCTCACGATAAAGTTGATCACTCGTTTGGTTGTGATTGTAGTTAGTGGTTCAGCCTCGACCCACTTAGTGAAATAATCCACGGCCACAATAGCGAACTTTGCTTCGCCCCTTGCTATGGGGAGACTTCCGATGATATCAATTCCCCACATAGCGAAAGGCCATGGGCTCATCATTGTTTTTAACTGATTAGGAGGTGCTCTAGGTATTTTCGAAAATCTCTGGCACGCATCACATCGTCGTGCGTATCTTGTTGCATCCTTATTTATGGTAGGCCAGAAATAACCATGCCGCAACACCTTTTTTGCCAAAGTTTGCCCTCCAGTGTGGTCGCCGCATTCGCCTTCGTGTACATCCTGCAGCACACGCTTGATGTCATCGTGAGCTATACACCGGAGGAGGGGCATTGAAAACCCTTGTCTGTAAAGAACTCCGCCTTGCAGAACGTATCGGGAGGCTTTACGAATTACTTTACGCCTCTCGCTTTTCTTGGTCGGAAGCGCTCCATTCTTCAGGAAACTCTTTAGAGGGGTCATCCTGGACTCCCTTTCTGGTTCCGTCTCTAGTATTAGGTCGATTTCCATTTGATCTATGCTAGGGGATCGAAGTACTTCAACGGGGGCTAGCGCGGTCACATCAGGATCGTCGGAACTAGCCATCTTTGCCAACTTATCCGCCTGCTGATTCTCTGACCGTGGAATATGAGATATGCTGTAGTGATCAAAATCGTTCAGCAACTCTTTCACTTTCTTTAAGTATAAAATCAATCTTGCACTTTTAGCTTGGAATTTTCCAGTAACTTGGTTCACAACTAACTTGGAGTCGCAGAAGATGTTCAGCTTTGTGACCTCTAATTCCTTTGCGATCCTTAATCCGGCTATCAGGGCTTCATATTCGGAATCGTTGTTAGTGGCGTGAAACTCCATCCGGATAGCATAGGATATCAATCGTTTCTCTGGAGTTTCAAGCACTATTCCAACGCCGGATCTTTCGTCATTCCTAGCGCCATCAGTATAAAATCCCCAGGCATTGGGATCGAGAAGTAACTTTGAAGGATCAACTTCTTCGTTTGCTATATCTTCCTCAGGGACGGTGAACTCTGCTATGAAGTCGGCTATCACTTGCCCCCAAATTGACCGTCTGGGCTGAAAGTTCAAATCAAATTGACTTAAATCAATATTCCATTTGAGTAATCTTCCAGATGCCTCTGGTCTCTGTAGGACTGGCTTGAGCGGATGATCGGTGTATACGGTAATAGGATGCGCCTGAAAATAATGTCGAAGCTTTCTTGAGGCGATCAGTAAACTATACGCCAACTTTTCTATCCTTGGATAATTACGCTCTGCTGCCGTCAATTTTTTGCTCACGTAATACACAGGTCTTTGGAACTTATCTTCTTCTCTTACCAACGCTGAGCTGATCGCATGGGATGACACTGCCAGATACATGAATAAGTCCTCGTGATCCATTGCCTTAGATAATATCAGAGGTTTCTCCAGGTGCCTTAGTAAGTTTTGAAACGCTTCTATGCAGTCGGGCGTCCATTTGAAGTGGCGTTTTCCCCGCTTTATTAATTCGAAGAATGGGATGCACTTATCAGTAGCCCTGGAGATAAATCTGCTTAGTGCGGCTACTTTTCCTGCAAGGCTTTGCACGTCCTTAATTTGCCTGGGTTCCTGAATGTCTCTGATTGCCGCGATCTGGTCTGGATTAAGCTCAATCCCACGGGAACTGACGATGAACCCCAAGAATTTTCCGGAGGCAACACCGAATGAACATTTGGTTGGGTTGAGTTTCATTCCGTACTTTCGAAGGATGATGAACATCTCCGCCAAGTCCGTAGTGTGATGGGAGGATTGCTTAGACTTAACCAACATATCGTCGACATATACTTCCATTGTTTTCCCGATCTGGTTATAAAACATTCTGTTAACTAAACGTTGATATGTAGCGCCCGTATTCTTCAAGCCAAAGGGAATCACTACATAACAATATAATCCCAGATCCGTGATAAAACTAGTGTGTTCTTGATCTGGAACATGCATCAGAATCTGGTTATATCCTGAGTAAGCATCCATGAATGAGAGAAGTTCATGACCCGCCGTCGAGTCCACCAACTGGTCAATCCGGGGCAACGGGAAACTATCTTTTGGGCAGGCTTTGTTCAAATCCGAGAAGTCGATACACGTGCGCCACTTCCCATTGGCCTTCTTTACCAGGACTGGATTTGAAATCCAATCTGGGTAGGTCGAGTCTCTGATAAACCCATTGCTCTTTAGCTTTACAACCTCTTCTTTCAAGGCAGCGGACCTCTCTGGGCCCAACATTCGCCTTTTTTGCTTTACCGGAGGATGTTTAGGGTTAATGCTTAATGAATGGCTCATGATTGATGGGGATATCCCGCACATGTCTGCGTGGGTCCCAGCAAATACATCCAAGTTTTTTTAAGAAATCCGTCAATTCTTTAGCGAGATTTGGATTTAACTGGGATCCAATCTTAAGGACCTTCTCCGGGTCACTATCATCGATCGGTACATCCACAATTGTCTCGTTGGGAGTCGCCATTCTGCCCCCAGGTTCTTGATCCTCTCTGGGATCTATATCCTCGGGCAGCTCTCTGGGCGACTCTCCAACGGCTATCCTCTTTAGTTGCTATAAGGTCTCCGCCCCTGTAGGGGGAGAAGCGCCTTTGGTTTCTATGTCCCCTCCATTGCGAAGTAACTTTAGCTCGGCAACATAACATGCTCGCGCAGCAACCTGATCTCCTCTGACGATACCAATGCCAGCTTCTGTGGGGAATTTCAATAACAAGCACCAGGGGGCTATACAGGCTCTAAACTTTGCGAGGGCCGGTCGGCCCAAGAAGGCATTGTAGGGTGATTCAACGTCCAAAACCACGAAGGGAAGGATTCTCACTCTCTGGCGTTCTCCTTCCCCAAGCGTAACCGGTAACTCTACATAACCCATTGGAGCGGTGGATGCTCCGTTAAATCCACGGATCCATCCTTGACAGGGCTTCAAGTCTTTTATTTCGAGGTTCATCTGGTCAAATGTCCTTTTGAAAAGAATGTTGACGGAACTCCCATTGTCCACTAAAACCTTATGAACAGTGGCTGGTCCAATAGGTACTGTAATTACAAATGGATCTTCAGTCGAGCATGGACTCCAATGCTTTCTCATTCTCGGAAAACGACATCGTCGGTCATCATCTTTTGTTGCTTCACCGGGATATTGTCCTCGGGGTTGCTACACTCCCCTACTTCGAGGTGTTGCTTGGCTGCATTGACATATTGATCCAATGCCTTGGAACTATGCCCGGCGAGATAAAGTCCTCCGATTACGGTATTGATAACGATATTCTTTCCCTTTTGCTGGGCAGTTGGCCCGGTAGAAAGTTGATTCTGGTTCTGATTTCGGGCCTGTACTGCTTGCCCCCTATCTCTGGGTGTTACTCTGTATTCATCTAATTTTCCTTCTCGAAGAAGCCTCTCGACTACATCTCTTAGGTGACGGCATTCATTTGTCGAATGGCCATGAATCTGATGAAAGAGACAAAACTTCCCCGTTTCACGTTCTTTTTCTGTCGACTCTCTGGGAGGTGGCCTCTTATTCTGAGGACATTGTAAGAATCCATGAAGATGTTTTCTAGAGTATCATTTAGTGGCGTATAAATCTCAAAGGCCCTGGGACGAGTCCTTCTCTGGGAGTCGTTCCCTCGGTTCCTCTTCCGGTTGTTGCCATTACTATTATTATCATTGTTCCCCGACTGACGACCATCCTGATTCCGATTTCCGACATTAACTTCGACTTTCCCCAAGCTGTCTCCTGTCTGCTTAATGGCGACATTGCTCTGGATTTCCTCCTTATCGGCCGTTTTTGCCTTTCGGTTAGCATATACTTCTTCCCGGCGTAAGTGTACGTTAGCCTTCTCGTAGAATAATTCTCTAGTATGGGGTGGCTTGCCTGCCAGGTATCTCCCGAATTCAGTGTCTTTATCTACTCCATCAATCAGTGCTGCAACAACGGTTGGTTCATGGGGATCTTTAACTTCAGTGGCGGCCAAGTTGAAACGGTCTAGGTACGCCCTCAAACTCTCGCCTGGTCGCTACTTGACAAGGAACAAGTCAATCACACTCTTTGTTTTTTGTGCATAGATACGGAATTGTTCTACGAACTTCTCACTCAACTCCCTGAAGCTAGAAATCGATCTTGCTGGCAAGCGAGTAAACCATAATAATGCTACATCCTCCGCGAATATGGGAAATGCTTTGCACTTGACAGCGTCAGAAGCTGCGGCAGCGGTCATTGACCAAGAATATCTCATCAGATGCTGGACAGGATCAGACCTACCCGCGTATCTGTTCATCTGTGGCATGTTGAAGCGCCTCGGGAAAGTCGCATCTAAAATATCATCAGTGAAAGGGGTGTGACAGCTGTCAATTCCACAATCTTCATTCCGTTGTCCACGGCTATCTGCCAGAATTTGATGGATCATGGCTGCAACATTTGCACTGGTCAGCGGAGGTTCAGGGTCAGTGCTTCTGGCTCGGCGGGGTTCTCTAATCTCTCGTCCGGGAGCAGTCACAAAATCCGGGGCTCGGATAGTGCTTCGTTGCCCCCTGTTACCATGAGCATGTGCGCGGTGATGGGGCTGAGGTAGTCTGTTATGTACAGGACTGTCCACATCTCGAGCCCTGGGGGTTGCGGCTTGATCGTTCACATTACGGTTTGAGGGCCCCGCCTCCAGTGCTTCTTCTTCCCGTGATGGCAGGGTTCCGAACCGAAGCTGCTCTATATTTTCGGCTCTCTCATATGGTCGCCGCGGGGGTCTCGGAAATTCCTCTAACGAAGAAGAATATCCTGGAGTGAGTGGACGAACCGGCGGCGTCCTTTGCCTTGCGAGCTCATCAAGCCATCTATCCATAGTAGTCAAATTTTGTCACAGGACGGAGCTTTCCTGCCTTTGGGCAGCCAATTCATCAAACAGTCTCTCCCACATTTCGGAAAAGCGAGAGAGATCCTCCTCAGTAACGGGAGCAGCAGGATCATATTGGTCATCATCACTTTCTCTTATGCGCAAAGAGCTTGAGCCAGGTCAAGCGGAGGTGCCAGGACGGTAGGAGCGAGCCATAGGCTCCTTTCCAGGTCGAGTTGTAGTCTGATCATCAATTCGAATCGCTGTGGTTCGAGGATGGCGGCTCGCAACGCCCCCCTAAGATCGATTCGCGGTCGCGGTGCGCGGAGGATTCAAGGCGTTACCTCGGGATCGAGTAACAACCCCTTCAGCGGTCCAGATCGTCTCGTTCTCGTCGACTCGGAGCGTGGCGTCTTCATCGGATCGGTTTGCCCCCTGCGCTCCGCGATCTAGAGTTTCCTCATTGCCTAGCTCGTGCACACTTTCTTCAATTGTTTCATTGGTTTGTGAAGCTCGTGCTTCCTTAGATCTTTTTCCAGCCATGATATCCGAATCGCTGGAATCTTCAAAAAACTGAATAGTGAAACTTTAGGACTGTTTTCTCAATGAAAGCACCAAAAATTTTAGAACAAAATTTGGACCTAACACCCAAATTGTTCTGAATCTTGTAGAATTTTAACTGAAGAATGAAGAAAAAGAAAATAACACACGGAATTTATAGTGGTTCGGTGTTAATGAGCCTACGTCCACTTTATATGTTATTGACTATACTTCGAATGCTGGTACAATCAATGATTTCTCTCTATCTCCCTTTTACAATTGTGATTTCTCTCAGTAATCTAGTAATAAAACTGATAAGAAATGGTAGTATAACAATAATAGCGGAATCAGTCTTCAATATTGCCAAAAGGATCCCCAAAAAATGCCAAGCTCCGGGCTATTTATAGCTGATTTTGTTAGGCGGGTCGTGATAACACGTGGCACGAATCCCGAGAACATCGGATCGCATCGCTACCGTTGAAGAAATAGTCAAATTAACCGTTGTAGAAAGGTGTCGCGATCCCCTTGAAAAACGGATCGAGCAAACGAGGAGAATCAGTCAAAGTGACGGTTAGGGACACGTGTCGCTGGATCCGTGCATCTCGGATCGCTGAAGACTAGCTCGTGTTTGAAAATGTCAGAGGTTTCGCCGTGCATCAGTGGATCGGATCGGTCTATACTGGGCAATAATGCATGTACGGATCGAATCGCATAGAGGTGTCGTTTTGCTGATGAAATGGGGGCGATCCGTTGAGGCGCGATCCGATAAGGGGCGATCCGATGAGGGGCGAGTCAATGGTGCGATCCGTTCCTTCATGTACTTAGGGGATGTGGTTTCATACTTTTCTTCTTGTGAATGAGCCTGGGTGGCTTGGTCAAAAAGCTAGCCAACAGAACCTTTCCCTAAAAATGTGAATATTTGAATAAAAGAATATTCTGGATTGTAATGAGGCGTATGTTGTGTATTTATATCACTTGTTTATAATATACGCTGGTTATTCAGAAAGGCCAGGTTTATACCCATTCTGAATAACAGACTCGACGATAAGCTGACGATGAAGACGGTGGTTGAAGACCGGAGGTCTTCACATCGTTTGGATGATTACTGATGTATTGATTGGGTTGTACACCCAAGACGTGGTAATAAGTGGTGGTCTTCTAGATGTTCTTGGATATCGACCGGATATGCAAGGGCCTCTCTCCTGTATTAGACATATGGGACGGGGAATAAGGTGCCTCCGGTTTCGTTCAGACCTAGAACGAACTTGTAAATGGAATGTGTGTCTGACATTGGATTTTATTCTATGTTGATTGATCTCTATTAAATATATATCTACTTGGTGGCGAAGAATTTATTCTCTTGCTTAACACCCTTCTCTGAGACGTACGAGCTCAGAGGTTATATATCGATAGACATCAGTCGCATGGCGTGAATTGCCTGTGTGGCATGCCTGAGTGGCAAATGATCAAGGCTCCTGTTGAAAAGCATATTCTTGTGGTTGATGATCAAAGCACGACTTTATTATAGCATAGCTTTGTGTAGTGTTAATTCGTTGGCCTCACACCCGGTGTGAACCAGAAACGGGCGAGGACCTCATGGAGGACATGTGTTTCTTTCTATTTAGGAGTGTTGTCATGGTATGGAGCCAAGACATTTTACTCATGTGGATGTTGCACATTATTATAATGGATAGAGAGGCGCCTTGGATATATCGGCCACTACGGGGCCGATGGATGACTTGGTCGACGTACTGACCAAACTTATGCCCCATAGGGCGGGAAAATGCATGTTCAGGGATTGTTAATTCACTTAAAATGTGGACCAGCCCGGACGATCCAGGTGTAGTTGCGACTGAATCCTGAAGCTCGGCTAGAGAGTCTCGAATCGGAAGGAAGATCCCTTGCCTTGGTCCATAGATGGAATCCAACTTCCAATATGACATTATGCGGTTTTAATTGTAAACCTATATATGGCGACATAGTAGCATGGGATACTATGTCGTCTATGATTGATACATTTATATTTGAAGATGTTTTTGACACTATACACTTATAATAGTATCAAAATGATTTGTTTTAAATGTACCAAGCATGTTTTGCTATTATAAGGGAAAACCATATCCTCCGGCTTGCGTTGCGTTGTTTGATGGGACCTGGGTCTTATAATAACTTCATTCTTCCAAAAAGCATTGCGCTGTTTGTTTTATGCACTGGTATTCTTGGGAGGAAACCCCTTCCATGTTATACGGCGTGGTCCGTTGACTTACTTTATTTCTAGAGTAAAGTTTTAAATAACTGTTTAGTTCTTGTTAGACCAAAAAGTGGTTCTAACACCCAAATTGATTAAAAGCAAAATGAAATAAGATAAAAATAAAAATAAAAATGAACACACAGGGTTTATAGTGGTTCGGCGAAGAAATGCCTACGTCCACTTGTTTTGCACTATATTCACTGATTTAGTTGCAAGTACAATGAAGTATTCACTCGATCTCTCTCACAACTCACTTACAATCACTCAATTGTTTGAAAACAAATAATGAAAGAAGATTTGGATTTTCCTGGATTGCTGGAATTCGGGTTATGAAGGTGGTTTAACTCTCCAAGTGCCAGAAAAAAGATCCTTTTCTTTGTCTACAGACGGGGTATTTATAGGTGTGAATTAGCTCAGAACCCGATCCGGATCGGACCCACGTGTCATCCACCCCATCAGCTTCGGGTTCGGATGCATTTCTATGTTGACAACGCATCAGAGTAATGGACGTTGTGGGCAGGAACTGGTCATAGCCGATCCGGATATCCAGGCGCTTATGCAGGGGAATGATATGGAAAATGGGTTCGGGTCGGAGGGACATGTACAAGGGGTTCGGATCGGGATATCCGATCCGACCCGGATTGACTTGGAAACAATTCTCTCTTCTCTTTATTCTGCTCCGCTCCGCTCCGACCTATCTCTGTACCAATTGGGTGGCTTTCCGATCCGACTGGAAGTAGATTCCCCTCTGACCCGAATAGCTGTGCTTCTCTTACTCCGAGAGTATTAGTTCACCGATCCGAACAGCAGACTTTACCCTATCCGAACCGCTATCCTGCACCTATCCGACCCGCTTCAGAGTTTTTCAAGTTCTTCAATATTCCATATCTTGACTTTGTGTTATCCAGTTCACAAAGTGAGCTAACATTTTGCCCCCTCAAAGGATGTTTCTGTTGAAAACGAAGCGTGCTTTGATGTTGCCCGAATATTGGTTCTTGAATCTGAATAGTCAGAAAGTCACTTCTGTTCGTTTGTAGAGATGCATAAAATCATGTCTTTTGTTGCTTATATATAGGTCGTAGAATTTGCGAACAACTTTCTTTGTTTTTGAGTCAAATCCAGAAGTTCTTCTCGACATACAGTGTTTCTCTCAGGTATACTCTTCTTTTATTTTTCATTTGAATTCTATTTGATTCAGATGCCAAGTCAACACGTGAATCCTACTTCGATTCGGAGTGAGACCTGGGTGCCTCTTCTTCCTGTTTTGCTTTGTACTGCGTCAATGGGCCAGAAGGTGTGGGCTGTCGGGCTCGTACTCCGGACCGAGCGGAAAAATAGGAGGGGAATACGAGTAGCCTCCTCCCTCCTATATAGATCCTCTGCCCCATCTCCTTCTTTCTTTCTTCTTCTTCTTCTTCTTTTATTTTCGCTTTTTTTCCAGGAATTACTCCAAAGGAAAAACGAAAACCCTAACTTCCCAAAAAGAAAATCAAAACTCCTTTTCGCATCCTTAAATCAATTGTATCGGTAGGTCATAACTTCAATTAAGCTTCTCTTTAAGTGATTTCAGTTGTAATTTGCGGTTTAATATGAATGATTTGAGCATATTTACGGTTCAATCTCAATGACACGGCCATCCCCTCCTCTACCGTCGTCGCTGATATGTCTGCTACCACCTCGAGGCGTTGATAGGTTGAAGAAGGCGTACGCTTGCTCCTAATTGGAGCTGTTGATATGGGATTGGGTTCGGAGGTGATTTAGGAAGAAGAAGAAGATGAAAGACATGAGAAATCGGTTCGGGCGAGGAAACATGGAAGATGGAGGAGGAGAGCAAAGTTTTATCTTTCCGGTTCGGGTCGGAAGAGTGGAAATGGAAAACAAGGGATAGCCTATCGGATCGGATCGGAGGGTGAAAACAGATAAATAGGGGGCGTCGGTATTCAAGCTCATCCGATCTGTTCCTATTACATGTCTCCGAGCCGATCCGGTTGAACATAACCTTTCATCCAGTGCACAACTTTTCTTCAGTCCGATCCTATGATGCCTGCCCGAACCGAACCGAGAACCACTCAATCTAAAGCACAAAATTTTGTCCAACTATTTAAAACAATGCTAGATATTACTTCCAACTTCATGAACAGTTAGGATAGTGCCTTGCGGACATAAATGAACATTAAGAACTACTCTGACCATCACTTTCTCTTCAAAGTTTCGCCTTACATTGTTGCATCTTTACTTTGCATTTCTCACATTCACTGCACACATTTTAGTTCACGTACATGCACAGGGGGGTACGGGCTAATTTACTCTAATTCGTGCTATTGCTTCTTCAATAGTTCTATGACCATGAGACCCAGACGCTCTTCCAGACTAGCTGAGAGGAAAGAAGCCCCGGAAACCTCTAACAAAATCACTCTCGAGGACATATCTTCTCCGTCAGATCCACAATGGGACAATGAGGGTCCAGACTACGGGGTTGGAAATCGAGAAAGCAACGAGGTGTCTTCAGAGAATGAAGTTTCTCTGGGTTTTGAGGAGGAAGGAGGGATTGGTGACGATCGAGCCCCCGATGAATTTGAATCGGCCGTTATATTGGAATCACCTCCAGATTCCGTTGAATCAACAATCGACAACGATCGACTTGTCCGAATTTGCTTAAAGTACGGGATAATGAAAAGGGACACTCTAGTGCCTTCAAGCTCTGACCGTCCCCACAACCCTCCAGAAGGATATATGGCGGTCACTCGATTGATGTGCATGGTCGGCGCTATTCCTCCATTCCCTCCCTTCATCGTTGACTTCTTAAGACAAATGCGGATTTCCCCCATGCAGCTGCATCCCAATTCGTATGCCTACTTGCACACTTTGTACATAGCATATCGTGAAATCTTAGGCATAGAGCTCACGTTCGATGACGTTCACTTCTTCTATAATTTCAAGCATCGGACTCGAGAGACTCCATCCTTCTGCTACATCGAGTCGGTTCCAAAGAGGAAGATAATCTCAACACCATTCAGCAGTAAAGCTGGAGATTCCAGACTAGAATGGTTCTACGTGAAGCGACAACCTGGATGCGCCAGGAGGTGGACAAAATCAAGTACAGCACTGATATTCTAAATCTGGGCTCCATACACTTGAATCATCACATTAACTTGTTTTCCTTTTTGTTTGCAGTCGACAATCCCAAACAGATATCAGATCAGGTGTTCTTTGACCGGATGCACCAACTTCTTAATGGCGATCAGAAATTCTTGACTATCGACGAAGTCCTTAAAGACGAATACCTTCACTTTCATGGGCTGTTATCCGTTTTTCGTAGCATCGATCATGGGACGGCTCCATACATATACATCCCTCCAGTGGAGGTATTCCCAGAGACAGGAGAAGGCTCAGGAGTTCCTACAGTGCCTCTTCAAACTTCACCTTCTCCATCTTCTACACAAGATGACGAATTGGCTAATCTGGCCGAAAAGCATCGTGAAGGATATACTGCCCCCGAGGAGGCTACTTCTCTGGAAAAGTCAACATCCTCCCAAGAGTCGCCACTTAATGCTTCCGAGGGGAATATCCCTAGTACTGATGACCAAATATTTCAGGGTTTGGGGGATCTCCCCTTACCTGAAACTATATACACTTCAGAGGATTTCAGGAAGGATCCTTTAGTCTTCACCTCTTCTGAAGAGACCACTCCCGCAAAGCCAAAGAGCCTGCCCGTACTAGTCTAGCTTCAGACTCGGGTTGGTTGGGGGGAAACACACCACTTAGGATACACTTTATACAACGGCATTAGCATTCATTGCACCTCTTTCTCCGTGAATCCATTAATTCTAAATTTCGTTTGTTTTATCGTGAAGGTACGATGTCTCGATCCTACTATGATATCAGGAAGCTTCGCCGCAGCATGTCCAATCCACCTCAGGATATCGAGTATGATCGCCGGGAGGATCGTGGTAGGGAGGAGAGACGGCCTTATGATCCCTATCGTTCTCGACCCTTACGTTCTCGCTCACCCGTTCGGCCGGAACAAGAGAAATACAAAGGTTATCAAAGCCGTAAGGAAGAGGACAGACCACAATCTAAAGACTCCACTTCTTCCCATGAAAAGCGCAGTAGAGAGAGAACTCCTCCGAAAGAAACCGGGTCTCGGAGTAAGCACAAGGTCCCTGCTACTAAACGACCTAGGACAGACAAAGAAACTACCGAATCCTCCTCACACAGGGACACCGAATTGACAATCCCCGCTCCTCCCCCACAATATGCGGAAACTGCAATAAAGCGGGCATATTTGGAGGAGCAATTTCCCGAACACTACTTCGAGACTTTGACTTTTTTACCTGCCCTTGAACCTGTTTCTTCTAAATGGGCAGATGAGGCCAAAGCAAAGATAGATGCGGTTGAAAAACAATATACTGAGATGTTTAAATATTCACGCAATCTTTCTAGAATTATCCGCACTCTAATCACGAATACTGATTCAATGCAAAAGACCGCGGAGGACGATGCCAAGGCTTTAAAAGCTCTAGGAAAAGATTTGGACGACACTCAAGTTCAGCTAGCTGTCGCTCAAAGGGACGCTTCTAACTTCAAACAACAATTTGAGGACATGCAAAAACGTTATCACGACTTGCTTGAATCTCACACTCAAGAGCGTTCTGAGTTAAAAAAGCAAGCTGATGAGGCTAAGTCAGAAGCTGCTAAGACACGCCTTGCTTATGCAGACCTCGAGCGGAAAAATGCCGAGTTAGCGAAGAGGAGTGCTGAACTAGAAAAGAAGAATGCCGACTTAGCTTCAAAGCTATTGGAGGCAGAAAACAGAGCTGCCCTGGCTGAGGGCAATGTTGAGTGTGCTATCAAATCTGCGGAGGAAGCCCGCAAACAATTATCTGAGGCGGAGGCTGATATTCAGGGTTTCGGCGAATTAATGATTGAATTCTTTGCACATATCATCCGTCGCCGAAACATTTCTTGGATCGAGGATTATCCATCCACTCTGGTTCAAGTATGGAATCAGATCGTCGAGTGGGAAAAAAAGGAACTTAAGGTCGATTCCATCGATGAAGACAAGCTAATGGAGAAATACTTCAGAGATGATGAACCGGAGCACCTAGCCGAAGGGCGCCGCCTCATTGCTGAGGCCATGGAAGAAGAAAGACGAAAGTCTAAACAGAAGAATGTTCTCGAAGCTGGTTCCTCTTCTTCTGCCCCTGCGACTTCTGAAGTAGAGGGGTATGATCCTGAAAATCCGGGAATTGCCCGAACAACTCTGCTATCCCCTATTCCTGAAACAGCATCAGAGGTAGTAGTCACCCCTGCCGAGAAGTCTTCGGAAGGTATCCCTACCTTTTCTCCTCAATTTGTCAAGGCTATTTCTACCTTTCGCCACGTGATTGAGCAATCGATGAAAAACACATTGTTTTCGCCTGAGTTGATAACTGTTGCTTCTCATTCTGTAGGTGTTGAGCCATCCGAAAAGACAGATGTGACTCAGGGAGCCACCGCCGGGGCAAAGCCCGCAGAAAAGGCCAAAAGAGGGGAGGATAAGGCTGCTCCTATAGACTTGGGAGAAGGAAGTGAGCCAACTAAGGTCGCCACTCCCCATGATGAAGAAATGATAGCAGCTTTAAAGGATGATGGCGGTGACAGGGGTCATGAAGAGGAACCGGAAGTTGCAATAGTCGGGGAGTCAAAAAATGCTGATGAGGTTACCTTGGGTGCAATGAAAGCTGATCAAGATAAACGCCTGCAATTAAAAGCCGAGGAACTAGACCCTGAAGCCCTCAAGCCCCTGGCAGTTGTGGATGCGGGATCAAGGTTAGTTGTTAAGCTCTCAACTAGATCTATTACAGAGGAACTCGCTAAAAAATCTTCTCTTGATTCCAGCGCTCCGCCCTCTGGGAAGAAGTCAACCGGTTCCAGCACCGCATCTTTAGGAAAGAAGAAATCTAAACGAATCTTGACAGAGGCTGAGAAAGAAGCAAAGGATGCGGAGAAAACCGCCAAAAAGTCCAAGGCTCACTCAAAACCTAAATAGTGGATTGCCTTGTATCATTTTAGCATCCAGTGAACCAACAATTGCTGCTACAAGGGTGGCTCCTGTGCTTCCTTTTTTAGCTATTTTCCTGTACAAATTCATTCATTTGTAAATAAAAAATAACTCATTTTCTGCAATGTCTGTTTGTTTGTAGTTCTGCACTTAAGTAAAAATGCATGTCTATAGTTATGAAATGAAGTTACGGAGGGGGGAAATATGCGTATACATATGTGCCCCCAGTCAATTCCCACAAATTATTTAATGCTTAATCAAGCAATCTGAATGCTCCCGATTTTCTGACGGGATAGCACTTCCTATGTCGTCAGTACCTGTCGTTTTTTCTGGCATTTCTTTTATACTCTCTCTCTTTCTCTTGAGAGTTAGAGTTCGAGCTCAGTAATCTATTCATTCCCCGGTCTTTCAGCGGGGAAAGATTTCTTTCTCAGCGATCAGTCGGAGACGCCTTTATACTCTCTTTCTCTCTGGAAAGTTAGAGTTAGGAGAAGAATTTCCTTTTCAGCACTCAGTCGGAGACGCTTTTATACTCTCTCTCTCTCTGGAGAGTTAGAGTTAAGAATGTCGTTTTCTCATTCTTTTATGTCTTGTCACACAAATAGTCGCTGTGCTTTTTCGTATGTTTAAACTGTCTTCGACCTTTTCAGGTTTTGAATCATCCTGTATTCCATAATCACAACAGAATAATCGATGAATATATATATAATGCATAAAAGTAAATAACACACAATATTTTTATAGTGGTTCGGCTAAGTCGTAGCCTACATCCACTTTATAGTCCTTTATTCATATCGTCAGATTTTCCCAAGGCAAGTCGTGCCTTATTACAGAGTTCATAAGAAAAATAACAAAAAGTACAGCATTTCTAATCCAAATATCGCATTAAGTGTTGGGCATTCCATGCTCTAAGGACTTCTTCGCCATCTACGGTCGTTAACTTGAAGGTTCCTTTTTCAAGTTTCCGTTGGATGACAAAGGGTCCTTCCCATTTTGGACCGAGGTGAGGAAGGGACGGAAAGACTCTCTTTAGCACCAAATCTCCTGGTTCAAAAGTCCTGAGGCGAATTTTTTGTCGTAATAGCGTGCCATCTGACGTCGATGTCTTGCCGCACGCAAATCTGCTTCGTCCCTTTTTTCTTCGACTTCATCAAGAGGCTCAAGTAAGAGCGCCCGTTTCGTCATCGGGTCATAATATGTCACCCTGTGGGAAGGAACTTCCAGTTCAACTGGAATTACTGCTTCTGAGCCAAAGGAGAGAGAGAAAGGGGTATGACCGGTGGCCGTCTTAAATGTTGTTCGATATGCCCACAAAGCTAAGGGCAATTCGTCAACCCATTTTGCCTTTGCACACTCTAACCGTTTCTTGAGGATGGATTTTATTACTTTGTTTATTGCCTCTACTTGCCCGTTCGACTGCGGATAGGCAACTGCAGTATATCGCTTGTCAATCTTATACTTCTGGCAGAAATTTCTGAATTCAGTACTATAAATTGGGTTCCGTTGTCAGTTATAATCGTCTTTGTGATCCCGAATCGGCATATAATATTTCTGACCACGAAACTTATCACCTTTCTTGCCGTGATCTTAGTCAAGGGCTCAGCTTCCACCCACTTCGTAAAATAGTCCACGGCCACTATTGCATATTTCGCTCCTCCTTTAGCAATCGGTAGAACTCCAATGATATCAATCCCCCACGTGGAAAATGGCCAAGGACTCACCATTGATTTAAGTTGGGTCGACGGTGCTCTGGGGATTTTGGCGAATCTCTGGCTCTTATCGCAGCGTCGGGAATAATCAGCTGCATCTTTGTTAATTGTGGGCCAGAAGTATCCATATCGCAATATCTTTTTTGCTAAAGTCTGACCTCCTGTATGATCTCCACACTCACCTTTGTGTACTTCCCTTAGTACACGCTTGATGTCGTCGTGTGCTATACATCGTAACAGGGGCATAGAAAATCCTTGCCTATAAAGAGTATCATCTTGTATGACATATCTGGTGGCCTTGCGAACTATAGCCCTTCTTTCACTCTTCTTTGACGGGAGTGTTCCATCTTTAAGGAAGTTCTTAATTGGGGTCATCCACGACTCCTTCTCCGGTTCCGCTTCAAAAGCGAACTCAATTTCCATTGACTCAAAGCTTGGCGATTCCAACGTTTCAATTGGAATTATTTAATTCTCTTCTGGATTGTCGGAACTAGCCAGCTTTGCCAGCCTATCTGCCTTCTGGTTTTCAGCTCTTGGGATATGTGTTATGTTGTACCGCTCCAAGCTACTCAATAGCTCTCTCACTTTCTTGAGGTAAGCGATAAGTCGAGGCCCCCGAGCCACAAATTCCTCTCGCACTTGGCAAACAACAATTTTAGAGTCACAGAATATGTCTAACATTTTTACTCCGAGGTCTTTAGCAAGCTTCAGCCCGGCAATCAGGGCTTCATATTCAGAGTCATTGTTAGTCGCCGAAAATTCTAATCGCAGGGCGTAATATAACGACCGTCCTTCGGGAGTGACTAAGACGATTCCAGCTCCGGACCTTCGGTCGTTCTTGGCTCCATCTGTGTATAGTTTCCACGGATCTATCTTTAACTCATCCTCGGATCTAACCACTTTGTCATCGATTACTTCCTCTTCTGGGATGGTGAATTCCGCAATAAATTCTGCCAGAGCTTGCCCCCTGATCGACTTTCGTGGTTGAAAATTCAAATCAAACTGACTTAATTCTATATTCCATTTGATCAACCTTCCCGATGCTTCGGGTCTCTGCAACACCTGCCTCAAAGGCTGGTCGGTGTATATGGTTATTGGATGAGCTTGGAAATAGTGACGAAGTTTTCGGGATGCAATTAGGAGGCTGTAAGCGAGCTTCTCAATCTTTGGGTAATTGCGTTCTGCCGCTGCTAATTTCTTGCTTACATAATACACTGGCCTTTGTACTTTGTCTTCTTCTCGAACCAGGGTTGTGCTAATGGCGTGAGCCGAGTCTGCCAAGTAAACAAACAATTCTTCGTGATCTACTGGCTTTGACAAAATCGGCGGTTTCTCTAGCAGTTCCAATAAATTTCGAAAGGCCTCAACACAGTCCGGAGTCCACTCGAAGTTCTTCTTTCCTCTTTTAATCAAATCAAAAAACGGAACGCATTTGTCTGTTGCTTTGGAGATGAATCTACTCAGCGCCGCTACTTTCCCTGCGAGACTTTGGACGTCTTTAATTCTCCTCGGCTCTTCAATATTTCTAATCGCTGCTATCTGGCTAGGATTGATTTCAATTCCTCGGGAGCTCACAATGAAGCATAGGAACTTTCCCGATGCCACTCCAAATGAGCATTTCAGAGGATTCAATTTCATCCGTTATTTTCGCAGGATACCAAACATTTCCGCCAAGTCTTGCGTATGGCTAGAGGACTGTTTCGATTTGACAAGCATATCATCCACATAAACTTCCATTGTCTTTCCTATTTGATTATAAAACATTCTATTCACCAAGCGCTGATAAGTAGCTCCAGCGTTTTTCAATCCGAATGGCATTACAACATAACAATACAATCCCAAATTTGTAATGAAGCTCGTATGTTCTTGGTCTGGCACGTGCATAGGAATTTGGTTGTACCCAGAGTATGCATCCATGAAAGAGAGAAGTTCATGACCTGCTGTCGAATCTACAAGCTGGTCAATTCTGGGAAGTGGGAAACTATCTTTAGGGCAGGCTTTGTTCAAATCTGAAAAATCAATACAAGTCCGCCACTTTCCATTCGGCTTCTTTACCAAGACGGGATTCGATATCCAGTCGGGATATGTCGAATCCCGAATAAATCCATTCTGCTTCAACTTCTCCACTTCCTCTTTGAGAGCAGCCGACCTCTCTGGGCCCAGCATGCGTCTCTTTTGCTTCACAGGCGGATGTTTCGGGTTTACATTCAATTTGTGACTTATAATGGATGGCGATATCCCACACATGTCAGCGTGGGTCCAGGCAAACACGTCCAAGTTTTCCATCAAGAAGTCCGCTAGTTCTTTGGCTCGACGTGGATCCAATTGAGAACCAATCTTCAAAACTTTTGTCGGATCAGCTTCATCAATGGGAATTTCCACTGTCGCTTCATTAGGAGTTGCATTCCTAGCCTCTGGTTCCTCGTCTTTTCTGGGATCCAGGTCTTCAAGCGTTCCTTTGGGCAACTCCTTCGGGGTCGATCTCTCTAATTGCTATGCCGAGCCCCCCTTTGAGGGAGACGAGGCATCTTTACTCTCGACGTTAAGTCCTTTCATCAACATCTTTAGTTCGGCCATATAGCAGGCCCGTCCGGAAACTTGATCCCCTCTCATTACTCCAGTTCCATCTTCGGTTGGGAACTTAAGCAATAAACACCAGGGGGCGATACAAACTCTGAATTCAGCAAGGGCAGGCCTCCCCAAAAATGCATTATAAGGCGAATCTACGTCCAATACCACGAACTGAAGCATCCGCACTCTTCTGCATTCTCCTTGCCCCAAGGTCACGGGCAATTCTATGTATCCCATGGGAGTTGTTGACGCCCCGTTGAAGCCTCTGATCCATCCTTCACATGGCTTCAAATCTTCAGATTCCAGCTTCATCTGATCAAATGACTTTTTAAACAAAATATTAACGGAACTTCCGTTGTCTACTAATACCTTATGAACCAAGGCCGGCCCAATGGTGGTAGTAATAACCAACGGATCATCAGTGGGTGATTGGATCCCAGTATTATCTCTGCTGCGGAACACCACGTCATCAAACAGTTCTCACACTAGTCACATGATTGACCTGGAGTTTATTATTTTAACAAAAAATCTGGGTGCCCTTATTTTCCACACGGGCAGCTAGTAGTTTTGGTTTTGCAGATATTTCTTTTCCAGGATCCTGGATTTACAGCTGGAACTATACTCGAAAAGATCTGTATCCGTATATTTCTTTCGGTTGTGTTATGTATTATTCTTCCGCTGCTTTGTTATTTAAATCTCTGATTTTTTTTGATGTGTAATATTTATTTATACTCTGTTATATTCTTGTATTCTGATGAAATTGTTGTAATAACAATGAAATATTCTTCTTTTTATGTTCTGATTTGTCGTGTTCCCAACTCAATTCGGGCTTTCCCGTAAGGGTGAGTTTGGGTCGTTTCATCATGGTATCGGAGCTTGGTTACAGAGCTAGAGAACAAGACATAATAGAAC
This sequence comes from Allium sativum, assembly GCA_030737875.1. Lineage (NCBI taxonomy): Eukaryota > Viridiplantae > Streptophyta > Magnoliopsida > Asparagales > Amaryllidaceae > Allium > Allium sativum. The sequence continues at coordinate 184,506,952 of CM060916.1, forward strand.
CAAACGAAAGAATTCATCAGAGATTGGATTAGTAATATCCAATGAGAATGACTCACTACAAGAAAATGGGGCCTTTGCCTACCAATTGTAAGCGTAGGTAAAACTAACGTAATGGTGGGTAATATATTTTAGCTATCAATATTGAATTTGTAGAGCTTGGTAGGTAAAGCTTAGTAGAGAAAGACTTTTACCTACACTTATTGTTATTGGTAGGTAAAAGAATCAATGGACCCCACTATGTTATGACTCAAATGATGAGTCATCAGCTGATGTGTTTGATGATGTGTCATCCTACATGGCTGCTAACATGGTTGATGATGTGTCATCTTACATGGTTGCTGACATGGTTGTCGCAGTAGTATACACATGGCTTATATTAAGTCTGGCATTTAATGGTTGGTTCATGTGTCAAACCATAATTTGTCCATGTGTCATCATTTGATTAGTGCATATGACACCATTTTTTAGGCCATATGACATTATTTAATATAAATAAATATTTACAAGAATTTAATATTTAACAAAGAATTTATTTTTAAACAAATAACAAATATTTATTCAAATAAATATTTATTTCATTTTTGAATAGTACACATTTGTTTCCTTACTATTACACAATCACTTATATGTACACTTCCTCTCTACATTTCACTCGTATACGTTGACTCCTTACTAGATACTCATTCACTCATATACATGTACATAGTCACTCACGCTATCACTCTAGTTTTAGTCATTGGCTTCTTACTCCAGAATTTGTCCAGTCGTTTGTCGTACCTGTCATAGAAAAATAACATAGTAAATTGGAAAAGAAACAATTTAATTCTTTTTTTTTTGCTACCATTGACTAATTTGTAATAATATCAGCTTGAACTCGTCTACAAAAGACCAATAAACAAATAAGAAAGTAGCCAATTCCATTTTTTATATTATAAATGATACAAGCATCATATTCAATCTGAAACTCTTATGTGATTCTCTTAAAATTGTACCTTCCCCTGGAGAGGTACATGTACTTGATGCATCGCTACTTCAGGTCATGTTTCTGAAAATAAAATGGATTGAATACACATAAGTATGAAAATAACCAAATATAGAAGAAGGAAACTCCTAAAACTAGTGAAATTTCACAAATGCTTACATTTACAAACCATAAATGGAGACCCATCCAAATTCTGTGAGAGGATGCTCCATAATGCTTTAGACGTCATGTGTCAACTTGGAGGAAAAGGGAAGGAATATGATATATTTAAGTTCGATAAGTTAAAGACAATCAATTATAAGTTAACAAAAATAATCAATTATAAATTAACAAAAATGGTATAAAATAAGTAGAAGCAACAAACATAAATGGTATAAAATAACAAACATAAGTAGTATAAAATAATTCATGTGTTTGCTTGTACTACATGGAAATTGGATGTCGGTGCCTTAATAACAAACATAAATGGTATAAAATAACTCCAAATAAGTAGAATTAACAAACATAAATGATATAAAATAAGTACAAATAACAAACATAAATGATACAAAATAACAAACACAAATGGTATTAAATAACTCCTCTATTGTCTTGAACTACATGGAAATTGGATACTTTAATAACAAACAAATGGCATAAAATAACTCCAAATAAATAGGAATAACAAACATAAATGGTATAAAATAAGTAGAAATAACAAACATAAATGGTAAAAATAACAAACATAAATGGTATAAAATAACTCATGTGTTTGCTATTACTACACGAAAATTTGATGTCAGTACCTTAATAACAAACATAAATGCTATAAAATAACTCCAAAAAAGTAGAATTAACAAACAAAAATGGTATAATATTAGTAGAAATAACAAACATAAATGGTATAAAATAACAAACACAAATGATATAAAATAACTCCTCTGTTTTCTTGTACTACATGGAAATTAGATGTCGGTACTTTAATAACAAACAAATGATATAAAATAACTCCAAATAAGTAGAAATAACAAACATAAATGGTATAAAATAAGTAAAAATAACTAACATAAATGGTATAAATAACAAACATAAATGTTATAAAATAACTCCATTGTTTGCTTGTACAACACAGAAATTGGATGTTAGTACCTTAATAACAAACATAAATGGTACAAAATAAGTAGAAATAAGCAAAAAGCAATTACATAGTATGTATTAGTGTCAAAAAATATAAAATGACAAAAAATAAAGTAAATACAATTTTCAGTCAACAATAGTATGTATTAGTATCAAAAAAATATAAAAGGGCTGTAATGACCCGCATTTTTAGAGATGGAATAATTAATTAATTTAATTATTAAATATCGTTATAGCGATATCGAGAACCATAATTAAATAATATTGAATATTTAATTAATATTTATAATGAATAATAAATTATAAATATCGAAATAGTCAGAAATAGTAGAATTCACAATAGAGTGTGAATTGAATAGCATACGAGATGTGGTTGAGTTTCGATTCGAAATATAATAACGAATATATTGAATCGACGATAGTTGAACGTATAGTTTATAATATATTTATAAACGAGCTCGAAATGGCGCTGTAGTTCGCTATTTGGCGATTTGAACTTCAACTGAATGTACAGGATTCATTTTAAATCGGATTTCTGTGAAACAAGAAACGTGTGGAGCTGGTGGAATATATCTTTCTAGTGGAAGAGAAAAATCGGGATTTCGTCGTGTAGATTTTGATGTACGTCCAAATCAAATTTCAGAAAAAGTCGCTGTGGAATTCCTTTATAATTCGCAACGCTTTATATACGTTATAAAAGGGTTTTCGATATAAATTGAATATCGAGATAAATCTAAAATCTAAAATATCAAACTGTAAATTCTGATATGATATTCTGGAGGTGTACGATATCATATGTGAAGATATACGATAATATGAATTTATTGGTATTTAATTTAATTATATTTATATATTTAAATGGGTCATTCAGAGCGTTAAAAATAGCCACTTTTGCAAATGAAGTCGGAATTCGACGAAACTAGTTTTGTTGGATTCGCAATGTCAAATAGTTGTTAGATTTCCAGTTTCGTGATTTTTAGAGTCACTGTGTGGCCGTACGGATTTTTAGAGTGAAAAACAGTCAGTATTCTGACGGTTAAAAATACGCTGTGTGAGCATAAGGAGTCGGATTTCGACGAAACCAGTTTCATTGGGACCGTAATGTCGAACTGAAGATGCATGTCAATTTTTGTAATTTTTGGGTATCGTATGTAATCACGAGAATTTTTAGAAAGAAAAATGAGTATATAAAAAAGAGAATATGCCGAGCATATTCTTTTTATAAAATATCTAGATATTTATTTTTTCTATAAATACCCCTCCCTTAGAAATTCTAACCTAATTCCAACCTCCCGAAGTCAACAGCGCCGCTGTTCTTCACAAGAAAAATTCTTGGTCCTCTTTCAAAAATCATATGAAATTCAAATGAAAACTATAAATTTGTGTACATATATATTTGAAATCATCTACTGTTCCTCTTCACTTTGATACCCCTTTGGAAGGGCTTGACGTCAAATTTTGGGTTCGGGGTTTTCCCAGCGAGTTCTAGGGTTACCGTTCGATCTTGATTGAGGCAACGATACTGGATTTGGGGTTTATATTCGGACTTGGGGTTCAAAAGAGCATCGTATGTACAACTGTGGTGAATTTCGGTTATGCGTTGATGTCGATACTGTACAGTAGCAGGGCGTTTCCTGATTCGACGCAGAGGGATCTGGTGATGCGAGTTGAGCAAATGGGGTATGAGTTGGTAGAGATTGTAATGACAAGTGTGTTGATGATTTTAGTTTGAATTAGTGTTGAGAAATGAAGTGGAGAAAGGGGATGAAAGAAGTGGAAATGAACATTGAAGAAGCAGGTGGTTCACGGCAATGTGTTTGGGGGAGAAGGGTGATTACTGTTCATACGGGCGTGGGTTTTTAGGGTTTGGGCTTGGGCCAAGTTGTTTTGGTAAGGCCCGAATTCAATTTAAAGTCTAGTTTTAAATTCAAATAACGTATTAACTTGTAATGCTAATATCTAACACATACGTTATCAGAATTTCGAACCGTCGGATCCGTTGGGATCGTATGGACGGGAGCAACACAATGAGACTAACCGGGAGTGAATCCGAGCCCGTTACAATTTATGGCAAAATAAATTGTCCGACTGAGTCAAATAACGCAAACCGTATTTAACGGCTAACGCGCCAATGTGAGTAAAACTCACCAACTCTGAACAGTTTATAATTTCATGTTGTATTTTTAGAACTGTTAGAAATTGTCTGTTTGATTATGTGTTGACTGTTTGATTGAACTGCTAGTCAGTAAATGAAAATATTTTATATATATATGTACATATATATATAATATATAAACAGTTAGATAGTTATATATTGATTCTGTTTATCAGAATAATTCATATTGAACTGAAAGTGATGATAATCATATTGTGTAACATCTGTGGATGCAGGCAAACAGGTTGGAGGAATCCGACTGGATTCCTCAACAGTTATTTTATTGTTTTTCATATATTGTTATATGATGTGATATAAAATCTGTGGGCGATTATGTGTGCTTAGACGATATTGAACATCGTGATTTGATATGATTGCATACCATAACATACTGAAATGTTGATAAGGGGGATTTTCAAAGTGGGATATTTATAAATAAGAGATATTTATAAAGTGGGATATTTATAAATAAGAGATATTTATAAAGTGGGATATTTATAAATAAGAGATATTTATAAAGTGGAATATTTATAAATAAGAAATGTTTATAAATTGGAATATTTATAAATAGGAGATATTTGAATAGGAAATAAATTCAAAACATTTCTTTTTGAATGGAAAGGCCTCTGTGGTGAGTTTGGGGATTTTCCCGAGGCTCCCGATACAAAGGAGGTTATGGCGAATTTTCCCGAGAATTTAAGGAGTTAGAATATTTCAAGAATAAATTTGAAAAGGAAATATTTGTAAACCATTTACAAATAGAATTGGAAAGGGAACATTATAAAAAGGAAATCTTTATAAAGTGAATAAAGTAAATCAAATATGGTATTCGAAGTTAGTTAATCGAATATGGTATTCGAAGTTAGTAAATCGAATATGGTATTCGAAGTTAGTTAATCGAATATGGTATTCGAAGTTAGTAAATCGAATATGGTATTCGAAGTTAGTTAATCGAATATGGTATTCGAAGTTAGTAAATTGAATATGGTATTCGAAGTTAGTTTATCGAATATAGACATTCGAAAGGAGTTAATCGAATATGGTATTCGAAGTTAGTTAATCGAATATGGTATTCGAAGTTAGTTAATCGAGTATAGACATTCGAAAGGAGTTAATCGAATATGGTATTCGAAGTTAGATAATCGAATATGGCATTCGAAAGTTAGTTAATCGAATATGTTATTCGAAAGGGGTTAGTCAAGTCGAGTTAGTCAAATAGAGTTAACCAGTTAGAGTTAATCAGTTAGAGTTAATGTAACGACCCAGAAAATCTGAACCAATTTAAATTTTTTAAATTGGCTAAAATAATGGATTTTAAATATTTAAAATAAATATTTTAAATAAAGGCGATGAAAACTGAGTTCGAATCGACAATTGAAAACGAATATAATTAATTATAATTATAAACAAGGCCTGAAATGGCGTGGCAGTTTCAAAAATTGAATTCAAACTTTGTCGGACTGTACCGGGTGCAAAACAATCCGGATTTTAGTGAAACCAAAAATATTTAAATCTGTTAGTGAATACCTTTTCAACGAATCTGACAAATCGAAATTTGATAGCGGGAATCAAAAGATATGTCCAGTTGAAAATTCTGAATAGTCGCTATGGAATTCAGGCCCTTAAGAATGGACATTTTGCATACGACCTCGGATTTCGACGAAACCACTTTTGTTGGGTCCGGGATGTGAAGTTATTGCTAGGTTTCAAATTTCATAATTTTTCGAATCAATATGTGAGCGTGGCAAAGGAAAACGCGTTTGACCAGTTTTCGTTGATTTTAATCGACTGGAAATTGGCCATTTTTCAAACTGTCTCAGAATTCGACGAAACTAGTTTTGTTAGGACCGTATCGTCAATACGAAGCTAGAAAATATTTTTCTGGAATTTTTAGAGTTAGTAGGTGACCCCGGTAATTTGAAATGTACGTTTAAAATCCAATATAGTTATTTAAATGTAAATTCAACGGAAACTGATTGTAACGAGCAAATCAGCTTGCGATACATATCCCATTGTGTTCGGAATGGGGGTGAAACGCTATGGACGACTGGCGGTGGGCCTCGTTTCGAGGTCGTGGGTAAAAGTCAACTTTATGCAATTAAATTAATTAATAAAATTAAAATATATATATATATATATTTTTCTCCCTCTTCTCTTTCTGGCCCCCCCGATTACAATAAACAGAAAACAAACAAAAAAAAAGAGAAGAAGAAAGGAGCAGCAGCAGCCGCCGCCTCCACCGAAGCTCCAACCCCCTCCGCGCCATCGCCGGCTTGACCCCCACCACGCTGCCGATCCCACTCCTCTCCACCTCGACGCACCCGAACCACCAGTGACCTCGCCCCCCCAGAAGCCATCGCGACGCCGATTCGAGACCCCTCCGCTTCGCCTGCTCCTCCTCCTGCCGCCGACGTCTTCTTCCGTCACGCCCCCCTTCTTCGCAGGTTAAGGTAAGTTGTTTTTATTTTATTTTATTTTTATTTTAATCTGAAAATTTTGAATTTAAAAGATTTAAAACTGATTTTTGAAAAGATTTAATTCTGATTTTTGAAAAAGGTTTAAAACTGAATTGATTTTAAACTTTAAAAAGAAAAACTGATTTTATTTTAAACTTTAAAAAGAAAAAGGTTTAAACTTTAAAAAGAAAAAGGTTTAATCTTTAATTAGAAAAAGATTTGAACTTTAAATAAAAAAAAAGATTTGAACTTGGACAGAAAAGATCATATTTTTAAAATAGAAAAGACGGAATTTTTATTAAGTAGAAGAAGTAAGATATGATTTTTATATTTTTAAAGCAATAAAAATATAATTTTTACATCATAGGAATATTAAAAATATAATCTTTATTTTTGAAAAGGCGGAATCAATATTTTCAAAATTCGATTTTTATATATTGAATAGCATAGTAAAAATTCGTTTTTACATATGTAGAGAATACGGGCGAAAGCGACAAAAAGGCGAGATTGGCGAAGATTTCTATAAAGGAAGAGTCGTAGTATTGGATAGCTATTTGTGAGAATTTCTCACTCTTCAATTCCTTTTACTATATATATATATATGTGTTGAAATAAAAGTGAATTGCTATATATAAATATATATCTATATATATATATACGCCCCTCGTCCACAAACCATGGACGATATTTATTGATTGAAATTGGTGTGAAAATTGATTGATAGCGAATGGTTGTTTGGGATTGTTTGTGATTGATATTGATTGATGGTGGTTGAAAAATACCCATTTATGATTGAGAAATATTTGGTTGAAACCACATAGGATTAGTTTGTGGAAATGAAATAAATATATACATGCCGCCTGCGTGCGAACTAGATGCATGATCCCCATTGTCAAAAACCGCGAGGTTTTAAGGTAGAGCGAGGAGCCGTACTAGGGACGGTCCCGGTTTTAACTACCCTACCGTTATGCTGCCGAAATTTTGAATAATATTCGTGTGTTTGAATTATTTTCATATGCTTAAACTATATTATTCATTGAATAGAAAACCTTCATGTGTTGAATTGATATTCATTCGTTGATTAGAAATTCATGTGTTGAATGGTATTCGCGTTTTAAAATGTAAAAATCACCTTTTATCTATATATAGAAACTATAGAAAACCTTCATGTGTTGAATTGATATTCATTCGTTGATTAGAAATTCATGTGTTGAATGGTATTCATATTTTAAAATAAATAAAAATAGCGATAAATAGTTATAAAATATCATAAGCGATATGGAATGGAAATAAACTGAATTCGCTTGATTTATGTGGCTTTTGATGGTTGAATGTGTTTGGTGTGAAAATTACATTAAAGAACAATATTAGTGTTGTCGAATAATTTAACCATTGGAATAAATTGATTTGAAATTCTAAATATATGTGAATTATTTGAAAAGGCCGAGTTAATTCACATTTCGAATAATTGACCGACGATTGAAATTCGAAGATGAAGATGGTGGTCGAAGACCGGAGATCTTCACCTCGTTTGGATGGTAACCGAGGTCCTGATTGGGAGGCATCCCGAAATATGGATAATGAGTGGTGATCGTCCAGACGTACGTGGTGATCGATGGGTTTGCGAGGTATTTAGTGCCTCCGGTTTCGTTCAGACCCAGAACGGACTTGTAAATGGACTGTGTGTCTGACATTGGATTTTATTCTATGTTGATTGATCTCTATTAAATATACATCTGTTTGGCGGCGGAGAATTTATTCTTTCGCTTAACGCCCTTCTCTGAGACGCACGAGCTCAGAGGTTGTATATCGATGGACATTAGTGGCATGGCATGAATTGCCTGTGTGGCATGCTAAGATGCAGTGATCAGGGCTTCTGTTGAAAAGCAAAGTCTTGTGGTGATGATCAAAGCACCGCCTGTGTGGCGTAGCTTTGTGTATAACGTGAATTCGCGAGCCTCACACCTCGGTATGAACCTAAAATGGGAGAGGACATCAGGGAGGGCATGCGTTTCTTTCTAGTTAAGGTGGTGTCAGTGACCTACCAGCCCTGACATTTATATACTTTTCACCTATGTGGTTGTTGCTGTTGCGAGGCGCCTCGGTTTGATCGGACGATCCGGGTCCGATGGAGTCATTCGTTGGCTCGTTTACGCCCTAAAGGGCGGGGAAACGTATTGTTCAGGCACAATAATCCACATCGGTGGACCGGCCCTGACGATCTAAAGGCTTGCCTGCGCGCTTGCCTGAGGCTCGGGCTAGGCAGTCTCGAATTCGGTAAGGACTATCTTTTGCCTTGGTTCATGACGGAAATCCAATTTCCAAATACGACATCGTGCGGTTTCGATTGTATATATACATTTGGCGACATAGTGGCATGGGATGCTCATGTCGTCTATGATTGATAGTTATGATTTGAAATTGTTTTCAAAACATATAAACACTAGCAATAATATCAAATGCCTTTGTTTTATTCGTATCAAACATATTTTGGCCGTTATAAGGTAAAAACTCTATCCTCCGGTTTGCGTTGCATTGTGTGATGGGAACTGAGTCTTATAACGGCTTCATTTTTATAAAAAGCATAGCGATGTTTAAAAGAAAGATTTGTTTTAAAAGCACTGGCAATCCAATGGAGTAAACCCATTCCACGAAAGTGGCGTGGTCCTGTGATTAGCCAATTATATATATGTGTTGAGTGGATTTCTCATACCAGTCCCATGACTGACTCGTAGTTTGTTTCACTTTCAAACTCGGGTGCCCCTTTTTCTACACGGGCAGCCTTGTATTTAGGTTTAGCTGGTTCTTTCTGGATAGCTGGAGCTGAAGATGGTTTCTATCATTTATTTCTTTTTATGCTGTTCATCTCCTATTGTACATATTTTGTTTATTTCCGTTGTAGACATTTACGTATAGCTGAACTGTATTTGTACTAAGTAAGATCCTGTATACTGTGTAACTCTGATGATTACTTTTATCCAGTATATTCTATTGTTCATTATCTGGTGTATTTATTTAATTCTGTTCTGCTATTATATGTTTCTGTGTTATATTCCAAAGATAACCCTGTTTCCGTCTAAACGGGATTTCGGGTCGTCTCAGTTAACCAGTTGAAGTTAATTAGTTAGAGTTAATTGATTAGAGTTAAAACGAACTAGAATTAATCAAATATAGTTATTTGAGACAGAGTTAGTCAAACAGAGTTATTCAGGATAAGTTGCCATCTCGTACGACTGCTAGCGTAATTCGCAGGGCTGTAAATAGCCTACGGCGGTCGGATGTTTCCTGAGGGAATCAGGCGTAACCATTGTGATCGCTGCGATCTAGAGTCAACCGAATGGAGTTAAATAGAGTTATCGAATATTAGTCATTCGAATGGAGTTAAATCGAATATTAGTTATTCGATAGGAGTTAATCAAGTTGAGTTAAATAAACCAAGATAGTCGAGCCTAGTTAATCGAATCGAATTGGTCGAACCAAGTAAGTCGAGTTAGTCGAGTCAAGTTAAGTTAGTCGAGTTAAGTTCGTCGAGTTAAATTAATCGATGTTAGTTTCATCGAAAGGAGTTAATCGATGTTAGTTTCATCGAAAGGAGTTATCGATGTTAGTTTCATCGAAGGGAGTTATCGATTATAGTTAATCGAAGTGAGATTTTCAAATATGAGATATTTGAAAAGAAAGAGTTATCGAATATTAGTTATTCGAAGAAAGATTTATCGAATATCGTTTATTCGAGAAGGAGTTAATCGAATATAGGTTAGTCGAAGAAGAGTTTATCAAATAGAGATTTCCAGAAGAGAGTTAATCAACAAATTCGATTATATCGAATTCGGGAAAGTACTTATACTTTCCAGTGTTTAAATAGAGATTTATTTATTTATAAACAAATAATTGTTAGGTTAATTATTCACTAATAAGAATAGAAGTTATAATTAAAGTTAGATAATTCGAAAGTAGGGATTATAACGTTATCGTTATAACCAATGTTTTAAATATAGAAGTAGATTAGTAAAATTGGATCCGCAAAAGGTGTAAAGAAGTTGTTAAAGATTAAAAGATAAACTTTGACCATTTTGAAGTTATAACGTTGTTCGGTTAAGGTCTGAGAGGTAATTATACCCCAACTTGAGTGACTTCCTTCTTAACTAAGAAAGGGTAAGGTTTGATCGTAAAGGAGTTTGGAAATGGTTTCCAAACAAGAATCAGAAATGTTTTCTAAATAAAGAAAACAAGGAATGGAAATGTTTCCAGTGTTGATAACATATATTTTCTAAATATAGAAAATAGCAAATGTTGAATATAGGGAAACAGGAGATGTAAAATGAACTAAAGAGATTAAGGTTAAATGATGTTCGTTCGATATAATTTCCATCTGGAAATAATATCGTTGTTTCCACACTTGTTTTTCATTGATAGTTAACTCATAGACTATCGAAGTTTTGACCATTTTAACGTTGTTAATATGGAGAGACCGGTTGGATTATTATCCATAGAACCACTCTGTATTGGCAAAAGCGTCGCGAATCATATATGCCAAAGATAATTGAAGACGGAGTAAAATGCAAGGACTGTTGTATAAGTCTTAGATAACAGTGACTAAGATGGATATACTGAATAGTGCCTTCAGTTTGTCCAGTCCTAGGACAACTTGTATGGACGAAGGTCTGACAGAGTATATCCAATGGATCTCGTAAGTTGATCTGTTCAAACGTATTCACGTTTGGTGGCGGAGGAATTCGTTTCTCTTAGCTGTATACCCGTGTTATTTTTGGATAAGTCAATTTGTGATTTGGTGGGTATGACGATGTGACATTTCTAAGTGAATGAAGATGGATGTCTGACAGAGTATTTCCAGAAAGGTCACGTACATTGATTTCTTCAACCGTACCAAGAGTGGAAGCGGAGAAGGAAACTTCTTTTAGCTGACACGTAATGTACTGTTTTAGACGTCAATTAGTGATTTTCGATGGATCTGACAATGTGGCATTCGAAGTAAATCAGATGTAATGATAAAGCGTAGCTTCTAGCCTCATCAACCGGTAAATGACAGAAATCGTGCAGGCAGCATGGCTAAGTCGGTCGCACCGAAGTAGGGTGTATAATCACCTATCTAGTGAATATTCATTTGTTTCTTAAATCTATCAATGCTGTCCCATATATATACGGGAACGGTTGCTGATCCGTTGGTGATGTACATTCGATACACTGAAGCGAAATGAGTGGTCGGTCATGTGTGGCTGAGTTACAAGATGTTCTTGTTGAACTCCAGTGTATCGTTCCTAGAGTACACTGATCGGAAGGTGGTTCCATACCTTGTCATAGTTGGAAATCCATTATCCAATACGTGCTTGCGATTTTGATTGTATACTATATATGTAGAACGTGAGATGAAAGCGTTTCTCCTAGTAGATATCTATTTGTACGTAGACATTATTATAATATCAAAAGGTTTTTGATATAAAGATATTTTGGATTCTCATAAGGGAAAAACCCGTTCCGTTCTACGGCGTGGTCTTATGAGATATCGTTTACTTGTTCATATACCTGTTTAAACCGTTTTACTCATACCAGTTGTAACACCCCGTGTATTCTATAACAGTGAAATTCACAAATTAAAGTATAATTAATTACAAATCAAAGAATAAAGGGAAACGGGATACGCCATTGTGTTCGTCTCGGAAAATACGCGAAATAGAGTCCGAGTTTTCGAAAATCGGAGTCCGTATGACCAAGATATGGCCTCCGGAAGTTTCAGAATTAGGTTTAAAATTCGAACAGACGAAAACAGCTCGAAGATTCGAATTTCAAACACGCAGGGAGGCAGGGCGGGAAAGTTCCCGCCCAGGACAAGTCGACAGGGGTGTCGACTTGCCAGTCGACAACACCCCCCCCCCCCCCCCCCGTGTCGACTGCCCAGTCGACACGGGTGTCGACTTGCAGGTCGACCTGCTTGGTCGGCCTGGCTGGCCTGGTCTGTGCTGGGTCCGAATTTCTGAGGCTTGCTTTGTCACGAGGGCTAGGTGTCAGCTCCTGATTGGTCTCTCTTTCGAATGAATGGCTACGATTAACCCAAGCTACATCGACAGTCCTAATCAATTCATAAACTCTATAAAAATGACCCTAGACTCTACCTAATCTATTCATTCAAAAATAAGAATGAGGCCATCATGCTGCTGAGGAACGACTAGGAGTAGCCACCATTTTGAGAGACAATCTGGAGACAAACTCTAAAGCATAAAGCAACTACAAGTTAAACTTAAACAAATCAAATCAACGCCTACATCAAAGAAATAACATCTCCAAATCCAGAATTCAGATTCCTGAATTGAAGAATTCGTCACACGATTGTAAGTAGAGTACTATTCCGATGTGAATAAATAACTGTGTTTGATTTGTGTAAAATGAGAATTACACTTGATTTGCGGTGATAGTAATTCATATTTGTGCGTTGCTATGATTCTAAACGATTTGGAATGTTGTGATATAACGATTGGATATTCGCAAGTATGTAATTCATGATAAAAACTACATGTTTGCGGTAGTTTATTTGAGATTCATGCAAGTATACGATTGGATATTCGCAAGTATGTAATTCATGTTGAAGCTACATGTTTGTGGTTGTTTAATTGAGATTCATGCAAGTATGTGGTTTTGCTACTATGCCAACATAATGTATATTTTTTTGTACAAAATCACTTTTTGTGTAAATTGGATCAAATTTGGGGTATTATGATTCATATGAAATTATGTTGGAATTGGCATCATGATCTATGTATAATACCATACTTTTGTATTAGAAACAAAAGTAAGCCTCTTTGTGAACTTATGTTGATTTTATGAATATGACTAGGCTATGTTTGGTATTATGCCTAATTGAAAAACATGTTAGGCCTATATTGTTAACAAGAATTATATGATAATATATGTGACACATAGCTAAGTTAGATTTACATTCCAATTGCAAGTTTGCATGAATAAAGTAAAAACCATGATTTCATGTTTAGGAATATTTATGCCATGATTACATGAATAGATCAAAAACAATGATTTCATGTTTAGGAATATTTATGCCATGATTACATGAATAGATCAAAAACCATGATTTCATGTTTGGGTATATTTGTGCCATGATTATGTGAATAGATTAAAAATCATGATTAAGTTGGAATAATTCTAGTTGAACTATACTTTTGTATTAGTAACAAAAGTAAGCACCTTTGTAAACATATAGTAATTTTATAAACATGATTTGCTTATGTTTGACATTATGCCTAAGTAAAAATATAGGTTTATGTTGTAGTTAAGACTATGTATCAATAATGATATCTAATTTAGTTAGATTCTTAACTTAACTACAAGTTTACATGGTTTGATTCATGTCACTTATGCTTTATGACCAAAGTATATGTTACCACAATGCAAGTACACCAGTTTCTATTTTTTAGTTCCAACGTTATGTTGCAAGTTCATGCGTTCACATTCCCCTTTTTGTGTATATAATCACGTTTTAAGCCTCCCCTTTTTCACGTGGCTAAGTTGGGCTTAAAAGGCTAAGCCCAACATATATTATAATAAACGAACGTATTAAACGGGGGAAATAGCGTTGGGCCAAATTAATTAATAAATGAAAATATAAAAGTAGATGGGCCCAAATTCAAGAATGGGTTGGGCCCATGATTGGTGTAAACCTTTACACCATTAGCTTAAATTGATTTTGAATAATGGGCCGCAAATATTTACATATAAGAAAATAAAGAAAAGAAACAAAATATGTAAATGTAGAAAATACGATGTGTTTAACCCGAGGTTGGATTGAGTTGTGATGTAAACCTGCCCAGAACCGCCCGACTGTCCAGTAGTCACAACAAGACCTATCCAATGTGGGTGGTTAAACATGGAGCCCAATAAGGACCTGAGGTTAGACTGAGTTTTGGCGTAAGACTGCCCGGACCCAACCGGCAACAGGCAGCCACAACAATACCTGTCTAATGTGAGAGGTCAAGGCTTTAATAAGACAATTAAGGCTGAGTCAGGATTGATAGGATTAAGTAAATTATATTAATACTTAATCAAGATGGAACATGCTAAACTAAACAGACTGATTGGGGGTTAGGTTTATAAAACACTTAACCAACTTAGCATGTTGGCTAGAAATAGAAAACCTAGTAGCGGAGGACCCTTTTCGCAGTAACCCTATAAGGTATCATGATACCCTGAAACTAGGCAGGGTGGGGCACGATTACTGGGCTGATTGTAAGAGGTCAAATCGACGGCGGTGGTGCAGCAGTGTAGGTTCTAACGGGGTGCGGGCGTGCACACACTCCGGCGCAGAAAAATAAGGCACTGGGCACCAGTAGCATACCTGTGCATTCTAGGATTGTGTCGGGCCGCCACCATGGGACTTGATACACCCCATGGTGGGACCATCATAGGTAACTACAACATCGGGGGCCATAAGACACATGTAACTATGCGAGTAGGAGCCGATCATTATAAAATGGATCACTTCACCCTGATTATGGGGTGCCTGTTGGGAACTAGTTTATATGGGTACAGAGATTAATATGGGGTACGATAGTATATTCGACCCTAGACAACTTAACTAAGTATATGGTGCTTTCCCCTTTCTAGTTTATACTTATCATACCCAGTTCTTTATTCATAGACTGAATAGTCCTAGACTTACTCAGGCTTTATGTCTGACTCTACTTTTCTTTTGTCTTCTTTTCTTTCGTCCCCCCCCCCAGGTCCACAGGGAGGGAATACCGTAGCTTGACCAGCCTTCATATCCAGCTTGAAGAGAAAGAATGTATTGCTTGGATCTTTTCGTTTTGGACTATGGCTTTGGACAGCAACTATGGGACTTTTGCAGTTTATTTATGTTTTCTTTATGCTTCTTTAAATAATGTAATCAAGACAGTTATGAAGATGTTATGTTTTTGGAAGTATTGTAAGACAATTATGGTATGGTTGTTGTAACACGTATTTTTAATGAAATAAAAGTTGTTGTTTTTCCGCTGTTCAAAAATATGTGTAATATCTGTCTTGTATATCTGTGACTTATACTTATAAACCTCCACCAAAATTAGGGCATTCCCTTTGAGAGTGACCCTAACGGAGGTGGGGTGTTTCACCAGTCCCATGACTGACCCGGAGTTTACTTTGTTGTTTTCCCTAAACTCTTGGGTGCCTAATTTGTACGGGCAGTCAAGTAGTCAGGAATTTGCAGATATACTTGGAGAGCTTGGAGCAGGAGGCTTCAAGATCATATAGCTATAGT
Source organism: Allium sativum (assembly GCA_030737875.1). NCBI lineage: Eukaryota > Viridiplantae > Streptophyta > Magnoliopsida > Asparagales > Amaryllidaceae > Allium > Allium sativum. The sequence goes on from CM060916.1 coordinate 184,522,941, forward strand.
TATTTCCGCTGTGTTGTAAGTGTTGTACTCTGATAAGTGCTATTGTATACATAACTGTTATATTTCAAAGTTATGTTATCTATTATATGTTATTCGTTCCGCTGTGAGGTTCGTGTTACTCTGATGTTGTGTTCTTCTTCCTCTTCTATTCTAAGTTTCTATCTTATCTATTCTCACCTTCTAATTTCTTTCATTAATTACCGGGATTTTTCGATGTTTTGGTTATCGACGTCGAGCTTTACGTCGATAACCAAAGTCGCCGAAATGCGGGTCGTTACAGTTGGTATCAGAGCTTAAGTTAAGTTTTACCTTGGCTCTGTGGCGTGACTCGGTAGAGATAGGGTTAGTAATACCCTAGATTGAGTTTGAGTGTATATATACGAGTGCGTATTTGTATTTGATATAAAAATGCTTTTATACTGTGGAGATTCATTGGCTGAGTTGTTTATGAGTTCTGGTCGATCAGTTTGATCCACTGTATCAGTAGGAGTAAATAAACACTTGAATACGATGAACCGACACAGTATGGATATGTGATATATTATCATATATAGGATATATTTGTTGTTATTATAATCGAGTAAGATTATAAATTAAATGGTTAAGTATATAACCAATCAGAATCATATAAGTAAAGTATATGAAATAAGATGAATTAAATATGAATTTAAATCAGATTTGGAATTAAAATAAGGAAATTTTAAGTTCCTGGGAGATTTTGAAATGTTTTCAAAATGAAGTATTTAGTAATGGTATTGAAAATGATATAGTATTGAAATCACTTGGGTCGCTGGAAAATAATTCCGATGATGACTGCGCAGTATCATCGGTGTGATTTTCGAGTTCTAAGTGGTGGATTACTACCAAAGATTTTAGTTTGAATTATTTTGAGAAAACAAGTTGTTTAGAAAATTCAAAGGTTTTGAATTGGTATTATGATTTCAAATTGATTTGAAATTTACCCAGGAATTTAAGTCCTAGAAATTAAAATTTAACTTGTGAAGTTAATTCGAATGGGATGGTAAAAGTAAATAATAAACCAAAATTTAACTTGAGGTGATAGGTTAAGAAAAACTGGAAGTGATTAGAGAATAATCTGGATTTGAAATGATAAGTTAAGAGTTTGAAATCGAGGATGGAACTCGAGTCGAAATAGAATTCGACTTAGGTGTAAGCGATTGATTTGGTTTTGAGAATGAACTGATTGGAGATCAAGTTGGTAATGCATTGTTATATGCAGAAGTGATAACGAATGGGAGGGATATAATGATATGCCCGACAAAAAGGTACAAGTTTATATTTTATATGAGTTTGGAATTTATGAGCCGAATTGGCAAGCCGTTTGGCTGTTTGATTTTCTTTTGGGTTGGAGATGGCCTAGAGAGGCGAGTTGTGGTTTTACCGATAGGGCTGTACAAAGGAGGGTATGGCGAAATTTTTCGAAAATTTAAAGTGTTAGAAAATTTTCAGGATTTTTGAAAATTTTAGTTGGTCGGAAGGAATTAATATTTTAGTCGATATATTGGTTCAGTTAAAATCAGAAATAAGGAGTAAACAAATCTTAGAAATTCCAATAGATAGGTTCGTCCTCTAACTTAGCAATTTCGAGGACGAAATTATTTTAAGTGGGGAAGAATGTAATGACCCGCATTTTTAGGGATGGAATAATTAATTAATTTAATTATTAAATATCGTTATAGCGATATCGAGAACCATAATTAAATAATATTGAATATTTAATTAATATTTATAATGAATAATAAATTATAAATATCGAAATAGTCAGAAATAGTAGAATTCACAATAGAGTGTGAATTGAATAGCATACGAGATGTGGTTGAGTTTCGATTCGAAATATAATAACGAATATATTGAATCGACGATAGTTGAACGTATAGTTTATAATATATTTATAAACGAGCTCGAAATGGCGCTACAGTTCGCTATTTGGCGATTTGAACTTCAACTGAATGTACATGATTCATTTTAAATCGGATTTCTGTGAAACAAGAAACGTGTGGAGCTGGTGGAGTATATCTTTCTAGTGGAAGAGAAAAATTGGGATTTCGTCGTGTAGATTTTGATGTACGTCCAAATCAAATTTCAGAAAAAGTCGCTGTGGAATTCCTTTATAATTCGCAACGCTTTATATACGTTATAAAAGGGTTTTCGATATAAATTGAATATCGAGATAAATCTAAAATCGGAAATATCAAATTGTAAATTCTGATATGATATTCTGGAGCTGTACGATATCATATGTGAAGATATACGATAATATGAATTTATTGGTATTTAATTTAATTATATTTAAATATATTTATATATTTAAATGGGTCATTCAGTGCGTTAAAAATAGCCACTTTTGCAAACGAAGTCGGAATTCGACGAAACCAGTTTTGTTGGATTCGCAATGTCAAATAGTTGTTAGATTTCCAGTTTCGTGATTTTTAGAGTCACTATGTGGCCGTACGGATTTTTAGAGTGAAAAACAGTCAGTATTCTGACGGTTAAAAATACGCTGTGTGAGCATACGGAGTCGGATTTTGACGAAACCAGTTTCATTGGGACCGTAATGTCGAACTGAAGATGCATGTCAATTTTTGTAATTTTTGGGTATCGTATGTAATCACGAGAATTTTTAGAAAGCAAAATGAGTATATAAAAAAGAGAATATGCCGAGAATATTCTTTTTATAAAATATCTAGATATTTAGTTTTTCTATAAATACCCCTCCCTTAGAAATTCTAACCTAATTCCAACCTCCCGATGTCAACAGCGCCACTGTTCTTCACAAGAAAAATTCTTGGTCCTCTTTCAAAAATCATATGAAATTCAAATGAAAACTATAAATTTGTGTACATATATATTTGAAATCATCTACTGTTCCTCTTCACTTTGATAACCCTTTGGAAGGGCTCGATGTCAAATTTTGGGTTCGGGGTTTTCCCAGTGAGTTCTAGGGTTACCGTTCGATCTTGATTGAGGCAACGATACTGGATTTGGGGTTTATATTCGGACTTGGGGTTCAAAGGAGCATCGTATGTACAACTGTGGTGAAGTTCGGTTATGCGTTGATGTCGATACTGTACAGTAGCAGGGCGTTTCCTGATTCGACGCAGAGGGATCTGGTGATGCGAGTTGAGCAAATGGGGTATGAGTTGGTAGAGATTGTAATGACAAGTGTGTTGATGATTTTAGTTTGAATTAGTGTTGAGAAATGAAGTGGAGAAAGGGGATGAAAGAAGTGGAAATGAACATTGAAGAAGCAGGTGGTTCACGGCAATGTGTTTGGGGGAGAAGGGTGATTACTATTCATACGGGCGTGGGTTTTTAGGGTTTGGGCTTGGGCCAAGTTGTTTTGGTAAGGCCCGAATTCAATTTAAAGTCTAGTTTTAAATTCAAATAACGTATTAACTTGTAATGCTAATATCTAACACATACGTTATCAGAATTTCGAACCGTCGGATCCGTTGGGATCGTATGGACGGGAGCAACACAATGAGACTGACCGGGAGTGAATCCGAGCCCGTTACAATTTATGGCAAAATAAATTGTCCGACTGAGTCAAATAACGCTAACCGTATTTAACGGCTAACGCGCCAATGTGAGTAAAACTCACCAACTCTGAATAGTTTATAATTTCATGTTGTATTTTTAGAACTGCTAGAAATTGTCTGTTTGATTGTGTGTTGACTGTTTGATTGAACTGCTAGTCAGTAAATGAAAATATTTTATATATATATGTAAATATATATATATATATATATATATATAATATATAAACAGTTAGATAGTTATATATTGATTCTGTTTATCAGAATAATTCATATTGAACTGAAAGTGATGATAATCATATTGTGTAACATCTGTGGATGCAGGGAAACAGGTTGGAGGAATCCGACTGGATTCCTCAACAGTTATTTTATTGTTTTTCATATATTGTTATATGATGTGATATAAAATCTGTGGGCGATTATATGTGCTTAGACGATATTGAACATCGTGATTTGATATGATTGCATACCATAACATACCGAAATGTTGATAAGGGGGATTTTCAAAGTGGGATATTTATAAATAAGAGATATTTATAAAGTGGGATATTTATAAATAAGAGATATTTATAAAGTGGGATATTTATAAATAAGAGATATTTATAAAGTGGAATATTTATAAATAAGAAATGTTTATAAATTGGAATATTTATAAATAGGAGATATTTGAAAAGGAAATAAATTCAAAACATTTCTTTTTGAATGGAAAGGCCTGTGTGGCGAGTTTGGGGATTTTCCCGATGCTCCCGATACAAAGGAGGTTATGGCGAATTTTCCTGAGAATTTAAGGAGTTAGAATATTTCAAGAATAAATTTGAAAAAGAAATATTTGTAAACCATTTACAAATAGAATTGGAAAGGGAACATTATAAAAAGGAAATCTTTATAAAGTGAATAAAGTAAATCGAATATGTTATTCGAAGTTAGTTAATCGAATATGGTATTCGAAGTTAGTAAATCGAATATGGTATTCGAAGTTAGTTAATCGAATATGGTATTCGAAGTTAGTAAATCGAATATGGTATTCGAAGTTAGTTAATCGAATATGGTATTCGAAGTTAGTAAATCGAATATGGTATTCGAAGTTAGTTAATCGAATATAGACATTCGAAAGGAGTTAATCGAATATGGTATTCGAAGTTAGTTAATCGAATATGGTATTCGAAGTTAGTTAATCGAATATAGACATTCGAAAGGAGTTAATCGAATATGGTATTCGAAGTTAGATAATCGAATATGGCATTCGAAAGTTTGTTAATCGAATATGTTATTCGAAAGGGGTTAGTCAAGTCGAGTTAGTCAAATAGAGTTAACCAGTTAGAGTTAATCAGTTGGAGTTAACCAGTTGGAGTTAATTAGTTAGAGTTAATCGATTAGAGTTAAAACGAACTAGAATTAATCAAATATAGTTATTTGAGACAGAGTTAGTCAAACGGAGTTATTTAGGATAAGTTGCCATCTCGTACGACTGCTAGCGTAATTCGCAGGGCTGTAAATAGCCTACGGCGGTCGGATGTTTCCTGAGGGAATCAGGAGTAACCATTGTGATCGCTGCGATCTAGAGTCAAGCGAATGGAGTTAAATAGAGTTATCGAATATTAGTCATTCGAATGGAGTTAAATCAAATATTAGTTATTCGATATGAGTTAATCAAGTTGAGTTAAATAAACCAAGTTAGTCGAGCCTAGTTAATCGAATCGAATTGGTCGAACCAAGTAAGTCGAGTTAGTCGAGTCAAGTTAAGTTAGTCGAGTTAAGTTCGTCGAGTTAAATTAATCGATGTTAGTTTCATCGAAAGGAGTTAATCGATGTTAGTTTCATCGAAAGGAGTTATCGATGTTAGTTTCATCGAAAGGAGTTATCGATGTTAGTTTCATCGAAGGGAGTTATCGATTATAGTTTAATCGAAGTGAGATTTTCAAATATGAGATATTTGAAAAGAAAAAGTTATCGAATATTAGTTATTCGAAGAAAGATTTATCGAATATTGTTTATTCGAGAAGGAGTTAATCGAATATAGGTTATTCGAAGAAGAGTTAATCAAATAGAGATTTCTAGAAGAGAGTTAATCAGCAAATTCGATTATATCTTATTCGGGAAAGTACTTATACTTTCCAGTGTTTAAATAGAGATTTATTTATTTATAAATAAATAAGTGTTAGGTTAATTATTCACTAATAAGAATAGAAGTTATAATTAAAGTTAGATAATTCGAAAGTAGGGATTATAACGTTATCGTTATAACCAATGTTTTAAATATAGAAGTAGATTAGTAAAATTGGATCCGAGAAAGGTGTAAAGAAGTTGTTAAAGATTAAAAGATAAACTTCGACCATTTTGAAGTTATAACGTTGTTCGGTTAAGGTCTGAGAGGTAATTATACCCCAACTTGAGTGACTTCCTTCTTAACTAAGAAAGGGTAAGGTTTGATCGTAAAGGAGTTTGGAAATGTTTTCCAAACAAGAATGAGAAATATTTTCTAAATACAGAAAACAAGGAATGGAAATGTTTCCAGTGTTGATAACATATATTTTCTAAATATAGAAAATAGCAAATGTTGAATATAGGGAAACAGGAGATGTAAAATGAACTAAAGAGATTAAGGTTAAATGATGTTTGTTCGATATAATTTCCATCTGGAAATAATATCGTTGTTTGCACACTTGTTTTTCTTTGATAGTTAACTCATAGACTATCGAAGTTTTGACCATTTTAACGTTGTTAATACGGAGAGACCGGTTGGATTATTATCCATAGAACCACTCTGTATTGGCATAAGCGTCGCGAATCATATATGACAAAGATAATTGAAGACGGAGTAAAATGCAAGGGCTGTTGTATAAGTCTTAGATAACAGTGACTGAGATGGATATACTGAATAGTGCCTTCGGTTTGTCCAGTCCCAGGACAACTTGTATGGACGAAGGTCTGACAGAGTATATCCAATGGATCTCGTAAGTTGATCTGTTCAAACGTATTCACGTTTGGTGGTGGAGGAATTCGTTTCTCTTAGCTGTATACCCGTGTTATTTTTGGATAAGTCAATTTGTGATTTGGCGGGTATGACGATGTGACATTTCTAAGTGAATGAAGATGGATGTCTGACAGAGTATTTCCAGAAAGGTCACATACATTGGTTTCTTCAACTGTACCAAGAGTGGAAGCGGAGAAGGAAACTTCTTTTAGCTGACACGTAATGTACTGTTTTAGATGTCAATTAGTGATTTTTGATGGATCTGACAATGTGGCATTCGAAGTAAATCTGATGTAATGATAAAGCGTAGCTTCTAGCCTCATCAACCGTTAAATGACAGAAATCGGGCAAGCAGCATGGCTAAGTCGGTCGCACCGAAGTAGGGTGTATAATCACCTATCTAGTGAATATTCATTTGTTTCTTAAATCTATCAATGTTGTCCCATATATATACGGGAACGGTTACTGATCCCAACCGTTGGTGATGTACATTCGATACACTCAAGCGAAATGAGTGGTCGGTCATGTGTGGCTGAGTTACAAGATGTTCTTGTTGAACTCCAGTGTATCGTTCCTAGAGTACACTGATCGGAAGGTGGTTCCATACCTTGTCATAGTTGGAAATCCATTATCCAATACGTGCTTGCGATTTTGATTGTATACTATATATGTAGAACGTGAGATGAAAGCGTTTCTGCTAGTTGATATCTATTTGTACATAGACATTATTATAATATCAAAAGGTTTTTGATATAAAGATATTTTGGATTCTCATAAGGGAAAAACCCGTTCCGTTCTGCGGCGTGGTCTTATGAGATATCGTTTACTTGTTCATATACATGTTTAAACCGTTTTACTCATACCAGTCCCATGACTGACCCGGAGTTTACTTTGTTGTTTTCCCTAAACTCTTGGGTGCCTAATTTGTACGGGCAGTCAAGTAGTCAGGAATTTGCAGATATACTTGGAGAGCTTGGAGCAGGAGGCTTCAAGATCATATAGCTATAGTTATTTCCGCTGTGTTGTAAGTGCTGTACTCTGATAAGTGCTATTGTATACATAACTGTTATATTTCAAAGTTATGTTATCTATTATATGTTATTCGTTCCGCTGTGAGGTTCGTGTTACTCTGATGTTGTGTTCTTCTTCCTCTTCTATTCTAAGTTTCTATCTTATCTATTCTCACCTTCTAATTTCTTTCATTAATTACCGGGATTTTTCGATGTTTTGGTTATCGACATCGAGCTTATGTCGATAACCAAAGTCGCCGAAAATCCGGGTCGTTACAAGGGCAAAAAGTAAAGTAAATACAGTTTTTAGTCAAAGTTGACACTTCATTTCATTTTGTTATTTAAATTCTATATCAACGGCTATAGGTTGACACACGTATAAAAACAAAAATATATGCCCAATATATTTGTATCTAAAAATAGAACCATGTTTTTCCAAATGGTAAACATATCATAAGCATTGGATTCGTATGGTTCTAAATAAACAAAAGAAAGTATTTGTGCTAAAAATCAAAGGAAAGAAGGACAATTTTTTTAAAACAACTTAAGCCTAAATTCATTAATATGCAGTGCAACATGTATGCATTATTCGGAATAGAAAGTCAAGAGATGATGGTAGGTGGATGTAAACAAAAAATTAAAAAAAGGTAAAAGTATCATGGTGATACATATACACCAAAGAATGGTTAAAATGAAATTAAGTCTCATTAATCAACATTTTGTCAAAATAAAAACACAGTAATCAAGATGAAAACCAACAAATATCAAACTTGGAAACACACAGAAAATAAAATCGTAAAAAAAAGTGACAAATCATATACTAAGCAACAAACATTCGAAAGCATAAGATTACCTCAAAGGTAGTTAGTCGTAGCAGAGGTTTGAGAGGTAGAGGAACATATGATGAAGGCAAGAAGAAAGTTGTCGCCCGCAACATAGGAAAAACGTAAACAGTAAGGAAGGGCTATCTGGTGTCATGGAGGAAAGAAGAATGGCCCAACCTTGAATGATGGATGATAGATAGTTTTTGAAGGGATAAATATTAGGATTGAAGAATTGGGGAATTAAAAGGAAGTTGTAGCTGATTTTATGAGAAGGAAAGAATTTGAGAAGGAATAGTGGAATAGGAACAATAATGGAAAGGGGAAGGGGGTAATATTTGGGGAAGAAATAAATGGAGAAGAGGAGGTAACGGTGAAACATGCTTGGGGGAGGGGGGGATGGTTTTGGGATAAAATAAATGAAAAAAGGAGAACATGCGTAATAGGAGCCATTTTGAATTGTGGAGATATCGATGCAAGATATGGTCTCAACTTACAGCCAATCAAAAGAGATTTTTTAGATGGTAGCTAGAATGGAAACCTGCATATGTTAAGGAAAAATATCACACAATAAATTTTTAAATATAAACAATAATAACAATTTGTGTTATACATAAGTTGCAATAATTTATGTCTACATAAGCTTTTTTGTTTTCGATATTTTTAAATTTTACGGAGTTTATAAATTTTTGCCATATTTAACCTTTGTAATATTAAGATGACAAGTTCAATTTATACACCGTAAATTACTTTACCTACATCATTAAAAAAAATTAAATTAAAGACAAAAATTTCCTTATTAAAAAATAATCAAAATAAAATTAAATAATAAAAATTTCATATGCCCACATCACACACAATCGTTAAAAATCTTTTATAAAATAATTGAAATTTCTATGTGTTATCAAGTGAATTTAATTTAACTTCTATTTAAGCATTATATTTTATTCATATTCTTTCTTGTTATATTCATGTATAGTTAGTTCTATCATTATGCATTCCAAATTAGTCAAAAAAATAAATTTACAAATGAAGTACTGAAATTAGTATGGTTCGTTGTGTACTAAGTTCTAATTTTTTTTATTATATTTAAATTGGTTTTTAATTTAAACTCAAAATTTAAGTAGATTTATATTTTATTATTCAAAATTTAAAGTTATATTCTAATATATGAATAATTAAATAAATATAAATCCAATTAAGGATTTGAATTTGAGTTGCAAAAGTGAATTCATTAATTTTAGAAATCAATATTCCTTGGTTCGATCAATGCACGTCAGAAAGATACTAAATGAGAAATTTATTTTGTTCTATTCAGGTTTGAGGATAGTTTAGTAATATGCATGGTGTATACTAAGCAAAAAGTGGTGTATATGATTTAAAAAAAAAGCATGGTGTATCTAAAGCAATTTAACGTGTACAAATAGAATTTCTCTATTAAGATATGTAGACATAGAAATTATAATAAATAGTTGTCATCAAGATTTTTGGTATTTATTTGTAGTGGCAGTTTTTGTGGTTTATATTGTGGCCAATCAAAAGCGATTACGTGGATTGAGATCACAAAAGTGATCATGTGGATTGAGATTTGTACCGTTGGATTTGATTTAAAATAAGCTGAGATGATGGTATGGATTGCGACTCTATAATAAACTAGAGAAAATACGTTTTAGTCATTTCAGATGATGACATATTAGTGTGAAATCGTGAATCACTTAAAAAATAATTAAAGTTAAAACTTTTATAGTCAATTGTTTGGAAAAAAAGTAATGTATGATAAGTTATTAATAAATGATTATTTAACATTAATTATTTACAATTTAATTACTGTTTATCATTTCATTAACTGTTTATTATTTCATATTCCAAAATAATTATTAATAATTAATAAAGAAATGATTTTACAAAAAACATTGCTAGGATATGTTAATGAAATCTTCAATTCAAAAAAATTGATAGAATATACGTTTTTGACACATCATCACACAACTCAGCATTATTTTTAATGAAATGTTAAAATGATATGAAAAAAAATGTAGGGACTAATCACAAAAAACTTTCCCTACTATATATGTGTAGATAATACATTTTACCTACCTATAATTGTTGGTAGATAATCATCCTTCAACAATTATATAACATTGACAATATTTACCTACCAATAAATTTTAACTTTGAATATTGGTAGATAAAGGTTCTCCTTACCTACCCATATTTATCGGTAGGTAAAATATTGGTAGGTAAAGGTCAAATTTCTTGTAGTGACTCGTTAGAGATGGATCAGTAGTATCCTAGAACGAGTGTGAAGAGTGAAAAAAATTAAAATCAATTTTAGTTTAAAAATTTATATCCTTTATTCGTATGTGAATCTTTATTTTAAATTGATTTTGGACAATCGAGTATATGAAGATTTTGAATATACGCGTCATTAATGTGTATTCAAAGCCTTATATATACTGGATAGATGTAGAATCACACTCTAGTCGCCCGGAGATGATTCTGATGATGGCATGTCATCATCAGCGTTCATGTTCGAGCTTCGAAAGTGGGGTATCTATATATTTCCAATTGACTGGTGTGAAAACCAAAATATAGTTATAATATATTGTTGTGAATTGGTATCAAAAGCATGATTTTGAATATATATATCAAAAAAATTAATCAACTAATTGATTGCTGGTTGTGATGGATGATTATTAATTCCACTAATAAAACCATTATGTGAATGAACGGTAAATATAACCAAATTGTATCGAATATTGAACTGAATGGAAACTTGGTTGAAGTTGCATGCATATACATGTATACACATTGAATATGTCATAGCAGGGAAGCTAAGCAGAGGAATAAAATTGCATGCCCGACAAATAGTTACATGTTTACTAATTTATTGGGTTTGGATGATTTTATGAGCCGATTGGCTAGCCGCTTGGCTTTTTCCTTTTCTTTTGGATTGGTGAGGGCGCTGCGTGGCTAGTTGTGGTTTTAAAGGTCTCGCCGTACAAAGGAGGTTATGGTGAAATTTTTCGAAAATTTAGGGTGTTAGCCAAATTTTTGAAAATTTTGAAAATTCTTAGAAACTGAAAAGTTGAAGAATGAAAGATAGAATGAAAGTTGAGTTGGTAAGTTAAACAACTTTCAGCCCTGTTCCTTTTCGAGGACGAAATGATTTCAAGTGGGGGAGATTGTAACAACCCGGGTTTCAGAACCAATTTAAAATTTTTATTATAGCAATTTTAATGGATTTTGAATATTTAAAATGATTTATTTTAAATAATAACAACTAAAAATTTATTTTAATTGAAGTTAGAACGAATAAATTTATTTTAATTATAAAACGAGCCTGAAATGGCGTGGCAGTTTTAAAATACAATTTTAAATTTCAAATGAATATACATAATTCATTATAAACCGGAATTGGACGAAACAAGAAATATTTGAATCTGTTTAATAATATCTTTCTAAAGAATGTAAAAAACTGGGATTTCACTTTATAAATTGTTAGTTATGTCCAGTTTAAAATTCAAAATAGTCGCTATGGAATTTATATATATTTTTCATATAGCCCTTAAAATAGCCATTTTCCAAACAACCTCCGTTTTCAACGAAACCACTTTTATTGGATCCAGAATGTAAAATTATTGCTAGATTCTAATTTTCATAATTTTTGGAATTAATATGTGAGCGTGGTGGATTTAAACGTGTTTGGTAATTTCAGTTTGAATTTAATCGACTAGAAAATGATCGTTTTTCAAACGGTCTCCAAATTTGACGAAATTAGTTTTGTTAGGACCGTATCATCAAAACATAGCTAGATTTATTTTTTTGGAATTTTTGGAGTTAGTATGTGGCCCTGATAAATTAAAATGTATGTTTAAATGAAATATACATTGAATTATATTTTAATTTAAAGAAAACCTAATCGTAACAGTCAAATTGGGTTACGAAACATATCCCATTATGTCCGGAATGGGGGTATTTGGCTAGGGGAGACATTCGTTGAAGTTCATTTGGAGTTCAGAGACAAAATTCACTTTCTAGAAATAAGAAGAATTAAACATTAATAAAATATTATTATATATACCCCTTAGAAACCCTAACCCCCCTTTTACATTTTCTGCAGCCGCTGATGATAATCAAAGGCCGAAATCATCCAATATTCAATCCTCAATTTCTTCCTATGTAATTCGAATTTGATTGTCCTTCCACACCAAAAATGGTAGAGATTTCTGAGCTCTTCAAAATCATAAAGACATGACCGAAAATCGTTTACTATTTGGTGCGAATTGGGGCTCCAAACCCACTGCGTTTGAGCTCGTTTTTAGAGCAGGTCGGGGCATCGATTTGTGAGCGTCTTGGGGTGGTGGTGGCCGAGCCCGCGGCGCTTCAGGTGGTGTGGTTGGATTCAAGACTGACGACTTTGATTTGGTACAAGAGGAGGGAGAACAGAGCGTAGAAGGGTGGAGCGGTTTCCTGCAGGTCACGACGAGGAAGAAAGGGGGAAGGCAGCGGTTTTTACTAAACGTTGGAGGGTAATTAAACTTTAATTAATATTTAATTATTCAATTAAGTAATAAATGCAAAAAATATCATATCTTTTTCGTACGAGGTCTAACTCATGCGAAACTGGATCCGTTGCGATCGTGGAGACGAGAGCTTCACAACAAAACTAACCGGGTCCAATTTGGAGCTAGTTAGAATTACGGGAAAATTCAAATCCAAACTGTTCAGAAATTTAGAAATAAATCTGACGGAGTGGAAACCGACTATGAGAACTCCTACTCACTCAAATTTTTTTACAGTAAAAGATATACTAGGTTGCAGAAGGGGCTTAGTAGCTCTTGACACCATCGTCCACGGAACGTGGATGACTTGTTTGATTGTATTGTGTTATAGAAATTGATTGTGATTGTGATGTGAAATGGAAATAAAATATTCATGTGTTGGATAAAATATTTGAACAATAAAAATATCATTTTTATTGAATAAATGAACTACATAAAGTAGCTATACGTTGAAATAAATATTCATTTACAAATCGGACGATTTGTTTGTGTACACCCATTTGACTGACATTGATTGGGACGATAAATTTTACACATCGCCCAACTCCACAAATAAAATCTGTGTTTGTTTATTGAAACCTCAAACGAGTATTGGGATGATATTTGACGTACACTAATCCCAATTTTTTAGTTGTATGTCAATCGATTGGTTGACAGTCTGTCATAAGCATTGATTATTTAAATTTAATGCTTATGCAGTTGTGTAGTGCACTCTGGATGATGGTCAATCATTTATCATTGCTGTTGTATACATATGTTGTATGAAATCCATATAAATAACATTATATGGTAATTTAATGTGTCCGATTCCAATTCAGAAATAAAGAATATTTTAAAATAAGGAATATTTTAAAATAATATTCAGCATTAGATTAAAAATGTGAATTTGATGTCCGATTTTGGATGGACATGAAATTATTGAAATGTGTGAAGCCGTATTGATTAGATATGCGCCATTTTGACGCGAACGATATTTATATCAATTTTATTCAGTTTTATAATGAATATCGAAAAGGAAGTGATTTCAAAATATAATGTTTTGAAAATATTATCATTTATATATTAATGATATGGAATATTCAATTTTGATTTAAAATTGAATATGAAGTTGAAATCGTTTTTAAAACGAATTTAAAACGATTTATAAAATATTTTTTAAATGGAAATCGATGAAATATATATAATATATATTCTATATATATGTGTATATATATAATGGCCTGAATAGAACGTGCCGCGCCGCGACCGTTCGCAAATTTCGACCATTGACTTCGTATTGACATTACGGGAGATCCGACCGTAGGATTCTCCTAAAACTGGAACCTTTGGGTTCATATCGAAAAGAGCTTTCCAATGAATATAAGAGATTTGAAACCTAACGGTTGGATTTGGAATTATGTCTAAATAAAATTTGGAAAAGGTCGTTGTGAGTGCAGTTCGATGACCGTTTATGGAAATTGACTGAAAGGGCCTTAATACAATTACTAAAAATATTAATAATTTGTGTAAAATCATAATAAATGATTTGGAAAGAAATGGGATGAAAAATACCATATTTGAAAAGATAAAAACATACCTTTATTGAAATGAACTAGTTATTAACAAGAATAATAATCCAATATTTTTAAATAAATAAATTGGATTGAAATGGTTTTAATATAACCAAAATATTCCAATATATGAATTGGATTGGATTTGAATCAAAATTATCTTCGGAATATTTCGATATTGGATTCCATGATTATACGTATATTGTGGAGTAATTTGGAAGATATATATATCGTTCTTCCCAATACGATATTTGTTGATTTCAGAATTTGATATTGAATATAAGCCAATATTATTTTCTATTCAGAGCCTTATATTTGATATGAAACTGGATTTTGGGTCATGAATGGTGTCTTTAATTAACACTGTTCTTAAACGCAATTGAGAAAAGAATAAACCTTTTAACCAAGATTTAAAGAGATTTACCAATTAATTAATATTTAATTGGAATTGAATTGAAATTGGATTTTTGGGTTTATCGTGAACGGTGTTTTAAATAACACTTTTTCTTTAAGCCGATTAACAGTGAGATATGATTTGGAATTTTATAAATCTTTTATTAAGATTTATTGGAGATTTTCCAAAGTAAAGTTTTCCAATTAATTAATATTTAATTGGAATGGAATGGAATTCGATTTGGAAATAATTGAAATGAGCTTCTATGGAGGAAGACTGTTAATATATATGGAATTTAAAAGACTTTATCGTTATTCCATTTATATTATTAGTCGGATATGCAAATTGATATCGATTATATATTGATCTTTTTTCCGCGAAGATTCCATAATTAATGGAATGTGATTTTGGGTTTATCATGAACTGTATTTTAAATGACATTAGTTCTTTAACCCAGTTAAAGACGGGATTTATTTCCTAAAGTAGAATAATCATTAATATTGATTTTTGGGAAGATTAAAACTAAGTGGAGTTTTAATGAATCTTTAATTAGATTGAAATGATTGAGAACGGAGTATCACCAGTTTTGCACCAAGCGATAGTTAAATCTTCAATTAGATTTGAACGAGAAATGGTAATTAATTTTACCGATAACACCATGGTGTTAGATATGGAGTATTACCAGTTTTGCTCCATGGGATGAATAGGCTGGGATTGGGAAATGTAATAAATGATTATTTCAGTAAGGTTCGCTAATCCCAACTAGTTTGGATAAACCTTAATTTGGTTTGATATCTAAAGGAAGATTAAAGAATAAATTTTAAAGAATTTATCTTTGATAAAATTAATGGGAACCTTTCCCTAAAAATGTGAATATTTGAATAAAAGAGTATTCTGGATTGGAATGAGGCATATGTTGTGTATTTATATTGCTTGTTTATAATATACGCGGGTTATTCGAAAAGGCCACGTTTATACCTATTCTGAATAACAAACTCGACGAAAAGTCGACGATGAAGACGGTGGTTGAAGACCGGACGTCTTCACATCGTTTGGATGATTACTGATGTCTTGATTGGGCTGTACACCCAAGACAAGGTAATAAGTGGTGATCGTCCAGATGTGCTTAGAGATCGACCGGATATGCGAGGTCCTCTCTCCTACATTAGACATATGGTATAAGGAATAAGGTGCCTCCGGTTTCGTTCAGACCCAGAACTAACTTGTAAATGGACTATGTGTGTGACATTGGATTTTATTCTGTGTTGATTGATCTCTATTAAATATATATCTGTTTGGTGTCGGAGAATTTATTCTCTTGCTTAACACCCTTCTCTGAGACGAACGAGCTCAGAGGTTATATATCGATAGACATCAGTCGCATGGTGTGAATTGCCTGAGTGGCATGCCTGAGTGGCAAATGATCAAGGCTCTTGTTGAAAAGCAGAATCTTGTGGTTGATGATCAAAGCACGGCTTTAATATAACATAGCTTTGTGTAGCGTTAATTCGCGAGCCTCGCACCCTGGTGTGAACCATAAATGGGGGAGGACTTCAAGGAGGACATGTGTTTCTTTCTAGTTAGGATTGGTGTCATGGCATGGAGCCTAGACATTTTACTCATGTGGATCTTGCGTATTATTATGATGGATAGAGAGGCGCCTAAGATATATCGGTCACTACGGGGCCGATGGATGAATTGGTCGATGTACTGACCAGACTTACGCCCCATCGGGCGGGGAAATGCATGTTTATGGATTATTAATCCACTTAAAATGTGGACCGGCCCTGACGATTCAGGTGCAGCTGCGACTGAATCCTGAGGCTTGGGCTAGAGAGTCTCGAATCGGAAGGACGTTCCCTTGCCTTTGTCCATAGATGGAATCCAACTTCCAATACGACATTGTGCGGTTTTAATTGTAAACCTATATATGGCGACATAGTAGCATGAGATACTATGCCGTCTATGATTGATTCATTTATATTTGAAGATGTTTTTGACATTATACACTTATAATAGTATCAAAATGACTTTTCTAAACGTACCAAGCATGTTTGGCTATTATAAGGGAAAACCCTATCCTCTGGCTTGCGTTGCATTATGTGATGGGACTTAGGTCTTATAATAGTTCATTCTTCCGAAAAGCATTGCGCTGTTTGTTTTATGCACTTGTATTCTTGGGAGGAAACCCGTTCCGTGTTATACGGCGTGGTCCCTTGATTTACTTTATTTAGAGTAATGTTTTAAATAACTGTTTTAGTTCTCATACCAGTCACATTACCGACCTGGAGTTTATTGTTTAACCTAAATTTTGGGTGCCATTATTTTCCACACGGGAAGCTTGTAGTTTTGGTTTTACAGATATTTCTTTTCTAGGATCCTGGATTTACAGCTGGAACTATACTCGGAAAGCTATGTATCCGTGTATTTCTTTCAGTTGTGTTATGTATTATTCTTCCGCTGCTTTGTAATTTAAATCTGTAGTATTTTTCTGATGTGTAATATTTATTTATACTCTGTTATGTTCTTGTATTCTGATGCAATTGTTGAAATAACAATGAAATATTCTTCTGTTTATGTTTTGATTTGTCGTGTTCTCAACTCAATTCAGGCTTTCCCTTAAGGGCGAGTTTGGGTCGTTTCGTTTCCCTTATGAGAATCCAAAAACACTTGATTTAACTTTCGAAATCCTTTTGAAAGGAACCATAATCTTTATATCAAAACTCTTTTGATTTTAGAATAGTGTCTAGATCAAATAAATAACAATCTAGTGGAATGTTTGCATCTCACGCTCCACATATATTTAATATACAATCAAAACCGCGAGCACTTATTGGGTAATGAATTTCCAACTATGACAAGGTATGGAACCACCTTCGATAGTGTATCTCTAGAGAGGAATACACTTGGTTCAACATGAACATCTTGTAACCAAGCCGCACATGACCGACCACTCATTTCGCTTGAGTGTATCGAATGTATATCACCAACGGTTGGGATCAGCAACTGTTTTCCCAAGTGGGACAACATCGAATCGAATAAAGAATGAAATGAATTTCTCTAGACAGGTGATAATATGCCCTAATTGGGAGTTACCCACTTTGCCATGCTGCCTGCCCGATTTTGGTCATTTCCCGGTTGTTGAGGCCTGAGGCTACGGTTACTTACAATTTATTGATAGCACAGTCACTTTGAATGTCACATTGTCAATTCCGTTAACCACTAGTTTATTTAATCAAATATAAATCTTGATATTATGCTAAGAGAATAAATTCTCCGCCACCGTATATATTTATACAAACCAACATATGTGATCACTGGAAATACTCTGTCAGACATTCGTTAATACACTT
The DNA here is from genome assembly GCA_030737875.1 of Allium sativum. Taxonomy (NCBI): domain Eukaryota; kingdom Viridiplantae; phylum Streptophyta; class Magnoliopsida; order Asparagales; family Amaryllidaceae; genus Allium; species Allium sativum. The sequence goes on from CM060916.1 coordinate 184,541,165, forward strand.
CGTTCTGGGACTGAACGAAATCGAAGGCATAATTTCCATTAATCCTTTTTCGGAAATTTCTACCTAGGATTGACAGAAAAATCTCTTGCACTTTACTCCATCTTCGATTATCTTCATATAATATGATTCGCAACGCTACTGCCAATATAGAGTGGTTCTCGGATAATAATCCAACCGGTCTCTCCATATTGACAACGATATTGGCAAATATTTCGATAGTCAGTTATTTAACTATCGAAGAAAGACAAACATTCATCAAAGTAACAAACAATCACTGGGCCCCTTTAATGAATATTTCATTAATTAAATCACTTCTCCATTTCCTTATCAATATTTGTTAACACGATATTTCCGACAATCATCTTGGCCTCTTACACTATTTGGAAAACATTTCCATCTATCAACTTCTTTTATTTCCTATACTTAGAAAATATCTTTTATTTATAATTGAAAAAAAAACATTCAATTATTTCTCTTTTTCGAACTCCTTTATTTCTATATTTAGGAAATATTCATTATACTTCCAAAATTCCACTTACTTAGATTAAATCGAATGTTGTGTAAAACATCGTTACAACAACCCAAAATACTGGATTCAACTAAATTTTACTCAAACATTTGTCTTCGTACTGAATCTTGTTATTTATCAATTTAAAATGAAATCAATCAAGTTGGGGTATAACTAACTCTCAGACCTTGTTTGAATAACTTTCTTAACTTCAAAACGGATAAAACTGCTTATCTCGAATAATCAACATCATATAAACCAATTACTCATTTTTAAAACGTGTATACATTTCTCTATTCTATTTTTACCAGATTTAATTATAGATTTCCTTTTTGTTTATAATATTCTATTTTAAGTTCATTTCCTTATTGAATTCAATATATATCGATATATTGATTTCTAGATATTAGATTTTCTTAAAAATATACTAAGTTCTTAAATTTCCAGAAAATTTCGCCAGCACCTCCTTTGTACCGGTCAACAGTCAAACCTCAACTCGCCTCTCTAGGCCCTTTCCATTCAAAAAGAAAATCAAAAAGCCAAGTGGCTTGCTGATTCGGTGCATAAAATCTCATATGGTATTTAAACGTGTACCTGTTTATTAGGCAGTTAAATTATAATCTTCATACACTCCGTTCCAATCCTGCTTAACATATATCTAACCATTTTTAATTTATTCCAACTCCATCCAATCATTTATAACTTAGTTCGCTAATTTATTCATTAAGTAGCTCTTTTGCCTATTCCACCTTTTATTTGAACATTTCACGTTCAAATATATTTTTAATTTACTTATGAACTCAATCTAATTCCATTTTCAACTCGAGTTTCATATTCAACTTCGAATATGAATTCGTAAACCTCATTGACTTATCCATTTCCTAATTTCGATTCAAAACTCGATTTATTAATTATTATTCAAATTAGTTAATTCTATCTAATATTTAAAAATCTGATTTTTGTTTCAAAAATTAGTTCACTTAACTCTACTTGAGTTCATATTTATTTTTAACTCAAATCTGGATTTTTAAATTAAAAATCCATATTTTATTAACTTAAAATACTTCGATTTTAATTAATAAACCGTTATTATTTTATAATGGTTAGGGCGCTGCTTTTCTGGAAATTTGATTTTTGACATAACTCAAAATCTATTGGACGAAATCCAGATTTTTCTCTTCCATTATAAAGCTATTATCAAATCGGTCCTAACGATTCTTATTTCAAAGAATTCCAACTTAAATTGAGTTCTATATACTTAGTTGAAGTTCGAAACGCCAATTTATGAATTGTCGTGCTGCGACGAGTTTATTTTAATTATATTTATGTATATAAACGTTTAAACTTTGTTTATAAGTAAATTTCACTTCTATTCTAATATATTTTAATATATATTAAACCAATTTTCCCAATTCAACTTAATATTCGATTATTTATAATCGTCGATTTTTCAATTACTCGGTTATAAATTTATCTATACTCAATTTGCTATATTGAATTCCAAATCCCTTTATAAATAAATTTATTTATAAAATTCAAAAAAATCGAATTCTAATTATAAATCCGTTGGATTTATTTTCACTTCAATTTATATTCTGATTTCTGGAATAAAAATTTACCATTCTATTTCACACCGTTTTCCAATTCACTTTTTAAATTCATACTTGAATTTAAATATCTAAATTATCTAATGATAATTTATTTTACTAGATTTATAACCATCGTTTATAAATCCAACTTCCTTGTTTTATATATTAAAACAAGTTTCCATTTCAAAATCTGTTTTGAAACTCAATTCTTTTATATTCCTATTTCTAGAATAAAAACCGTTGTTCCCTTTTTGAAATGATTTCAAATTCTATTTGTAAATTCATACTTGAATTTAAAATTCCAAATTATCTCACGATAATTAATTTACTATATTTATGAAAATGGTTTATTAATTTATTTGTTTTATATATTTAAAAAAGCTCCATTTAAAAATCTATTTAAAACCAAAATCTTATTTTGGAATATTCTATTTATTTTAACTTAACCATATATAACATAGAATCTATTTTCATATTTAAATTTAACTTCTATTTAATATAGTCCTAATATTTTTCTAGACATATTTTATTTAAATAAATTCGAACTAATTGAATACAAATCATAAATCCTTAAGGATTTATTTTAGTTCAATTTATATTCTGAACATCAGAATAAACTTCATCGTTTACTTCTTTAAAACGATTCCAAATTTCCATTTCTATTTTTAAATTCATATTGGAATTTAAACATTCAAATTATAAAATGATAATTTTTCCACTTCATTTATAAACACCATTTATAAATTCATTTCAATTCCCTGATTGTCCAATGAAAATCATTCCATTTTATTTATAAACACCATTTATAAATTTATTTCAATTTCCTATATTATTTAATTTATAAACATCGTTTATAAATTCAATACTTGTTTTATTTATTCAAAACAAGTAAATATCTTTATAACCCATTCGAAATTCAAATTCTATTTTTGAAAAATCGATTTTCCATTTTAAATCTCGAAATATCCTTTTCACGGTATTTTTTAAATCAACATTTAGGCCCAATGATATTTAAACATTAAAAAACACCCAATTATTAATCACAGGTTTTCTAACAAATCATATATTTGAAACAAACAAATAATAATATTTTTGAGGAATCCAGTTGGATCCCTCCAACCTATTTTCTAACATCCACATACGTTAGCCGACATAACTAATACTTATCCTGCTTCAAGGCAGCATACCGCGGTATAGAAGGTCATCCACAATCATATTGTGGGGGCGTATAGGGTCGTCCGCTAATGATACTGCGGGAACTATCCAATCACCTATATATATAGAACAACCACAAACACCAAGCCTAAATAACAAATATATTCGAAATAGCCACACAAATATTTAAACGAATCCAAACAATCAACAAATACTTTTAACTATTCAAAATAAAATTTTAATAGTAAATTCAGAGTGATATTTACTCACCGTGGTTTATTGCGATCCGTTCTGATTTTAAACTTAATTTGAACGTTCGATTGGAATTAAAATCCAGCTGACTCTAAAATAAATCCAAGCTAATTCCAACTCACGTATTCCACAGCTACGAATCTGTGTGACAGGTTTCAGTGATTTTTGGATCTTGTATGATTTAATACAATATTTATAAATATGCGAGCTATATGAGCTATATATTCTTCTTAACAAAAATAAAATCTTTATATCTAATTAAAAATAGAATTTTATACCTTAGTTTTTCTTCTCTTGTGAATTAAACAATGCCAAAGCCTCGAGCCCTTACTGATCCTCACAGTCACAGATCCAACTACCCAACATTGCTGACTCCATTTCTTTTCAAATCGAACCTCACTCAGATCAATAGACTCATCCCCACATCTCTCTAGTTTCCATTTGATACAGCTCCGAACCTTACAGAGCAAACGAACTCCTCCAGTGTATCCCATCCTGAATTTATCTCTCCATTGCTATCTTCCCAAAATCAACAATCTGAACTTCCCCAACTTCACCGTGCCATTTAACCTTGACCCCCAACTACTTAAATTTTCCAACTGCAGAACCCCAATAAATCGCGACTGTCCTCCTTATGTCTTCAGGTTATCGCGGGCTTAAAAACAACGTTAAATCCCATTGCACCCTTCCTTGCCATAGCGCCATACCTGGCCTTCACCTTCCATTGTCGAACCCGTCACCCACCTTACCATCCACAAAGTCAAACTCCTCTCAGTTCGAAACCATGATTTATCAACATCGCGCCTTCAACCGTGGCACTCGTTTAAGCAGTCGGACCAAGAAACCGCTGAACACGAACATCGCAACATGGGAAATCGAAGCACCTCAAATCATGACTCCCCATCGACCATTATACCAGCATCTCCCTCCACTAATCAATCTCCCACAAATCGCAGTGACCAATTTAATCCATGTCCTCGGTTCGAACGCCTTAAAATCGCGAGCTCCTCCTTGTCATGACGGCCTTAACCCTAATCACGAGCGTCCAAGTTGACGTCGCGATTCAAAAAAATCAATGGCCTTGAGATCTAGCTTATCAATTTGATTTCTATTTGTATGGAAAGTTTCTGAAGTGTCGAATGAAATGGAAAATTAAAAAGGAAGCCAAAATTTTTATTTCTATCTGTTGAAAGGGAAATGAGATAGGAGGAACCGCGTATTTATAAACGGAGAAGACTTAGCCATTAAGGGAAGGTATTTTAATGTGATTTGATTTTAATTTAATTTGATTCAACATAAAGATATTTTTATTCTTTTTAGATGGATATCGATTTGATTTCAAGCCTATCCACTAAAGATATCTCGGGGTTCATAACTTGAACCCATGAATCACTGTTTTAGCGTATAGACTAACATTTAAAAGTAATAACGATATTCTGAGCTCAAAAGAATATATTCTGAAATTTAATTTGAAAGCATATTGTAATGTCCCGATTTTTAATCGAAGTTGTTTAATAGTAAATATTGATTTTTAAATGAGTTAAATAAAAATAAAATGGAATTTAATTTATAAAGAAAAACAAACTTGAATAACTAAGAACTTATTTGTAGTTTTATTTATTGATATGTAAAATGATGGATACATGTATTCTTGGCTATATGTTAGATTTGATTCAAGAATATGTTAAACTTTATAAATACAATAATTAAACATATGAGACAACGTATAATTGACATATGATACAAAGAATACATTTAAATAGGCTTATGATACAACACAAGTTAATATATAAGATTTTAGTGCTGCATAAGGTATTGTAAAAGCCAAACTATGTTTGCTAAGGCCAAGACCAAGACCAACATTTTTATTGTCTAAACCAGTACATATATATGAAAAAGGACATTTAATTACTTAGGAATATGGATGAATGTAACTTGTACTATAAAATGCCACCATATATAAAAACAAAGTATATTGCTCACATAAAAACAACAAAATAAATTAAACATTTAGGTGATTAAACATTGAAATGGCTGCAAGTCAAATGAAAGGTTATGGCCTCGCATATGTAAACCATTTTAAATAACACTAACATTTCCATATCAAAGCAATTGTGTAACGATATGGATTTCGCTCGGACCTAATCGATCTCTAAACCGACCAAGACCGTTCAAATCCCGTATATGCTAACTCTGGGCATACAACACATCAGAACAAATAACAGAAGACTTTTATAAACATCATAATAATGTTACATCAGTGTACAGAATATCAGAGTATATTGAAATATAATACAGCGGAAAATTAAATTACAATAAATGTAATACAATGCAGCGGAAATAAATAAACAAACACCGCGGAAGACTATCAATGCTCTGGACAGCTTTAAGCTTCAATCCAGAATCCTTCTCAATATATCTGTAAAATAAACTACTCGGCTGCCCGTGTAAAAAATAGGGCACCCAAGTTTGCAAGGGAAAAGCAAACTACGAGTCATTCATGGGACTGGTGTGAGAAACCCTAAACAGTTATAAACTTATATAAATGATAAGGCAAATCACAGGACCACGCCGCTAACGCGGAACGGGTTCACCCCCATGAATGCCAGTGTATAAACAACAATCAATATAGATATATGGATCTACTATGCAACAATCAACATGCAATATCCCAATCTACCCATTTAGATTAATCACCACAATTAGATTTTCCAAATCCAATTCAACATACAGAAATTATTCCTTTGGACTTTATTTCCCGATTTCTATTTCAAGTCATTTGAAATACATATCTAGCTTTGTATCAAAGTAGATTTCACTTTGAGATCTAAAATCATATCATTTGGAAATATGAATGCCAAATCATAACAACGCATACAAACAAGTATGCAACCAAATATCGGGCTCCCCTTAGACAAGGAAAAGGGCACGCACCTAAGCAACTCGATATATATATGTGCACCTCCCACATAAGGAGCAGGCTACACCGACGATGCACCTCCCACGCATGGAAGCATACACCACCCATCTCACCCATACTTTTAGTTGTCTGGGTTACTCGAATCTTTAGCCACACACTAAACCATTTTATATCCCGAAGTAGGGAAAATCATTTCATAACATAATAATCACAAGTACTTTCAAACTATAGTACTTTCAAACTATAGTACTTCACACCAGTAATTCACATATTTGATCAGTCACTATTAATCACATAACCTTTGAGCTCATACGTCTCAAAGAAGGGTGTTAAGCAAGAGAAAAAAAATTCTCCGCCACCAAACATCTATGTTATCAATAGCAACTAATCGGATATGCGATGAATCACAATGTAAAACATAATACATTTCTAAATCATTTTAGAAATCATCGGGTTTTGGCCTCGAAATCCTTTCTGTTTTATAAAACATTTTTATAAAACATTCCCTGTCCGAAATCAGGAATATATTTATTTTCACTTAAGAAAAACATCATTTAAAAATCATTCATTAAATTTGAAATGAACTCAACATGGCTAAACACCTTATCGTCAAATCGTGAAGTGTTTCACAGGGTGTTAGCACACGGATATTTTTACCTAACCCAATGGTAAATGTAAAAGCATATTTGCTTATAAACCGGTCGAGCACAATCCATACAATCAATCAATCCAATCTGACATTAAATATAAGGTTTTGAATAGAAATAGTATCGACTTATATTCAACATCAAATCCTGAACCAATAGACATCATATCAGGAATAACGATATCGATATCTTTCAAATTCCCATCACAACATCCGCATAATCACGGAATCCAATATCGAGATATCCGAAGATTATTTCCAACCCAAACCATTCCAATTTATTTATTGTAAATTTCTGGTTTTTTTAAAACTATTTCAAATCCATTTTATTTATATAAAAATATTGGATTAATTTTCCTAGTTATAAACTAGTTCATTTCGATAAAAATATATTTTTATCTTTACAAACATGGAATTTTTAATCCCAACTCTTTCCAAATAATTTATTAAGCTCTTTTCGATACGAACGTTCGCTGCGCGGCGCGTTCTATTCAGGCCATTTAATATATATAATATATATATTATTTATATTTTGTCGATTTCAATTCAAAACGTATTTTATAAATTCATTTGAAAATGATTTCAGTTTCTATTCTGGCTCAAGCTCTTCAACTTTTCAGTTTCTAAGAACTTCTAATTTTTCAAAAATTTGGCTAACACCCTAAATTTTCAAAAAAATTCGCCATAACCTCCTTTGTACGAGGAGCACCGGGAAAATCCCCAAACCGCCACACAGGCCCTCTCATCTCAAAAATAAAAATAAAAAGCCAAGCGGCTAGCCAATCGGCTCATAAAATCATCATCCCAAGCGAAACAGTAAATATGTACCTATTTGTTGGGCATACAATTTTATTCCTCTTCTCTAGCCTCCTTGCTATGACCTGTTCAATATATCGTACATGTATATTTTCATACAACGCCTATATATACATTTTCTAATAATGTATATATATTATTTAAGGTTTATATATTTTTAAACCACGCATACATATATTTTCTTACATCGTATATGTATATTTTCATACAACGCCCATATATATTTTCATACGACGCTTTTATATATTCATTCAACGCATATATAATTTCACACATCGCATATATAGGCCAAAAATTATATTATTAGCGAACTAATATTATTTCCATCATATGACAATTTTATATATTCCATATATACGTTAAAAATGATAATTTAACGAACTAGTATTTATTTCAAGGTATGACTATTTTATATACTCATATATGTGTTAAAAATGTTATTTTTAACAAACTAGAATTCATTTCAATGTATGACTATTTCTGTTACTTCAAATACATGATAAAAATATTATTTTTACCATTCAAAAAAGTTATTTCAAACATGAATATTTCATATATTTAATACGTACAATAAAAATGTTATTTTTATTGTTCAAACAATTTATTCAACATATGAATGTTTTGTTTACTTCATATATACTATAAAATGTGAATTTTATCGTTCAAACAATTTATTCAACAAATGAATATTTTATTTACTTCATATACACAATAAAATGTGAATTTTGTCTTTCAAACAATTTATTCAACATATGAATATTTTATTTACTTCATATATACTATAAAATGTGAATTTTATCGTTCAAACAATTTATTCAACATATGAATATTTTATTTACTTCATATACACAATAAAATGTGATTTTTATTGATCAAACAATTTATTCAACACATGAATATTTTTAAAACTTCATATACACAATAAAAATGTGATTTTTATCGTTCAAACAATTTATTCAACATATGAATATTTTTATGTACTTCATTTCACATCACAAACCAAATTCACACAAACAAATCAATCCAAACACACAATCAAACAAACAAGTCGTCCATGGTCTGTGGACGACGGGGAGCACTTTATATATGCAGTTATAAAATAAATAACTGAACAGAAAATTTTAGTGAGGAGTTCTCACAGAGAAGTTAACCAAACACCGCGACTCTTCGTATGTAGGAAACCTTCGTCGTGCTTCTAACGAGATCCGTTTCACGCGGTGTATGTTAAAAATTATATTTTTAACAACGCTACCTCCTATATAAAGATTATATTTTTATAACGCTACTTTCTATATAAAAGAATCGAATTTTTTTTACCTTCTCTTCATATATATAAAAATCGAATTTTATCTTCACTGCATATATATATAAATCAAATTTTTATCTATATAAAAATCTCAACTTCATATTTAAAAAAAAAATCACTTTTTATATTGTTAACTCGCTACAACACATATAAAGATCGTATTTTTATTTCTAACGCTATCTTATAAAAATCATATTTTTATATTCTATAACTTCATGTATAAAAATCGCATCTTTATGTTGTAAAAAAACTAATCTTTTTGTTAACAAGTTAAAAATTATAGCTTTTTATAAAAATATAAATCATAGCTTTACTTGAAATAAAAACATATATTTTCAGTTTTAAGAATCATATATTTTAATCAAAAACCATGTTTTTAATCTAAAACCATAGATGAAAAAATCACATTTTTCATTAAAAATCTTATAGATAAAGATCCGATTCTTAAAACAAAGTTGAATACATAAAAATCGGATTTTTATTTGCTATTCTTATATGTAAAAATCAGATTTTTCAAAAGAAATTGAAATATATAAATAAAAAAAACTTACCGCAGCCTAAGGGGAGGGCCGCTGCTCCATCGTCGGAGAGGGGGGGGGAGGAAGAAGAGCTCGCGGTCTGGTAATTAGGGCGCCGAAGTTTGCTGAGGTGGGGCTTGCGATGCAGGAGGCGACGGGGTTCTCTACTTCGATTTGGGGGAAAATGAAAAGTAGCGCGCGCGAGAGGGAGGGAGTCGGAGGATGACCGCCAGCGCAAGGAGGAGGCGGACGCCTGGCACGGCATTGGCTCGGTGGCGCGTGGAGCTGGGGATCGATCTCGGCAGTTTTTTTTCTTTTGTTTTCTAAATTTGAGTGAGCGATATTGAAGGAGGATGGAGGGTTGACCAGGTTAAGGAGAAAAAGGGGTGGGCCTCTTTTTATTTAAATATATTTTATTAATTAATTTTCCCCAAAAAGTAACTTTTTCTTTTGAAATCAAAATCGAACCCACCGACTGTCGTCCCTAGCTAATTACCCCCATTCCGAACATAATGGGATGTGTATCGTGAGCCAGTTCGGATGTTAAGATCAGTTTCCGTTCAATTTAAAATAGAAATCAATGTATATTGAATTTGAACACACATTTCAATTTACCGGGGCCACATACTAACTCTAAAAATTCCCGAAAAATTACTTCTAGCTTCGTATTGACAATACGGTCCTAACAAAACTAATTTTTTCAAATTCTGAGACCGTTTGAAAAAGGGCCATTTTCTGGTCGATCGAAATTGACTGAAACTATCAAAACACATTTAACTTCGCCACGCTCACATATTGATTCAAAACATTATGCAAATTGGAATCAACAAATAAATTGACATCTCGGATCCAACAAAAGTGGTTTCGTCGAAAACGAAGGTCGTTTGCAAAATTTCAATTTTTAAGGGCTTTTATATATATTATAATATATATAAATTCCACAGCGACTTTTCTGAATTTTAAACTAGACGTAACTCTCAACTTATAAAACGAAATCTCAGTTTCTTACATCTGTTAGAAAGATATCATAAAACAGATTCAAATATTTTTTGTTTTACTGAAATGCGATTTATTTTGAATCTTGTACAGTCATTTGAAATTTGAAATCGAATTTTCAAACTACCGCGCCATTTCAGGCTCGTTTTAAAATTAAAATCAAATTATTTTTTTAACTTCGTCAAAAATAAATTTTCCGTCGTTATTATTTAAAATAATTCATTTTAAATATTCAAAATCCATTAAAATAACCAAAATGAAAATTTTAAATTGGTTCTGATTTTCCGGGTTGTTACAATCTCCCCCACTTAAAATCTTTTTGAAACGACCCACAAATCCGAGCTATCTGAGTTGACTAAATACACCACACGTCCAACCCAAATAACACAGAAATACGACTCATTATTAGAAAGAAGTTAGAGGATGAGAAATAGAAAGAAAGAAATATTAGAATAGAAGAAAAACGAAGATCACAACTCACAGCGGAACGAATAAAATATATTATATAACATAAGCTTTGAACACAAATCTGTTTGGTACATATATACATACCATCATCAGAGTACACATAACATTTGATTCAGCGGAAGTAACTCTAAATAACTAATGTTGAAGCCTCCTGCTTCAAGCTCCTCCAAGTGTATCTGTAAAAGCCTGAAACACTTGACTGCCCGTACAAATTTGGGCACCCAAGAGTTTAGGAAAAACAAAACAAAATAAACTCTGGGTCAGTCATGGGACTGGTGTGAGTAAACTCCAATCACTTGTTTAACTTTAAAAAAAATCCTTTCAAAGAAAAGATAAAAGTAAGACCAGCCCACACATAAACATGGACGGTTTTTACCTTACTATAACCCAAAAAACTTTGATACGAAATTCCAGTGATATTATAATAATGTCTACATCAAGTAAATAACCAAATAGCAGAACGCTTGCATCTCACGCTCCACATATATATTATATAATCAAAAACCGCATGGCGCTTATTGGAGATTGGATTCCAACTATGACAAGGTATGGGACCACCTTCCGATGATGTATCTCTAGAGGCGAATACACCTGGGTTCAACAAGAAAGTCTTGCAACCCGGCCCACACATGACCGACCACTCATTTCGCTTGAGTGTATCGAATGTATATCACCAACGGTTGGACTCAAACCACCGTTTCCCGAATGGGCAGAATCGATAGATTAAGAAACAAAAGGAATTTCTCTAGATAGGTGATTATACACCCTAATGGGTGCGACCCACATAGCCATGCTGCCTGCCCGATTTTTGTCCTTTCCCGGTTGTTGAGGCCTGAGGCTACGCATACTTACCATTCATTGATAACACAATCACTTTGAATGCCACATCGTCAGATCCGTTAATCACTAGTTGAGTTTGCACAAATATTCTGGATATTATGCGAAGGGATAAATCCGTTGCAACCATATATATTCATACCGACCAACTCATTTGATCATTGGAAATACTCTGTCAGACATCCGTCCATTTACGTTCGTTCTGGGATTGAACGAAACCGAAGGCACCATTTCTATAGATAGAAAAGCCCTTGCACTTCACTCCGTCTTCAATATATTCAGCATACTTGGTTCGCAACGCTTATGCCGATACGGAGTGGTTCTTCGGATAATAATCCAACCGGTCTCTCCATATTGACAACGATGGTCAAAACTTCGATAGTCTGTGATTTAACTATCGAATAAAAACAAGTGTTCATCCAAACATGCCAAACAAATCACTGGGCTCTTTAATTAATATTTCATTAATTAAATCTCTTCTCCATTTCCTTATCAATATTTGTTAACCAAATAATTTCAATAATCATCTCGGCTTCTCATGCCGTTTGGAAAACGTTTCCAAATATCAACTTCTTTTATTTTCTATATATTAGAAAAATCTCTATTTGCAATTGGAAACAATTCCAATCACTTATCTCTATCCACTTTTGTTTACAACACTCGATTTTTATATTCACTTTACTATCGAATTCAATACGTCGATACAATGATTTCAAATTATCAAAATATCTTAAAAATATTCTAACTCCTTAAATTTCCGGAAAAATTCGCCATAACCTCCCCTGTATCGGGAGCATCGGGAAATTTCAAATAGCTTCCCGGTATCTTCCTCAATCAAAAAGAAAAAGGAACAGCCAAGTGGCTTGCCGATACGGCGCATAAAACCCATATATGAATTAAACGTGTACCTTTTTGTCGAGCATTACGTTTATAAACTTCATATACCTCATCCCATACCTGTTTAACACCTGTTCACCTGTTTCAATTCAATTCAACACTATCTAATCGTTTGAATTCAGTTTCGCCCATTTATTCTTTAAATTGGCCATTTTGCCTATTTCACTTCTTTGTTGAACATAACATGTTCAAACAAAATGTTTAACTCGTTCATAACCAAATTGAATTTCAATTTCAATTCTAGTTCTCGAATATAAATTTCAAACCGAATTTACTTATTCAAACCCCAATATCCCTTCGAAAACTCATTAACTAATTTCTATTCAATTTAGTTAATTCTATTCAATAAATCAAAATCTGGTTTCTGTTTCAAAAATCATATTCATTTACACAACTTGAATTCGCATATATTTTATAGCTCAACTCTGAAATTTTCTAAATAGAAACTTCGGATTTTTTCGCTTAAAATCCTTTTATAATATTAAATAAACCATTGTGGTTTTAAAACGATTCCGGCGCTGCTTTTCTGAAAATTTGACTTTGACATATCTCAAAATCTATACGACGAAATTCATATTTTTCTCTTTCATTAGAAAGCTATTATCAAATCGGTCCTGACGTTTCTTGTTTCAAAGAATTCTGACTTCAATTGTGTTCTGTATATTCAATTGAAGTTCGAATCGCTATTTTACGAACTGCAGCGCTGCGGCGAGTTCGTTTTAATTATATTTATAAATATAAACGTTAAACTTCGTTGAAATGAATTCAACTCCACTCAAACTTCATTTTCACTTTTATTTGAACTCTATATTCAAATTCAAATTTCACTTCTATTGAATCCTATATTCAAATTCCATATTTCACATTCCGTTTGAATTATATAGTTAAATCCCATAGTTTAAAATTCCATTTGAATTCAATATTCAAATTTAATTCTCTTGAATTCACATTTCATCCTTTTATTTCCTTGATTTCAAATACCACATTTTTATCTCCTTGAATTCAAATACCAGATTAATTTCAATAATCAACTCCCCTTGAATTGTTATATTTGAAATTCATACTTGAATTTAAATAATCAAACTCCATTTTGAATTTCTATTTTAATTCAAATATCCAAAACTCCATTCTAATACTATTTGAATTCTTATATTTGAATCCTCTTTATTTAAAACCCATTATTTAAATCCCATTTGAATTTCTTCACTCAAATCCATTTGAATTCCCTTGAATTCAAATTCCATTTCAAAATCATTTGGATTTCCCATTTTGAAATCCTATTTGAAATTCTCTTTCCAATTTTACTTTGAAAATCCTAATTTCAAGGTTTATTTCAAATTCTATTTTGAAATTCTACTTTCAAATTTCTATTTGAATTCCTTTATTCGAATTCCTTTGAATTCAAATTTTTATTTTTATTCCTTGAATTCAAATTCTATTTTTCATTCTAATTTCGTCCATTCAAATTCTATTTGAACTTCTATTTGAATTTTCTAAGATTCAATCTCCTCTTAAAATTCAAACATTTAAACTCTCTTTTAAATTCAAATGTTATACTCAAATTTCATTTGAGTTATATATTTAAAAATTCATTTTTACATCTTATTTTGAAATGCCATTTCAAATCCCAATTCCATGCTTGTATTTCTATTTCTGAATTATCAAATGATAATTCTTTTTACTCCATTTATAACTTCGTTATAAAAACTATTTATAAACTTCGTTTAAAAGAAACTACTTGTTTTTATTTTTCAAAAACAAGTTTTATATTTTTATTCCATTTAAAATTCAAATTCTATTTAAAAATAGAATTTTTCCTTTTTAAATCTCAAATATCCTTCCATGATATTTTAAATATCATTACTTAAGCCCAGTGATATTTAAACACACAAAGCAATCAATTACTTATTTTTCTAACACATCATATATAACAATATATATGCAAACAAATAAACAAACAGATAATATATTTTTGAGGAATCCAGTTGGATTCCTCCAACCTGTTTTCCTGCATCCACAGATGTTAGCACATAAATAATACCCATTCTGCTTCGTGGCAGAATATCGCGGTATAGAAGGTCATCCACTAATCATAGCGTGGGGCGTATAGGGTAATCATCCGCTATGGTACCGCGGGCATCCGCTAATGAGACTGCGGGAATCCAACCAATCAATCAACCCAATATATATATATATATAATAGCCTAAATAACTAATATATATAAATCAACCATAAAGCATTCACACAAGCAACAGACAATTATTTTTAATGAAATAAAAATAATTCTAAAGGTGAGTGAGATTTACTCACCTCGGTTTTTAATCGACGGAATAAATTGAAGACATTTGATCTGAATTCCATTTGTCTCCAGGAAAGTCCAAAAACATTTCCTACCATAGGTCCAACTCGATTTGCTTTAGCTTCTCGGACCTTGTATAAATTAAATATGGCGTTCATATATATATACAAATTATATGAGCTATGTATTTATTTATTTACTTTATTTTTACAAAGAAATTCGGATTTCTATCTAACTAAAATAAAATTTTATGTTTAATCAACTAAAATAAAAGCTTATATTTATCGCTTTAAACTATTATCAATTTAAACTTACTGAATAAATATACTAATTCAACGAATATACCTTCTTGTTTCGATCAATCTATGAACATATCTTCACATATCGTGGTCTATTTTTAAATTTCAAACATCATAGCTTCGAACCTACTTGAATAAATCTTTTTGTTGCCCATGATTATATATTTTAATTTATCAATTAAACTACTTTTAACATAAACTAAGGAACAAATTATTCTATATAAAATTTAAATTAAAACATATACCTTGTTAATAGTAGAGAAGTTCCCCAGCTTCTCTAATCAAACCCAAATACGTCTTACAAAGTAAATGGTCCAAACTCGCTATCACTGCAATTAGCACAAACTGATTTTGGAATTTCACCGAATATGTTGCTGCTTTGCTACTGCCTTAAACCCCTCACTCCAAACTGACTGCACAATAACCCGCCTTCCTCCCTGTTAATCTCGAACAGTGGCATTACCTATTTGAACTTGCATCCCATTATTGTAAACTCAACTCAGTAGACCTGGGACTCCGAACAACACCAAGAAAGGAAAAGGAAATCGCATCTGCAAACTCCACTCGCAGTCAAACCTTCATTCGAACACCAGTAAATCAATACCCAAAATTAAAATCCCTAATCGCGCCCATAGCCAGCATTGCACCCAAATTTTCCCATCGTCAGTTCGAACGTTTCCAGTTTGCCACCCTTTGAAGTCCCACTCCCCCTGACGTTGAATCGCAAAAAGCATCGCGCATCCTAACCCTGCATCAATCCCTAGCTCGCGTCGTCCCCTTGTCCCCTTTGACTTTTCCGTGAATGCTCAGAAGTTAACCGCACCCTCCAATTGAATCCACTGGCACTCAATTCCGGCCTTAACTCGAGAATGACACCTCATGATCTTCGATTCCGACTCCTCTCTTCTTATTCTTTTTTTTTTCCCGGATGATTCGATTTTGTTTGAAAAGGATGGATTTGTTTTGAAAGAGGGGTTTGTGGGTTCGATGCGTATATAAATTTTGTTTGAGGAATTTTATTTTAACTGTTGTTAAAGGGGACGACCTCCTCTTCTTCTCTGAAGCTCAAACAAATTCGATTTTTACTTGAGTAGAAAAATAAGGCAAAGGGTTACGAATGTTTATATAGAGTAGAAGGGGAACAGGATGTACAATAATTAAATTATCTGATTACTTATGAACGAAGAAGGGGAAACAACAATTACGGCTCGAGGTAAACAACTTTGTCTGCACGATGAATATTTAGGGTGGCACCATAAATTTGCTGTTTTCTTGATATTGGATGTAGGAGACAAAACACGATGTGAAGGAGAGAATCGGCTGAGTATAGGTCGGCCCTTTTATTTTATATTTATTTTGATTTTTATTTTGTTTTTAAATTTAAACAACTGAAATATCTCGCGGTCCCCGAACCATCATAGTAAACCTAACGACTGACATTACCAGATTATAGCGTTGTTCTGGACTAAATGGAGCCGATCCTAAATTTTAATTCGACTGTATAGAAGAGAGAACTATTTTAAATTAACGATTTATATTAAATACGATTTAAAATATAACTTGATTTTAAACATTAAATTCATCGATAAAAATCTATTATTATCGTTCTATTCGATATTAAATCATATAATGATTTTTAAACTGATAAATTCCATAATAAAAATCCATTTATTTTTGAATCAATATTTAAAACTATATTAAATATTTAAAATTAATCGAAAAATCTGGGTCGTTACATTCTTCCCCCCTTAAAATAATTTCGTCCTCGAAATTGCTAAGGTAGGAAAAAGGGTACAAATCTATTTCTTTTCAACATCTCCCTGATGTTGAAACTCAACTCCTCATATTTCTATGACTCTAATTTCAACCAAAACTTTTGGTCTTCTTTCTTTCATATGCCTTCACATTCAATTCATATTTATTTCAATTTATTTCAATAAATCTATTTAAATTGATTCTAATCAATTCATTCACTTCGACCCATTTAACTTGTTTAAGTTAAATTTAAATTCCAGAATTCAAATCCCAAGGTTTTCTTTTCAAATTCTTTTGAAATCCCATAAATATATACATATATTTATTTCCATTTCAAATTCAAAACATTTGAATATTCAAACCAATTTGTTTTCTTTCAAACAAATTTCCATCAAAACTTTCTAAGGTAGCAACCTATCACTTAGAAACTCGGAAATGAACACTGATGATGTTGCAATCATCATCAGAATTATTTCCCAACCACTGAAGTGAGTTCAGTGCTTAATCACTTTCAAAAACCACTCAAATATGGTTTTGATTCAAAACCCTTGCAAAACAAAGCTATATTATTTTAATATACTTTGAAAAATATTTTTCAACTTCCCAGGATTTTGAATTCTTAATTCTGGTTTGAATTTAATTCTAATTCATCTCATTTCTATACAAATTCTATTTGGTTATAAATAACCATTCTAAATTTTTATAATCTCATTTGATCATAAAATCAACATCCAACACATCCATATAATAATAATTCTAGAAAATTATTCTTTCTATATCAAAATAGAAATTTCGGGTAAAATTATTTCATTCACCCACTTTAAAACTATATCGTGTTCAATCTTCTGTTCAAGTATTTAGAAATTCCTATCGACGTCGTGGCGTCCCACGATTCGACCAGAATTCATAAACTACTCAACAGACTAGCCAACACAATATAAAACAATTTTTATATCAATTAACAAATACGCTCTCTCGTATATATACACTTAACTCATTCTAGGGTACTGCTGACCCTATCTCTAATGAGCACAACTCCACAAAGCCTAGGTATTCGCTCCACCTAAGCTCTGATACCAACTGAAACGACCCGCAAATCCGAGCTATCTGAGTTGACTAAATACACCACACGTCCAACCCAAATAACACAGAAATACGACTCATTATTAGAAAGAAGTTAGAGGATGAGAAATAGAAAGAAAGAAATATTAGAATAGAAGAAAAACGAAGATCACAACTCACAGCGGAACGAATAAAATATATTATATAACATAAGCTTTGAACACAAATCTGTTTGGTACATATATACATACCATCATCAGAGTACACATAACATTTGATTCAGCGGAAGTAACTCTAAATAACTAATGTTGAAGCCTCCTGCTTCAAGCTCCTCCAAGTGTATCTGTAAAAGCCTGAAACACTTGACTGCCCGTACAAATTTGGGCACCCAAGAATTTAGGAAAAACAAAACAAAATAAACTCTGGGTCAGTCATGGGACTGGTGTGAGTAAACTCCAATCACTTGTTTAACTTTAAAAAAAATCCTTTCAAAGAAAAGATAATAGTAAGACCAGCCCACACATAAACATGGACGGTTTTTACCTTACTATAACCCAAAAAACTTTGATACGAAATTCCAGTGATATTATAATAATGTCTACATCAAGTAAATAACCAAATAGCAGAACGCTTGCATCTCACGCTCCACATATATATTATATAATCAAAAACCGCATGGCGCTTATTAGAGATTGGATTCCAACTATGACAAGGTATGGGACCACCTTCCGATGATGTATCTCTAGAGGCGAATACACCTGGGTTCAACAAGAACGTCTTGCAACCCGGCCCACACATGACCGACCACTCATTTCGCTTGAGTGTATCGAATGTATATCACCAACGGTTGGACTCAAACCACCGTTTCCCGAATGGGCAGAATCGATAGATTAAGAAACAAAAGGAATTTCTCTAGATAGGTGATTATACACCCTAATGGGTGCGACCCACATAGCCATGCTGCCTGCCCGATTTTTGTCCTTTCCCGGTTGTTGAGGCCTGAGGCTACGCATACTTACCATTCATTGATAACACAATCACTTTGAATGCCACATCGTCAGATCCGTTAATCACTAGTTGAGTTTGCACAAATATTCTGGATATTATGCGAAGGGATAAATCCGTTGCAACCATATTTATTCATACCGACCAACTCATTTGATCATTGGAAATACTCTGTCAGACATCCGTCCATTTACGTTCGTTCTGGGATTGAACGAAACCGAAGGCACCATTTCTATAGATAGAAAAGCCCTTGCACTTCACTCCGTCTTCAATATATTCAGCATACTTGGTTCGCAACGCTTATGCCGATACGGAGTGGTTCTTCGGATAATAATCCAACCGGTCTCTCCATATTGACAACGATGGTCAAAACTTCGATAGTCTGTGATTTAACTATCGAATAAAAACAAGTGTTCATCCAAACATGCCAAACAAATCACTGGGCTCTTTAATTAATATTTCATTAATTAAATCTCTTCTCCATTTCCTTATCAATATTTGTTAACCAAATAATTTCAATAATCACCGTTTGGAAAACGTTTCCAAATATCAACTTCTTTTATTTTCTATATATTAGAAAAATCTCTATTTGCAATTGGAAACAATTCCAATCACTTATCTCTATCCCCTTTTGTTTACAACATTCGATTTTTATATTCACTTTACTATCGAATTCAATACGTCGATACAATGATTTCAAATTATCAAAATATCTTAAAAATATTCTAACTCCTTAAATTTCCGGAAAAATTCGCCATAACCTCCCCTGTATCGGGAGCATCGGGAAATTTCAAATAGCTTCCCGGTATCTTCCTCAATCAAAAAGAAAAAGGAACAGCCAAGTGGCTTGCCGATACGGCGCATAAAACCCATATATGAATTAAACGTGTACCTTTTTGTCGAGCATTACGTTTATAAACTTCATATACCTCATCCCATACCTGTTTAACACCTGTTCACCTGTTTCAATTCAATTCAACACTATCTAATCGTTTGAATTCAATTTCGCCCATTTATTCTTTAAATTGGCCATTTTGCCTATTTCACTTCTTTGTTGAACATAACATGTTCAAACAAAATGTTTAACTCGTTCATAACCAAATTGAATTTCAATTTCAATTCTAGTTCTCGAATATAAATTTCAAACCGAATTTACTTATTCAAACCCCAATATCCCTTCGAAAACTCATTAACTAATTTCTATTCAATTTAGTTAATTCTATTCAATAAATCAAAATCTGGTTTCTGTTTCAAAAATCATATTCATTTACACAACTTGAATTCGCATATATTTTATAGCTCAACTCTGAAATTTTCTAAATAGAAACTTCGGATTTTTTCGCTTAAAATCCTTTTATAATATTAAATAAACCATTGTGGTTTTAAAACGATTCCGGCGCTGCTTTTCTGAAAATTTGACTTTGACATATCTCAAAATCTATACGACGAAATTCATATTTTTCTCTTTCATTAGAAAGCTATTATCAAATCGGTCCTGACGTTTCTTGTTTCGAAGAATTCTGACTTCAATTGTGTTCTGTATATTCAATTGAAGTTCGAATCGCTATTTTACGAACTGCAGCGCTGCGGCGAGTTCGTTTTAATTATATTTATAAATATAAACGTTAAACTTCGTTGAAATGAATTCAACTCCACTCAAACTTCATTTTCACTTTTATTTGAACTCTATATTCAAATTCAAATTTCACTTCTATTGAATCCTATATTCAAATTCCATATTTCAAATTCCGTTTGAATTATATAGTTAAATCCCATAGTTTAAAATTCCATTTGAATTCAATATTCAAATTTAATTCTCTTGAATTCACATTTCATCCTTTTATTTCCTTGATTTCAAATACCACATTTTTATCTCCTTGAATTCAAAAACCAGATTAATTTCAATAATCAACTCCCCTTGAATTGTTATATTTGAAATTCATACTTGAATTTAAATAATCAAACTCCATTTTGAATTTCTATTTTAATTCAAATATCCAAAACTCCATTCTAATACTATTTGAATTCTTATATTTGAATCCTCTTTATTTAAAACCCATTATTTAAATCCCATTTGAATTTCTTCACTCAAATCCATTTGAATTCCCTTGAATTCAAATTCCATTTCAAAATCATTTGGATTTCCCATTTTGAAATCCTATTTGAAATTCTCTTTCCAATTTTACTTTGAAAATCCTAATTTCAAGGTTTATTTCAAATTCTATTTTGAAATTCTACTTTCAAATTTCTATTTGAATTCCTTTATTCGAATTCCTTTGAATTCAAATTTTTATTTTTATTCCTTGAATTCAAATTCTATTTTTCATTCTAATTTCGTCCATTCAAATTCTATTTGAACTTCTACTTGAATTTTCTAATATTCAATCTCCTCTTAAAATTCAAACATTTAAACTCTCTTTTAAATTCAAATGTTATACTCAAATTTCATTTGAGTTATATATTTAAAAATTCATTTTTACATCTTATTTTGAAATGCCATTTCAAATCCCAATTCCATGCTTGTATTTCTATTTCTGAATTATCAAATGATAATTCTTTTTACTCCATTTATAACTTCGTTATAAAAACTATTTATAAACTTCGTTTAAAAGAAACTACTTGTTTTTATTTTTCAAAAACAAGTTTTATATTTTTATTCCATTTAAAATTCAAATTCTATTTAAAAATAGAATTTTTCCTTTTTAAATCTCAAATATCCTTCCA
Source organism: Allium sativum (assembly GCA_030737875.1). NCBI lineage: Eukaryota > Viridiplantae > Streptophyta > Magnoliopsida > Asparagales > Amaryllidaceae > Allium > Allium sativum. The sequence goes on from CM060916.1 coordinate 184,563,218, forward strand.
TGATATTTTAAATATCATTACTTAAGCCCAGTGATATTTAAACACACAAAGCAATCAATTACTTATTTTTCTAACACATCATATATAACAATATATATGCAAACAAATAAACAAACAGATAATATATTTTTGAGGAATCCAGTTGGATTCCTCCAACCTGTTTTCCTGCATCCACAGATGTTAGCACATAAATAATACCCATTCTGCTTCGTGGCAGAATATCGCGGTATAGAAGGTCATCCACTAATCATAGCGTGGGGCGTATAGGGTAATCATCCGCTATGGTACCGCGGGCATCCGCTAATGAGACTGCGGGAATCCAACCAATCAATCAACCCAATATATATATATATATAATAGCCTAAATAACTAATATATATAAATCAACCATAAAGCATTCACACAAGCAACAGACAATTATTTTTAATGAAATAAAAATAATTCTAAAGGTGAGTGAGATTTACTCACCTCGGTTTTTAATCGACGGAATAAATTGAAGACATTTGATCTGAATTCCATTTGTCTCCAGGAAAGTCCAAAAACATTTCCTACCATAGGTCCAACTCGATTTGCTTTAGCTTCTCGGACCTTGTATAAATTAAATATGGCGTTCATATATATATACAAATTATATGAGCTATGTATTTATTTATTTACTTTATTTTTACAAAGAAATTCGGATTTCTATCTAACTAAAATAAAATTTTATGTTTAATCAACTAAAATAAAAGCTTATATTTATCGCTTTAAACTATTATCAATTTAAACTTACTGAATAAATATACTAATTCAACGAATATACCTTCTTGTTTCGATCAATCTATGAACATATCTTCACATATCGTGGTCTATTTTTAAATTTCAAACATCATAGCTTCGAACCTACTTGAATAAATCTTTTTGTTGCCCATGATTATATATTTTAATTTATCAATTAAACTACTTTTAACATAAACTAAGGAACAAATTATTCTATATAAAATTTAAATTAAAACATATACCTTGTTAATAGTAGAGAAGTTCCCCAGCTTCTCTAATCAAACCCAAATACGTCTTACAAAGTAAATGGTCCAAACTCGCTATCACTGCAATTAGCACAAACTGATTTTGGAATTTCACCGAACATGTTGCTGCTTTGCTACTGCCTTAAACCCCTCACTCCAAACTGACTGCACAATAACCCGCCTTCCTCCCTGTTAATCTCGAACAGTGGCATTACCTATTTGAACTTGCATCCCATTATTGTAAACTCAACTCAGTAGACCTGGGACTCCGAACAACACCAAGAAAGGAAAAGGAAATCGCATCTGCAAACTCCACTCGCAGTCAAACCTTCATTCGAACACCAGTAAATCAATACCCAAAATTAAAATCCCTAATCGCGCCCATAGCCAGCATCGCACCCAAATTTTCCCATCGTCAGTTCGAACGTTTCCAGTTTGCCACCCTTTGAAGTCCCACTCCCCCTGACGTTGAATCGCAAAAAGCATCGCGCATCCTAACCCTGCATCAATCCCTAGCTCGCGTCGTCCCCTTGTCCCCTTTGACTTTGCCGTGAATGCTCAGAAGTTAACCGCACCCTCCAATTGAATCCACTGGCACTCAATTCCGGCCTTAACTCGAGAATGACACCTCATGATCTTCGATTCCGACTCCTCTCTTCTTATTCTTTTTTTTTTTCCCGGATGATTCGATTTTGTTTGAAAAGGATGGATTTGTTTTGAAAGAGGGGTTTGTGGGTTCGATGCGTATATAAATTTTGTTTGAGGAATTTTATTTTAACTGTTGTTAAAGGGGACGACCTCCTCTTCTTCTCTGAAGCTCAAACAAATTCGATTTTTACTTGAGTAGAAAAATAAGGCAAAGGGTTACGAATGTTTATATAGAGTAGAAGGGGAATAGGATGTACAATAATTAAATTATCTGATTACTTATGAACGAAGAAGGGGAAACAACAATTACGGCTCGAGGTAAACAACTTTGTCTGCACGATGAATATTTAGGGTGGCACCATAAATTTGCTGTTTTCTTGATATTGGATGTAGGAGACAAAACACGATGTGAAGGAGAGAATCGGCTAAGTATAGGTCGGCCCTTTTATTTTATATTTATTTTGATTTTTATTTTGTTTTTAAATTTAATCAACTGAAATATCTCGCGGTCCCCGAACCATCATAGTAAACCTAACGACTGACATTACCAGATTATAGCGTTGTTCTGGACTAAATGGAGCCGATCCTAAATTTTAATTCGACTGTATAGAAGAGAGAACTATTTTAAATTAACGAATTATATTAAATACGATTTAAAATATAACTTGATTTTAAACATTAAATTCATCGATAAAAATCTATTATTATCGTTCTATTCGATATTAAATCATATAATGATTTTTAAACTGATAAATTCCATAATAAAAATCCATTTATTTTTGAATCAATATTTAAAACTATATTAAATATTTAAAATTAATCGAAAAATCTGGGTCGTTACACTTTTCATCCTCGAAAAGGAACGGAGCTGAAAGTTGTTTAACTAACCAACTCAACTTTCATTCTGGCTTTCATTCTTGGGCATTACTAACCCCATCTCCAATGAGTCACTCATTCTAGAATTCTACTGATTCTATCTCTAATGAGGATTCTTCTATAGGATATTACTAATCCTACCTATGATGAGTCTTTTATTTTGTTCTAAATAGTTGCACCCCAAAGATTTGAGTTAACCAAAGCTCTGATACCAGCTGTAACGATACGGATTTCGCTCGGACCTAATCGATCGCTAAACTGACTAAGACCGTTCGAATCCCGTATATGCTAACTCTGGGCATACAACACTTCAGAACAAATAACAGAAGACTTTTATAAACATCATAATAATGTTATATCAGAGTATAGAATATCAGAGTATATCGAAATATAATACCGCGGAAAATTAAATTACAATAAATATAATACAATGCAGCGGAAATAAATAAACAAACACAGCGGAAGACTATCAATGCTCTGGACAGCTTTAAGCTTCAATCCAGAATCCTACTCAATATATCTGTAAAATAAACTACTCTACTGCCCATGTAAAAAATAGGGGCACCCGAGTTTGCAAGGGAAAAGAAAACTACGAGTCAGTCATGGGACTGGTCTGAGAAACTCTAAACAGTTATAAACTTATATAAATGATAAGGCAAATCACAGGACCACGCCGCTAACGCGGAACGGGTTTACCCCCATGAATGCCAGTGTACAAACAACATTCAATATAGATATATGGATCTACTATGCATCAATCAACATGCAATATCCCAACCTACCCATTTAGATTAATCACCACAATTAGATTTTCCAAATCACTTTCAATTTACAAAAAATATTCCTTTGGACTTTATTTCCTGATTTCTATTTCAAGTCATTTGAAATACATATCTAGCTTTACATCAAAGTAGATTTCACTTTGAGATCTCAAATCAAATCATTTGGAAATATGAATTCCTAATCATAACAACGCATACAAACAAGTATGCAACCAAATATCGGGCTCCCCCTAGACAAGGCAAAGGGCACACACCTAAGCAACTCGATATTTATATGTGCGCCTCCCACGCATGGAGCAGGCTACACCGACGATGCACCTCCCACGCATGGAAGCATACACCGCCCATCTCACCCATACTTTTAGTCGTCCGGGTTACCTGAATCTTTAGCCACACACTAAACCATTTTATATCCCGAAGTAGGGAAAATCATTTCACAACATAATAATCACAAGTACTTTCGAACTATAGTACTTCACATTGGTAATTCACACATATGATCCGTCACTATTAGTCACATAACCTTTGAGCTCGTACGTCTAAAAGAAGGGTGTTAAGCAAGAGAATAAATTCTCCGCTACCAAATAGATATGTTATCAATATCAACTAATCGGATATGCGATGAACAACAATGTAAAACATAATACATTTCTAAATCATTTTAGAAATCATCGGGTTTTGGCCTCGAAATCCTTTATGTTTTATAACACAATTTTATAAAACATTCCCTGTCCAAAATCGGGAATATATTTCTTTTCACTTAAGAAAAACATCATTTCAAAAGCATTCATTAAATTTGAAATGAACTCAACGTCGCTAAACACCATATCGTCAAATCGTGAAGTGTTTCACAGGGTGTTAGCACACAGATATTTTTACCCAACCCAATGCTAAATGTAAAAGCATATTTTTCTCATAAACTGGTCGAGCACAATCCATACAATCACTAAATCAAATTTGATATTAAATATAAGGTTTTGAATAGAGATAGTATCGACTTATATTCAACATCAAATCCTGAAACCAATAGACATCATTTTGGGAATAACGATACTGATATCTTCCAAATTCCCATCACAATATCCGTATAATCACGGAATCCAATATCGAAATATTCCGAAGATTATTTTCATTCCAAACCATTCGAATTTATTTATTGGAAAATTCTGTTTATTTTAAAACTATTTCAAATCCACTTTATTTATATAAAAATATTGGATTTATTTTCCTAGTTATAAACTAGTTCATTTCGATAAAATATATTTTTATCTTTACAACCATTGAATTTTTCATCCCAACTCTTTCCAAATCATTTATTATTATTTTACACAAATTATTAATATTTTTAATAATTTTATCAAGGCCCGTACAGTCGATTTCCATAAACGGTCGTCGAACTGCACTTACAGCGACCTTTTCCAAATTTGATTTGGACATACATCCAAATCCAACCGTTAGATTTCAAATCTCTAATATTCGTTAGAAAGCTCTTTTCGATACGAACCGAACGGTTTCGGTTTTAGGAGAATCCGACGGTCAGATCCCCCGTAATGTCAATTCGAAGTCAATGGTCGAAATTCGTGAACGGTCGCTGCGCGGCGCGTTCTATTCAGGCCATTTAATATATAATACATATATTATATATATTTCATCGATTTCAATTCAAAATGTATTTTATAAATTCGTTTGAAAACAATTTCAATTTCTATTTTGGCTCAAGTTCGTCAACTTTTCAGTTTCTAAGAACTTCTAATTTTTCAAAAATTTGGCTAACACCCTAAATTTTCGAAAAATTTCGCCATAACCTCCTTTGTATGGGGAGCACCCGGGAAATCCCCAAACCGCCACACAAGCATTTTCATTCCAACTCCTTCCAAATCATTTATTATGATTTTACACAAATTATTAATATTTTCAATAATTTTTTCAATGCCCGTACAGTCGATTTCCATAAACGGTCGTCGAACTTCACTTACAACGACCTTTTCCAAATATGATTTGGACATACATCCAAATCCAACCGTTAGATTTCAAATCTCTAATATTCGTGGGAAATCTCTTTTCGATACGAACCCAACGGTTTCGGTTTTAGGAGAATCCGACGGTAGGATCTCCCATAACGTCAATTCGAAGTCAATGGTTGAAATTCGTGAACAGTCGCTGCGCGGCGCGTTCTATTCAGGCCATTTAATATATAATATATATTATATATATTTCGTCGATTTCAATTCAAAACGTATTGTATAAATTCATTTGAAAATGATTTCAATTTCTATTTTGGCTCAAGTTCTTCAACTTTTCAGTTTCTAAGAACTTCTAATTTTTCAAAAATTTGGCTAACACCCTAAATTTTCGGAAAATTTCGCCATAACCTCCTATGTACGGGGAGCACTGGGAAATTCCCCAAACCGACACACAGGCCTTTTCATCCCAACTCTTTCTAAATCATTTATTATGATTTTACACATATTATTAATAATTTTAATAATTTTATCAAGGTCCGTACAGTCGATTTCCATAAACGGTCGTCGAACTGCACTTACAGCGACCTTTTCCAAATTTGATTTGGACATACATCCAAATCCAACCATTAGATTTCAAATCTCTAATATTCGTTCGAAATCTCTTTTTGATACGAACCCAACGGTTCCACTTTTAGGAGAATCCGACGATCGGATCTCCCGTAACGTCAATTCGAAGTCAATGGTCGAAATTCGTGAACGGTCGCTGCGCGGCGCGTTCTATTCAGGCCATTTAATATATATAATACATATATTATATATATTTCTTCGATTTCATTTCAAAACGTATTTTATAAATTCGTTTGAAACGATTTCAATTTCTATTCTGGCTCAAGTTTTTCAACTTTTCAGTTTCTAAGAACTTCTAATTTTTCAAAAATTTGGCTAACACCCTAAATTTTTGAAAAATTTCGCCATAACCTCCTTTGTAGGGGGAGCACCGAGAAAATCCCCAAACCGCCACACAAGCCCTCTCATCTCAAAAAGAAAAATAAAAAACCAAGCGGCTAGCCAATCGGCTCATAAAATCATCGTACCCAAGCGAAACAGTAAATATGTACCGATTTTTCGGGCATACAATTTTACTCCTCTTCTCTAGCCTCCTTGCTATGATCTGTTCAATATATCGTACACGTATATTTTCATACAACGCATATATATACATTTTCTCATAATGCATATATATTATTTAACGTTTATATATATTTAAACCACGCATACATATATTTTCAAACATCGTATATGTATATTTTCATACAACGCCCATATATATTTTCATACGACGCTTTTATATATTCATTCAACGCATATATAATTTCGCACAGTGCATATATAAGCCTAAAATAATATTATTAGCGAACTAATAATATTTCCATCATATGACAATTTTATATATTCCATATATACGCTAAAAATGATAATTTTAGCGAACTAGTATTTATTTCAAGGTATGACTATTTTATATACTCATATATGTGTTAAAAATGTTATTTTTAACAAACTAGAATTCATTTCAACGTATGACTATTTTTATTACTTCACATACATGATAAAAATGGTATTTTTATCATTCAAAGAAGTTATTTCAAACATGAATATTTCATGTACTTCATACGTACAATAAAAATGTTATTTTTATTGTTCAAACAATTTATTCAACATGTGAATGTTTTATTTACTTCATATATACTATAAAATGTGAATTTTATCGTTCAACCAATTTATTCAACATATGAATATTTTATTTCTTCATATACACAATAAAATGTGAATTTTATCGTTCAAACAATTTATTCAACATATGAATATTTCATTTACTTCATATATACTATAAAATGTGAATTTTATCGTTCAAACAATTTATTCAACATATGAATATTTTATTTACTTCATATACACAATAAAATTGTGATTTTTATTGTTCAAACAATTTATTCAACACATGAATATTTTTAAAACTTCATATACACAATAAAAATGTGATTTTTATCGTTCAAACAATTTATTCAACATATGAATATTTTTATATAATTCATTTCACATCACAAACCAAATTCAAACAAACAAATCAATTCAAACACATAACCAAACAAACAAGTCGTCCATGGTCTGTGGACGACGGGGAGCAGTTCATATCTGCGGTTATAAAATAAATAACTGTACAGAAAATTTTAGTGAGGAGTTCTCACCGAGAAGTTAACCAAACACCGCGACTCTTCGTATGTAGGAAATCTTCGCCGTGCTTCTGACGAGATCTGTTTCACGTGGTATATGTTAAAAATTATATTTTTAACAACGCTACTTCCTATATAAAGATTATATTTTTATAATGCTACTTTCTATATAAAAGAATCGAATTTTTTTACTTTCTCTTCATGTATATAAAAATCGAATTTTTATCTTCACTGCATATATTTAAAAATCGAATTTTTATCTATATAAAAATCTCAACTTTATATTTTAAAAAAAATCACTTCTTTATATTGTTAATTCGCTACAACACATATAAAGATCGTATTTTTATTTCTAATGCTATCTTATAAAAATCATATTTTTATATTCCATAACTTCATGTATAAAATCGCATCTTTATGTTGTAAAAAAAAAAAACTTTTTGTTAACAAGTTAAAAATTATAGCTTTTTATAAAAATATAAATCATTGCTTTACTTGAAATAAAAACATATATTTTCAGTTTTAAGAATAATATATTTTTAATCAAAAACCATGTTTTTAATCTAAAACCATATACGAAAAAAATCACATTTTTCATTCAAAATCATATAGATAAAGATCCGATTCTTAAAACAAAGTTGTATGCATAAAAATCGGATTTTTATTTGCTATTCTTATATATAGAAATCAGATTTTTCAAAAGAAATTAAAGTATATAAATAAAAAAAACTTACCGCAGCCTAAGGGGAGGGGCGCTGCTCCATCGTCGGAGAGAGGGGGAAGAAGAGCTCGCGGTCTGCTCATTAGGTCGCCGGAGTTTGCTGAGGTGGGGCTCGTGATGCAGGTGGTGACGGGGTTCTCTGCTTCGATTTAGGGAAAAATGGGAGGTAGCGCGCGCGAGAGGGAGGGAGTCGGAGGATGACCGCCAGCGCAAGGAAGAGGCGGACGCCTGGCACGGCGTTGGCTAGGTGGCACGTGGAGCTGGGGATTGATCTCGGCAGTTGTTTTTTTCTTTTGTTTTCTAAATCTAAATGAATGATACTAAAGGAGGATGGAGGTTTGACCAGGTTAAGGAGAAAAAGGGGTGGGCCTCTTTTTATTTAAATATATTTTATTAATTAATTTTCCCTAAAAAGTAACTTTTTCTTTTGAACTCAAAATCGAACCCGCTGACTATCATACCTAACTAATTACCCTCATTCCGAACACAATAGGATATATATCGTGAGCCAGTTCGGCTGTTACGATCAGTTTCCGTTCAAATTAAAATATAAATCGATGTGTATTGAATTTGAACGCACATTTCAATTTACCGGGGCCACACACTAACTCTAAAAATTCCCGAAAATTTACTTCTAGCTTCGTATTGACAATACGGTCCTAACAAAATTAATTTTGTCAAATTCTGAGACCGTTTGAAAAATGGCCATTTTCTGGTCGATCGAAATTTACTAACACTGTCAAAACACGTTTAACTTCGCCATGCTCACATATTGATTCAGAAAATTATGCAAATTGGGATATAACAATAATTTGAAATCCCGGATCCAACAAACGTGGTTTTGTCGAAAACGAAGTTCGTTTGCAAAATTTCCATTTTAAGGGCCTTTATATATATTAAAATATATATAAATTCCACAGCGACTTTTCTGAATTTTAAACTAGACTTAACTCTCAACTTATAAAATGGAATCTCAATTTCTTACATCTGTTAGAAAGATATCATCAAACAGATTCAAATATTTTTTGTTTCGCTGAAATCCGATTTATTTTGAATCCTGTACAGTCATTTGAAATTTGAAATCGAATTTTCAAACTACCGTGCCATTTTAGGCTCGTTTTATAATTAAAATAAAATTATTTGTTTTAACTTCGTCGAAAATAAAATTTCCGTCGTTATTATTTAAAATAATTTATTTTAAATATTCAAAATCCATTAAAATAACCAAAATGAAAATTTTAAATTGGTTCTGATTTTCCGGGTTGTTACCAATTGTCATGCAAGTGGGTGTACTACTACCTAATCTATATATACTACAGCTAATTCATTTAGCAACAAAAATCTGTTTTTATATTATCACCAAATCCAAGGATACTTGGACCATTCAGATACATTAATGCTACCTTAATGAGTCATGGTGTTAAAGGATAGTACAGGGTTTCTAGGAGCTAGGAAGAAGGCAAAAATATGTAAAAATCTTGTATAAATTATTTTGCCGTGCATACTTTTCAGTCAAATAGGGTATATATATAGCATGTATTTCTGTAACCAAGATCAAAATAGGAACTGGAAGCTAAGCCTAAAACGAGTTGTAATATCAAAAGTGTTTGGGAGCCTTCAACATTAAAAAAAAAGTGAGTTGTTTAATATGAAAACTTGGCTATAAATATCACCCTAAACATGTGCTCCGGACAAAAAATAATTAAACCAAATGAAGATAATAAAACAAGGTGCAGATTCTAGGAAAGGGGAGGAGCTGATCAACTTGTGAGTAATCCTTTCTTTTTAAAAACTATTGGTTATATGTATGTCAATAAATATATGAACTGTCTGAAATGTGTAGTACACAAAATAACATAAAATAGAGAACCCATTTAGGTGAGCAAACTCCCTCAACTAATCTACATATCATGTTTTATATCCGCATGATTGTTATTTGTTAAAACCACTGTACCTATGATAAGCCTGGAAATGATTATGGTTGACAACATAGGAAACAGAAAAAGAGAACTTTAAACTGTGAGTAAATACCAAAGTTTTCTACTGTTTTGTATATTTGTATCATTGATCTAGTTAAAATATATATGTGCCAATGTCTACTGAAATGATGTTATCACAACATGATGTTCGTTTGAATACAATAAGCATAAATAACTTGATATGTCTAAAAGTGTTTGAATATTACTGAAAATGAAACATGCCGATAATAAGAATTTATATAAATACTCTGTTTTTCTCTTTCTTATATACATGTATAATAAAAGAAAGGGAAAGACAGTTGGATAAGTTATGTGTTGAGAGCAAATTTGCGGGTAATGCATTGTAGTCGATCAGGAGGTACTGCACTGGAGTATAAAAATGAATAAATAGGAAGTTGCTTACGGATAATCACACAGCTTTCGGTTACATCTCACTGTAACTTGGAATCCACCACAAGTTGCACCTTTCAATCATCCAAAAAGAATACAAAACCTTAGGGGAGCATGTCTTATTTGTGTGTAAGCTTATGAAAATGTGCATGTTATGAAGCAAGGAGTAGTAGATGCCGGAATTGTGTAGAACGATGATGCTCCATTTTAAACCATATGGGTTTGTATGTACATGCATACTACATCCAAGTATTCCTGGTTGAAATGACTTCATAAATGGCAAACGTGTAGAAGCAGTTTGAGAGATACTGATGAAAAAAAAGAATAATATAGTTATGTAAATAAGACTGTATGTAGAAATAGGAAGGAAAATTTGCAGGGGCGTTAGGAGCAGAACCTCCCTGGCATTTATAAATCTTACAATAGACTATATACGGATATCCATAGGAGCATAATTAGCACAAATTGATATTTTAGCTTTAAAATATAAGATATGATCCAAAGTATCGAGAAGAAGGGGATCATCAAATGGTTAGGACGTGGCAAGTATATCAGAAGGAAAGAGGACAAGAAAAGAGAGTACAGTGCCGAGTTAGTAGCAACCAAAAACTGAGTTGAAAAATACAATTACAAGTAAATAACACATGTGTTTTTGGCAAGGACGCACGGAAAATAAACTTTAAGATCATCCAATACGTTTTAGATTTCTTAATCACCATTTTAACACTATACTTGTGACGACCCCAAACCCCCATTCCACGTTGGCAAGGGTATTCTCTGGAATATGACACATAAATAGAAACAGCAGAACAGAAATATATAAATACACCGGATAATGAAAATTATATTACAGCAGAATTAATATAATCAACATCAGAGTTGCACAGTATAACAGGATCATACTTGGTACAAAATACAGTTTCAGAGTAATATAAAATGTCTGCAGCGGAATCAAACATAATATACATAACAGTGTCTGAAACAGTAATAGAAAAGCTAAAGTCCAGCTCCAGCTCCATAACTGTCCAGAATGAGCCTGCTAAAACCTGAATACAAGGCTGCCCGTGTAGAAATAAGGGCACCCGAGTTTGCAAGTGAAACAAACTACGAGTCAATCATGGGACTGGTATGAGAAATCTACTTAACTGATTAAACAATAATAATACGACAAATCATAGGACCATGCCACTTTCGCGGAACGGGTTTACTCTAGTGATTGCCAGTGCAGGTAACAAACCAAATATTTTTAAACAACACAATTATTTTTAGAAAGAATGAAGCCGATATAAGACTCAAGTCCCATCACATAATGCAACGCAAACCGGAGGATATAGTTTTACCTTATATTGGCCAAAATATGTTTGATACGTATAAAACAAAGTCATTTGATATTATTACTAGTGTATAAATGTTTCAAAGACAGTTTCAATCATAAGTATCAATCATAGACAACATTGGTACCATATATCATGTTTCCATATATAGGTTTACAATCAAAACCGCACGATGTCGTATTTGGAAATTGGATTTCCGTCATGAACCAAGGCAAAAGATAGTCCTTACCGCTTCGAGACAATCTAGCCTACCATGTCTCAGGAACAGCCGCAACTGCACCTTGGATCGTCAGGGCCGGTCCACTCGATGTGGATTAAACTTAAACCCTAAACAATATGTCTCCCCGCCCTATGGGGCGCAAATGAGCCAAATGACTCTATATCCGAGGCGCCTCGCATTCCAACAACCACACAGGTGAAAATAATATAAATGTCAGCCAGTTCAAGCACTGACACCACCTCTAGCCAGAAAGAGACGCATGTCCTCCCTGAGGTCCTCTCCCGTTTCTGGTTCATACCGGGGTGTGAGGCTCACGAATCAACGCTATACACAAAGCTATGCCACATAGGCGGTGCTTTGATCATCAACCACAAGACTTTTCTTTTCAACAGAAGCCTTGATCCTTTGCATCTCAGCATGCCACACAGGCAATTCACGCCATGCAACTGATGGCAATCAATCACATAGAATGAAATCCAATGTCAGACACATGGTCCATTTACAAGTCTGTTCTGGGTCTGAACGAAATCGGAGGCACCTAATACCTCACATATCCGGTCGATCTCCAAGTACGTCTGGACAATCACTGCTTTTTCCATCATCCTGGGATGCCTCCCAATCAAGATATAAGTGATCATCCAAACGATGTGAAGCTCTCCGGTCTTCGACCACCGTCTTCATCATCGACTTCTTATGTAATGACCCGGATTTCGAGCGACTTTGGTTATCGACATAAGCTCGATGTTGATAACCAAAACACAGAAAAATCCTGGTAATTAGTGAAAGAAATTAGATGGTGAGGAAGGATAAGATAGAAACTTAGAATAGAAGAAGAAGAACACAACATCAGAGTAACACGAATCTCACAGCGGAACGAATAACATATAATATATGTAACATAACTTTGAAATATACATCGGTATTTGAATATACATCATTATCAATGTACAACACTTACGACACAGTGGAAATAACTATAGCTATATGATCCTGAAGCCTCCTGCTCCAAGCTCTTCCAGTATATCTGTAAAACCCCGACTACTTGACTGCCCGTACAAATTTAGGCACCCAAGAGTTTAGGGAAAACAACAAAGTAAACTCCGGGTCAGTCATGGGACTTGTATGAGTAAAACAGTTTAAAACAGTTGAACAAGTAAACGATATCTCATAAGACCACGCCGCATAACGGAACGGGTTTTTCCCTTATGAGAATCCAAAATATCTTTATATCAAAAACCTTTTGATATTATAGTAATGTCTATCAACACAGTATAATATTCATCTAGCAGAAACGCTTTCATCTCAAGTTCTACATATATAGTATACAATCAAAAACCGCAAGCACGTATTGGGTAATGGATTTCCAACTATGACAAGGTATGGAACCACCTTTCGCTAATGTACCTCTAGAGAGGAATACACTGGGTTCAATAAGAACATCTTGCAACCCGGCCACACATGACCGACCACTCATTTCGCTTGAGCGTATCGAATGTATATCACCAATGGTTGGGATCAGCAACCGTTTCCCGAATGGGACAGCATCAACAATAGATTTTTAGATGTAAATGAAACTCTAGATCAGGTGATTATACACCCTACTTCCGTGCGACCGACTTAGCCATGCCGCCTGCCCGATTTCTGTCATTTACCGGATGTTGAGGCTAGAAGCTACGCTTTATCATCACATCAGATTCACTTTGAATGCCACATCGTCAAATCCATCAAATCACTGATTGACGTCCTCAACAATACATTATGTGTTAGCTAAAAGAAGTTTCCTTCTCCGCTTCCACTCTTGGTATGGTTGGAGAAATCAATATACGTGATCGTCTGGAAATACTCTGCCAGACATCCGTCCACACAAGTCATCCAGGAACAGGATGAACCGAAGGCACTATTCTGTAAACAGGATAGCCCTTGCATAACTCCATCTTCAATTATCTTTGGCATATATGATTCGCAACGCTTATGCCAATACAGAGTGGTTCTTTGGATAATAATCCAACCGGTCTCTCCATATTAACAACGTTAAAATGGTCAAAACTTCGATAGTCTGTGTTTTAACTATCGAAGAAAAACAGGTGTGCAAACAACGATATTATTTCCAAATGGAAATTTATGTCGATCAAACATCATTCAACATTTATCTCTTTAATTCATTAATTTTACTTATCTCCTGTCTCCCTATATTCAATATTTCCTATTTTCTAAATTTGGAGAATATATGCTATTAATAATGGAAAACATTTCCATTTCTTGTTTCCTTTATTAGAAAACATTTCTGGTTTCTTATTTGGAAAACATTTCCAAAGCTTTTTCATTGGACTTAGACAGATGTTTAAACAAACCATCGCGATGCCAACTCAAACCATTTCCTTTACTGCCGAACCTTAACTATTCCTTAGTTAAAAACGAAGCCAATTAAGTTGGGGTAGAACTACCTCTCAGACCTTATCTGAACAACATTTCTAACTTTGAAATAGGCAAAGTTCACTTTATATCCCGTTAACTAACTTCCTTACTTAACTCTCGTTCGAATAAATATCTATTCGATTTATTCTATTCACTTAACTCTATTCGATTAACCCTTATCAATTAACTCTATTGGACTAACACTATTGGATTAACTCTATTTGACTAACGCTATTGATTTACTCATTTCACTTAACACCTTTTGAATAAACTATATTCGATAACTCCTTTTACTTTCTATTCGAATAAACTATATTCGATTAACTCGTTTGCTTCTATTCGAATAAACTATATTCGATTAACTCCTTTTACTTTCTATTCGAATAAACTATATTCGATTAACTCGTTTGCTTCTATTCGAATAAACTATATTCGATTAACTCCTTTTACTTTCTATTCGAATCGATTAACTAACATTGATTAACTCCTTTGCTTTAACTCTAATCGATTAACTAACATCGATTAGCTCCCTTGCTTTAACTCTAATCGATTAAACTAATATCGATTAGCTCCTTTATTCTATTCGAATAAACTATTCATTTATAAAGATTTACTTTTAGTAACAGTTCTTCACTTTACAAATGATTTCCCTTTTATAAAACTCTATTCGTTTTAAAAACATTTTTCCCTTTTATTTACTTTCGAAATATTTCCTTTTATAAAATCTGTTGATTTTATAAAATCCCTTTATTTCAATATACATTGAAATAATTCTTTTTACATCCCCGGGTCTTTATAATATTTAAAATATCGACTAAAAATGATCAACATCATTCCAACACCCATAATCCATAACTGATTATATAACACATCATATATCACGATATATGAAAAACAGTAAAATAAATGTTGAGGAATCCAGTTGGATTCCTCCAACCTGTTTCCCTGCATCACAGATGTTAAACAATATAGATAACATCACTTTCAGTTCTATATGATACATTCTGTTAAACAGAATCAAATATAGAAATCAACTAACTGACTAGCAGTTCAATCAAACAGTCAACATACAGTCAATCAAACAACATCTAACAGTTCTAACAATACAACATGAAATTATAAACTGTTCAGAGTTAGTGAGATTTACTCACTTTGGCGCGTTAACCGTTAAATAACGGTTTGCGTTATTTGATTTTGACGGACAATTTATTTCGCCATAAATTGTAACGAGCTTCGATTTGCTCTCCGTCAGTTCTAGTGTATAGCGCTCGTCCATACGATCCTGACGTGACTAACCGTTTGTAATTCAGATTTAACCGGCCCAAACTTCCATACCCGATCAATCCTGTATATTCCCATTTTGCATCTCCTTTCACCTCTGCGTCATATCCTTTACTTCCAGTTCGAGTTCATCGCTCACTGCATTTCTTGACTTGGGTACATTAACCTCATTCATTTGTCAAACAAAAGCCATTAGTGGCCATGTCAGTAAACACTACTTCCACCCATTTACAAAATGCGTCCCTCAGTAAAGTATTCATCCATTTCGGATTCTTTCAAACAAATTATCCTTCTTCTTTTTTTTATTTGCACAACCACTCATTGTTGTATCCGCCCACAAACATACCCGACCCACTTTCATCATACTTCTTCACCAAAATAAAACTCATGGCCCATTCATTAACTTTCTGTACATTTCTTTTTCAAAACAAATCACTTACTTCTTTCCATTTGCCGCATCTGTTTCTTCCATCCTTTTCAAAGCTTTACGTAAAAGAATTTAATGGTCCAACTCACCCTTACCTCATACATACATCACACAGTTATGCCTCACCACTACAAACACCCTATCAGTTTGCAACGCACTGGAAAAGCATCTTCAGAACTCACACCACAGTTAAACTCCACAACTATCAGTGCGCCATTAAAATACTAACTCCCATCACCAAAACTACACCAAATCCGCTGCTGCCAAACAGGTACCCTGCCTTCACTTAAACGTAGCCGCCACCTCCCCTTTTTGAAACCTCCTTCTTCTGTAAACTGGAACGCGAGCTCCAGATAAACTCGCTCCTCACCATCCTCCATTTCCACACTTCAAAGATCACCTTCGAACCTAGTGGGAAATCCATTGCGAAGCTGACCCTGAAAATATCAAACGATCCAGCACTTAACCCTCCGCCCTAGCATCACTTCGAGCAAAAAAAAACATCGTCAGTTGAAGCTACAGGGGTGCGACAGAAAAATGATCCGGCCCCCTTCAAAATTCTACTTCGATTCCATCGTTACCTCAACAAACCACAAAAATTTGTTAACCCTAGCCGACTTCCCTAGTGTCACTGTGAAGAATTTCTAGTGTGAAAAAGAAGCGTCGAACCCAAAGTTTCATATACCGAAATGAGGAGCTAATCTATAGGAATCCATCTACACAAGTCTTGGATTTTTTTTTTACAAATTTTCTTTGATTAATATGATTTTATGAGCATCGAAAATGTTTCTTGGTAAGAACGAGATGGAGGCGGCATTTTGTTGACTGTAAAAATTAGGTTATAAGTTTGTTAGAGGGGTATTTATAGACATTCAAAATATCTAGATATTTTGCTAAGAGGAAGGATGTGGAGTTTGTTTCAGTTTGTGGTGGAAAATCACCAGTAGCATGGCACATTTACATTGGTATGATATTCTGGTTGATAAATCATCAGCATGGCATTCCTCCTTGCAATTCATATTTTTGTTCGAATTATTTACGTATTAACCACTTTGCCAGTATATGCATATATAAAAACATATATCTTTTTGTTTTTACGAACTACCATAGACAGAATAAAACCTACCATTGTGTTAAGAAATGTGCCACGGTCCCAGAGATATAATAATACCGGTAGATTACCTCATATTTTGAAACCTCAAAATGTTGATTACAGGGTGCAAAATACTCCAAATAAAAAGTTGCTTATTTAATTAATTAAAAATTACAATAAAATTCTAAAAATTAAATTATCGTTATGTCTCAAAAGAACCTTGTCTAAATTCAAACCCGATATTCAAATATTCTTAAATAACTGTTATGGTCACGAACGAATATACCGCTGTTTTTCTGAATATTTGATTTGGACATAAACCAAAATCTACATGAAGAAATCCCGATTTTTCTCTTCCACTAGAAAGATATACTCCACCAGCTCCACACGTTTCTTGTTTCACAGAAATCCGGCTTAAAACGAATCCTGTACATTCAGTTGAAGTTCAAATCGCCAAATTACGAACTGCAACGCCATTTAAAGCTCAATTTTAATTATAATATAATTATACGTTCAAACTGTCGTTCAAATAATATATTCGGTATTCTAATTAAATTCTAAACTGAATTAAATATCACAGATGATCCAGTTCACACCATATCGCCATTTCAGCTAATTCTGATTATTTCAGAATTAAATATATTATTTAATTTATTATTTTAATTAAATATTCATCATAATTAAAATCCACGACCATTAAATTCTCTAAACCACCATTTATATAATTAAATAAATTAATCATATACCTCTGCCAATGCGGGTCATTACAATCTTCCCAACTTAAAATAATTTCGTTCTCGAAATTGCTAAAAGGTAGAGAACGACCCTATCGACTGGTTAGAACATATTTGTTCACTTTTTACTTCAGTTTCAACTGAACCAATTTAATTTCAATTAAATTATTAATTAATTCTTACCAACGAAAATTTCCGAAAATCCTGAAAATTTTCTAACGCCTTAACTCTTCGAAAAAATTTCGCCAGCACCTCCTTTGTACTGGTCGATCGGTCAAACTCCAACTCGCCTCTCTGGGCCATCTCCAACTCAAAAGAAAACCAAACAGCCAAACGGCTTGCCAATTCGGCTCATAAATCTTATATCCAATAGAAATATAAACTGGTACCTTTTGTCGGCATATCATTTTATCCTTTCCACCTGTTATTAATTCAGCGGATACAAGGGTTATCCTAATCAAATCCCCATCTTCTTTTATCCACGACACAACCATTCGTTTATATCCTAAGTCGAATTTTATTTCAAATTCGAGTTCCATTCTCGATTTCAAACTCTTAACTTCCCAATCCAATTTTCATTTCAGATTCTTATCTCGACAATCCAATTTTATTCAAGAAATTTTTTTCCTGATATCGTTCTATTTCCATTCAGTTTTCACTTAACTGTTTCAATTCAATTTCAGCTTACTTCCGCAAACTTCTATTTAAATTTGTTCTTAATCCATACAGTCTCTTCCTGGGAATTTTAAACAGTTTACTTTTTCAAAAATCAATTTTTCCTTTTTGAAATTCAACTGAGCCCATAATCAATATTCCATTAGTTAAATCACTTCTCTATTTCTTTATCAATATTTGTTAACCAAATATTTTCAATAACCATATTGGCCTTTTATGTTATTTGGAAAACATTTCCGAATATCGCCTTCCTTTATTTTCTAAACTTTAGAAAATATATGCTATTTATAATTGGAAAATATTCCAATTACTTATCTCTTTCCGATCTCTTTTATTTCTATACTTAGGAAATATTTTTTTTATTATATTTCCCAGCTTACGCTTATTTGGGTTAAAACGGATGTTGTGTAAAACATCGTTATGACAACCCAAATACTATATTCAACTAACTCTTATTTAACATTGATCTTTGAGCCTGAAATCTTACTATTTATTTGTAAATAATGAAATCAATCAAGTTGGGGTATAACTACCTCTCAGACCTTGACTGAATAACATTTATAACGTCAAAACAGATATGACTACTTACTCGAATAATCAATACCATACAACACCTTATTCACTTTTAAACACGTATACGCTTCCTCTTTCTATCCTGACTAGATTTTATTCTAGACTTCCTTTTTGATTATACTATTCTATTTCTAAGTTCATTTCCTTATCGACTTCTATAGATATATCGATACGTTGATTTCTAACTATCAAATTATCTTAAATATTCTAACTCCTTAAATTCCCGGAAAAATTTGCCATAACCTCCTTTGTACCGGGAGCTACGGGATATTCCCCAAACTGCCACACAGGCCTTTTCCAATCAAAAAGGAAAAGAAAAGCCAAGTGGCTAGCCGATATGGCGCATAAAGTCTCATATGGAATTAAATACATACCTTTTGTTGAAAAATCTATTTATAACTCTTGCATTATCCTTATCCATGCCTATCTCATGTATATCCATACATTTCTAATTCATTCCAACTTAATCCAATCGTTTTAACTTATTTCGTTAAGTGATTTTCAAATTACAGGTTTGCCCATTTTACCTTCATTTTTGAGTATAACATGTTCAAATATATTTTGACTTGTTTATCAACTAATTGAATTCCTTTTCAATTCTATTTGAATTTCCTATATTCAAATTCCATTTCACTTCTCTTATTCAAATTCTATACTTGAATTTCATTTCAAATCTTTTATTCAAATTTTATATTTGACTTTTGTTTCAATTTCCTTATTCAAATTCTATATTTGAATTTCATTTCAATTCTATTTGAATCTTCTATATTCAAATTTCATTTTCCCTTTCGATATTCAAATCCTATATTTGAATTCCTTTATATTTTCAATATTCAAATTCTATATTATAATTCCATTTGAATTTCTATATTCAAACTCTATTTCAATTCCATTGAATTTCATATATTCAAACTCCCTTTGAATTTCTATATTCAATTTCTATTATTACTCTACATGAATTCTATATTCAATTTTCTTATTTCAAATTCTATTTTGAAATTCTATATTCACTTTTCCATTATTTAAATCTTCTTTATTCAAATCCCATTTGAATTTCTATATTCAAATCCCCTTTGAAATTATCTATATTCAAATCCCCTTTGAATTTTCTATATTCAAATCCCCTTTGAATTTTCTATATTCAAATCACCTTTGAATTTTCTATATTCAAATCCCCTTTGAATTTTCTTATTTACATTCTATGTTTGAACTTCCTTTATTCAAATTCCTTTTCAAACTTTCTTTACTCTTTCTTTATTATAAATCCCATTTGAAATTCAACACAACTTGTCTTTCCCAAAACAATTTCAAAACAGTATCTTTGGTAGTAATTCGTCACTTAGAACTCGAAAATGAATACTGATGATGCAGGTGTCATCATTAGAATCTATTTTCCAGCAATAGAAGTGAGTTCAATACTATAAAACCATTTCTAAACATTTCCACTTTGAAATTTATTTCAAAATATAATTCACACTGCTTGTAAAACAATTTAAAATCTCCCAAGATCTTAAATTTTCCTTATTTTTAATCCAAATCCGTTTACGAACACTTATCCAATTCTCCAAAATTTTAATTCAAATTTCTGGTTTTAATTTCAGATTTAACTCATCTGATTCACGCATTTCACTTATATGAATTCTGATTGGTTATTTACATAACCATTTAATTTATAATCTTACTCGATTATAATAACAACCAATATATCCAATATATATCAAAATATATTTTGGGTAAAATTATTTTTATTTACCGTCTTTTCAAAACATATCGTGCCGACCCATCGTATTCAAGTGTTTATCAACTCCTACCGATACAGTGGATCAAACTGATCGACCAGAACTTATAAACTACTCAACCAATAAATCTTCACAATAAAAAAATTATTTTTAATCATATACAAATACGTTCACTCGTATATATACACTCAATCTCAGTCTAGGGTATTACTAACCCTATCTCTACCGAGTCACGCCACAGAGCCAAGTAATTCTTAACTTAAGCTCTGATACCAACTGTAATGAACCGGATTTCGAGCGACTTTGGTTATCGACATAAGCTCGATGTCGATAAACAAAACACAGAAAAATCCTGGTAATTAGTGAAATAAATTATAGGGTGAGGAAAGATAAGATAGAAACTTAGAATAGAAGAAGAAGAACACAACATCAGAGTAACACGAATCTCACAGCGGAATGAATAACATATAATATATGTAACATAACTTTGAAATATACATCGGTATTTGAATATACATCATTATCAAAGTACAGCACTTACAACACAGTGGAAATATCTATAGCTATATGATCCTGAAGCCTCCTACTCCAAGCTCTTCCAGTATATCTGTAAAACCCCGACTACTTCACTGGTCGTACAAATTTAGGCACCCAAGAGTTTAGGGAAAACAACAAAGTAAACTCCGGCTCAGTCATGGGACTGGTATGAGTAAAACAGTTTAAAACAGTTGAACAAGTAAACGATATCTCATAAGACCACGCCGCATAACGAAACGGGTTTTTCCCTTATGAGAATCCAAAATATCTTTATATCAAAAACCTTTTGATATTATAGAAATTTCTATCAACATAGTATAATAATCATCTAGCAGAAACGCTTTCATCTCACGTTCTACATATATAGTATACAATCAAAAACCGCAAGCACGTATTGGGTAATGGATTTCCAACTATGACAAGGTATGGAACCATCTTTCGCTAATGTACCTCTAGAGAGGAATACACCGGGTTCAACAAGAACATCTTGCAACCCGGCCACACATAACCGACCACTCATTTCGCTTGAGCGTATCGAATGTATATCACCAACGGTTGGGATCAGCAACCGTTTCCCGAATGGGACAGCATCAACAATAGATTTTTAGAAGTAAATGAAACTCTAGATCAGGTGATTATACACCCTACTTCGGTGCGACCGACTTAGCCATGCTGCCTGCCCGATTTCTGTCATTTACCGGATGTTGAGGCTAGAAGCTACGCTTTATCATCACATCAGATTCACTTTGAATGCCACATCGTCAAATCCATCAAATCACCGATTGACGTCCTCAACAATACATTATGTGTTAGCTAAAAGAAGTTTCCTTCTCCGCTTGCACTCTTGGTATGGTTGGAGAAATCAATATACGTGATCGTCTGGAAATACTCTGCCAGACATCCGTCCATACAAGTCATCCAGAAACAGGATGAACCGAAGGCACTATTCTGTAAACAGGATAGCCCTCGCATAACTCCATCTTCAATTATCTTTGGCATATATGATTCGCAACGCTTATGCCAATATAGAGTGGTTCTTTGGATAATAATCCAATCGGTCTCTCCATATTAACAACGTTAAAATGGTCAAAACTTCTATAGTCTGTGATTTAACTATCGAAGAAAAACAAGTGTGCAAACAACGATATTATTTCCAAATGGAAATTTATATCGATCAAACATCATTCAACATTTATCTCTTTAATTCATTAATTTTACTTATCTCCTGTCTCCCTATATTCAATATTTCCTATTTTCTAAATTTGGAGAATATATGTTATTAATAATGGAAAACATTTCCATTTCTTGTTTCCTTTATTAGAAAACATTTCTGGTTTCTTATTTGGAAAACATTTCCAAAGCTTTTTCATTGGACTTAGATAGATGTTTAAACAAACCATCGCGATGCCAACTCAAACCATTTCCTTTACTGCCGAACCTTAACTATTCCTTAGTTAAAAACGAAGCCAATTAAGCTGGGGTAGAACTACCTCTCAGACCTTAACTGAACAACATTTCTAACTTTGAAATAGGCAAAGTTCACTTTGTATCCCTTTAATTAACTTCCTTAGTTAACTCTCGTTCGAATAAATATCTATTCGATTTATTCTATTCACTTAACTCTATTCGATTAACCCTTATCAATTAACTCTATTGGACTAACACTATTGGATTAACTCTATTTGACTAACGCTATTGATTTACTCATTTCACTTAACTCCTTTCGAATGAACTATATTCGATAACTCCTTTTACTTTCTATTCGAATAAACTATATTCGATTAACTCGTTTGCTTCTATTCGAATAAACTATATTCGATTAACTCCTTTGCTTTAACTCTAATCGATTAACTAACATCGATTAGCTCCCTTTCTTTAACTCTTATCGATTAAACTAATATCGATTAGCTCCTTTATTCTATTCGAATAAACTATTCATTTATAAAGATTTACTTTTAGTAACAGTTCTTCACTTTACAAATGATTTCCCTTTTATAAAACTCTATTCGTTTTAAAAACATTTTTCCCTTTTATTTACTTTCGAAATATTTCCTTTTATAAAATCTGTTGATTTTATAAAATCCCTTTATTTCAATATACATTGAAATAATTCTTTTTACATCCCAGGGTCTTTATGATATTTAAAATATCGAATAAAAATGATCAACATCATTCCAACACCCATAATCCATAACTGATTATATAACACATCATATATCACAATATATGAAAAACAGTAAAATAAATGTTGAGGAATCCAGTTGGATTCCTCCAACCTGTTTCCCTGCATCACTGATGTTGAACAATATAGATAACATCACTTTCAGTTCTATATGATACATTCTGTTAAACAGAATCAAATATAGAAATCAACTAACTGACTAGCAGTTCAATCAAACAGTCAACATACAGTCAATCAAACAACATCTAACAGTTCTAACAATACAACATGAAATTATAAATTGTTCAGAGTTAGTGAGATTTACTCACTTTGGCGCGTTAACCGTTAAATAACGGTTTGCGTTATTTGATTTTGACGGACAATTTATTTCGCCATAAATTGTAACGAGCTTCGATTTGCTCTCCGTCAGTTCCAGTGTATAGCGCTCGTCCATACGATCCTGACGTGACTAACCGTTTGTAATTCAGATTTAACCGGCCCAAACTTCCATACCCGATCAATCCTGTATATTCCCATTTTGCATCACCTTTCACCTCTGCGTCAAATCCTGTACTTCCAGTTCGAGTTCATCGCTCACTGCATTTCTTGACTTAGGTACATCAACCTCATTCATTTGTCAAACAAAAGCCATCAGTGGCCATGTCAGTAAACACTACTTCCACCATTTACAAAATGCGTCCCTCAGTAAAGTATTCATCCATTTCGGATTCTTTCAAACAAATTATCCTTTTTCTTTTTTTTATTTGCACAACCACTCATTGTTGTATCCGCCCACAAACATACCCGACCCACTTTCATCATACTTCTTCACCAAAATAAAACTCATGGCCCATTCATTAACTTTCTGTACATTTCTTTTTCAAAACAAATCACTTACTTCTTTCCATTTGCCGCATCTGTTTCTTCCATCCTTTTTAAAGCTTTACGTAAAAGAATTTAATGGTCCAACTCACCCTTACCTCATACATACATCACACAGTTATGCCTCACTACTACAAACACCCTATTAGTTTGCAACGCACTGGAAAAGCATCTTCAGAACTCACACCACAGTTAAACTCCACAACTATCAGTGCGTCATTTAAATACTAACTCCCATCACCAATACTAGACCAAATCCGCTGCTGCCAAACAGGTACCCTGCCTTCACTTAAACGCAGCCGCCACCTCCCCTTTTTGAAACCTCCTTCTTCTGTAAACTGGAACGCGAGCTCCAGATTAACTCGCTCCTCACCATCCTCCATTTCCTAACTTCAAAGATCACCTTCGAACCTAGTGAGAAATCCATTGCGAAGCTAACCCTGAAAATATCAAACGATCCAGCACTTAACCCTCCGCCCAAGCATCACTTCGAGCAGAAAAAAACATCGTCAGTTGGAGCTACAGGGTTGCGACAGAAAAAGGATCCGGCCCCCTTCAAAATTCTACTTCGATTCCATCGTTACCTCAACAAACCACAAAAATTTGTTAACCCTAGCCGACTTCCCTAGTGTCACTGTGAAGAATTTCTAGTGTGAAAAAGAAGCGTCGAACCCAAAGTTTCATATACCGAAATGAGGAGCTAATATATAGGAATCCATCTACACAAGTCTTGGATTTTTTTTTACAAATTTTCTTTGATTTAATATGATTTTATGAGCATCGAAAATGTTTCTTGGTAAGAACGAGATGGAGGCGGCATTTTGTTGACTGTAAAAATTAGGTTATAAGTTTGTTAGAAGGGTATTTATAGACATTCAAAACATCTAGATATTTTGCTAAGAAGAAGGATGTGGAGTTTGTTTCAGTTTGTGGTGAAAAATCACCAGTAGCATGGCACATTTACATTGGTATGATATTCTGGTTGATAAATCATCAGCGTGGCATTCCTCCTTGCAATTCATATTTTTGTTCGAATTATTTACGTATTAACCACTTTTCCAGTATATGCATATATATAAACATATATCTTTTTGTTTTTACGAACTACCATAGACAGAATAAAACCTACCATTGTGTTAAGCAATGTGCCACGGTCCCAGAGATATAATAATACCGGTAGATTACCTCATATTTTGAAACCTCAAAATGTTGATTACAGGGTGCAAAATACTCCAAATAAAAAGTTGCTTATTTAATTAATTAAAAATTACAATAAAATTCTAAAAATTAAATTATCGTTATGTCTCAAAAAAACCTTGTCTAAATTCAAACCCGATATTCAAATATTTTAAAATAACCGTTATGGTCACGAACGAATATACCGCTGTTTTTCTGAATATTTGATTTGGACATAAATCAAAATCTACATGAAGAAATCCCGATTTTTCTCTTGCACTAGAAAGATATACTCCACCAGCTCCACACGTTTCTTGTTTCACAGAAATCCGGCTTAAAATGAATCCCGTACATTCAGTTGAAGTTCAAATCGCCAAATTACGAACTGCAACGCCATTTAAAGCTCAATTTTAATTATAATATAATTATACGTTCAAACCGTCGTTCAAATAATATATTCGGTATTCTAATTAAATTCTAAACTGAATTAAATATCACAGATGATCCAGTTCACACCATATCGCCATTTCAGCTAATTCTGATTATTTCAGAATTAAATATATATTATTTAATTTATTATTTTAATTAAATATTCATCATAATTAAACTCCACGACCATTAAATTCTCTAAACCACCATTTATATAATTAAATAAATTAATCATATACCTCTACCAATGCGGGTCATTACATCTTATCATCGATCGATTATTTGAAATGAGATTTAACTCGGCCTTTTCAAATAATCCACGTATATTTAGAATTTAAATCAATTCATTTCATGGTTCAGTTATTCGACACCCACATTTCAGTTCTTTATATAATTTTCATGTCAAACACATTCAACCATCAGAATATCCAATAAATAGAGTAAATTTAGTTCATTTCCATTCCATATCGTTAATAATATTTTATAACGATTTTTCGTAATTTTTATTGAATTAAAAATAGCCCACTTTATTTAAACGACGCTTCAGGTCATAAGGCAGCCATGGCGCTCATTTACTTCAGATTTGATTTACACATATTTGAAAATCTAACCATTGGAGCTTTACAAATTTTATATCATTGGAAAGATCTTTTCAAAGTGGATCCAACGGTTTCAGTTTTGGGAAAATCCGACGGTCGGATCTCCCGGTATCACCGTTTAAAGTTATGATTTCAAAACGCGTACTACAGGGGCTCGATTCGTTTTATTTAATTTATATTTATATATATATATAAATATAATTCGTTCATCAATTTCTAAACCATTTTCAGTTCATATACATGTTAAAAATAATATTTTTAACCATTTATTTTCACACATGAATATTTTTAACACTTCATAAATTTGATAAAAATGTGATTTTTATCTTTCTAGTCCTTTATTCTATATATGAATATTTTCTAACTTCATTTACATGATAAAAATGTGATTTTTATCATTCTAGCAATTTACTCGACATATGAATATTTTTAGAAGTTCACATACGTGATAAAATGTGATTTTTGTCTTTCTAATATTTTTCTCAACACATGAATATTTTTATAACTTCGTATACACAATAAAAATGTGATTTTTATCATTATAATATTTTACTTAACA
Organism: Allium sativum; assembly: GCA_030737875.1. Taxonomy (NCBI): domain Eukaryota; kingdom Viridiplantae; phylum Streptophyta; class Magnoliopsida; order Asparagales; family Amaryllidaceae; genus Allium; species Allium sativum. Next base: position 184,590,647 of record CM060916.1, read on the forward strand.
CATGTGTATTTTTATAACTTCATATACTTGATAAAAATAATATTTTTATGGTATAAATATTTTATTCAACACATGAATGGTTTCAACACATGAAAATTCTCAACACATGAGTATTTTCGACAAGTGAATATTTTTCGAACTTCATTATATTTCAAATCAACACATGAATATATATCAACACATGAATATAAATCAAACACATGAATATATATCAACACATGAATATAAATCAAACACATGAATATTTCATGAAATTTCGGCAGCATAACGGCAGGGTAGTTAAAACCGGCACCGTCCCGATGTACGGCTTGAAACACCCCACCTCCGTTAGGGTCACTCTCAAAGGGAATGCCCTAATTTTGGTGGAGATTTATAAGTATATGTCACAGATACACAAGACAGATATAAATACACGTATTTTTGAACAGCGGAAAACAACAACAACTTTTATTTCAACAAAATATGTGTTACACAAACCATGCCATAATTGTCTTACAATACTTCCAAAAACATTACATTTTCAAAACTGTCTTGATTTCATAACTTAAAGAAGCATAAAAACATAAGTAAACTACTTAAGTCCCTATAATTGCTATCCAAAGCCATAGTCCAAAACGAAAGAGATCCAAGCAATACATTCTTTCTCTTCAAGCTGGATGTGAAAGCTGGTCAAGCTGCGGTATTCCCTCCCTGTGGACCTTAGGGGGGGGGAATGAAAGAAAAGAAGACGAAAGAAAAGTAGAGTCAGACATAAAGCCTGAGTAAGTCTAGGACTATTCAGTCCATGAATAAGAAATTGAGCATGATAAGTACAAACTGAAAATGGGAAAGCACCATAACTAAGTTAAGTTGTCTAGAGGCGAATATACTATCGTACCCCATATTAATCTCTGCACCCCTATTAACTAGTTCCCAATAGGCACCCCATAATCAGGGTGAAGTGATCCATTTCAAATGATCGGCTCCTACTTGCATTGTTACATGTGTCTTACGGCCCCCGATATTGTAGCTACCTATGCTGGTCCCACCATGGGGTGTATCAAGTCCCATAGTGGCGGCCCGACACAATTCTAGAACGCACAGGTATACTACTGCTGCCCAATGCCTTATTTTTCTACGCCGGAGTGCGTGCACGCCCGCACCCCGTTAGAACCTACACTGCTGCACCACCGCCGTCGATTTGACCTCTTACAGTCAGCCCAGTAATCGTGCCCCACCCTGCCTAGTTCAGGGTATCCAGATACACCTTGTAGGGATACTGCTGAAAAGGGTTCCCCGCTACTAGGTTTTCTATTTCTAGCCAACATGCTAAGTTGGTTAAGTGTTCTATAAACCTAACCCCCAATCAGTCTGTATAGTTTAGCATGTTAAATTTGATTAAGTATAAATTCAATTTACTTAACCCTATCAATCCTGACTCAGCCTTAATTGTCTTATTAAAGCCTCGACCACTCACATTAGACATGTATTGTTGGGGCTGCTTGTTGCCGGTTGGGTTCGGGCAGTCTTACGCCACAACTCAGTCTAACCTCGGGTCTTTATTGGGCTCCGTGTTTAACCATCCACATTGGATATGTATTGTTGTGACTACTGGACAGCCGGGCGGTTCCGGGCAGGTTTACGTCACAACTCAATCCAACCTCGGGTTAAACACATCGTATTTTCTAAGTTTACATATTTTGTCTCTTTTCTTTTTATATGTAAATATTTGCAGCCCATTATTCAAATTCATCTTTATTGGGTAAAATTAATTTATACCACTTAATTGTTTTCAAGGTCGTTGGCATGCGTCAAACATGCCAACACATATGTTTTATATTTTTCACCCCAACGTCAATACCCCCGTTTTCTACGTTCGCTATAATATAACATATGTTGGGTTTAGCATTTAAACCCAACTTAGCCACATGAAAAAGGGGAGGCTTAGAACATGGTGTTTATATATTCTAAGTAACATCAAAAGGGGAGTGTGAACGCATGAACTTGCAACATAACGATCTAATTAACATAAATTAGGCACTTGTAAACTTGCATTGTAATAGCATATAATCTTGACATGAAACATACCTAACTTGAATCATGGTTTTAATCTAGTCATGTAAACTTGCATTTAAAAATGTGAATCTAACTTAATTATGTGTCACATATATTATCGTATGATTTTGATAACAACATAGGCCTAAAACATGTTTTCAATTAGGCATAACACCAAACATAATCTAGTCATGTTCATAGAATTAATACAAGTTCACAAAGATGCTTGCTTTTGTCACTAATACAAAAGCATGGTTTTACACTTGAATCATGATGCCAATTCCAACATAAATTCATATAAACCATAATACTTAATTGGATCCTACTACACACTAAAAATGATCATAAAAATATACATAGATGGATCTAAAATCATGTTGGCATAATGGTGAATCCTATACTTGCATGAATCTCAAATAAACTACCACAAACATATAATCGTTAACTTTCAGCATGAATCATATACTTGCAAATATCCAATAGGTGTTGTAATAAACTACCACAAACATATAGTCGTTAACTTTTAACATGAATCCTATACTTGCAAATATTCAATAGGTCTAACATCATTATACCACAATATCCCAAATCTATTCATAATTAGAATCATAGCAACATACAATTATCATCACCACAAATTAAGTACAATTCCATTTATCATTTCACACAAATCAAAAACCCAATTATTCATTCACATCGGAATAGCTCTCTACTTACAACGTATGACGAATCTTCAATTCAGGAATCTGAATTCTGAATTTGGAGATGCTATCCTTTGTTGTAGGCGTTGTTTTGATTTAGTTGTCGTTGCTTTAATCTTTTGAATTGTCTCCTAATCGTCTCTCAATTTTGACGGCTACTCCTAGTCTCTCCTGAGCAGCATGACGGTCTCATTCTCATTTTTATTTGTATGAATTAGGTGGAGTCTTAGGTCCTTTTTATAGAGTTTGTGAATTGATTAGAACCATCGATGGAGCTTGGATTAATAATAGTCGTTCGTTTGAAAGAGAGACCAAACAAGAGCTGACAACTAGCCCTATTGACAAGCCAAAGCACAAAAATTCGACCAAGCATAGACCAGGCCAGCCAGGAGGGGCTGGGTTCGACCTGGCTCAGGGGCCAGGTCGACTACCCAGTCGACCCCCAGGTCGACTATGTTGTCGACCTGGGTGCCCTAGGTCGACTACCCAGTCGACCTGGGTGGCCCAGGTCGACTACCCAGTCGACCTGGGTGCCTTGGGCGGGAAAATTCCCACCCAGACCAATCTGGGTTTGATTTTTCGAATTTTAATTTGTTTCTGAACTGTTTCTGTCTGTTTGAATTTTAAACTGAACTCTGAAACTTCCGGAGGTCATATCTCCCTCATACGGAGCCCGTTTTACGCAAACTCAGATTCTATCTCAAGCAAAATTCCAAGACGAACGCAATGGCGTATCCTGTTTCCCTTAATTCTTTGATTTGAAATTAATTATACTTTAATTTATGAATTTCATTGTTATAGAACATACGGGGTGTTACATTCTCCCCCACTTAAAAGGATTTCGTCCCCGAAATCTTCAAGTCTAGGATAATGTATATCCTAACATCCAAACGTCCATTTACTCATCCATCAAACACGAGCGTCCATTGTCCTTAAATGACTTCTAATGCTTCATGATCATATGCAAAGTGTGTGTACATGTACTTATCTAATGCAAAATTAGGCGGTCTACTGATTCAGTTGACCTCCTTAATGTAAATTATGTAAGTGCCATGAATCCATTATATATGCAAATTTTCCTATTCATGATTCTACATGAGTGCACAATCATTCATATATAAATGCAACATCCATATGACAACACATTTAAACTTCAACCATATACGAATATAAATACATATATGCATATGCAATATGAAGTGACCGAGCCGATCTAAAACCTAGATTGTGTGTGTATATGCAACCATGAGCAACCACTAGCAATCACTTGCAACCATCATCCATAACATGTTTCAAATACATATTTTCATCCAAAGGGTTTCTGCCTAAAAGATAAGGTCGAGGAGATATACCTAAAAAGATAGATAAAAGCACAACTTAAGGAAAAAGAAAGATCAAAGATGTACCCTCGAAAAGAAATGGGTAGGCTGCGCGTATTCTAGCCTTAGTTTCCCAAGTTGCGTCTTCCTTGGCATCGCTCCACTGAACTTTGACGAGCTTGACTTCGCGGTTTCGTAGATTTTTCACTTCAGTTCCTAAGATGCGTCTTCTCACGGTTGCTTCGCATTCCACTTCAGCTTCTTCAAGGATGTTTGGCTCTACCACTTCAGCAGACTCATGCAAACACTGCCGGAGGTGAGAAACATGAAAGACATTGTGAACTCCGGCCAGCTTTTCGGGTAGCTCTAATCTATAGGCCATCTTCCCAACCTTCTCGATGATAGGAGACGGCCCTACGAACCCTGGTGCTAGCTTCCCTGTGGTTCCAAAACGAACAACGTTCCTTAGAGGAGATACCTTAAGAAAGACTCTATCTCCAACCTCAAATTCAAGGTCGGTCCTTCTCTTGTCGGCGTAAGATTTTTGTCTGTCTTGGGCTGTCTTCATTCTTCTCCGTATTAAGTCTACTTTCTCTGAAGTCTCTCGGATCATATCTGGTCCAAGTATGAGCTTGTCAATAGACTCTCACCAACAAGTGGGCGATCGGCACGGTCTTCCATATAAAGCTTCGAAGGGTGCCATTCTGATGGTGGCTTGGTAGTTGTTGTTGTAGGCAAATTCCACCAAGGGAAGAGGGTCTTCCCACATCCCTCCAAAGTCAAGGACGCACAGTCTTAAAAGGTCCTCCAAAACTCTGTTCACTCTTTCTGTCTGGCCGTCAGTTTGGGGGTGATAGGCTGTACTTAAGCATAACTGTGTGCCTACCGCTTCTTGCAGACTTCGCCAAAACTCACTTGTGATGATAGGGTCTCGGTCACTAACAATGCTGGAGTGTATTCCATGGAGTCGAACAATTTCCTTGAGAAAAGAGATGCTAGGGATGAGGCAGTCCTTTTACTCTTAACGGGTAAAAAGTGGGCGCTTTTAGTAAGCCTATCCACTATTACCTAAATGCTAGTGTTGCCTCTTCTAGACCTGGGCAGCCCATCAACGAAGTCCATTGAAATGCTATCCCACTTCCACTGTGGAACCTATAGAGGATGCAGCAGACTGCCAGGCTTCTTCTGCTCCGCCTTAACCTGTTGGCAAATGATACACTTAGAAACGAAATATGCCACGTCCTTCTTCATGCCGTTCTAAAAGAAAGTTCTCTTTATGTCCTTGTACGTTTTATCTCCGCCTGGATGTATCGTCATCTTGGAGTGATGTGCTTCTTCGAGAACCGTCTTTACTAAAACCCTTGTCCGTGGGACGCATAACCTACCGTCTCGCCTTAGCCATCCCTTATCGTCGATGGAGTATCTGTTGAGGTGACTTGAAGTATCACCCCTACTTAGCCTACCAATCGTCCCCACAAGCTGAGGGTCTTCGCGTTGTGTTGTCCCTATTGAGTCCAAAAGAGTCAGGCATACTTCGAGAGATGCTAATAAACCTGGTACGAAATCAGAGGAGGGCCTAAAGTTAAAACTGGCTATATACTCTAGGCTTTGCCTTTTAACAAACAGCGGGCTTAATATTAGCTTCTTTCGGCTCAACGCGTCTGCCACTACTTTGCCTTTGTCCGGAGTATTGGAGATCTCGAAATCGTACGAGGCAAGAAACTCCATCCATCTCTGTTACATCAAGTTAAGGTCCTTCTGCGAGAAAAGATATTTCAACGATTTATGGTCAGTGTAAAGTTCGAACTTCTCTCCTAGGAGATAATGTCGCCAAGACTTGAGTGCAAAGACGATGACGGCTAAATCAAGATCATGGGTTGGGTAGTTCTTTTCGTGTATTTTCAACTGTCTCCCGCCATAAGCTACTACCCTTCCTTCTGGCATTAAGACAGCGCCCAGCCCTGTCCTACATGCATCTGTATAAACTGTGAACATTTTGCTTCCATTCGGCAACATCAGAACTGGGGCTATTGTGAGCCCTTTTTATTCGTTGGAAAGCAAACTCGCAATCCAAGTCCCAATTGAACACTAGATTCTTCTTTGTCAGCATTTGGAGAATTTGGCTTTTAAATGATGGACTCACAGAGTTTCCATGATTGCCCTTAGGTGTTGAGCATGTTCTTCTTCACTCTTTGAGAAGATCAAGATATCGTCTACGAAGACCACTACGAACTTGTTGAGGAATTCTCTGAACACCGTACTCATCAGGCCCACGAAGTAAGCGGGAGCGTTTGTCAAGCCGAAAGGCATGACAAGCCATTCAAAGAAGCCATCTGGGGTTCTGAATGCTGTTTTATCGATGCTATCTTCAGCCACCCTTAGCTGATAAAACCCGGTCACCAAATCGAGTTGGGAGAAACAGACGCTCCTACAAGCTGATCAAACAGATCATCAATTCTGGGGAGAGGGTGCCTATTCTTTTTCGTTAGTTTGTTGAGCTCCCTGTAGTCAACACATAGACGGAGTGAACCATCTGCCTTTGTGGCGAACACCACTGGAGCGCCCCATTCTGAAATGCTCCTTCTAATGAACCCCTTCTCTAGAAGCTCTTTAACCTGTTTACTGAGCTCTTTCCTTTCCCGTGGAGCCATGTGTCTAACAGGCAACGTAACGGGCTTTGCATTATCTACAAGATATATGCGGAAGTCTATCTCCCGCTTTGGAGGTAAGCCCTTCACCTCTTCGAAGACATCCGGATATTCACGGACCACTCTAACCGATTGCAAACTCTCAATAGAAGCATCTAGCGATTCAAGATAACTAAGCATAACCGCATACGAGGGATTACAAGTAATTTCCAGAGTGTTACCGAGTTGGGTCAGAAGCCTAACCACCCTTTTCTCACAGTCAAGGATAGCACCATTACTGGATAGCCAATCCTCGCCCAAAATCAAACCATATCCCGAGAAGCCCAAAACAAAGGCACTACATCTAAATTCTATGCTTAGAATAGAAATTTTCAATCCCACACAGATCATAGACAAATGAACTGGGCCCCCAATTGGATTTGAAACAATCAAGGGGTCCTCTACCATACTAGTTTCTAAGTGCAGAGATTCTACTAAAGCAGATGAAATAAAGGAGTGTGATGTGCCAGAGTCAAATAAAGTACGAACTTCGTGATCATAATGATGTACTACACTTTCTACAGAAGTATTTATACCTCGCTGTTGCAGAGGCGGTGCTTCTAGCGCATGAACCTGTGCCCTTGAGGTGGTTCCATCATTCTGCCCCTGCCTTCGCTTCTTTGGGCAATCCTCAGCCATGTGGCCTGTTTCACCGCAAGAAAAGCACGCACCATTCAACTTGGCCTTCTTTTTCCGGCAATCTTTCACTAAGTGCCCCACTTTGCCATAGAAATTACACTTCCTCTTCTCTTGGGACTTTTTGTCTTTCCCGCCCTTCTTAAAGTCTGTCTTCTTATGCTGTAAACCCTCTTTCTTCCCTTGAGAGCTTTCTTCCTTTGTCTCCGTCTTGCCTTTATCCTCTTCGTTCAGCAATGCCATCTGCACCAACCTTTCATACGTAGCTCCCATGGGTATATGGGTCATGGCCAAACTATGTAATGGCTCGTTCAATCCTTTAACAAAGCGGAGAGCCTTCTTGTGTGGAGTGTTGACTAGGTCCAGTCCGAACCTAGCCAGTTGGTCGAACTGATTAACATACTCTTTGACTGTCAAATTCCCTTGCTTATGAAATAAGAATTTTTCCAATTGGAGACTCCTTTCAGCTTCTGAGAGAAATTTAGCCTCAAACCTTGCCCTTAAGTCCTCCCATGTTTCTACTGGCCTTTCTGCATTGGTAACTTCCCACCAGTAGGAAGCCTCACCTTTAAGTAGCTATACAGGCAGTTGTACCTTCTGCCTATCTTCTACCTCAAAGATAACGAATAAGTCCTCGGTTTCCTTCAGCCAGTTCCTGGCTGCCACGAAGGACTCGGTTCCATGAAAGTCCTTCCCCCCATAGCTTTGAAATCTTTACATATCTTAGCAAAAGTATTACCACGCGGAGGAGGTGGAGGAGGAGGTGCTGCTGCAGCTGGATGATTTTCTGCAGCTGGATGATTTCCTGGGGGAGGAGGAATAGTGGGACCTGGCTGATTGGCCCTTGCTTCTAAGATTCGTCTGAACCAACCAGGTATTGGTACACCTTCTGGCAAGTTAAGTTCTTCGGACATGTTGAAACAAAAATGATAGATTCAAAACGAAGGATAAAAGATAGTAACTATGGCTTTGGGGGACTATGCCTTTTAAAATAAATTAACATTTTATCTTTAAAAATGCTTCTTTAAATTTTCTTTTGAAAATAATTTTTCAAAACTTTGTATCTTATCTGGTAGACCTATGCTCTGATACCAAGTGAAACACCCCACCTCCGTTAGGGTCACTCTCAAAGGGAATGCCCTAATTTTTGTGGAGGTTTGTAAGTATATGTCACAGATACACAAGACAGATATAAATACACGTATTTTTGAACAGCGGAAAACAACAACAACTTTTATTTCAACAAAATACGTGTTACACAAACCATGCCATAATTGTCTTACAATACTTCCAAAAACATTACATTTTCATAACTGTCTTGATTTCATAACTTAAAAGAAGTATAAAAACATAAGTAAACTGCATAAGTCCCCATAATTGCTATCCAAAGCCATAGTCCAAAACGAAAGAGATCCAAGCAATACATTCTTTCTCTTTAAGCGGGTTGTGAAAGCTGGTCAAGCTGCGGTATTCCCTCCCTGTGGACCTGGGGCGGGGGGGGGGGGAGTGGGGGGATGTACGAAAGAAAAGAAGACGAAAGAAAAATAGAGTCAGACATAAAGCCTGAGTAAGTCTAGGACTATTCAGTCCATGAATAAGAAATTGAGCATGATAAGTACAAACTGGAAATGGGAAAGCACCATAACTAAGTTAAGTTGTCTAGAGGCGAATATACTATCGTACCCCATATTAATCTCTGCACCCCTATTAACTAGTTCCCAACAGGCACCCCATAATCAGGGTGAAGTGATCCATTTCAAATGATCGGCTCCTACTCGCATAGTTACATGTGTCTTACGGCCCCCGATGTTGTAGCTACCTATGCTGGTCCCACCATGGGGTGTATCAAGTCCCATAGTGGCGGCCCGACACAATTCTAGAATGCACAAGTATACTACTGGTGCCCAGTGCCTTATTTTTCTGCATCGGAGTGCGTGCACGCCCGCACCCCGTTAGAACCTACACTGCTGTACCACCGCTGTCGATTTGACCTCTTACAGTCAGCCCAGTAATCGTGACCTACCCTGCCTAGTTCCGGGTATCCAGATACACCTTGTAGGGTTACTGCTGAAAAGGGTCCCCCGCTACTAGGTTTTCTATTTCTAGCCAACATGCTAAGTTGGTTAAGTGTTCTGTAAACCTAACCTCCAATCAGTCTGTATAGTTTAGCATGTTAAATTTGATTAAGTATAAATTCAATTTACTTAATCCTATCAATCCTGACTCAGCCTTAATTGTCTTATTAAAGCCTCGACCACTCACATTAGACAGGTATTGTTGTGGCTGCCTGTTGCCGGTTGGGTCCGGGCAGTCTTACGCCACAACTCAGTCTAACCTCGGGTCTTTATTGGGCTCCGTGTTTAACCACCCACATTGGATAGGTATTGTTGTGACTACTGGATAGCCGGGCGGTTCCGGGCAGGTTTACGTCACAACTCAATCCAACCTCGGGTTAAACACATCGTATTTTCTAAGTTTACATATTTTGTCTCTTTTCTTTTTATATGTAAATATTTGCAGCCCATTATTCAAATTCATCTTTATTGGGTAAAATTAATTTATACAACTTAATTGTTTTCAAGGTTGTTGGCATGCGTCAAACATGCCAACACATATGTTTTATATTTTTCACCCCAACGTCAATACCCCCGTTTTCTACGTTCGCTATAGTATAACATATGTTGGGTTTAAAATTTAAACCCAACTTAGCCAAATGAAAAAGGGGAGGCTTAGAACATGGTGTTTATATATTCTAAGTAACATCAAAAGGGGAGTGTGAACGCATGAACTTGCAACATAACGATCTAATTAACATAAATTAGGCACTTGTAAACTTGCATTGTAATAGCATATAATCTTGACATGAAACATACCTAACATGAATCATGGTTTTAATCTAGTCATGTAAACATGCATTTAAAAATGTGAATCTAAATTAATTATGTGTCACATATATTATCATATGATTTTGATAACAACATAGGCCTAAAACATGTTTTCAATTAGGCATAACACCAAACATAATCTAGTCATGTTCATAGAATTAATACAAGTTCACAAAGATGCTTGCTTTTGTCACTAATCCAAAAGTATGGTTTTACACTTGAATGATGATGCCAATTCCAACATAAATTCGTATAAACCATAATACTTAATTGGCCGTAAGACACATGTAACTATGCGAGTAGGAGCCGATCATTTGAAATGGATCACTTCACCCTGATTATGGGGTGCATATTGGGAACTAGTTAATAGGGGTGTAGAGATTAATATGGGGTACGATAGTATATTCGCCTCTAGACAACTTAACTTAGTTATGGTGCTTTCCCATTTCCAGTTTGTACTTATCATGCTCAATTTCTTATTCATAGACTGAATAGTCCTAGACTTACTCAGGCTTTATGTCTGACTCTACTTTTCTTTCGTCTTCTTTTCTTTTGTTCCCCCCCAGGTCCACAGGGAGGGAATACCGTAGCTTGACCAGCTTTCACATCCATCTTGAAGAGAAAGAATGTATTGCTTGGATCTCTTTCGTTTTGGACTATGGCTTTTGATAGCAATTATGGGGTCTTATGCAGTTTACTTATGTTTTTATGATTCTTTAAGTTATGAAATCAGGACTGTTATGAAAATGTAATGTTTTTGGAAGTATTGTAAGACAATTATGGCATGGTTTGTGTAACACATATTTTGTTGAAATAAAAGTTGTTGTTGTTTTCCGCTGTTCAAAAATACGTGTATTTATATCTGTCTTGTGTATCTGTGACATATACTTATAAACCTCCACCAAAATTAGGGCATTCCCTTTAAGAGTGACCCTAACGGAGGTGGGGTGTTTCACTTGGTATCAGAGCACACTAATACAAAAGTATGGTTTTAAACTTGAATCATGATGCCAATTCCAACATAAATTCATATAAACCATAATACTTAATTGGATCCAACTACACACTAAAAATGATCATAAAAATATACATAGATGGATCTAAAATCATGTTGGCATAATGGTGAATCCTATACTTGCATGAATCTCAAATAAACTACCACAAACATATAGTCGTTAACTTTCAGCATGAATCATATACTTGCAAATATCCAATAGGTGTTGTAATAAACTACCACAAACATATAGTCGTTAACTTTTAACATGAATCCTATACTTGCAAATATTCAATAGGTCTAACATCATTATACCACAATATCCCAAATATATTCATAATTAGAATCATAGCAACATACAATTATCATCACCACAAATTAAGTACAATTCCATTTCTCATTTCACACAAATCAAAAACCCAATTATTCATTCACATCGGAATAGCACTCTACTTACAACGTATGACGAATCTTCAATTCAGGAATCTGAATTCTGAATTTGGAGATGCTTTCCTTTGTTGTAGGCGTTGTTTTGATTTAGTTGTCGTTGCTATAACCTTTTGAATTGTCTCGTAATCTTCTCTCAATTTTGACGGCTACTCCTAGTCTCTCCTCAGCAGCATGATGGTCTCATTCTCATTTTTATTTTTATGAATTAGGTGGAGTCTTAGGTCCTTTTTATAGAGTTTGTGAGTTGATTAGAACCGTCGATGGAGCTTGGACTAATAATAGCCGTTCGTTTGAAAGAGAGACTAATCAGGAGTTGACACCTAGCCCTAGTGACAAGCCAAAGCACAGAAATTCGGCCAAGCACAGACCAGGCTAGTCAGGAGGGGCTAGGTTCGACCTGGCTCAAGGGCCAGGTCGACTACCCAGTCGACCCCCAGGTCGACTATGTAGTCGACCTGGGTGCCCCAGGTCGACTACCCAGTCGACCTGGGTGGCCCAGGTCGACTACCCAGTCGACCTGGGTGCCTTGGGCAGGAAAAATCCCGCCCAACCCAATCTGGGTCCGATTTTTCGAATTTTGAATTTGTTTCTGAACTGTTTCTGTCTGTTTGAATTTTTAACTGAACTCTGAAACTTCCGGAGGTCATATCTCCCTCATACGGAGTCCGTTTTACGCAAACTCGAACTCTATCTCAAGCAGAATTCCGAGACGAACGCAATGGCGTATCCCGTTTCCCTTAATTCTTTGATTTGAAATTAATTATACTTTAATTTATGAATTTCACTGTTATAGAACATACGGGGTGTTACACGGCTCCTCGCTCTACCTTAATACCTCGCGATTTTTGACAATGGGGTTTTCATACATCTAGTTCGCATGCAGGCGAGTATATTTTTCTTTTCCACAACCTATTCTAATTTTGTTTCAACCACAAACAGGTATTTTTCAACAACAAACCAACAATCTCAAACCACAAACAATTCCATCAACCAATCGCATTATTTACCAAATTTCACGCCAATCACAATCAATAAATATCGTCCATGGTTTGTGGACGAGGGGAGTATATATATATATATATATATATATATATATATATATACTTCACTTCCATTTCAACTCATTTTCAACGCATATATAATTTTTACAACGCATATATAACTTATACATCGCACATACAACTTATACAATGCTTATACATGAGGTGTACAACGCTTATATAACTCATACATCGACCGTATAATTTATACATCATCATTCCATATCGTTTATAATTCAGAAATCTCACATTTATTCCACTACTTCAAAAATTGTGGAAGGCTCAGAAAAATATCCGGTCTTTTCTAGAATGTAGAAGACGCCGCTACGAGTCTGTGGTCTCCTGTTTCATCGAATTTCGTTAACGTATGAAAAAGATATGATTCTTAAACTAAAATCATAGTTTGCAACGCTTAAAAGGGTTGTGGAATTAAATTAAAAACCAAAGATGATACCTTTCAGCAAAGGTTCGAAATTAGGTCTTCAATTTGCGATCAAACGGTGTAGCGTTGCGTCGATCGGAACACGCCACCAGGTGGAGCTAGGAAGGGCGCCTATTCGTCGGAAGTGGGGCCCACTTCGATGGCCTCTGGCATCCACGGCGGCGGAATGAAGGTCGGATCTTTGTGGCATCGAAACTCGATATTCGTGCCACGATAGAGGATGCCACTTATATGGATTTGAAGCTGGAAGAGAGCTCTTTAAAATCCCCAACAGGACGGACTGGTTTTGATGCGAGATCAGAGAGAAAAAGAGGAGAGAAGGTGAAGCTCTATTTCTGTCGTTCGTTAGGTGGTCTGTCGGGTTTGACCTGGAGCGTGAAAGTGAAGGAAGAATTTGATTGGCCTGGGGTTTTAATAATTATTTTTTATTTATTTAAATCCGAAAATACCCTTCTCTCCATACGAACACCAATTCAAACCCAACGACTGTCGCCCCTAGCTTTCCGAACTTAATGGAATATGTTTCGTAGGCCCATTCGACTGTTTAAGTCAGTTTCTCTTCAAATTAAAATAAAAAATATTCAATATTTGATTTGAACGTACATTTCACTTTGCCGGGGCCACATACTGATTCTAAAAATTCCCGAAAAATTAATCTAGCTATGTTGGGACGATACGATCCCAAAAAAACTAGTTTCATCGAATTCTGAGACCGTTTGAAAAATGGCCATTTTCTGGTCGACCCGATTTAACTAAAATCAACCAAACACATTTTCCTTTGCCACGCTCACATATTAACTTCAAAAATTATGGAATTTGAAACCTAGCAATAATTTGGCATCCCGGATCCAACAAAAGTGGTTTCGTCGAAAACGAAGGTCGTTTGCAAAATGTCTATTTCCAAGGGCTATATATATTATATAGCGACCTTTCTGAAAATTCATTCGACCATAACTTTTGATTCCCGGTATGAAATTTCGATTTTTTTAGATTTGTTAGAAAGATATTCATAAACAGATTAAAATATTTTTGGTTTCACCAAAATCCATTTTATTTTGCACCCGGTACAGTGAGTCAAAGTTCGAATTCAAATTTTCAAACAGTCGCGCCATTTCAGGCCTTGTTTTAATTTCAAAATAAATATATTCACCATAACTTTGATCAAAATAGATTTTTAGTCGTTATTATTTAAAATAATTTATTCTAAATATTCAAAATCCACTAAAATAGCCAAATTTAAATTTTTAAATTGGTTTTGATTTTCCGGGTTGTTAAAATCTCCCCCACTTAAAATCTTTTCATCCTCGAAAAGGAACGAAGCTGAAAGTTGTTTAACTAACCAACTCAACTTTCATTCTGGCTTTCATTCTTTAACTTTTCAGTTTCTAAGAATTCTCTAATTCTTCAAAAATTTGGCTAACACCCTAAATTTTCGAAAAAAATCGCCATAACCTCCTTTGTACGGGGAGCATCGGGAAAATCCCAAAACCACCACACGGGCCGCTCATCTCAAAAAGAAAAAGAAAAAGAAAAAGCCAAGCGGCTAGCCAATCGGCTCATAAAATCACCCAAACCCAATGAATATGATAGACATGTACCTATTTGTTGGGCATACAATTTTTATTCCTCTGCTTTGCATACCTGCTATGACCTATTCAATTATACATACATCTATATGTGTACATGCATGCATTTCAATCAAATTTCATTTTAGTTCACTATTTGATTCATTTCAGTTTACTTTACCTCCTGTTGGTTAGATTAAGTATCATTCCAATATTTGATTAGTCAAATTAATATACACACAACACAAACAACAATGAATTGGTTGATTAATTTTTCAAATGTATATAAAATTTCCTATATACTTAGATATCATATGTGCTAAGATTTGATTATATACAATTAAAAAGTTTTTGACCATGGCAAGGAAACAACAACGAAGTAGAAAACAATAGCTAAGTAGAAAACCAAACGGAAATGCAAAGTATGGTAAATGTACCTTGCACCAAAGTTAATCAGAGATATGCACCCTGCAATTGGGATAACTCGTTTAACGCTCTCCTCAGTTTCCCAAGTACAACCTCGCGGATCTCCACTCCATTGCACTTTGACTAAGTGAACTTTCTTGTTCCTCAGCTCTTTGGTTTCTTTGCCAATGATCTTTATCGGCTCCCTTTTCACAGCCAATTCTGGAGTAATTTCCAAATCCCATTGCGCGGCTTCTTCCACGACTAATCTGGATCATGTACATGCTTTCGAAGTTGAGATACGTGAAACACATTGTGTACTCCAGGCAACCAATCAGGCAATTGAAATTTATAAGCGAGAGTCCCAATCTGTTCAAGAATAGGAAATGGGTCAATAAATTAGGGTGCCAACTTCCCAGTTTTGCCAAATCAAATTACTCCTCTCATTGGAGATACCCTCAAATATACATAGTACCCAATAGCAAATGATAAATCCCTTCTTCTCGAATCTGCATATCTCTTCCGTCGGCTTTGAGCCGCTAGTAATCGTTTCTTAATGAAATCGACTTTGTCTGCAGCTTCGTGAATCATATCTCGTCCCAATACAAGTCTATTACCAGGTTCTACCCAACAAGCGGGAGATCTGCACGGTCTATCATATAAGGCTTCGAATGGCGACATTTGTAAGCTCGCTTGGTTACTGTTGTTGTATGAGAACTCAGCCAAATGCAAGTTGTCCTCCCATGATCCACCAAAATCAATAATATAAGCCCGTAGTAAATCTTCTAGTATGCGATTCACCCTCTCAGTCTGACCATCTGTCTGAGGATGACAGGCGGTGCTTAGATTCAGCTTAGTCCCCAGTTCTACTTGAAATGCCTCCCAGAATTTGCTAGTATATATTGGATCTCTATCACGAACTATACCGATCGGCACTCCATGTAGCGTAACAAATTCTTTGAAATAAATCTATGCCAGACTTTGAGCAGTTCTATTTGATCTGACCTGTATGAAATGGGCAGTCTTCGTGAAGCGATCTACGATCACCCAAATACTGTCATTCCCTTTTCTGGTTCTAGGCAACCCATCTATGAAATCCATAGAAATGTGTTCCCACTTCCAACCTGGAATATCCAATGGTTGCAACAATCCGGCAAGTTTCTGTTGGTCGCTTTTGACTAGTTGGCAAGTAGAGCACCTGCTAACATATAAAGAAATGTCTCTCTTCATCGATCTCCACAAGAATGCACGCTTAATATCATTATACATTTTGCTCACTCCTGGATGGATAGCTTTGACTTGTGGCATTCATCTAGTACTTCCTTCCAAAGCTCAGAAATGTTAGGAACACAAATTCGACCTTTTAGCCTTAGATTGCCATCGTTATCAACCAGAAAACTCGAGGGCTCGCCTTTCTGAATTCTCTCTCTGATCTTCTGAATGAAGTGATCATCCTTCTGAGCAGTTATTTTATCAATCAATGAAGTCGTAATAATAAAACTGGTGATTATTACATTCTTTCTACTTAGCGCATCAGCCACAACATTGGCTTTCCGTGGAGTGTACAAAATCTCAAAATCGTACGCTGCAAGAAATTCTAGCCAACGCTGTTGTCTCAGATTCAAGTCTTTCTGGGTGAACAGATATTTTGGCGAATGATGATCCACATACAATTCGAACTTCTCACCCAAAAGATAATGTCTCCAGATTTTCAAAGGAAATACAATAGCCAACAACTCAAGATCATGAGTAACGTAATTTTTTTCATGCGGCTTCAGCTGACGGCTAGCATAAGTAACAACTTGGCCTCTTTGCATTAATACTGCACCAAGACCTTCTCTCGAAGCATCTTTCCAGACTTTCAAGTCTTGATTGCCATCGATAATTGTTAACACTGGAGCAGTTGTTAATCTTGATTTTAGCTTCTGGAAAGCCTCCTCATATTCTGGAGTCCACTTGAATCTTGCGTGCTTCTTTGTAAGCTTTGTTAAGTAACTAGATATCTTCAAAAAATCTTTTATGAACTTCCTATAATAACTAGCCAATCCCAGAAAACTTCGGACTTCTGTGGGAGTACTAGGCTGCTTCCAATTTTGAATAGCGGTGATTTTACCGGGATCCACAGAAATTCCTTCTTTTTATACAACGTGGCCAAGAAACTTGACTTCTTCTTGCCAGAATATACATTTGGAAAGTTTGGCCTTTAAGATGTTCTTTCTGAGAATTTCCAATACTTGTTCCAAATGTTTTGCATGTTCGCTCTCTGACTTAGAGAAGATTAGAATATCATCAATAAAAACCAGAACAAACTTATTCAAGACTCCTCTGAACACTCTATTCATTAAATCGACGAAGTATGCAGGAGAGTTACATAGGCCAAACGGCACTACCAACCATTCGCCGAATAAGTCTGGATCCCTGAATGCTGTTAGAGGAACACACTCTTCGGCAATACGAAGCTAATGGAAGCCTGTAGTTAGGTCCATCCTTGAAAATACTTGTGCGCTATTCAATCGATCCAACAAATCATCAATTCGCGGCAATGGATATTTGTTATTTAATGTCTGTTTATTCAAGTCACGATAATCCACACATAGTCGAAGAGTACCGTCTGACTTTGGGACAAACACCACTGATGCTCCCCAATCAGAGAAACTAGGCCTAATCAGACCCTTCCATACAAGATGTCGAGTTTGATTGTCTAATTCTTCTTTCTCCTTCAGGGCAATTCTCCGAATAGCGTGCACTACTGGCCTTGCATTCGGAATTAAAGCGATCTTGAAATCAATTTCTCTCTACGGAGGTAAGCTAACAACTTCTTCGAACACATCCGCATAATTCTTGACGATAGGGATATTTTCTATGATGGCCTGAATATCCTCTTTGACGACAGGAATTTGTTCTGATTGAGTAGGAAAAACATCAAGAGCCAACCAAAAGTCTTTTCTATCAGAATTCAGACCTTCACATGGTATGGTTATATAATCTCCTGATTTAATCTTTGCCCTAACAACTCTGTCGGCGCATTTTACCTCAGCTTCATACTTGATTAACCAATCCAATCCTAAAATAAGATCAAAATCTGTAAAATTCATGACAATCGAGATGGTAGGGAACCAATAACAGGAAAAAGAGACAGGCACCCCACAAATCCAACTAAGGTTGAGGGAACCCCCAACCGGATTATGGACAGTGATGGGCTGTTCGAGCATTCTTAGTTGAAATCCAATTTCTTAACGGCATTTTTTGAAATAATACTTTGTGACGCGCCTGTATCAAACAGTACTTTAACTGGAATATATTTGAATTTAAGCGTGCCTTCCAAAACATTCGACCTTCCCTGACTAGCCGAGGGTGCAGGAACTTCTGCCACTTCATTTACATGAGCCTCTTTGGCCGCTTTCAACAGCTGGCAATCTTGCTTTACATGACCAAACTGATGACAAATATTGCATTCTCTGCTCTTTGGAAAATTCTTACCAGATTTAGACCCATCATGCTCTCGTCTGTTCGAAGATCTATAGTTCCTCATTGAATGCCCTTGCTGATTACACTTTAGACGTACTACTCTCTTCACCTTTTTCTGACTGACCTTTGGCCTCTTTCTAACCTTGGACTTCGTACTTGCCTCAGGCTGTGTACTTGTCTCTGGGCTATCAGTTTCAAATTTCCTTTTGTTGCAAGAACTGACTTCCTCTTCGTCCTCCAAAAGACCTTTCTTATGAAGATCTTCATACTGATAAGCCATGTATATCATTTCAGAAAAAGGAAGATTCACATGTCCAGTTACACTACTTTGGTACTTTCTTTGGAGCCCGTTAACAAACCTCAGATTCTTACTCTTAGGATTTTAAATTAGATGCGGGGCAAAATGTGAAAGTTCGTTGAATTTCTTAGGATATTCAGGAATGGTCATATCTCCTTGTATCAGATAGTAGAATTCATCACATAACCGCTCAGTTGCTTCTGCTGGAGTAAATCTTTCTATGAAAATATCTTTAAATCTATCCCAGGTAATATTACCTTTGGATTATCCTTAATAATAGTTTCCCACTAGATTAAAGCTTCTTCTTTTAGTGTCCAAGATGCCAGTAATCTTTTCTGATCATCTCTTAGCTGGAAACGTTCAAAAATTCTTTCAGCCGAACTCATCCAAGCTTGAGTTTGAATAATGGATTCATTGCCCGAGAATGGTACTCCACCCATATTTTGATATCTCTTTAATAGAGCTACTATATATGTTTCTGGCTGTGGGAGCACAACTGGCTCATTAGCTTGTCGAGTCATAAGATTATTTATTATATTTCTGCCACTCATTTTCTAGTACGTCTGCAAATGGCAGAAAAAGTGTCAGGTCAACAGAAATGATATTGTAAAGCATAGAAACGAATACTTGAATGTAAATGTGTCTATTGGGGTGTATTTTATTCTGCTATACTCATACTAGGATATTACTGATTCTGACTGGAATGAGTTATTCGTCCTAGAACACTACTAGTTCTATTTCTGACGAGTTCGTTAATATGTTATATTCCTGAGCTAAGATTAACCAAAGACCTGATACCACGTGTGACGACCCCAAACCCCCATTCCACGGTGGCAAGGGTAATCATTGGAATATAACACATAAACAGAAACAACAGAACAGAAATATATAAATACACCAGATAATGAACATCATATTACAGCGGAATTAATATAATCAACATCAGAGTTACACAGAATAACAGGATCATACTTAGTACAAAATACAGTTTCAGAGTAATATAAAATGTCTACAGCGGAATCAAACATAATATACATAACAGTGTCTGAAACAGTAATAGAAATGGTAAAGTCCAACTCTAGCTCCATAGCTGTCAAGAATGAGCCTGCTAAAACCTGAATACAAGGCTGCCCATGTAGAAATAAGGGCACCCGAGTTTGCAAGTGAAACAAACTACGAGTTAGTCATGGGACTGGTTTGAGAAATCTACTTAACTGATTAAACAATAATAATACGGCAAATCATAGGACCACACCACTTTTGCAGAACGGGTTTACTCTGGTGATTGCCAGTGCAGGTAACAAAAAAAATCTTTTTAAACAACGCAATGATTTTTAGAAAGAATGAAGCTGATATAAGACTCAATTTCCATCACACAATGCAACGCAAACCGGAGGATAGAGTTTTACATTATATTGGCCAAAATATGTTTGATACGTATAAAACTAAGTCATTTGATATTATTACTAGTGTATAAATGTTTCAAAGACAATTTCGATCATAAGCATCAATCGTAGACTGCATGTGTACCATATATCATGTTGCCATATATAGGTTTACAATCAAAACCACACGATGTTGTATTAGGAAATTGGATTTCCGTCATGAACCAAGGCAAAAGATAGTCCTTACCGCTTCGATACAATCTAGCCTACCATGTCTCAGGAACAGCCGCAACTTCACCTTTGATCGTCCCACTCGATGTGGATTAAACTTAACCCCTGAATAATACGTCTCCCCGCCCTATGGGGTGAAAATGAGCCAAATGACTCCATATCCGAGGTGCCTCGCATTCCAACAACCACACAGGTGAAAATAATATAAATGTCAGCCAGTTCAAGCACGGACACCACCTCTAGCTAGAAAGAGATGCATGTCCTCCATGAGGTCCTCTCCCTTTTCTGGTTCATACCGGGGTGTGAGGCTCGCGAATCAACGCTATACACAAAGCTATGCCACACAGGCGGTGCTTTGATCATCAACCACAAGACTTTGCTTTTCAACAGAAGCCGTGATCCTTTGCATCTCAGCATGCCACACTGGCAATTCACGCCATGCAACTGATGGCTATCAATCACATAGAATGAAATCCAATGTCAAAAACACGGTCCATTTACAAGTCCGTTCTGGGTCTGAACGAAACCGGAGGCACAGTATACCTCACATATCCAGTCAATCTCCAAGTACGTCTGGACAATCACTGCTTTTTCCATCGTCTTGGGATGCCTCCCAATCAAGATATCAGTGATCATCCAAACGATGTGAAGCTCTCTGGTCTTCGACCACCGTCTTCATCATCGACTTCTTATCGTCGATTGATTATTTGAAATGAGATTTAACTCGGCCTTTTCAAACAATCCACGTATATTTAGAATTTAAATCAATTCATTTCATGGTTAAGTTATTCGACACCCACATTTCACTTCTTTATATAATTTTCCTATCAAACACATTCAACCATCAGAATATCCAATAAACAGAGTAAATTTAGTTCATTTCCATTGCATATCATTAATAATATTTTATACCGATTTTTCGCAATTTTTATTTAATTAAAAATAGCCCACTTTATTTAAACGATGCTTCACGCCATAAGGCGGCCATGGCGCTGTTTTTCTTCAGATTTGATTTACACATATCTGAAAATCTAACCGTTGGATCTTTAAAATTTTATATCGTTGGAAAGATCATTTCAAAGCGGATCAAACGGTTTCACTTTTGGGAAATCCGACGGTCGGATCTCCCGGTATCACCGTTTAAAGCTATGATTTCAAAACGCGAACTGCAAGGGATGATTCGTTTTATTTAATTATATATATATATAATTCGTTTGTCAATTTCTAAACCATTTTCAGTTCATATACGTGTTACAAATAATATTTTTAACCAACAAATGTTTATTTTCACACATGAATATTTTTAACACTTCATAAATTTGATAAAAATGTGATTTTTATCTTTCTAGT
This sequence comes from Allium sativum, assembly GCA_030737875.1. Classification (NCBI taxonomy): domain Eukaryota; kingdom Viridiplantae; phylum Streptophyta; class Magnoliopsida; order Asparagales; family Amaryllidaceae; genus Allium; species Allium sativum. Next base: position 184,612,537 of record CM060916.1, read on the forward strand.
CCTTTATTCTATATATGAATATTTTCTAACTTCATTTACACGATAAAATGTGATTTTTATCGTTCTATCCATTTACTCAACATATGAATATTTTTAGAAGTTCACATACGTGATAAAAATGTGATTTTTATCTTTTTAATATTTTTCTCAACACATGAATATTTTTATAACTTCGTATACATGATAAAAATGTGATTTTTGTCATTATAATATTTTACTTAACACATGTGTATTTTTATAACTTCATATACTGGATAAAAATAATATTTTAATGGTATAAATATTTTATTCAACACATGAATGGTTTCAACACATGAATATTCTCAACACATGAGTATTTTCAACACATGAATATTTTTCTAACTTCATTATATTTTAAATCAACACATGAATATATATCAACACATGAATATATATTAACACATGAATATAAATCAAACACATGAATATTTCAGGAAATTTCGGCAGCATAATGGCAGGGTAGTTAAAACCGGCACCGTCCCGATGTACAGCTCCTCGCTCTACCTTAAAACCTCGCGGTTTTTTACAATAGGGATTTCATACATCTAGTTCACACGTAGGCGAGTATGTTTTTCTTTTCCACAACCTATTCTAATATTGTTTCAACCACAAACGGGTATTTTTCAACCACAAACCAACAATCTCAAACCACAAACAATTCTATCAACTATTCGCATTATTCACCAAATTTCACGCCAATCACAATCAATAAATATCGTCCATGGTTTGTGGACGAAGGGTGTATATATATATATATATTTATGTATATAAATATATTTCACTTCCATTTCAACTCATTTTCAACGAATATATAGTTTTTACAACGCATATATAACTTATACGTCGCACATACAACTTATACAATGCTTATACATGATGTGTACAACGCTTATATAACTCATACATCGACCGTATAATTTATACATCGTCATTCCATATCGTTTATAATTCAGAAATCTCACACTAGGTTCCACTCCTTCAAAAATTGTAGAAGGCTCAGAAAAATATCCGATCTCTTCTAGAATGTAGAAGATGCCACTAAGAGTCTGGTGTCTCCTGTTTCATCGAATTTCGTTAACGTATGAAACAGATATGATTTTTAAACTAAAATCATAGTTTGCAACGCTTAAAAGTGTTATGGATTTTAATTAAAAACCAAAGCCGATACCTTTCAGCGAAGGTTCGAAATTAGGTCTTCAATTTGCGATCAAACGGTGTAGCGTTGCGTCGATCGGAACACGCCACCAGGTGGAGCTAGGAAGGGCGCCTGTTCGCCAGAAGTGGGGCCCACTTCGGTGGCCTCTGGCGTCCACGGCGGCGGAAGAAGGCCGGATCTTTGTGGCATCGAAACTCGAGATTCCTGCCACGATAGAGGATGCCACTTATATGGATTTGAAGCTGGAAGAGAGCTCTTTAAAATCCCCAATAGGACCAACTGGTTTTGATGCGAGATCGGAGAGAAAAAGATGAGAGAAGGTGAAGCTCTATTTCTGTCGTTCATTAGGTGGTTTGTCGGGTTTGACCTGGAGCATGAAAGTGAAGGAAGAATTTGATTGGCTGTGGGTTTTAATAATTATTTTTAATTTATTTAAATTCAAAAATACCCTTCTCTCCATACGAACACCAATTCAAACCCAATGACTGTCGCCCCAGCTAAGTACCCCAATTCCGAACATAATGGAATATGTTTCGTAGGCCCATTCGACTGTTTCAGTCAGTTTCTCTTCAAATTAAAATATAAAATATTCAATATTTGATTTGAACGTACATTTCACTTTGCCGGGGCCACATACCGAATCTAAAAATTCTCGAAAAATTAATCTAGCTATGTTGGGACGATACGGTCCAACAAAACTAGTTTCGTCGAATTCTGAGACAGTTTGAAAAATTGCCATTTTCTGGTCGACCCGATTTAGCTAAAATCAACCAAGAATATTTTCCTTTGCCACGCTCACATATTAACTTCAAAAATTATGGAATTTGAAACCTAGCAATAATTTGGCATCCCGGATCCAACAAAAGTAGTTTCGTTGAAAATGAAGGTCGTTTGCAAAATGTCTATTTCCAAGGGCTATATATACTATATAGCGACCTTTCTGAAAATTCATTCGACCATAACTTTTGATTCCCGATATGAAATTTCAATTTTTCAGATTCGTTAGAAAGATATTCATAAACAGATTTAAATATTTTTGGTTTCACCAAAATCCGTTTTATTTTGCACCCGGTACAGTTAGTCAAAGTTCGAATTCAAATTTTCAAACTGGCGCGCCATTTCAGGCCTTGTTTTAATTTCAAAATAAATATATTCACCATAACTTCGATCAAAATAGATTTTTAGTCGTTATTATTTAAAATAATTTATTTTAAATATTCAAAATCCACTAAAATAGCAAAATTAAAAATTTTAAATTGGTTCTGATTTTCCAGGTTGTTACAATATTAGTCTTGTGGTTTGGTCATATAGCATGAGGTAGTATTTGAAAACAAAGAAGATTATTGAAATAAGGTAAGAAGAGGGAGCATGTATAGAGGCGCAGCATGTAATGAAAGAAAAGGAGACAGTAGTAGGTATGTTAAAATAGAAAAGAGAAGTGGCAGGGGAATCAGAAGAGGGATTTAGGGCCTGGAGGATATACGAAGTATTGGGTTAAGGATTTAGGCATGGCTCTTGCTCGTGGTGGAGATGAGTCGAGAATGGCAGCGGCTGCGTTGCTAGGAACTGCGTTGTTTCAGCAGATGTATTTGATGATGGTCGCCGATGGAGATGGGAAGTTGGGTTCACATGGAATTATCTCTGTGCTCGAGAGCATCAATGGAATAAGGGCTGGAATGGGTTCTGGAGTTGAAGCCGCATTTTCGGAGATGGTGGCGGAAGTACGATGACCAAAGGCGAGGCCGTGCACGTACACGGTGCACAGGAATGCATAGATATCTGAAGAGATGAGGAAAAAGGCCATTGAGGAATATGAATGGTCGTCTTGAACAAGAAAATGCACTTACATTCTAGTAGTCAATAATATCATTACCATCAATATGCACAAAAAATACTAGTGCACTCGTAATCCATGGCATAAAGAGTCATTGAAGTTTGATATGTGCACAACATGTAGGACAAGGGAAACTTGGGCTCGGCCCAGTTTTGATAAGATTAATAAAAGTTTAAACATGAAAAGAGCAAGAGGAGTAGAGAACAAGGAAAGGAATGGAAATTTTAGACATTTAATTATAAAGGGATTCTTTTAGTATGAGTTAAAACAAGAAATTAGAGAAAGAAGCATTCATATGGACAAGGAAATCTATAAGGCAGATAGTGGACGATCGGGATATAATCAAAATAAATGGAGAAGTACTTCGTCAGAAAATTAACGAAGTTATAATAACTAGAATTAATTTCTTTCCTTCTAAATTAATTAAAAATAATTAAATACGAATCTATTATTCAGACAATTGGTTCAAGTCGGATTTGTTGAACTGTAATCAACAATACGAAGTGATCAATGAATGCTGACTAATCGTTAGTAATACTGTGTGTAATTAACGCAGCTGGTTTAAAGAGAATATTATTTTTACTTAATCAACTTATGTCAATAACTATAATTTAATCGAGAAATGATTTAATTGTCAAAATAAATGAATTAACACTATTGTATAAATGACCGTGTGCGACGCACACGCTTTAGTGGTTCATTTATAAAGGATAATCAAAATTGTATAAATTGTTGTGTGCGAAGCACGTATCTTCTGCATAAATAAATGATGTGTGTATTTACATTATGGTATTCATTTACGTGTGCGAAGCACGGGCTTTCTAGTTATAAAATTAAATAATGTAATAAAGTAAAGATTTTATATAAGTCAGTTCCCTTAAATATCGTCTGACTTTAAAAGACATACGCTAATCGTTTCGAATAGTCCGGGATTAATATCCCACTTCGATTCGATTTATACGTCGTGTGTTAGAGATTTATTTAAGGTAATTGAAGACGGAGATATGCAAGGGCTATTTTTACCAGATAGTGCATTCGGTTTGTCCATTCCCAGGACAACTTGTATAGACGGATGTCTGACAGAGTATTTCCAAAAGGGCTCATGTACGTTGATTTCCTCAAACGTGTTCTGTGGTGGCGAGAAGACACCTTCTCTTAAACTTAACAAACAGCCCGAGTATTTTTGTGGAAATCAATTATTGATTTCCGATGGATTTGATGATGTGGCATTCAAAGTGAATGATGGATAGGTGTTCTAGAAGATAACGTAGCCTCAAATCCTCACAACCAGGAAAAGACAAAAATCGGGCAAGGCAGCATGGCAAGTTGGGTTATTCCCAAGCAGGGTGTATTATCACCATCTAGAGAAATTCCTTTTGTCTTCTTAATCTTTTCAATGCTGTCCCACGGGAAAATGTGGTTAGATCCCACCATGGGGTGATAATATATTCGCTACACTCAATCTAAATGAGTGGGAGGTCATGTGTGGCCGAGTTGTAAGACGTTCTTCTTTAACCTCAGTGTATCCCCTCTAGAGTACACTAATCAGCAGGTGCTCCCATACCTTGTCGTTTGGAATCCAATCTCCAATAAGAACACACGGTTTTTTTATTATATTATATATATGTGGAGCGTGAGATGCAAGAGTTCCACTAGATGGTTATTTATTTGATACAAACTATTATAATATCAGACGATTTTGATATCAAATATGTTTTGGGTTATAGTAAGGTAAAAACCGTCTGTGTTTATGTGTGGGCTGGTCTTACTATTATCTTTCCTTTCAAAACATTTTTGAAATGTTAAACCAGTTGTTCTATATCTCATGAGGGAAAAACCCGTTCCGTTTTCACGGCGTGGTCTTATGAGATATACTGCGCTAATCAAGCTGTGTTTTAATTTGTTTACTCACACCAGTCCCCCGACTACTGACCCAGAGTTTATTTTCCGTGTTTTCCTAAACTCTTGGGTACTCATAACACTAGTTATGGGTAGACAAGTGATCCAGGTGAATAATGAATTCCTTTTGAGGTATCGTGCAGTAAGAGTTCAAGACCCAGTCTAGCAGTTATAGCTATCTCTAAGTATCTAGTTGAGTATCTGTATTAAACTAGTAATCATGTATGATGGTGTATTGTGATGATGTTGTACTATGATGTATCAAACCCTGTAATGTGATATTATATTTTGTTAAAATTCCGATGTGAGATTCTGATGTGATGTTCTTCTTATTCTTCTATTCTATTAGTTCTATCTTTTCTATCTCATCTTCTAAATTCTTTTATAATGACACAACTTTCGAGGGCATCGAAAATCGCGCCGTTACATATATGTAAAATAACCTAAATAAATTAATATAATTTAATTTAAATTCAGAAACAAATCAGTTTCTCGATAATAAATTATTATTAACGTTTATAGTCAAATGAAATTCCTATTTATCATTTGAATCATTTTGAATTAGTTTTAACTTCGAAATTAACTATATATCATATTACGATAAATATATATATTCGAAACTAATTCTAAATCTATTATTAAATCGATAACTTAATATAAAAATTCATTTATATTATTATTTCAATATATAAAACCATGTTAAATATTTTAAATAAATCGACCAAAAATCTGGGTCGTTACATTCTCCCCCCGTAAAAGAATTTTGTCCCCGAAATTACCAAGGTAGGAAAAATGGTACAGACCCATTACTTTTCAAAAACCACTTATGTTAAAACTCACCTCTTCATATTTCAACAAATTTAGTTCCAACCAAAACTTTTGATTTCTATTTACATCGCACACCATATATGCTTTTAATTTAATTAATTTGAATGATTTACAACCAATATATTCACATTCAATTCAAGTTCCATTCATATGTATCCAAATTCATTCAAATTGATTTCAGTCAATTTATTTACTTCGATCCATTTAACTGCTGAAGTTAAATTTTAATTCCAAAATTCAAATTCTTGGGTTTTCATTTCAAATCCTTTGAAATCCTGAAAAACCCGTAACTTCCCCGGTAAGGAAAGAACGGATTGCTTTGAGAACAACACACATCGTAACACAAACAGAAGAACATTTCATTGCCTATTACAACAATTCCATCAGAATACAAGAATATAACAGAGTATGAATAAATATACACTTGATAAATATCAGAGAATTAAATTACATTACTGCATCGGAAAAATAATACAAAACATAACTGAAAGAAATACGCGGATACAGAGCTTTCCGAATATCACTTCAGCTATAAACCAGGATCCTGTGAATATAAATCTGCAAAACAAAAACTCATAGCTGCCAGTGTAGAAAATAAGGGCACCCAGAGTTTAGGTTAAAAAATAAACTCCAGGTCAGTCATGTGACTGGTGTGAGAACTAAAACAGTTATTAATCTTTATTTTAAAGTTAGGTAAGTTAAGGGACCACGCCGTATAACACGGAACGGGTTTCCTCCCAAGAATACCAGTGCATAAAACAAACAGCGCAATGCTAAATAAAGAACAATGAAGCTACTATAAGACCTAGGTCCCAAGCCAAAGAATGCTTGATACGCTAAATTTCATCTTTTATTATTACTATAAGTGAAGAAATCAATTTCAATCATAAGTATCAATCGTAGGCGGCATGAATGCCCTATACCACTATGTCGCCATATATAGTTGTATAACTAAAATCGCAAAGCTCGTATTGGATGTTGAATTTCCATCTGTGAACCGAGGAAAAAGATAGTCCTCGCCGCTTCGAGAGCCTCTAGTCTACCGCTCAGGAACTGTCGCAACTGCCCCTTGGATTCTCAGGGCCGGTCCACACAAGGTAATTTATTATGCCTGAACAATGCATTTCCCCGCCCTATGGGGCATAAGTGAGCCAACGAATGACTCCATCGGTTCTGGATCGACCGATATAACTGAGGCGCCTCACATTCCAACAACCACATAAGTCAAACTCGTCAGGGAGTGTAAAACCTCTGACACCACTTCTAACTAGAAGGAAACGCAAGCCCTCCCTGACGTCCTCTCCCATTTTTGGTTCACACTACTGTGTGAGGCTCGCAAATTAACTCTACACAAAGCGATGCCACATAGGCCGTGCTTTGATCATCAACCACAAGACTTTGCTTTTCAACAAAAGCCTTGATCATTTGCATCTCAGCATGCCACACAGGCAAACCACTCCATGCAACTGATATACATCAATTACATAGAATGATATCCATTGTCAGACACACAGTCCATTTACAATTCTGTACTGGGTCTGAACGAAACCGGTGGAACCTTATTCCTCGCATATCCATCGATCTCCAAGTACGTCTGGACGATCACAAACTGATTCCCTCCTCTTGGGTGTACGGACCAATCAAAATCATCAGGGATCATCCAAACGACGTGAAGACCTCCAGTCTTCAACCACCGTCTTCATCTTCGACATATCGTCATAACAGTTACTTAGAATGGGATGAACCCGGTCTTTCCGAATAACTCGCTTATTTGATAAATAAGTGTTACACAAACACAACATACGCCTCATTCCAATTCAGAATATTCTTTTATTCAAATATTCACATCATTAGGGAAAGGTTCTCATTAATTTTATCAAAGATAAATTCATTTAAATTTATTCTTTAATCTTCCTTTGAATATCATTTCAAACCATATTATGATTTTCGAAACTAGTCGGGATTAGCTATCCTTACCAAAGTAATTATTTGTTAAATTTTCCAATCCCAACCTATACATCCCATGAAGAAAAAATGGTAATACTTCATATCTAACACCACGGTGTTATCGGTAAATTTAATTACCATTACACGTTCAAATCAAATTAAAGATTTAACTATCGCTTGGAGCAAAACTGGTGATACTCCATTCTCGATCATTTCAATCTAATTAAAGATTCATTAAAACTCTAATTCAGTTTTAATCTCCAAATATCATTACTTAATGATTTTTCAAAGTTAAAAAATTAATCTTATCTTTAACTGGGTCCAAGAACTATTGTCATTTAAAACAGTGCTCACGATAAACCCAAAATCACATTCCATTAACAATGGAATCTTCACGGAAAACAGATCAATATATATAATCGATATAAACTTCCATATCCAAACGATAATATAAATGGAATAACGGCAATGCCTTTTAAATTCCATATATAGTAAAAGCCTTCCTCCACAGAAGTTCACTTCGATTAATACCAAATCAGATTCCGTACCATTCCAATTTATTTTGTTAAACTGGAAAACTTTACTTTGGAAAATCACATTGAATCTTAATAAAAGATTTATATATTCCAAATCACATTTTACTGCAAATCGGGTTAAAGAACAAATGTCATTAAAAAACACAGTTCACGATAAACCCAATTCACATTTCATTTCAATCCCAATTAAATGATAATTAATTGGTATACTCTTCTCTAAATCTTAATTAAAAGATTTTCTCCTTTCTCAACTGGATTTAAGAACAGTGTTACTGAAGACACCATTCACGACAAACCCAAAATCTAATTCGATATTAAATACAAGGCTCTGAATAGAAAATATATCGGCTTATATTCAATATCAAATTCTGAAACCAACAAATATCGTATTGGAAATAACGATATAAATATATCTTTAAATTTCCATAACAATATCTGTATAATCACGAAATCCAAAATCGAAATATTCCGAAGATGATTTCGATTCAAATCCATTCCAATTCATTTATTGGCAATTCCGGTTATATCAAAACCCATTATCAATCCAATTTATTTATTTAAATATAATTGGATTTAATCCTTTTTATTACCAGTTCATTTCGATAAAAATTTATTTTTATCTTTTCAAATATGGAATTTTTCATCCTAATTATTTCTAAATCATTTATTATGATTTTACACAAATTATTAATATTTTTAATAATTTTATCAAGGCCCGTACAGTCGATTTCCATAAACGGCCATCGAACTGCACTTACAGCGATTTTTCCAAATTTGATTTGGACATAACTCTAAATCAAACCGTTAGATTTTTAATCTCTAATATTCGTTGGAAAGATCTTTTCGATACGAACCCATCGGTCCCAGTTTTAGGAGAATCCGACAGTCGGATCTCTCGCAACGTCAATTCGAAGTCAATGGTCGAAATTCCCGAACTACCGCGGCGCGGCGCGTTCTATTCAGGCCATTAATATATATAATATATATAATATATATATTTCATAGATTTCCTTTCAAAACGTATTTTATAAATCATTTTAAATTCGTTTTCAAAATGGTTTCAACTTCATATTCAATTTTGAATCAAAGTTGACTATTCCATATCATTAACATATAAATGATAATATTTTCAAACATCAGATTTTGAAATCACTTCATTTTCAATATTCATTATAAAAATGAATAAAATCGATATAAATATCGTTCACGTCAAAATGGCGTTAATCTAACCAACACGGCTTTATATATTTAAATATATTCGTGCTCATCCCAAATCGGACATCAAAATCAAATTTTGATCTTTTGCTGAATATTATTTTAAAATATTCGTTATTTTAAAATATTCATTCATTCTGAACTGGAATCAGACACACTCAATTACCATATAATGTGATTATATGGATTTCATACAACACATGCATACAACAGCCATGATAAACTATCAACCATCATCCAAAGTGTATTCTACACTGTATAAGCATTAAATTTATATATTTAACGCTTACAACAGCTTGTCAACCGATCGATCGACATACCACTAAGCAATTGGGATTAGTGTACGTCAAATATCATCCCAACACCCGTGTGGGGTTTCAATCCACAAACACTGAATATTATTTGTGCAGTTGGGCGATGTGCAAAATATATCGTCCCAATCCATATCAGAAAATAGGTGTACATAAACAAATCGTCTGATTTGTAAACGAATATTTATTTTATTCATATCAACGTTAAAAATTATATTTTTAACAACAAAATATTTGATTCAACTTATGAATATTCTCTTCAGTTAATTTATACAATAAAAATGATATTTTTATTGTTTTAACATATTTTAGAAAATTTTGGAGGCATAACGACGCGATACTAGAAAGGGGATAAGGCCTAGCCTTATCCCCAGTCTAGTAATGGCCCGTGCCATACACATACCAATCTAATCAATTCCATTTCACCCAAACAACCAAATTCAAACCAATAATATAATCAACTACACAACCAAATAAACAAGTCGTCCATGGTCTGTGGACGACGGGGAATAGTTCATATATGCAGTTACATAATAAATAACTGTATAAAGAAAATTAAAGTGAGTAGTTCTCACCTTGAAGCTAAACCAAATGCCACCACTCTTCATATGTAGAAAACCTTCGCCATGTTTCTAAGAAGATCAGTTTCACGCGGTATATGTTAAAAATCAAATTTTTAACAATGCTACTCCATATATAAAAATCACATTTTTATATTCTTTACTTCATTAATAAAAATCGAATTTTTACTTCTCTTTCTAGATGATAGAAATCGTATTTTTACTTCGCTTTCAAGACGATAAAAATCACATTTTCATGTGTTAAAGATTAGAATTTAACATCACCAAAAATCATTTCTTTTTCTAGTTTAAAAACAAAAATTTCATATGAATAAAAATCAAATCTTTTTCTTTATATCCCAAAAATCAAATCTTTTTAATGTTGTATAAAAAAATCTCATCTTCATGAACTAAAAATCGAATCTTTATGAACTAAAAATCGAATCTTTCTCCTTGCTAATTTTCTAAACAAAACCGATTTTAATCTTTTCGCTACAACATATTTTAACATCGCTATTCAAGTAATAAAAATCACGCCATTCATAAATATAAAAATTGAATTTTTATTCTTTATTCATATCTATAAAAATCAAATTTTTATTACCATAAATAAATAAAATAACTCACATCTGATCATTGGCGATGGAGGAGGCCCGGGAAGGTCGCCAAGGGGCTGCACTTGCTGGTTCGACTAGGGCGAAGGGGGTGCTGCGATTCAAGAAGATGAGGAGGGCGCAGAGGGTCTTGAAGGCAGTGGGGGTCGTGGATGCAGGCCGAGGGGGCCGTGCCAGGTGGAGGTGGTCGGGGGGGTGGTGGCGATAGTCCAGCATCGGTGGTGGGGCCTAAGGCGCAGTAGCGGCGCGGTTTATGTTCGAGTTGGGGGTGGATGGAGGCCATCGGCGGTTGAGTTGAAGCGTAGGTGGAGGATAGGGGCCCGGTCACCGCGACAGAGGTGGGGGTGCGCCGTACCTGGTAGCGGCGGCAATGTCAAGTGGGGAGGCGCGATGGGAAGGGGTGGCTCAATCGGGCATCGGGTTTGGGGTTTTTCCATAGAAAAAGGGGCGGCTGAGAATGGATTAGATTTAGGGTTAAAAATCTATTTATATATTTTTATATTATTTTATTTAATCCTTCATAAAGTTGACTTTATATACAAACTCCAAACGAGACCCAACGACTGTCGCCCCTGGCTAATTACCCCTATTCCAAACACAATGGGATATGTATCGTAACCCAATTCGGCTGTTTCGATCAGTTTTCTCTGAAATTAAAATATAAATCTATATATTCAATTTTAAACGTACTTTTCAATTTACCGGGGCCACATACTAACTCTAAAAATTCCCAAAATTTTATTTCTAGCTTCGTATTGACGATACGGTCCTAACAAAACTAATTTCATCAAATTCTAAGACCGTTTGAAAAATGGCCATTTTCTGGTTGATCGAAATTAACTGAAACTGTTAAAACGCGTTTTGTTTTGCCACGCTCACAAACTGATTTCAAAAATTATGAATTTTGAAACCTGGCAATAATATGACATCCCGGATCCAACAAAAGAAGTTTCGTCGAAAACCGAGGTCGTTTGCAAAATTTCCATTTTTATGGGCTTTATATATATTAAAATATATATAAATTCCACAGCGACTTTTCTGAATTTTAAACTGGACATATCTTTTAACTTATAAAACAAAATCTCAGTTTCATACTTCCGTTATAAAGATGTCGGCAACCAGATTCAAATATTTCTTGTTTCGTTCAATTCTGAGTTATATTGAATTCTGTATATTCATTTGAAATTCGAAATTTGAAATCGAATTTTCGAACTATCGCAACATTTCAGGCTCGTTATATAATTAAAATAAAATTATTCGTTCTAACTTCGTTGAAAATAAAATTTTAGTCGTTATTATTTAAAATAATCCATTTTAAATATTCAAAATTCATTAAAATCGCCAAAATAAAAATTTTAAATTGGCTCAGAATTTCCGAGTTGTTACATTCTCCCCCACTTAAAATCTTTTCGTCCTCGAAAAGGGATGGATCTAAAAGTTGTTTTACTAACCAACTCAACTTTTATTATTTTCATTACGGCTTAGGATCTTCAACTTTTCAGTTTCTAAGAACTTCTCAAATTTTTCAAAAATTTGGCTAACACCCCAAATTTTCGAAAAATTTCGCCATTACCTCCTTGGTACAGGGAGCATCGGGATATTTCAAATAGCCTCCCATGGCCCTCACCAATCCAAAAGAAAAAAAAAAGCCAAGAGGCTAGCCAATCGACTCATAAAATCATCAAAACCCCAAGAAATACAATAAACATGTACCTATTTGTCGGGCATACAATTTTATTCCTCTGCTCTAGCCTTCTTGCAATGACCTGTTCATTGTATATACATGTATATGTATGCAATCTCAATCAAATTTCAAATCCGTTCGACATTTTTGATTCGATTTGGCTATATTTCTCTTATGGGTATTATCAGCCCAATATCTTTATTAATCAAACCAATAATCAAACAACACAACCAGAAATCAATTAGTTGGTTAACATTTCAAATTCATAATTTTGATATATATATGTATACAGAAAATCATGTTTTTGATGCCAATTCACAACAAATAAACCTATATAAGTCTTGGTTCTCACACCTGTCTAATGGAAATATATAGAAATCTCACTTTCGAAACTCGAACATAAATTCTGATGATGCACGTGATCACCATAAGAATCTGCTCCGGGCGACTAGAGTGTGATTATATATCTATCCGGTATATTTGAGACTTCGAATACACGCTAGCTAGGCGTATATGCAAGATCTTCATATACTAGATTGTCCAAATCAATTTAAAATAAATTATTCAAATACGAATAATCAGGTTTAAATCTTCAAAACAAAATTTGTTTTCATTTTTATTTTTAAAAATATACTCTTCACACTCGTTCTAGGATGCTACTGATCCTATCTGTAACGAGTCATTCCTATTGGATATTTCTAATCCAATCTCTGATGAATTCTTTCATTCGGTTCTAATGTGTCTTGTTCTCCGAGCTTTGTAAACCAAAGCTCTGATACCAAATGAAAGAACCCGTAACTTCCCCGGTAAGGACAGAACGGATTGCTTTGAGAACAACACATATCGTAACAAAAACAAAAGAACATTTCATTGCTTATTACAACAATTCCATAAGAATACAAGAATATAGCAGAGTATGAATAAATATACACTTGATAAATATCGGAGATTTAAATTACATTACTGCAGCGGAAAAATAATACAAAACATAACTGAAAGAAATACACGGATACAGAGCTTTCCGAATATCACTTCAGCTATAAACCAGGATCCTGTGAATATAAATCTGCAAAACCAAAACTCATAGCTGCCCGTGCGAAAAATAAGGGCACCCAGAGTTTAGGTTAAAACAATAAACTCCAGGTCAGTCCTGTGACTGGTGTGAGAACTAAAACAGTTATTAATCTTTAATTTAAAATTAGGTAAGTCAAGGGACCACGCTGTATAACACGAACGGGTTTCCTCCCAAGAATACCAGTGCATAAAACAAACAGTGCAATGCTAAATAAAGAACAATGAAGCTATTATAAGACCCAGGTCCCATCACACAATGCAACGCAAGCCGGAGGATAGGGTTTTACCTTATAATAGCCAAAGAATGCTTGATACGCTAAATTTCATCTTTTATTATTACTATAATTGAAGAAATCAATTTCAATCATAAGTACCAATCATAGGCGGCATGAATGCCCCATACCACTATGTCGCCATATATAGGTGTACAACTAAAATCGCAAAGCTCATATTGGAAGTTGAATTTCCATCTGTGAACCGTGGCAAAAGATAGTCCTCACCGCTTCGAGAGCCTCTAGTCCTCCCCTCAGGAACAGCCGCAACTGCCCATTGGATCCTCAGGGCTGGTCCACACGGAGTGGATTATTATGCCTGAACAATGCGTTTCCCCGCCTTTTGTGGCATAAATGAGCCAACGAATGACTCCATCGGTCCCGGATCGACCGGTATAACCGAGGCGCCTCGCATTCCAACAACCACATAAGTCAAACTCGTCAGGATGTGTAAAACCACTGACGCCACTTCTAACTAGAAGGAAACGCATGCCCTCCCTGACGTCCTCTCCCGTTTTGGTTCACACCGGGGTGTGAGGCTCGCGAATTAACGCTACACAAAGCGATGCCACATAGGCCGTGCTTTGATCATCAACCACAAGACTTTGCTTTTCAACAAAAGCCTTGATCATTTGCATCTCAGCATACCACACAGGCAAACCACTCCATGCAACCGATATACATCAATCACACAGAATGATTTTCAATGCCAGACACACAGTCCATTTACAAGTCCGTTCTGGGTCTGAACGAAACCGGAGGAACCTTATTCCTCGCATATCCATCGATCTTCAAGTACGTCTGGACGATCACTAACTGATTCCCTCCTCTTGGGTGTACGGCCCAATCAAGATCATTAGGGATCATCTAAACAACGTGAAGACCTCCGGTCTTCAACCACCGTCTTCATCTTCGACATATTGTCGTAACAGTTATTCAGAATGGGATAAACCAAGTCTTTCCAAATAACTTGCGTATTTTATAAACAAGGGTTACACAAACACAACATACGCCTCATTCCAATTCAGAATATTCTTTTATTCAAATATTCACATCATTAGGGAAAGGTTCCCATTAATTTTATCAAAGATAAATTCTTTTAAATTTATTCTTTAATCTTCCTATGAATATCATTTCAAACCATATTATGGTTTTCCAAACTAGTCTGGATTAGCGATCCTTACCAAAGTAATTATTTGTTAAATTTCCCAATCCCAACCTATACTTCCCATGAAGCAAAACTGGTAATACTTCATATCTAACACCACGGTGTTATCTGTAAATTTAATTACCATTACACGTTCAAATCAAATTAAAGATTTAACTATCGCTTGGAGCAAAACTGGTGATACTCCATTCTCGATCATTTCAATCTAATTAAAGATTCATTAATACTCTAATTCAGTTTTAATCTCCAAATATCATTACTTAATGATTTTTCAAAGTTAATAAATTAATCTTATCTTTAACTGGGTCAAAGAACTATTGTCATTTAAAACAGAGCTCACGATAAACCCAAAATCACATTCCATTAACAATGGAATCTTCACGGAAAACAGATCAATATATATATAATCGATATAAACTTCCATATCCAACCGATAATATAAATGGAATAACGGCAAATCCTTTTAAATTCCATATATAGTAACAGCCTTCCTTCACAGAAGTTCACTTCGATTATTACCAAATCGAATTCCGTTCCATTCCAATTTATTTTGTTAAACTGGAAAACTTTACTTTGGAAAATCTCATTGAATCTTAATAATAGATCTATATATTCCAAATCACATTTCACTGCAAATTGGGTTAAAAACGAATGTCGTTAAAAAACACAGTTCACGATAAACCAAATTCGCATTTCATTTCAATCCCAATTAAAGGTTTATTAATTGGTATACACTTCTCTAAATCTTAATTAGAAGATTTACTCTTTTCTCAACTGGATTTAAGAATAGTGTTAATGAAGACACTGTTCATAACAAACCCAAAATCTAATTCGATATTAAGTACAAGGCTCTGAATAGAAAATATATTGGCTTATATTCAATATCAAATTCTGAATCCAACAAATATCGTATTGGAAATAATGTTATAAATATATCTTTCAAATTTCCACAACAATATCTATATAATCACGAAATCCAAAATCGAAATATTCCGAAGATGATTTCGATTCAAATCCATTCCAACTCATATATTGGAAATTCCGGTTGTATCAAAACCCATTATCAATCCAATTTATTTATTTAAATATAATTGGATTTAATCCCTGTTATTACCAGTTCATTTCGATAAAAATATATTTTTATCTTTTCAAATATGGAATTTTTCATCCCAATTATTTCTAAATCATTTATTATGATTTTACACAAATTAATAATATTTTTAATAATTTTATCAAGGCCCGTACAGTCGATTTACATAAACGGCCATCGAACTGCACTTACAACGACCATTTCAAAATTTGATTTGGACATAACTCCAAATCCAACCGTTAGATTTCAAATCTCTAATATTCGTTGGAAAGCTCTTTTCGATAGGAACCCAACGTTCTTGGTTTTAGGAGAATCCGATGGTCGGATCTCCCGCAACGTCAATTCGAAGTCAATGGTCGAAATTCACGAACTGTTGCGGCGCGGCGCATTCTATTCAGGCCATTAATATATATTATATATATTTCGTCGATTTTCTTTCAAAACATATTTTATAAATCGTTTTAAATTCGTTTTCAAAACGGTTTCAACTTCATATTCAATTTTGAATCAAAATTGAATATTCCATATCATTAACATATAAATGATAATATTTTCAAACATCAGATTTTGAAATCACTTCATTTTCAATGTTCATTATAAAAATGAATAAAATCGATATAAATATCGTTCACGTCAAAATGGCGTTAATCTAACCAACACGGCTTCATATATTTAAATATATTCATGCCCATCCCAAATCGAACATCAAAATCAAATTTTGATCTTTTGTTGAATATTATTTTAAAATATTCGTTATTTTAAAATATTCGTTATTTTAAAATATTCATTCTTTCTTAACTGGAATCGGACAAAGTCAATTACCAAATAATGTGATTATATGGATTTCATACAACACATGTATACAACGGCCATGATAAACAATCAACCATCATCCGAAGTGTATTCTACACTGTATAAGCATTAAATATAAATATTTAACGCTTACAACAGCTTGTCAACCGATCGATCGACATACCACTAAGCAATTGGGATTAGTGTACGTCAAATATCATCCCAACACCCGTGTGGGGTTTCAATCCACAAACACTGAATATTATTTGTGCAGTTGGGCGATGTGCAAAATATATCGTCCTAATCCATATCAGAAAATAGGTGTACATAAACAAATCGTCTGATTTGTAAATGAATATTTATTTTATTCATATCAACGTTAAAAATTATATTTTTAACAATAAAATATACGATTCAACTTATGAATATTCTCTTCAGTTCATTTATACAATAAAAATGATATTTTTATTGTTCTAACATATTTTAGAAAATTTTGGTGGCATAACGGCGCGATACTAGAAACGGGATAATGCCTAGCCATATCCCCAGTCTAATAATGGCCCGCGCCATACACATACCAATCTAATCAATTCCATTTCACCCTAACAAGCAAATTCAAACAAATAATACAATCAACTACACAACCAAACAAACAAGTCGTCCATGGTCTATGGACGACGGGGAACAGTTCATATATGCAGTTACATAATAAACAACTATATAAAGAAAATTATAGTGAGGAGTTCTCACCTTGAAGCTAAACTAAACGCCACGACTCTTCATATGTAGAAAACCTTCGTCGTGTTTCTAACAACATCTGTTTCACGCAGTATATGTTAAAAATCAGATTTTTAACAATGTTACTCCATATATAAAAGTCGCATTTTTATACTCTTTACTTCATTAATAAAAATCGAATTTTTACTTCTCTTTCTAGATGATAAAAATTGTATTTTTACTTTGCTTTCAAGATGATAAAAATCACATTTTGACATGCTAAAGATTATATTTTGACATAACCAAAAATCATTTCTTTTTCTAGTTTAAAATCAGAACTTTCATATGAATAAAAATCAAAACTTTTTCTTTATATCCCAATAATCAAATCTTTTTAATGTTGTATAAAAAAAATCTCATCTTCATGAACTAAAAATCGAATCTTTATGAACTAAAAATCGAATCTTTCTCCTTGCTAATTTTCTAAACAAAACTGATTTTAATCTTTTCGCTACAACTTATTTTAACATCGCTATTCAAGTAATAAAAATCACGCCATTCATAAATATAAAAATCGAATTTTTATTCTTTATTCATATCTATAAAAATCAAATTTTTATTACCATAAATAAATAAAATAACTCACATCTGATCATTGGCAATGGAGGAGGCTCGGGAAGGTCGCCAAGGGGCTGCGGTTGCTGGTTCGACTAAGGCGAAGGGGGTGTTGCGATTCAAGAAGAGAAGGAGGGCGCAGAGGGTCTTGAAGGCGGTGGGGGTCATGGCTGCAAGCCGGGGGGGTCGCGCCAAGTGGAGGTGGTCAAGGGGTGGTGGCGGTAGTCCAGCATCGGCGGTGGGGCCTCAAGCACGGTGGCGGCGTGGTTTTTGTTCGAGTTGGGGGTAGAGGGAGGCCATCGGCGGTTGAGTTGAAGCGTAGGTGGAGGAGAGGGGGTCCGGTCACCGCGGCAGAGGTGGGGGTGCCCGTACCTAGCGGCGGCGGCAATGTCAAGTGGGGAGGCGCGATGAGAAGGGGTGGCTGAATCGGGCATCGGGATTGGGGTTTTTCCATAGAAAAAGGGGCAACAAAGAATGGATTAGATTTAGGGTTAAAAATATATTTTTATATTATTTTATTTAATCCTTCATAAAGTTGACTTTATATACAAACTCCCAACGCGACCCAACGACTGTCGCCCCCAGTTAATTACCCCTATTCCAAACACAATGGGACATGTATCGTAACCCAATTCGGCTGTTTCGATCAGTTTTCGCTGAAATTAAAATATAAATCTATATATTCAATTTTAAACATACTTTTTAATTTACCGGAGCCACATACTAACTCTAAAAATTCCCGAAAAATTATTTCTAGCTTCGTATTGATGATACGGTCCTAACAAATCTAATTTCATCAAATTCTAAGACCGTTTGAAAAATGGCCATTTTCTGGACCATCGAAATTGACTGAAATTGTTAAAACACGTTTTCTTTTGCCACACTCACATATTGATTTCAAAAATAATGAATTTTGAAACCTAGACAGAATATGACATCCCGGATCCAACAAAAGTGGTCTTGTCGAAAACCGAGGTCGTTTGCAAAATTTCCATTTTAAAGGGCTTTATATATATTAAAATATATATATAAATTCCACAGCGACTTTTCTGAATTTTAAACTGGACATATCATTTAACTTATAAAACAGAATCTCAGTTTCTTACTTCCGTTAGAAAGATGTCGTCAACCAGATTCAAATATTTCTTGTTTCGTTCAATTCTGAGGTACATCGAATTCTGTATATTCATTTGAAATTCGAAATCGAATTTTCAAACAGTCGCGCCATTTTTGGCTCGTTACATAATTAAAATAAAATTATTCATTCTAACTTCATCGAAAATAAATTTTTAGCCGCTATTATTTAAAATAATCCATTTTAAGTATTCAAAATTCATTAAAATTGCCAAAATAAAAAATTTAAATTGGCTCAGAATTTCCGGGTTGTTACAAATTCCTTAAATATATACGTATATTTATAACCATCTTAAACTCAAAGCATTTGAATTTTCAAAGCAATCTGTTATCTTTTAAACAAATTTCCATCAAAAACTTTTCTGATTTAGCAATCCATCACTTAGAAACATGAAAATGAACACTGATGATGCTGCAGTCATCATCAGAATTATTTTCCAGCCACTGAAGTGGGTTCAGTGCTCTATCACTTTCAAAATCCATTTAAAATTGGTTTTAATTCAACTTTAATTCATCTCATTTGTATATTTTACTCATATACAAATTCTATTCGGTTATATATAACCATTTCCATTTTTATAATCTTGTTTGATTATATTAATAACAACCAACACATCGATATAATATAATAATTTCATAAAACTACTTCCTTCTATATCAAAATATAGTTTTGGGTAAAATTATTTCATTTACCCATTTTAAAACAATATTGTGTCAAATTTCTCTGTTCAAGCGTTTAGAAATTCCTGTCGTCTTCGTGGCATCTCACGGTTTGATCAGAATTCATACACTACTCAACAGACTAGCCAACACATTATAAAACAGTTTTTTATATATCAATTAACAAATACGCTCCCTCGTATGTATACACTCAACTCATTCTAGGATACTACTGATCCTATCTATAATGAGTAAACCCCACCAAGGAGTAGGTGTTTGCCCAGCCTAAGCTCTAATACCAACTGTAATGGCCCGCAAATCCATACTATTTGACTTGACTAAATACACCACATGTCCAACCCAAATATCACAGAAATACGAATCATTATTAATAAGAAAAAAAGGTATAAGAAGAACAAAAATAACAATAAAAATCTCACATCGCAACGGAACAAAATATAATACATATATTAACTTTTTGAGTACAATTTTTTTATATATACATATCATCATCAAAGTACAACACTTACAACACAGTGGTAAAACAATAACTAAATAACACTGAAGCCTCTTGCTCCAAGATCCTTTAGTTACATCTGTAAAATCCTGGACTACTCGACTACCCGTACAAAATTTGGGCACCCAAGAGTTTAGGTAAAACAAAACAAAATAAACTCTGGGTCAGTCATGGGACTGGTATCAGTAAACAATTTAAAACAGTTTTTGAAAATAAACGATATCTCATAAGACCATGCCGTATAACACGGAATGAGTTTTTCCCTTATGAGAATCCAAAAACACTTGATTTAACTTTCAAAATCCTTTTGAAAGAAACGAAAATCTTTATATCAAAACTCTTTTTATATTATAATAGTGTCTAGATTAAATAAATAACAATCTAGTGGAACGTTTGCATCTCACGCTCCACATATATTTAATATACAATAAAAATCGCGAGCACTTATTGGGTAATGAATTTCAACTATGACAAGGAATGGAACAACTTTCCAATAGGGCATATCTAGAGAGGAATACACTGGGTTCAACAAGAACATCTTATAACTTAGCCGCACATGACCGACCACTCATTTTGCTTGAGTGTATCGAATGTATACCACCAACGGTTGGGATCAACAACTGTTTTCCCGAATGGGAAAACATCGAATAGAATAAAGAATGAAATGAATTTCTCTAGATAGGTGATAATACGCCCTAATTGGGAGCTACCCACTTAACCATGTTGCCTGCCCGATTTTTTCCATTTCCCGGTTGTTGAGGCCTAAGGCTACGATTACTTACCATTCATTGATAGCACAATCAATTTGAATGTCACTGTAACGACCCAGTTTTTTTCGACTTTGGTTATCACCACAAACTCAATGATGACTAACCAAACATCGAAAAATACCGAAAAGTTAATGAAAGAAATTAGAGGGTGAGAATAGATAAGATAGAAACTTAGAATAGAAGAAGAAGAAGAACATAACATCAAAGTAACATGAACCTCACAGCGGAACGAATAACATATAATATATATAACATAACTTGAAATATACATATGTACTTGAATATACATCATTATCAAAGTACAACACTTACAATGCAGCGGAAATAAACTATAGCTATATGATCCTGAAGCCTCCTGCTCCAGCTCATCAAGTATCTGTAAATTCCTGACTACTTGACTGCCCGTACAAAATTGGGCACCCAAGAGTTTAGGGAAAACAAAAAAAATAAACTCTGGGTCAGTCATGGATTCAAGTAGGCTTTGCAACCATCCTCTCCTCCCCAAAGCAGCAAGGTAATACCCCACTGTGGCTTACATTGGTACCCCAGCACCATGTTTTATGGCCAGCCTTTCGACTTCACAACCAACCCTCATTTTCTGGACATGTAGGGGTAAGAGTCTCCCGTTCGCCGCCTAATGAAAAGCGAGAACCCCCTATCATGTGACACATGCACCAAGAACGTAACATGGACCGGTATGAGTAAAACAGTTTAAACCAGTTCAAGCAGGTAAATGATATCTCATAAGACCATGCCGTATAATGGAACAGGTTTTTCCCTTATGAGAATACAAATTATCTTTATATCAAAAACCTTTTGATATTATAATAATGTCTATCAACCACAATATAATAATCATCTAGCAGAAACGCTTTCATCTCTCGTTCTACATATATAGTATACAATCAAAATCGCAAGCACGTATTGGGTAATGGATTTCCAACTATGACAAGGTATGGGACCACCTTTCGCCAGTGTACCTCTAGAAAGGAATACACTGGGTTCATAAAGAACATCTTGCAACCCGGCCACACATGACCGACCACTCATTTCGCTTGAGTGTATCGAATGTATATCACCAACGGTTGGGATCAGCAACCGTTTCCCGAATGGGACAACATCAACAATATATTTTTAGAAGTAAATGAAACTCTAGATCAGGTGATTATACACCCTAATAGGTGCAACCAACATAGCCTTGCTACCTGCCCGATTTTTGTCATTTACCGGTTGATGAGGCTTGAGGTTACGCTTTATCATCACATCAGATTCACTTCGAATGCCACATTGTCAGATCCATCGAAAATCACTAATTGACATCTACAACAGTACATTACGTGTTAGCTAAAGAAGTTTCCTTCTCCGCTTCCACTCTTGGTATGGTTGAAGAAATCAATGTACGTGGCCTTTCTGGAAATACTCTATCAGACATTCATCCATACAAGTCATCCAGGAACATGATGAACCGAAGGCACTATTCAGTACATCCATCTTAGGCACTGTTATCTAAGACTTATACAATAGCCCTTGCACTTTACTCCGTCTTCGATTTTCTTTGGCACATATGATTCGCAACGCATATGCCAATACAGAGTGGTTCTTTGGATAATAATCCAACCGGCGTCTCCATATTAACAACGTTAAAATGGTCAAAACTTCGAGAGTCTGTGATTTAACCATCAAAGAAAAACAGGTGAGAAAACAACGATATTATTTCCAGGAGGAAATTATATCGATCAATCATCATTCAAAATTTATCTCTTTATTTCATAAATTTACTTATCTCCTGTTTCCATATATTCTAAATTCTTATTTTCTATTATTAGAAAACATTTCTGATTTCGTTTTGAAAAAACCTTTCCAAAACTTCTTATTTGGGATTTAAACAGATGTTCAAAACTATATTGCGATGACGACTCAAACCACTATACTAAATTACTAAATCCACTTAACCACTTCACACTCGAACCGTAACCATTTATTAATTAAAAACGCAGTCAATCAAGTTGGGGTATAGCTACCTCTCGGACCTTAACTGAACCACCATTCAAATCTCGAAATAGATAAGATTCACCTTTTTAACTCTTTAACACTTCCTTACGATCCTTCGGATTCTATTTACGCACCCCCTTCTTTTACAAGTTTACGTGATTATAACAATGGTGTTATAATCTCCTGCATCCGAAATATATTATCTTTAATATGACTTTTATTTCCTAACTCGAATAATAAAACGACAACTAATTTATTTACTCCTATTCGGTTAACTCTAATCTATAACTCTTATTTGAATAACTCCAACCTAATAACTCTTACTGGATTAACTCTTATTCGAATAACTTATTCGAATAACTTATATTCGATAATCTCTTTCTTCGAATAAATCTTATTCGATTTAACTCCTGTTGAATAAATAGATTCGATCAACTCACATCGAATATTTTTGTGATTCGATTATCTCACTTCGAATATCTCTGATTCGATTAACTTACTTCGAATATTTCTGATTCAATTTACTTCTTCAAATAACTAAATTTGATTAACTCATTTCAACTCTATTCGAATAAACTAAATTCGGTTAACTCCATTTGAATAACTCTAGTTCGATATAACTCTAGCGATTAACTCTATTTCGATTTTAATTCTATCGATTAACTCTAACTGATTAACTCTAGCTGGTTAACTCTAACTGGTTTAACTCTACGGTTTAACCTAACTGATTAAATCTTTGTCTTTATTCAGTTTCAAACATCGATGATGAAATCGATTTTTACTTCTTTATATAAGTCCTGACTTATATATTCTATTCATCCAAATGATAAATATTTAACTTAAATTATAAATATCATTTATAAATCAATCTGCCATTTTTATCTGTTTACTTCTTCATATATATAAGTTCAGACTTATATATATCTATTTATCAAAGATAAAAATTTCCTTTGTAATCTATTTGTTTCTAAATGCCTTTACCAATATTTCCTTTTCAAATTCTATTTGCAAATGATTTGCAAATATTTCCTTTTATGGTTATATTTCCAAGTATTTCCTTTATTAACCTTATTTATTTATCCTAAGTATTTCCTTTATTAATATCTTGTTTATTCTCTAAATAAATATTGCTTATATCTTATCTTATTTATTTAACAAATAAATATCTCCTTTTTTTATTCTATTTATTTAACAAATAAATAATCCTTTTAATAACTTATTCTATTTCCTAAGTCAATGTCTCTTTAATAGCTTATTTACTTAACAAATAAGTATCTCGTTTAACATCTCCTATTTATTTAACCAATAAATATCTCATTTATAAAATCTTATGATTTTATAAATATTCCCTTTTCTTTATAAATATTTCATTTATAAAGATTTCCCCTTTCTATATAATTTCACCTATAAAGATTTCTATTTATAAATATTTCATTTATAAATATTTCATTTATAAACATTTCATTTATAAAACACTTTTGATTTTATAAATATTTTATTTTCAAATACCATTTGAAAATTCCCCTTTTTCACATTCCGGTATTTTATGGTGTTTAACATATCAAGTCATGATGTCAAATATCGTCCATACACATATAATCAACAACAGATTATAAACCACGTCACATATCACAAAATATGAAAATAATAAAATAGCTGTTGAGGAATCCAGTCGGATTCCTCCAACCTGTTTCCCTGCATCCACAGATGTTACATAATAAAATCAACATCACTTTCAGTTCCATATGTTATATTCTGTTAAACAGAATCAATAAAGAAATTCAACTAACTGACTAGCAGTTCAGTCAAACAGTCAACACACAGTCAATCAGCCTATATTTAACAGTTCTAAAAATACAACATGAAATTATAAGCTGTTAAGAGTTATTGAGATTTACTCACATTGGCAGTTAATCGTTAAAGAACAATAAACTGTTTTTTTGATTTGAATCAAACAATTTAATTCGCCGTAAATTCAAACGAGCTCCAATCCTCTCCTAGTCAGTCCCATGTTGTAGTTGTCGTCCATACGATCCCAACGGATCCAGTTTTGTCCAATTCCGATAATGTATGAATAAGATATCGCATTAACAAGGTTGAACTAGAAATTAAATTAACTTCTCTTTAATTAAATTGAATCGGGCCCTTACCCAACATTCCTGGCCCAACACTTCCTCCCACCCGCTTCGTTTACCCTCTTCTTTCTTTCCGAAAATGCCTTCCACCAGTACACCCAACAACGCAAGAGCATGGTCGAACTTCCACCTTTAAAATCCCCCATGAACACTTCACTTAAACTCTTGGAAAAATTACTATAATTCTCCTCATCCAATTCTCTTCGACCCCATACCATACATGTCAAACTCGCACCCCCGTCACGATACGTTCTCGCAACTATCAGACCCAATCACGACAAACTTCGCTACCGTACTTCACTGCACTTTCACACCAGGTGTCGTTCCAGCTCTTGAATCCAAATCCGCACTCAATTCCACCTTCGATCGACTGAAACCCCATAGAACCCTAACCCTCGCACTCACGACTGTAGCATACAGCGAACCCAATGTCAATCGAACCCAATAACAGGTACATAGGATTGAAGAGGATGTTAGGGTGAATTCAAACATATAAGTCTTGAGATTTTCAGATTTTTCTTTGTATTTCTTTTGAATTTTTGTATTGGGATTTTCTATTGTGTTTGTGGTTCACACGGCTTTTATATGCTGTTTGGGGTTGGTAACATCTGTGGCTGAAATGGGGTAAGGAGTGGCCCTGTTTTGATCCTAAAAAAAGGTGGGATATTTTAAATTTTGATTTTTATATTATATTTTCTCGATTTAATATTCATCTATGGTGCTTAAAAATTCCTGTGACCACATTCGATATCCTAAAATCACGAAAACAGACATGCCACTAGAGTTTGACATTACGGACCCAACGAAACTGGTTTCGTCGAATTCCGACTTCGTATGCTCATCCAGTGTATTTTTAACTATCAAAATACTAATTGTTTTTTCATTCTAAAAATCCGTACGATCACACAGTGACTCTAAAAATCATGAAACTGGAAATCTAACAACTATTTGACATTGCGGATCCAACAAAATTAGTTTCGTCGAATTCTGACTTCGTTTGCAAAAGTGGCTATTTTTAAAGCTCTGAATAACCCATTTAAATATATAAATATATTTAAGTACAATTAAATTAAATATAAGTAAATTTATATTATCGTATATATTCACAATGGAATACCATACATCTCTAGAATATTCCTATTTTAATTTCTAACTTGATATTCACTTCTGGGTCAACCCGATATTCGATTTATATTGAAATTCCTTTTAAAAATATAAATAATTCCTTTATAAATTACAAAGAAATTCCACAATGACTTTTCTAGAATTTGATTTGGACGTAAATCCAAATCTACTTGACGAAATCCCGATTTTTCTCTCCCACTAGAAAGATATACTCCACCAGCTCCACACGTTTCTTGTTTCACGGAAATCCAATTTAAAACGAACCCTGTACATTCAGTTGAAGTTCGAATTGCCAATTTACGAACTACAGCGCCATTTCGAGCTCGATTTTAATTACAATATAATTATACGTTCAAACTGTCTTTCAAATAATATATTCGTTATTCCAATTCAATTCTAAACTGAATTAAATATCACAGATGATCCAGTTCACACCATATCGCCATTTCAGCCAATTCTGATTATTTCAGAATTAAATATATTATTTTAATTTATTATTCACCATTATTTAATTCCACGACCATTAAATCCTTTAAATCACCTTTTAAATAATTAAATAAATTAATTATTATACCGCTGAAAATGCGGGTCATTACATTCTTCCCCACTTAAAATAATTTCGTCCTCGAAATTGCTAAGGTAGAAAACAACTCTATTAACTGGTTATAACTTATTTGTTCACTTCTCAACTTTAGCTTCCAGTGGACTAATTTAATTTCAATTAAAATATTAATCAATTCTTATCAACGAAAATTTTCAAAAATCCTGAAAATTTTCTAACTCCTTAACTTTTCGAAAAATTTCGCCAGCACCTCCTTTGTACTGGTCAATATCTCAAACTCCAACTCGCCTCTCTGGGCCATCTCCAACCCAAAAGAAAATTGAACAACCAAGCGACTTGCCAATTCGGCTCATAAATCTTATATCCAATAGAAATATAAACTTGTACCTTTTTGTCGGCATATCAACTCTATCACTTCCATATGCTATCAACTCAGCATGTACCAATGTTATCACAATCAAATTCCAATCTGTTTTTATCCACAACCATTCGCTTATGTCCGAGCCAAATATCATTTCAACTTGAGTTACTTCTCGATTCCCAACTCTTTACTTGATTATCACATTACACTTCAAATTTGAATCTCACAATCCAATTTGTCTTGATATCATTCTAATTTAATCTCAATTACCACTTTACTGGCTTTACTTTAATTCAAATTTGCTTTCACAAATTTTTGTTAAATTTGTTTTTAATTCAAACCGTCTTTCCCTGGGAGTTTTTAAATAGTTTACTCTTTTCAAAAATCAATTTTTCCTTTTTGAAATTCAACACAACTTGTCTTTCCTAAAACAAATTCAAAACAGTATCTCTGGTAGTAATTCGTCACTTATAACTCGAAAATGAATACTGATGATGCAGCTGTCATCATCAGAATCTATTTTCCAGCGATTGAAGGGAGTTCAATACTATAAAACCATTTCTAAACATTTCCACTTTGAAATCCATTTCAAAATATAATTCACACTACTTGTAAAACAATTTAATATCTCCCAGGATCTTAAATTTTCCTATATTCAACCCAGATTCTTTTACAAATACCTTTCCAACTTTTCCAAGGTTGAATTTCAATTCTGATTTAATTCATTTCGTAATACTTATACGAGTTCTGTTTGGTTATTTACATAACCATTTAACTTATAATCTTACTCGATTATAAAACAACCAATATATCCAATATATTATAATCATTCCAATATAAATCCTTTATATCAAAATAAAATTTTGGGTAAGTCATTTCGTTTACCCTCCTTTCAAAACATACCATGACGGTTCATCGTATTCGAGTGTTTACAAAATCCCTACCGATACAGTGGATCAAACTGATCGACCAGAACTCATAAACGACTCAACCAATAAATCTCCACAATAAAAAATCATTTTATATTGAATAACAAATACGCTCTCTGGTATATGTATACACTCAACTCAATCTAGGGTATTACTAACCCCATCTCTACCGAGTCACGCCACAGAGCCAAGGTAATTCACTTAGCTTAAGCTATGACACCAACTGTAGTGTCTCAGAAATTCAAGTAGGCTTTGCAACCATCCTCTCCTCCCCAAAGCAGCAAGGTGATACCCCACTGTGGCTTACATTGGTACCCCAACACCATTTTTTATGGTCAGCCTTTCGACTTCACAACCAACCCTCATTTTCGGGACATGTAGGGGTAAGAGTCTCCCGTTTGCCACCTAACGAAAAGCAAGAACCCCCTATCATGCGACACATGCACCAAGCATGAAACATGGACTCGTATGAGTAAAACAGTTTAAAACAGTTTAAGCAGGTAAATGAAATCTCATAAGACCACGCCGTATAACAGAACGAGTTTTTCCCTTATGAGAATCCAAATTATCTTTATATCAAAAACCTTTTGATATTATAATAATGTCTATCAACCACAATATAATAATCATCTAGCAGAAACGCTTTCATCTCACGTTCTACATATATAGTATACAATCAAAATCGCAAGCACGTATTGGGTAATGGATTTCCAACTATGAAAAGGTATGGAACCACCTTTCTCTAGTGTACATCTAGAAAGGAATACACTGGGTTCAACAAGAACATCTTGCAACCCGGGCACACATGACCGACCACTCATTTCGCTTGAGTGTATCGAATGTATATCACCAACGGTTGGGATCAACAACCGTTTCCCGAATGGGACAACATCTAAAATAGATTTTTAGAAGTAAATGAAACTCTAGATCTGGTGATTATACACCCTAATAGATGCGACCTACATAGCCATGCTACCTGCCCGATTTCTGTCATTTACCGGTTGATGAGGCTTGAGGTTACGCTTTATCATCACATCAGATTCACTTCGAATGCCACATTGTCAGATCCATCGAAAATCACTAATTGACGTCTACAACAGTACATTACGTGTTAGATAAAGAAGTTTCCTTCTCCGCTTCCACTCTTGGTACGGTTGAAGAAATCAATGTACGTGACCTTTCTGGAAATACTCTATCAGACATTCATCCATACAAGTCATCCGGGAACAGGATGAACCGAAGGCACTATTCAGTACATCCATCTTAGGCACTGTTATCTAAGACTTATACAATAGCCCTTGCACTTTACTCCGTCTTCAATTTTCTTTGGCATATATGATTCGCAACGCTTATGCCAATACAGAGTGGTTCTTTGGATAATAATCCAACCGGTTTCTCCATATCAACAACGTTAAAATGGTCAAAACTTCGATTGTCTGTGATTTAACCATCAAAGAAAACCAGGTGAGCAAACAACGATATTATTTCCAGGAGGAAATTATATCGATCAATCATCATTCAACATTTATCTCTTTATTTCATAAATTAACTTATCTCCTGTTTCCATATATTCTAAATTCTTATTTTCTATTATCAGAAAACATTTCTGATTTCAATTGGAAAAAACCTTTCCAAAACTTCTTAATTGGGATTTAAACAAATGTTTAAAACTATATTGCGATGACGACTCAAACCACTATACTAAATTACTAAATCCACTTAACCACTTCACACTCGAACCGTAACCATTTCTTAATTAAAAACGCGGTCAATCAAGTTGGGGTATAGCTACCTCTTAGACCTTAACTGAACCACATTTCAAATCTCGAAATAGATAAGATTCACCTTTTTAACTCTTTAAAACTTCCTTACGAACCTTCAGATTCTATTTACACACCCCCTTCTTTTACAAGTTTACATGATTATAAAAATGGTGTTATAATCTCCTACATCCAAAATATATTATCTTTAATATGACATTTATTTCCTAACTCGAATAATATAACGACAACTAATTTATTTACTCCTATTCGGTTAACTCTAATCTATAACTCTTATTTGAATAACTCCAACCTAATAACTCTTACTAGATTAACTCTTATTCGAATAACTTATTCGAATAACTTATATTCGATAATCTCTTTCTTCGAATAAATCTTATTCGATTTAACTCCTGTCGAATAACTAGATTCGATCAACTCACTTCGAATATTTCTGATTCGATTATCTCACTTCGAATATCTCTGATTCGATTAACTTACTTCGAATATTTATGATTCGATTTACTTCTTCGAATAACTAAATTCGATTAACTCATTTCAACTCTATTCGAATAAATTAAATTCGATTAACTCCATTTGAATAACCCTAGTTCGATTTAACTCTATCGATTAACTCTAGTTCGATTTTAATTCTATCGATTAACTCTAACTGATTAACTCTAACTGGTTAACTCTATGGTTTAACTCACGGTTTAACCTAACTGATTAACTTTTTGTCTTTATTCAGTTTCAAACATCGATGTTGAAATCGATTTTTACTTCTTTATATAAGTCTTGACTTATATATTCTATTCATCCAAACGATAAATATTTTACTTAATTTATAAATATTATTTATAAATCAATCTGCTCCTTTTATCTGTTTACTTCTTCATATATATAAGTTCAGACTTATATATATCTATTTATCAAAGAAAAATATTTCCTTTATAATCTATTTGTTTCTAAATGCCTTTACCAATATTTCCTTTTCAAATTCTATTTGCAAGTGATTTGCAAATATTTCCTTTTATGGTTCACATTCTGGTATGTTATGGTGTTTAACATATCAAGTCATGATGTCAAATATCGTCCATACACATATAATCAACAATAGATTATAAACCACGTCATATATCACAATATATGAAAATAATAAAATAGCTGTTGAGCAATCTAGTCGGATTCCTCCAACCTGTTTCCCTGCATCCACAGATGTTACACAATAAAATCAACATCACTTTCAGTTCCATATGATATATTCTGTTAAACAGAATCAATATAGAAATTCAACTAACTGACTAGCAGTTCAATCAAACAGTCAACACACAGTCAATCAACCAATATTTAATAGTTCTAAAAATACAACATGAAATTATAAGCTGTTCAGAGTGAGTGAGATTTACTCATATTGGCAGTTCATCGTTAAAGAACGATAAACTTTTTATTTGATTTGAATCAAAGAATTTAATTCACCGTAAATTCAAACGAGCTCCAATCTACTCCCAGTCAGTACCATGAAATAGTCGTCGTCCATACGATCCCAATGGATCCAGTTTTGTCCAATTCCGATAATGTAAGAATAAGATATCGCATTAACAAGGTTGAACTAGAAATTAAATTAACTTCTCTTTAATTAAATTGAATCGGGCCCTTACCCAACATTCCTGGCCCAACACTTCCTCCCACCCGCTTCGTTAACCCTCTTCTTTATGCCTTCCTCCAGTACACCCAACAATGCAAGAGCATGGCCTAACTTCCACCTTGAAAATCCCCCATCAACACTTCGCTTAAACTCTTGGAAAAATTACTATAATTCTCCTCATCTAATTCTCTTCGACCCCATTCCATACATGTCAAACTCGCACCCCCCTGTCACGATACGTTCTCGTAGCTATCATACCCAATCACGACCAACTTCGTTGTCGTACTTCACCGCACTTTCACACCAGGTGTCGTTCCACTTCCTGAATCCAAATCCGCCCTCAATTACACCTTCGATCGCCTGAAACACCTTAGACCCCTAACCCTAGCACTCACGGCTGTAGCATACAGCGAACCCAATGTCAATCGAACCCAATAACAGGTATAGGATTTAAGAGGATGTTAGGGTGAATTCAAACATATAATTCTTGAGATTTTCAGATTTTTCTTTATATTTCTTTTGAATTTTTGTATTGGGGTTTTTCTACTGTGTCTGTGGTTCACACGGCTTTTATATGCTGTTTGGGGTTGGTAACGTCTGTGGCTGAAATGGGGTGAGGCGTGGCCCTGTTTTGATCCTAAAAAAATGGTGGGATATTTTAAATTTTGATTTTTATATTTTATTTTCTCGATTTAATATTCATTTATGGTCCATAAAAATTCCTACGACCACATACGATATCCTAAATCATGAAATCAGACATTCCACTAGAGTTTGACATTACGGACCCAACGAAACTGGTTTCATCGAATTCCGACTTCGTATGCTCACATGGCGTATTTTTAACTGTCTAAATACTAACTGTTTTTTCACTCTAAAAATCCGTACGATCACACAGTGACCCTAAAAATCACGAAACTGGAAATCTAACAACTATTTGACATTGCGGATCCAACAAAATTAGTTTCGTCAAATTCCGACTTCATTTGCAAAATTGGCTATTTTTAAAGCTCTGAATAATCCATTTAAATATATAAATATATTTAAATATAATTAAATTAAATATAAATAAATTTATATTATCGTATATATTCACAGTGGAATACCATACAACTCTAGAATATTCCTATATGAATTTCTAACTTGATATTCACTTCTGGGTCAACCCGATATTCGATTTATATTGAAATTCCTTTTAAAAATATAAATAATTCCTTTATAAATTATAAAGGAATTCCACAGCGACTTTTATAGAATTTGATTTGGACATAAATCAAAATCTACCTGACGAAATCCCGATTTTTCTCTTCCACTAGAAAGATATGCTCCACACGTTTCTTGTTTCAAAGAAATCCGATTTAAAACGAACCCTGTAATTCAGTTGAAGTTCGAATCGCCAATTTACGAACTGCAGCGCCATTTCGAGCTCGATTTTAATTATAATATAATTATACGTTCAAACTGCCGTTCAAATAATATATTCGTTATTCTTATTCAATTCTAAACTGAATTAAATATCACAGATGATCCAGTTCACACCATATCGCCATTTCAGCCAATTCTGATTATTTCAGAATTAAATATATTATTTAATTTATTATTTTAAATAAATATTCACCATTATTTAATTCCACGACCATTAAATCCTTTATATCACCTTTTAAATAATTAAATAAATTAATTATTATACCGCTGAAAATGCGGGTCATTACAGTCACATTGTCAGTTCCATTAACCACTAATTTATTTACACAAATATAAATCTGGATATTATGCTAAGAGAATAAATTCTCCGCCACCATATATATTTATACAAACCAACATATGCGATCATTGAAAATACTCTATCAGACATTCGTCCATACACTTTGTTTTACGACTGAACGAAACCGAAAGCACAATTTCAATTAATCAATCTTAGGCAATTTCTACCTAGGATTAATAGAAAAAGCCCTTGTACTTTACTCCGTCTTCGATTATCTTCATGTAATCTGATTCACGATGCTACTGCCAATACATAGTGGTTATCGGATCCAACCGGTCCCTCCATATTGACAACGATATTAGCAAATACTTCGATATTCAGTCATTTAACTATCGAAGAAAAACATTCATTCAGAGCAACAAACAATCAGTGGACCCCTTAATGAATATTTCACTAATTAAATCACTTCTCCATTTCCTTATCAATATTTGTTAAGACGATTTTTCCGACAATCATCTTGGCCTCTTACACTATTTGGAAAATATTTCCATCTATTAACTTCTTTTATTTTCTATATTTAGAAAATATCTTTTATTTATAATTAGAAAAAACATTCCAACTATTTGTCTTCCCGAACTCTTTTATTTCTATACTTAGGAAATGTTCATTATACTTCCAAAATTCCACTTACTTGGGTTAAAACGAATGTTGTGTAGAACATCGTTACAACAACCAAAAATACCGCATTTAACTAAATTTTATTCAAACATTTATCTTTGATACTGAATCTTGTTATTTATAGGTTTAAAATGAAATCAATCAAGTTGGGGTATAACTACCTCCCAGATCTTGACTGAATAATATTCTTTACTTCATAACGGACAAGACTGCTTACCTCGAATAATCAACATCATATAAACAAATTGCTCATTTTTAAAACATGTATATGTTTCTCTATTCTATTTTTACTATATTTAATTGTAGATTTCCATTTTGTTTATAATATTCTATTTTAAGTTCGTTTCCTTATCGAATTCTATATATATCGATATATTGATTTCTAGTTATCTGATTTTCTTAAAAATATTCTAACTCCCTAAATTTCCGGAAAATTTCGCGAGCATCTCCTTTGTACTGGTCAATAGTTTAAACCTCAGCTCGCCTCTCTAGGCCCTTTCCATTCAAAAAGAAAAACAAAAACCAAGTGGCTTGCCGATTCGGCCATAAAATCTCATATGAAATTTAAACGTATACCTGTTTGTTGGGCACTTAAATTATAATCTTCATACACTTCATTCCAATCCTGCTTAACATATATATAACAATTTTTGATTTATTCCAACCCCATCGAATAATTTCTAACTTAGTTCGCTAATTTATTCATTAAGTAGCTCTTTGTCTATTCCACCTTTTATTTGAACATTTCACGTTCAAATATATTTTTAATTTACTTATGAACTCAATCTAATTCCATTTTCAACTTGAGTTTCATATTCCATTTCGAATATGAAATTGTAAACCTCATTTACTTATCCAATGCCCAATTTCAATTCAAAACTCGATTTATTAATTATTATTCAAATTAGTTAATTCTATCTAACACTTAAAAATCTATTTTTTTTTCAAAATTCAGTTCACTTAACTTGTAACACCCCGGATTTTTGAATAACCGAATTAACTAAATTAAAAAATAATTAATCTTAGACGTGAGAATTAAGGGGAATGGTTGCGCCATTGTGTTCGTCTCGGAATTCTGGTTGAGATAGAATCCGAGTTTGCGTAAAACGGATATCGGATGAAGGAGATATGGACGAATGAAGTCAGGCGGAAAACCAGAAGAGAAAGAAAGAGAAAAAAAGATTGCACTGGCGCACTTGGGAAGTGCGCCAATACAAATTTGCATTGGTGCACTACCCAAGTACGCCCAGGCCGAGAAGAAAGCCTGCACAGCTTTCTGGTTCAGTCCGATCTATGTTGTGACTCATTGCTGAGTCCTTTCTGACTCCTTGTTGAGTCATTAGGGCTGACTTGTCACCCTATCTTGACTGAGTGGTTTCGATTAACCCTAAGATCATCCGACGGCTATGATTAAATTAAAACTCTATAAAAAGACATGGAGACTCAAACCCTGAAATCAAATTAAAACTAAAACTATGGCCGTCATGCCATCAACTAGCAACTCAGCATAGCCGCCACCAATTAGAGAGGAAGAACAGCGAATCAAATCAGTTCTATTCAACTTTAACAACGAATCTTCTTCAAAGGAGAGCTAATACAACTTCAGAACTCAGAATTCAGAACTCAAGACCCTCTTTGAGTTGCGAGTTCGATTTCTTTAATAAAATAATTATTAAATTAATTGGATTAAGTTATGATGTGGATTACATGGATGTGATGTGAATTATTGACCGTATATGTAACGACCCGGATTTTTAGCGACTTTGGTTATCGGCATAAGCTCGATGTCGATAACCAAAGCATCGAAAAATCCTGGTAATTAGTGAAAGAAATTAGAGGGTGAGGAAAGATAAGATAGAAAATTAGAATAGAAGAAGAAGAAGAACACAACATCAGAGTAACACGAATCTCACAGCGGAACGAATAAATATATTTCATAACATAACTTTGAAATACAAATTTGTACTTGAATATACATGTCATTATCAAAGTACAGCACTTACAACACAGCGGAAATAACTATAGCTATATGATCCTGAAGCCTCCTGCTCCAGCTCTTCCAGTATATCTGTAAATCCTGACTACTTGACTGCCCATACAAATTTAGGCACCCAAGAGTTTAGGGAAAACAACAAAGTAAACTCCGGGTCAGTCATGGGACTGGTATAAGTAAAACAGTTTAAAACTGTTCGAACAAGTAAACGATATCTCATAAGACCACGCCGCATAACGGAACAGGTTTTTCCCTTATGAGAATCCAAAATATCTTTATATCAAAAACCTTTTGATATTATAATAATGTCTATCAACCCCAGTATATATATAATCATCTAGTAGAAACGCTTTCATCTCACGTTCTACATATATAGTATACAATCAAAACCGCAAGCACGTATTGGGTAATGGATTTCCAACTATGACAAGGTATGGAACCACCTTTCGCTAATGTACCTCTAGAGAGGAATACACTGGGTTCAACAAGAACATCTTGCAACCCGGCCACACATGACCGACCACTCATTTCGCTTGAGTGTATCGAATGTATATCGCCAACAGTTGGGATCAGCAACCGTTTCCCGAATGGGACAGCATCAACAATAGATTTTTAGAAGTAAATGAAACTCTAGATCAGGTGATTATACACCCTACTTCGGTGCGACCGACTTAGCCATGCTGCCTGCCCGATTTCTGTCATTTACCGGATGATGAGGCTAGAAGCTACGCTTTATCATCATACTAGATTCACTTTGAATGCCACATCGTCAAATCCATCAAATCACCGATTGACGTCTACAACAATACATTATGTGTTAGCTAAAAGAAGTTTCCTTCTCCGCCTCCACTCTTGGTACGGTTGGAGAAATCAATATACGTGAACGTCTGGAAATACTCTGTCAGACATTCATACAAGTCACCCAGGAACAGGATGAACTGAAGGCACTATTTCTATTAATAGAAAAAGTCCTTGCACTCTACTCCGTCTTCGATTATCTTTATATAATCTGATTCGCAAGCTACTGCCGGTATGGAGTGGTTCTTCGGATAATAATCCAACCGGTCTCTCCATATTGACAACGATGGTCAAAACTTCGATAGTCTGTGATTTAACCATCGAATAAAAACAAGTGTTTCGATAGTCGATGATTTAACTATCGAATAAAACAAGTGTTCAACCAAACATCCAACAATCACTGAACCTTTAATTAATATTCCATTAATTAAATCTATTCTCTATTTCTTTATCAATATTTGTTAACCAAATATTTTCAATAATCCTGTTGGACCTTTTGCGTTATTTGGAAAACATTTCTGAATATCACCTTCTTTTATTTTCTATACTAGGAAATATTCATTATTCTATTTCCAAGCTTTGCACATATTTGGGTTAAAACAGATGTTGTGTAAAACATCGTTACGGCAACCCAAATACAGTATTTAACTAATTCTTATTCCACATTGATCTTCGAGCCTGAATCTTGCTACTTATCGGTATATCATGAAATCAACCAAGTTGGGGTATAATTACCTCTCAGACCTTGACTGAATAACATTTAACGTCAAAACAGACAAGACTATTTACTCGAATAACCAATACCATACAACTGATTATTCACCTTTAAACACGTATACATTTTCTCTTTCTATTCTTACTAGATTTTATTCCTAGTCTTCCTTTTTGATTATACTATTCTATTTTTAAGTTCGTTTTCTTATCGACTTCTATATATTTTGATATGTTAATTTCTAACTATCAAATTATCTTAAAAAATATTCTATCTCCTTAAATTCCCGGAAAAATTCGCCATAACCTCCTTTGTACCGGGAGCATCCGGAAATTTCAAATAGCTTTCCCGGTCCTTCTCATCTCAAAAAGAAAAAGAAAAAGCCAAGCGGCTAGCCGATACGGCGCATAAAATCTCATATATGAATTAAATACGTACCTTTTTGTCGGGCATTCTATTTATTTCACTTCTATACTTTATTCCAAACTGTCTCCTGTATCTATACCTGCCCAATCTATTTAACTATACCAAATCGTTTTAACTCAAATTTGTTAATTATCTCTTTAGTCTATTTCTCCTTTTAATATTTGAATTCTATATTCAAACTCCAATTCGCTTCTATTATTCAATTTCTATATATCAAATTCTATTGTCTTCTATTATTCAAATCCTATAATATAAAGTCCGTTTCAATTTCTATATTCAAATCTATAGTTTAAAGTCCGTTTGAATTTCAATATTCAAATTCTATATTCAAAGTCTATTTGAATTTCTATATTCAAATTCTATATTCAAAGTCTATTTGAATTTCTATATTCAAATTCCATTTGAAATACTATATTCAAATTCTATAGTTAAACTCCATTTGAATTCGATTATTCAAATCTCTATTTCAATTCCTTATATTCAAAGTCCATTTGAATTTCTCTGCATTATTTATAAACAACGTTTATAACTTCAATTCAAATCCCACCTTTCCATTTATAACCAACGTTTATAAATTCAATTCAAATCCCATATTTTCATTTATAAACAACGTTTATAAATTCGATTCAAATCCCATCTTTCCATTTATAAACAACGTTTATAAATTCAATTCAAATCCCATATTTTCATTTATAACAACGTTTATAAATTCAATTCAAATCCCATATTTTCATTTATAAACAACGTTTATAAATTCGATTCAAATCCCATCTTTCCATTTATAAACAACGTTTATAAATTCAATTCAAATCCCATATTTTCATTTATAAACAACGTTTGTAAATTCGATTCAAATCTCATATTTTCATTTATAAACAACGTTTATAAATTCATACTTGTTTTATATACCTTCAAACAAGTTAATATTTTCTATAGTTTTATTTAAAATTCAAATTCTATTTATAAAAATAGAATTTCCTTTTTAAATATCAAATACCCTTTCCGATATTTTTATGAATCAATATTCAAGCTCTAGTGGTATTTTCAACAATCAGATCAACCAATTTTCAATCATTTGATTTTTAACATATCATATATGAATATATATGAAATCAAACAAACAACAGATAATATATATTTTTGAGGAATCCAGCTGGATTCCTCCAACCTGTTTTCCTGCATCCACAGATGTTAGTCAACATAGTAATACCCATCCTGCTTCGAGGCAGGATATCGCGGTATAGAAGGTCATCCACTAATCATAGCGTGGGGCGTATAGGGTAATCATCCGCTATGAAACTGCGGGCATCCGCTAATGAAACTGCGGGAATCCAACCAATCATCAACCCAATATATATATATAATAGTCAACCAATCCTAAATAACTATATATATATTTTTAAAACCATCAGACCACATTCAAACAAGCACAGACAATTATTTTTAATGATATAAAAAAAAATTCTAAATAAGTGGTGAGTGAGGTTTACTCACCAGGGCTTTTATTTGCGATCCATTCTGATTTCAAATTCTAAAATGTTGAATTATGAATCTCAGAGCTACGCCTTTCTCGACTGATTCCACTCGATAATATCTTGTATATATCTAATGAAATATACCTTAGTTAGTAAAATTTTATGCATTTGGATTAAACTAATTTAATCCTAACTGACCTACTAATTTAATTCTAACTAGTATGCTGATTAAATTCTAATCCATATACTAATTAAATTCTAATCTATATACTAATTAAATTCTAATCTATTTACTAATTAAATTCTAATCTATTTCTAAAAAATAGTTAACACCATTTTCTTTTATATAAACAAATTTTGAATTTGTGGTAAAGGGCATTCCCTTTCTAATAATATAAATTTTTTTTGTTTAACTAACATACTAACATTTATTTACTTTTAACTTCTTAATCGAACCACTTAACAAATTTTTGACTTATATAATAATTTGAATACTTATATTAATAACTACTTATTTATAAATAAACTTCATCTTCTTTAAATCTGTCAAGAATACATACCACATCATCTCGGCTTTCCACTTCATTTCCGCAAGCTCCATCTCTCCTTATAACCATACGCTACTCCATCAACCACCCAGAACCGCAAGTCTGCTCCAGAAAAAATCGAGAACTAGGACAAACAGACATCCCCTTTGAAACAGCGCATGCTTCAGGACCTCGATGCCATCACCGAATTCATTTCCGACTTCATGAAATCGACCCTAGCTTCATCGTGAATCGCGACTCTGCACACCCCATACCAGAACCAATTGAACCCAAAACAAGTTATCGCGAACTCCTAAATTACGATGGAGCCAAGTACCTCGACATCACCCTTTAGATCGCCATCATCCTGAAATAGAATCGAACCCCCAACCAATGATTTCGACGCCTTCTGCTCCACCTATCGCGCTCGCCTTAGAGTCACGGTGGTTTGACTTGCG
Organism: Allium sativum; assembly: GCA_030737875.1. NCBI lineage: Eukaryota > Viridiplantae > Streptophyta > Magnoliopsida > Asparagales > Amaryllidaceae > Allium > Allium sativum. The sequence continues at coordinate 184,653,232 of CM060916.1, forward strand.
ATTTCCCCTTCTGTTTCGATTTGATTCTAAAATGAAAAGGAGAGTGATTTTATATAGAATAAGAATGGAGAAATAAAAGGCCACGAGTGTTTTTTTTATTGTGGTGGAAAGAATGGCACGGCTGTTTTATTTGGTGGTCAAGAAGGGGACACAGTGAACATGATGTGGAGGAAAATAAACCCACAAAAAAAATCAAATATTTTATTTGATTTTATTTAAATTTAACCGGATCTGGTACTTTGATTTCGAACTTCGTTCTGAACTCAACAGATGACATTCCTAAGGTAAAACCACTATTCCGGACACACTGGGATAGGTTACGAAGTCCAATTCGATCGTCTGTGGAAGATATTTATTTAAATTGATATAAATTAAATTTGAAAACAATAAATTCTGCGATAATAAATTAATATTATTATTCCACTTCAAACAGAAGTTTGTATTGATCATTTGAACTGTATTTAATTCAAAAAAATTAAATTTTAATTCAATCAACTTCGTATTTTGATAACTTGATATATTCGATATTAAATCGAAACTGATTATTAAATTGATAACTTAAAAATAAATATTCATTTAATTTATCAAATTAATATTTAAAACCGTATTAAATATTAAAATCTAACCGACGGAATATCCGGGTCATTACATTCTTCCCCACTTAAAATAATTTCGTCCTCGAAATTGCTAAGGTAGGAAAAGTGCTACAAACCCATTTTCTTTTCAAAACTTATTTATGTTGATACTCAACAATTCAAACTTCCTTACGTAACTCTCTTTCGAATAAATCCTTATTCGATAACTCCTCCCTTCGAATAACTATATTCGATAATCTCTCTTTTGAACAACTAGATTCGAAAACCTTTCTTCGAATAAACTATATTCGATTTACTCTATTCAATTTACTCTTATCAACTAACCCTATTTGATTAGCTCTTTTCACCTAACTCCTTCCGAATAAGCTATATTCGATAACTCCTTCGATTCACTAATAATCGATAACTCCTTCCGAATAACCAAATTCGATAACTCCTTTAACTCTATTCGATTAACTATGTTCAATTTACTCTATCTGGTTAACTCTTAATTTGAATAATAAATATTCGATAAATTCTAATTGAATAACTAATATTCAATTAACTCTACGGATTAACCCTAACTGATTAACTCTAACTGGTTAATTCTTACTCTAATCGATTTATTCTAACACTAATCGACTTCTCCTATTCGAATAACTCCTTTTGGATAACGTTTATTCATTTATAAAGATTTACTTTTAGTAACGGTTCTTCACTTTATAAATGTTCTCTTTAATAACTTTACTTCACTTATACAAGTGTTGTGTACCCCTTCTATTTAAAACTATCGGTGTTAAAAACCAATATCTCTTCTCTATATAAGCTCAGACTTATATATTCCATCTATCGAATGATAAATATTTAATTTAATTTATAAACTGTTATTTATAAATTAATCTTTTCTATTTATCAGTTAAAAACAGATTTCCATTTTCTATTCATCTTCTGAATATTCCTTTGATTAAATTCTATTTATTTAACAAATAAATATCTCATTTATAACATTCTATTTATTTTCTATAAATAAATATTTCCATTGAATCTCTTTGTAAATGTTTTACCAATATTTCCTTCTATTCAATTTGTAAATGTTTTTACAAATATTTCTCCTTTTATTTGTTTGCACATAACTTCCTTTGTATTTGTTTTACAAATATAATTTCTTTATTCATACCCAATTCATATTCACATTGATTTTACTCAATTTATTCATTTCGATCCATTTAACTTACTTAAGTTAAATTTAATTTCAATCATTCAAATTCCCATTAACTAGTTGCTAATTAACCGTTTTGCCTATTTCATCCTTTTTATTTGAATATAACTTGTTCAAATATATGTCAACTTAATTATAACTAATCTAATTATATATTTCAACTCGAGTTATATATTCGATTTCAAATATAAATTTTCAATTTCTTTCACTTATTCAAAAACCAATTTCGATTCAAATTTCCTATAACTAATTATTTTCCCATTTAGTTAATTCTATTTAACCATTTAAAATATGATTTTCGTCTTAAAAATCATTTCACTTACTTCACTGGAGTTCATATTTATTTTATATCTCCAGCCTGGATTTTTCTAACGGCAATTCGGATTTTATTTCCTAAAAATCCTTTTATTTATTCAATTAAACCGTTATGGTTTTATAATGGTTCTGGCGTTGCTTTTCTAAAAATTTGATTTTGACATAACTCAAAATTTATACGACGAAATCTAGAATTTTCTCTTTCATTAGAAAACTATTATTCAACCGGTCCCGACGATTCTTGTTTCAAAGAATTCCGATTTCAATCTAGTTCTGTATACTAAATTGAAGTTCAAAACGCCAATTTACGAACTGTCGCGCTACGACGAGCTCGTTTTAATTACATTTATAAATATAAACGTTTTTAACTTCGTTTATAATAAATTCAACTCCATTTTGATATATTTTTAATATATATCCAATCCATTTTATAATATTCCCGATCTATTTCACTTCTAATATTCAAATCCTATACATTTACAATATTCAACTTCCATTTGCATTTTTTTTCCAAACTCTATATTTGAATTTCCTTCTATTCAATTTCGATTTGAATTTCCTTCTATTCAAATTCTATTTCAATTCCTTATCTTCAAATTTTATTTGAATTTCTATGTTCAAATTCTATATTTGAATTCCCTTATAGTTTACTCCTATTTGAAATCTATATTCCTTTGAAGTTATATAAATATATACATATATTTATCTATCTCAAATTCAAAACATTCGAATTTTCAAATAACTTGTTTCTTTTCAACCAAATTTCCATCGAAAACTTTTCTAAGGCAGCAATTCCTTACTTAGAAACTCGAAAATGAACACTGATGATGTTGCGACCATCATCAGAATTATTTCCCAGCTACTGAATGGGTCCAGTGCTATATTTCTTTCAAAATCCATTTAGAAAAATATTTTCCAAACTCCCAGGATTTTAAATTCTGAATTCTGGTTGGAATTCAATTTCAATTCATCTTATTCGTATATTTGATTTCATATACAAATTCCATTGGTTATATATATAACTATTTCTGTTTTATATTCTAATTCGATTATAATCCTAACAATCAACTTAACTATTTAAAAACAATATCGTGTTCAATCTTCTGTTCAAGTGTTTATAAACTCCTATCGACATTGTGGCGTCCCACAATTCGACCAAAATTTATAATCCACTCAACAGACTAGTCAACACAATATAAAACGGTTTTTATATCAAATAACAAATACGCTCTTTCGTATATATATACACTCAAACTCAATCTAGGGTATTACTAACCCTATCTCTACCGAGTCACGCCACAGAGCCAAGTAATTCTTAACTTAAGCTCTGATACCAACTGTAACGACCCGGATTTTTAGTGACTTTGGTTATCGGCATAAGCTCGATGTCGATAACCAAAACATCGAAAAATCCTGGTAATTAGTGAAAGAAATTAGAGGGTGAGGAAAGATAAGATAGAAAATTAGAATAGAAGAAGAAGAACACAACATCAGAGTAACACGAATCTCACAGCGGAACGAATAAATATATTTCATAACATAACTTTGAAATACAAATTTGTACTTGAATATACATGTCATTATCAAAGTACAGCACTTACAACACAGCGGAAATAACTATTGCTATATGATCCTGAAGCCTCCTGCTCCAGCTCTTCCAGTATATCTGTAAATCCTGACTACTTGACTGCCCATACAAATTTAGGCACCCAAGAGTTTAGGGAAAACAACAAAGTAAACTCCGGGTCAGTCATGGGACTGGTATGAGTAAAACAGTTTAAAACAGTTCGAACAAGTAAACGATATCTCATAAGACCACGCCGCATAACGGAATGGGTTTTTCCCTTATGAGAATCCAAAATATCTTTATATCAAAAACCTTTTGATATTATAATAATGTCTATCAACCCCAGTATATATATAATCATCTAGTAGAAACGCTTTCATCTCACGTTCTACATATATAGTATACAATCAAAACCGCAAGCACGTATTGGGTAATGGATTTCCAACTATGTCAAGGATGGAACCGCCTTTCGCTAATGTACCTCTAGAGAGGAATACACTGGGTTCAACAAGAACATCTTGCAACCCGGCCACACATGACCGACCACTCATTTCGCTTGAGTGTATCGAATGTATATCACCAACAGTTGGGATCAGCAACTGTTTCCCGAATGGGACAGCATCAACAATAGATTTTTAGAAGTAAATGAAACTCTAGATCAGGTGATTATACACCCTACTTCGGTGCGACCGACTTAGCCATGCTGCCTGCCCGATTTCTGTCATTTACCGGATGATGAGGCTAGAAGCTACGCTTTATCATCATACCAGATTCACTTTGAATGCCACATCGTCAAATCCATCAAATCACCGATTGACGTCTACAACAATACATTATGTGTTAGCTAAAAGAAGTTTCCTTCTCCGCCTCCACTCTTGGTACGGTTGGAGAAATCAATATACGTGAACGTCTGGAAATACTCTGTCAGACATTCATCCATACAAGTCACCCAGGAACAGGATGAACTGAAGGCACTATTTCTATTAATAGAAAAAGTCCTTGCACTCTACTCCGTCTTCGATTATCTTTATATAATCTGATTCGCAAGCTACTGCCGGTATGGAGTGGTTCTTCGGATAATAATCCAACCGGTCTCTCCATATTGACAACGATGGTCAAAACTTCGATAGTCTGTGATTTAACCATCGAATAAAAACAAGTGTTTCGATAGTCGATGATTTAACTATCGAATAAAACAAGTGTTCAACCAAACATCCAACAATCACTGAACCTTTAATTAATATTCCATTAATTAAATCTATTCTCTATTTCTTTATCAATATTTGTTAACCAAATATTTTCAATAATCATGTTGGCCCTTTTGCGTTATTTGGAAAACATTTCTGAATATCACCTTCTTTTATTTTCTATACTAGGAAATATTCATTATTCTATTTCCAAGCTTTGCACATATTTGGGTTAAAACAGATGTTGTGTAAAACATCGTTACGGCAACCCAAATACAGTATTTAACTAATTCTTATTCCACATTGATCTTCGAGCCTGAATCTTGCTACTTATCGGTATATCATGAAATCAACCAAGTTGGGGTATAATTACCTCTCAGACCTTGACTGAATAACATTTAACGTCAAAACAGACAAGACTATTTACTCGAATAACCAATACCATACAACTGATTATTCACCTTTAAACACGTATACATTTTCTCTTTCTATTCTTACTAGATTTTATTCCTAGTCTTCCTTTTTGATTATACTATTCTATTTCTAAGTTCGTTTTCTTATCGACTTCTATATATTTTGATATGTTAATTTCTAACTATCAAATTATCTTAAAAAATATTCTATCTCCTTAAATTCCCGGAAAAATTCGCCATAACCTCCTTTGTACCGGGAGCATCGGGAAATTTCAAATAGCTTTCCCGGTCCTTCTCATCTCAAAAAGAAAAAGAAAAAGCCAAGCGGCTAGCCGATACGGCGCATAAAATCTCATATATGAATTAAATACGTACCTTTTTTTCGGGCATTCTATTTATTTCACTTCTATACTTTATTCCAAACCTGTCTCCTGTATCTATACCTGCCCAATCTATTTAACTATACCAAATCGTTTTAACTCAAATTTGTTAATTATCTCTTTAGTCTATTTCTCCTTTTAATATTTGAATTCTATATTCAAACTCCAATTCGCTTCTATTATTCAATTTCTATATATCAAATTCTATTGTCTTCTATTATTCAAATCCTATAATATAAAGTCCGTTTGAATTTCTATATTCAAATCTATAGTTTAAAGTCCGTTTGAATTTCTATATTCAAATTCTATATTCAAAGTCTATTTGAATTTCTATATTCAAAGTCTATTTGAATTTCTATATTCAAATTCCATTTGAAATACTATATTCAAATTCTATAGTTAAACTCCATTTGAATTCGATTATTCAAATCTCTTTTTCAATTCCATATATTCAAAGTCCATTTGAATTTCTCTGCATTATTTATAAACAACGTTTATAACTTCAATTCAAATCCCACCTTTCCATTTATAACCAACGTTTATAAATTCAATTCAAATCCCATATTTTCATTTATAAACAACGTTTATAAATTCGATCCAAATCCCATCTTTCCATTTATAAACAACGTTTATAAATTCAATTCAAATCCAATATTTTCATTTATAACAACGTTTATAAATTCAATTCAAATCCCATATTTTCATTTATAAACAACGTTTATAAATTCGATTCAAATCCCATCTTTCCATTTATAAACAACGTTTATAAATTCAATTCAAATCCCATATTTTCATTTATAAACAACGTTTGTAAATTCGATTCAAATCCCATATTTTCATTTATAAACAACATTTATAAATTCATACTTGTTTTATATACCTTCAAACAAGTTAATATTTTCTGTAGTTTTATTTAAAATTCAAATTCTATTTATAAAAATAGAATTTCCTTTTTAAATATCAAATACCCTTTCCGATATTTTTATGAATCAATATTCAAGCTCTAGTGGTATTTTCAACAATCAGATCAACCAATTTTCAATCATTTGATTTTTAACATATCATATATGAATATATATGAAATCAAACAAACAACAGATAATATATATTTTTGAGGAATCCAGCTGGATTCCTCCAACCTGTTTTCCTGCATCCACAGATGTTAGTCAACATAGTAATACCCATCCTGCTTCGAGGCAGGATATCGCGGTATAGAAGGTCGTCCACTAATCATAGCGTGGGGCGTATAGGGTAATCATCCGCTATGAAACTGCGGGCATCCGCTAATGAAACTGCGGGAATCCAACCAATCATCAACCCAATATATATATATAATAGTCAACCAATCCTAAATAACTGTATATATATTTTTAAAACCATCAGACAACATTCAAACAAGCACAGACAATTATTTTTAATGATATAAAAAAAATTTCTAAATAATTGGTGAGTGAGGTTTACTCACCAGGGCTTTTATTTGCGATCCATTCTGATTTCAAATTCTAAAATGTTGAATTATGAATCTCAGAGCTACGCCTTTCTCGACTGATTCCACTCGATAATATCTTGTATATATCTAATGAAATATTCCTTAGTTAGTAAAATTTTATGCATTTGGATTAAACTAATTTAATCCTAACTGACCTACTAATTTAATTCTAACTAGTATGCTGATTAAATTCTAATCCATATACTAATTAAATTCTAATCTATATACTAATTAAATTCTAATCTATTTACTAATTAAATTCTAATCTATTTCTAAAAAATAGTTAACACCATTTTCTTTTATATAAACAAATTTCGAATTTGTAGTAAAGGGCATTCCCTTTCTAATAATATAATTTTTTTTTGTTTAACTAACATACTAACATTTATTTACTTTTAACTTCTTAATCGAACCACTTAACAAATTTTTGACTTATATAATAATTTGAATACTTATATTAATAACTACTTATTTATAAATAAACTTCATCTTCTTTAAATCTGTCAAGAATACATACCACATCATCTCGGCTTTCCACTTCATTTCCGCAAGCTCCATCTCTCATTATAACCATACGCTACTCCATCAACCACCCAGAACCGCAAGTCTGCTCCAGACAAAATCGAGAACTAGGACAAACAGACATCCCCTTTGAAACAGCGCATGCTTCAGGACCACGATGCCATCACCGAATTCATTTCCGACTTCATGAAATCGACCCTAGCTTCATCGTGAATCGCGACTCCGCACACCCCATACCAGAACCGATTGAACCCAAAACAAGTTATCGCGAACTCCTAAATTACGATGGAGCCAAGTACCTCGACATCACACTTTAGATCGCCATCATCCTGAAACAGAATCGAACCCCCAACCAATGATTTCGACGCCTTCTGCTCCACCTATCGCGCTCGCCTTAGAGTCGCGGTGGTTTGACTTGCGATTTCCCCTTCTGTTTCGATTTGATTCTAAAATGAAAAGGAGAGTGATTTTATATAGAAGAAGAATGGAGAAATAAAAGGCCACGAGTGTTTTTTTTTTAATTGTGGTGGAAAGAATGGCACGGCTGTTTTATTTGGTGATCAAGAAGGGGACACAGTGAACATGATGTGGAGGAAAATAAACCCACAAAAAAATCAAATATTTTATTTGATTTTATTTAAATTTAACCGGATCTGGTACTTTGATTTCGAACTTCGTTCTGAACTCAACAGATGACATTCCTAAGGTAAAACCACTATTCCGGACACACTGGGATAGGTTACGAAGTCCAATTCGATCGTCTGTGGAAGATATTTATTTAAATTGATATAAATTAAATTTGAAAACAATAAATTCTATGATAATAAATTAATATTATTATTCCACTTCAAACAGAAGTTTGTATTGATCATTTGAACTGTATTTAATTCAAAAAAATTAAATTTTAATTCAATCAACTTCATATTTTGATAACTTGATATATTCGATATTAAATCGAAACTGATTATTAAATTGATAACTTAAAAATAAATATTCATTTAATTTATCAAATTAATATTTAAAACCGTATTAAATATTCAAATCTAACCGACGGAATATCCGGGTCATTACAGTATATTATGATTATGTTGTAAAATTTTAATGTTATCATCCATGTTGTAAAGGTATGAAGTTATCATCTATGTTGTAATTTTATATGATTAAATCATCATGTTGTTCATATGCTAGTTGGGTTCATATGATAAATCATATGTATTTATGCAAGTTAGGATGTGAATTGAGGCATAGATCATATGAAAATTATGTATAACTTCTATGACACCTCTTTTATGTGAATCGGATCTAAATGTTAGGCTATGACATGTGTGAGTTATATGTTAAATCCTACATGCTAGTTTACATGTTTAGATGTAAGTTTACACCATTGTTATGTTGCATAAATCACATATGCAAGTTTATATAAATATATGAGTTTGGAATATGAATCATGTTATGCAAGTTTGTGGTTATTGCCTATGCAAGTTTACAACTTTAGATGTAGATCTATAACATACATGATTTATGCAAGTTTATGACTATTTCCTAAACAAGTTCACACCTATAGATTTGGATCTATGACATATGTAGTTTTATGCAAGTTGTAACTTTGGCCTATGCAAGTTTTAGATGTAGAACATCATCCACACATGCAAGTTCAACCCTATGTTTGGATCTAGTTTTATTCTATGTATGTTGTGATGTTTTCTCTTTATTCCATAAGTTAGACTATTCGAGTCTAACGTATATTTTACGTTAAACGAACGGACGTACAACGTGGGGTGATGGGAGAATATTAAAAGATGTAATATTGAGAATTATCATAAATGCCTTAAAAGGCATAGAATAAATATGCGAAGATAATTGGTATGATTTTGCATACCATAAATAGATGGATATAATTGAGTCAATTATGGCCATAGTTAAATTTGGAATTGATTGATAATTTGAATAGGGAAAGTAATTCAAATTAGGGGATGATTAATTAAATGTAATTAATCGTCTTAGACACGAGGTTAGGCTCTTTTGTGGTGTAAGACTGCCCGGACCCGCCCGGCAAATCCAGCTGTCACAAATGCCAGTCTAACGTGAGAGGTCTTAGGCACAAATTAAATGCGTGACAGTTGTAAAGACACGAGGTTAGGTTCGTTTGTGGTGTAAGATTGCCCGGACCCGCCCGGCAAATCCATCTGCCACAAATGCTAGTCTAATGTGGGAGGTCTTTATAAGGTTACGGTCTTAATGAATTAAGAAACACTTAACCAGATAAACATGTAGTTGGACATGAGGGGGTTAATTGGGTGCCTTGGGTGGCATGTGGAATCTAGTGGGTGCCTTGGGTGGCATTTGAAATACGATTAGAAACACTTAACCAAAATTTGAAACATGTAAGTGAACATGAATAGAAGTGGGTTAAGTGGGATGTACTAGAGGGGGCCAAGCTTAGGTGGATAGCTTGTGTCAAGTCATGGGGGTCCGTTTCAACCAGTAACCCATAAGTATCTCTGTGGGCTCGACCAAAGTCTTGGACGGGACATGCGTATTGGGCTTGACTGTAAGAGGCCAAAACGGGTGAGCGGTGGTAGCACAAGTCCAACGGGTTCATGTGCGTGTGTGTGCCCGGGCTGGTAGGTAAGACGTTGTTGCATCGTGCAGGTATAAGCCATGCATCTCTGGTTGTATCTGTTTGGCACTTTGGGGAGTGATACACCCCACTATGGGACCAACACGGGTATCTACGAGTTAGGGAGCCGATCGCTTGGGGTAGGACTTAGGGTACACTTAGTTCTGTCTGTTTCTGTTGGTACCATCTGTTTCTGTTGGGTGGTGACACCTGTCTGTTTCTGCATGGTACCGTCTATTGGGGTGGTAAAGGCCCATTTCTAGTGTACACCTAATTCTAACATTCTGTTTCCGTAGGGATTATTCTATTTCCGTACCTTCTGTCTGTTGGGGTGGTAAAGGCCTATTAGTTGGGTGGTAAAGGCCCATTATTAGTATTCTACTTATGTACCTTCTGTATGTTGGGGGTGGTGAAGGCCCATTACTAGCATTCTGTTTCTGTATAGATTATTCTATTTCGATTCTATTTCAGATTAAACATTAGGGTAACACCCAATCCTGTTATACTAGTGGTAGTGCAGTATAGTAATTGTTCTATAGTGATTAGGAGTGCCTTTAACGAATAACTTGGTTCATCTTAGTTCCTTGTTTATTCTGTCATACCCAATTATTCATAGTCATTTCCTTATTTTCCAGCTTATGCCTTAGCCTAGTTATTTTGATAATTATATTGTTAAAGTGATCGCACTCGCCAGACTTTATGTCTGACCCCCTTTGTTTCCACCTCTTTTCTTCCTCCCCCCCCCCCCCCCCCCCCCCGAGGTGCTCAGGGACGAAACACGCAGGTTCAGTCAAGATTTGGATGTCATCTTCTAGGAGCTTCTTCTGAAGTATGGCTAGAGTCTTTGTCTCTTATATGGCTTGCTCTTTAATTTGGGGAATGATGTTTTTATTTTAAATACCAATGTACTCTGATAATGTAAGACAGAAATGTTTTGTTGTAAGGGTTTTATAACTCATGGCATTATGTAACAAAGCATTTTGGTGATTTAATAAAGTTATTTATTTCCGCTGCAAAAATTTTAATATCTGTCTTGTGATATTCTGTGTCTGTTTACCTAAAATGCTCCACTGAAGTTAAGGCATTCCCTTTGTGAGTGACCTTAATGGAGGTGGGGGTGTTACATTTGGTATCAGAGCTGAAGGTTACCAGATTAGATAAAAGTTTTGAAAATATTTTTCAAAAAGGTTTTTTTTAAAAGAAAGTATTTTCAAAAAGGAAAGCCTGTTTTAAAAACATTCCCCGAAAAGCCATATGTAGTATCCTTCGGTCCTTTGTCTAAAATCTCTTCCTTTGATAGGATAGGCGAATGCTCTGCCGGCTGATGGATAGGATAGGGATAGGAAAATTTATGTTGAAGGTTTAATTTCCTTATCTGGTTATGAAGTTAAGACTCTTTTTGATTCTGTAATCGAGACTCTGCACTTTAATACAAGTCTTATTTATGATACCGTAGTTGTTTCAAACCCCATTTGTGTTTCGGCTCAATTGTTAGTGATTTGCAGGGGTTTGAAATTATCTGTGTTAGGCGTCAAAAATTTGAATGTGACACTTGTATGCTCAAGTTCATGGGCTATGGGTTAGGTCTAAATGGACCAGCTTTCTATGTACAGGGTCGTTCTAGATTTTGAGAGGAGGGTCGTTAAGTTTCTAACTTGTCATTGGAAGACCCCCAAAGTTTCTTGTAACCCGCAAGGGTCTGTTATGTTTAGCTTTCTGAGAATCATTCTGTAATATGATCTGTACCAGTGGTCTGTAAGTATCTGAATATTTCTGAAGGATAGGGGTTTCTACTCTAAGCATGAAGTAGATCTCCAGTTTTGACATTGTTTAATGGGGGTAATTCTTTGAGCGTCAGTCTGATGTTGATTTCGGTCTTCGGGGCTGAGACTTAGGGAATTATTCTCTTAACCGATGTCAAATGGGAACAGAGCTTTCGTTTTAGTTGTATCATTTGTTTGTATCCCATCGACCGGATCTTCGACCTTTAGATAGTAAATCCATGGGTGTAAACATGTGTTTGAGACATGTTATGTTTGATGGATGCATGTGGATGCAAGTTTTGCTAGTGGTTGCTCGTGGATGCATATACACACACTTTAGGCACTAGATTGGCTCAGTCACTTCATATTGCATATTGCATATTGCATATAAATGTGTGTACATATTTAAGTTATTGGATGTATAATGGTTGTGTTATCATAAGGATGCTGCATTTTGGTGAATGGTTGTGAACACATGTAGAATTAATATGTATCGATATGGTTCTTTTGCATACATAATGGATGCATGGCACTATCATGGTTTGCATTAAGGAGGTCAACTGAATCAGTAGACCGCCTGATTTTGCATTAGATAAGGAACATATACACACACTTCTTGCATATGTTCATACAGCATTAGGAATTTTTAAGGACAATGGATGCCTGTGTTTGATGGTTGAGTAGAGATGGTTGTTTGGATGATAGGATATGCATTCTCCTTAACTTGGAGATTTCGGGGGAGAAATCCTTTAAGGAGGGGAGAATGCAACACCCCGGATTTTTGAATAACCGAAATAATTAATCAAAGAATAATTAATCTCAGACGTGAGAATTAAGGGGAATGGGTTGCGCCATTGTGTTCATCTCGGAATTCTGTTCGAGATAGAATCCGAGTTTGCGTAAAACGGATAACGGATGAAGGAGATATGGACGAACGAAGTTAGGCGGAAAACCAGAAGAGAAAGAAAGAGAAAAAAAGATTGCATTGGCGCACTTGGGAAGTGCGCCAGTACAAATTTTCATTGGTGCACTTCCCAAGTCCGTCCAGGCCAAGAAGAAAGCCTGCACAGCTTTCTGGTTCAGTCTAATCTATGTTGTGACTCATTGTTGAGTCCTTTCTGACTCCTTGCTGAGTCATTAGGGCTGACTTGTCACCCTATCTTGACTGAGTGGTTTCGATTAACCCTAAGATCATCCGACAGCTATGATTAAATTAAAAATCTATAAAAAGAAATGGAGACTCAAACCCTAAAATCAAATTAAAACTAAAACTATGACCGTCATGCTGTCACCTAGCAACTCAGCATAGCCGACACCAATTAGATAGGAAGAACAACGAATCAAATCAGTTCTATTCAACTTTAACAACGAATCTTCTTCAAAGGAGAGCTAATACAACTTCAGAACTCAGAATTCAAAAATCAAGACCCTCTTTGAGTTGTGAGTTCGATTTCTTTAATAAAATAATTATTAAATTAATCGGATTAAGTTATGATGTGGATTATATGGATGTGATGTGAATTATTGACCGCATATTATGATTATGTTGTAAAATTTTAATGTTATCATATATATTCTATGATGTTATGTTATGATGTTATCATCCATGTTGTAAAGTTATGATGCTATCATCTATGTTGTAATTTTATATGATCAAATCATCATGTTGTTCATATGCTAGTTGGGTTCATATGATAAATCATATGTATTTATTGAAGTTCGGATGTGAATTGAGGCATAGATCATATGCAAATTATGTATAACTTTCATGACACCTCTTTTATATGAATCGGATCTAAAGTTAGGCTATGACATGTGTGAGTTATATGCTAAATCCTACATGCTAGTTTACATGTTTAGATGTAAGTTTACACCATTGTTATGTTGCACAAATCACATATGCAAGTTTATATAAATATATGAGTTTGGAATATGAATCATGTTATGCAAGTTTGTGGTTATTGCCTATGCAAGTTTACACCTTTAGATGTAGATCTATGACATACATGATTTATGCAAGTTTATGACTATTGCCTAAACAAGTTCACACCTATGGATTTGGATCTATGACATATGCAGTTTTATGCAAGTTGTAACTTTGGCCTATGCAAGTTTTAGATGTAGAACATCATCCACACATGCAAGTTCACTCCTATGTTTAGATCTAGTTTTATTCTATGTATGTTGTGATGTTTTCTCTTTATTCCAAAAGTTAGACTATTCGAGTCTAACGTATATTTTACGTTAAACGAACGGACGTACAACGTGGGGTGATGGGAGAATATTAAAAGTTGTAATATTGAGAATTTGCATAAATGCCTTAAAAGGCATAGAATAAATATGTGAAGATAATTGGTATGATTTTGCATACCATAAATAGATGGACATAATTGAATCAATTATGGCCATAGTTATATTTGGAATTGATTGATAATTTGAATAGGGAAAATAATTCAAATTGGTGGATGATTAATTAGATGTAATTAATCGTCTAAGACACGAGGTTAGGCTCTTTTATGGTGTAAGACTGCCCGGACCCGCCCGGCAAATCCAGCTGCCACAAATGCCAATCTAATGTGAGAGGTCTTAGGCACAAATTAAATGCGTGACAGTTGTAAAGACACGAGGTTAGGCTCGTTTGTGGTGTAAGACTGCCCGGACCCGCCCGGCAAATCCACCTGCCACAAATGCCAGTCTAATGTGGGATGTCTTTATAATGTTACGGTCTTAATGAATTAAGAAACACTTAACCAGATAAACATGTAGTGGGACATGAGGGGGTTAAGTGGGTGCCTTGGGTGGCATGTGGAATCTAGTGGGTTCCTTGGGTGGCATTTGAAATACGATTAGAAACGCTTAACCAAAATTTGAAACATGTAAGTGAACATGAATAGAAGTGGGTTAAGTGGGATGTACTAGAGGGGACCAAGCTTAGGTGGATTGCTTATGTCAAGTCAAGGGGGTCTGTTTCAACCAGTAACCCATAAGTATCCCTGTGGGCTCGACCTAAGTCGAGGACGGGACACGCGTACTGGGCTTGACTGTAAGAGGCCAAAACGGATGAGCGGTGGCAACGCAAGTCCAACGGGTTCATGTGCGTGTGTGGGCCCGGGCTGGTAGGTAAGACGTTGTTGCATCGCGTAGGTATAAGCCGTGAATCTCTGGTAGTATCGGGTTGCCAGTTTGGGGAGTGATACACCCCACTTTGGGACCAGCACGGGTATCTACGAGTTAGGGAGCCGATCGCTTGGGGTAGGACTGTAACACACCATGAATTCTATAACATTAAGCTTCACAAATTAAAGTGTAATTAATTCTAAATGAAAGAATTAAGGGAAATGGGTTACATCATTATGTTCATCTCGGAATTTTCCTTGAGATAGAGTCCGAGTTTGCGTGAATCGGACTTCGTATGAAGAAGTTATGACCTTCAGAAGTTTCAGAATAAATTTTAAATTCAAACAGCTTAGTTTTAAATTCGAAATTCAAAAACAGGTTCAAACTGGGCTGGGCGGGAAAATTCCCGCCCAGAAGACCAGGTCGACCATGGTATCGACCTGGCCACCCCAGGTCGACCATACTGTCGACCTGGCCACCCCAGGTCGACCATAGTGTCGACCTGCCTGGTCGACCTGGCTGACTAGGTCTGGCTTTGGCTCGAATTTCTATGGCCTTGTGTGTCACTAGGGCTAACGTGTCGCCTCTTGATTGGCTCTTTGAACTTTTTATGGTCTGGATTGCTCCTGTCTTCATTTGACGGCTCAAAACAATTTAAAACTCTAAAAAAGCACTCAAAGTCTCAACTGAAATTCACATAAAAAAATAAGAAAGGAGTCGTCATGCTGCCAGGGAGGGATTGAACATAGCCGTCAAGAGAAAAGCCTAAGAGATGAATCAAATTAGAAGAAGATTAAAGTTTAGTCAAACTAATCAGCGCAACGTTAGTCTACCCAAAGGAGCACATCTCAATTTCAGAATTCAGAATCCAGAATTCAAAGTTCTGCATTCGTTGTAAGTATAGTGACCTTTCAGAATATGAATAAAAACTATTATATGATTCGATGTAAATGAAAACAGAATCGTGTTTTTATAATTTTTGTGTATTGTAATGGCTCTATCATGACTTGTGTATTGACATTTGTGGCATAAATTGATTGATGCAAGCCTATTTAACAATTGTATATGAAAACAATGGCACTTGCAAGTTTGTGGCAAAAACTAGAAATTGATCCCTTTTTGTTTATGTTGATGGCATGGACTATGTATATTCCTTTAGTCTAAATTAGAATTTATGTAAACATGTTATAGACCTTTTATGCCTACATGACCCAAAACCTATGATATCATTCTTATGTTTATTGGCAAGTATAATTAGATCTATGTTTGCAAGTATAATTGAATCTATGTTTCATAAACTATGCAAGTTCATATTGAAATATGCTATATGATTAGATGACAAAATTGTACATTTTGATGAAAATATAACATGCTAGTTTTGTGGTCGATATTATGCCAAGTTAAATATGTTTAAACACAAGTTTGTATTTACTTAAACTATGCCATTTCATATGTCACCTACTTAGTCATACTTTGATTTGAATGCAAGTTCATATGACCAATGTTATATTTTAGTTGAATCGCCAAATTACAAGTTCACGCGCCACACACCTTTATGTATTACATTTTCATGATTTTCCCTTTTCCTCACGTTTATAAAGTTGGGCTAAATTGTGACAAGCCCAACACATTTTATAAGGTTGCGAACAAACGGGGGTAATAATGTTGGGTGTAAAATATGAAAATATATGTTGGCATGTTTGGCACATGCCAATGATTATGACACATAAGCGGTATCAATTGAAATACCCAAAAATAAAAGATATGACATTTACATATATTAGAGAAGTAATAAAATATGTAAATTTAGAAAACACGATATGCTTAACCCGAGGTTGGATTGAGTTGTGATGTAAACCTGCCCGGACCCGCCCGGCTGTCCAGTAGTCACAACAATACGTATCCAATGCGGGTGGTTAAGCACTGAGCCCGGTAAGGACCCGAGGTTAGACTGAGCTACGGTGTAAACCTGCCCGGAACCGACCGGCACATCCAGTAACCATAACAATACCTGTCTAATGTGAGTGGTCTGGTGCTCCTAAGAGGCTAAGGACAGATGGTAGGGTTAAGTCAACTATAATACTTAACCAAATTCAACATGTTAACAAGAATTAATGGGTGGGGTTAGGTAAATACAGACACTTAACCACTTAACATGTTTGACTAGAAAATCCTAGTAACGAGGGACGCGTTTCAGCAGTAACCCAAAGTTAGGTATCAACGGTACCCAGAAACTAGGCAGGGTGGGGCACGATTATTGGGCTGATTGTAAGCAGTCAAACGACGGCGGTGGGTGCACAGTGCAGGTCTAATGGGGTGTAGGCATGCACACACTCCAGAGCAGACAACCAGGGCACTGGGGACACCAATAGTATAACCTATGCCTTCTAGGATTTGTGTCGGGGTCGCCACCATGGGCCTTGATACACCCCATGGTGGGACCAACATAGTTATCTACAATTCTTGGGGGCCGTATGACACATGTTAACGCGAGTAGGAGCCGATCTTTAATAAGAAATGGGGATCACTTCACCCTTACCACGGGGTGCTAGTTAGAATAAACTCAAGTAGGTGCAGAGATATAGTATGGGTGTGATAGTACATTCGACACTTCCTTTGCTTGTGACACTTTCCTATTTTTAGTTTACATTCATCATACCCTTTTCTTATTCACATATTGAAGAGTTACTAGATTTACTCAGGCTTTATGTCTGACCCTATTTTCTTTTCATCTTCTTTTCTTTCGTTCCCCCCACCCCCCCCTCCAGGTCCACAGGGAGGAAATAGCTCAACTCAGTCAGACTCTTTACAAGCACCAAGAACGTAGATGTATGATTTGGATCTTTCTTGCTCGGATAATGGCTTTGGATATCACTATGGGGATTTTTGTCACTTTATTTATGTTTTCATGCTTCTTTAATAATCAAGGCAGTTATGTGGTTGTAATGTTGGAAGTATTTTGAGACAATTCTGGAAATCTTTGTTTGATACACGTATTGATGAAATAAAAGTTTGTTTGGTTTCCACTGTTTAAAATATGTGTATTTATATTTGTCTTTAGTTCATCTGTGGCTTTTACTTATAAACCTCCACCAAAGTTAAGGCATTCCCTTTGTGAGTGACCTTAATGGAGGTGGGGTGTTTCACTTGGTATCAGAGCCTAGGTTTACCAGACAAGATAAAAGTTTTTGAAAATTATTTTCAAAAAGAAAGTTTAAAGAAGCACTTCTTTATAAAAAGTGTTATATTTATAAAAAGACAAAATCCCCCAAAGCCATGCGCCCTATCTATCCCTCTCTATCCTTCGTTTTGAATTTTTCCTTTCTGTTTCAGTATGTCTGGGGACCTTACTCCCCAGCTACAGACGCTTTTACTCCTCCTCCTCCTCTGTGCGAAACAGCAAGCGGAAAAATCGTAGAACAAGAAGACGGATAATAGTCAATGAGGAAAGGACCACAACAATAATAACAAGACACGTGAGAAAAGGAAATGTTATTTTTGTGGCATTGTTGGGCATATAGTCCAGGATTGTATAAAGAAGAAGATGAAGATGGGGGCATGCTTTCAGTGTGGTGATATTGGACATATCAGTAAGAACTGCCCTAAGAAGCAAGGGCAAGGCCCGCGAGCAGGACCTTCTGGGGGTACCTCTTTAACTTCTTCTCCTAAACGCTTTGTTTTATCTTGCTTATCTTCTCAATCCTATCTTGAGAACGAGGTGGTAATATTTCTGTAGAAAGTGTAGTCTATCTTTATGATCATCCAGTTCGCACACTTTTTGACTCTGGCGCATCACACTCTTTTATTTCGTCTGCCTTAGTAGAATCTTTGCATCTAGACACTAGTATGGTAGAAGATCCCTTAGTAGTTTCAAATACAATTGGGGGCTCCGCTTACTTGTCAATGGTTTGTTTGGGTTTGAAAACCTCTATTCTCAGTGTTGAGTTTAGTTGTAATGCCTTTGTCTTGGGCTTCTCAGGATATGGTTTGATCTTAGGCATGGACTGGTTATCCAATAATGGGGCCATCCTTGATTGTGAGAAAAGAGTAGTTAGACTCTTGACTCGTCTTGGTAACACTCTAGAAATTTCTTGTAATCCCTTGAATGCTGTTATGCTTAGTTATCTAGAGTCGCTTGATACTTCTGATGAGAATTTGCAATCAGTTAGAGTAGTCCGGGAATATCCGGATGTCTTTGAGGAGGTGAAAGGCTTACCTCCAAGGCGGGAAATAGACTTCCGCATATATCTTGTGGATAATGCAAAGCCTGTAGCTTTACCTGTCAGACACATGGCTCCAAAGGAGAGAAAGGAGCTCAGCAAGCAGGTGAAAGAACTTCTCGAAAAAGGGTTCATTAGACGGAGCATTTCGGAATGGGGTGCTCCAATGGTGTTCGCAACCAAAGCGGATGGTTCGCTTCGCCTTTACGTCGACTATATGGAGTTAAACAAATTGACCAAGAAAAATAAGCACCCTCTTCCCTGAATCGACGATTTGTTTGATTAACTTGTAGGAGCGTCGGTCTTCTCCCAACTTGATCTGGCAACCGGGTTCCATTAGCTAAGAGTAGCTGAAGATAGCATTGATAAGACGACGTTCAGAGCCCCAGACGGTTTCTTCGAGTGGCTTGTCATGCATTTCGGCTTGACAAATGCACCTGCTTATTTCGTAGACCTAATGAGCAGGGTATTCAGAGAATTCCTCAATAAATTCGTGGTGGTCTTCGTAGATGATATCTAAATCTTCTCAAAGAATGATAAGAACATGCCCGGCATCTGAAAGAAATCATGGAAACTCTTCGAGTCCATCAGCTAAAAGCCAAATTCTCCAAGTGCCACTTTTGGAGAAAAGAAGTAAGGTTTCTTGGGCATACAGTGTCCAAAGAAGGGTTGGCTGTGGACCCCGCGAAAGTAGTGGCAGTGCAAGATTGGAAGACGCCAAGAAATGCAACCAAAGTCCGAAGCTTTCTTGGGCTAGCCGGTTTCTATCGAAAATTTATTAAGGATTTCGCGAAAATCTCAGCCCCACTCACAAGGCTAACAAAGAAGAATCTGGCATTCACTTGGGTTTTGGACTGCGAATTTTCTTTCCAACGATTAAAAAGGGCTCTCACAACAGCCCCAGTTCTGACCTTGCCAAATGGAAGCAAAATGTTCACAATATACACAGATGCATGTGGAACGGGACTAGGTGTTGTTCTAATGCAAGAAGGAAGGGTAGTAGCTTATGGCGGAAGACAATTGAAAGTTCATGAAAAGAACCACCCAACACACGATCTTGAGTTAGCCGCCATCGTCTTTGCGCTTAAGTCTTGACGCCATTATCTCCTAGGTGAGAAGTTCGAATTATACAGTGACCATAAATCGTTGAAATATCTCTTCTCGCAGAAGGATCTTAACTTAAGGCAGCAAAGATGGATGGAGTTTCTTGCCTCGTATGACTTTGAAATTTCCTATACTCCCGGCAAAAGCAACGTAGTAGCAGACGCGTTGAGCCGAAATAAACTGACCCTAAGCCCACTCTTCATAGAAAGGCAAAGCTTGGAGTATATAGCCAGTTTTAATTTTAGGCCCTCCTCGGATTTTGTACCAGGTTTGCTAGCATCTCTCGAAGTACGTCCTACTCTCTTGGACTCAATATAGGTTGCACAACGTGAAGACCCTCAGCTTGTTGATGTGATTGATAAACTTATTAGGGGTGAGACTTCTAGTCACCTCAATAGGTACTCTATCGATGATAAAGGCTGGCTGAGACGCGATGGAGGACTATGCGTTCCACAAGCAAGGGAGTTGGTAAAGAAGGTTCTTGAGGAAGCACATCATTCCAAGATGACAATACACCCAGCGGAGATAAAATGTACAAGGACATGAAAAGAGTTTTCTGTTGGAACGGCATGAAGAAGGACATAGTAGAATTCGTTTCTAAGTGCATGACCTGCCAATGGGTCAAGGCGGGACAAAAGAAGCCTGGAGGACTACTTCACCCTCTAGAGGTCCCACAGTGGAAGTGGGATAGCATTTCAATGGACTTCATAGATCGACTGCCTAGGTCGAGAAGAGGCAACACTGAAATAGTTCGACTCCATGGGATACCCTCCAGCATTGTTAGTGACCGAGACCCTATCTTCACAAGTGAGTTTTGGCGGAGTCTGCCAGA
Organism: Allium sativum; assembly: GCA_030737875.1. NCBI lineage: Eukaryota > Viridiplantae > Streptophyta > Magnoliopsida > Asparagales > Amaryllidaceae > Allium > Allium sativum. The sequence goes on from CM060916.1 coordinate 184,674,555, forward strand.
TGCTGTAGGCACACAGTTATGTTTGAGCATGGCCTATCACCCCCAAACCGATAGCCAGACGGAAAGGGTGAATAGAGTTTTGGAAGATCTTTTAAGACTTTGTGTTCTTGACTTTGGAGGGACGTGGGAGGATCACCTTCCTTTAGTAGAATTTTCCTACAACAACAGCTACCAAGCTACCATAGGTATGGCACCCTTCGAATCCTTGTATGGAAGACCGTGCAAATCACCAACTTGTTGGTGGGAGTCTATAGATAAGCTTATACTTGGGCCAGACATGATTCAAGAGACTTCGGAGAAAGTGGACTTGATACGTAGGAGAATGAAGACTGCTCAAGACAGACAGAAATCCTACGCCGACAAAAGAAGGACCGACCTTGAGTTTGAGGTTGGGGACTGGGTTTTCCTTAATGTATCTCCTTTAAGGAACGTCGTTCGCTTTGGATCCGCAGAAAAGCTAGCACCAAGATTTGTAGGACCGTTTCCTATCACCGAGAAGGTTGGGAAGATGGCCTATACATTAGAGCTACCCGAGAGACTGGCCGGAGTTCACAACGTCTTTCATGTTTCTCACATTCGGAAGTGTTTGCATGAGTCTGCGGAAGTGGTGGAACCTAGCCTTCTAAAAGAAGCCGAAGTGGAACGTGAAGCAACTGTGAGGAAAGTTCCAACCCGGATCTTAGGAACTGAAGTGAAAAAGCTACGCAACCGCGAAGTCAAACTCGTTAAAGTTCAGTGGAGCAACGCCGAGGAAGACGCGACTTGGGAAACTAAGGACAGAATACGCGCTGCCTACCCTCTTCTTTTTGAGGGTACATCTTTGATCCCTCTTTTTCCTTAAGTTATGCTTTATCTATCTTTTTAGGTATATCTCCTCGGTCCTTTTCCTAACTCCTTAGGTAGAAAACAAGTGGATGCAAACATGTATTTGAAAACATGTTATGGATGATGGCTGCAAATGGTTGCTAGTGATTGCTAGTGGTTGCTCGTGGATGCATATACACACACATATCCTAGGTTATAGATCGGCTCCGTCACTTCATATTGCATATGGATATATATGTATTCTCATTTGCGTATGGTTGAAACTTGATATGCTGTCATATGGTCGTCGCATTTGTATGAATAATTGTGCACTCATGTAGAATTATAAGTAGGAAAAACTTGCATACATAATGGATTCATGACACTTACATAATTCGCATTAAGGAGGCCAACTGAATTAGTAGACCGCCTGATTTCTGCATTTGATAAGGACATGTACACACACTATGCATATGATCACGAAGCATTAGAAGTCTTTTAAGGAGGCGTTTGTTGGTTGAGTAGATTGGCTGTTGTATGGTAGGATATACATTCTTCCTAACTTGAAGATTTCGGGGATGAAATCCTTTTAAGGGGTGAGAATGTAACACCCCGTGAATTCTATAACATTAAGCTTCACAAATTAAAGTGTAATTAATTCTAAATGAAAGAATTAAGGGAAATGGGTTATGCCATTGCGTTCGTCTCGGAATTCTGCTTGAGATAGAGTCCGAGTTTGCGTGAATCGGACTCCGTATGAAGATGTTATGACCTTCGGAAGTTTCAGAATAAATTTTAAATTCAAACAGCTCAGTTTTAAATTCGAAATTCAAAAACAGGTTCAAACTGGGCTGGGTGGGAAAATTCCCGCCCAGAAGACCAGCTCGACCAAAGGGTCGGCCATTGTGTCGACCTGGCCACCCCAGGTCGACCATAGTGTCGACCTGCCAGTCGACCTGCCTGGTCGACCTGGCTGGCTAGGTCTGGCTCTGGCTCGAATTTCTGTGGCCCTTTATGTCACTAGGGCTGACGTGTCGCCTCTTGATTGGCTCTTTGAACTTTGTATGGTCTGGATTCCTCCTGTCTTCATCTGACGGCTCAAAACAATTTAAAACTCTATAAAAGCACCCTAAGTCTCAACTGAAATTCACTTAAAAAAATAAGAAAGGAGTCGTCATGCTGCCAGGGAGGGATTGAACACAGCCGTCAAGAGAAAAGCCTAAGAGATGAATCAAATTAGAAGAAGATTAAACTTTAGTCAAATTAAGCAACGCAACGTTAGTCTACCCAAAGGAGCGCATCTCAATTTCAGAATTCAGAATCCAGAATTCAAGGTTCTGCATTCGTTGTAAGTATAGTGACCTTTCAGAATAGGAATAAAAACTGTAATGTGATTCGATGTAAATGAAAACAGAATCGTGTGGTTATAATTTTTTTGTATTGTAATGGTTCTATCATGACTTGTGTATTGATGTTTGTGGCATAAATTGATTGATGCCAGCCTCTTGAACAATTGTATATGAAAACAATGGCACTTGCAAGTTTGTGGCAAAAACTAGAAATTGATCCCTTTTTGTATATGTTGATGGCATGGACTATGTATATTCCCTTAGTCTAAATTAGAATTTATGTAAACATGTTATAGACCTTTTATGCCTACATGACCCAAAACCCATGATATCATTCTTATATTTATTGGCAAGTATAATTAGATCTATGTTTGCAAGTATAATTTGATCTATGTTTCATAAACTATGCAAGTTCATGTTGAAATATACTATATGATTAGATGAAAAAATTGTACGTTTTGATGAAAATATAACATGATAGTTTTGTAGTCGACATTATGCAAGGTTAAACATGTTTAAACACAAGTTTGTATTTGCCTAAACTATGCCATTTCATATGTCACCTACTTAGTCATACTATGATTTGAATGCAAGTTCACATGACCCATGTTATATGTTAGTTGAATCGCCAAATTGCAAGTTCACGCGCCACACACCTTTATGTATTACATGTTCATGATTTCCCCTTTTCCTCACGTTTATAAAGTTGGGCTAAATTGTGACAAGCCCAACACATGTTATAGCGTTGCGAACAAACGAGGGTAATAACGTTGGGTGTAAAATATGAAAATATATGTTGGCATGTTTGGCACATGCCAATGATTATGACACATAAGCGGTATGAATTGAAATACCCAAAAATAAAAGATATGACATTTACATATAGTTGAGAAGTAATAAAATATGTAAATTTAGAAAACACGATATGCTTAACCCGAGGTTGGATTGAGTTGTGATGTAAACCTGCCCGGACCCGCCCGGCTGTCCAGTAGTCACAACAATACCTATCCAATGTTGGTGGTTAAGCATTGAGCCCTATAAGGACCCGAGGTTAGACTGAGCTACGATGTAAACCTGCCCGGAACCGACCGGCACATCCAGTTACCGTAGCAATACCTGTCTAATGTGAGTGGTCTGGGGCTGCTAAGAGGCTAAGGACAGATGGTAGGGTTAAGTCAACTATAACACTTAACCAAATTCAATATGTTAACAAGAATTGATGGGTGGGGTTAGGTAAATACAGACACTTAACCACTTAACATGTTTGACTAGAAAATCCTAGTAACGAGGGACCCGTTTCAGCAGTAACCCAAAGTTAGGTACCAACGTTACCCTGAAATTAGGCAGGGTGGGGCACGATTATTGGGATGATTGTAAGCGGTCAAATGATGGCGGTGGGTGCACAGTGCAGGTCTAACGGGGTTCGGGCGTGCACACACTCCGGAGCAGACAACCAGGGCACGGGGGACACCAGTAGTATAACCTATGCCTACTAGGATTTGTGTCGGGGTCGCCACCATGGGTCTTGATACACCCCATGGTGGGACTAGCATAGGTATCTACAATTCTTGGGAGCCGTATGACACATGTTAACGTGAGTAGGAGCCGATCTTTAATAAGAAATGGGGATCACTTCACCCTCACCACGGGGTGCCAGTTAGAATAAACTCAAGTAGGTGCTGAGATATAGTATGGGTGGGATAGTACATTCGACACTTCCTTAGCTTGTTACACTTTCCTATTTTTAGTTTACATCTATCATACCCTTTTCTTATTCACATATTAAAGAGTTACTAGATTTACTCAGGCTTTATGTCTGACCCTATTTTCTTTTCGTCTTCTTTTCTTTCGTCCCCCCCCCTCAGGTCCACAGGGAGGAAACAGCTCAACTCAGTCAGACTCTTTACAAGCACCAAGAAAGTAGATGTATGATTTGGATCTTTCTTGCTCGGATAATGGCTTTGAATATCACTATGGGGATTTTTGTCACTTTATTTATCTTTTCATGCTTCTTTAATAATCAAGGCAGTTATGTGGTTGTTATGTTGGAAGTATTTTGAGACAATTCTAGAAATCTTTGTTTGATACACGTATTGATGAAATAAAAGGTTGTTTGGTTTCCGCTGTTTAAAATATGTGTATTTATATCTGTCTTGAGTTCATCTGTGGCTTTTACTTATAAACCTCCACCAAAGTTAAGGCATTCCCTTTGTGAGTGACCTTAATGGAGGTGGGTTGTTTCAAGGACTTAGGGTACACTTAGTTCTGCCTGTTTCTGTTGGTACCATCTGCTTCTGTTGGGTAGTGACACCTGTCTGTTTCTGCGTGGTACCGTCTGTTGGGGTGGTAAAGGCCCATTACTAGTGTACACCTAATTCTAACATTCTGTTTTCGTAGGGATTATTCTGTTTCCGTTTCTGATTCCGTTTCCGATTCTGTTTCCGTACCTTCTGTCTGTTGGGGTGGTAAAGGCCCATTATTTGGGTGGTAAAGGCCCATTATTAGTATTCTACTTCTGTACCTTCTGTTTGTTGGGGTGGTGAAGGCCCATTACTAGCATTCTATTTCTGTATAGATTATTCTGTTTCGATTCTATTTCAGATTAAACATTAGGGTAACACCTAATCCTGTTATACTAGTGGTAGTGCAGTATAGTAATTATCCTATAGTGATTAGGAGTGCCTTTAACGAATAACTTGGTTCATCTTAGTTCCTTGATTATTCTGTCATACCCAATTTTTCACAGTCATTTCCTTATTTTCCAGCTTATGCCTTTGCATAGTTAGTTTGATAATTATATTGTTAAAGTTATCGCACTCGCCAGACTTTATGTCTGCCCCCTTTGTTTCCAACTCTTTTCTTCCTCCCCCCCCCCTAAAGGTGCTCAGGGAGAAACACATAGGTTCAGTCAAGATTTGGATATCATCTTCTGGGAGCTTCTTCTGAAGTATGGCTAGAGTCTCTGTCTCTTGTATGGCTTGCTCTTTAATTTGGGGAATATCGTTTTTCTTTTAAATACCTATGTACTCTGATAATGTAAGACAGAAGTGTTTTGTTGTAAGGGTTTTATAACTCATGGCATTATGTAACAAAGTATTTTGGTGATTTAATAAAGTTATTTATTTCCACTGCAAAAAATTTAATATCTGTCTTGTGATATTCTGTGTATGTTTACCTAAAATGCTCCACTGAAGTTAAGGCATTCCCTTTGTGAGTGACCTTAGTGGAGGTGGGGTGTTACATAACTCCACTTGAGTTCATATTTATTTTATAACTCAAATCTGGATTTTTAAATTAAAAATCCATATTTTATTAACTTAAAATACTTCGATTTTAATTAATAAACCGTTATTGTTTTATAATGGTTATGGCGCTGCTTTTCTAGAAATTTGATTTTGACATAACTCAAAATCTATTAGACGAAATCCAGAATTTTCTCTTTCATTACAAAGCTATTATCAAATCGGTCCTGACGATTCTTGTTTCAAAAAATTCCGACTTAAATTGAGTTCTATATACTCAATTGAAGTTCGAAACGCCAATTTACGAACTGTCGTGCTGCGGTGAGTTCGTTTTAATTACATTTATATATAAAAACATTCAAACTTCGTTTATAAGTAAATTTCACTTCCACTCTAATATATTTTAATATATATTAAACTAACTTTCCCAATTCGACTTAATATTCCGATTATTTATCATCGTCGATTTTTCAATTACTCGGTTATAAATTTATCTATGCTTAATTTGCTATATTAAATTCCAATTACCTTTATAAATAAATTTATTTATAAAATTCGATAAAATCAAATTCTATTTATAAATCCGTTGGATTTTTCTCACTTCAATTTATATTCCGATTACTAGAATAAAATTTACCATTCTATTTCACAACGTTTTCCTATTCACTTTTTAAATTCATACTTGAATTTAAACATCTAAATTATCTAACAATAATTTATTTTACTAGATTTATAACCATCGTTTATAAATCCAACTTCCTTGTTTTATATATTAAAACAAGTTTCTGTTTCAAAATCTGTTTTGAAACTCAATTCCTTTTATATTCCTAATTCTGGTGTAAAAACCGTTGTTCCCTTTTCGAAATGATTTCAAATTCTATTTTTAAATTCATACTTGAATTTAAAATTCCAAATTATCTCACGATAATTAATTTACTATATTTATAAACCTTGTTTATAAATTTACTTGTTTTATATATTAAAACAAGTTCCATTTAAAAATCTATTTAAAACCAAAATCTTATTTTGGAATATTCTATTTATTTTAACTTATCTATATATAACATAAAATCTATTTTTATATTTAAATTTAACTTCTATTTAATATAATCCTAATATATTCTAGACATATTTTATTTAAATGATTTCGAACTAACCGAATTCAAATCATAAGTACTTACGGATTTATTTTAGTTCAATTTATATTCTGAACATCAAAATAAACTTCATCGTTTACTTGTTTAAAACGATTCCAAATTTCCATTTCTATTTTTAAATTCACATTTGAATTTAAATATTCAAATTATCAAATGATAATTTTTCCACTTCATTTATAAACACCGTTTATAAATTCATTTCAATTCCCTGATTATCCAATGAAAATCATTCCATTTTATTTATTAACACCATTTATAAATTTACTTCAAAATTCCTGTATTATTTAATTTTTAAACATCATTTATAAATTCAATATTTGTTTTATCTATTCAAAACAAGTAAATATCTTTATAGCCCATTTGAAACTCAAATTCTATTTTTGAAAAATAGATTTTCCATTTTAAATCTCGAAATATCCTTTTCATGATATTTTTATAAATCAACATTTAGGCCCAATGATATTTAAACAAAAAAAAACACCCAATTATCAATCATAGGTTTTCTAACACCTCATATATGATAATATATATAAAACAAACAAATAATAATATTTTTGAGGAATCCAGTTAGATCCCTCCAACCTATTTTCCCGCATCCACATACATTAGCCAACATAAATAACACCCATCCTGCTTCGAGGTAGGATATCGCAGTATAGAAGGTCATCTACTATCGTATTGTGGGGCGTATAGGGTCATCTGCTAATGATACTGCAGGAATTTGCTAATGATACTGGGGGAACTATCCAATCACCAATATATATATATATATATATATAATAACCACAAACACCAAGCCTAAATAACTGATATATTTAAAATAGCCACACAAATATTTAAACGAATCCAAACAATCAACTAATATTTTTAACTATTCAAAACAAAATTTTAATAGTAATTTCGGAGTGATATTTACTCACCATGGTTTACTGCGATCCGTTCTGATTTTAAACTTAATTTGAACGTTCGATTGGAATAAAAATCCAGTTGACTTTGAAGTAAATCCAAGCCAATTCCAACTTGAGTATTCCATAGCTACAAATCCATGTGACAAGTTTCGGTGATTTTTGGATCTTATATGATTTATATATTATATTTATAAATATGCGAGTTATATGAAATATATATTCTTCTTAACAAAAATCAGATTTTTATATCTAATTAAAAATAGATTGTTATACCTTAGTTTTTCTTCTCCTGCGAATTAAACAAGGCCAAAGCCTGGATCCCTTACTGCTCCTCACAGTCACAGGCCCAACTACCTAATATTGCCGACTTCAGTTCTCTGCAAATCGAACCTAACTCAGATCAACAGACTCATCCCCATATCACTCCAGTTTCCATTTGATACAACTCTGAACCTTACACCTGAGCAAACGAACTCCTCCAGTATACCCATCCTGAATATATCTCTCTGTTGCTATCTTCCTAGAAACAATAATCTGAACTTCCCCAACTTCACCGTGCCATTTAACCTTAACCCCCAACTCCTGGAATTTTTCAACTGTGGAACCCCAACAAATCGCGACTGTCCTCCTTATACCTTCAGGTTATCGCAGGCTTAAAATCAACGTTGAATCCCATTACACCCTTCCTTGCCATCGCGCTATACCTGGCCTTTACCTTCCATTGTTGAACCCGTCGCCCACCTTACCATCCACATAGTCAAACTCCTCTCAATTCGAAACCATGCTTTATTGACATCGCGCCTTCAACCGTGGCACTCGTTTAAGCAGTCGAACCATGAAACCACTGAACACGAACATCGCGACATGGGAAATCGAAGCATCTCAAATCATGACTCCCCATCGACCATTATCCCCCTCCACTGATCAATCTCCCCCAAATCGTAGTGACCAATTTAATCCAGTCCTCAGTTCGAACGCCCAAAAATCGCGATCTCCTCGTCGTGATAGCCTTAACCATAATCACGAGCGTCCAAGTTGACATTGCACTTCAGAAAAATCAATGGCCTTGAGATCTAGCTTTTCAATTCGATTTCTATTTGTATGGAAAGTTTCTGAAGTGTCAAATGAAATGGAAAATTAAAAAGGAATCCACGGTTTTTATTTCTATTTGTTGAAAGGGAAATGAGATAGCAAGAACTGCGTATTTATAAAGGGAGAAGACTTAACCATTAAGGGAAGGAATTTTAATGTGACTTGATTTTAATTTAATTTGATTCGACATAAAGAGATTTTTATTCTTTTTAGATGGATATCGATTTGATTTCGAGCCTATCCACTAAAGATATCTCGGGGTTCACAACTTGAACCCACGAACCGCTATTTTAGGGTATAGACCGACATTTAAATGTAATAACGATATTCTGAGCACGATAGAATATATTCTGAAATTTTATTTGAACATGTATATAAAATAACCAAAATAAATTAATATAATATAATTTAAATTTAGAAACAAATCAGTTTCTTGATAACAAATTATTATTATCGTTTATAGTCAAATAAAATTCCTATTTATCATTTGAATCATTTTGATTTAGTTTTAACTTCGAAATTAATTATATATATCATATTACGATAATTATATATATTCGAAATTAATTCTAAATCGATTATTAAATCGATAACTTAATATAAAAATTCATTTATATTATCAACTCAATATTTAACACCATATTAAATATTTTAAGTAAATCGACCAAAAATCTGAGTCGTTACACTTTATTACACTACCTTTTATTTATATGAGGTAATTCATAGACCATACATATTGGAATTATGTATCATTGATATTTTTGCTCTCTCTTTCTATCATCATTCCATTTATCTACATTCCTTTATTTTTATTTTTTTAAAATCAACAATCATTTTTTTTTGTATTGGAACAATACCAGTTGTTACAACTATATGATTGATCCAGTCATATAGTGACTGTTTTTGGGATCTTGCTAATATGAAGCAATAAGTTAGTCATTAGTTTTTATTTTTTTATAGTAGTTGTAATTATTGACTTAATTTTAGGGATCAATCTTTTTTTTATTCTACTGAAAACTCCAAAGAAAAACTAATGAGTCACACACTAAGCGTAACCATTATAAAAAAAGAATAATTTCTTTTTGATTTAACCTTACAAAATTCGAATTATTCTATTTTTTTAACAGAAAAGCAAAAAAGTTTCTATTTTTTTATTCAATATATCACTATATTACTGGATGAAATGACAAAGTAAATAAAGGTCTATTATTCTTCATCCACAAATATCCAAATTTTGAGGCATAGTACTATACGGATAGTTCGAATTGTATAGGAATAATGATCGATTTTAGCGCGAATTGTTTGTAGAAGAACCGTACCTTCTCTGATCCATTCAACACGTGCAATTTCTTTTCCGTCAATATGTCCTGCCATTTGTTTTTGAATTCCCGTTTTATCTGTTTGTTCGGTTAATTCAATAGCCCTTTTCATTGCCTTTCAAAATGAAGCTCTATTTCTTAATTGAGAAGCCATATATTCTACAAGAATATTGGGGTCTTCATGAGGTTTTTCTATTCATGTGATAGCAATGTTGATTCTTTGGTTCACAGAACGAAATTCTTTTTGTACATTCATCTGTAATTCCTTGATTCCTCATGTTCGGCCTTCTATTTATAAATTTGGGAATCCAACATGGATTATAACCTAAATTAATTCAATTGTTTTTTAATTTCTATACGCGAAATTCCAATTCCTTCAAAACCAGAGGATATTCTTTTTTTTGTATATAGTTCTTTATACAATTTCGTATTTTATCATCTTCTTGCAGATCTACAGAAAAAATTTGGTTGTGCGAACCAAAAAATTGATGATTTTGGTTGTACCATGTCTGAAACCAAGTGGATTTATTTTTTGTTTATTATATTATCTTTCCATCTATTTTTTTGAAATATGTATCTAAATATTAAATTCATCGAAAGATAATTTGGATTTATCTTTTAATACAATTGTTATGTGACAAGTTGGCCTTTTTATCGGATAACTACGTCCTCGAGCTCTAGGTCTTAATTTTTTCACAAAAGAACCTCCATTGACTTCGGCTTTACTAATGAATAAATCGATTTCCTTCAAACCTATATTATGACTAGCGTTTTCTGCAGTGGAATAAACCAATTTTCAAATGGGATAAGATTCTCGATAAGGCATAAGCTCTAATATTATAAGCGTTTCTTCATAAGAACGCCCGCGAATCTAATCAATTATTCTTTGCGCTTTGAAAACAGACTTACATATATGTTGAGATAAAACTTTTACTGCTCCACATGAATTTGAGTTCTTTTTCCTTATCATAAGGTTATCTCCCGCCACTGAATGACAAGTATCTGTTTTTTTTCTAAATTAAAAGTAACAACCTGGAATTTTGGGACCAATTTAAAATTTTTATTTTAGAAATTTTAAAGGATTTTGGACATTTAAAACGATTTATTTTAAATAATAACGACTGAAAATTTATTCTAATCGAAGTTAAAATGAATAAATTTAATTTAATTATAAAAGGAGTTTTAAATGGCGCGGTAGCTCGAAAATTCGATTTCTAATTTCAATTTAATATACAGAATTCATTATAAATCAGAATTGAGCGAAACCAAAAAATTTAAATCTGTTTAACCATATCTTTCTAACGAATCTAAAAAATTGAAATTTCACTTTGAAATTTAAAAGTTATGTCCAGTTTAAAATTCAGAAAAGTTGCTGTAGAATTTATATATATTTTAATATATTAAATAGCCCTTAAAAATAGCCATTTTGCAAACGACCTCCATTTTCGACGAAACCACTTTTGATGGAACCGGAATGTCAAATTATCGCTAGGTTTAATTTTTCATAATTTTTAGAATTAATATGTGAGCGTGGCAAAGGAAAACGTGTTTCGTCAGTTTCGGTCAAATTTAATCGACTTGAAAATGGCCATTTTTCAAACGGTCTTCAAATTCGATGAAATTAGTTTTGTTAGGACCGTATCGTTAAAACAAAGCTTGATATAAGAATCAGTATGTGTCCCCAGTAAATTAAAATGTACGTTTAAAATTCAATATATTGATTTATATTTTAATTTAAAGAAAAACTGATCAAAAATAAGATTTGGCTTATGTAACATATCCCATTGTGTCCGGAATGGGGGTATTTAGCTAGGGGCGACAGTCGTTGGATTCGGATTGGAGTTCGTATCAACAAACAAGAATTATTGGGATTAAATAAATTAAATGATATAATAAATTCTATTATAAATATCCCTAAACAATCGTGCTAACACTAAACCCTAATATTAATACAGCCGCCGCCGTTCTCTAACATTAAATGGCTGGAAAAGCTTGATTATTAATTCCTTAATCTCTCCCAAAACACTCAATTTCGTTCGAATCTTTAACACGTACATCGAAGAGATTTCTAAGGACTTTACTTTCGTACGGTGATGATGAGTTATAATCGCCTGGATTACTCAAAGTTCCCCAATGGCAGCGAGTTCGAGCTCGATTTAAGGAGCAGGGGGCCCATCGAGTTTGCAGCGGTGATGGGCGATGGTAGAGGGGAGAGCCGTGGTCGACGTGGTGTCTTCTGATTTGGGTCATGGCAATCAAAGAGGCGCGGTGGTGGGTATCTCCGATTCAGCGATGGGTTTGGGTGTTCCAGGTTTTAACGAGAGGAAGACGAAGAGTAATAAAGGGAGCGGCCCAGATCTTTCAATGTAATTAGGGATTTAATATATATTTAATTAAATTATAAATGTAATTAAGCTTTAAACGATAATAACTTGTTCATACGACAGCAGAATTCAGCGATTTTCGAACCGTTGGAATCGCAGAAACGAGATCTGCAACCTGGAACTTTCTAGAGCAGAAACAGAGAACGTTTGAAATTCAGACCAAAATCAAACTGAGAATTCTATTTTAAAATTTAAAATTAGTTATTTGTTGAAATGTGAAATTTATATTTATTTCATATAAATGTGATGTTGTATATCTTTATTGAAATGTTGATTTGTGTTGTGATTGCAATGAACCACTGAATTGAATTGTGTGTATCGTGTTTGTTATGAAATAGATGAAACTAAGTATATCATGTTAGAAATAAAATCGATGAAACAAGTTTTACATTAGCATTTTAATTTGCTAAGTAAGATTAGAAATAGTAACAAATAACTTATTCTTTTATTTGTTATTAAAATGTTTACATATGAAATATTCTTTTATATGTTATTAGAATACATAGAAAATGTAAAAACATAAAATATTTTTTTATATGTTATTAGATCCACAAAATATGATTTGTCATTTATTTGAATTAGGTCGACAAAATATGATTCGTCATTTATTTGAACTAGGAATAACAAAATATAATTTGTCATTTTGTCGAATTAGATCAACAAAATATGATTCGCCATTTTTATTGAATTAGCATTATGAAACAAAATGTCATTTTTTGATGTATTAGAATTGTGAAACAAAATTGTTGGAATTAAAAAGACAAGTTTATTGTCAATATACACATTAGAATTTGTGTATGAATTAAAAAGACATTTTTATGGTCAACATACACATTAGAATTTGTGTATGAAATAAAGAGTGTATATTTTTATTGTATATGAGAATAAATGAAATGTTAGCATAAAAGAAATATCATTAACATGAAATGTTAAAAGTTGATTAAACATAAAAATATAATTTTTATGTTAACATGGAATGTTAAGAGTTGATCAAGCAGAAAAATATTCTTTTTATGTTAACCTGTTTATTAGAATTGTCAATACATAAAAATATTCTTTTTATGTTAACATGTTTATTAGAATTGTCGACAAAAAAAATATGTCGCTTTTATTGGTTTTGTTGAATTAGAATTATCGACAAAATAAAAATATCATCTTGGTTATAAAATATCATTAGAATAAAAATGCCATTATATTGGAAATGTCATTAGAATAAAAATGTCATTATATTGGAAATATGTTAACGATAAAATTTACATTTTTATCGTATATGTTGAAAAATAAAAAAAATGATCATTTGTTTGAAATGAAAATATTGAAACATTAAAAATCATATTTTTAATGTAAGAATGAAATGAGATATCCATTGTATTGAGAAAAATGTGAAAACATTAAAAAAAAATCTATTTTTAATGTAAAGTATTTTTTATGTAGAATATACATTGTATGGATAGAAATGTTGAAAACATTTAAAAGTATGTTTCAATGTAAAGATAAGATTTATGAAATGTTCATGGTTAAGCCATAAGTGTTGAAACATTAAAATTTACAGTTTTAATGTAAAGAATGAATATATATAAAATATTCATTATATGACTATAAATGTTGAAACATTAAAATTTTAACATATGAATGCAAAATATAATATTGGCATGTTATGGTTGATGGATTGAATGGATTATGCTCGACCAGTTTATGAGCAAAATATGTTTTTACATTTAACATTGGGTGGGTAGAAATATATGTATGCTAACACCTTGTGAAACACTTCACGATTTGACTATAAGGTGCTTAGCGATTGTTTATTTCAAAATTAATGAATGATTTTGAAAAATGATTTCTTAAATAAAAAGAATAGTATTCCCGATTTTGGACAGGGGATGTTTTATAAAATGTTTTATAAAATAGAAAGGATTTCGAGGACTATACCCGATGATTTCGGGATGATTTGAAATTGAAAATCTATATAGATTTGATATACTTATGATTATGTTGTGAAATGATTTTCCCTCCTTCGGGATATAAAATGATTTAGCAAATATGTGGCTGAAGATACGGGTGACCCAAAATTGACTAACAGCGGAAGAGGCGTGCATGTCTTCCCCGATTGATGGGATGGTGCATTGTTAGTGTAGCTGGGGTTACACACACACACATATAAATATATATATATATATATATATATATATATATATATATTGGTTCGGTTAGGGTGCTTACTGCCCGGTCCTGAGGGAAGATTACCGATATTTGGTTGCATACTTGTTTTTTATGCATTGTTATGTTTTGGTATTCATATTTCCAAATGTTTTGTTTTCAAATCCCAAAGTGAAATCTACTTTGATATTATAAAAGCTAAATATGTGTTTCAAAAAGATTTGAAATAAGAAATCGGGAAATAAAGTCCAAAGAAATAATTTCTGTAAATTGAATTGGATTTTGAAACCTAAGTTTAGGGATTAAGCCTAAATGGGTAGATTGAGGAATTGCATGTTGATTGATGCATTATAGATCCATAGCTTTATTTATGGTAGTAGTACATGCACTGGCAATCCAATGGAGTAAACCCGTTCCGCGTTAGCGGCGTGGTCCTGTGATTGACCTTATTATTAGATTAGCTAAGAAAGATTTCTCATACCAGTCCCATGACTGACCTGTACACTGGCAAACTCGGGTGCCTATATTTTCCACACGGGCAGTCGAGTAGCTTGTTTTGCAGATATTTATCTCTTAAGCAAGATGTAACGACCCGGATTTTCGGCGACTTTGGTTATCGACGTAAGCTCGACGTCGATAACCAAAACATCGAAAAATCCCGGTAATTAATGAAAGAAATTAGAAGGTGAGAATAGATAAGATAGAAACTTAGAATAGAAGAAGAAGAAGAAGAACACAACATCAGAGTAACACGAACCTCACAGCGGGATGAATAACATATAATAGATAACATAACTTTGAAATATAACAGTTATGTATACAATAGCACTTATCAGAGTACAACACTTACAACACAGCGGAAATAACTATAGCTATATGATCCAGAAGCCTCCTGCTCCAAGCTCTCCAAATATATCTGTAAAACCCGACTACTTGACTGCCCGTACAAATTTAGGCACCCAAGAGTTTAGGGAAAACAACAAAGTAAACTCCGGGTCAGTCATGGGACTGGTATGAGTAAAACAGTTTAAACAGGTATATGAACAAGTAAACGATATCTCATAAGACCACGCCGCAGAACGGAACGGGTTTTTCCCTTATGAGAATCCAAAATATCTTTATATCAAAAACCTTTTGATATTATAATAATGTCTATGTACAAATAGATATCAACTAGCAGAAACGCTTTCATCTCACGTTCTACATATATAGTATACAATCAAAACCGCAAGCACGTATTGGGTAATGGATTTCCAACTATGACAAGGTATGGAATCACCTTCCGATCAGTGTACTCTAGGAATGATACACTAGAGTTCAACAAGAACATCTTGCAACTCAGCCACACATGACCGACCACTCATTTCGCTTGAGTGTATCGAATGTACATCACCAACGGTTGGGATCAGCAACCGTTCCCGTATATATATGGGACAACATTGATAGATTTAAGAAACAAATAAATATTCACTAGATAGGTGATTATACACCCTACTTCGGTGCGACCGACTTAGCCATGCTGCCTGCCCGATTTCTGTCATTTACCGGTTGATGAGGCTAGAAGCTACGCTTTATCATCACATCAGATTTACTTCGAATGTCACATTGTCAGATCCATCGAAAATCACTAATTGATGTCTACAACAATACATTACGTGTCAGCTAAAAGAAGTTTCCTTCTCCGCTTCCACTCTTGATACGGTTGAAGAAATCAATGTACGTGACCTTTCTGGAAATACTCTGTCAGACATCCATCTTCATTTACTTAAAACGTCACATCGTCATAACCGCCAAATCACAAATTGACTTATCCAAAAATAACACGGGTATACAGCTAAGAGAAACGAATTCCTCCGCCACCAAACGTGAATACGTTTGAACAGATCAACTTACGCGATCCATTGGATATACTCTGTCAGACCTTCGTCCATACAAGTTGTCCTGGGACTGTACAAACCGAAGGCACTAATCTGTAAACAGGATAGCCCTTGCATTTTTCTCCGTCTTCAATTTTCTTTGGCACATATGATTCGCGACGCTTATGCCAATACAGAGTGGTTCTATGGATAATAATCCAACCGGTCTCTCCATATTAACAACGTTAAAATGGTCAAAACTTCGATAGTCGGTGATTTAACCATCAAAGAAAAACAAGTGTGCAACCAACGATATTATTCCCAGATGGAAATTATATCGAACAAACATCATTTAACATTAATCTCTTTAGTTCATTTATTTACTTATCTCCTGTTTCCCTATATTCTAAATTCTTATTTTCTTTTATCAGAAAACATTTTTGATTCTCGTTTGGAAAACATTTCCAAAACTCCTTTACGATCAAACCTTACCATTTCTTAGTTAAGAAGGAAGTCACTCAAGTTGGGGTATAATTACCTCTCAGACCTTAACTGAACAACGTTATAACTTCGAAATGGTCAAAGTTTATCTTTTAATCTTTAACAACTTCTTTACGCCTTTCTCGGATCCAATTTTTCTAATCCACTTCTATATTTAAAACATTTGTTATAACGATAACGTTAAAATCCCTACTTTCGAATTATTTAACTTTAATTATAACTTCTATTCTTATTAGTGAATAATTAACCTAACACTTATTTATTTATAAATAAATAAATCTCTATTTAGACACTGGAAAGTATAAGTACTTTCCCGAATTCGATATAATCGAATTTGCCGATTAACTCTCTTCGAGAAATCTCTATTTGATTAACTCTTCTTCGAATAACCTATATTCGATTAACTTCTTCTCGAATAAACGATATTCGATAATCTCTCTTCGAATAACAAATATTCGATAACTCTTCCTTTTCAAATATCTCATATTTGAAAATCTCACTTCGATTAAACTAAAATCGATAACTCCCTTCGATGAAACTAACATCGATAACTCTTTTCGATGAAACTAACATCGATAACTCCTTTTGATGAAACTAACATCGATAACACCTTTCGATGAAACTAACATCGATAACACCTTTCGATGAAACTAACATCGATTTATTTAACTCGACGAACTTAACTTGACTAACTTAACATGACTAACTTAACTTGACTCGACTAACTCGACTCACTTGGTTCGACCAATTCGATTCGATTAACTAGGCTCGACTAACTTGACTAACTCTGTCTCAAATAACTATATTTGATTAACTCTAGTTCGTTTTAACTCTAATCGATTAACTCTAACTAATTAACTCCAACTGGTTAACTCTATTTGATTTACTCTAACTGGTTAACTCTAACTGATTTACTCTAACTGGTTAACTCTAACTGATTAACTCTAACTGATTAACTCTATTTGATTAACCTTAACTGTTTAACTCTAACTGATTAACTCTAACTGGTTAACTCTAACTGATTAACTCTATTTGATTAACTCTAACTGGTTAACTCTAACTGATTAACTCTAACTGGTTAACTCTAACTGATTAACTCTAACTGGTTAACTCTAACTGATTAACTCTATTTGACTAACACGACTCGACAAACCCCTTTCGAATAACTTGTTCGATTAACTAACTTTCGAATACCATATTCGATTAACTAACTTCGATTACCATATTCGATTAACTAACTTTGAATACCATATTCGATTAACTAACTTCGAATACCATATTCGATTTCTCCTTTTGAATGTCTATATTCGATTAACTAACTTCGAATACCATATTCGATTTCTCCTTTCGAATGTCTATATTCGATTAACTAACTTCGAATACCATATTCGATTTCTCCTTTCGAATGTCTATTTGTAAATGGTTTACAAATATTTCCTTTTCAAATTTATTCTTGAAATATTCTAACTCCTTAAATTCCCGGGAAAATTCGCCATAACCTCCTTTATTTCGGGAGCATCGGGTAAATCCCCAAACCCGCCACACAGGCCTTTCCATTCAAAAAGAAATGTTTTGAATTTATTTCCTTTTTGAATATCCCCTATTTATAAATATTTCAATTTATAGATATTTCTTATTTATAAATATTCCAAATTATAAATATTCTATTTTCAATATCACTTTGAAAATCTCCTTATCAACATTTCGTATGTTATGGTATTCAATCACATCAAATCACGATGTTCAATATCGTCCAAACACATAAAATCGCCAACAGATTATATATCCCCTCATATACCAATATATGAAAAACAATAAAATAACTGTTGAGGAATCCAGTCGGATTCCTCCAACCTGTTTCCCTGCATCCACCGATGTTAAACAACGTATATAACATCACTTGCATTTCTAATGAAATACACTGATAACAAAATCACCGTTTAATAATGATATATATATATATGTAGATATATATATATCCATACTGTTTTCAATCAATTATTTAACAGTCCAATCTACAGTCCAATTTAACAATACAACTTAACAATCCATATTAACAGTACATAACTAGCAGTCAAATACAGAAATAAAATACAATTTATATTAAAATATAAATTGAGGAGAGTTAGTGAGTTTTTACTCACATTTGCGCGTTAACCGTTGAATAACGGTTTGCGTTATTTGATTCAGTCGGACAATTTATTTCGCCATAAATTGTAACGAGCCTCATTTCACTCCCAGTCAGTTCCAGTGTGACGCTCCCGTCCATACGAACCCAACGCAACTTACGGTTCCTAAATCTGATATCGTATGTGGAAGTTACACGTTATAGAAGTTATATGATTATTATAATTTAAATTAAAACTAAATAAATATGATTGGGCTTTACCCTTAACATCTGGCCCAACTCTACTTCTTAATGGCCCAGACCCGAAAATCCTTTATCTCCTCCCAGTAAAAACCCGACGCTCAACTCCTTCAAACATCAAACCATGGCCGATCTTCCTTCCTCAACTGCTCCTCCTTTCTTACATACAAACTCAAACGAACTTCACCACTATACTGCTCGTCTCTTCCTCTTCATATCAAACAAATCAAACTCGAACCTCGTTTTCCCCGTCCATCGTCGAGCTAGACCCATCAGTACAGTGGGACCATCGAACCAATTTAGCACCGAATCCCCTCAAATCGACCTACAAGCCGCGGAATTACCTCCTGACCCCAAAAACAACTACCAAACTCCACCCTGTTGCTTCCGTCGATGATGAAGTGAAACCCTAGATCCCTGTTGCTCTTCGAGCATCCTAGAAATGAAATCGCGAACAACAATATTGACACCAAAGTGAAGAGAATCAAACACGGAATCGATATATGTATGTAAAACGATTTGTAGGATTTTATTTGATTTCTATTTGATTTTTCTTGGATCGATTTCTCATTTTCTGCTTTGAGGATTTAGTGGCGGCTTGAATTTTTATTATATAGAGGGACGGGTTCTGTTGTGTGGTGGAAAGGATGAGCATGTGGCCAATGTTTTACCTCAAATGAATTTTAGATATTTTCTTTTTATTATATAATATTCGATTCAGTCTTCTAAAAATCACTGCGAACACATACGATGCCTAAAAATCATGAAAACTGACAAGCTGATAGAATTTGACATTACGGTCCCAACGAAACTGGTTTCGTCGAATTCCGACTCCGTATGCTCACACAGCGTATTTTTAACTGTCAAAATACTGACTGTTTCTTACTCTAAAAATCCGTACGGCCACACAGTGACTCTAAAAATCACGAAACTGGAAATCTAACAACTATTTGATATTGCGGATCCAACAAAACTAGTTTCGTCGAATTCCGACTTCGTTTGCAAAAGTGGCTATTTTCAAAGCTCTAAATAGCCTACTCAAATATGTAAATATATTTAAATATAATTAAATTAAATATTTAAAAATTAAATATTATCGTCTATCTTCACATATGATATCGTACAGCTCCAGCATATCATATCAGAATTTTCAGTTTGATATTTCAGATTTTAGATTTTATCGATATTCAGTTTATATCGAAAACCCTTTTATAACGTATATAAAGCGTTGCAAATTATAAAGGAATTCTACAGCGACTTTTCTGAATTTTGATTTGGACGTAAATCAAAATCTACACGATGAAATCCTGATTTTTCTCTTCCACTAGAAAGATATACTCCACCAGCTCCACACGTTTCTTGTTTCATAGAAATCCGGCTTAAAACGAATCATGTATACTCAGTTGAAGTCTAAATCGCCAAATAGCGAACTGCAGCGCCATTTCAAGCTCTATTTTATATTATATTATAATTATACGTTCAACTGTCGTCGATTCAATATAATCGTTATTATATTTCGAATCGAAACCCCACCAAATCTCGTATGCTATTCAATTCACACGATATTGTGAATTTCACTATTTCCGACTATTTTGACATTATAATATATTATTATATTATAATTATTAATTAAATATTCAATATTATTTAATTAAACAATCATTAACTTCTCTAAATCACCAATTATATAATTAAATTAATTAATTATATATCTCTAAAAATGCGGGTCATTACATTCTTCCCCACTTAAAATAATTTCGTCCTAGAAATTGCTAAGGTAGTGGACGACCCTATCTACTGGGTAAAAATTTATCTGATTACCTCTTATCTATGGTTTCAACTGAACCAATTAATATCGACTAAAATATTAATTTATTCCGACTAACTAAATTTTCAAAAATTCTGAAAATTTTCTAACGCCTTAACTCTTCGAAATTTTTTGCCAGCACCTCCTTTGTACTGGTCAATATCTCAAACTCCAACTCGCCTCTCTGGGCCTTCTTTAACCCAAAAGAAAATCAAATAGCCAAGCGGCTTGCCAATTCGGCTCATCAAAATCTCAAACTCATATCAAATATAAACTGGTACCTTTTTGTCGGGCATACCATTATATCCCTTCAATCTGTTATCACTTCAACATATACCGATGCCATTCCAATCAACTCAAATCGATTTATTCTCAAATCCAATCATTCGGTTATATCTAAACCAAATTCCATTCAAACTCCAATATCAATTTCAAATTCTTAACTCATCAATGAAATTCCATTTCAGATTATTCTCTTATCACCCCAGTTTTACTTAACTTAACAAGTTAAATTTTAAATTCTAGAATTTAAATCCCTGGGCTCTTATTTCAAGTCAATTTGAAATCATAATACCGATTCAAAACATTTGAATTCTTAAAAAACTTGTTTTCGCAAAACAAATTTGAAAATAAAATCTTGGGTAGTAATCCGTCACTTATAACTCGAAAATCACACTGATGATGTGTACACCATCATCAGAATTATTTTCCAGCGATCAAAGTGAGTTCAATACTATATTCATTTTCAAAATCATTACCAAATACTTCCATTTTGAAAACATTTCAAAATCTCCCAGGAACTTAAAATTTCCTTATTTTAAATTCCAATCTGATTTAAATTCAGATTTTTCTTCATTTTATTTCATATACTTTACTTATATGAATTCTGATTAGTTATATATAACCATTTTACATTTTATAATCTTATCTGATTATAATCACTACCAACACATCCTATATATGATAATATATCACATATCCATACTGTGTCGGTCCATCGTATTCAAGTGTTTATTTACTCCTACCGATACAGTGGATCAAACTGATCGACCAGAACTCATAAACAACTCAGCCAATGAATCTCCACAATATAAAACCATTTTTATATCAAATACAAATATGCACTCGTATATATACACTCAACTCAATCTAGGGTACTGCTAACCCTATCTCTACCGAGTCACGCCACAGAGCCAAGTAATTCTTAACTTAAGCTCTGATACCAACTGTAACGACCCGGATTTTCGGCGACTTTGGTTATCGACGTAAGCTCGACGTCGATAACCAAAACATCGAAAAATCCCGGTAATTAATGAAAGAAATTAGAAGGTGAAAATAGATAAGATAGAAACTTAGAATAGAAGAAGAAGAAGAACACAACATCAGAGTAACACGAACCTCACAGCGGGATGAATAACATATAATAGATAACAAAACTTTGAAATATAACAGTTATGTATACAATAGCACTTATCAGAGTACAACACTTACAACACAGCGGAAATAACTATAGCTATATGATCCAGAAGCCTCCTGCTCCAAGCTCTCCAAATATATCTGTAAAACCCGACTACTTGACTGCCCGTACAAATTTAGGCACCCAAGAGTTTAGGGAAAACAACAAAGTAAACTCCGGGTCAGTCATGGGACTGGTATGAGTAAAACAGTTTAAACAGGTATATGAACAAGTAAACGATATCTCATAAGACCACGCCGCAGAACGGAACGGGTTTTTCCCTTATGAGAATCCAAAATATCTTTATATAAAAAACCTTTTGATATTATAATAATGTCTATGTACAAATAGATATCAACTAGCAGAAACGCTTTCATCTCACGTTCTACATATATAGTATACAATCAAAACCGCAAGCACGTATTGGGTAATGGATTTCCAACTATGACAAGGTATGGAATCACCTTCCGATCTGTGTACTCTAGGAACGATACACTGGAGTTCAACAAGAACATCTTGCAACTCAGCCACGCATGACCGACCACTCATTTCGCTTGAGTGTATCGAATGTACATCACCAACGGTTGGGATCAGCAACCGTTCCCGTATATATATGGGATAGCATTGATAGATTTAAGAAACAAATAAATATTCACTAGATAGGTGATTATACACCCTACTTCGGTGCGACCGACTTAGCCATGTTGCCTGCCCGATTTCTGTCATTTACCGGTTGATGAGGCTAGAAGCTACGCTTTATCATCACATCAGATTTACTTCGAATGTCACATTGTCAGATCCATCGAAAATCACTAATTGATGTCTACAACAATACATTACGTGTCAGCTAAAAGAAGTTTCCTTCTCCGCTTCCACTCTTGATACGGTTGAAGAAATCAATGTACGTGACCTTTCTGGAAATACTCTGTCAGACATCCATCTTCATTTACTTAAAACGTCACATCGTCATACCCGCCAAATCACAAATTGACTTATCCAAAAATAACACGGGTATACAGCTAAGAGAAACGAATTCCTCCGCCCCCAAACGTGAATACGTTTGAACAGATCAACTTACGCGATCCATTGGATATACTCTGTCAGACCTTCGTCCATACAAGTTGTCCTGGGACTGGACAAACCGAAGGCACTATTCTGTAAACAGGATAGCCCTTGCATTTTTCTCCGTCTTCAATTTTCTTTGGCATATATGATTCGCGACGCTTATGCCAATACAGAGTGGTTCTATGGATAATAATCCAACCGGTCTCTCCATATTAACAACGTTAAAATGGTCAAAACTTCGATAGTCGGTGATTTAACCATCAAAGAAAAACAAGTGTGCAACCAACGATATTATTCCCAGATGGAAATTATATCGAACAAACATCATTTAACATTAATCTCTTTAGTTCATTTATTTACTTATCTCTTGTTTCCCTATATTCTAAATTCTTATTTTCTTTTATCAGAAAACATTTCTGATTCTCGTTTGGAAAACATTTCCAAAACTCCTTTACGATCAAACCTTACCATTTCTTAGTTAAGAAGGAAGTCACTCAAGTTGGGGTATAATTACCTCTCAGACCTTAACTGAACAACGTTATAACTTCGAAATGGTCAAAGTTTATCTTTTAATCTTTAACAACTTCTTTACGCCTTTCTCGGATCCAATTTTTCTAATCCACTTCTATATTTAAAACATTTGTTATAATGATAACGTTAAAATCCCTACTTTCAAATTATCTAACTTTAATTATAACTTCTATTCTTATTAGTGAATAATTAACCTAACACTTATTTATTTATAAATAAATAAATCTCTATTTAGACGCTGGAAAGTATAAGTACTTTCCCGAATTCGATATAATCGAATTTGCCGATTAACTCTCTTCGAGAAATCTCTATTTGATTAACTCTTCTTCGAGTAACCTATATTCGATTAACTTCTTCTCGAATAAACGATATTCGATAATCTCTCTTCGAATAACTAATATTCGATAACTCTTCCTTTTCAAATATCTCATATTTGAAAATCTCACTTCGATTAAACTAAAATCGATAACTCCCTTCGATGAAACTAACATCGATAACTCTTTTCGATGAAACTAACATCGATAACTCCTTTTGATGAAACTAACATCGATAACACCTTTCGATGAAACTAACATCGATAACACCTTTCGATGAAACTAACATCGATTTATTTAACTCGACGAACTTAACTTGACTAACTTAACTTGACTAACTTAAATTGACTCGACTAACTCGACTCACTTGGTTCGACCAATTCGATTCGATTAACTAGGCTCGACTAACTTGACTAACTTTGTCTCAAATTACTATATTTGATTAACTCTAGTTCGTTTTAACTCTAATCGATTAACTCTAACTAATTAACTCCAACTGGTTAACTCTATTTGATTTACTCTAACTGGTTAACTCTAACTGATTTACTCTAACTGGTTAACTCTAACTGATTAACTCTAACTGATTAACTCTATTTGATTAACTCTAACTGGTTAACTCTAACTGATTAACTCTAACTGGTTAACTCTAACTGATTAACTCTATTTGATTAACTCTAACTGGTTAACTCTAACTGATTAACTCTAACTGGTTAACTCTAACTGATTAACTCTAACTGGTTAACTCTAACTGATTAACTCTATTTGACTAACACGACTCGACAAACCCCTTTCGAATAACTTGTTCAATTAACTTACTTTCGAATACCATATTCGATTAACTAACTTCGAATACCATATTCGATTAACTAACTTCGAATACCATATTCGATTAACTAACTTCGAATACCATATTCGATTTCTCCTTTCGAATGTCTATATTCGATTAACTAACTTCGAATACCATATTCGATTTCTCCTTTCGAATGTCTATATTCGATTAACTAACTTCGAATACCATATTCGATTTCTCCTTTCGAATGTCTATTTGTAAATGGTTTACAAATATTTCCTTTTCAAATTTATTCTTGAAATATTCTAACTCCTTAAATTCGCGGGAAAATTCGCCATAACCTCTTTTGTATCGGGAGCATCGGGAAAATCCCCAAACCCGCCACATAGGCCTTTCCATTCAAAAAGAAATGTTTTGAATTTATTTCCTTTTTGAATATCCCCTATTTATAAATATTTCAATTTATAGATATTTCTTATTTATAAATATTCCAAATTATAAATATTCTATTTTCAATATCACTTTGAAAATCTCCTTATCAACATTTCGTATGTTATGGTATTCAATCATATCAAATCACGATGTTCAATATCGTCCAAACACATAAAATCGCCAACAGATTATATATCACCTCATATACCAATATATGAAAAACAATAAAATAACTATTGAGGAATCCAGTCGGATTCCTCCAACCTGTTTCCCTGCATCCACCGATGTTAAACAACGTATATAACATCACTTGCATTTCTAATGAAATACACTGATAACAAAATCACCGTTTAATAACGATATATATATATATATGTAGATATATATATCCATACTATTTTCAATCAATTATTTAACAGTCCAATCTACAGTCCAATTTAACAATACAACTTAATAGTCCAAATTAACAGTACATAACTAGCAGTCAAATACAGAAATAAAATACAATTTATATTAAAATATAAATTGAGGAGAGTTAGTGAGTTTTTACTCACATTTGCGCGTTAACCGTTGAATAACGGTTTGCGTTATTTGATTCAGTCGGACAATTTATTTCGCCATAAATTGTAACGAGCCTCATTTCACTCCCAGTCAGTTCCAGTGTGACGCTCCCGTCCATACGAACCCAACGCAACTTACGGTTCCTAAATCTGATATCGTATGTGGAAGTTACACGTTGTAGAAGTTATATGATTATTATAATTTAAATTAAAACTAAATAAATATGATTGGGCTTTACCCTTAACATCTAGCCCAACTCTACTTCTTAATGGCCCAGACCCGAAAATCCTTTATCTCCTCCCAGTAAAAACCCGACGCTCAACTCCTTCAAACACCAAACCATGGCCGATCTTCCTTCCTCAACTGCTCCTCTTTTCTTACATACAAACTCAAACGAACTTCACCACTATACTGCTCGTCTCTCCCTCTTCCTCTTCATATCAAACAAATCGAACTCGAACCTCGTCTTCCCCGTCCGTCGTCGAGCTAGACCCATCAGTACAGTGGGACCATCGAACCACTTTAGCACCGAATCCCCTCAAATCCACCTACAAGCTGCGGAATTACCTCCTGACCCCAAAAACAACTACCAAACTCCACCCTGTTGCTTCCGTCGATGATGAAGTGAAATCCTAGATCCCTGTTGCTCTTCGAGCATCCCAGAAATGAAATCGCGAACAACAATATTGACACCAAAGTGAAGAGAATCAAACATGGAATCGATATATGTATGTAAAACGATTTGTAGGATTTTATTTGATTTCTATTTGATTTTTCTTGGATCGATTTCTCATTTTCTGCTTTGAGGATTTAGTGGCGGCTTGAATTTTTATTATATAGAGGGACGGGTTCTGTTGTGTGGTGGAAAGGATGAGCATGTGGCCAATGTTTTACCTCAAATGAATTTTAGATATTTTCTTTTTATTATATAATATTCGATTCAGTCTTCTAAAAATCACTGCGAACACATACGACGCCTAAAAATCATGAAAACTGACAAGCTGATAGAATTTGACATTACGGTCCCAACGAAACTGGTTTCGTCGAATTCCGACTCCGTATGCTCACACAGCGTATTTTTAACTGTCAAAATACTGACTGTTTCTTACTCTAAAAATCCGTACGGCCACACAGTGACTCTAAAAATCACGAAACTGGAAATCTAACAACTATTTGATATTGCGGATTCAACAAAACTGGTTTCGTCGAATTCCGACTTCGTTTGCAAAAGTGGCTATTTTCAAAGCTCTAAATAGCCTATTCAAATATGTAAATATATTTAAATATAATTAAATTAAATATTTAAAAATTAAATATTATCGTCTATCTTCACATATGATATCGTACAGCTCCAGCATATCATATCAGAATTTACAGTTTGATATTTCAGATTTTAGATTTTATCGATATTCAGTTTATATCGAAAACCCTTTTATAACGTATATAAAGCGTTGCAAATTATAAAGGAATTCTACAGCGACTTTTCTGAATTTTGATTTGGACGTAAATCAAAATCTACACGATGAAATCCTGATTTTTCTCTTCCACTAGAAAGATATACTCCACCAGCTCCACACGTTTCTTGTTTCATAGAAATCCGGCTTAAAACGAATCATGTATACTCAGTTGAAGTCTAAATCACCAAATAGCGAACTGCAGCGCCATTTCAAGCTCTATTTTAAATTATATTATAATTATACGTTTAACTGTCGTCGATTCAATATAATCGTTATTATATTTCGAATCGAAACCCCACCAAATCTCGTATGCTATTCAATTCACACGATATTGTGAATTTCACTATTTCCGACTATTTCGACATTGTAATATATTATTATATTATAATTATTAATTAAATACTCAATATTATTTAATTAAACAATCATTAACTTCTCTAAATCACCAATTATATAATTAAATAAATTAATTATATATCTCTAAAAATGCGGGTCATTACACAAGATTCTGGAATGAAGCTTAAAGCTGTGTCCAGAGCATTTATAGTCTTCCATTGCAATGTATTACATTTACTGTAATTTATTTTCCGTTGTATTTCTTCGATGTACTCTGATATTCGGTACTCTGATGTAGCATTATTATAATGTTTATAAAGGTCTTCTGTTATTGTTCTGATGTGTTGTATTCCCAAAGTTAACGTATGCGGGATTTGAACGGTCTTGGTCGATTTTGCAATAGATTAAGTCCGGGCAAAATCCGTATCGTTACAGTTGGTATCAGAGCTCTAGTTAGCTCAAATCTTTGGGGTACAACTCGTTAGAACTGAACAAAAGACTCATCAGAGATTGGATTAGTAATATCCAATAAGAATACTCATTAGAGATAGGATCAGCAGTATCCTAGAATGAGAAAACTCATTAGAGATGAGGTTAGTAATGCCCTAGAATGAGTTCAGAGTGAAAAGCTAATAATTAATGTATTTGTGATTATATATACAATCCGATCTTATAAAATATGATTTATGAATATATAAAAGTTATATATATTTGAAAAACTAATCAACAAATTGGTTAATGATTGTGTTGTGTGATTATTAGTTCAACAAATAAAATTATTGAAATCAATAAAAGAATGAAAGTTGAGTTACTTAGTTAAATAACCTTTAGCTTCGCTCCTTTTAGAGGACGAAAAGATTTTAAGTGGGGCAGATTGTAACAACCCGGAATTTTGGGACCAATTTAAAATTTTTATTTTAGAAATTTTAAAGGATTTTGGATATTTAAAATGATTTATTTTAAATAATAAGGACTAAAAATTTATTTTAATCGAAGTTAAAACGAATAAATTTAATTTAATTATAAAAGGAGTTTGAACTGGCGCGGCAGTTCGAAAATTCGATTTCTAATTTCAATTTAATATACATAATTCATTATAAATCAGAATTGAGCGAAACCAAAAATATTTGAATCTGTTTAACCATGTGACAACACGGATTTTTCCCGGACTTAACCAAGACCGTTCAAATCCCGCATACGTTAACTTTGGGAATACAACACATCAGAACAAATAAAAGCAGACTTTTATTACATCATAATAATGCAACATCAGGGTACAGAATATCAGAGTACAACGATAAATAAAATTACAGTGGAAGAATTATTACAATATTTGAGACGACCCGAACTTCCCCGTGAAGGAAAACACGGATAGAATTGAGGACAAGACAAAACAGAACGCATACAGAAGAACATTTCATTGTTATTACAACAATTCCATCAGATACAAGAATATACAGAGTATAAATGAATAAATTACATTCGACAAATATCAGAGATTACAATAAATTACATAGCAGCGGAAAAATATATAAAACACAACTAGAAGTAATGCACGGATACAGAGCTTTCCGAGCATCGTTCCAGATGTAAATCAGGACCCTGTGAATATAAATCTGCAAAACCAAAACTACTAGCTGCCCGTGCGGAAAATAGGGGCACCCAGAGTTTAGGTTAAAACAATAAACTCCAGGTCAGTCATGGGACTGGTGTGAGAACTAAAACAGTTATTAATCTTTATTTTTAAAGTTAGGTAAATCAAGGGACCACGCCGTATAACACGGAACGGGTTTCCTCCCAAGAATACCAGTGCATAGAACAAACAACGCAATGCTAAATAAAGAAAAATGAAGCTGTTATAAGACCCAGGTCCCATCACACAATGCAACGCAAGCCGGAGGATAGGGTTTTTACCTTATAACAGCCAAAGCATGCTTGATACGTTTAAATCAAATCATTTGATACTATAATAAGTGTATAGTGTCAAAACATTTTCAATCATAAATATCAATCATAGACGGCATGGGTACCATATATCATGTCGCCATACTAGTTCTACAATTAAAACCGCAATATCACGTATTGGAAATTGGATTTCCGTCATGAGTCGAGGCAAGGGGCAAGCTCCTCTCCGCGTTCGAGACACTCTAGCAAATGTCTCAGGACCCCACTATGATCCTTGGATCTTCAGGGCCGGTCCTCTCTTACTTTTGAGGATTGGCAATTCCTGAACACACGTTTCCCGGTCCTTACAGACCTATATCCGAGGCGCCTCGTATCCAACAACCACACAGGTGAAAAGTATATAAATGTCAGGGCTGGTAGGTCACTGACACCACCCTAGCTAGAAAGAAACGTCGTGCTCTCCCTGCAGTCACTATCCCGTTTTTGACTCATACCGAGGTGTGAGGCTCGCGAATTCACGTTATACACAAAGCTACGCCACACAGGCTGTGCTTTGATCATCAACCACAAGACTTTTCTTTTCAACAGAAGCCCTGATCAATTGCCACTTACGCATGCCACATTGGCAATTCACTCCATGCGACTGATGTCCATCGATATACAACCTCTGAGCTCGTACGTCTCGGAGAAGGGCGTTAAGCAAGAGAATAAATTCTCCACCGCCAAACAGATGTATATTTAATAGAGATCAATCAACACAGAGTAAAATCCAATGTCAGACACACAATCCATTTACAAGTTCGTTCTGGGTCTGAACGAAACCGGAGGCACTTTCCTCGCATATCCATCCATCTCCAAGTACGTCTGGACGATCACCAACTGATTCCCTCATCCTGGGTGTACAGCCCAATCAAGATCATCAGTAATCACCCAAACGATGTGAAGACTTTCGGTCTTCAACCACCGTCTTCATCTTCGACATCTCGTCGAATCGGTTATTCAGAATGGGTATAACCCGGCCTTTCTGAATGACCCACGTATATAATAAACGAATGTTACACAAACACAACAAACGCCTCATTCCAATTCAGAATATTCTTTTATTCACCAAAATCACATTCTTAGGGCAAGGTTCCCATTAATTTTATCCAAGATAAATTCTTCTAAATTTATTCTTTAATCTTCCTTTGGATATCACTTCAAACTAGTCGGGATTAACGAACCACACCGAAGTAATTATTTATTTTATTTCCCAATCCCAACCTATATCCCATGGAGAAAACTGGTAATACTCCACATCTAACACCACTGTGTTATCGGTAAAATTAATTACCATTTCACGTTCAAATCTAATTAAAGATTTAACTATCGCTTTGGAGCAAAACTGGTGGTACTCCATTCTCGATCACCTTTCAGATTTGATAATTTAACTTATCAATTCACATTTTAATCTAATTAAAGATTCATTAAAACTCCACTTAGTTTTAATCTTTTCAAAAATCAATATCCTGCCTTTAACTGGGTTAAAGAACCAATGTCATCAAAACACGATTCACGACAAACCCAAATCACATTTGATATTAAATACAAGGCTCTGAATAGAAAATATATCGACTTATATTCAATACCAAATTCTGAAACCAACAAATATCGTATTGGAAATAACGATATAAAATATATCTTTCAAATTCCCATAACAATATCTGTATAGTCACGAAATCCAACATCGAAATATCCCGAAGATAATTTCGATTCAGCTCCATTCCAATCCACGTATTGGAAATTATCGATTATTTTCAAAATCACTTTCAAATTCAATTTATTTATTTCTAAAATAAATTGATTTTAATTCTAGTTCAAAACTAGTTCATTTCGATAAAAATCTATTTTTATCTTCTAATGTGGAATTTTCCAGCCCAATTCTTTCCAATTCACATATTATAATTTTACACAAATTATAGATATTTTTGATAATTTTATCAAGGCCCGTACAGTCGATTTCCAACAACGGCCATCGAACTGCACTTACAGCGACCTTTTTCGAATTTGATTTGGACATAATTCCAAATCCAACCGTTAGATTTCAAATTTCTAATATTCATTGGAAAGCTCTTTTCGATACGAACCCAACGGTTCCGGTTTTAGGAGAATCCGACGGTCGGATCTCCCGCAACGTCAATTCGAAGTCAATGGTCGAAATTCACGAACTACCGCGGCGCGGCGCGTTCTATTCAGGCCATTATATATATAATATATATATTATATATATTTCGTCGATTTCCTTTTAAACCGTATTTTATAAATCGTTTTAAATTCGTTTCAAAAACAATTTCAACTTCATCTTCAATTTCAAATCGATTTGATTTCAATTCAATTCGAGTTCATTTCAATTCAATTCAAATTCAAATTCAAATTCGTTTCAATTCAATTCAATTCGAATTTACCTTCTATTTGATCTAATTCGAATTCGTTTCAAATTGATTTCAATTCAATTTCAGTTTGTTTGAAATTTCAATCTAATTCAATTTGAATTCATTTCTATTTTACTCGAATTCAAATTCACTTTCTATTCAATTCGAATCGAATTCATTTTCTATTCGATTCGAATTCAATTCAAATTGATTCAATAAAATTTCAATTTCAATTTTTAATCTAATTCAATTTGAATTTCCTTTCAAAATATTCAATTTTGAAATCACTTTTCAACATTCATTATACAACGAATAAAATCGATATAAATATCGTTCGCGTCAAAATAACGCATCTCTAATCAACACGGCTTTATATATTTCAATAAATTCGTTATTCTATTCAACAAATGAATATTTATTTCATTCAACACATGAATCTATATTTCTTTCAACACATGACTAATCTCAACACATGAGTACTGTCAACACATCACTATTTTTGTTATGTAAAATATTTTATAAAACTATGGTATCTATCGTTTGATTTTCAATTAGACTTCTACTGAGAAGTAGTTCTAATTTTAAATATGATAAAGATGTGAATTTTATTATTAAAATATTTTACTCAACACTTGAATATTGTCAACACATGAACATCGTCAACACATGACTATTTTTATATTCAACACATGAATTTACTTTTATAATATTCATTATTTTCCCGATTGGAATGAGGCCCAATCAATCACCATATAACGCTAATTATATGGATTCCATACAACACATGTATATAATAGCATTGAAAAATAATCATCCATCAACCAAAGTGCACTACACTGTATAAGCATCAAATATAGATATCTAACGCTTATAACAGCCTGTCAATCAATCGATCGACATATTTAATCAATCAGGATGAGTGAACTTCAAATTTCATCCCAACACCCGTGTGGGGTTTCAAACAATCAAACACAGATTTTATTTGTGCAGTTGGGCGACGTGTAAAATTTATCGACCCAATCGATATCAGTCAAATCAGTGTATATAAACAAATCGGCCGATTTGTTTATAAATATTCATTTATTCACTTTCACGTTAAAAATTATATTTTTAACGATAAAACATTTTATTTTAACACTTGAATTTCTATTCAATTCATTTATTCAATAAAATGATATTTTTATTTTTCTAACATATTTTAGGAAATTTCGGCGGCATAACGGCACGATACTAGAAACGGGACGAGGCCTAGCCTTATCCCCGGTCTAGTGAAGGCCCACGCCATTCACACATCAATCAAATCCATTTCAATTAACCAAATAATTCAATTCAAACCAATAACCTAACCAACTACACAATCAAACAATTTAACAAACAAGCCATCCATGGTCTGTGGATGACGGGTGTCGGGTGCTACTAAGCACCGTCTGCATCCTAGTATATATATATATAACTAGAAAAAGAGAATTTAGAGTGAGAAGTTCTCACCGAAAGCTATCCTAGCTCCACGGCACTTCATTGATAGAAATCTTCATCGCTATCGCATCATCGTCATCTTCGTTGCCCGTAGTCACTATATACATAAAAATCACATTTTTATATTTTGATGTCTTTAAAATAAAAGTCACATTTTTATTTATTCATTTTCAATTTAGAGATCATATTTTCATAATCACTTCATATATTTAGAAATCGAATTTTTACTATGTTATTCAATATATAAAAATCGAATCTCTACTTTGGTGTCATATAGATAAAAATTCCATTTCAACAATATTGATTTCGCCTTTATAAAAATAAAGTTTTCGCCTTTATAAAAATAAAGTTTTCGCCTTTATAAAAATAAAGACTTCGCCTTTTTCATATTTTTATAGTTCCTACTATGCAAAGATCATATTTTTATCTTTCTACAATATGAAAGATTATATTTTTAATACTTTAAAAATATAAAAATCATATTTCTACATCTTCTATATAGTAAAGACTATATTTTTAATTCTTTAAAAATATAAAAACTATATTTTTATTACTTTAAAAATATAAAGATCGTATCTTTTACCAAATAAAAATCCTATCTTTTCACCTTTAGAAATCTTGCTTTTACACTTTTTTAAAAATCTCACTTATATTACCATGTATACTAATAAATAAATTAATAATAAAAAAACCAATTTTTATTTGTTATTTATATACAAAACTAATTTTTCTAACTTTAAAACTAATTACCCTAAGTAAAATGAAAAATAAAAATAAAATAAACTCTTACTGTTTTCACGCTTCAGGAGGTGGTGGAAGTTGTCAGCGTGGACTGGAGATGGCGGAGGAGCTAGGGTTCGGTCTGGAGAGAGAAGGAGGGCTGGAGACGAGGGCTAGGGGGGAAAAGGCGGCTGCGGTCTTCGGTGGTGGCTCACATTTGGGTTCGAGAGCAAGGGGGTGTAGGCTGTTGACTGCGGCGAGGTTAGGACGTGGGGGTGGTAGCAGGGGCGGCGTCGGTTTTGTATAGGGTTCGTGGGGTTTTGGGATATAAGAGGAGAGAGAAGGGACCGCAGGGAGGAGAGAGAGAGCAGGGGAGGGCGGAGCTAGGCGGGCGATCATCGGAGAGGCGGCGGCCGACCTTGGGGGGGGGGGGTGGCGAGCGCGATTCCGCGTTCATCGATTTTTTTTTTCTTTTTCTTTTTCTTTTTCTGTTTGCAGAAGAATGATCGGGGGGGCCAGAAGGTTTTAAGGGAGAGATTTTTTTTTTTATTAATTTAATTATTTTATTTTTCAAAAAGTTGACTTTCACATACGACCTCTAAACGAGGCCCACCGCCTGTCGTCCATAGCGTATTACCCCCGTTCCGAACACAATGGGATATGCCACGTAAGCTGGTTCGACTGTTTGAATCAGTTTCCGTTAAAATCAACATATAACTCTATATATTGAATTTAAACGTGCATTTCAATTTACCGGGGTCGCATACGAACTCTAAAAATTCTCGAAAAATATTTTCTAGCTTCGTATTGACGATACGGTCCTAACAAAACTAGTTTCGTCGAATTCTGAGACCGTTGGAAAAATGGCCAATTTCCAGTCGATTAAAATCAACTGAAATGGTCAAAACACGTTTTCCTTTGCCACGCTCACATATTGATTCGAAAAATTATGAAATTTGAAACCTAGCAATAATTTGACACTGCGGATCCAACAAAAGTGGTTTCGTCGAAATCCGAGGTCATTTGCAAAATGTCCATTTTTAAGGGCCTGAATTCCATAGCGACTATTCAGAATTTTCAACTGGACATATCTTTTGATTCTCGCTACGAAATTTCGATTTGTCGGATTCGTTGGAAAGATATTCACTATTAGATTCCATTATTTTTGGTTTCACTAAAATCCGGATTGTTTTGCACCCGGTACATTCAATTGAAGTTTGAAATCGAATCGAACTACCGCGCCATTTTCAATTCTATTTATAATTAGATATAAAATTTTATATTCTAACGACGACGGGCATAACTATATACGTTCGAATTATATTCAAAATAAATTTCTCGTCGATATTATTTAAAATAATTCATTTTAAATATTCAAAATTCACTAAAATTGCCAAAATAAAAATTTCAAACTGGCTCGCATTTTGTGGGTTATTACAATCTCTCCCACTTAAAACTTTTCGTCCCCGAAAAGGAACAAAGTCGAAAGTGGTTTGATTAATAAGCTCTACATTCGATCTGGCTTCCATTCTCCAACTTTTCAGTTTCTGAAAATTTTCAAATTCTTCAAAAATTTGGCTAACACCCTAAATTTTCGAAAAATTTCGCCATAACCTCCCCTGCACCGGGAGCATCGGGGAATTTCAAATAGCTTCCCCGGTCCTTCAGATCTCAAAAAGAAAAAGAAAAAGCCAAGCGGCTAGCCAATAGGCTCATAAAATCATCATCACCCAAACAAAACAGTAAATTATGTAGTAAACATGTACCTATTTGTCGGGCAAACAAATTTTATTCTCTGCTCTAGCCTCCTTGCTATGACCTGTTCAATGTAAGTATATGTATATACAAGCAAATGCGACCAATTTTCAATACAATTCAATATTTGATTCAATTAGGCATAAATGGTTAAAATTAGCAAACAATTAAACAAACAACACAAACATCAATCAATTAGTGAATTAATGTTGCAAATTCATAATTTTGATACATATATACAAAGATCATGTTTTTGATGCCAATTCACAACAATGTGTTCTAACTATATATGTTTTGGTTCTCACACCAGTCTAATGGAAATATATCGATATCACACCTTCGTTACTCGAACATGAATACTAATGACAACTAGTCAATCATCAGAATCATCTTCGGGCCACTAGAGTATGATTCTATATCTATCCAGTATATTAAAACTTCGAATATACGTTCATGACGCGTATACGCGAAATCTATATATACTCGATTGTCCATATTCAAAATAAATAAATAATCAAATACGTATAAAACGATTTAAATTTTTAAAACAAAATTGTTTTCTTTTGAAAAATATACTCTTCACACTCGTTCTAGGATACTACTGATCCTATCTCTAACGAGTAATTTTAATTGGATATTACTAATCCAATATCTGATGAATTCTTTCGTATGGTTCTAATGTGTCTTGTTCACGAGCTCTGTAAACCAAAGCTCTGATACCAAACTGAGACAACCCGAACTTCCCCGTGAAGGAAAACACGGATAGAATTGAGGACAAGACAAAACAGAACGCATACAGAAGAACATTTCATTGTTATTACAACAATTCCATCAGATACAAGAATATACAGAGTATAAATGAATAAATTACATTCGACAAATATCAGAGATTACAATAAATTACATAGCAGCGGAAAAATATATAAAACACAACTAGAAGTAATGCACGGATACAGAGCTTTCCGAGCATCGTTCCAGCTGTAAATCAGGACCATGTGAATATAAATCTGCAAAACCAAAACTACTAGCTGCCTGTGCGGAAAATAGGGGCACCCAGAGTTTAGGTTAAAACAATAAACTCCAGGTCAGTCATGGGACTGGTGTGAGAACTAAAACAGTTATTAATCTTTATTTTTAAAGTTAGGTAAATCAAGGGACCACGCCGTATAACACGGAACGAGTTTCCTCCCAAGAATACCAGTGCATAGAACAAACAGCGCAATGCTAAATAAAGAAAAATGAAGCTGTTATAAGACCCAGGTCCCATCACACAATGCAACGCAAGCCGGAGGATAGGGTTTTTACCATATAACAGCCAAAGCATGCTTGATACGTTTAAAACAAATCATTTGATACTATAATAAGTGTATAGTGTCAAAACATTTTCAATCATAAATATCAATCATAGACGGCATGGGTACCATATATCATGTCGCCATACTAGTTCTACAATTAAAACCGCAATATCACGTATTGGAAATTGGATTTCCGTCATGAGTCGAGGCAAGGGGCAAGCTCCTCTCCGCGTTCGAGACACTCTAGCAAATGTCTCAGGACCCCACTATGATCCTTGGATCTTCAGGGCCGGTCCTCTCTTACTTTTGAGGATTGGCAATTCCTGAAAACACGTTTCCCGGTCCTTACAGACCTATATCCGAGGCGCCTCGTATCCAACAACCACACAGGTGAAAAGTATATAAATGTCAGGGCTGGTAGGTCACTGACACCACCCTAGCTAGAAAGAAACGTCGTGCTCTCCCTGCAGTCACTATCCCGTTTTTGACTCATACCGAGGTGTGAGGCTCGCGAATTCACGTTATACACAAAGCTACGCCACACAGGCCGTGCTTTGATCATCAACCACAAGACTTTGCTTTTCAACAGAAGCCCTGATCAATTGCCACTTACGCATGCCACATTGGCAATTCACTCCATGCGACTGATGTCCATCGATATACAACCTCTGAGCTCGTACGTCTCGGAGAAGGGCGTTAAGCAAGAGAATAAATTCTCCGCCGCCAAACAGATGTATATTTAATAGAGATCAATCAACACAAAGTAAAATCCAATGTCAGACACATAATCCATTTACAAGTTCGTTCTGGGTCTGAACGAAACCGGAGGCACTTTCCTCGCATATCCATCCATCTCCAAGTACGTTTGGACGATCACCAACTGATTCCCTCATCCTGGGTGTACAGCCCAATCAAGATCATCAGTAATCACCCAAACGATGTGAAGACTTCCGGTCTTCAACCACCGTCTTGTAACAACCCGTAAAATGCGAGCCAGTTTGAAAATTTTATTTTGGCGATTTTAGCGAATTTTGAATATTTAAAATAGATTATTTTAAATAATATCGACGAGAAATTTATTTTGAATATAATTCGACGTATATATTATATACGTCGTCGTTAGAATATAAATAATTATTTATAATTATAAAAGGAATTGAAAATGGCGCGGTAGTTCGATAATTCGATTTCAAACTTCAATTGAATGTACCGGGTGCAAAACAATCCGGATTTTAGTGAAACCAAAAATGATGGGATCTAATTGATGATATCTTTCTATCGAATCCGAAAAATCAGGATTTCATCTTAGGAATGATAAGATATGTCCAGTTGAAAATTCTGAATAGTCGCTATGGAATTCAGGCCCTTAAAAATAGCAATTTTGCAAACGACCTCGGATTTCGACGAAACCAGTTTTGTTGGGTCCGTGATGTCAAGTTATTGCTAGGTTTCAAATTTCATAATTTTTCGAATCAATATGTGAGCGTGGCAAAGGAAAACGCGTTTGACCAGTTTCAGTTGATTTTAATCGACTGGAAATTGGCCATTTTTCCAACGGTCTCAGAATTCGACGAAACTAGTTTTGTTAGGACCGTATCGTCAATGCGAAGCTAGAAAATATTTTTCTGGAATTTTTCTAGTTAGTATGTGACCCCGGTAATTTGAAATGTGCGTTTAAAATTCAATATAGTGATTTAAATGTTAATTCAACGGAAACTGATTGAAACGATTGAATCAGCTTGCGGTACACATCCCATTGTGTTCGGAATGGGGGTAAAACGCTATGGACGACAGGCGGTGGACCTCGTTTCGAGGTCGTATGTAAAAGTCAACCCTTTGGCAAAAATAAATAATTAAATAATAAAATAAAATAATTAATTAAATTACATAATTTCTCCCCCCCCCCCTTATCTTCGTTTTGGCCCCCCCCCCCCCCGTTCACTTTTATTTCAGATAAAAAAAAAAAAAAAGAAGAAAGAAAAGAAACGACGGACGGAGGAACCCCGAGCGCCACCGCCTCCAGACATCGCCGCCGTACCTCGAATCGCACCCCCTCCTCCCCAGGTAGCCGACGCGCCCCTCCCATCGATGGATCTGAGGACCCCGCCCCCTCCTCCGTGTCGCGCGCCGCTCCCTGCCGACGCCAGAGGCCGAGCCCTCCTGCGAGCTTCGGTGAACCCCCCCCCCCCCTCTTAGTGAGTTCTATTTATTTATTTTACTTCTGATTTTTGAACTGCATTAAAAACTGAATTTTATAAAACTATAAAAACTGATTTTAAGAAGTTTGAAACTGATTTTTATTTGAGTTTGAAACTGATTTTTATTTAAGTTTGAAACTGATTTTTATTTAAGTTTGAAACTGATTTTTATTTAAGTTTGAAACTGATTTTTTTATTTTAAAAGTTTAAAAACTGAATTTGTTTCAAAAGTTTTAAATTAAAAATAGAAGGAGGTTAGAAATTTTCAAAATAAAAATGTGATTTTTATGTATTGAATAGCGAGTTAAAAATGTGATTTTTGGGTATTGAAGTCGAGATAAAAATCATATTTTTATATATAGAAAGTCGAGATAAAAATCATATTTTTATATATAGAAAGTCGAGATAAAAATCAAATTTTTATATATTGAACTTCGATATAAAAATTCGATTTTTATATATTGAACTTTGAACTAAAAATTCAATTTTTATATATTGAACTTCGATATAAAAATTCGATTTTTATATATTGAACTTTGAACTAAAAATTCGATTTTTATATATTGAACTTCGATATAAAAATTCGATTTTTATATATTGAACTTTGAACAAAAAATTCGATTTTTATATATTGAACTTTGAACTAAAAATTCGATTTTTATATATTGAACTTTGAACTAAAAATTCGATTTTTATATATTGAACTTTGAACTAAAAATTCGATTTTTATATATTGAACTTTGAACTAAAAATTCGATTTTTATATATTGAACTTTGAAATAAAAATTCGATTTTTATATATTGAACTTTGAAATAAAAAATTCGATTTTTATATATTGAACTTTGAAGTAAAAATTCGATTTTTATGTATGTAGTGAAAGCGGACAACGAAGGTGACAAAAAGGCGAAACGACGAAGATGCGATAGCGATGAAGATTTCTATCAATGAAGTGCTGTGGAGCTAGGATAGCTATAAGTGAGAATTTCTCACCTTTCTATTTCTTTTCTAGTTATTTATATATATACTAGGATGCAGACGGTGCTTAGTAGCACCCGACACAATCGTCCACAGACCATGGACTTGTTTGTTTGGTTGCATAGATTAGTTGAATAATTGGTTTGAATTGAATTGTTTGGTGAGATGAAATTGATTTGATTGATGTGTGAATGGCGTGGGCCTTCACTAGACCGGGGATAAGGCTAGGCCTTGTCCCGTTTCTAGTATCGTGCCGTTATGCCGCCGAAATTTTCTAAAACATGTTAGAAAAATAAAAATATCATTTTATTGAATAAATGAATTGAATAGAAATTCATAGGTTGAAATAAAATGTTTTATCGTTAAAAATATAATTTTTAACGTGAATATGAAAATAGTGAAGTGAATAAATAAATATTCATTTACAAACCAGATGGTTTGTTTATGTACACTTATTTGAATGACATTGATTGGGACGATAAATTTTACACATCGCCCAACTGCACAACTAAAATCTGTGTTTGATTGTTTGAAACCCCACACGGGTGTTGGGATGAAATATGAATGTCACTCATCCTGATTGATTAAATATGTCGATCGATTGATTGACAGGCTGTTATAAGCGTTGAATATCTATATTTGATGCTTATACAGTGTAGTGCACTTTGGTTGATGGTTGATTATTTTCAATGTTATTATATACATGTGTTGTATGAAAATCCATATAATTAATTTTATATGGTAATTGATTGGGCCTCATTCCAATCGTGAAAATAAAGAATATTTTGATAATAACAAATATTTTGATAATAGGAAATATTTGAAATAGAATATTTGAAAATAGAAATTTATGAAGCCGTGTTGATTAGATTGACGCCATTTAGACGTAAACGATATTTATATCGATTTTATTCATTTTAAAATGAATATTGAAAAGTAATCTCGAAATCGAATTTTTCGAAATGAATTGAATTGAAAACGTTTTCGAAATGAAATGAATTGAAAACGATTTCGAAATGAATTGAATGGAAAACGATTTCGAAATGAATTGAATTGAAAACGATTTCGAAATGAATTGAATTGAATATGAATTCAAATTGAATTGAAATTTGAATTGAATAGAAATGAATTTTAAAACGAATTTATAAAGAAGAATTCAATTTTGCCTTGAATTGAAATGGAAGTTGAAATAGATTTTGAAGCGAATTTTAAAACTATTTATATAATTCGTTTTAAATAGAAATCGACGAAGTATATATTATATATATTATATATATAATATAATGGCCTGAATAGAACGCGCCGCGCCGCGGCAGTTCGTGAATTTCGACCATTTATTTCAAACGGACATTACGGGAGATCCGACCGTCGGATTCTCCTAAAACCGGAACCGTTGGGTTCGTATCGAAAAGAGCTTTCTAACGAATATTAGAAATTTGAAATCTAACGGTTGGATTTGGAATTATGTCCAAATCAAATTCGAAAAAGGTCGCTGTAAGTGCAGTTCGATGGCCGTTGATGGAAATCGACTGTACGGGCCTTGATAAAATTATTAAAAATAGCAATAATTTGTGTAAAATCATAAGAAATGATTTAGAAAGAATTGGGATGAAAAACTCCATATTTGAAAAGATAAAAATGGATTTTTATCGAAATGAACTAGTTTTGAACTAGAAATATAATTCTATTTATTTTTAAATAAATAAATTGAATTTGAAAAGGGTTTTGAAAATAACCAAAATTTCCAATGATTGCATTGGAGTGGATTTGAATCGAAATTGTCTTCGGGATATTTCGATGTTGGAATTTGTGATTATACGGATGTTGTTACGGAAATTTGAAAGATATATATATTTATATCGTTATTTCCAATACGACATTTGTTAATCGTAGAATTTGATATTGAATATAAGCCGGGATATTTTCTATTCAGAGCCTTGTTTTTAATATCAAATGTGATTTGGGTTTGTCGTGAATGGTGTCTTCACTAACACTGTTCTTGAACCCAGTTGAGGAAAGATTAAATCTTTTTATTTAGATTTAATGAAGTGTACCAATTAAATAATATTTAATTGGAATTGAATTGATATTGATTTTTGGGTTTATCGTGAACAGTGTTTTAAATAACACTTGTTCTTTAACCCGATAATTAATGAATGTGATTTGGGTTTGTCGTGAATGGTGTCTTCACTAACACTGTTCTTGAACCCAGTTGAGAAATGATTAAATCTTTTTATTTAGATTTAATGAAGTGTACCAATTAAATAATATTTAATTGGAATTGAATTGATATTGATTTTTGGGTTTATCATGAACAGTGTTTTAAATAACACTTGTTCTTTAACCCGATAATTAATGGGCTGTGACTTTGGGTTTATCGTGAACCGTGTTTTAAATGACACTGATTCTTTAACCCAGTCACAGATTAAAACTAAGTGGAGTTTTAATGAATCTTTAATTAGATTGAAAAGATCGAGAATGGAGTATCACCAGTTTTGCTCCAGGCGATAGTTAAATCTTTAATTAGATTTGAACGTGAAATTTAGAAACTAACTGTCGGTTAGCCAAGCAGAATGGTTTTCTGGATATTGATCTGATGTTGGTTTCGGCCTTCGGGGTTAATGTTTGGGGAATTATTCTCTTGATTAATTTACGGTTAGTGACTAATGAATTGGAATGAGGCGTATGTTGTGTTTGTGTAACACTTTTAGAATATATACGCGAGTTATTCGGAAAGACCGGGTTTATCCCATTCTGAATAACTGCTACGACGATAAGTCGAAGATGAAGACGATGGTCGAAGACCGGAGGTCTTCACGTCGTTTGGGTGATAACTGATGATCTTGATTGGGCTGTACACCCAAGAAGATGGAAACAGTTAGTGATCGTCCAGACGTACTTGGAGATCGATGGATATGCGGGGTACTAGGTGCCTCCGGTTTCGTTCAGACCCAGAACGGACTTGTAAATGGACTGTGTGTCTGACATCGGATTTCATTCTGTGTGACTGATATCGGTTGCATAGGATGGTTTGCCTGTGTGGCATGCTAAGATGCAAATGATCAAGGCTTCTGTTGAAAAGCAAAGTCTTGTGGTTGATGATCAAAGCACGGCCTTTGTGGCGTAGCTTTGTGTAACGTTTACCTCGCGTGTTTCACACCAGGTATGAACCAAAAACGGGAGACGGACCTCAGGGAGGACTTGCGTTTCTTTCTAGCTAGAAGTGGCGTCAGTGGTTTTACACGCCCTGACGAGTTTGACTTATGTGGTTGTTGCTGTTGCGAGGCGCCTCGGTTATATCGGTTTCGGCCGATGCATTCTGGTCGGCTGACGGACCAGACTTACACCCCATAGGGTGGGGAAACGTATTGTTCAGGCACTATAATCCACATCGGTGGACCGGCCCTGTCGCTCCATGGGGCAGTTGCGGCTGTTCCGGTGGCTCGGGCTAGAGAGTCACGAATCGGTTGAGGATCTTGCCCCTAGCCTCGGTTCATAGACGGAAATCCAATTTCCAAATACGAGACTTTGCGATTTTGATTGTATAACCTATATATGGCGACATAGTGGTATGGGGCATTCATGCCGCCTATGATTGATACTTATGATTTGAAGTTGTTTTATACACTATGCACTTATAGTAGTATCAAATGATCTGTTTTAAGCGTATCAAACATTCTTTGGCTGTTATAAGGGAAAACCCTATCCCCCGGCTTGCGTTTGCATTGTGTGATAGGACCTGGGTCTTATAACAGCTTCATTTTTCTTTATTTAGCATTGCGCTGTTTGTTTTATGCACTGGTATTCTTGGGAGGAAACCCGTTCCGTGTTATACGGCGTGGTCCCTTGATTTACCTAACTTTGAAAATAAAGATTAATAACTGTTTTAGTTCTCACACCAGTCACATGACTGACCTAGAGTTTATTGTTTTAACCTAAACTCTGGGTGCCCTTATTTTGACACGGGCAGCTAGTAGTTTTGGTTTTGCAGATTTATAT
This sequence comes from Allium sativum, assembly GCA_030737875.1. NCBI lineage: Eukaryota > Viridiplantae > Streptophyta > Magnoliopsida > Asparagales > Amaryllidaceae > Allium > Allium sativum. The sequence continues at coordinate 184,719,176 of CM060916.1, forward strand.
TCACAGGATCCTGGTTTACAGCTGGAATGATATCCGGAAAGCTTTGTATCCGTATATCTCTTCTAGTTGTGTATTGTATTATTTTCCGCTGCTATGTATTTAAATGTAATTTAAATCTCTGATATTTCTGTGTAATATTCATTTATTTATACTCTGTATATTCTTGTAATCTGATGCACTGTTGTAATATACAATGAAAAGTTCTTCTGTATGCGTTCTGTTGTGGTTTGTTCTCGAACTATCCGACGCTTTCCTTTACGGGGAAGTTGCGGGTCTTCACAGTTGGTATCAGAGCTTTGGTTTACAAAGCTAGAGAACAAGGCACATTAGAACCATACGAAAGAATTCATCAGATATTGGATTAGTAATATCCAATGGGAATGACTCGTTAGAGATGGGATCAGTAGTATCCTAGAACGAGTGTGAAGAGTATATTTTTGAAAATGAAAACAAATTTTTGTTTTGAAAATTTAATCAATTATTCGTATTTGATTATCTATTTAAATTGATGTGGACAATCCAGTATATATAGATTTTGCGTATACGTCTGATCCGCGTGTATTCGAAGTTTTAATATATTGGATAGATATAGAGTCGCACTCTAGTCGCCCGGACATGGTCCTGATGATGAAGTATACCATCACCAGCATTTATTTTCGAGTAACGAAAGTGTGATATCTATATATTTCCATTAGGCTGGTGTGAGAACCAAATCTTATATAGCTAGAACACTTTGTTGTGAATTGGCATCAAAAACAAGATTTTCAGTATATATATCAAAATTATGAATTTGAAACGTTAAATTCACTAATTGATTGATGTTTGTGTTGTTTGTTCATTTGTTTGCTAATTTTAAACCATTTAGCCTAATTGAATCAAATATTGGATTATATTGAAAATTGGTCGCATTTGCTTGCATATACATATACTTATATTGAGCAGGTCATAGCAAGGAGGCTAGAGCCAGAGAATAAAATTTGTTTGCCCGACAAATAGGTACATGTTTACTACATAATTTACTGTTTTGTTTGGGTGATGATGATTTTGTGAGCCTATTGGCTAGCCGCTTGGCTTTTTCTTTTTCTTTTTGAGATCTGAAGGACCGGGGAAGCTATTTGAAATTCCCCGATGCTCCCATTGCAGGGGAGGTTATGGCGAAATTTTTCAAAAATTTAGGGTGTTAGCCAAATTTTTGAAATTTTGAAAATTCTCAGAAACTAAAGAGTTGGAGAATGGAAGCCTGATCGAACGTAGAGTTAATTAATCAAACCACTTTCGACTTTGTTCCTTTTCGGGGACGAAAAGTTTTAAGTGGGGGAGATTGTAACAACCCGTAAAATGCGAGCCAGTTTGAAAATTTTATTTTGGCGATTTTAGCGAATTTTGAATATTTAAAATAGATTATTTTAAATAATATCGACGAGAAATTTATTTTGAATATAATTCGACGTATATATTATATACGTCGTCGTTAGAATATAAATAATTATTTATAATTATAAAAGGAATTGAAAATGGCGCGGTAGTTCGATAATTCGATTTCAAACTTCAATTGAATGTACCGGGTGCAAAACAATCCGGATTTTAGTGAAACCAAAAATGATGGGATCTAATTGATGATATCTTTCTATCGAATCCGAAAAATCAGGATTTCATCTTAGGAATGATAAGATATGTCCAGTTGAAAATTCTGAATAGTCGCTATGGAATTCAGGCCCTTAAAAATAGCAATTTTGCAAACGACCTCGGATTTCGACGAAACCAGTTTTGTTGGGTCCGTGATGTCAAGTTATTGCTAGGTTTCAAATTTCATAATTTTTCGAATCAATATGTGAGCGTGGCAAAGGAAAACGCGTTTGACCAGTTTCAGTTGATTTTAATCGACTGGAAATTGGCCATTTTTCCAACGGTCTCAGAATTCGACGAAACTAGTTTTGTTAGGACCGTATCGTCAATGCGAAGCTAGAAAATATTTTTCTGGAATTTTTCTAGTTAGTATGTGACCCCGGTAATTTGAAATGTGCGTTTAAAATTCAATATAGTGATTTAAATGTTAATTCAACGGAAACTGATTGAAACGATTGAATCAGCTTGCGGTACACATCCCATTGTGTTCGAAATGGGGGTAAAACGCTATGGACGACAGGCGGTGGACCTCGTTTCGAGGTCGTATGTAAAAGTCAACCCTTTGGCAAAAATAAATAATTAAATAATAAAATAAAATAATTAATTAAATTACATAATTTCTCCCCCCCCCCCTTATCTTCGTTTTGCCCCCCCCCCCCCCCCCCCGTTCACTTTTATTTCAGATAAAAAAAAAAAAAAAAAAAGAAAGAAAAGAAACGACGGACGGAGGAACCCCGAGCGCCACCGCCTCCAGACATCGCCGTCGTACCTCGAATCGCACCCCCTCCTCCCCAGGTAGCCGACGCGCCCCTCCCATCGATGGATCTGAGGACCCCGCCCCCTCCTCCGTGTCGCGCGCCGCTCCCTGCCGACGCCAGAGGCCGAGCCCTCCTGCGAGCTTCGGTGAACCCCCCCCCTCTTAGTGAGTTCTATTTATTTATTTTACTTCTGATTTTTGAACTGCATTAAAAACTGAATTTTATAAAACTATAAAAACTGATTTTAAGAAGTTTGAAACTGATTTTTATTTGAGTTTGAAACTGATTTTTATTTAAGTTTGAAACTGATTTTTATTTAAGTTTGAAACTGATTTTTATTTAAGTTTGAAACTGATTTTTTTATTTTAAAAGTTTAAAAACTGAATTTGTTTCAAAAGTTTTAAATTAAAAATAGAAGGAGGTTAGAAATTTTCAAAATAAAAATGTGATTTTTATGTATTGAATAGCGAGTTAAAAATGTGATTTTTGGGTATTGAAGTCGAGATAAAAATCATATTTTTATATATAGAAAGTCGAGATAAAAATCATATTTTTATATATAGAAAGTCGAGATAAAAATCAAATTTTTATATATTGAACTTCGATATAAAAATTCGATTTTTATATATTGAACTTTGAACTAAAAATTCAATTTTTATATATTGAACTTCGATATAAAAATTCGATTTTTATATATTGAACTTTGAACTAAAAATTCGATTTTTATATATTGAACTTCGATATAAAAATTCGATTTTTATATATTGAACTTTGAACAAAAAATTCGATTTTTATATATTGAACTTTGAACTAAAAATTCGATTTTTATATATTGAACTTTGAACTAAAAATTCGATTTTTATATATTGAACTTTGAACTAAAAATTCGATTTTTATATATTGAACTTTGAACTAAAAATTCGATTTTTATATATTGAACTTTGAACTAAAAATTCGATTTTTATATATTGAACTTTGAAATAAAAATTCGATTTTTATATATTGAACTTTGAAATAAAAATTCGATTTTTATATATTGAACTTTGAAATAAAAAATTCGATTTTTATATATTGAACTTTGAAGTAAAAATTCGATTTTTATGTATGTAGTGAAAGCGGACAACGAAGGTGACAAAAAGGCGAAACGACGAAGATGCGATAGCGATGAAGATTTCTATCAATGAAGTGCTGTGGAGCTAGGATAGCTATAAGTGAGAATTTCTCACCTTTCTATTTCTTTTCTAGTTATTTATATATATACTAGGATGCAGACGGTGCTTAGTAGCACCCGACACAATCGTCCACAGACCATGGACTTGTTTGTTTGGTTGCATAGATTAGTTGAATAATTGGTTTGAATTGAATTGTTTGGTGAGATGAAATTGATTTGATTGATGTGTGAATGGCGTGGGCCTTCACTAGACCGGGGATAAGGCTAGGCCTTGTCCCGTTTCTAGTATCGTGCCGTTATGCCGCCGAAATTTTCTAAAACATGTTAGAAAAATAAAAATATCATTTTATTGAATAAATGAATTGAATAGAAATTCATAGGTTGAAATAAAATGTTTTATCGTTAAAAATATAATTTTTAACGTGAATATGAAAATAGTGAAGTGAATAAATAAATATTCATTTACAAACCAGATGGTTTGTTTATGTACACTTATTTGAATGACATTGATTGGGACGATAAATTTTACACATCGCCCAACTGCACAACTAAAATCTGTGTTTGATTGTTTGAAACCCCACACGGGTGTTGGGATGAAATATGAATGTCACTCATCCTGATTGATTAAATATGTCGATCGATTGATTGACAGGCTGTTATAAGCGTTGAATATCTATATTTGATGCTTATACAGTGTAGTGCACTTTGGTTGATGGTTGATTATTTTCAATGTTATTATATACATGTGTTGTATGAAAATCCATATAATTAATTTTATATGGTAATTGATTGGGCCTCATTCCAATCGTGAAAATAAAGAATATTTTGATAATAACAAATATTTTGATAATAGGAAATATTTGAAATAGAATATTTGAAAATAGAAATTTATGAAGCCGTGTTGATTAGATTGACGCCATTTAGACGTAAACGATATTTATATCGATTTTATTCATTTTAAAATGAATATTGAAAAGTAATCTCGAAATCGAATTTTTCGAAATGAATTGAATTGAAAACGTTTTCGAAATGAAATGAATTGAAAACGATTTCGAAATGAATTGAATGGAAAACGATTTCGAAATGAATTGAATTGAAAACGATTTCGAAATGAATTGAATTGAATATGAATTCAAATTGAATTGAAATTTGAATTGAATAGAAATGAATTTTAAAACGAATTTATAAAGAAGAATTCAATTTTGCCTTGAATTGAAATGGAAGTTGAAATAGATTTTGAAGCGAATTTTAAAACTATTTATATAATTCGTTTTAAATAGAAATCGACGAAGTATATATTATATATATTATATATATAATATAATGGCCTGAATAGAACGCGCCGCGCCGCGGCAGTTCGTGAATTTCGACCATTTATTTCAAACGGACATTACGGGAGATCCGACCGTCGGATTCTCCTAAAACCGCAAACGTTGGGTTCGTATCGAAAAGAGCTTTCTAACGAATATTAGAAATTTGAAATCTAACGGTTGGATTTGGAATTATGTCCAAATCAAATTCGAAAAAGGTCGCTGTAAGTGCAGTTCGATGGCCGTTGATGGAAATCGACTGTACGGGCCTTGATAAAATTATTAAAAATAGCAATAATTTGTGTAAAATCATAAGAAATGATTTAGAAAGAATTGGGATGAAAAACTCCATATTTGAAAAGATAAAAATGGATTTTTATCGAAATGAACTAGTTTTGAACTAGAAATATAATTCTATTTATTTTTAAATAAATAAATTGAATTTGAAAAGGGTTTTGAAAATAACCAAAATTTCCAATGATTGCATTGGAGTGGATTTGAATCGAAATTGTCTTCGGGATATTTCGATGTTGGAATTTGTGATTATACGGATGTTGTTACGGAAATTTGAAAGATATATATATTTATATCGTTATTTCCAATACGACATTTGTTAATCGTAGAATTTGATATTGAATATAAGCCGGGATATTTTCTATTCAGAGCCTTGTTTTTAATATCAAATGTGATTTGGGTTTGTCGTGAATGGTGTCTTCACTAACACTGTTCTTGAACCCAGTTGAGGAAAGATTAAATCTTTTTATTTAGATTTAATGAAGTGTACCAATTAAATAATATTTAATTGGAATTGAATTGATATTGATTTTTGGGTTTATCGTGAACAGTGTTTTAAATAACACTTGTTCTTTAACCCGATAATTAATGAATGTGATTTGGGTTTGTCGTGAATGGTGTCTTCACTAACACTGTTCTTGAACCCAGTTGAGAAATGATTAAATCTTTTTATTTAGATTTAATGAAGTGTACCAATTAAATAATATTTAATTGGAATTGAATTGATATTGATTTTTGGGTTTATCGTGAACAGTGTTTTAAATAACACTTGTTCTTTAACCCGATAATTAATGGGCTGTGACTTTGGGTTTATCGTGAACCGTGTTTTAAATGACACTGATTCTTTAACCCAGTCACAGATTAAAACTAAGTGGAGTTTTAATGAATCTTTAATTAGATTGAAAAGATCGAGAATGGAGTATCACCAGTTTTGCTCCAGGCGATAGTTAAATCTTTAATTAGATTTGAACGTGAAATTTAGAAACTAACTGTCGGTTAGCCAAGCAGAATGGTTTTCTGGATATTGATCTGATGTTGGTTTCGGCCTTCGGGGTTAATGTTTGGGGAATTATTCTCTTGATTAATTTACGGTTAGTGACTAATGAATTGGAATGAGGCGTATGTTGTGTTTGTGTAACACTTTTAGAATATATACGCGAGTTATTCGGAAAGACCGGGTTTATCCCATTCTGAATAACTGCTACGACGATAAGTCGAAGATGAAGACGATGGTCGAAGACCGGAGGTCTTCACGTCGTTTGGGTGATAACTGATGATCTTGATTGGGCTGTACACCCAAGAAGATGGAAACAGTTAGTGATCGTCCAGACGTACTTGGAGATCGATGGATATGCGGGGTACTAGGTGCCTCCGGTTTCGTTCAGACCCAGAACGGACTTGTAAATGGACTGTGTGTCTGACATCGGATTTCATTCTGTGTGACTGATATCGGTTGCATAGGATGGTTTGCCTGTGTGGCATGCTAAGATGCAAATGATCAAGGCTTCTGTTGAAAAGCAAAGTCTTGTGGTTGATGATCAAAGCACGGCCTTTGTGGCGTAGCTTTGTGTAACGTTTACCTCGCGTGTTTCACACCAGGTATGAACCAAAAACGGGAGACGGACCTCAGGGAGGACTTGCGTTTCTTTCTAGCTAGAAGTGGCGTCAGTGGTTTTACACGCCCTGACGAGTTTGACTTATGTGGTTGTTGCTGTTGCGAGGCGCCTCGGTTATATCGGTTTCGGCCGATGCATTCTGGTCGGCTGACGGACCAGACTTACACCCCATAGGGTGGGGAAACGTATTGTTCAGGCACTATAATCCACATCGGTGGACCGGCCCTGTCGCTCCATGGGGCAGTTGCGGCTGTTCCGGTGGCTCGGGCTAGAGAGTCACGAATCGGTTGAGGATCTTGCCCCTAGCCTCGGTTCATAGACGGAAATCCAATTTCCAAATACGAGACTTTGCGATTTTGATTGTATAACCTATATATGGCGACATAGTGGTATGGGGCATTCATGCCGCCTATGATTGATACTTATGATTTGAAGTTGTTTTATACACTATGCACTTATAGTAGTATCAAATGATCTGTTTTAAGCGTATCAAACATTCTTTGGCTGTTATAAGGGAAAACCCTATCCCCCGGCTTGCGTTTGCATTGTGTGATAGGACCTGGGTCTTATAACAGTTTCATTTTTCTTTATTTAGCATTGCGCTGTTTGTTTTATGCACTGGTATTCTTGGGAGGAAACCCGTTCCGTGTTATACGGCGTGGTCCCTTGATTTACCTAACTTTGAAAATAAAGATTAATAACTGTTTTAGTTCTCACACCAGTCACATGACTGACCTGGAGTTTATTGTTTTAACCTAAACTCTGGGTGCCCTTATTTTGACACGGGCAGCTAGTAGTTTTGGTTTTGCAGATTTATATTCACAGGATCCTGGTTTACAGCTGGAATGATATCCGGAAAGCTTTGTATCCGTATATCTCTTCTAGTTGTGTATTGTATTATTTTCCGCTGCTATGTATTTAAATGTAATTTAAATCTCTGATATTTCTGTGTAATATTCATTTATTTATACTCTGTATATTCTTGTAATCTGATGCACTGTTGTAATATACAATGAAAAGTTCTTCTGTATGCGTTCTGTTGTGGTTTGTTCTCGAACTATCCGACGCTTTCCTTTACGGGGAAGTTGCGGGTCTTCACACGTCTTCATCTTCGACATCTCGTCGAATCGGTTATTCAGAATGGGTATAACCCGGCCTTTCTGAATGACCCACGTATATAATAAACGAATGTTACACAAACACAACAAACGCCTCATTCCAATTCAGAATATTCTTTTATTCACCAAAATCACATTCTTAGGGCAAGGTTCCCATTAATTTTATCCAAGATAAATTCTTCTAAATTTATTCTTTAATCTTCCTTTGGATATCACTTCAAACTAGTCGGGATTAACGAACCACACCGAAGTAATTATTTATTTTATTTCCCAATCCCAACCTATATCCCATGGAGAAAACTGGTAATACTCCACATCTAACACCACTGTGTTATCGGTAAAATTAATTACCATTTCACGTTCAAATCTAATTAAAGATTTAACTATCGCTTTGGAGCAAAACTGGTGGTACTCCATTCTCGACCACCTTTCAGATTTGATAATTTAAATTATCAATTCACATTTTAATCTAATTAAAGATTCATTAAAACTCCACTTAGTTTTAATCTTTTCAAAAATCAATATCCTGCCTTTAACTGGGTTAAAGAACCAATGTCATCAAAACACGATTCACGACAAACCCAAATCACATTAGATATTAAATACAAGGCTCTGAATAGAAAATATATCGACTTATATTCAATACCAAATTCTGAAACCAACAAATATCGTATTCGAAATAACGATATAAAATATATCTTTCAAATTCCCATAACAATATCTGTATAGTCACGAAATCCAACATCGAAATATCCCGAAGATAATTTCGATTCAGCTCCATTCCAATCCACTTATTGGAAATTATCGATTATTTTCAAAATCACTTTCAAATTCAATTTATTTATTTCTAAAATAAATTGATTTTAATTCTAGTTCAAAACTAGTTCATTTCGATAAAAATCTATTTTTATCTTCTAATGTGGAATTTTCCAGCCCAATTCTTTCCAATTCACATATTATAATTTTATACAAATTATAGATATTTTTGATAATTTTATCAAGGCCCGTACAGTCGATTTCCAACAACGGCCATCGAACTGCACTTACAGCGACCTTTTTCGAATTTTATTTGGACATAATTCCAAATCCAACCGTTAGATTTCAAATTTCTAATATTCATTGGAAAGCTCTTTTCGATACGAACCCAACGGTTCCGGTTTTAGGAGAATCCGACGGTCGGATCTCCCGCAACGTCAATTCGAAATCAATGGTCGAAATTCACGAACTACCGCGGCGCGGCGCGTTCTATTCAGGCCATTATATATATAATATATATATTATATATATTTCGTCGATTTCCTTTTAAACCGTATTTTATAAATCGTTTTAAATTCGTTTCAAAAACAATTTCAACTTCATCTTCAATTTCAAATCGATTTGATTTCAATTCAATTCGAGTTCATTTCAATTCAATTCAAATTCAAATTCAAATTCGTTTCAATTCAATTCAATTCGAATTTACCTTCTATTTGATCTAATTCGAATTCGTTTCAAATTGATTTCAATTCAATTTCAGTTTGTTTGAAATTTCAATTTCAATCTAATTCAATTTGAATTCATTTCTATTTTACTCGAATTCAAATTCACTTTCTATTCAATTCGAATCGAATTCATTTTCTATTCGATTCGAATTCATTTCAAATTGATTCAATAAAATTTCAATTTCAATTTTTAATCTAATTCAATTTGAATTTCCTTTCAAAATATTCAATTTTGAAATCACTTTTCAACATTCATTATACAACGAATAAAATCGATATAAATATCGTTCGCGTCAAAATAACGCATCTCTAATCAACACGGCTTTATATATTTCAATAAATTCGTTATTCTATTCAACAAATGAATATTTATTTCATTCAACACATGAATCTATATTTCTTTCAACACACGACTAATCTCAACACATGAGTACTGTCAACACATCACTATTTTTGTTATGTAAAATATTTTATAAAACTATGGTATCTATCGTTTGATTTTCAATTAGACTTCTACTGAGAAGTAGTTCTAATTTTAAATATGATAAAGATGTGAATTTTATTATTAAAATATTTTACTCAACACTTGAATATTGTCAACACATGAACATCGTCAACACATGACTATTTTTATATTCAACACATGAATTTACTTTTATAATATTCATTATTTTCCCGATTGGAATGAGGCCCAATCAATCACCATATAACGCTAATTATATGGATTCCATACAACACATGTATATAATAGCATTGAAAAATAATCATCCATCAACCAAAGTGCACTACACTGTATAAGCATCAAATATAGATATCTAACGCTTATAACAGCCTGTCAATCAATCGATCGACATATTTAATCAATCAGGATGAGTGAACTTCAAATTTCATCCCAACACCCGTGTGGGGTTTCAAACAATCAAACACAGATTTTATTTGTGCAGTTGGGCGACGTGTAAAATTTATCGACCCAATCGATATCAGTCAAATCAGTGTATATAAACAAATCGGCCGATTTGTTTATAAATATTCATTTATTCACTTTCACGTTAAAAATTATATTTTTAACGATAAAACATTTTATTATAACACTTGAATTTCTATTCAATTCATTTATTCAATAAAATGATATTTTTATTTTTCTAACATATTTTAGGAAATTTCGGCGGCATAACGGCACGATACTAGAAACGGGACGAGGCCTAGCCTTATCCCCGGTCTAGTGAAGGCCCACGCCATTCACACATCAATCAAATCCATTTCAATTCACCAAATAATTCAATTCAAACCAATAACCTAACCAACTACACAATCAAACAATTTAACAAACAAGCCATCCATGGTCTGTGGATGACGGGTGTCGGGTGCTACTAAGCACCGTCTGCATCCTAGTATATATATATATATAACTAGAAAAAGAGAATTTAGAGTGAGAAGTTCTCACCGAAAGCTATCCTAGCTCCACGGCACTTCATTGATAGAAATCTTCATCGCTATCGCATCATCGTCATCTTCGTTGCCCGTAGTCACTATATACATAAAAATCACATTTTTATATTTTGATGTCTTTAAAATAAAAGTCACATTTTTATTTATTCATTTTCAATTTAGAGATCATATTTTCATAATCACTTCATATATTTAGAAATCGAATTTTTACTATGTTATTCAATATATAAAAATCGAATCTCTACTTTGGTGTCATATAGATAAAAATTCCATTTCAACAATATTGATTTCGCCTTTATAAAAATAAAGTTTTCGCCTTTATAAAAATAAAGTTTTCGCCTTTATAAAAATAAAGACTTCGCCTTTTTCATATTTTTATAGTTCCTACTATGCAAAGATCATATTTTTATCTTTCTACAATATGAAAGATTATATTTTTAATACTTTAAAAATATAAAAATCATATTTCTACATCTTCTATATAGTAAAGACTATATTTTTAATTCTTTAAAAATATAAAAACTATATTTTTATTACTTTAAAAATATAAAGATCGTATCTTTTACCAAATAAAAATCCTATCTTTTCACCTTTAGAAATCTTGCTTTTACACTTTTTTAAAAATCTCACTTATATTACCATGTATACTAATAAATAAATTAATAATAAAAAAACCAATTTTTATTTGTTATTTATATACAAAACGCATTTTTCTAACTTTAAAACTAATTACCCTAAGTAAAATGAAAAATAAAAATAAAATAAACTCTTACTGTTTTCACGCTTCAGGAGGTGGTGGAAGTTGTCAGCGTGGACTGGAGATGGCGGAGGAGCTAGGGTTCGGTCTGGAGAGAGAAGGAGGGCTGGAGACGAGGGCTAGGGGGGAAAAGGCGGCTGCGGTCTTCGGTGGTGGCTCACATTTGGGTTCGAGAGCAAGGGGGTGTAGGCTGTTGACTGCGGCGAGGTTAGGACGTGGGGGTGGTAGCAGGGGCGGCGTCGGTTTTGTATAGGGTTCGTGGGGTTTTGGGATATAAGAGGAGAGAGAAGGGACCGCAAGGAGGAGAGAGAGAGCAGGGGAGGGCGGAGCTAGGCGGGCGATCATCGGAGAGGCGGCGGCCGACCTGGGGGGGGGGGGGCGATTCCGCGTTCATCGGTTTTTTTTTTCTTTTTCTTTTTCTGTTTGCAGAAGAATGATCGGGGGGGCCAGAAGGTTTTAAGGGAGAGAAATTTTTTTTTTATTAATTTAATTATTTTATTTTTCAAAAAGTTGACTTTCACATACGACCTCTAAACGAGGCCCACCGCCTGTCGTCCATAGCGTATTACCCCCGTTCCGAACACAATGGGATATGCCACGTAAGCTGGTTCGACTGTTTGAATCAGTTTCCGTTAAAATCAACATATAACTCTATATATTGAATTTAAACGCGCATTTCAATTTACCGGGGTCGCATACGAACTCTAAAAATTCTCGAAAAATATTTTCTAGCTTCGTATTGACGATACGGTCCTAACAAAACTAGTTTCGTCGACTTCTGAGACCGTTGGAAAAATGGCCAATTTCCAGTCGATTAAAATCAACTGAAATGGTCAAAACACATTTTCCTTTGCCACGCTCACATATTGATTCGAAAAATTATGAAATTTGAAACCTAGCAATAATTTGACACCGCGGATCCAACAAAAGTGGTTTCGTCGAAATCCGAGGTCATTTGCAAAATGTCCATTTTTAAGGGCCTGAATTCCATAGCGACTATTCAGAATTTTCAACTGGACATATCTTTTGATTCTCGCTACGAAATTTCGATTTGTCGGATTCGTTGGAAAGATATTCACTATTAGATTCCATTATTTTTGGTTTCACTAAAATCCGGATTGTTTTGCACCCGGTACGTTCAATTGAAGTTTGAAATCGAATTATCGAACTACCGCGCCATTTTCAATTCTATTTATAATTATATATAAAATTTTATATTCTAACGACGACGGGCATAACTATATACGTTCGAATTATATTCAAAATAAATTTCTCGTCGATATTATTTAAAATAATTCATTTTAAATATTCAAAATTCACTAAAATTGCCAAAATAAAAATTTCAAACTGGCTCGCATTTTGCGGGTTATTACAATATTTTTAATACAATACTCAGCGGAAGACTTTCTATGCTCTGGACACAGCTTTAAGCTTCGATCCAGAATCCTGCTCAAGAGATAAGTATCTACAAAAAGCTTCTCGTCTGCCCGTGTGAAAAATATAGGCACCCGAGTTTGCCAGTGAAACAAACTACAGGTCAGTCATGGGACTGGTATGACAAATCTAACATAACTAATCTAATAATAAGGCTAATCACAGGACCACGCCGCTAACGCGGAACGGGTTTACTCCATTGGATTTCCAGTGCATAACATAAGGTAAATCGTTAAACAACGCAATGCTTTTTAGAAAAATGAAACCATCATAAGACTCAGGTCCCATCAAACAATGCAACGCAAACCGGAGGATAGAGTTTTACCTTATAATGGTCAAAAGATGCTTGATACGATAAAAATGGATTTGATATTAGTGTGTATAAGTTTTAATAAAAACATTTCAATCATAATGTATTAATCATAGACGGCATAGTACCGCATCCTACTATGTTGCCATACTAGTTCTACAATCAAAACCGCAAGGTCATATTGAAAATTGGGTTTTCATCATGAAATCGAGGCTAGGGATCGTCCTCTCCGATTCGAGACACTCTAGCAAATGCCTCAGGATCACACCTATGGGAAACACTTGGTTGCGGTAGGGCCGGCTCCCAACTAACGGTAGTGGATTAGTTATGCCTGAACGCACGTTTCCCGGTTCCTTTGAACCTATAATATGGCCACTAACAACCTATAAATCCGAGGTACCTCCTAATCCATCATCTACATTGAAACGACCCGAACTTCCCCGCGATGGAAAGCACAGATTGCTTTGAGGACAAGACGAATCAGAACACAAACAGAAGAAAATTTCATTGCTTATTGCAACAATTCCATCAGAATAGAAGAATATAACAGAGTATGAACAAATATTACTCATTATACAATATTAGAGATTTAAAAATATTACTGCAGCGGGAAAATAATACAAAACATAACTGAAATAAATACATGGATACAGAGCTTCCCGAATATCACTTCAACTATAAACCAGGATCTTGTGAATATAAATCTGCAAAAACAAAACTACTAGCCGCCCGTGCGGAAAATGAGGGAACCCAGAGGTTAGGTTAAAACAATAAACTCCAGGTCAGTCATGTGACAGGTGTGAGAACTAAAACAGTTATTAATCTTTATTTTTAAAGTTAAGTAAATCAAGGGACCATGCCGTATAACACGGAACGGGTTTCGTCCCAAGAATACCAGTGCACAAAATAAATAGCGCAATGCTAAATAAAGAACAATGAAGCTGTTATAAGACCCAGGTCCCATCACACAATGCAACGCAAGCCGGAGAATAGGGTTTTCCCTTATAATAGACAAAGAATGCTTGATACACGAAATTTAATCTTTTATTATTACTATAAATGAAGAAAACAACTTCAAATATAAATGTATCAATCATAGACGGCATGGGTACCATATATCATGTCACCATACTAGTTCTACAATTAAAACCGCAAAATGTCGTATTTGGAAGTTGGGTTTCCATCTTTGAACTGGGGCAAAAGATAATCCTCGCCGATTCGAGAGCCCTAGTCTGCCACTCAGGAACAGCCGCAACTGCCCCTTGGATCGTCAGGGCCGGTCAATACGGAGTGGATTATTATGCCTGAACAATACATCTCCCCGCCCTATGGAGCGTAAATGAGCCAACGAATGACTTCATCGGTCCCAGATCGACCAATATAACTGAGGAGCCTCGCATTCCAACAACCACATAAGTCAAACTCGTCAGGGCATGTAAAACCAATGACGCCACTTCTAACTAGAAAGAGACACATGTCCTTCTTGAGGTCCTCTCCCGTTTTTGGTTCACACCGGGTGTGAGGCTCGCGAATTAACCTTACACAAAGCGATGCCACAAAGGCCATGATTTGATCATCAACCACACGACTTTGCTTTTCAACAGAAGCCTTGATCTTTTGCATCTTAGCATGCCACACAGGAAAACCACTCCATGCAGCCGATATCCATCAATCACACAGAATGATATCCAATGTCATACACATTGTCCATTTACAAATCCGTTCTGGGTCTGAAGGAAACCGGAGGAACCTTATTCCTGGCATATCCATTGATCTTCAAGTACGTCAGGACGATCACCAACTGATTCCAACATCTTCGGTGTATAGCCCAATCAAGATCATCAGTAATTATCCAAACGATGTGAAGACCTCCAGTTTTCAACCGCCGTCTTCATCTTCGACTTATCGTCGAATCAGTTATTCAGAATCGGATAAACCCGGCTATTCCGAATAACTCGCGTATATAATAAACAAGTTTTACACAAGAAACATACGCCTCATTCCAATCCAGAATATTCTTTTATTCAAATAATCTTTTCACATTTTAAACCATATTAAGGTTTACCCAAACTAGTCCGGATTAGCGAACCTTACCGAAGTAATCATTTATTTAATTTCCCAATCCCAACCTATTCATCCCATGGAGTAAAACTGGCAATACTCCATATCTAACACCACGGTGTTATCGATAAAATTAATTACCATTTCACGTTCAAATCTAATTAAATATTTAACTATCACTTGGAGTAAAACTGGTGATACTCCATTCTCGATCATTTTAATCTAATTAAAGATTCATTATAACTCTAATTCAGTTTCAATCACCCAAAAATTGTTACTTAATGATTTTTCAAAGTTAAGAAATTAATCTTATCTTTTACTTGGGTTACAGAACTAATGTCATTTAAAACACAGCTCACGATAAACCCCAAAATCACATTCCACTATTCATGGAATCTTCACGGAAAACAGATCAATATATATAATCGATATAAATTTCCATATCCAACCGATAATATAAATGGAATAACGGCAAAGCCTTTTAAATTCAATATATAGTAACAGCCTTCCTCCACAGAAGTTCACTTCGGTTATTACCAAATCGAATTCCGTTCCATTCCAATTTATTTTGTTAAACTGTAAAAATTTACTTTGGAAAATCACATTAAATCTTAATAAAAGATTGATATATTCCAAATTGCATTTCACTGCAAATCGGGTTAAAGAACGAATGTCGTTAAAAACATAGTTCACAATAAACCCAATTCACATTCCATTTCAATTCCAATTAAATATTAATTAATTGGTATATTCTTCTCTAAACCTTAATTAAAAGATTTATTCTTTTCTCATCTGGGTTTAAGGACAGTGTTAGTGAAGACATCGTCCACGACAAACCCAAAAATCCCATTTGATATTAAATACAAGGCTCTGAATAGAAAATATATCGGCTTATATTCAATATCAAATTCTGAAACCAACAAATATCAAATTGGAAATAACGATATAAATGTATCTTTCAAATTTCCATAACCATATCTGTATAATCACGAAATCCAACATCGAAATATCCCGAAGATAATTTCGATTCAATTCCATTCCAATTCATATATTGGAAATTCTGGTTATTTTTAAAACCATTTCAAATCCTTTTTATTTAATTAAAAATATTGGATTATAATTCTAGTTCATTTTGATAAAAATATATTTTTATCTTTTCAAATATGGGATTTTTCATGTAACAGCCTGCCATTTTGACCGCCCCAAGTCGGTAATTAACCAACTTGAAGCTTTCAAAATAACGGATTGTTATCGGCTTACAGGGTTTAAACAGAATTTAACACAGAATCATAATACAGAATAAAACATTTCATTTACAACTAAACTTTTATACATAATTATCAGAGTTTTCAAAAACTTATTGTTTTATACAGCGGAAGAAAAATATACATACATAGATTTTCAAATAAAAAAACGGAAGAACGAACCCGAGGAAGTGCATCTTCTCGTGCTCCTAGCTTCGATAGGTGGTATTTCTATATCTGCAACACTTATATCTGACCCGAGCGTTTCATGCAAAAGATAAAACATTCGGGTCAGGATTAATCAATGTTCAAGTAATTAACTTTAATAGAAACTGAATAAAATAATTATGTTTAACTATATATGTTATTACTAGAATTTCAGAATTTGAGAGCAGTATATCATTGCATGCATAAATTGAAATATGACCGTTAAAGGAATTCGTGGATGATGAAGAACCTTTCTATATCAAACTAACCATATCAGTAAAGGCAAAAGCACCACGAATTTGGTCTTAGGGTAGATAAAGTACCCCATGCATGAGTTATAACAAGCCCGAGCAAACAAGTGTGAAATGGAAAATGCCCAGCAAATTCATGTAGTTCAAGAAAATAGCAAAAAGGCAAACAAGTTCATGGAAATATATAAATTTAGTTTAGGCAAACACTATTTCCATTTAAACTACTCAACACACATTTACACAGGTTTTAGTGAATAAACAGTAGAAAGAACATCTGTCAAATAATGAAAAAAATTTATTTTCTTAGACATCAATACCACCGTATTAGATTCTACTAATCCTTAACTGTTGTGTTTGGCATTTCCAAGTTTCATTACAGTACAATTAATCATTGCAGTGTACGCTGAAATAGAAGAAACCAAAACGTTTGACCAAGGAGGCAATAGCATAAGTAGGGAAAAGAAGCAAAATAATGTGGCTGCTGAAATTCAAGTCCAGGTAATTCCTTATTTACGTTTTTTTTCATGGAATGAACTTACAAGTGTAAGACTTGTAGCCGTACACATGCATGAATGGACTTCACAACCCAAAATACAAGAGAGAATTTACATTATTCTACATGCATGGTAATGAAGGAAATGGAAGGTTCTTTTTTTTAATGTATTATGGTGAGTAGTGTCCAGGCAGCAAAACCAAAAGCCGGAAGAACAGTAGAAGGCAACAACCATAACAGGAAAACTAGATTAATGTACGGAATAAAGACAAACATAGTATATTCTTATAATGTTTATTACTGCCCATTTACAACAAAATGAAGTGGGAACTCTTTTAATGCTTTAACATGCATGTTAGTCATACATTTATACTTTGCATAAATCATGGATGGCATTCGATAGTTAATCATACATGCAGGGTATTGACTTTGAAAATGCTACTCAGTTAAGAGCAAATCAATGACTGCATGTATTTCTAATTGCTTTTTACTGCCATTAAATATGCAATCAATTGATTAGCAGCCAAGTAATAGTGAAATTCATTGATTTTCTACAATCCTAATGGACCTTTAATACTCACCCATTACCAGTATTCACAAAGAGAATTACATGCGGTAATTTTGTTACCTACCCCAAACCCGTACCAACACTTCAAGTACCAACATATATGCCAAACCAGTGCCATCGTCAGGTTCAACATGTAACAACAAGCAATCCCACAAACAAAAAGAACTCAACGCAGGAGGAACCAAAAGAATAAGAGAAGAGGATCTAAATTAAATGGAAAGGAAACAATAATTAAAAGTCAAGACTTAAATACTAAGGTAGTTAATAATTCAATAAGCAAGGAAGCTAATATTAAAGAAGGGATGTCAAATAATGAAAAAAAATAGCGATCAGATCCACTGATCACATGGAAAAAGTTAAGCAATAAAGACAAAAGCAAAATGTATGACGTTAGTAAGGCAAAGAAGCAAAGATATTGGAGATTAACCACTATCGATTCAGCTTTGTCTAATTTCCGAAGCTGCTAATTTGTTTGCAAAAATAAAATAAATAAATAGAACACTGATGACAAAAAGTGAAATCGTTGGTCCCACGGAAGAAAATTGAATATGTATAGTTGGAAAGAAATGGGACCTTCAATGTTCTGCTAAACACTTGCATTAAAAAAGATGGAAGTATACAACTACGAAAAACATTGAAGAAGACAATCAAAACAAATAATATCAGAATAACGTTTCATCTTTGTGCTGTCAATCTTGCATCAAATTTAATTTAAGCAGGCTTTACCCAAAATGAATGAAAATATAGACTAGACAAAAGAATCTGCAATGCAAAAATATTTTGTAACATCATAACGAAACCACAATGAAAACAGATTTCAAGGTATCACTACCATTGAACTCTTTGAAACAACTGACCACATTGATAGTATGCTATATGTCCCCGTATTTACCCAGTCAAATAAATAAACCAAAATGGACAGTTCCTAAATATTCACATGAACTAAGAATCCAAAAGCTTTCTATTCAGAAAATAACATTGTAATCGCATAAACCCGACCACATAATACTAGGTGCAACAGTTATGCTTCAACATAGTTAATGGGTAATAAACTGCCGAATAGCTAAGTTAATATGAACCAAGTTCCAGGGTTTCAGGTTCACTATAAGAAAGTTTTAATTTCAAGATTTCCCAGCATAGCAATGAACAAACAAATATGCATATTCAGGTTTTAAGACAATGATGTATTTAAACCATGACATGTAATCACAAGATGATGAATTCTATGGAACTAGTAAGCAGGCTCAGAAAGGTACCACACATCCACAATCCGAATTTAACTATATTAAATTTGGGTTTCTAAAGAAGTCAACACTTGAACAAGACTAATCATGAGAAGACTCACTTGTATTCAGCGAATGATAGTAGTGGGAAGAGAGGGACTGCAGGGTTCGACGACGACGTTTGTTTGAGCTTCAACGTCGCCGGCTTCACTTGCTAGTGTCACGAGTCTCAGTGGTGCACAGATCAGGACTAATTGGGTGACAATTCGAGTTACAGATGAAGACACGACTTCAATTTCGAGCAGAGAAATGGTGCTTGGCCTGGTTGTGGCACGGCTCTGCCTGAAGCAGAGGACCTCTATGACGACTGCGATTTGCGGTGGAATGGTGGCAAAAGGTTGATTTAGAAGGAGGCAAGGCCAAGGTCCAAGCTCGGTGGCCATTGGTGTAACAACCCGAAAATCTGGGCCAGTTTAAAATTTTTATTTTCGCAATTTTAGCGAATTTTGAACATTTAAAAAGAATTATTTTAAATAATATCGACGGAAAATTTATTTTGAATAGAATTCGAAGGTATATATTATATACGTCGTCGTTAGAATATAAATAATTATATATATAAATATAAATAGAATTGAAAATGGCGCGGTAGTTCGATAATTCGATTTCAAACTTCAATTGAACATACCGGGTGCAAATCAAACCGGATTTTAGTGAAACCAAAAACATTAGGATCTAATCGATAATATCTTTCCAACGAATCCAAAAAATCGAAATTTCATAGCGGGAATCAAAAGATATGTCCAGTTGAAAATTCTGAATAGTCGCTATGGAATTCAAGCCCTTAAAAATAGGAATTTTGCAAACGACCTCGGATTTCTACGAAACCATTTTTGTTGGATCCGCGACGTCAAATTATTGCTAGATTCCAAATTTCATAATTTTTCGAATCAATATGTGAGCGTGGCAAAGGAAAACGCGTTTGACCAGTTTCCGTTGATTTTAATCGACTGGAAATTGGCCATTTTTCAAACGGTCTCAGAATTCGACGAAACTAGTTTTGTTAGGACCGTATCGTCAATACGAAGCTAGAAAATATTTTTCTGCAATTTATAGAGTTCGTATGTGACCCCGGTAAATTGAAATGTGCGTTCAAATTCAATATATAGAGTTATATGTTGATTTTGACGAAAATTGATCTAAACAGTCGAATCAGCCTACGATACATATCCTATTATGTTCGGAATGGGGGTGAAACGCTATGGACGACAGGCGGTAGGCCTCGTTTAGAGGTCGAATAAAAAAGTCAACTTTTTGAATTTAAAATTAATAAAAAAATATAATAACCTATCCCTCTCTCTCCTCTCCTTTATTTCCTTTGCCTCCCCCCCCCCACCCGTTAGTTCATTTTTCGATCAAAGAAAAAAAAACGAAGGGCGGAGCCCTAAATCAGGTCGCCGACCATCGACGACCCCGTCGCCCACCGCCCCATCGCTCCTCCGGCCACCCCACGCCTGAGCCACCCCTCGAAGACCTCGACAATAGGCTACCGCGAGCCCTCCTTCCCATCGCACGACCACCGCGCCAAACCCCACCCCTGCCATCACCGAACCACCGGCCAGTGCCCCCTTCGCCTGAGCGCCGACGAGCAGCTCCCCCCTCCCCCCCCGGTCTCTCTTCTTCTTCGACTGAAAACCCATCTCCTCCTCCAACATCGAACGGTAAGTTTTTATTACCTGATTTAGTTACTAGTTTTATTTATTTAAATGTAGTTAGTTTTAAGGTAATAAAAATTAGATTTTTATAAGATAAAAATGGAATTTTTACATAAGAAAAGATGGAATTTTTACATTAGAAAAGATGGAATTTTTACATTAGAAAAGATAGAATTTTTATAATAGAAAAGGGCGGATTTTCAGAATAGAAAGATAGAATTTTTATTGAAGTAAAAATTAGATTTCCATTTTGAAGTAGCGATAAAAATATAATTTTTACATACGGATTAACGAAGTGAAAATAGAATTTTTATCTATACTATAGCGGTATAAAAATGGAATTTTTATCTATAGAACAGCGAAGTAAAAATTCGATTTTTATATATTGAATAGCGAAGTAAAAATTCGATTTTTATATATTGAATAGCAAAGTAAAAATTCGATTTTTATGTATTGAATAGCGAAGTAAAAATTAGATTTTTATATATTGAATAGCGAAGTAAAAATTCGATTTTTATATATTGAATAGAGAAATAAAAATTCGATTTTTATATATCGAAATGCGAAGTAAGAATTCGATTTTTATATATCGAAATACGAAGTGAAAATTCGATTTTTATATATTGAAATGCGAAGTAAAAATTCGATTTTTATATATTGAATAGCGAAGTAAAAATGTGACTTTTATATATGTAGTGACTACGGGCAACGAAAGTGACAAAAGGGCGAGAACGACGAAGATTTCTACATTGGAAGTATCGTGAAGTTTGGACAGCTTTCGGTGAGAACTTCTCACTCAAATTTCTTTTTCTAGTTATATATATATACTAGGATGCAGACGGTGCTTAGCAGCACCCAACACCCGTCATCCATAGACCATGGATGGCTTGTTTGTTTGATTGATGTGTTGTGAAATTTGTTTGTGAAGTTGATGTGAAATAGATAATGAAATATATTCATCTGTTGAAATAAATTAATCATCGTTAAAAATATAATTTTTAACGTGAATGTGAGTAAATAAATATTTATAAACAAATCGGCCGATTTGTTTATATACACTGGTTTAACTGATATTGATTGGGTTGATAAATTTTACACATCGCCCAACTGCACAAATAAAAATCTGTGTTTGTTGATTTGAAACCCCACACGGGTGTTGGGATGATATTTGGCACACACTATCCCAATTAATTAATTGTATGTCGATCGATTGGTCGACAGGCTGTGTAAGCGTTAATTATTCATATTTGATGCTTATGCAGTTGTGTGGTGCACTTTGGATGATGGTTGATTGTTTGTTGTAATGACCCGCATTGGCAGAGGTATTATAATTAATTTATTTAATTATTGAAATGGTGGTTTAGAGAATTTAATGATCGTTGAATTAATAAATGGTGAATATTTAATTTAAAACAATAAATTAAATAACATAATAAATTCTGAAATAATCAGAATTGGCTGAAATGGCGATATGGTGTGAACTGGATCATCTGTGATATTTAATTCAGCTTAGAATTGAATTATATTGACGAATATATTCAATCGACGTCAGTTTGAAACATGGAATAATAATATAATTAAAATCGAGCTTGAAATGGCGCGGCAGTTCGCTATTTGGCGATTTGAACTTCAACTGGATATACAGGGTTCGTTTTAAATCAGATTTCTATGAAACAAGAAACGTGTAGAGCTGGTGGAGTATATCTTTCTAGGGGAAGAGAAAAATCGGGATTTCATCGTGTAGATTTTGTTTTATGTCCAAATCAAATATTTAGAAAAACAGCGGCATATTCGTTTATGGCCATAACGGTTATTTGAGTATATTTAAATATCGGATTCAAATTAGGGCAGGGTTCTTTTGAGACATAGCGATAATTTAATTTTTAGAATTTTACTGTAATTTTTAATTAATTAAATAAGCAACTTTTTATTTGGAGTATTTTGCACCCTGTAATCAACATTTTGAGGTTTCACAAAATGAGTTGACCTACCGATATTATTATATTTTTGGGATCGTGAGATGGTGTTAATCACAATGACATTTTTATCTCAGTCCGTAGCACACATACATGAATATAAATTGTATATAGCGAAGTATGTGAACCTTTATAACTTAATAAAATGAAAATATACCCATCCCTTATCCTTTCCTTTTCATTGATCAAAAAGAGAGCCACGATCTTTTCATTTCAGCCACTACTTAGAGAAAGAAAAACCAACTTCCACGTCTTCATTTAAACCGTGTATATAAGTACCATAACCACCCCAAAAACCTAGTTCATTTTATCTTTCGTGGTCTCATTTCTCAGCGGCCACGATCTGCTCTCCTCAAAGCACAAACCACTCCTTCAATAAATCAAAACAAAAGGGGTAAATTTCTGTAAATTCCAACGCAAGCATCTATGAATTCACTGAGGGATTTCCTTCCATCTCATGTCCATTTCAAGTGGAGTGATCTGTGTTCATGTCACCGTCTTGTTGCCGCATCTTCTAGGGATCGACGAGGTGATAAACTTAGCAATCAGTAAGCGATTTAGGGTTTCGTAGTTGGCTCAAGGATGGAGAATGGATGCGAGGTAGTTCGGTAATGATTTTGCAAATCATTCGAAGCGGTTGAGGGGGAGAAGAGGGATGACCGTGAGATATTGAAGTGGGAACTTAGCTGGAGACATCGGTTTAGGTATTTTTATGGAGTACGGTCTGTTCATTTCGGTTGAGGAATTCAAAGGTCAGTGGTGTTCAAGGGGGAGAAATGAAGTAAGGTTGGAATCGCTGAAAGGAAGGAGGTGCTGAGTCACAGTGGGATGTTGTGAGCATGGAGCAGTTTGAAGTTGGCCTTAGAATTGATATTGTTTGCATATATCAATGAAAATAAAATAAAAAAGGACAAGTATGAAATGTGAAGTGAATGAGGGAGGACCGTGTTTTGCTGGGGTGATAAGGATGAAGGGGAAAGGGAGCTTTTAGATGACAGTAAACAGTTCTATTTCAAGAAGAGCAGCTGTATCATTTCAATGGAGGAGCACCAAAGAGATGCGGATGTATCAAAAAAAAAGGAGACGGAAATATGGGATCCGAGAAGAAGAATGACGTTGTATAAAAGAAATGCGGGTACGGTTTTTCAAGCACTGTTTGAGCCGAATACATGGAAAATTGACGAAACCAGATCCGATAGGATCTGTGACGGCCGCCCCGCACCAACCGACATTTACTCCACTTGTGCGCTGTACACATGTCCAATTGGCATGGGACGGTCGCCAAAGAAGAGAAAGAAAGAAGAGGAACCAAATAAAGAACCTGTAATATGTCTCACAGCGCATGGAATAAAATATAATAGCCAACATATACTTGACATAAAACAGATGAGACACTGCATAAGCTGAAAACTTGAACTAACATCATCAGAGTAGCGGAAATATCAAATACAGCTTATTACAACTTCAAAATACTGTCTCTAAGATAAGCAAAATAGGTATGCTACTAATGCCCAAAGTAGATACCGATCACGACACAGGGAGAATAACTATATATCATACGTGGAGCCTCCTGCTCGTCTTCAGTCCATCTACCAAGCGCACTACCAGCTATCCCTGTCTCTAGTCTGCTCGTGTGAGCACCCAGAGTAATAAGAAGAAACATAAAACTCTGGGTCAGACATCAGTCTGGTATGAGTGGTAGCAAGCATAAACAGAATAATAACAGGTATACTAAGTCATACCTGAACCTGGACCTGCAATCAAAGAGTTAGTACTACACGGTACAATACTCTAAGATGTCACAAACACATAGTATAAGTATACGGGGGTGGGGATGTGTGTGTCAAACAATCAAGCATAACAACCATCCTCGCATCTCTCACTCAGTGCGTAAAGCATACGACATCCACTTCTTCGATCACTAGAGCACTTTACTCAAACGACAGAACTCGACTTTGTACGACTATGTACATTCCTACTACCACCAACGCCATACCTATGGGATCACGCCCAACGTTTCCATGACCCCACTCCATTGGTAGGTAGCTCCCTAGTCGCACCATATCCAAAGCCCGAGTTTGTCTCTCTACCTCCAACACCTAGTGATCCAAAGTCATAGACATCGACAACTCCTTAGCACACGTCCCGCAGCAAAGTCCAATCATGAAGTGAACTTATTACCAACGCTAAGCACAAATCCATTGGTAAGTGGTTCTAACTTCCTTTTGTACTACCTTTGCATCTCGGGTTATTGGTTAATACTGGTCGGTTCGGTTCTTCCTTCTTTGCTCTTGGATTCGGTTCGGATCCATGCTCATTCATCGCCATCGGTTCGGATCGGTTATCCTAAGCTACGCCAGTTCGGGTCGAAATCCTTCAGGTTGCCCAGTGTACGTCGGGTCGGGTCGAGTCCTTCAAGCGGGTCGGGTCGAGCGTCCACTCCGGGTCGGGTCAAGTTGCTTCACCCTTCTATTCTTCGCTCCAGCTTTGGTTACCTTATATGGTTCCGTCCCCCTATGCCAATCCGATCCGATCCTATTTCCTACATTCCGATCCGTTGCTTCCCTCCGATCCGATCCCAATTCCTGTTGCCCTGTTCTGTTCCGTCCCCTATTCTAATCCGATCCGGTCCCTTAGTCCTACTCCGATCCGTTCACCTTGCCTTCAGCCGATCCGATCCAGTTCCACACACATGGCCTTCCTTTTTGCCAAATGCGTCGCGCCAATCTCCGGTTCGGTTCGGAGTCTTTGCCCAATCGCCATTTCCGATCCGAGCCCCTCCTCCGATCCGCTCCGAAAACCTGCAGTTTTCCTGAGACTTTCCAACAAGTGTTTGTACATCTCTCGACGACGTTTTCGACCATTCTAACTATTGAAATCAATCATAAAGCATACCAAAGAGTCATAACAACACATACAAGTGACCTCAAACACCAAAACAACCATATGATATGATAAAATGGATCAAACATAGCCAAAACCCCCTGTTTTCCCTTAATCCCTCTTAATCATGTTTAAGCATATGATTAGCAAAACTTCTTCAAATTAACCCAAACTCATATCAGAGGTCTAAAACATTATTTATGATTTTATAAACATTTTTCCAGAATTTATTTTCGTTTAAAGACGCTGATTAGCACTAATCACCCCGAATAGCCATAATTAGTGCAAAAAGCAAGCTAATCACTCACCTTAGCCACAAATAAAACAAGATCCGAAATAAATCTCTGATTTGGTGAAGATAACAAGGTGTTGTAGCAGCTCTAATCCCGATTTGATGTTGATTTGCCTTGATTTGTCGTTGCTAATCTCTTTTCTTCAAGTTGGAGTGGTTTGGAGTGATTTAGAGGTTAGAGGCCATTAATAGGGTTCTATGAAATGAAGTGGTGGCTGGAAAAATGACTAAAAGGATATTTTCTAACCCTAATCAACCCTTATACAGCCCCAATCCCGAAATCCCCTTATGGGCCCAATTGCTAACTACCCGGTTTAGCCCAATTATGCAGTTTTTCACCCTCCAAACCTTGTTTCAGCCATATCTCCCAAACGGTAAGTCCGTTTGGCTATTATGACCACTCTACGGAAAGAGAAACCATCAAACGAATCTAATGGAAGTGGTTTCAGGTCAAAATTCCTTCCCTATCAAAAGTTATGGCCAAAACAGTACTGGCTAGGGGCAAAATGGTCATTTAAAAATCGGCAAAAATCATGAACATTGGAAATGGCTCAAATAAATGTTTCCCAAAGTTATATGACCATACGACTTCACACGGGAAAGAAATAAATATTCTACAATCCTATGATGTGTAGAATACGGGTCGTTACACTCTTCCCCCCTTAAGAAATTTCGCCCCCGAAATTCCCTAATCAAAACACACACAAGGGTCCCGCATGCCTATCAATCATAAAACAATCATCAAACATGCAAAAACAAGCAAAACAAGTCTATCCTAGCATGCGGAATAACTAAATCGCAAAGTAAATCTTACCAGGCAAAGAGTTCTGGATAAGCCTTTCTAACGCTTTCCTCTGTCTCCCAAGCACAATCATTTTCGTCCTCGCCCCACTGAACTTTGACTAGCTTCACCGCCTTTCTTCGAAGTTGTTTCGTATCATGCCCCACAATACGAATCGGCTTGCGGTTCTCAACCGCCTCACGTTCTACTTCGAAGTCCTCTAACTGATCAGGTGAAATAGTCACATTTGAGTCGTGAACGAACTTCCTTAGTTGGGAAACATGAAACACATTGTGAACTCCTGCCATTTTCTCTGGTAAGCCAACCCTATACGCCAAATTCCCAACTTCCTCGAGAACTTGGAAAGGACCCACAAATCTTGGTGCCAACTTGCCTCTCCTGCCAAATCGTATCACGCTTTTCAACGGAGAGATCTTGACAAACACCAAGTCACCAACGGAGAATTTCAAGTCTCTTCTCCTCTTATCAGCATAGCTTTTCTGCCTATCCTGAGCAGCTTTCATTCGTTGCTGAATGATCTTGATCTTATCGGAAGTTTCTCTCACCATATCTGGTCCAAGCACAAACTTCTCGCCAGTCTCTATCCAACATGATGGTGAATTGCACGGTCTTCCGTACAAAGCTTCATATGGAGCCATACCGATACTGGATTGGTAGCTATTATTATATGCAAACTCCACTAGATGCAAATGGTCATCCCATGATCCACCGAAATCCAATATGCAAGCCCTCAAGAGATCTTCCAATATCCGATTCACCCTCTCCGTCTGACCGTCGGTCTGAGGATGATACGCGGTACTGAGATGTAATTCTGATCCTAAAGCCTCTTGTAAGCTCTTCCAAAATCCACTAGTAAACAACGGATCTCGGTCACTCACAATGCCTTTGGGTACTCCATGAAATCTCACTACCCACTTCATATACAGTTCTGCTAACTTAGCTGCAGTTCTGTTCGACTTAACTGGTATAAATCTTGCACTCTTGGTCAGTCGATCCACAATTACCCAAATGCTATCATGTCCCGATCTAGTCCTCGGTAAACCATCGATGAAATCCATCGAAACTTGTTCCCATTTCCATTCGGGAATTTCTAATGGTTGCATC
Organism: Allium sativum; assembly: GCA_030737875.1. Classification (NCBI taxonomy): domain Eukaryota; kingdom Viridiplantae; phylum Streptophyta; class Magnoliopsida; order Asparagales; family Amaryllidaceae; genus Allium; species Allium sativum. The sequence goes on from CM060916.1 coordinate 184,747,319, forward strand.
AACCCACTAGGCTTCTTTTGCTCGGCTTTAACTAGCTGGCAATTCATGCATTTGGATATAAACTTCCCAACGTCTCTTTTCATCCCTTCCCAGTAGTAAGTCTGTCTCATGTCTCGATACATCTTATTACCACCGGGATGTATAGTTAGCTTTGAGTGATGACATTCTCTAAGCACTTCATCCCTCAATCCATTGACATTGGGTACAACAAGCTTTCAATTCTTCCGAAGCCATCCATCTCGATCAAGCCCATACTTGTCCATCTCCCCATCGATATTCATTTCCAACTTGGAGATGACTTCCAATAAATTAGGGTCGTTCCTTTGACTGGAACCAATCCTCTCAATCAAAGTGGGTCTGATCGTCAAGCTAGATAGTATAACTGGATCCAATTCGCACCTTGGTCTGAAATCAAACCCCGCAATATACTCCAGCTGCTTCCATTCAAGAAACATTGCCCCTAAGCTGGCATGTCTCCTACTTAAGGCATCGGCTACCGCATTACCCTTCCCAGGTGTATACGCGATATCAAAATCATACGAAGCCAAAAACTCTAACCATCTCTGCTGACGGAGATTCAGATCTTTCTGAGAGAAGAGATACTTTAACGATTTATGATCGGTAAACAGCTCAAATCTTTCTCCCAAGAGGTAATGTCTCCACATCTTTAGCGCAAATACAATCGCTGCCAATTCCAAATCATGGGTAGGATACTTCTTCTCATGCGGCTTTAGCTGTCGACTAGCATAAGCTACAACCCTACCTCCTTGCATCAATACCGCACCCAGTCCGGTACCACAAGCATCCGTGTATACCGTCATCTCTTCATTTCCCTTAGGAATGACCAACACTGGCGCACGCGTCAACTTTTCCTTTAGACTCTTGAATGCTTTTTCACACCCTCCGTCCCAAACGAAGGCTTGATTCTTCTTAGTCAACTGAGTCAACGGTGCCGCTGTCTTGGAGAAGTCTTTGATAAACTTACGATAATATCCAGCTAACCCCAAGAAACTTCTTACGTCTGTTGCATTCTTGGGCGTAGACCAATCTTGTACCGTAGCCACCTTTGCAGGATCCACGGAAATACCATTCTCTGAAACAACATGACCCAAGAATCTCACTTCTCTCCTCCAAAAATGACACTTAGAGAATTTCGCTTTCAGTTGGTGTCTTCTCAACACCTCCAACACAATTCTCAAATGTTCCTTGTGTTCCTCTTCTGTCCTCGAGTAAACAAGGATATCGTCTACGAACACAAGGACGAACTTATTCAGTTGGTCTCTGAATACTCTATTCATAAGATCCACGAAGTATGCTGGTGCATTGGTCAACCCGAATGGCATGACCAACCACTCATAAAACCCAGACGGCGTCCTAAATGCCGTTTTAGCAATACTATCAGCTGCTACACGGAGCTGATGAAATCCTGTCGCGAGGTCCAACTGGGAGAACACTCTCGCTCCTTCCAGTTGATCAAACAAATCATCTATCCGTGGTAGAGGATACTTATTCTTCCTCGTCACATTATTTAACTCGCGATAGTCCACACACAATCGAAGGGAACCATCTGCCTTAGTAGCAAACACAACTGGTGCTCCCCACTCGGAGATACTTCTTCTAATAAATCCCTTCTTCATAAGATCGCTAACTTGCACCTCGAGCTCTCGCTGTTCTCGTGGTGCCATACGACGAAGTGGCATCACTATAGGTCTGGCATCTTTCACTAAATCAATACGAAACTCAATCTCTCGGTGTGGTGGAAGTCCGGTCACTTCCTCGAAGATGTCCGGGTACTGGCCAACCACGGGCAAACCTGATAACTCATCATGCGGAATGTCGAGGGAATTTACAAAACTAGCCATTACCCCATCACAGGGTAGATTACCAAACACTACCCTCCGCCCATCATCCGCCCTAACAGTCACCAAAAAGCCCTCACAGTCTACCACCACCCCGTATCTTTGGAGCCAATCGACTCCCAAAATAATGCCATACCCAGTAAAGCCCAAAACAAAGCAATCACAAACAAACATACATCCATGACTCGATAAGACCACATTACGACAGATCATACTGAGGTTTGTTGAACCACCAATCGGGTTCGTCACAGCTAATGGTCTATCGACTAACTCGGGTTCCAATCCCAACCTATCTACCAGGTCACTAGATATGAAGGAATGGGAAGCCCCGGTATTGAACAAAACTCTTACAGGAAGATCATAAATGGAAAGCATACCTTGAATGACGACTCCCTTTCCTTTCTCCGCCGCAGTTGGGGCATTCGACGAAGAAGGAACAGCATTGATGGCATATGCTTTCACAATCTGATTCTCCTTCAGAGGTTGCGGGCACTTATCCTTAAAATGTCCCTCTTGGCCACAGTTAAAGCACTTCTTTCCCACTGTCTTGGCCCTACATTCCCTTGCATAATGGCCCTTCTTTCCACATTTGAAGCACTCGACTTCTTTCCTGCTTTTCTTCTGGCCATCCTTAGCTTGGTTCTGCTTCCTCTTATTCTGAGAGTTATTCTTGCCTCCACCGCTTGCTTGCGGCTTTGGCTCTTCAGCAGATGCAGCAACAACCCCAGTCTTCGGCTTAGGGTAAAGACTTTCTGACCTCAAAGCTTTTCCCACAATCGACTCAAACGTCTCATCGATGTGATTAATCAGCCTCTCCCCTAAGTATTCATCCAGGCCAGTGATGAACCTCTCATTTTTCTTTTCGGGAGTATCAATTAGAGATAACCCATACTTTGACAAAGTGTCGAACTCAGCAACATAATCCGATACTGTCCTCCCATTCTGCTTAAGCTCCAAGAACTTCCTAAACAATTCCGATTTCTGGGCAGCTGGGATATACTTGTCGCTAAAGCGAGCTTTAAACTGATCCCAAGTAACTTGATCTTCTGGTGTGGCTGCCCTAATAGCATTCCACCAATTCATCGCTCGTCCTTGCAGCTGACGAGACGCAAGCCTTCTCTTCATCGCATCCTCGATACCCGAATCGTCGAAGATACGGTCGCAACTATCCAACCAATCTTGAACATCCGTGGCCGATTCTGTTCCGTGAAACGGCTTTCCACCAAGATTAGTGTAATCCTTACTCAGCTTGGCGAAATCGACCCTAGGCGCTTGCACCGCTGCACCTCCAGCATTGGCAACATTAGGAGCCTCCCTCTGAATATCCACAAGCATCTCTCTCATGAGGTTGGTAAACATAGCCCTCATGTCAGGGGGATTCCCATTATTGGCCCCTCTGCCAGCACCTCTTCCTCGGCTCATCGTCAAATCTGTTAAAGAGAAAACGATTAACCATCTCCTTAGTGGTGCCAGTGCAGTGCAATGCGACTTCATCCTTAAACATACTAATACTATATATAGATATAGCTTTTGAAAACCAAAATAATCACAAATACGCGCTCTCATATACGTACTATCTCTCCCTAGTGTCTTTCCCTAGGTGAATTCCGCAACCTAGAGCTCTGATACCAAGTGTGACGGCCGCCCCGCACCAACCGACATTTACTCCACTTGTGCGCTGTACACATGTCCAATTGGCATGGGACGGTCGCCAAAGAAGAGAAAGAAAGAAGAGGAACCAAATAAAGAACCTGTAATATGTCTCACAGCGCATGGAATAAAATATAATAGCCAACATATACTTGACATAAAACAGATGAGACAGTGCATAAGCTGAAAACTTGAACTAACATCATCAGAGTAGCGGAAATATCAAATACAGCTTATTACAACTTCAAAATACTGTCTCTAAGATAAGCAAAATAGGTATGCTACTAATGCCCAAAGTAGATACCGATCACGACACAGGGAGAATAACTATATATCATACGTGGAGCCTCCTGCTCGTCTTCAGTCCATCTACCAAGCGCACTACCAGCTATCCCTGTCTCTAGTCTGCTCGTGTGAGCACCCAGAGTAATAAGAAGAAACATAAAACTCTGGGTCAGACATCAGTCTGGTATGAGTGGTAGCAAGCATAAACAGAATAATAACAGGTATACTAAGTCATACCTGAACCTGGACCTGCAATCAAAGAGTTAGTACTACACGGTACAATACTCTAAGATGTCACAAACACATAGTATAAGTATACGGGGGTGGGGATGTGTGTGTCAAACAATCAAGCATAACAACCATCCTCGCATCTCTCACTCAGTGCGTAAAGCATACGACATCCACTTCTTCGATCACTAGAGCACTTTACTCAAACGACAGAACTCGACTTTGTACGACTATGTACATTCCTACTACCACCAACGCCATACCTATGGGATCACGCCCAACGTTTCCATGACCCCACTCCATTGGTAGGTAGCTCCCTAGTCGCACCATATCCAAAGCCCGAGTTTGTCTCTCTACCTCCAACACCTAGTGATCCAAAGTCATAGACATCGACAACTCCTTAGCACACGTCCCGCAGCAAAGTCCAATCATGAAGTGAACTTATTACCAACGCTAAGCACAAATCCATTGGTAAGTGGTTCTAACTTCCTTTTGTACTACCTTTGCATCTCGGGTTATTGGTTAATACTGGTCGGTTCGGTTCTTCCTTCTTTGCTCTTGGATTCGGTTCGGATCCATGCTCATTCATCGCCATCGGTTCGGATCGGTTATCCTAAGCTACGCCAGTTCGGGTCGAAATCCTTCAGGTTGCCCCAGTGTACGTCGGGTCGGGTCGAGTCCTTCAAGCGGGTCGGGTCGAGCGTCCACTCCGGGTCGGGTCAAGTTGCTTCACCCTTCTATTCTTCGCTCCAGCTTTGGTTACCTTATATGGTTCCGTCCCCCTATGCCAATCCGATCCGATCCTATTTCCTACATTCCGATCCGTTGCTTCCCTCCGATCCGATCCCAATTCCTGTTGCCCTGTTCTGTTCCGTCCCCTATTCTAATCCGATCCGGTCCCTTAGTCCTACTCCGATCCGTTCACCTTGCCTTCAGCCGATCCGATCCAGTTCCACACACATGGCCTTCCTTTTTGCCAAATGCGTCGCGCCAATCTCCGGTTCGGTTCGGAGTCTTTGCCCAATCGCCATTTCCGATCCGAGCCCCTCCTCCGATCCGCTCCGAAAACCTGCAGTTTTCCTGAGACTTTCCAACAAGTGTTTGTACATCTCTCGACGACGTTTTCGACCATTCTAACTATTGAAATCAATCATAAAGCATACCAAAGAGTCATAACAACACATACAAGTGACCTCAAACACCAAAACAACCATATGATATGATAAAATGGATCAAACATAGCCAAAACCCCATGTTTTCCCTTAATCCCTCTTAATCATGTTTAAGCATATGATTAGCAAAACTTCTTCAAATTAACCCAAACTCATATCAGAGGTCTAAAACATTATTTATGATTTTATAAACATTTTTCCAGAATTTATTTTCGTTTAAAGACGCTGATTAGCACTAATCACCCCGAATAGCCATAATTAGTGCAAAAAGCAAGCTAATCACTCACCTTAGCCACAAATAAAACAAGATCCGAAATAAATCTCTGATTTGGTAAAGATAACAAGGTGTTGTAGCAGCTCTAATCCCGATTTGATGTTGATTTGCCTTGATTTGTCGTTGCTAATCTCTTTTCTTCAAGTTGGAGTGGTTTGGAGTGATTTAGAGGTTAGAGGCCATTAATAGGGTTCTATGAAATGAAGTGGTGGCTGGAAAAATGACTAAAAGGATATTTTCTAACCCTAATCAACCCTTATACAGCCCCAATCCCGAAATCCCCTTATGGGCCCAATTGCTAACTACCCGGTTTAGCCCAATTATGCAGTTTTTCACCCTCCAAACCTTGTTTCAGCCATATCTCCCAAACGGTAAGTCCGTTTGGCTATTATGACCACTCTACGGAAAGAGAAACCATCAAACGAATCTAATGGAAGTGGTTTTAGGTCAAAATTCCTTCCCTATCAAAAGTTATGGCCAAAACAGTACTGGCTAGGGGCAAAATGGTCATTTAAAAATCGGCAAAAATCATGAACATTGGAAATGGCTCAAATAAATGTTTCCCAAAGTTATATGACCATACGACTTCACACGGGAAAGAAATAAATATTCTACAATCCTATGATGTGTAGAATACGGGTCGTTACAGGATCATACAGACCAATGCTACGAAATGGAACCACTTGGGGATGAACTGGAGCTCGTAACAATTTATATCGAAATAAATTGTCTTGTCCGAATCAAGGACCGTAAATCGTTCTTTAACGATTACGGACAATGTGAGTAAATCTCACCAACTCTGAACAGTTTATAATTTCATGTTGTATTTTTAGAACTGTTAGATATTGGCCGATTGACTGTGTGTTGACAATTTGATTGAACTGCTAGTCAGTTAGTTAAATTTCTATATTGATTCTGTTTAACAGAATGTATCATATAGAACTGAAAGTGATGTTATCTATATTGTTTAACATATGTGATGCAGGGAAACAGGTTGGAGGAATTCAACTGGATTCCTCAACATTTATTTTACTGTTTTCATATATTGTGATATATGATGTGTTATATAATCTGTTATGGATTATGGGTGTTGGAATGATGTTGATCATTTTTATTCGATATTTAAATATCATAAAAGACCCTGGGATGTAAAAAGAATTATTTCAATGTATATTGAAATAAAGGGATTTTATAAAATCAACATATTTTATAAAAGGAAATATATCGAAAGTAAATAAAAAGGGAAAAATGTTTTTAAAACGAATAGAGTTTTATAAAAGGGAAATCATTTGTAAAGTGAAGAACTGTTACTAAAAGTAAATCTTTATAAATGAATAGTCTATTCGAATAGAATAAAGGAGCTAATTGATGTTAGTTTAATCGATTAGAGATATAGTAAAAGGAGCTAATCGATGTTAGTTTAATCGATTATAGTTAAAGTAAAAGGAGCTAATCGATGTTAGTAAATCGATTAGAGTTAAAGCTAAAAGGGGTTAATCGATGTTAGTAAATCGATTCGAGATAAAGTAAAAGGAGTTAATCGATGTTAGTAAATCGATTAGAGATAAAGTAAAAGGAGCTAATAGATGTTAGTTTAATCGATTAGAGTTAAAGTAAAAGGAGTTAATCGATGTTAGTAAATCGATTAGAGATAAAGTAAAAGGAGCTAATCGATGTTAGTTTAATCGATTAGAGTTAAAGTAAAAGGAGTTAATCGATGTTAGTAAATCGATTAGAGTTAAAGTTAAAAGGAGTTAATCGATGTTAGTTTAATCGATTAAGAGTTAAAGTAAAAGGAGTTAATAGAATATAGTTTATTCGAATAAAGTTAGTAAATCGAATATAGTTTATTCGAAAGGGGTTAAGTGAATAGAGTAAATCAAATAGAGTAAATCAAATAGAATAAATCGAATAGAGATTTATTCGAAGGAGGGTTAAGTAAGGAAGTTAGTAAAAGGAATATAAAGTGAACTTTGCCTATTTCAAAGTTAGAAATGTTGTTCAGTCAAGGTCTGAGAGGTAGTTTTACCCCAACTTGATTGGCTTCGTTTTTAACTAAGGAATAGTTAAGGTTCGGCAGTAAAGGAAATGGTTTGAGTTGGCATCGCGATGGTTTGTTTAAAACATATGTCTAAGTCCAATGAAGAAGCTTTGGGAAATGTTTTTCCAAATAAGAAACCAGAAATGTTTTCTAATAAAGAAAACAAGAAATGGAAATGTTTTCCATTGTTAATAACGTATATTTTCCAAATTTAGGAAATAAGAAATATTGAATATAGGGAAACGGGAGATGAGTAAATTAATGAACTAAGGAGATATATGATTGATGATTGATTGATAAAATTTCCATCTGGAAATAATATCGTTGTTTGCACACCTGTTTTTCTTTGATAGTTAAATCACAGACCATCGATGTTTTGACCATTTTAACGTTGTTAATATGGAGAGACCGGTTGGATTATTATCCAAAGAACCACTCTGTATTGGCATAAGCATTGCGAATCATATATGCCAAAGGAAATTGAAGACGGAGTTATGCAAGGGCTATCATGTTTACAGAATAGTGCTTTCGGTTCATCCTGTTCTTGGGTGACTTGTATGGACGGATGTCTGACAGAGTATTTCCAGACGATCACGTATATTGATTTTCTCCAACTGTACCAAGAGTGGAAGCGGAGAAGGAAACTTCTCTTAGCTAACACATAATGTATGGTTGAGGACGTCAATCGGTGATTTGATGGATTTGACGATGTGGCATTCAAAGTGAATCTAGTGTGATGATAAAGCGTAACTTCTAGCCTCATCAACCGGTAAATGACAGAAATCGGGCAGGCAGCATGGCTAAGTCGGTCGCACCGAAGTATGGTGTATAATCACCTGATCTAGAGTTTCATTTACTTCTAAAAATCTATTGTTGATACTGTCCCATTCGGGAAACGGTTGCTGATCCCAACCGTTGGTGATATACATTCGATACACTCAAGCGAAATGAGTGGTCGGTCATGTGTGGCCGGTTTGCAAGATGTTCTTGTTGAACCCAGTGTATTCCTTTCTAGAGGTACACTAGCGAAAGGTGGTTCCATACCTTGTCATAGTTGGAAATCCATTACCCAATACGTGCTTGCGGTTTTGATTGTATACTATATATGTAGAACGTGAGATGAAAGCGTTTCTGCTAGATGATTATATATATACTGTGGTTGATAGACATTATTATAATATCAAAAGGTTTTTGATATAAAGATATTTTGGATTCTCATAAGGGAAAAACCCGTTCCGTTATGCGGCGTGGTCTTATGAGATATCTTGTACTTGTTCGAACTGTTTTTAAACTATTTTACTCATACCAGTCCCATGACTGACCCGGAGTTTATTTTGTTGTTTTCCATAAACTCTTGGGTGCCTAAATTTGTATGGGCAGTCAAGTAGTCTGGTTTTACAGATACATTGAAGAGCTGGAGCAGGAGGCTTCAGGATCATATAGCTATTATTATTCCACTGTGTTGTAAGTGTTGTACTTTGATAATGATAAGTATATGCAAGTACAAATGTATATTTCAAGTTATGTTATATATATTATATGTTATTTGTTCCGCTGTGAGGTTCGTGTTACTCTGATGTTGTGTTCTTCTTCTTCTTCTATTCTAAGTTTCTACCTTATCTTTCCCCATCCTCTAATTTCTTTCACTAGTTACCAGGATTTTTGATGTTTTGGTTATCGACATCGTGTTTATGTCGATAACCAAAGTCGCTAAAAAATCTGGGTCATTACAGTTGGTATCAGAGCAGAAGGTTAATTAATTAACTTGGCTCTGTGGCGTGACTCGGTAGAGATAGGGTTAGTAATACCCTAGATTGAGTTGAGTGTATATATACGAGTGAACGTATTTGTATATGATATAAAAATAATTTTATATTGTGAAGATTTATTGGTTGAGTAGTTTATGAGTTCTGGTCGATCAGTTTGATCCACTGTATCGGTAGGAGTTACTAAACACTCGAATACGATGGGTCATCACGATATGTTTTGAAAGGAGGGTAAATTAAAATAAGTTTACCCAAGGTATATCTTGATATAGATAAGATATATATATCAAAATTATAATATAGTGGATATATTGGTTGTTATTATAATCGAGTAAGATTAGAAATTAAATGGTTATGTAATTAACCAATCAGAATTCATATAAGTGAAATATGTGAAATCAGATGAGTTAAATCTGAATTTTTAACCAGAAATTGAATTAAAATTCTGGAAAATTGGATAGGTGTTTGTAAATGGATTGGGATTAAAAATAAGGAAAATTTAAAGATCCTGGGAGATTTTAAATTGTTGTACAAGCAGCGTGAATTGTATTTTGAAATGAATTTCAAAGTGGAAATGTTTAGAAATGGTTTTATAGTATTGAACTCACTTCGATCGCTGGAAAATAGATTCTGATGATGACAACTGCATCATCAGTATTCATTTTCGAGTTGTAAGTGACGAATTACTACCAGAGATACTATTTTGAATTTGTTTTGGGAAAGACAAGTTGTGTTGAATTTCAAAATAGAATTTGAATATATAGAATTTGAATTTTTAAATAGATTTGAAATATTAACTTGTTTAAAAAGAAATAAAACGAGAAGTTCCTTTATAAACAAAGTTTATAAATAGTTATTTTATAAACGAAGTTTACAAATGAATTGAAGAGAATTATCATTGAATAATTCAGAAATAAAAATACAAGTGTGAAATTGAAAGGGAAATCTATTTTCCAAAGGTAGAAATATCGATTTCAAAAGGAATTGAAATCGAGACTTATGTAAAGAATGAATAAAGAAAGTTTGAAAAGGAATTTGAATAAGAAAATTCAAAGGGGATTTGAATATAGAAAATTCAAAGGGATTTGAATATAGAAATTCAAATGAGATTTGAATAAAGAAGATTTAAATAATGGAAAATTGAATATAGAATTCATATAGAGTAATAATAGGATTTGAATATAGAAATTCAAAGGGAGTTTGAATATATGAAATTCAATGGAATTCAAATATAGAATTTGAATATAGAAAATATAAAGGAATTCAAATATAGGATTTGAATATCGAAAGTGAAAATGAAATTTGAATAAAGCAGATTCAAATAGAATTGAATTTGAAATTTGAATATAGAAGATTCAAAGGGAATTGAAATAAAATAAAGAGATTTGTAATGGAATTTGAATATAGGTAATTCAAATAGAATTGAAATGGAATTCAATTAGTTGATAAACAAGTTAAACTTATTTTTGAACATGTCATGTTCAAATATAAAAGTGAAATAGACGAAAGAGTTAATTAACAAGTTAATTAACGAACTGAGTTAAAACGATCAGGTATAGTTAAATAGATTGGGCAGGTATGAATATACATGAGATAGGTATGGATAAGGTATGAAGGTATATAAATAGAATGCTCGACGAAAAGGTATGTATTTAATTCATATATGAGATTTTATAAGCCGTATCGGCTACCCGCTTGGCTTTTTTTCTTCTTTTGGATTGGTGAGGGCCATGGAAGGCTATTTGAAATATCCCGATGCTCCTGGTACAAAGGAGGTTATGGCGAATTTTTCCGAGAATTTAAGGAGTTAGAATATTTTTAAGATAATTTGATAGTTAGAAATCAACGTATCGATATATATAGAAGTCGATAAGGAAACGAACTTAAAAACAGAATAGTAAAATCAAAAAAGGAAGACTAAGAATAAAATCTAGTAAGGATAGATTGAGGAAGAGTATACGTGTTTAAAAGTGAATCAGTAGTTGTATGGTATTGATTATTCGAATAAGTAGTCATATCTGTTTTGACATTATAAATGTTATTCAGTCAAGGTCTGAGAGGTAGTTATACCCCAACTTGATTGATCTCATTATTAATAAATAAATAGTAAGATTTCAGGCTCGAAGATCAATGTTGAGTAAGAGTTAGTTGAATATAGTATTTGGGTTGTCGTAACGATGTTTTACACAACATCCGTTTTAACCCAAATAAGTGTAAACTTGGAAATAGCATAATAAACATTTCCTAAGTATAGAAATAAACGAGATCGGAAAGGAGATAAGTAATTGGAATATTTTCCAATTATAAATAGGATTTTAAAGGTTATTGATTTAGAAAATAAAGGAAGGCGATATTCGGAAATGTTTTCCAATTAACATAAATAGCCAATATGGTTATTGAAAATAATTGGTTAACAAATATTGATGAAGAAATAGAGAAGTGATTTAACTAATGGAACATTAGTTAAGGGCTCAGTGACATGTTCAAAAGGAAATTTTGATTCTTGAAAAGAGTAAACTGTTTAAAAACTCCCAGGGAAAGACTATTTGAATTAAAAAACAAATTTAACAAAAATTTGTGAAAGCAGATTTGAATTAAAATAAAGCCAGTAAAGTGGTAACAGAGTTTGAATTAGAATGATATCAAGACAAATTAGATTGTGCGATTCAAATTTGAAGTGTAATGTGATAATCAAGTTAAGAGGTGGGAATCAAGAAGAAACTCGAGTCGAAATGATATTTGGCTCGGATATAAGCGAATGGTTGTGTTGTGAATAAAAGCAGATTAGAATTTGATTGGGATGACCCTTGTATCCGCTGAATCGATAACAGGTGGAAAGGAGATAATGACATGCCGACAAAAGGGTACAAGTTTATATTTCTATTGGATATAAGATTTATGAGCCGAATTGGCAAGCCGCTTGGCTGTTTGATTTTCTTTTGGGAAGGAGATGGCCCAGAGAGGCAAGTGGTGGTTTGACCTATTGACCAGTACAAAGGAGGTGCTGGCGAAATTTTTTTCAAAGAGTTAAGGCGTTAGAAAATCTTCAGGATTTTTGAAAATTTTCGTTGATAAGAATTAATTAATAATTTAATTGAAATTAAATTGGTTCAGTTGAAACTGAAGTTAAGAAGTGAACAAATATGTTCTAACCAGTCATTAGGGTCGTTCCCTACCTTTTAGCAATTTCGAGGACGAAATTATTTTAAGTGGGGAAGATTGTAATGACCCGCATTGGCAGAGGTATTATAATTAATTTATTTAATTATTGAAATGGTGGTTTAGAGAATTTAATGATCGTTGTATTAATAAATGGCGAATATTTAATTTAAAACAATAAATTAAATTCTGAAATAATCAGAATTGGCTGAAATGGCGATATGGTGTGAACTGGATCATCTGTGATATTTAATTCAGCTTAGAATTGAATTATATTGACGAATATATTCAATCGACGTCAGTTTGAAACATGGAATAATAATATAATTAAAATAGAGCTTGAAATGGCGAGGCAGTTCGCTATTTGGCGATTTGAACTTCAACTGGATATACAGGGTTCGTTTTAAATCGGATTTCCGTGAAACAAGAAACGTGTGGAGCTGGTGGAGTATATCTTTCTAGGGGAAGAGAAAAATCGGGATTTCGTCATGTAGATTTTGTTTTATGTCCAAATCAAATATTCAGAAAAACAGCGGCATATTCGTTTATGGCCATAACGGTTATTTGAGTATATTTAAATATCGGATTCAAATTAGGGCAGGGTTCTTTTGAGACATAGCGATAATTTAATTTTTAGAATTTTATTGTAATTTTTAATTAATTAAATAAGCAACTTTTTATTTGGAGTATTTTGCACCCTGTAATCAACATTTTGAGGTTTCACAAAATGTGTTGACCTACCGATTTTATTATATTTTTGGGATCGTGAGACGGTGTTAATCACAACGACATCTTTATCTCAATCCGTAGCACACATACATGAATATAAATTGTATATAGCGAAGTATGTGAACCTTTATAACTTAATAAAATGAAAATATACCCATCCCTTATCCTTTTCTTTTCATTGATCGAAAAGAGAGCCACGATCTTTTCATTTCAGCCACTACTTAGAGAATGAAAAACCAACTTCCACATCTTCATTTAAATTGTGTATATAAGTACCATAACCACCCCAAAAACCTAGTTCATTTTCTCTTCCGTGGTCTCATTTCTCAGCCGCCATGATCTGCTCTCCTCAAAGCACAAACCGCTCCTTCAATAAATCAAAACAAAAGTGATAAATTTCTATAAATTCCAACGCAAGCATCTATGAACTCACTGAGGGATTTCCTTCCATCTCATGTCCATTTCAAGTGGAGTGATCTGTGTTCATGTCACCATCTTGTTGCCGCATCTTCTAGGGATCGACGAGGTGATAAACTTAGCAATCAGTAAGCGATTTAGGGTTTCGTAGTTGGCTCAAGGATGGAGAATGGATGCAAGGCAGTTCGGTAATGATGTTGCAAATCATTCGAAGCGGTTGAGGGGGAGTAGAGGGATGACCGTGAGATATTGAAGTGGGAACTTAGCTGGAGACATCGGTTTGGGTATTTTTATGGAGTACGGTCTGTTCATTTGGGTTGAGGAATTCAAAGGTCAGTGGTGTTCAAGGGGGAGAAATGAAGTAAGGTTGGAATCGCTGAAAGGAAGGAGGTGCTGAGTCACGGTGGGATGTTGTGAGCATGGAGCAGTTAGAAGTTGGCCTTAGAATTGATATTGTTTGCATATATCAATGAAAATAAAATAAAAAAGGACAAGTATGAAATGTGAAGTGAATGAGGGAGGACCGTGTTTTGCTGGGGTGATAAGGATGAAGGGGAAAGGGAGCTTTTAGATGACAGTAAACAGTTCTATTTCAAGAAGAGCAGCTGTATCATTTCAATGGAGGAGCACCAAAGAGATGCGGATGTATCAAAAAAAAGGAGACAGAAATATGGGATCCGAGAAGAAGAATGACGTTGTATAAAAGAAATGCGGGTACGGTTTTTCAAGCACTGTTTGAGCCGAATACATGGAAAATTGACAAAACCAGATCCGATAGGATCATACAGACCAATGCTATGAAATGGAACCACTTGGGGATGAACTGGAGCTCGTAACAATTTATAGCGAAATAAATTGTCTTATCCGAATCAAGGACCGTAAATCATTCTTTAACGATTACGGACAATGTGAGTAAATCTCACTAACTCTGAACAGTTTATAATTTCATGTTGCATTTTTAGAACTGTTAGATATTGGCTGATTGACTGTGTGTTGACTGTTTGATTGAACTGCTAGTCAGTTAGTTAAATTTCTATATTGATTCTGTTTAACAGAATGCATCATATAGAACTGAAAGTGATGTTATCTATATTGTTTAACATCTGTGATGCAGGGAAACAGGTTGGAGGAATCCAACTGGATTCCTCAACATTTATTTTACTGTTTTCATATATTGTGATATATGATGTGTTATATAATCTGTTATGGATTATGGGTGTTGGAATGATGTTGATCATTTTATTCGATATTTAAATATCATAAAAGACCCTGGGATGTAAAAAGAATTATTTCAATGTATATTGAAATAAAGGGAGTTTTTAAAATCAACAGATTGTATAAAAGGAAATATTTCGAAAGTAAATAAAAAGGGAAAAATATTTTTAAAACGAATAGAGTTTTATAAAAGGGAAATCATTTCTAAAGTGAAGAACTGTTACTAAAAGTAAATCTTTATAAATGAATAGTTTAGTCGAATAGAATAAAGGAGCTAATCGATGTTAGTTTAATCGATTAGAGTTAAAGTAAAAGGAGCTAATCGATGTTAGTTTAATCGATTAGAGTTAAAGTAAAAGGAGCTAATCGATGTTAGTAAATCGATTAGTGTTAAAGTTAAAAGGGGTTAATCGATGTTAGTAAATCGATTAGAGATAAAGTAAAAGGAGTTAATCGATGTTAGTAAATCGATTTAGATAAAGTAAAAGGAGCTAATCGATGTTAGTTTAATTGATTAGAGTTAAAGTAAAAGGAGTTAATCGATGTTAGTAAATCGGTTAGAGATAAAGTAAAAGGAGCTAATCGATGTTAGTTTAATCGATTAGAGTTAAAGTAAAAGGAGTTAATCGATGTTAGTAAATCGATTAGAGTTAAAGTTAAAAGGAGTTAATCGATGTTAGTTTAATCGATTAAGAGTTAAAGTAAAAGGAGTTAATAGAATATAGTTTATTCGAATAAAGTTAGTAAATCGAATATAGTTTATTCGAAAGGGGTTAAGTGAATAGAGTAAATCAAATAGAGTAAATCAAATAGAATAAATCGAATAGAGATTTATTCAAAGGAGGGTTAAGTAAGGAAGTTAGTAAAAGGAATATAAAGTGAACTTTGTCTATTTCAAAGTTATAAATGTTGTTCAGTTAAGGTCTGAGAGGTAGTTTTACCCCAACTTGATTGGCTTCGTTTTTAACTAAGGAATAGTTAAGGTTCAGCAGTAAAGGAAATGGTTTGAGTTGGCATCGCGATGGTTTGTTTAAAACAACTGTCTAAGTCCAATGAATAAGCTTTGGGAAATGTTTTTCCAAATAAGAAACCAGAAATGTTTTCTAATAAAGAAAACAAGAAATGGAAATGTTTTCCATTGTTAATAACGTATATTTTCCAAATTTAGGAAATAAGAAATATTGAATATAGGGAAACGGGAGATGAGTAAATTAATGAACTAAGGAGATATATGATTGAT
Source organism: Allium sativum (assembly GCA_030737875.1). Classification (NCBI taxonomy): domain Eukaryota; kingdom Viridiplantae; phylum Streptophyta; class Magnoliopsida; order Asparagales; family Amaryllidaceae; genus Allium; species Allium sativum. The sequence goes on from CM060916.1 coordinate 184,763,354, forward strand.
GATTGATTGATAAAATTTCCATCTGGAAATAATATCGTTGTTTGCACACCTGTTTTTCTTTGATAGTTAAATCACAGACTATCGATGTTTTGACCATTTTAACGTTGTTAATATGGAGAGACCAGTTGGATTATTATCCAAAGAACCACTCTGTATTGGCATAAGCGTTGCGAATCATATATGCCAAAGGAAATTGAAGACGGAGCTATGCAAGGGCTATCCTGTTTACAGAATAGTGCTTTCGGTTCATCCTGTTCTTGGGTGACTTGTATGGACGGATGTCTGACAGAGTATTTCCAGACGATCACGTATATTGATTTCTCCAACTGTACCAAGAGTGGAAGCGGAGAAGGAAACTTCTCTTAGCTAACACATAATGTATGGTTGAGGGCGTCAATCGGTGATTTGATGGATTTGACGATGTGGCATTCAAAGTGAATCTGGTGTGATGATAAAGCGTAACTTCTAGCCTCATCAACCGGTAAATGACAGAAATCGGGCAGGCAGCATGGCTAAGTCGGTCGCACCGAAGTAGGGTGTATAATCACCTGATCTAGAGTTTCATTTACTTCTAAAAATCTATTGTTGATACTGTCCCATTCGGGAAATGATTGTTGATCCCAACCGTTGGTGATATACATTCGATACACTCAAGTGAAATGAGTGGTCGGTCATGTGTGGCCGGGTTGCAAGATGTTCTTGTTGAACCCAGTGTATTCCTTTCTAGAGGTACACTAGCGAAAGGTGGTTCCATACCTTGTCATAGTTGGAAATCCATTACCCGATACGTGCTTGCGGTTTTGATTGTATACTATATATGTAGAACGTGAGATGAAAGCGTTTCTGCTAGATGATTATATATATACTGTGGTTGATAGACATTATTATAATATCAAAAGGTTTTTGATATAAAGATATTTTGGATTCTCATAAGGTAAAAACCCGTTCCGTTATGCGGTGTGGTCTTATGAGATATCGTGTACTTGTTCGAACTGTTTTTAAACTGTTTTACTCATACCAGTCCCATGACTGACCCGGAGTTTATTTTGTTGTTTTCCCTAAACTCTTGGGTGCCTAAATTTTTATGGGCAGTCAAGTAGTCTGGATTTACAGATACATTGAAGAGCTGGAGCAGGAGGCTTCAGGATCATATAGCTATTATTATTCCGCTGTGTTGTAAGTGTTGTACTTTGATAATGATATGTATATGCAAGTACAAATGTATATTTCAAGTTATGTTATATATATATATTATATGTTATTCGTTCCGCTGCGAGGTTCGTGTTACTCTAATGTTGTGTTCTTCTTCTTCTTCTATTCTAAGTTTCTACCTTATCTTTTCTCATCCTCTAATTTCTTTCACTAATTACCAGGATTTTTGATGTTTTGGTTATCGACATCGTGTTTAGGTCGATAACCAAAGTCGCTAAAAAATCCGGGTCGTTACATTTGTCATTGCTATTATATACAAGTGTTGTGTGGAATCCATATAATTAACATTATATGGTGATTGATTGGGCCTCATTCCAATCGGGAAAATAATGAATAAAATAAAAGAAAATTCATGTGTTGAATATAAAAAAAGGTCATGTGTTGACGATGTTCATGTGTAGAAAATATTCGTGTGTTGAGTTAAATATTTTAATAATACAATATACATCTTTATCATATTTAAAATTAGAACTACTACACGGTGGATTCTAATTGAAAATCAAACGATAGATACCATAATTTTATAAAATATTTTACATAACAAAAATAGTGATGTGTTGACAGTACTCATGTGTTGAGATTAGTCGTGTGTTGAAAGAAATATAGATTCATGTGTTGAATGGGATAAATATTCATTTGTGGAATAGAATAACGAATTTATTGAAATATATAAAGCCGTGTTGATTAGAGCTGCGCTATTTTGACGTGAATGATATTTATATCGATTTTATTCGTTTTATGTTGAATATTGAAAAGTGATTTCAAAATTTAATATTTTGAAATGAAATTCAAATTAAATTAGATTAAAATTCAAATTGAAATTTTATTGAATCAATTTGAAGTGAATTCGAATCGAATAGAAAATGAATTCGATTTGAATTGAATAGAAAGTGAATTTGAATTCAAATTGAATAGAAAGTGAATTTGAATTCAAATTGAGTAGAAAGTGAATTTGAATTCGAATGGAATAGAAATGAATTCAAATTGAATTAAATTTAAATTGAATTAAAAACGAATTGAAATCGTTTTGAACGAAATTTAAAACGAACTGAAATTGAATTGAAATCAATTTGAAATGAATTCGAATTGAAGAAAATAGAAGGTAAATTCAAATTGAATTGAATTGAAACGAATTAGAATTTGAATTGAATTGAAATGAATTTGAATTCGAATTAAATAAAATTGAAATGAATTCGAATTGAATTGAAATCAAATCGATTTGAGAATGAAGATGAAGTTGAAATTGTTTTTGAAACGAATTTAGAACTATTTATAAAATTCGTTTTAAAAGGAAATCGACGAAATATATAATATATATATATATATATATATTATATAATGGCCTGAATAGAACGCGCCGCGTCGCGGCAGTTCGTGAATTTCGACCATTGACTTCGAATTGACGTTGCGGGAGATCCGACCGTCGGATTCTCCTAAAACCGGAACCGTTGGGTTCGTATCGAAAAGAGATTTCCAATGAATGTTAGAAATCTGAAATCTAACCGTTGGATTTGGAATTATGTCCAAATCAAATTTGGAAAAGGTCGCTGTAAATGCAGTTCGATGGCCGTTGTTGGAAATCGACTGTACGGGCCTTGATAAAATTACTAAAAATATCAATAATTTGTGGAAAATCATAATATATGAGTTGGAAAGAACGGGGATGAAAATTCCACATTTAAAAAGATAAAAATAGATTTTTATCAAAATGAACTAGTTTTGAACTAGAATTAAAATCAATTTATTTTTGAAATAAATAAATTGAATTTGAAAGTGATTTTAAAAATAACCAATATTCCCAAATACGTGAATTGGACTGGAGTTGAATCGAAATTATCTTCGGAATATTTCGATGTTGGATTTCGTGACTATACAGATATTGTTATGGGAATTTGAAAGATATAATTTATTTCGTTATTTCAAATACGATATTTGTTGGTTTCAGAATTTGATATTGAATATAAGCCGGTATATTTTCTATTCAGAGCCTTGTAATTAATATCAAATGTGATTTGGGTTTATCGTGAATCGTGTTTAAGATGACATTGGTTCTTTAACCCAGTTAAAGGCAAGATGTTTATTTTTGAAAGGATTAAAACTAAGTGGAGTTCTAATGAATCTTTAATTAGATTGAAAAGTGAATTGATAATTTAAATTATCAAATCTGAAAGGTGATCGAGAATGGAGTACCACCAGTTTTGCTCCAAAGCAATAGTTAAATCTTTAATTAGATTTGAACGTGAAATGGTAATTAATTTTACCGATAACACCTTGGTGTTAGATATGGAGTATTACCAGTTTTGCTCCATGGGATAAATAGGTTGGGATTGGGAAATAAAATAAATAATAACTTCGGTGTGGTTCGCTAATCCCGACTATTTTGGAAAACCATAATATGGTTTGAAATGATATCCAAAGGAAGATTATAGAATAAATTTAGAAGAATTTATCTTGGATAAAATTATTGGGAACCTATTCCCTCAGAATGTGATTTTGTGAATAAAAGAATATTCTGAATTGGAAAGAGGCGTTTGTTGTGTTTGTGTAACCTTTGTTTATCATATACGTGGGTCATTCAGAAAGGCCGGGTTTATACCCATTCTGAATAACCGATTCGATGAGATGTCGAAGATGAAGACGGTGGTTGAAGATCGGAAGTCTTCACATCGTTTGGGTGATTACTGATGATCTCGATTGGGCTGTACACCCAAGATGAGGGAAACAGTTGGTGATCTTCCAGACGTACTTGGAGAGGGATGGATATGCGAGGAAAGTGCCTCCGGTTTCGTTCAGACCCAGGACGAACTTCTAAATGGATTGTGTATCTGACATTGGATTTTATTCTGTGTTGATTGATCTCTATTAAATATACATCTGTTTGGCGGCGGAGAATTTATTCTCTTGCTTACCGCCCTTCTCTGAGACGTACGAGCTCAGAGGTTGTATATCGATGGACATCAGTCGCATCGAGTGAATTGCCAGTGTGGCACGCGTAAGTGGCAATTGATCAGGGCTTCTATTGAAAAGCAGAGTTTTGTGGTTGATGATCAAAGCACGGCCTGTGTGGCGTAGCTTTGTGTATAACGTGAATTCGCGAGCCTCACACCTCGGTATGAGTCAAATACGGGAGACGGACCGCTGGGAGAGCACGACGTTTCTTTCTAGCTAGGGTGGTGTCAGTGACCTACCAGCCCTGACATTTATATACTTTTTACCTGTGTGGTTGTTGGAATGCGAAGCGCCTCGGATATAGGTCTGTAAGGACCGGGAAACGTGTGTTCAGGAATTACCAATCCTCAAAAGTAAGAGAGGACCGGCCCAGCCGATTCCAAGGATCAAAGTGGGGTCCTGGGACATTTGCTAGAGTGTCTCGAACGCGGAGAGGAGCTTGCCCCTTGCCTCGACTCATGATGGAATCCAATTCCCAATACGTGATATTGCGGTTTTAATTGTAGAACTAGTATGGCGACATGATAGATGGTACCCATGTCGCCTATGATTGATATTTATGATTGAAAATTGTTTTGACACTATACACTTATAATAGTATCAAATGATTTGTTTTGACGTACCAAGCATGTTTGGCTATTATAAGGGAAAACCCTATCTTCCGGCTTGTGTTGCATTGTGTGATGGGACCTGGGTCTTATAATAGCTTCATTTTTCCAAAGAGCATTGCGCTGTTTTGTTATATGCACTAGTGTTCTTGGGAGGAAATCCGTTCCATGTTATACGGCGTGGTCCCTTGAATTACTCTTCTTTAAAGTTAAAATAATAACTGTTTTAGTTCTCACACCAGTCACATGACTGACTTGGAGTTTATTGTTTTAACCTAAACTCTGGGTGCCCCTATTTTCTACACGGGCAGCTAGTAGTTTTGGTTTTGCAGATTTATATTCACAGGATCCTGATTTACAGCTGGAACGATGCTCGGAAAGCTCTGTATCCGTGCATTATTTCTAGTTGTGCTTTTGTATTATTTTCCGGTGCGATGTATTTAAATGTAATTTAAATCTCTGATATTTGTTGTATAATATTTATTCATTTATACACTGTATATTCTTATATCTGATGGAATTGTTGTAATAACAATGAAATGTTCTTCCGTCTGCGTCCTTTTGTGTGTCGTTCTCAAAGTATTCGTGCTTTCCTTTACGGGGAAGTTACGGGTCCTTACAGTTTGGTATCAGAGCTTTGGTTTACAGAGCTCGAGAACAAGACACCTTAGAACCATACGAAAGAATTCATCAGATATTGGATTAGTAATATCCAATTAGAATGACTCGTTAGAGATAGGATCAGTAGTATCCTAGAACGAGTGTGAAGAGTTTATTTTTCAAACGAAAACAATTTCGTTTTGAAAATTTAAACCATTTTATACGTATTTGAATAATTTGATTTGGATAATCCAATATATAAAGATTTCGCGTATACGCATCATGAATGTATATTCGAAGTTTTAATATACTGGGTAGATATAGAATCACATTCTAGACACCCGGGGATAATTCTGATGATATGGCCACATCATCAATATTTATATTCGTGTTTCGAAGGTGTGATATCTATATATTTCCATTAGACTGGTGTGAGAACCAAAACTAATATAGCTAGAATACGTTGTTGTGAATTGGCATAAAAACATGATTTTCTGTATATGTATCAAAATTATGAATTTGAAACTCTAATTCACTAATTGAATGATGTTTGTGTTGTTCGTTTATTTGTTTGATAATTTTGAAACATTTAGCCTAATTGAATCAAATATTGAATTATATTGAAAATTGGTCGCATTTGCTTGCATATACATGTATTTACATTGAACAGGTCATAGCAAGGAGGCTAGAGTAGAGAATAAAATTTGTTTGCCCGACAAATAGGTACATGTTTACTATAATTTACTGTTTTGTTTGGGTAATGATGATTTTATGAGCCGATTGGCTAGCCGCTTAGCTTTTTCTTTTTCTTTTTGAAATCAGAAGCCCTGTATGGCAATTTTGGGATTTTCCCGTGGCTCCCGGTGCAGATGAGGTTATGGCGAAATATTTCGAAAATTTAGAGTGTTAGCCAAATTTTTGAAGAATTTGAAAATTCTCAAAAACTGAAAAGTTGGAGAATGGAAGCCAGATCGAACGTAGAGTTGATTGATCAAACCACTTTCGACTTTTTCCTTTTCGGGGAAGAAAAGTTTTAAGTGGGGGAGATTGTAACAACCCGAAAATATGGGTCAGTTTAAAATTTTTATTTTGGAAATTTTAGCGAATTTTGAACATTTAAAATGAATTATTTTAAATAATATCGATGGAAAATTTATTTTGAATAGAATTCGAACATATATATTATATACGTCGTCGTTAGAATATAAATAATTATATATATAAATATAAATAGAATTGAAAATGGTGCGGTAGTTCGATAATTCGATTTCAAACTTCAATTGAACATACCGGGTGCAAAACAAACCGGATTTTAGTGAAACCAAAAACATTAGGATCTAATCGATAATATCTTTCCAACGAATCCGAAAAATCGAAATTTCATAGCGGGAATCAAAAGATATGTCCAGTTGAAAATTCTGAATAGTCGCTATGGAATTCAAGCCCTTAAAAATGGGAATTTTGCAAACGACCTCAGATTTCGACGAAACCACTTTTGTTGGATCCGCGACGTCAAATTATTGCTAGATTCCAAATTTCATAATTTTTCGAATCAATATATGAGCGTGGCAAAGGAAAACGCGTTTGACTAGTTTCCGTTGATTTTAATCGACTGGAAATTGGCCATTTTTCAAACGGTCTCAGAATTCGACGAAACTAGTTTTTATAGGACCGTATCGTCAATACGAAGCTAGAAAATATTTTTCTACAATTTATAGAGTTCGTATATGACCCCGGTAAATTGAAACGCGCGTTCAAATTCAATATATAGAGTTATATGTTGATTTTGACGAAAACTGATCTAAACAGTCGAATCAGCCCAAGATACATATCCCACTGTGTTCGGAATGGGGGTGAAACGCTATGGACGACAGGCAGTTGGCCTCGTTTAGAGGTCGAATAAAAATGTCAACTTTTTGAATTTAAAATTAATAAAAAAATATAATAACCTATCCCTCTCTCTCCTCTCCTTTATTTCCTTTGCGCCCCCCCCCCCCCCCGTCAGTTCATTTTTCAATCAAAGAAAAAAAATGAAAAAAAAAACAAACGAAGGGCGGAGCCCTAAATCAGGTCGCCGACCATCGACGACCCCGTCGCCCACCGCCCCATCGCTCCTCCGGCCACCCCACGCCTGAGCCACCCCTCGAAGACCTCGACAACAGGCTATCGTGAGTCCTCCTTCCCATCGCGCGACCACCGCGCCAAACCCCACCCCTGCCATCACCGAACCACCGGCCAGTGCCCCCGTTGCCTGAGCGCCGGCGAGCAGCTCCCCCCCCCCCCGGTCTCTCTTCTTCTTCGACTGAAAACCCATCTCCTCCTCCAACAGCGAACGGTAAGTTTTTATTACCTGATTTAGTTACTGGTTTCATTTATTTAAATGTAGTTAGTTATAAGGTAATAAAAATTAGATTTTTATAAGATAAAGATGGAATTTTTACATTAGAAAAGATAGAATTTTATAATAGAAAAGGGCGGATTTTCAGAATAGAAAGATAGAATTTTTATTGGAGTAAAAATTAGATTTCCATTTTGAAGTTGCGATAAAAAAATAATTTTTACATATGGATTAACGAAGTGAAAATAGAATTTTTATCTATACTATAGCGGTATAAAAATGGAATTTTTATCTATAGAATAATGATGTAAAAATTCGATTTTTATATATTGAATAGCGAAGTAAAAATTCGATATTTATATATTGAATAGCCAAGTAAAAATTCGATATTTATATATTGAATGGCGAGGTAAAAATTCGATTTTTATATATTGAATAGCGAAGTAAAAATTCGGTTTTTATATATTGAATAGCGAAGTAAAAATTCGATTTTTATATATTAAATAGTGAAGTAAAAATTCGAACATTATATATCGAAATGCGAAGTAAGAATTCGATTTTTATATATCGAAATGCGAAGTGAAAATTCGATTTTTGTATATTGAAATGCGAAGTAAAAATGTGATTTTTATATATGTAGTGACTACGGGCAACGAAAGTGACAAAAGGGCGAGAACGACGAAGATTTCTACATTGGAAGTGTCGTGAAGTTTGGACAGCTTTCGGTGAGAACTTCTCACTCAAATTTCTTTTTCTAGTTATATATATATACTAGGATGCAGACGGTGCTTAGCAGCACCCGACACCCGTCATCCACAGACCATGGATGGCTTGTTTGTTTGATTGATGTGTTGTGAAATTTGTTTGTGAAGTTGATGTGAAATATATAATGAAATATATTCATGTGTTGAAATAAATTAATTATCGTTAAAAATATAATTTTTAACGTGAATGTGAGTAAATAAATATTTATAAACAAATCGGCCGATTTGTTTATATACACTGGTTTGACTAATATTGATTGGGTCGATAAATTTTACACATCGCCCAACTGCACAAATAAAAATCTATGATTGTTGATTTGAAACCCCACACGGGTGTTGGGATGATATTTGGCGCACACTAATCCCAATTAATTAATTGTATGTCGATCGATTGGTCGACAGGCTGTGTAAGCGTTAATTATTCGTATTTGATGCTTATGCAGTTGTGTGGTGCACTTTGGATGATGGTTGATTATTTGTCATTGCTATTATATACATGTGTTGTGTGGAATCCATATAATTAACATTATATGGTGATTGATTGGGCCTCATTCCAATCGGGAAAATAATGAATATTATAAAATAAATTTCATGGGTTGAATATAAAAAAAAGGTCATGTGTTGACGATGTTCATGTGTTGAAAATATTCATGTGTAGAGTAAAATATTTTAATAATAATGTAATAACCCGGAAATTCTGAACCAGTTTAAAATTTTTATTTTGGAAATTTTAGCGAATTTTGAATATTTAAAATGAATTATTTTAAATAATATCGATGAGAAATTTATTTTGAATATATATGAATGTATATATTTATACGTGTCGTCGTTAGAATATAAATAATTATATATAATTATAAATAGAATTGAAAATGGCGCGTTAGTTCGATAATTCGATTTCAAACTTCAATTGAACCTACCGGGTGCAAAACAAACCGGATTTTAGTGAAACCAAAAACATTAGGATCTAATTGGGAATATCTTTCCAACAAATCCAAAAAATCGAGATTTCATAGCGGGAATCAAAAGATATGTCCAATTGAAAATTCTGAATAGTCGCTATGGAATTCAAGCCCTTAAAAATGGGAATTTTGCAAACGACCTCGGATTTCGACGAAACCACTTTTGTTGGGTCCGTGATGTCAAATTATTGCTTGGTTTCAAATTTCATAATTTTTCGAATCAATATGTGAGCGTGGCAAAGGAAAACGCGTTTGACCAGTTTTAGTTGATTTTAATCGACTGGAAAATGGCCATTTTTCCAACGGTCTCAGAATTCGACGAAACTAGTTTTGTTAGGACCGTATCGTCAATACGAAGCTAGAAAATATTTTTATGGAATTTTTCGAGTTAGTATGTGACCCCGGTAAATTGAAATGCGCGTTCAAATTCAATATATAGAGTTATATGTTGATTTTGGCGGAAACTGATTGAAACGATCGAATCAACTTAGGATACATATCCCATTGTGTTCGGAATGGGGTAAAACGCTATGGACGACAGGCGGTGGACCTCGTTTAGAGGTCATATGTAAAAGTCAACGTTTTGAAATAAAATAATTAAAAATTAAAACCCTTTTCTCTCTCCCTCTTCCTATACCTTGCCCCCCCCCCCCCGATTCATCATTCAGAAGAAAAAAAAAAGAAAAAAAAAGGGCATCGCGCCCAAGCCCGACGCGGCGCCTCCAGGGAGGCCACTGCCGCGCCTGAGGCTGGCGCACCCCCTCCTCTTCTTCCTCCTTCCTTCTTCCCTTCCTCCGCTTCCATCTTCTCCCGCTACACCCTGCTCTCCCCTCCTCTTCTCAATTACAACGAGCACTGCCCCCACCCCCCCTCATCAATCGCGTCGCGCGAGGAAGCAGCCCCCCCTCCGCCGATTTGAAGCAACCACCCACCTGAGCACATCCTGCATCGACGAGGCCCCTACTCCAGCACCCCACAACCCACTCTCAACTCCATCCTCCGCCTGAAGGACTCCGTCGCCGACCCCTTGGCTCCAGCGACGCCCTCCGGCTGTCCATCGACTGTGGGACCCTTCTCGGGAGGAAACCGAATAAGAAGGGTGAGTTTTTATTCGATTTTATTTAATGTAATTATTTAAATTAGTGAATAAATTATAAAGGACATTGTGTGATGAAGGTAAGACTTTTTATTTAGTTAAAGACAGTGTTTTTTGTAATAAAAATCCAATTTTTATATGTGTAGCAAAATAAAAATATCATCTTTATATAGGAGGAGGGATAAAAATATTATTTCTGTCATGGTAGCAAGTTAAAGATATTATTTTTATTAGAGTAACAAGTTAAAAATATTATTTTTATTCATGTGGCTAAGTAAAAATATAATCATTTATGTGTAAAAGACGTTATAAAAATATAATTTTTACATGATAGGAATATTAAAAATAGCATCTTTATATGTGTAGCAAAATAAAAATGTGATTTTTATAATGATATATTTGAAAAGGCGAAATCTTTATATAGAGAATAGCGATATAAAAATATAATTTTTATCTATATAGTAGCAATGTAAAAATAGAATTTTTATCCATATAGCGTGATTGAAAAAAATTCGATTTTTATATATTGAATAGCATAATAAAAATTCGATTTTTATATATTGAATAGCATAATAAAAATTCGATTTTTATATATTGTATAGTATAATAAAAATTTGATTTTTATATTTTGAATAGTATAATAAAAATTCGATTTTTATATATTGAATAGCATAGTAAAAATTCGATTTTTATATATTGAATAACGAAGTAAAAATTCGATTTTTACATATGTAGAGAATACGGGCAACGAAGGTGATAAAAAGGCGAGAACGATGAAGATTTCTCTAAATGAAGAGTCGTGGAATTGGGATAGCAATAGGTGAGAATTTCTCACCTTTCAATTTCATTTTCTTGTTATATATATACTAGGATGCAGACGGTGTTTAGTAGCACCCGACACCCGTCATCCACAGACCATGGATGGCTTGTTTGTTAATTTGTTTGGTTGTGTAGTTGGTTAGATTATTTGGTTTGAATTGAATTGTTTGGTGAATTGAATGGATTTGATTGATGTGTGAATGGCGTGGGCCTTCACTAGACCGGGGATAAGGCTAGGCCTCGTCCCGTTTCTAGTATCGCGCCGTTATGCCGTCGAAATTTTCTAAAATATTTTAGAAAAATAAAAATACCGTTTTATTGAATAAACGAACTGAATAGAAATTCATGTGATGAAATAAAATGTTTTATCGTTAAAAATATAATTTTTAATGTGAATGTGAATAAATAAATATTCATTTACAAACCGGACGGTTTGTTTATGTACACCTATTTGAAGGACATTGATTGGGACGATAAATTTTACATATCGCCCAACTGCACAACTAAAATCTGTGTTTGATTGTTTGAAACCCCACACGGGTGTTGGGATGAAATTTGAAGTTCACTCATCCTGATTGATTAAATATGTCGATCGATTGATTGACAGGCTGTTATAAGCGTTAAATGTCTATATTTGATGCTTATACAGTGTAGTGCACTTTGGTTGATGGTTGATTATTTTTCAATGCTATTATATGCATGTGTGGTATGGAATCCATATATTTAACGCCATATGATAATTGATTGGGCCTCATTCCAATTTAGAAAATAAAGAATAATATAAAATAAAGGTTCATGTGTTGACTGTACTCATCCGTTGAGATTAGTCATGTGTTGAACAAAATATTTTAAAAATAAAATTTACATCTTTATCATATATGAAATCAGAAATTAACTGGAAGATAGATAAGATGAGTGGTCTCCTGAATATTGATCTGATGTTGGTTTCGGCCTTCGGGGTTAATATTTAGGGAATCGTTCTCTTACTAATTTACGGTTGGAGTCTGATTTGATATCAAATGATAGATACCCTAATTTTTATAAAATATATTAAATAACAAAAATAGTCACACGTGGACAGTACTCATTCGTTGAGATTAGTCGTGTGTTGAGAAATATAAATATTCAATTGTTGAATAGAATATTTGAAAATAGAAATATATGAAGCCGTGTTGATTAGATTGACGCCATTTTGACGTGAACGATATTTATATCGATTTTATTCATTTTAGAAATGAATTGAATATAAAACGATTTCGAAATGAATTGAATATAAAACGATTTCGAAATGAATTGAATATAAAACGATTTCGAAATGAATTGAATATAAAACGATTTCGAAATGAATGGAATATAAAACGATTTCGAAACGAATCGAATATAAAACGATTTCGAAATGAATCGAATATAAAACGATTTCGAAATGAATCGAATATAAAACGATTTCGAAATGAATCGAATATAAAACGATTTCGAAATGAATTGAATATAAAACGATTTCAAAATGAATTGAATATAAAACGATTTCGATTTCAAATTGAATAGAAAACGAATTGAATTCAAATTGAATAGGAAACCGAATTGAATTCAAATTGAATATAAAACGATTTCGAATTGAATTGAATAGAAACCGAATTGAATTCAAATTGAATAGAAATCCGAATTGAATTCAAATTGAATAGAAAACGAATTGAATTCAAATTGAATAGAAACCGAATTGAATTCCAATTGAATAGAAAACGAATTGAATTTGATTTGAATTGAATAGAAAACGAATTTGAATTGAATTGAAAAGAAAACGAATACGAATCGAATTGAATAGAAAACCAATTTGATTTGATTTAATTAGAAAAGAATTGAATTTGATTTGAATTGAATAGAAAACAAATTTGATTTGAATATAAAACGAATTTGATTTCAATTGAATAGAAAACGAATTAGAATTGAATTGAAATCAAATAGAAATGAAAGTAAAAAGGATCTATAATAGAAAATTTAATTTTGATTTGAATTTGAAATAAAGATTGAATTTGTTTTTGAAACGAACTCAAAACTATTTATAAAATTCGTTTTAAATAGTAATCGACGATATATATATATATTATATATATTATATATAATATAATGGCCTGAATAGAACGCGCCGCGGTAGTTCGTGAATTTCGACCATTTATTTCAAACAGACATTACGGGAGATCCGACCGTCGGATTCTCCTAAAACTGGAACCGTTGGGTTCGTATCGAAAAGAGCTTTCTAACGAATATTAGAAATTTGAAATCTAACGGTTGGATTTGGAGATACGTCCAAATCAAATTAGGAAAAGGGCGCTGTGAGTGCTGTTCGATGGCCATTGTTGGAAATCGACTGTACGGGCCTTGATAAAATTATTAAAAATAGTAATAATTTGTGTAAAATCAAAAGAAATGATTTGAGAAAAATTGGGATGAAAAACTCCATATTTGAAAAGGTAAAAATAGGTTTTTATCAAAATGAACTAGTTTTGAACTAAAATTAAACCCGTTTATTTTAAATAAATAAACTGGATTTGAAATGGGTTTTAAACAGAATTGATTTGAGGGTTTATCGTGAATTGTGTTTTAAATAACACCAGTTCTTTAACCCGATAATAAATAAAATGTGATTTGGGTTTGTCGTGAACTGTGTTTTAAAAGACATTAGTTCTTTAACCCAGTAAAAGGAGTTTTAATGAATCTGCAATTAGATTGAAATGTGAATTGATAATATAAATTATCAAATTTGAAAAGTAAGCGAGAATGGAGTAATACCAGTTTTTCTCCAAAGCGATAGTTAAATCTTTAATTAGATTTGAACGTGAAATGGTAGTTAATTTTACTGACAACACCATGGTGTTAGATATGGAGTATTACCAGTTTTGCTTCATGGGATGCATAGGTTGGGATTGGGAAATAAAATAAATAATTACTTCAGTGTGGTTCGCTAATCTCGACTAGTTTAGAAAACCATAATTTGGTTTGAAATGACATCCAAAGGAAGATTAGAAGATAAATTTTAAAGAATTTATCTTAGATAAAATTAATGGGAACCTTTCCCTAAGAATTGAAATTTAGAAACTAGCTGTAGGTTTGTTAAGAAGAATGGTTTCCTGGGTGTTGATCTGATGTTGGTTTCGGCCTTCGGGGTTAATATTTGGGAAATTGCTCCCTTGCTGATTTACGGTTAGTGACTAATGAATTGGAATGAGGCGTATGTTGTGTTTGTGTAACATTTGTTTTAATATACGCGGGTTGTTCGGAAAGGCCGGGGTTATACCCATTCTGAATAACCGATTCGACGATATGTCGAAGATGAAGACGGTGGTCGAAGACCGGAAGTCTTCACATCGTTTGGGTGATTACTGATGGACTTGATTGGGCTGTACACCCAAGATGAGGGAATCAGTTGGTTGTCGTCCAGACGTACTTGGAGATGGATGGATACGCGAGGAAAGTGCCTCCGGTTTCGTTCAGACCCAGAACGAACTTGTAAATGGATTGTGTGTCTGACATTGGATTTTATTCTGTGTTGATTGATTTCTGTTAAATATATATCTGTTTGGCGGCGGAGAATTTATTCTCTTGCTTAACGCCCTTCTCTGAGACGTACGAGCTTAGAGGTTATATATCGATAGATATCAATCGCATGGCATGAATTGCCTGTGTGGCATGCTGAGATGCAATGATCAAGGCTTCTGTTGAAAAGCAAAGTCTTGTGGTGGATGATCAAAGCACGGCCTACTTGGCAGCTTTGTGTACAACGTGAATTCGCGAGCCTCACACCTCGGTATGAGTCAAAAACGGGATACGGACTACAGGGAGAGCACGACGTTTCTTTCTAGCTTTGGTGGTTTCAGTGACTTACCAGCCCTGACATTTATATACTTTTTACCTATGTGGTTGTTGGATGAGGCGCCTCGATTTTAGGTCTGTAAGGACCGGGAAACGTGTGTTCAGGAATTGCCAATCCTTTAACGTAAGTGAGGACCGGCCCTGAAGCATCCGGGGTTACCCAGAGTGTGTAGTCCCGAGGCATTTGCTAGAGTGTCTCGAAGCGGAGAGGAGCTTGCCCCTTGCCTCGACTCATGACAGAAATCCAATTTCCAGTACGAGATATTTCGGCTTTATTTGTAGAGCCTAGTATGGCGACATAGTAGCATGGGATGCTATGCCGTCTATGATTGATATTTGTGATTGAAATTGTTTTGACACTATACACTTATTATAGTATCAAATGATTTGTTTTTAAACGTACCAAGCATGTTTGGCTGTTATAAGGTAAAACCCTATCCTCCGGCTTGCGTTGCATTGTGTGATGGGACTTGGGTCTTATAATAGCTTCATTTTTCGAAAAAGCATTGCGCTGTTTATTCTATGCACTGGTATTTTTGGGAGGGAACCCGTTCCGTGTTATACGGCGTGATCCCTTGAATTACTCTCTTTTAAAGTAAATGTTTAAATAACTGTTTTAGTTCTCACACCAGTCACGTGACTGACCTGGAGTTTATTGTTTTAACCTAAACTCTGGGTGCCCCTATTTTCCGCACGGGCAGCTAGTAGTTTTGGTTTTGCAGATTTATATTCACAGGATCCTGGTTTACAGCTAGAATGATATCCGGAAAGCTCTGTATCCGTATATCACCTTCAGTTGTGCTTTGTATTATTTTCCGCTGCAATGTAATTTATTGTAATCTCTGATATTTATCGAATGTAATTTATTCATTTATACTCTGTATATTCTTGTATCTGAGGGAATTGTTGTAATAGCAATGAAATGTTCTTCCGTCTGCGTTCCTATTTTCTTGTCCTCACAGTAATTCGCTCTTTCTCATCTCTTCGGAGACCGGGGAAGTTCGGGTCGCTACATTTGGTATCAGAGCTTTGGTTTACAGAGCTCGAGAACAAGACACATTAGAACCATACGAAAGAATTCATCAGATATTGGATTAGTTATATCCAATTAGAATGACTCGTTAGAGATGGGATCAGTAGTATCCTAGAACGAGTGTGAAGAGTATATTTTTCAAATGAAAAAAATTTTGTTTTGAAAATTTAAACCATTTTATACGTATTTGAATATTTGTTTATTTTGAATTTAGACAATCTAATATATAAAGATTTCGCATATACGCGTCATGAACGTATATTTGAAGTTTTAATATACTGGATAGATATAGAGTCGCATTCTAGACACCCGGGGATAATTCTGATGATGCGGCCGCATTATCAATATTTATGTTCGTGTTTCGAAGGTGTGATACCTATATATTTCCATTAGACTGGTGTGAGAACCAAAAACTTATATAGCTAGAACACATTGTTGTGATTGGCATCAAAAACATGATTTTTTTGAATATATATCAAAATTTATGAATTTGAAACGTTAATCCACTAATTGATTGATGTTTGTGTTGTTTGTTTGTTTGATAATTTTGAACCATTTAGCCTAATTGAATCAAATATTGAATTACATTAAGAATTAGTCGCATTTGCTTGCATATACAAGTACTTACGTTGAACAGGTCATAGCAAGGAGGCTAGAGCAGAGAATAAAATTTGTTTGCCCAACAAATAGGTACATGTTTACTATAATTTACTTTTTTTTTTGGGTGATGATGATTTTATGAGCCTATTTGGCTAGCCGCTTGGCTTTTCCTTTTCTTTTTGAGATCAGAAGGCCTTTATGGCAATTTCGGGACTTTCCCGTGGCTCCCGGTGCAGGGGAGGTTATGGCGAAATTTTTCGAAAATTTAGGGTGTTAGCCAAATTTTTGAAGAATTGGAAAATTCTCAGAAACTGAAAAGTTGGAGAATGGAAGCCAGATCGAACGTAGAGTTGATTGATCAAACCACTTTCGACTTTGTTCCTTTTCGGGGACGAAAAGTTTTAAGTGGGGGAGATTGTAATAACCCGGAAATTCTGAACCAGTTTAAAATTTTTATTTTGGCAATTTTAGCGAATTTTGAATATTTAAAATGAATTATTTTAAATAATATCGATGAGAAATTTATTTTTGAATATAATTCGAACGTATATATTTATACGCGTCGTCATTAGAATATAAATAATTATATATAATTATAAATAGAATTGAAAATGGCGCAGTAGTTCGATAATTCGATTTCAAACTTCAATTGAACCTACCGGGTGCAAAACAAACCGGATTTTAGTGAAGCCAAAAACATTAGGATCTAATTGGGAATATCTTTCCAACGAATCCGAAAAATCGAGATTTCATAGCGGGAATCAAAAGATATGTCCAGTTGAAAATTCTGAATAGTCGCTATGGAATTCAAGCCCTTAAAAATGGGAATTTTGCAAACGACCTCGGATTTCGACGAAACCACTTTTGTTGGGTCCGTGATGTCAAATTATTGATAGGTTTAAAATTTCATAATTTTTTGAATCAATACGTGAGCGTGGCAAAGGAAAACGCGTTTGACCAGTTTCAGTTGATTTTAATCGACTGGAAAATGGCCATTTTTCCAGTGGTCTCAGAATTCGACGAAACTAGTTTTGTTAGGACCGTATCGTCAATACGAAGCTAGAAAATATTTTTATGGAATTTTTCGAGTTAGTATGTGACCCCGGTAAATTGAAATGCGCGTTCAAATTCAATATATAGAGTTATATGTTGATTTTGGCGGAAACCGATCGAAACGATCGAATCAGCTTAGGATACATATCCCATTGTGTTCGGAATGGAGGTAAAACGCTATGGACGATAGGCGGTGGACCTCGTTTAGAGGTCATATGTAAAAGTCAACGTTTTGAAATAAAATAATTAAAAATTCAAACCCTTTTCTCTCTCCCTCTTCCTATACCTTGCCCCCCCCCCTCCCCCGATTCATCATTCAGAAGAAAAAAAAAGAAAAAGAAAAAAAAAAGGGCATCGCGCCCTAGCCCGACGCGGCGCCTCCAGGGAGGCCACCGCCGCGCCTGAGGCTAGCGCACCCCCCTCCTCTTCTTCCTCCTTCCTTCTTCCCTGCCTCCGCTTCCATCTTCTCCTGCTACACCCTGCTTTCCCCTCCTTTTCTCAATTACAGCGAGCACCCCCCCCCCCCCCATCAATCGCGTCGCTCGAGGAAGCAGCCCCCCCCCCCTCCGCCGATTTGAAGCAACCACCCACCTGAGCACGTCCTGCATCGACGAGGCCCCCACTCCAGCACCCCACAACCCACTCTCAACTCCATCCTCCGCCTGAAGGACTCCGGCGCCGACCCCTTGGCTCCAGCGACGCCCTCCGGCTGTCCATCGACTGTGGGACCCTTCTCGGGAGGAAATCGAATAAGAAGGGTGAGTTTTTATTCAATTTTATTTAATGTAATTATTTAAATTAGTGAATAAATTATAAAGGACATTGTGTAATGAAGGTAAGATTTTTTATTTAGTTAAAGACAGGGTTTTTGGTAATAAAAATCCAATTTTTATATGTGTAGCAAAATAAAAATATCATCTTTATGTAGTAGGTGGGATAAAAATATTATTTCTATCATGGTAGCAAGTTAAAGATATTATTTTTATCAGAGTAACAAGTTAAAAATATTATTTTTATTCGTGTGGCTAAGTAAAATTATAATCTTTTATGTGTAAAAGACGTTATATAAATATAATTTTTACGTGATAGGAATATTAAAAATAGCATCTTTATATGTGTAGAAAAATAAAAATGTGATTTTTTATAATGATATATTTGAAAAGTCGAAATCTTTATATAGAGAATAGAGATATAAAAATATAATTTTTATCTATATAGTAGCAATGTAAAAATAGAATTTTTATCCATATAGCGTGATAGAAAAAAATTCGATTTTTATATATTGAATAGCATAATAAAAATTCGATTTTTATATATTGAATAGCATAATAAAAATTCGATTTTTATATATTGAATAGTATAATAAAAATTCGATTTTTATATATTGAATAGCATAGTAAAAATTCGATTTTTATATATTGAATAACAAAGTAAAAATTCGATTTTTACATATGTAAAGAATACGGGCAACGAAGGTGATAAAAAGGCGAGAACGATGAGGATTCTCTAAATGAAGAGTCATGGAATTGGGATAGCAATAGGTGAGAATTTCTCACCTTTCAATTTCATTTTCTAGTTATATATATATATACTAGGATGCAGACGGTGTTTAGTAGCACCCGACACCCGTCATCCACAGACCATGTATGGCTTGTTTGTTAAATTGTTTGGTTGTGTAGTTGGTTAGATTATTTGGTTTGAATTGAATTGTTTGGTGAATTGAATGGATTTGATTGATGTGTGAATGGCGTGGGCCTTCACTAGACTGGGGATAAGGCTAGGCCTCGTCCCGTTTCTAGTATCGCGCCGTTATGCCGCCGAAATTTTCTAAAATATGTTAGAAAAATAAAAATATCGTTTTATTGAATAAACGAACTGAATAGAAATTCATGTGATGAAATAAAATGTTTTATCGTTAAAAATATAATTTTTAACGTGAATGTGAATAAATAAATATTCATCTACAAACCGGACGGTTTGTTTATGTACACCTATTTGAAGGACATTGATTGAGACGATAAATTTTACACATCGCCCAACTGCACAACTAAAATCTGTGTTTGATTGTTTGAAACCCCACACGGGTGTTGGGATGAAATTTGAAGTTCACTCATCCTGATTGATTAAATATGTCGATCGATTGATTGACAGGCTGTTATAAGCGTTAGATGTCTATATTAGATGCTTATACAGTATAGTGCACTTTGGTTGATGGTTGATTATTTTTCAATGCTATTATGTGCATGTGTGGTATGGAATCCATATAGTTAACGCCATATGGTAATTGATTGGGCCTCATTCCAATTTAGAAAATAAAGAATAGTATAAAATAAAGGTTCATGTGTTTACTGTACTCATCCGTTGAGATTAGTCACGTGTTGAACGAAATATTTTAACAATAAAATTTACATCTTTATCATATATGAAATCAGAAATTAACTGGAAGATAGATAAGATGAGTGGTCTCCTGAATATTGCTCTGATGTTGGTTTCGGCCTTCGGGGTTAATATTTAGGAAATCATTCTCTTACTAATTTACGGTTGGAGTCTGATTTGATATCAAACGATAGATACCCTAATTTTTATAAAATATATTAAATAACAAAAATAGTCATACGTGGACAGTACTCATTCGTTGAGATTAGTCGTGTGTTGACAAAAATAAATATTCATTTGTTGAATAGAATATTTGAAAATAGAAATATATGAAGCCGTGTTGATTAGATTGACGCCATTTTGACGTGAACGATATTTATATCGATTTTATTCATTTTAGAAATGAATTGAATATAAAACGATTTCGAAATGAATTGAATATAAAACGATTTCGAAATGAATTGAATATAAAACCATTTCGAAATGAATTGAATATAAAACGATTTCGAAATGAATTGAATAGAAAACGATTTCGAAATGAATTGAATATAAAACGATTTCGAAATGAATTGAATACAAAACAATTTCGAAATGAATTGAATATAAAACGATTTCGAAATGAATTGAATATAAAACGATTTCGAAATGAATTGAATATAAAACGATTTCGAATTCAAATTGAATAGAAAACGAATTGAATTCAAATTGAATAGGAAACCGAATTGAATTCAAATTGAATATAAATGATTTCGAATTGAATTGAATAGAAACCGAATTGAATTCAAATTGAATAGAAAACCGAATTGAATTCAAATTGAATAGAAAACGAATTGAATTCAAATTGAATAGAAACCGAATTGAATTCAAATTGAATAGAAAACGAATTGAATTTGATTTGAATTGAATAGAAAACGAATTTGAATTGAATTGAAAAGAAAACGAATTCGAATCGAGTTGAATAGAAAACCAATTTGATTTGATTTAATTAGAAAAGAATTGAATTTGATTTGAATTGAATAGAAAACGAATCTGATTTGAATATAAAACGAATTTGATTTCAATTGAATAGAAAACGAATTTGAATTGAATTGAAATCAAATAGAAATGAAAGTAAAAAGGATCTATAATAGAAAATTCAATTTTGATTTGAATTTGAAATAAAGATTGAAATTGTTTTTGAAAAGAATTCAAAACTATTTATAAAATTCGTTTTAAATAGTAATCGACGATATATATATTATATATATTATATATATAATATAATGGCCTGAATAGAACGCGTCGCGCCGCGGCAGTTCGTGAATTTCGACCATTTATTTCAAACAGACATTACGGGAGATCCGACCAACGGATTCTCCTAAAACCGGAACCGTTGGGTTCGTATCGAAAAGAGCTTTCTAACGAATATTAGAAATTTGAAATCTAACGGTTAGATTTGGAGATACGTCCAAATCAAATTAGGAAATGGTCGTTGTAAGTGCAGTTTGGTGGCCATTGTTGGAAATCGACTGTACGGGCCTTGATAAAATTATTAAAAATAGTAATAATTTGTGTAAAATCATAAGAAATGATTTAAGAAAAATTGGGATGAAAAACTCCATATTTGAAAAGGTAAAAATAGGTTTTTATCGAAATGAACTAGTTTTGAACTAAAATTAAACCCGTTTATTTTAAATAAATAAACTGGATTTGAAATGGGTTTTAAACAGAATTGATTTGAGGATTTATCATGAACTGTGTTTTAAATAACACCAGTTCTTTAACCCGATAATAAATAAAATGTGATTTGGGTTTGTCGTGAACTGTGTTTTAAAAGACATTAGTTCTTTAACCCAGTAAAAGGAGTTTTAATGAATCTGCAATTAGATTGAAATGTGAATTGATAATCTAAATTATCAAATTTGAAAAGTAAGCGAGAATGGAGTATTACCAGTTTTGCTCCAAAGCGATAGTTAAATCTTTAATTAGATTTGAACGTGAAATGGTAATTAATTTTACCGACAACACCATGGTGTTAGATATGGAGTATTATCAGTTTTGCTTCATGGGATGCATAGGTTGGGATTGGGAAATAAAATAAATAATTACTTCGGTGTGGTTCGCTAATCTCGACTAGTTTAGAAAACCATAATTTGGTTTGAAATGGCATCCAAATGAAGATTAGAGGATAAATTTTAAAGAATTTATCTTAGATAAAATTAATGGGAACCTTTCCCTAAGAATTGAAATTTAGAAACTAGCTGTAGGTTAGTTAAGAAGAATGGTTTCCTGGGTGTTGATCTGATGTTGGTTTCGGCCTTCGGGGTAAATATTTGGGAAATTGTTCTTTTGCTGATTTACGGTTAGTGACTAATGAATTGGAATGAGGCGTATGTTGTGTTTGTGTAACATTTGTTTTAATATACGCGGGTTGTTCGGAAAGGCCGGGGTTATACCCATTCTAAATAACCGATTCGACGATATGTCGAAGATGAAGACGGTGGTCGAAGACCGGAAGTCTTCTCATCGTTTGGGTGATTACTGATGATATTGATTGGGCTGTACACCCAAGATGAGGGAATCAGTTGGTTGTCGTCCAGACGTACTTGGAGATGGATGGATATGCGAGGAAAGTGCCTCCGGTTTCGTTCAGACCCAGAACGAACTTGTAAATGGATTGGGTGTCTGACATTGGATTTTATTCTGTGTTGATTGATTTCTGTTAAATATATATTTGTTTGGCGGCGGAGAATTTATTCTCTTGCTTAACGCCCTTCTATGAGACGTACGAGCTTAGAGGTTATATATCGATAGATATAAATCGCATGGCATGAATTGCCTGTGTGGCACGCTGAGATGCAATGATCAAGGCTTCTATTGAAAAGCAAAGTCTTGTGGTTGATGATCAAAGCACGGCCTACTTGGCAGCTTTGTGTATAACGTGAATTCGCGAGCCTCACACCTCGGTATGAGTCAAAAACGGGATACGGACTGCAGGGAGAGCACGACGTTTCATTCTAGCTTTGGTGGTGTCAGTGACTTACCAACCCTGACATTTATATACTTTTCACCTATGTGGTTTTTGGATGAGGCGCCTCGATTTTAGGTCTGTAAGGACCGGGAAACGTGTGTTCAGGAATTGCCAATCCTTTAACGTAAGTGAGGACCGGCCCTGAAGCATCCGGGGTTACCCAGAGAGTGTAGTCCCGAGGCATTTGCTAGAGTGTCTCGAAGCGGAGAGGAGCTTGCCCCTTGCCTCGACTCATGACGGAAATCCAATTTCCAATACGAGATATTTCGGCTTTATTTGTAGAGCCTGGTATGGCGACATAGTAGCATGGGATGCTATGCCGTCTATGATTGATATTTATGATTGAAATTGTTTTGACACTATACACTTATTATAGTATCAAATGATTTGTTTTTAAACGTACCAAGCATGTTTGGCTGTTATAAGGTAAAACCCTATCCTCCGGCTTGCGTTGCATTGTGTGATGGGACCTGGGTCTCATAATAGCTTCATTTTTCGAAAAAGCATTGCGCTGTTTATTCTATGCACTGGTATTCTTGGGAGGGAACCCATTCCGTGTTATACGGCGTGATCCCTTGAATTACTCTCTTTTAAAGTAAATGTTTTAATAACTGTTTTAGTTCTCACACCAGTCACATGACTGACCTGGAGTTTATTGTTTTAACCTAAACTCTGGGTGCCCCTATTTTCCGCACGGGCAGCTAGTAGTTTTGGTTTTGCAGATTTATATTCACAGGATCCTGGTTTACAACTGGAATGGTATCCGGAAAGCTCTGTATCTGTAATGACCCGCATTGGCAGGGGTATTATGATTAATTTATTTAATTATATCAATGGTGGGTTAGTGAATTTAATGGCCGTGGAATTTAATAATGATGAATATTTAATTAAAATAATAATTAAATAATATATTTAATTCTGAAATAAACAGAATTGGCTGAAATGACGATATGGTGTGAACTGGATCATCTGTGATATTTAATTCAGCTTGGGATTGAATTTGAATAACGAATATATTCAATCGTTGATAGTTGAACGTATAGTTTATAATATAATTATAAACGAGCTTGAAATGGCGCTGCACTTCGTAAATTGACGATTCGAACTTCAATTGAATATACAGGATCTGTTTTAAATCGGATTTCTGTGAAACAAGAAACGTTAGGAGCTGGTGGAGTATATCTTTTTAGTGGAAGAGAAAAATCGGGATTTCGTCGTGTAGATTTTGATTTATGTCCAAATTAAATATTCAGAAAAACAGCGGTATATTCGTTTATCGGCCATAACAGTTATTTCAAAATAACTAGATATCGGGTGTGAATTCAGACAAGGTTCTTTTGGGACATAACGATAATTTAATTTTTAGAATTTTACTGTAATTTTTAATTAATTTAATAAGCGATTTTTTTTATTTGAAGTATTTCGCACCCTGAAATCAACCTTTTGAAGTTTCAAAATATGATTCCACCTACCGGTATTATTATATTTTTGGAACCGTGGTACCTTACTCATCACAACGGTATTTTTATTTGTGTCTGTAGCAGCTTGTATGTAAGTAGGATTTCGTAACAGGGTAATGGCCTTTGGAATGAAAGGTAAACTTTATATTGGTACGCATAACTTAACGTTAATGATGGAAAGAGGAACACGTCTATCTATATCAACCAACTACATAAAACAAAATATATAGACATAAACAAGCCACACACTCACCTTTACAGCCACACAAAGATATGATACCGTATATAATTATTCTTTGAGCCGCCTACCATTTTCATTTCTCCAGTAAAAGTTTCAATCGAAATAAAATCAAAACAAATCGAAATGAAATCTACAAATCCGGAAATAAATACTTTTAGTTTCCTAGGATGTTCCTCTACAATCTAGTATGTGTTTTGCCATACTCGACATCAAATATTGGGTTGCGGAATTTTTCCAGCATCGTTCTCGTTAATCTAGGGTTCAAGCAATCAAAATGTTGAAGCCGTGGTTCGTGATTTTGAGTTCGTTGATTGTTTTGGCAGCTGTATTGGGTTTTCCTTTGGGAATTTATGAGATCAAAAAGTGACGCTCGAGATTGGGTTATGGAGCTGGAAAACCGACGCGATCTTCAGAAAACAGGGAGACGGGTTATGAAGGAGTAGGAGCTGAGCTGGGTTCATGCATGGAAATAGAGGAGCTGTTGGGTGTTTTTCGTTTTGGGCACTGGTCGAATGGGTGTTAAGGAGAATGGCAGAAGTGTCGGAGTGGGAGGACGGAGTCTGCTTGGAGCCGACGAGTTGATGATAGTTGACATCGTGATGAAGTTGTGGGGTTTGTTTCCGGTTTCTGCAGTGAGGTGTTGAGAAGGATTTGCGTGGATGGGAACGTGAAGGATGGGTCCAGTGATTTGTGCATGGTTGAGAGCTAGGGGGTTCAAAAGTGAGGGACTGAGTTGTATTTAATTAAGGAAAATAAAGGGGAAGATTTGTTGATTTCAGTTCGCACGTTTTGGTGCTGTATGGGTATGAAGTCGAACTAAGGAATCAAGTCATTTCTGTGATTTGCGATGAGGATTTTCACGGTGACCTTTGTTGTGAATTCGATCAAGTAAGGAGTGAGAACGAAGTAGAAGATGGGATCGAAATTGGCTGTTGTGAGGAGCAGGCTATGGCAAGTGTTTGGGGGAGATGATGTTCGGGTCTGATATTTTAAAAGGGAGTTGGGCCGAAGTTTTAAAATAAAGGTTAAGGCCCGACAAGTTTAAAATTTATTAGCTTAAGTTAAAATCTAAATAGTGTACTAACTAGTATTTATAATATCTTTGCCATATGGAGTCAGAAATGCGAACGATCGGATCCGTTGGGATCGTATGGACGGGAGCAACACAATGAGACTGGCCGGGAGTGAATCCGAGCTCGTTACAATTTATGGCGAAATAAATTGTCCGACTGAATCAATGAACGCAAACCGATATTTATCGGTTAACGCGCAAATGTGAGTAAATCTCACTAACTCTGAACAGTTTATAAATTCATGTTGTATTTTTAGAACTGTTAGATATTGGCTGATTGACTGTATGTTGACTGTTTGATTGAACTGCTAGACAGTTAGTTGAATTTCTATATTGATTCCGTTTAACAGAATATATCATATGGAACTGAAAGTGATGTTATCTATATTGTTTAACATCTGTAATGCAGGGAAACAGGTTGGAGGAATCCAACTGGATTCCTCAACATATATTTTACTGTTTTTCATATATTAAGATATATGGTGTGTTATATAATCTGTTATGGATTATGGGTGTTGAAATGATATTGATCATTTTTATTCGATATTTTAAATATCATAAAAGACCCTGGGATGTAAAGAGAATTATTTCAATGTATATTGAAATAAAGGGAGTTTATAAAATCAACAGACTTTATAAAAGGAAATATTTCGAAAGTAAATAAAAAGGGAAAAATGTTTTAAAACGAATAGAGTTTTATAAAAAGGGAATCATTTGTAAAGTGAAGAACTGTCACTAAAAGTAAATCTTTATAAATGAATAGTTTATTCGAATAGAATAAAGAAGTAAATCGATGTTAGTTAATCAAGTAAAGTTGAAGTAAAAGAAGTAAATCGATGTTAGTTAATCGATTAGAGTTAAAGTTAAAAGGAGCTAATCGATGTTAGTTAATCAATTAGAGTTGAAGTAAAAGAAGTAAATCGATGTTAGTTTAATCGATTAGAGTTGAAGTAAAAGGAGCTAATCAATGTTAGTTAATCGATTAGAGTTAAAGTAAAAGGAGCTAATCGATGTTAGTTTAATCGATTAGAGAATAAAGTTAAAAGGAGTTAATCGATGTTAGTTTAATCGATTAGAGAATAAAGTTAAAAGGAGTTAATCAATGTTAGTTTAATCGATTAGAGTCAAAGCAAAGGAGTTAAATAGAATATAGTTATTCGAATAGAAAGCAAATGAGTTAATCGAATATAGTTATTCGAATAGAAAGCAAAGGAGTTAAATAGAATATAGTTATTCGAATAGAAAGCAAATGAGTTAATCGAATATAGCTATTCGAAGGAGGGTTAAGTAAGGAAGTTAGTAAAGGGATATAAAGTGAACTTTGTCTATTTCAAAGTTAGAAATGTTGTTCAGTTAAGGTCTGAGAGGTAGTTCTACCCCAACTTGATTGGCTTCGTTTTTAACTAAGGAATAGTTAAGGTTCGGCAGTAAAGGAAAGGGTTTGAGTTGGCATCGCGATGGTTTGTTTAAACATCTGTCTAAGCCCAATGAAGAAGCTTTGGAAATGTTTTCGAAATAAGAAACCATAAATGTTTTCTAATAAAGGAAACAAGAAATGGAAATGTTTTCCATTGTTAATAACGTATATTTTCCAAATTTAGAAAATAAGAAATATTGAATATAGGGAAACAGGAGATAAGTAAATTAATGAACTAAGGAGATGAATATTAAATGATGTTTGATCGATATAATTTCCATTTGGAAATAATATCGTTGTTTGCACACCTGTTTTTATTCGATAGTTAAATCACAGACTATCGAAGTTTTGACCATTTTAACGTTGTTAATATGGAGAGACCGGTTGGATTATTATCCAAAGAACCACTATGTATTAGCATAAGCGTTGCGAAGAATATATGCCAAAGGAAATTGAAGACGGAGTTATGCAAGGGCTATCCTGTTTACAGAATAGTGCCTTTGGTTCATCCTGTTCCTGGATGACTTGTATGGACGGATGTCTGACAGAGTATTTCCAGACGATCACGTATATTGATTTCTCCAACTATACCAAGAGTGGAAGCGGAGAAGGAAACTTCTTTTAGCTAACGCATAATGTATGGTTGAGGACGTCAATCGGTGATTTGATGGATTTGATGATGTGACATTCAAAGTGAATCTGATGTGATGATAAAGCGTAGCTTCTAGCCTCATCATCCGGTAAATGACAGAAATCGGGCAGGCAGCATGGCTAAGTCGGTCGCACCGAAGTAGGGTGTATAATCACCTGATCTAGAGTTTCATTTACTTCTAAAAATCTATTGTTGATGATGTCCCATTCGGGAAACGGTTGCTGATCCCAACTGTTGGTGATATACATTCGATACACTCAAGCGAAATGAGTGGTCGGTCATGTGTGGCCGGGTTGCAAGATGTTCTTGTTGAACCCAGTGTATTCCTCTCTAGAGGTACACTAGCGAAAGGTGGTTCCATACCTTGTCATAGTTGGAAATCCATTACCCAATACGTGCTTGCGGTTTTGATTGATATGTAGAACGTGAGATGAAAGCGTTTCTGCTAGATGATTATTATATTGTGTTGATAGACATTATTATAATATCAAAAGGTTTTTGATATAAAGATAATTTGGATTCTCATAAGGGAAAAACCCGTTCCGTTATGCGGCGTGGTCTTATGAGATATCGTTTACTTGTTCGAACTGTTTTTAAACTGTTTACTCACACCTGTCCCATGACTGACCCGGAGTTTATTTTGTTGTCTTCCCTAAACTCTTGGGTGCCTAAATTTGTACGGGCAGTCAAGTAGTCGGGATTTACAGATATACTGGAAGAGCTTGGAGCAGGAGGCTTCATGATCATATAGCTATAGTTATTTCCGCTGTGTTGTAAGTGTTGTACTCTGATAATGATATGTATATTCAAGTACAGATTTGTATTTCAAAGTTATGTTATGAAATATATTTATTCGTTCCGCTGTGAGATTCGTGTTACTCTGATATTGTGTTCTTCTTCTATTCTAAGTTTCTATCTGCTCTTTTCTCACCCTCTAATTTCTTTCACTAATTACCAGGATTTTTCGGTGTTTTGGTTATCGACATCGAGTTTATGTCGATAACTAAAGTCGCTCAAAATCCGGGTCATTACAGTTGGTATCAGAGCTTAGGTTAAGAATTACTTGGCTCTGTGGCGTGACTCGGTAGAGATAGGGTTAGCAATACCCTAGACTGAGATTGAGTGTATATATACGAGTGGACGTATTTGGTATTGATATAAAAATTTGTTTTATATTGTGGAGATTCATTGGTTGAGTTGTTTATGAGTTCTGGTCGATCAGTTTGATCCACTGTATCGGTAGGAGTAAATAAACACTCGAATACGATGGGTCATCACGATATGTTTTGAAAAGAGGGTAAATTAAAATAATTTTACCCAAAGTATATTTTGAATATATTGGATATATTGGTTGATATTATAATCGAGTAAGATTATAGATTAAATGGTTATGTAAATAACCAATCAGAATTCATATAAGTGAAATATATGAAATCGTGATGAGTTAAATCTGAAATTTAAACCAGAAATTGAATTAAAACTCTGGAAAATTGGATAAGTGTTTGTAAATGGATTGGGATTAAAAATAAGGAAAATTTAAGATCCTGGGAGATTTTAAATTGTTTTACAAGCAGTGTGAATTATATTTTTGAAATGAATTTCAAAGTGGAAATGTTTAGAAATGGTTTATAGTATTGAACTCACTTCGATCGCTGGAAAATATATTCTGATGATGACAGCTGCATCATCAGTATTCATTTTCGAGTTGTAAGTGACGAATTACTACCAGAGATACTGTTTTGAATTTGTTTTGGGAAAGACAAGTTGTGTTGAATTTCAAAATGGGATTTAAAATATAGAATTGGAATTTTTAAATAGATTTGAAATATTAACTTGTTTTAAAAGAAATAAAATGAGAAGTTCCTTTATAAATGAAGTTTATAAAAAGTTCTTTTATAAACGAAGTTTATAAATTAAGTGAAGAGAATTATCATTTGATAATTCAGAAATAAAAATACAAGTGTGAAGTTGAAAGGGAAACCTATTTTCCAAAGGTAGTAATATCGATTTCAAAAGGAATTAAAATCGAGACTTATGTAAAGAATGAATAAAGAAAGTTTGAAAAGGAATTTGAATAAAGAAAATTCAAACATAGAATGTAAATAAGAAAATTCAAAGGAAAATTGAATATAGAAATTCAAAGGGAGTTTGAATATATGAAATTCAATGGAACTGAAATAGAAATTGAATATAGAAATTCAAAGGGAGTTTGAATATATGAAACTCAATGGAAGTGATATAGAATTTGAATATAGAAATTCAAATGGCGTTTGGATATAGAAAATATAAGAGATTTCAAATATAGGATTTGAATATCGAAAGTGAAATGAATTTTGAATGTAGAGGATTCAAATAAAATTGAAAATGAAATTTGAATGTAGAGGATTCAAATAGAATTGAATTTGAAATTTGAATATAGAAGATTCAAATAGAATTGAAATGAAATTCAAATATAGAATTTGAATAAGAGAATCGAAATGGAATTTGAATATAGGAAATTCAAATAGAATTGAAAAGGAATTCAATTAGTTGATAAACAAGTTAAAATATATTTGAACATGTTATACTCAAATATGAAGGTGAAATGGGCAAACCAGTAATTTGAAAATCACTTAACGAACTAAGTTAAAATGATTGGATTAAGTTGAAATGAATTAGAAATGTATAAATATACATGAGGTAGGTATGGATAAGGTATAAAGGTTTATAAATAGAATGCCCGACGGAAAGGTATGTATTTAATTCATATATATGAATTTTATGCGCCGAATCGGCTAGCCTCTTGGCTTTTCTTTTTCTTTTTGATTGGAGAAGGCCTGTGTAGCAGTTTGGGGATTTTCCCGATGCTCCTAGTACAAAGGAGGTTATGGAGAATTTTTCCAGGAATTTAAGAAGTTAGAATATTTTAAAGATAATCTGATAGTTAGAAATCAACGTATCGATATATATATAGAAGTCGATAAGGAAATGAATTTAGAAATAGAATAGTAAAATCAAAAAGGAAGACTAAGAATAAAATCTAGTAAGAATAGGAAGAGGAAGCGTACACGTGTTTAAAAGTGAATAAGTAGTTGTATGGTATTGATTATTCGAGTGAATAGTCATATCTGTTTTGACGTTATAAATGTTATTCAGTCAAGGTCTGAGAGGTAGTTATACCCCAACTTGATTGATTTCATTATTAACAAATAAATAGTAAGATTTCAGGCTCGAAGATCAATGTTGAATAAGAGTTAGTTGAATATAGTATTTGGGTTGTCGTAACAATGTTTTACACAACATCCGTTTTAACCCAAATAAGTGTGAGCTTGGAAATATAATATAGAATATTTCCTAAGTATAGAAATAAACGAGATCGGAAAAGAGATAAGTAATTGGAATATTTTCCAATTATAAATTGCATATATTTTCTAAAGTTTAGAAAATAAAGGAAGGCGATATTCAGAAATGTTTCCCCAATAACATAAAAGGGCCAATATGGCTATTGAAAATATTTGGTTAACAAATATTGATAAAGAAATAGAGAAGTGATTTAACTAATGGAATATTGATTATATGCTCAGTTGAATTTCAAAAAGGAAAATTTGATTTTTGGAAAAGTAAACTGTTAAAAAAATTCCCAGGGAAGGACTGTTTAAATTAAAAACAAATTTAACAGAACTTTGTGAAAGCAGATTTGAATTAAAGTAAATTCAGTTAAGTGGTAACTGAAGTTGAATTGAAATCGAATAAGATTGGATTTGTGAAATTAGAATCCGAAATGGTATTGGATTGAGGTGTTAAGGAATTGAAAATCAAGAATTGAACTTGAGTTGAAATGGAAATTTGGCTTGGTAAAAGCGAATGGTTGTGTTGGAGATAAAAGTGATTCTAGAATTTGATTGGGATAACATTGGTATATGCTGAGTTGATAGCATATGGAAGTGACAGAGTTGATATGCCCGACAAAAAGGTACAAGTTTATATTTCATACGGTATGAGATTTTGATAAGCCAAATTGGCAAGTCGCTTGGCTGTTTGATTTTCTTTTGGTTGGAGATGGCCCAGAGAGGCGAGTTGGAGTTTGACCGATTGACCAGTACAAAGGAGGTGCTGGCGAAATTTTTCGAAGAGTTAAGGCGTTAGAAAATTTTCAGAATTTTTGAAAATTTTCGATAATAAGAATTTATTAATTTTTAATTGAAATTAAATTGGTTCAGTTGAAACTGAAGTTAAGAAGTGAACAAATATGTTCTAACCAGTCGATAGGGTCGTCCTCTACTTTTTAGCAATTTCGAGGACGAAATTATTTTAAGTGGGGAAGATTGTAATGACCCGCATTGGCAGGGGTATTATGATTAATTTATTTAATTATATCAATGATGGGTTAGTGAATTTAATGGACGTGGAATTTAATAATGATGAATATTTAATTAAAATAATAATTAAATAATATATTTAATTCTGAAATAAACAGAATTGGCTGAAATGACGATATGGTGTGAACTGGATCATCTGTGATATTTAATTCAGCTTGGGATTGAATTTGAATAACGAATATATTCAATCGTCAATAGTTGAACGTATAGTTTATAATATAATTATAAACGAGCTTGAAATGGCGCTGCAGTTCGTAAATTGACGATTCGAACTTCAATTGAATATACAGGATCTGTTTTAAATCGGATTTCTGTGAAACAAGAAACGTTAGGAGCTGGTGGAGTATATCTTTCTAGTGGAAGAGAAAAATCAGGATTTCGTCGTGTAGATTTTGATTTATGTCCAAATTAAATATTCAGAAAAACAGCGGTATATTCGTTTATCGGCCATAACAGTTATTTCAAAATAACTAGATATCGGGTGTGAATTCAGACAAGGTTCTTTTGGGACATAACGATAATTTAATTTTTAGAATTTTACTGTAATTTTTAATTAATTTAATAAGCGATTTTTTTTATTTGAAGTATTTCGCACCCTGAAATCAACCTTTTGAAGTTTCAAAATATGATTCCACCTACCGGTATTATTATATTTTTGGAACCGTGGTACCTTACTCATCACAACGGTATTTTTATTTGTGTCTGTAGCAGCTTGTATGTAAATAGGATTTCGTAACAGGGTAATGGCCTTTGGAATGAAAGGTAAACTTTATATTGGTACGCATAACTTAACGTTAATGATGGAAAGAGGAACACGTCTATCTATATCAACTAACCACATAAAACAAAATATATAGACATAAACAAGCCACACACTCACCTTTACAGCCACACAAAGATATGATACCGTATATAATTGTTCTTTGAGCCGCCTACCATTTTCATTTCTCCAGTAAAAGTTTCAATCGAAATAAAATCAAAACAAATCGAAATGAAATCTACAAATCCGGAAATAAATACTTTTAGTTTCCTAGGATGTTCCTCTACAATCTAGTATGTGTTTTGCCAAACTCGACATCAAATATTGGGTTGCGGAATTTTTCCAGCATCGTTCTCGTTAATCTAGGGTTCAAGCAATCAAAATGTTGAAGCCGTGGTTCGTGATTTTGAGTTCGTTGATTGTTTTGGCAGCTGTATTGGGTTTTCCTTTGGGAATTTATGAGATCAAAAAGTGACGCTCGAGATTGGGTTCTGGAGCTGGAAAACCGACGCGATCTTCAGAAAACAGGGAGACGGGTTATGAAGGAGTAGGAGCTGAGCTGGGTTCATGCATGGAAATAGAGGAGCTGTTGGGTGTTTTTCGTTTTGGGCGCTGGTCGAATGGGTGTTAAGGAGAATGGCAGAAGTGTCGGAGTGGGAGGACGGAGTCTGCTTGGAGCCGACGAGTTGATGATAGTTGACATCGTGATGAAGTTGTGGGGTTTGTTTCCGGTTTCTGCAGTGAGGTGTTGAGAAGGATTTGCGTGGATGGGAACGTGAAGGATGGGTCCAGCGATTTGTGCATGGTTGAGAGCTAGGGGGTTCAAAAGTGAGGGACTGAGTTGTATTTAATTAAGGAAAATAAAGGGGAAGATTTGTTGATTTCAGTTCGCACGTTTTGGTGCTGTATGGGTATGAAGTCGAACTAAGGAATCAAGTCATTTCTGTGATTTGCGATGAGGATTTTCACGGTTACCTTTGTTGTGAATTCGATCAAGTAAGGAGTGAGAACGAAGTAGAAGATGGGATCGAAATTGGCTGTTGTGAGGAGCAGGCTATGGCAAGTGTTTGGGGGAGATGATGTTCGGGTCTGATATTTTAAAAGGGAGTTGGGCCGAAGTTTTAAAATAACGGTTAGGGCCCGACAAGTTTAAAATTTATTAGCTTAAGTTAAAATCTAAATAGTGTACTAACTAGTATTTATAATATCTTTGCCATATGGAGTCAGAAATGCGAACGATCGGATCTGTTGGGATCGTATGGATGGGAGCAACACAATGAGACTGGCCGGGAGTGAATCCGAGCTCGTTACAATTTATGGCGAAATAAATTGTCCGACTGAATCAATGAACGCAAACCGATATTTATCGGTTAACGCGCAAATGTGAGTAAATCTCACTAACTCTGAACAGTTTATAAATTCATGTTGTATTTTTAGAACTGTTAGATATTGGCTGATTGACTGTATGTTGACTGTTTGATTGAACTGCTAGACAGTTAGTTGAATTTCTATATTGATTCCGTTTAACAGAATATATCATATGGAACTGAAAGTGATGTTATCTATATTGTTTAACATCTGTAATGCAGGGAAACAGGTTGGAGGAATCCAACTGGATTCCTCAACATATATTTTTACTGTTTTTCATATATTGTGATATATGGTGTGTTATATAATCTGTTATGGATTATGGGTGTTGAAATGATATTGATCATTTTTATTCGATATTTTAAATATCATAAAAGACCCTGGGATGTAAATAGAATTATTTCAATGTATATTGAAATAAAGGGAGTTTATAAAATCAACAGACTTTATAAAAGGAAATATTTCGAAAGTAAATAAAAAGGGAAAAATGTTTTAAAACGAATAGAGTTTTATAAAAAGGGAATCATTTGTAAAGTGAAGAACTGTCACTAAAAGTAAATCTTTATAAATGAATAGTTTATTTGAATAGAATAAAGAAGTAAATCGATGTTAGTTAATCAAGTAAAGTTGAAGTAAAAGAAGTAAATCGATGTTAGTTAATCGATTAGAGTTAAAGTTAAAATGAGCTAATCGATGTCAGTTAATCAATTAGAGTTGAAGTAAAAGAAGTAAATCGATGTTAGTTTAATCGATTAGAGTTGAAGTAAAAGGAGCTAATCGATGTTAGTTAATCGATTAGAGTTAAAGTAAAAGGAGCTAATCGATGTTAGTTTAATCGATTAGAGAATAAAGTTAAAAGGAGTTAATCGATGTTAGTTTAATCGATTAGAGAATAAAGTTAAAAGGAGTTAATCAATGTTAGTTTAATCGATTAGAGTTAAAGAAAAGGAGTTAAATAGAATATAGTTATTCGAATAGAAAGCAAATGAGTTAATCGAATATAGTTATTCGAATAGAAAGCAAAGGAGTTAAATAGAATATAGTTATTCGAATAGAAAGCAAATGAGTTAATCGAATATAGCTATTCGAAGGAGGGTTAAGTAAGGAAGTTAGTAAAGGGATATAAAGTGAACTTTGTCTATTTCAAAGTTAGAAATGTTGTTCAGTTAAGGTCTGAGAGGTAGTTCTACCCCAACTTGATTGGCTTCGTTTTTAACTAAGGAAGAGTTAAGGTTCGGCAGTAAAGGAAAGGGTTTGAGTTGGCATCGCGATGGTTTGTTTAAACATCTGTCTAAGCCCAATGAAGAAGCTTTGGAATTGTTTTCCAAATAAGAAACCATAAATGTTTTCTAATAAAGGAAACAAGAAATGGAAATGTTTTCCATTGTTAATAACGTATATTTTCCAAATTTAGAAAATAAGAAATATTGAATATAGGGAAACAGGAGATAAGTAAATTAATGAACTAAGGAGATGAATGTTAAATGATGTTTGATCGATATAATTTCCATATGGAAATAATATCGTTGTTTGCACACCTGTTTTTATTCGATAGTTAAATCACAGACTATCGAAGTTTTGACCATTTTAACGTTGTTAATATGGAGAGACCGGTTGGATTATTATCCAAAGAACCACTCTGTATTGGCATAAGCGTTGCGAAGAATATATGCCAAAGGAAATTGAAGACGGAGTTATGCAAGGGCTATCATGTTTACAGAATAGTGCCTTTGGTTCATCCTGTTCCTGGATGACTTGTATGGACGGATGTCTGACAGAGTATTTCCAGACGATCACGTATATTGATTTCTCCAACTATACCAAGAGTGGAAGCGGAGAAGGAAACTTCTTTTAGCTAACGCATAATGTATGGTTGAGGACGTCAATCGGTGATTTGATGGATTTGATGATGTGACATTCAAAGTGAATCTGATGTGATGATAAAGCGTAGCTTCTAGCCTCATCATCCGGTAAATGACAGAAATCGGGCAGGCAGCATGGCTAAGTCGGTCGCACCGAAGTAGGGTGTATAATCACCTGATCTAGAGTTTCATTTACTTCTAAAAATCCATTGTTGATGCTGTCCCATTCGGGAAACGGTTGCTGATCCCAACTGTTGGTGATATACATTCGATACACTCAAGCGAAATGAGTGGTCGGTCATGTGTGGCCAGGTTGCAAGATGTTCTTGTTGAACCCAGTGTATTCCTCTCTAGAGGTACACTAGCGAAAGGTGGTTCCATACCTTGTCATAGTTGGAAATCCATTACCCAATACGTGCTTGCGGTTTTGATTGTATACTATATATGTAGAACGTGAGATGAAAGCGTTTCTGCTAGATGATTATTATATTGTGTTGATAGACATTATTATAATATCAAAAGGTTTTTGATATAAAGATAATTTGGATTCTCATAAGGGAAAAACCCGTTCCGTTATGCGGCGTGGTCTTATGAGATATCATTTACTTGTTCGAACTGTTTTTAAACCGTTTACTCACACCAGTCCCATGACTGACCCGGAGTTTATTTTGTTGTCTTCCCTATACTCTTGGGTGCCTAAATTTGTACGGGCAGTCAAGTAGTCGGGATTTACAGATATACTGGAAGAGCTTGGAGCAGGAGGCTTCATGATCATATAGCTATAGTTATTTCCGCTGTGTTGTAAGTGTTGTACTCTGATAATGATATGTATATTCAAGTACAGATTTGTATTTCAAAGTTATGTTATGAAATATATTTATTCGTTCCGCTGTGAGATTCGTGTTACTCTGATATTGTGTTCTTCTTCTTCGATTCTAAGTTTCTATCTGCTCTTTTCTCACCCTCTAATTTCTTTCACTAATTACCAGGATTTTTCGGTGTTTTGGTTATCGACATCGAGTTTATGTCGATAACCAAAGTCGCTCAAAATCCGGGTCATTACAGTATCCGTATATCGCCTTCAGTTGTGCTTTGTATTATTTTCCGCTGCAATGTAATTTATTGTAATCTCTGATATTTATCGAATGTAATTTATTCATTTATACTATGTATATTCTTGAATCTGATGGAATTGTTGTAATAGCAATGAAATGTTCTTCCGTTTACGTTCTTATTTGTCTTGTCCTCACAGTAATTCGCTCTTTCTCATCTCTTCGGAGACCGGGGAAGTTCGGGTCGCTACAAATAAAATATACATCTTTATCATATTTAAAATTAGAACTACTTCACGGTTGAGTCTAATTGAAAATCAAATGATAGATACCATGATTTTATAAAATATTTTACATAACAAAAATAGTGATGTGTTGACAGTACTCATGTGTTGAGATTAGTCGTGTGTTGAAAGAAATATAGATTCATGTGTTGAATGGGATAAATATTCATTTGTTGAATAGAATAACGAATTTATTGAAATATATAAAGCCGTGTTGATTAGAGTTGCGCTATTTTGACGTGAACGATATTTATATCGATTTTATTCGTTTTATAATGAATATTGAAAAGTGATTTCAAAATTTAATATTTTGAAATGAAATTCAAATTAAATTAGATTAAAATTCAAATTGAAATTTTATTGAATCAATTTGAAATGAATTCGAATCGAATAGAAAATGAATTCGATTCGAATTGAATAGAAAGTGAATTTGAATCCAAATTGAATAGAAAGTGAATTTGAATTCAAATTGAATAGAAAGTGAATTTGAATTCGAATGGAATAGAAATGAATTCAAATTGAATTAAATTTAAATTGAATTAAAAACGAATTGAAATCGTTTTGAATGAAATTTAAAACGAACTGAAATTGAACTAAAATCAATTTGAAATGAATTCGAATTGAAGAAAATAGAAGGTAAATTTAAATTGAATTGAATTGAAATGAATTAGAATTTGAATTAAAACGAATTTGAATTCGAATTAAAAAAAAATTGAAATGAATTCGAATTGAATTGAAATCAAATCGATTTGAGAATGAAGATGAAGTTGAAATTGTTTTTGAAACGAATTTAGAACTATTTATAAAATACGTTTTAAAAGGAAATCGATGAAATATATATAATATAATATATATTATATATATAATGGCCTGAATAGAACGCGCTGCGTCGCGGCAGTTCGTGAATTTCGACCATTGACTTCGAATTGACGTTGCGGGAGATCCGACCGTCGGATTCTCCTAGAACCAGAACCGTTGGGTTCGTATTGAAAAGAGATTTCCAATGAATATTAGAAATCTGAAATCTAACGGTTCGATTTGGAATTATGTCCAAATCAAATTTGGAAAAGGTCGCTGTAAATGTAGTTCGATGGCCGTTGTTGGAAATCGACTGTACGGGCCTTGATAAAATTATTAAAAATATCAATAATTTGTGTAAAATCATAATATATGAGTTGGAAAGAATGGGGATGAAAATTCCACATTTGAAAAGATAAAAATAGATTTTTATCAAAATGAACTAGTTTTGAACTAGAATTAAAATCAATTTATTTTTGAAATAAATAAATTGAATTTGAAAGTGATTTTAAAAATAACCAATATTCCCAAATACGTGAATTGGACTGGAGTTGATTCAAAATTATCTTCGGAATATTTTGATGTTGGATTTCGTGACTATACAGGTATTGTTATGGGAATTTGAAAGATATATTCTATATCGTTATTTCCAATACGATATTTGTTGGTTTGCGAATTTGATATTGAATATAAGCCGGTATATTTTCTATTCAGAGCCTTGTAATTAATATCAAATGTGATTTGGGTTTATCGTGAATCGTGTTTTAGATGACATTGGTTCTTTAACCTAGTTAAAGGCAAGATGTTGATTTTTGAAAGGATTAAAACTAAGTGGAGTTCTAATGAATCTTTAATTAGATTGAAAAGTGAATTGATAATTTAAATTATCAAATCTGAAAGGTGATCGAGAATGGAGTACCACCAGTTTTGCTCCAAAGCGATAGTTAAATCTTTAATTAGATTTGAACGTGAAATGGTAATTAATTTTACCGATAACACCGTGGTGTTAGATATGGAGTATTACCAGTTTTACTCCATGGGATAAATAGGTTGGGATTGGGAAATAAAATAAATAATTACTTCAGTGTGGTTCGCTAATCCCGACTAGTTTGGAAAACCATAATATGGTTTGAAATGATATCCAAAGGAAGATTATAGAATAAATTTAGAAGAATTTATCTTGGATAAAATTAATGGGAACTGTAACGACCCGTGTTTTTGCCCGTCAAATATTTAATTTAATTTATTTATTTTAAATATTATATTGGGAATATTAATGAAATTTAATATTGAATTCGTTATATAAAACGAAGTTGAACGTTATAATTTATATATATAATATAAAACGAGCTCAAAAATGGCGTGCAGTTCGTAATATTTGGTTTTGAACTTCAACTGAGAATACAGGATTCGATATAAGTCGGATTTCTGTGAAACAAGACACGTTGGAACCGTATTGACGATAACTTTCATATGAAAGAGAAAAACCCAGATTTCGTGTTATAGTTTGATAGTTATGGCCAAAT